>OW386556.1:9708200-12208200 GCA_936435175.1 Glyphotaelius pellucidus
CCAGTTAAAAATCATATTCAAACCTTCTTCAGCTTTATTTTCAACTTCTTTTCTACTGTTCCCAGAGACCAAATACAATTTGTCGTCTGCGTAATCAATCGCAATAGTGCCTTCAGGTAAGGGTAACCTGGAGGAGTCATCGAATAAAATATTCCAGAAGTCTGGTCCAAGGACCGAACCCTGAGGACAACCCATGTCCACATCTCTTTCAATGATGCAATCACCAAAGCAAATTATAATTTTTCTATCTTTAAAATAATCGCAAGATATTTGAAACATTTTTCTTGGACAATTACGATTTTTTAATTTAGTCAAAATCATCGCCCACCATGCATTATCGAAGGCACCAGTTATATCTAAGAAGATACCGATTACGTACCTCTTTGTGCAGACCTTCACCCAGTCAAGCGCAGTCATAATGGCGTGCTCCGTGGACTTACCTGGGACGAATCCATATTGATGTACGTATGATGGTGTCAATGTTTCTCGTAGACGATTTTGAATAAGTTTTTCCAATATTTTCCCCAATACAGGAAGAAGTGTTATTGGTCGATAAGCTTTAACATCAGTTCTTTCTTTGTCGTTCCCTTTAGGTATGATCCTGAGCACGCCTTTCTTCCATACAGAAGGGAAAACTCCCCTTCTCATACACGTTTCCATAACCTGAAAGAGTTCTTCCTTGGCATGGATCCATACATACCTCACGATTATACTATTCAGTTTGTCATGCCCTGGTGCCTTCCTAGGACCCAAACCCTTAATTATAATTTCTACTTCAGCTCTAGTTACTTTAGAAATTCTTTCCTCCTGGGAGAGGATTGGAGGAATCCGTGATTGATTTCTAATCTGTTGGTGGTGGTCGCTTTCCCCAATGACTGAATCTAAGGGAACTAGCTTTCCCAGAAGTGTATTGAGAGTAGTCGCCACGTTAATACTCTCAACATTCCCGTTATCATTGTCGATAACACTAGATAAAAACCGATCAGAACCTTTACCCGTTTTTTCAATGGCGCTACGAATATCCCATGGGTTAGAGTTACCAACTTCTTTAACCCAATTATGCCAAGCAGCTCGTTTTGCCAAAAGTACAGCCGATCTGAAAGCTCTACGAGAGCTACTAAGTTGTCTCCTAAGGGTGCATGTCTCCTCCTCCGTACATCCAACCCGTCTAGAGACACCTAAAGCTCTGTAAGCTCTCTTAAAGGCACCCTTGAGCAAAGTCAGCTCAGTCGACCACCACGGAGACCTAATAATCGTCTTTGGGTTTGTTCTTCCCAGAGCCGATTCAGCAGCTGATACTACGGCTGCATTGAAAAAATTCCCCAAATTGTCCGGATCTCTTGCTGCTACGTCATGAAAACCCCTTAAAGTATCACGCAGAGCATCCCCAAAGTTATCCCAATTCGCCCGAGTGGTTCTGAAGTTCCAGGAGGATCTCGGAACTTCGGTCTTCTTGACACCCACTGTATATGTTATTAATCTGTGATCAGAATTAATAGCACATTCGTGGACCTTCCATTTAGAAATCTTGGCCGCAATTGATCCAGAACAAAGAGTTAAATCAATATTGCTCTCGCCATGTGTGTTACTGAAAGTAAAAATACTACCAGATTCATTTATTAAAGAAAGACCTTGCGCCGCAATAAGGTCTTCGACGGCGTCTGAGCGTTCCGTCCGTGCTTCAAAAGTGTCAAACCACATTGGTGAGCGAGCATTAAAGTCTCCTCCAATAACTATGTTATGTCCTTTAAGCACGTTTAGCGCGCGCGTCAGGCTCAAGATATGAGGTCCTACTGGATTATTATATTTGAAATAGACTGAAATTAAAATAATTTCAGTATTTCCAAAATTAAGTGAAACACAAGTTTGGTATTCGTTTGACAGTCCCACCAGAAGGAGGGGACTGATTAACGAAATGTTAACAAGGACTCCCGCCCCCGGTGCTGTGCCAATTTCGAGTACCGCACCCGGATATTGAATAGGCGTTCTACCTAACCAGGTGTATTGCTCCTGAATGAGTAATATGTCAATTTTTTTCTCAGTCATAACCTTCACAGCCTCAAGCGTGGCCAATCGAGACCTCTGAAGATTAATCTGACCAAGAGAGAGAATGTTGTTAATAGCCATAGTCAGTAAATCTAACTTGAGCTTCGATAGCAGCTATTTGTGCAGGGCACAGCCGATCCCCAGTAACATGTGCAGCAGGTTTTTTAAATCTCGTGCAGGTTGCACATACAGCAGCTTGTGCTTTCTTGGGGCAATTCTCCACATCGTGACCAGTAGCTGCACAGTGGCGACAAGTGGAATGCTCCTGCGTGCATGATTTACTGATATGCCCATATTGTTGGCACTTAAAACAACGGGTAGCGCCAACATAGTCCCGAGCACGGCAGGCATTCCACCCAAGAAAGCACATACCACTGTCAATTAGAATTTTTCTTACCTCAGGGTGACACGTCAGGATCATATTCATTTTGGGGGTATCTCGTTTTCCAAAAAGTGAGACTCTTCTCATAGTCCTCAAATGGTCCTCTTTAGAAATATTACACTTACCGGTTATGTTATTCTGATAAATCTCTTCAAAGAGAGCAGTGTCCAAAGAAGAATCTCCCTTTGGAACATCATACAGTACAATCTTGGGAAGACGGCCTTGTGGACTAACTAATTTTATACCTGTTGCTGATAGTTTTTCGACTGCTTTTTTTATGTTACTAACTCCCAGCGAAGTGGTCGTTTGTAGGGCAATACCCCCGCCTTTAATTTTTTTAGTGCGAACAACTTGAAATCCATCTTCGCGAGGATTTAGAACAGTTGTTAATTTTTTTTGTAGTTCCTCAGATGTTTTACCCTCCGGGACGGTAGGGTAAAATAAGATAGTCGGCTGAAGGGAAGGTGTGGGTCGTTCTGTTCCATTCAAAAATAATTTCTTAGATTGGTTCTCTCCACTAGATGCAGCACTTGCATACGTTTTCTTCTTTGTTTGTACAGAAGTTCCCGCTGTTAGATTGTTCGATTTATTTATTAAAATATCAATTTTTTCAGAAATGTTTAACTGAACGTCTAATACTTTTGAAAGTGTTTCCGCTTTAGAAATGGCTGCTGCGTGAGAGATGGCTAGAGAGGTAAGGTACCTCCTCATCTCTTCAATCGAACCAAGAATGGAGGAACGATCATCCTTCTTCATCTTCCCGTCAATTACAGTACGAGAAATGGATAACATTTGTTCAAAAATAGGTTGCAGTATTTCTACTGAAAAATTGTCATCTGGTGTATTTTCAGAATTTTTGGATTGGTCGATAATTGGATCCATGCCCGTTTTGTCCACATCATTATTTTTGTTCTTCTGATTAATGTTTCCAGGAATAGACGCTGAAGTTGATGCAGAGGATTGTCGTACATAACTATTAATATTAGTAAGACTAGGAAAGTCATCATCTTCAGATTCAGAAGAGACCATTGTAATATTTTTTTAAGTAAACCTTCACGAGTTAAAAAAAAAAAAAAAAAAAAAAAAAAAAAAAAAAAAAAAAAAAAAAAAAAAAAAAAAAAAAAAAAAAAAAGCATACACAAACTTGAAATGTTTAAAACAAGTTAGGTTAAAAGTACTTAATCCAATTTATTGTCAGGGACTTAAAGTCCCCGACTCGGAAGAACAAAATTCAAAATTCAAATTCCATGCAAATGATTTTAAACGAAATGTCAAAGAAAAAATAATATGTCCATTTGAAATTAATTTTCACAAAAACTAATATAAAACACACATTATAACTCACAAATTATATTAAAATGGTTAGGGAAGAAGTCCCGTAACCCAAATATCACAATTTAACACTTTGAAAAGCGATTTAAACTGGTTTTTTTTTAAATTAAAATGCAGAGAATGCCAAGTACATGCAACCTTATCGGAAGCTAGAACTGAACTTTTGAAAAGGGCAGAAATACCCCGCCCAAACATCACAAAAGGAGAGTTTGTGGCCCTAAAAGAATTGCGCGCCAATGAGGAAATCTTGGTTCTGCCAGCCGACAAAGGCAATGCCACTGTCGTGATTAATACGGTAGACTACATCAAAAAGATGGAAGACCTCCTGTGCGATGCCGGCACCTATAAGAAAATAAAAAACAACCCCACCAACAAGATTGACTTGAAGACAAGGGAACTAGTTAAAGCTTCCAGTATTAGGAAAGAGGATCGATCTGGGCTTTTCGTAAAAGCCTCCAGAACTCCTGCCCTATACGGTCTTCCGAAAATCCACAAAAAGGATATCCCAATGCGACCGATTGTCAGTGCTATTGGTGCACCGACGTACAAACTTTCCCAATACCTATCGAGATTGTTGCAGATGCAAACTGGGAAAACTGAATCTTGGATCAAGGATTCCACAGATCTAATCAGTAAGCTCAAGAAGGTAAAGACTGATGAAAGAGATATCCTTGTCAGTTTTGATGTAGTGTCTCTTTTTACAAATGTTCCTCTAGAAGACTCCATGACTTTGCTCAGGGAGATTTATGAGGATGACATTTGCAAACTTTTTGAACACTGCCTCAAAACAGGTTATTTTGCTTTTCAGGGTGAACTTTTCGAGCAAGTGGAGGGAGTTGCGATGGGCAGTCCATTGTCGCCAGTTCTAGCCAACTTTTTTATGGAGAAGTTTGAAGAAGTGGCACTCGACACAGCTTCGGCTGTTCCTAAAGTATGGTGGCGCTATGTCGATGATGTCTTCGCCATCTGGCCTCACGGAACAGAGAAACTGAACGAATTCCTGGACCATCTAAACTCACTACACAGCAAAATTAAATTCACGATGGAGCTGGAAAATAACCAAAAAGTCCTGCCTTTTCTGGATGTGGAGGTGATGCGAAAAGAGGATGGTAGCCTAGGACACACAGTTTATAGGAAACCAACACATACAAATAGGTATCTCCACGCTGATTCGCATCATCACCCCGCTCAGAAGAGAGGTCTCATCCATACTTTGGTAACCCGAGCGACCAGAATATGTGAGGAGCCAAAACTCGGATTAGAACTGACCAAACTCACCGATGCACTGGAGCGTAACGACTACCCAGCAAGGCAGACAAGGCAAATCATAAGAGCCAAATCAGCACGAAACGAAGACAGGGGTGAACAAGAGTCAAAAGGCTGCGCTTTCCTGCCTTACGTCCATAATGTAACAGACAGAATTGCCAGGCTGTTAAGAAAAGAGAACATCAAGACGGTCTTCGGAACCACGACAAAAATCCAAGACCTACTGAGGTCGGCAAAGACTAAATTTCCTCTGGAAACAGATGGAGTATATAAACTCAGCTGTTCCGGATGTGACAAGGTCTATGTAGGCCAGACAGAGCGGACGATCTCCAAAAGGATTTCGGAACACTTTCGTGCTTGTAAACTTGGCCACCCTGACAAATCAGCAATCGCCGAGCACTTAATCGAAACCGGCCATTACTTTGGATTTGTTCCTGAAGTCCTGGGAAGACCCAAAACTTACAGAGCACGCCTAATTACGGAGGCAATTGAAATCCATAAAAACCCCATCAATATTAACAGAGACGACGGAGCTAAGCTCAATAGTTCTTGGTATCCAGTAATTGACGGCTACACCAAAGCTAAACACAAAAAAACCATGCTGAATGTTTTCTAACACCAGCTCGTAGAGAAATGGAGCTGGCAGCACGGTATCGATTCGACACACATAAGTAAACACTCACCAATATCATTTACTCATCTGCCCTGATGATGGACACTGTAACGCTGTCCGAAACGTTGGCTGAAGAAGGAGGTAGCGAAACACGGCATAACACCCCAAAAACAATAACAAAAATAAAGGGAACTGGTTTTTGTATTTCATAATATAGTCCTATTAATGAGAACTATAAAGAGAACAGAAGCAATAAAATAAAATAAACAATTAATGTATGATTATTACTGTTGTATGTTTTGCATAGTTATCAAAATAATAATAAAATAAGTTTACTTATAAATGGCGTTTGCATTACAAAATAATAAGCTTACATATATATTTTGTATAAATATGAAATATAAAAAAAGAGAAGTGATAGAATAAAATAAAATATACATACATGCACATAATATAAACGATTAGAACATAAAAGTTATCTTTTACACAGTTTATTTTTTGTCGGAATTTTTGTTATTGTTTTTGGTTTGTGAACGATTTCATTTTTTGTGTAGTAAAAGTTCACTCTCCTTTCTCCCTAATTGATGAAACCAAATAGTGGTCAATCTGTGAAGAACACTTGTGTTTTCGTTTTTCCAAGCGTTACACTATTGTTTCTTTACATTTATAAAAATACTTTTAACACTTCACACCTGTATGAGTTGTTCCGAAAACCGAACAAAAAAAGAACAAACGAGCTTAATGAGTTAAATAAATAATTTCGTGTTTAAAGCATATTTTATTTTTTTAAAAGTCAACATTAATTTCTGATAATTTCAGTTTATAATTATTTTCCTTTTAAATTTAGCCAAACCACTTTAAAGTAAGAAATTATTTTTTGCAACCTGTTGTTTATTACTAATCCCTGCGAAAAAAAAATATTACGTTACTCAATGTCAAAGCCCCATAGGCGTGTAAAATAGTAAATAAATAAAAAATAAATAAAAAAAAAACACCTCAAACAAACACATAAGCGAGCATATAATATTTGACAAGTTTGTATGTAGATTTGTGAAAGAAAAATAATATTATATATGTTTTACAAAAAGCTTGAGATCTTTGGAAATCCCATAAAACTCGTAAAAATCTTTTGAAACTCAAACCATAATATAGATCGTTAAAAATGTATTGACAACGAAAAATCCCGAAAAGCACTTAGGTGCCCTCCTCCGCTTCCGATATTCGGAGGCTTTGATCCTGTTTGCACCGGTTTAATGATCTAAACGATTTGACAAGCGATCAGGCGGAGGATTTGCCAACAGGTGACTTCGGGGGGGTGATTAGTGGGTGTCGAGCGGCAGCTCAACAACCCTACAGCGAACGTTATTATTTAATGAGGCTTTGATTTGGTTGTTGTGTGTGATTGAACCTACATTTAGACTTGATTAGATGGTACAACAGTTTAAATAAGAGACGATGTATGAATTTCTTATGAAGTACGGAGTGTGTGCGAATCGATTTGTTTGGCGGTTCAGCCTCTCTGCCTACCCACGCGGAACGGTGCGATGGTTAGTTGTTAGTGTTTATATAATTATTTCTGTTTTACTCTCCTGCAATAAGGCCCTTGAGTTGATTTTTAAAAAAACCGGCGCTATGCATAATATACAATAATTGGTATGCTGTAAGGAATGGCTGGTTATTTTTCTAAAAATCTACTCAAAGGCTGTGCCTTGAAAACTCAGTTTCTAATTAAAACAACATTGGATTATGTAAGCTTATTTTTAAGTTATATTTTTTTATTTAATAAGACTTCATTTCTATAATAAATAAAGTTTAATTCATTTTGCAGCGTTCTTCATTAAATTAAAACAAACACTCCCACTTAAATAAGTACCGACTAATATAAACATAATTGACATCAGAGTAATGATTACATGTACCTAAATTTTTGATTTAAATATATACTCCCATTAATAATAACAGAAGTCTTAGACAAACGTCAAAACTTCCTACTCAAAAATGTAAAAAAAACAATAGGACAGCTAAATCATAAATATCTCGGAGTTAATTTTTTGAATTCATTACCAGAAAAAGTTAGAAACATGAATACTAATATAAAAAAAAATTTAAAACTCACCTCAAAAATTATACTGAAAACTTGAAATGAATCATTTCAAATATAACCAATATGATAACACCCCCCCCATACACACAAGCCCTGGTTATTTATGGGGGGTACATCATATACATCTAATATGTAATTAATTATTGTATAAAATTTGTTTGTAATATATGAATCTTTTTATGACTAAAAATAAATAAAAAAAATTAATTCGTATTATTTTCGCATAAAGTTACCTAGGCGCTTCAAAAATATGATGCAAAATTTACTAAATATTATTGAAAATGTACTGTTTGCTTACATTATTTAAAAATATTGTCAGTGAAGAGAGAAATTACCATCTAATCTCTCTTCACTGACAATATTTTTAAATAATGTAAGCAAACAGTATATTATTGAAAATGTACTGTTTGCTTACATTATTTAAAAATATTGTCAGTGAAGAGAGATTTAAATGGGAAATCGTATTGATTCTTGAGAGTCTTGCCTCAATGACCTATTTTTCACCATTACCTGCATATTAATTATTTTGAATTTTTTATAAGTCTTATAAAAAATTCAAAATAGAAATACTAAATTGCGAAGTCTTCGCAATTTAGTATTATTATGTTTTCAACTTATTTGATTTTGATGTGGGAATGAGGAATTTAAATATAAATTATGAACGCATTACAGAATAAAAATTGAAACATCTTGATAATTTCATAGCGTAAATTCCCTGTCCATGATTAAAAAATAGGTTCTACGTTCATCAGCTGCTTGCGGGCGAAGCGACGTGTGTTCGTTTGACAAATAACGCCGTAATCGGATACCGATTCTCCGTTAATTGACGTCGTATAACGGCGTTAAGCTCGGAGTAAGTTTGATTTTATCGGTCCTCATATCGTCGTTTATGGTTTGCATCGATGTAAAGGAGGCTTTATGGAGGCTTTCGGGGAGTTGATTGCACTTTCTAGAACCTATTACGCTTTTATGATGATATCATACAAGTATTAAGTAGTTTTCATCGATGTAGTAACAAGGTTTATGCGGTAATTATCTTGGTCTAGTTAAACGTATGTTTGAATGCATGCCCGACATATAAGATAATTTTAAAGCAATTTTCGCATAATATAAATAAATACGCCTTCAAAACGTTTGTTTATTGAAACGCAAAAAATTAGAAAATATTTTTTTTATATGAATACCTCACAAGAGTCTCAGCCGCTCCCGTCTGGAGCCAATGAGTCTATGGCATCCCAAATCGGGGTATGTTGTAAGTAAGGCTGAAGGTAGTAGGGAGGGGAAGGAGATGAGGGAGAGGAAGGTGGGGAAATACCTGGCTGTTTAGATCTGGTCACCAAACAACGTTTCAATATTTAATGACGGTCTTACACCAGGGCGATACTAAGATTATCTTCCACTCTGGAACATGCCGCAGATATGCTTCATATTATTTTTAATCAATTATTTGTGAAATAACACAAATTAATCAAATAAAATTTATTTCCCACGCCGGAATTCCATCCCGCGACCTTCGGATTTGGAGTGAAAAGCCTTACCACTAGACCACGCTACCGAGTTCAAATCTTCACAAACTAATTAAGAGTGAAATATTTGACAATGGCTTTCGAATTCTATCACATAAAAATATATCATGTTATAGTAGTGCGTACGGCATTGTGCTCAATTACAAAAAAAAAAAAAAAACACAATTATCGTGGCAAAACTCGGACGACAATTTGATACTAACAATGGTTACCGAATAGCAAGGATCTAAGTATGCCATTTTCTAAGTGCCATTTTCTAAGCGCCATTTTAATGATAACTATTCGACAAGGAACACGAAGAATTGGCGCTTTAGATTTTAGATTATCAAACTAGAAAACGGAAACATGAAATAAATATTGGAGAGGCATAATGTAAACAAAAAAGCGAGTTTCTATTGCCTCAAAAAAGAATCCAAAAATGTTCAGTACAGTTTTTTCGCCTTTCCTTTAAAATTAATATTTGGCAAAGTGTACATTCTTATTATACATAGATTTTCTTACGGTATTTAATTTTCGGCGTTGTACTTATTTCATAAGCTAAACCACATTTGGAAAAAAAATTGTTATTGATGAAATAAATAATTTTGTTTAACCTTCATAAAATTAATTAAAACATCAACACACATAACGGGTTCTTCACAAACATTTTTGTTAGGTTAGGTGTAAAAATGCAAGAATGCAAGGCTGATGTAAGCGTAATGAATAAGATTAAGAAAGGGACGCTCAGATGGTTTGGGCATGTAGAGCGAATGAATGAGGAAAGGAGTGTAAGGAGAATATATGACGCAAATGTGAATGGTAGACGAAGTCGGGGACGCCCGAGGAAGACATGGCACGACCAAGTGAATCAGATACTTGAGTCGGGCGATGTCAAGAGTCAGAATAACAGAAGAGCATGTATGAGACGATGTATGAATGTGAACGAAGCAAGGAGTGTGTGCCAAGATCGAGTTGTTTGGCGGTCCGTCCTCTCTGCCTACCCCTGCGGGGAAACGGCGTGATGGTAAGTTAGTTAGTTAGTTAGGTGTAAACGACGAAAGATAACGACTTGATATCAAAAGCTGAAACCCAACAATGATACGGTTTTCACGAAACTTTTGACTTAGTGTAAATCAAAGTGACGTAGAACTGTGTTTATTTTTTTGTATTAGCTTCACCCAGGAAAAAAATTCCCCTCAAGGCCCATGTCATCTTTGGGAATGCTGTGTGGAAGGTCTTTATAGGAAAGGAAAGAGAGGAAGTTCTGGGAAGGAAAAAGGTATGAGGGGTTGGTAGGATTCTGGGGGTCAGGATGTCCAGGAGTAACGGACGTATGAATCTATCCCACCCACTGTGGTGCAAGGCAATGGTTTGAGAGAGTCCTGCTGGAGAGGTCAAAAGGTCTCCCTCAATCAGTCTTTTCCCATCCGGCTGCGTATTTCCAAAACCTATACCGGTTCAGTCGCGGTAGCGATAATTTACATTTTAAATACACCTCTTTAAGGTTATTTTTTATCACTTTGCAAAAAAAAAACTGTTCGAAAATCTAGATAATACAATCTTTGTAAAGTGTTTATTAGAAATTACTAATTTTATTTCTAAATATTCAATTTTTGATTTTTTCCCATGTATTATAAATATACCTCTATATTGGTTATTTTTTATCACTTTGCAAAAACAAAAATTGTTTTTAAATCTAGATAAAATAAACTTACCAATGTGTTTATTAGAAATTAATAATTTTATTTATAAGTATTTAAATTTTGAAATTGAAAATGAAAATTGTCGCTACAGCGACTGAACCGGTATAGGTTTAGGAAATACGCCATCCGGCTTGTCACGCATCCGAACAAATCTCACCACACGAACCCGGACACCCCTATTACGTCACCAAACGCGACCTATGGCAGAGGTGCTGGTTATCCAATAAATGATTCCGGGGCAGCGGTCCCCATACCCGCCTCCCAAATTGAACATGTTATCCTGGAGAAAAATATTAAGCCGTTAGGCCATTTTCAAAGATTTTTTTAAATTTATTTTAATATTTCATTTGAATACAGTAATTTATTTATTTATTTATTTGTTTTATTTTAGTAAATTGTACATTTAAGTTTACAATTTCATAATTAATTATATCATTTCATATTTCAAGCTATATTTTTTCTTGTTCTATGTATCTCCTACAATACATTTTGAATTTTCCAATTGGTGCGGCCTTTAAAGTTTCTGGTAGAGTGTTGTATAACTTCATCCCTTTGTATAGTAAACTGTTCTGCGTATTCGTTTTGTCCTTTTTTTGTAGTCTGGTTTCCTTGCAAGTCCTTGTATTATGTCTGTGGATGTCCTTGTTGTATATAATTTTGTTTGAGAAGTATTTTGGTAACATGTTGTTCACTATTTTATGGATAAATATCATCGTGTGCAGGGTCAACATCTGTTTCACGGTTAGCCAATTTAGTTCCTTTAACATTTTATTTACTTTTGAGAATCTATTTGGTCGAAGAATTATTCTCATTGCCCTGTTTTGGAGAATTTGAAACTTATTTTGTTCTCGTTCATTACACAGGAAAAGGATAGTTGAGCAGTAGTTAAAGTGTGGAGCAATAATTGAATTATAAATAGTGACTGCAGTTTTTCTAGAAAGTTTTTGCCGAATTCTTCCCAAAAAAGATACTTTTTTTCAAATTTTCTTTTGCGTATATTCAGCATGTTTGTTAAAGGTTAGTTTGGAATTTAATATAACTCCTAGGTATTTCATTTCAGTCACACTTTCAATAATTTCACCGTCAATTTTAATTTTGGTTTCACTGGATGTCTTCTTATACCCAATCAGCATACATTTTGTTTTTTTTTTGTATTTAATTTAAGCTTATTTATTTTTAGCCATCTTGATACATTATTAAGTTAATGATGTATTGCCTATTTCACTAGGTGTAAAACGCCTGCGTTGAGATGACAATTGGCAGAGTGCTAGCTAGGTTTTTGTTTACATATTATTATGAAAATGACAGTTAAAAATAAAGTCAGAATTTTTTTAAATTACACAATTCAAGTGTGAATTTAGAAGATTAAGACAAAATAAGAATACTTTTGAAGCAATTGAATTTCAATTTGACAAAAAGGCATAGTCATAAATGATAAGAAAAACGGCAATTGAATGGCATGGTATACATATTATATAGTATAGTAGGCAAAATAGTATGTTTAACTATTTAATTAATGACGAAATGAATCGTTATAACTTTTAATTATCATCTATTGGAAGTTTGTCCTTCAAAACGATTTTAACAGCTATAGAAACAAGGAAAAAGGTTTCAAAATGTTTTGATGGTTTTCAGGTAAGGTTTATTACTAGTACCAAATTTTAAGTTTTTAATTTTAAGTTTGTTTTATGCCTGACTTATACAACTATTTTCCAAAATCTGTCAAATTTAGAAAATTATACATTCCGTAGTTTTCTGTAGGCAAAAGTAGTTGCAATAATTTTGTCTCCATTAAGTAAGCACCGCGCATAAAGATCAAATATTTTAACAGCATCCAAATCTTCAATTATTCTCAAATCCCAAATGACCCACCATTTCAATATTCATCGCCGCTTTGAAAATAAGTGTCAGAATGGGAATTGGGAGGACATTTCTTTTCCTCTTTTTTCTACCATTTCCTCTTATTTTAATCAAATTCCACTCCGGCTAATTTCCATCAATTAATCTAATAATTAGTCTCGGGATTGAAATGGACCAGGCATGACTTGAGAATAAGGAGAAGGGGAAGAGGAGGGGTGAGATTAAGCAGTATTTTTTATTTTCAATTAGTCTGAAATAGGGATAATTGGTAGGTCTCGTTTTTTCAACTCTCGAACGCTTTTAAATTAGTGAATTTTTCAGTAATTCGCTAGAAAATACGACGATTTATCATCGAATTATTCCGGAAAATGAAAAATTATCTGATTGTTAATTAATGTTATTCCAAACTGTAAAATGAAGGGAAATTAAAATACTTTATACCCCTAGAATCATTACAATCTTCAAAATATTTAAATAAAAGTAGAAAAAAACGTTTTCCCAGATATTTATTTATTATTTATTTTATTTTACGCGTGGCAAAGCCCCCCACCTTATTTTGCCATTAAATCACATATTGTTAAGTTCACAACTTGACTTTGCCTCAGTTGTTTAAAATTTCCCAATAACAAACATATACTGACCGTATTGAAAGCATCCAAAGATATCCATAACATCAAAAATCGTCAATTTAATCCCATTGATTCATACAAACTTAGAAAAATCACCAATGTGTTCTTTCTATACAAAATTGTGAAATGTCTTGTTGATTAATCATTTCTCTTATAAATAAAGGATATATATATATAATAATCTGCAAGAAGTGCCGTTTTCGTGATCCAAATAAAGGCCTTATTTTGGCCTATATTTAAGTATAATCCTGCATTTCACCGTGACTATGAAATTCAAATGGAGTGGCAATATACAATTTAAGGCATGTGTATGAGAGATAGACCACGTGTTAAATAG
The DNA here is from genome assembly GCA_936435175.1 of Glyphotaelius pellucidus. Classification (NCBI taxonomy): domain Eukaryota; kingdom Metazoa; phylum Arthropoda; class Insecta; order Trichoptera; family Limnephilidae; genus Glyphotaelius; species Glyphotaelius pellucidus. The sequence goes on from OW386556.1 coordinate 9,721,978, forward strand.
TCTAGACCCAAAAGGTACTAAGCCAGTGGCATACTTGTTTTCATCCAAATTTTTACGGCACTTTTAGCGTTTCCCCCATCCTAAAATTATTTTTTTTGTTTAATTTTAGACCCCTGATACACCACAATTTTTGTATGATAAACGGTTGTTTAATAGTTGTGTAAAAAACATTATATTTTTTTTTGGTAAGGTTCTAATTGTCTGTTCTAATTTTGTGTCATGTTATTTATTTTATGGTTAAAAATGATTGCATTTCGTAGACCTGAACGCCATATAGCCCCCTAGCATGGTCGAACGATAAGGATTGATAAGATAATAGGATTGATAGGATCGGTCGGGAGAGCAATTTCACTGTCAAACAGAATTAATTCGGATATCGACATATTTAGCGTTAGTGAAGCTGCCTTTAAAAGGCAAGCTCTATTAATGCTTGTATAGTTTGTATCTACCACTGTTACAAATGAATTTTAAAAACGAATTAAATGTAAAATTTTTTAATGTTTTCAAAAGAATAAAATGAATTGAATTGAATTGATAACTTTCGGTAACTTCCCATCGTTCTCTACGACAACTGCAGATTGCTAACTTATAAATAAAGTTGACATTGAATATATTAAGAACATTTAGTCATTGTGAGCTGTCACCTATTCGTTGGCAATCTGCAGTCGTGCTAGGGAACGATGAGAAGTTACCAAAAGTTATCCTATCAATCCTTATCGATCGACTGTGCTAGGGAGCCAGAACAAATGATTTATTCATTATACCACATTGTAAATCTGCAAGATGTACAAATTTTTAATTGTATCTTGAACACATGTAAAGTCAAACTAACTGGCTGAATTTTTCAAAACTTTATTTCCACACAAGAAGCCTTGAGGAAAAAAGACGTGTAGGAATCTGGGGATCAATGCGTTCAGGAGTGAGGAACGTATGAATTCATCCCTCCCACTGTGGTGCAAGGCGATGGGTAAAGAGGGTTTCAACCAGTCTCTCCCGATCCGGCCCGCTGCCCACAGTAGGTGGGAAAAACCATCTGCCGCCAGAACCTAGACGATTGGCACCTTTTGCTAAGTCACGAAGCGTAATAAACCACTTCGGGCACAAACCACTACGGCAAGGATGTTGGTTATTCAATAAATAGTTACCAAGGCGGCGGTACCCAAATTGAAAATATCTATCACATAATTGAAAATAGGTTTATCGTGATTTCAATTTCACAATATTTAGGTACAACTTACATAACTGTTTGATTTCTAATTATAATAAAGTAAAATATACATTAGATTCCAAAAACAATAAAGTAGGTATTATTATAGGCCAGAATAGCTTTGTAAGCACCGAGATCTTAAGTTCGTTGCTCCGAGTTGCATCTTTTTCATTTGGCAGTAATCTATAGTCTTTTTCCACCAAAGTTGTTGTTCCGAGATGCAGAGAGGATTGTTAGCCAAAGTTATATATATATACAGAATAAGAATTTAGCGCAAGTGTTGAGAAAAAGATGTTTAGAGGTTCCAAGAATACATGGCTCAATCGAGTGAATCAGACAGTAATAGTTCAAAACTGTTCCAACATATATTTGAAGTTTTCTCGTTGGGGTTCGGACCTTACACTTCTAACAGTTCTAACACGAAAATTGTCCTCATTCGATTCCAGCCTCTGATCAGAAATGAATATTTTAAATATCACAATTTTAATCATTATTTTTATGAAAAAAGTAGAGATGCAGACTTGAATTCATTGGTAAAAAATGTGTAAACATAACCTCAATTTTAGACGGCCTGGAGTCTCATCATTGAAATACAAATATTTACAAATGGAGAACAAATAGCGTCAGCGACATCTCGCGGTGCTGGTTTTAAGTTTTAGGAGTGGTTTCACAGAACTTTCAAAGAAATAAAATCGGTTCACCCCACGTTATGCACTATTATTTTGATATTTTCTCTTATATTGCAGTAGTCAAAATAAAACGATTTTTTTTAAAATTTGTTTCCAATATTTTCTGAATATTCAATTTTTTTTGGTAATATTGGTCTTGATTCACAATTTGTACGCATATAATTTCTTTGTTGGCTAAAAATATTGTTTGTTAATTTTTTATGAGAATACCATACAAGAATCCCAACTGCTCTCAACCGCCTGGAGCCAGTGAAACTACGGCATCTTGAAGTGGGATATGTTGTGAGGCTGAAGGTAGAAGGGAGGGGAATGATAGAGGAAAGTGAGGAAAGTTATTAGTACCTATTCATGTCTGATCACCAAACACGGATGAAGCCATTTCAAACAACGTTTCAATTCTGAATGGTTACCTTAAACCATGGCGGTACTGATAGTATCTTTGACTCTGAAACGTGCCGCAAATATGTCCTGCAATATTCTTTTAAAAAAATGTGAAATAACACAATTCAATAAAATACAATTTATTTGCCCGCGCCGGGACTTGAACTTGTGACTTTCGGATTGCTAGTCGAGAGGCTTATCCCTTGACCACGGAGGCCGTCAATCAATGTGTTCGTTGTTAGATGGAAATTTCTCACAACCAACTGAGACTGTTTGTAGTCAAATGACTTTGTGTTTTTACGGGTTCTTTTATGTGGGATAAATTAATAAAACATATTAAACTAATTTATCAATAAAATAATTGGCATTAAGAGTGTATGTGTGGGAGGGAAAGTGGTAGGAAAGCGGAAAAACATTTTTTTGGCTTTCAAAATGACTATCGAGATGTTTTTTCATGTATTTTTTTCAGGTATACCTACATAGTTAAAATTTACTACTATTACTACTATTTACTACTATTCAAAATAAAAATCACCAAAGATGGCTTCGATAATCCGTGATTTTTTTTTGTAAATTAAGGTTGAACAAAAAGTTTTTCCGCTGTAATAATAAGTGGTTGCATATATCCCTTTTCAATAAAAATTTGGTGAAAAAGTTCCAAGAACATTTAAAATATTCGTAGCCGGTTAAATCAGAATTTTTATAATGTGGAAATCAAATCAAATACATTATTAAATGTTATTGGCCTAAGTATAAACTGTAGTTCGAAGCTGGTTTGATATTCGAATTAAAAAAAATATATATGCTACAAAAACTTGCCTTGCAACTCTGGGTGTTTCGAATATATACAAAATGTAAAAGTTGTAGAAAGAAAGATCAAAATGATAGTCCTCTCCGTTACAATTATTACTACGCTGAACGTTGCTGGTCCTGGTAGTAAGTCGAATTAAATAAAGACGATTCTTACTTTCTACGCGCTGTGAAACCGAGAAATCCAATATACCCGAAAATTCGTCGACATCCATTAGAATTGATTAAAAAAATAATTAAAAATTTTAGCGGGGTACTCATGCCCGAACAAGCAAAGAGGCTTGACATGATAGGCTTATAAATAAAAAATAAAACAAATGCTTAGAGCTACTTAAGGGGGGTGGTTCCAGGGGCTTGCACTAAGGGTGGCAAGGAAAAAAATTATAAAAAACCCATGCATATTTCACGATCATTCATATTGCCTTATCTTCCCCCCTGGGGGTAGAACACTAATTCTTATTTTTTTGGTGTACCAGTACGAAACAACCCCTCCATAGAACATTTCGTCCTTTTGAAAATAACTTTTTAAGTTCTAGCTAATAAGGGATGTCGGATTTTAACATGAGATTTGAATCAGAAGATATTTTCTTTCATTGGGCGTTTTTCATATTTCCAAGGCGACGGCACGGCAACGGCACAAAAAAGACAAAAAACGTACGTTGTTAATCACAATCATGTTCTTTTTTTATACACTAAATAATAGTGAAACGAACGATATACGTATGTCTGCTTCCCGTAGGAAAAATGCAATCATTATCACATTATTTCCTCACACATAACTCCTATTAATGAAATTGAAATTCGCTTTTCGTTGCCGTGGTAATTTTTAAAGAAGTCAATGAATATTGCATTATTTATTAGAAAACTTCAAGATTACTCATTTACACTTAATTGTCACTTACATGACAATTTGTTTGTTCAACGGTGACCGTACAACTCAGAATGAAATCGACTCAGAACCTCCTTTGAAAAGTCATTAAAAGTGATTTTAAAAAAAATGTTTAAATAAGTTATGTTAGGTTAGGGTTATGGGAAAATTTTAAATTATTTTTTTTCCTAGCTTTTTAAGACTTTTCAAAGAGGTGTTGAGTTGAATGAGTGATTGATTCTGACTTGGCGTGAAAAACTTTTGGTATCGTGTTACTGGATTTTGATTTCTTGTTTTAATTCATTTTCTTGTGATTGCTCGATATGCATTCTTATGTTGAAACTAGATTAGCGAGACGTTCGATTAAAGATATTATGATATAATCTCCTGATTTCTTTATATTACAATGATTTTGAATGCATATAAATAAAATATACAATGACTTGTCAATTCATTTTCAAATTATTTACTACGAAATTTGGGTAATTTTCTTTTTTTTGTGTATATTCTAGGTGGACCCATCCATTATCGCTAAAGTTGTTGATAGGCCACTGTTATAGGTTTGAATGAAAAAAGAAAAAAAACTTCCATTATAGTTATACGACGTGATACAATTTGAGGAATAGAATATGTTAAATTCTTCCGCTATCGAATGTCATGTTATAATATGCGATGTTTTAGAATCTGGCAATACGCTATGCACATCTTTACGAAGTTTGATGGAAGCTAAGCTATGTTAAATGACTAAATTTGGATAGTCAGGTACTGACTTTCTTTCATATTTTCATTCGTCTCTAACCACTCGAGCGACAGCGCGATTTAAAACTTTTTCAATTTTTTTTAAATGGAGACATACAAACTGATTATAATTCTTTATAGCCAATCTATTATCACATATTCGTAGGATTTATAAAAAAATATTATAAAATCGTAAACTTTGGTCGAAAAAAATACCAACGAAGGTAGATACTGGATAATAATATAAAGTACCCGTTCAATTCTAAATCCAAAAACTTGTCAAACATTTATCAAAAAAAAAAAAAAAACACCTACCCCCCACTGAAACCCTAGTCGCGTATTCTTTTCACCTTTTTCAAACTCATTTCCCTTGGGCACAGCCAATTTTACAGGGTGACCGTTGTTCTTTTAAGACTAACATCAATCTGTATAGACGATTTGCATGCAGAAAATTCAGTGAGCAATGCGAAAATGGACTTAAAAATTTTTTTAAAAAATTTACGGCATTTTTTCCAATTTTTCGAGTTCTTCAAGGTATGCTTGTGAACCTTATAATTGTATTATTGTTTATTCCAAATAATATGTGAAAATGCAAAATAAATTAGAAAAAAAATCAAACATAGAAATTATTAACACACACGATGATGTGAGCTAACGCAAGAATAAATAAGTATATAAAAACATGGATTTGTGTCCATCAGATATCATATACTAAATATTTTATTCCAGATATCGACAAAGGATATCGTTGCGAGTAGAGGCAGTTCAAAAATGAGTTCATTGTTTTGGTTTGTTTGTTAATTTTAATAATAATATTCTTCAAAGGACTTCGCTTACGGAGAAACTGAAATGAAACCAGTTGTCAACGCACCAGCACTTTTGCTTGAGTGGCAGTTGCTTTTCAGTTGCCTTGTTAACAGGTTGCCATGGTAGCGCTCACGAATTTCGAATTGCGTTGACAACTGGTTTCATTTCAGTTTCTCCGTGAGCGAAGGCGTTAAGACTTACGCTTGACTTATTGTATCCACTTTACTTACATCGGTTGAATTAATTTTTACAATAGTGCATATCGTATGCCGCTATGGGAGCAATTTATTGAATAATTCGACCGGTCAGTGGTTGAGTGGGCATCGCGTTTGGGTTCCACCCGGGCGTCACATGTTCGATTCCTCGGCTGGCTAAGTCCTCCATCACAACACAAGCAACATTTTCGGCTTTCTGTGGTGGTAGTAGGAGATTTTCAAACATGGGTTATTCGTAACCCGGGAATGTTTGTCTTACTTTTAAAAAAAAAAGAAAAAAAAAAAAAAACTGACACTTCTGCCATAGGCCACCCAAAATGGTTCGCTACGTTTGGTGACTTAGTAGAGATGCCCAAGTTCATGGGGTGAGATTTGTATAAGTCTAGGCGGCGGATGCGTCTGCCCATCAGATTCGTGACAGGCATGCTCGAGAGACTATTGAGTCTGTCCTGCAGAATTCTCTTACACCGAATGGAAGGGATAGATTCATACATCCATCACTGACCCTCAGATTCCTACCCACCCCTCATCTCTTTTTTCCTTCTCAGAACTTCTTCTCATTTTTTTCCCCTAAAAATACCCCCCACACAGCATCCCCAAAAATGACAAAGGCCCTGAAAGAAAGTATTTTCTTCATGGCCTCCTGTGTGGGGCTAATGCAAGAATTATTAATTCACAACAATGATAATTACTGCCGTTATGTAGTACCATATTATGAATACGAACCAAATTCATTTTTAGAAAATGAATTTCATAAAATATATTATGATAAAACTATACTAACAGACAGAACGATTCGTCATAATAGACCCGATATAGTTTTACACGACAAAATTTAAAAAAATTACTTATATCATATCATTGATGTCGCCATTTCAAATTCCTGTAATATTCAAAAATTTGTTTCTGAAAAAAATAGGAAATATACAGATTTAGGAAATGCGATTAAAAGAATTTGGCATTCTCGGACTATAAAAATATTACAATTTGTTATTTCGGCTACTGGCATTATACCTAGCTCTCTCATTCAAAATTTAGGATTATTAGATTTGTCAAAGAATCTTTATATAAAAATGCAAAAATCAGTCATATTAAATACATGTAGGATTACGAAAGATTTTTTAGATATATTGAGGGATCAGTAGGACTTATCGGTCAAGTTAGGAGTTCTATCGAGCCGAACTTTCTGATATGAAAATATCTAGAGTCGGTGAAGTATTTTCCCTTGTGGTCTCTGGTAGGTTGACGTGTTGTTCTTGTATAGTTTTGTATTTATACAATACAATTACATCGCGTGAATTGACTAGATGATCATTTGTGGAAAAGTGTGTGGAAGGGTTAAGTTTTTCCTGTGGGGAAGATTTAACCCGGACATAAAATCTAGAGAACAATAAATATGTTCACTCTTTTCAATCAATTTAATCCTATTTACTTCAAATGGATTCTAGTTATCGTACGTTTTTTTTCTTTATATTAAATAAGTACACAAACGATCACAACGAAAATATTTTATTTATCATTAATACATAATTCGTAATGCTTATGAATGGGTGGTCACCTCTAAATAAACATTAGCTCTGCCAACCTGTAATCCTGGCGAGAGGTCACCGACCTTGGCTGTCACTTTGGGAATATTCGCTTCAGTTATTTTAATCACACTGCTAAAAGTATCAGATACTTTTTACTTGAAAAGCCATTCATAATAAATGGTAAGTAGGTACCAGTTACTTTTAAAATTAAAATCCCTAAGTAGTTACTTTGTTCATTGGTTCTAAACAATAACTTTGCCTGCATATAAGATGCATATAAAATCAATAATCTCTAATTTACACTAGTCGATTTCAATATACTCGTGTGGCATTTAAAATACACCATCGATTGACAATATCGATCGCCCAGTTGAGGAGTTAGATATTCCGAAAAATGTAAATTTCAATTGTATACGTAGTTATTTGTAAAAGTGTTCCCTCTATCTGGTATAATTTAGTAAATTTGATCTGTTAATAGATCAAAAACTAAATTAAAAAATTAAACAGAATCTCTTCAAGCGCTACATATATTCTTTTGCTAAAGATATATATAAACAATGGCGAAGAATTCTATTTGCTTTTTTTTACGTGAGCTCCCCACAGGAAGCCCTGGGGAAAATAATTTCCCTCAGGGCCTATGTCATCTTTGGGGATGCTGTGTGGAGGGTTTTTTTAGGAAAGGAAGAGGAGGGAGAGTTCTGGGAAGAAAAAGGGTTTAAGGGGTGGGTAGGAATCTGGGGTTCAGTGTGTCCTGGTCATCTGCCTCCAAGACCTAGACAAATCTCCCCCCTTAAAACCCGGGCACCCCTGCTAAATCACCAAACGTAGCGAACCACTTGGGGTTGATAACTAAACCGAAAAATAACAATTAATAACATTCCTGTTGCTATTCAACCGGCATTTCATACGAAAAATAAATTAAATAAATAAATCCTTAACAACAAGATACTAACATTAAAACAAAAAAAATCAGGCGTTTATAAGCACATAATAAAAAAACACATAAATGTGTTGAGGACCAATTTTATTTTATTAACACTCTACCGGTTTCGGAAGCACTCTTCCTTCGTCAGAAGAATATTATACCTCAACTAAGGTACAGAATATTGACAGACGTACAAATTTTAGGTGTTTGTGTGGGAGGTAAGCAAAGGGGTAACTCCGAAAAATTATTTATTTAAGTATCTTAAATCACAGAACATTTAAGATATTATGTTTAATATTTTTGTACTTCATAATTTGGCGTTCTAAACAGATTTTCTACATTAATTTAGAGTTGAAAACATTGATCTTAGGTGTTAAAAATCATGTTTGAAATGAGGAATATTTTTCTGCCGTAATAAGCAAAACGTTGGAAGATAAATCACGATAAATTATTCAGAATTACATTAAGATTCGAAGCAAAAAAAAAAATCGGCAAAAATACTCAAATTCATTCCCTCCCCGTCATTTCGCGCCAACTTTTACTGCAGCACATTTATTAATTTGATTACTTATGCAAATAGGCAATAAATCCAAAGAGGAAAAATTGTGTTCCAAACATCCCCCTCTCCCGCGAAAAGTTAATACTAGCAGGTACTGTCTGCTTAATGAATGGGGAGGGAGAGGAGCAATGGGCCATCGGATTTTTCTTTTTTTTTTGGTGAATGCAAACGGAGTGAATATCGCAAAAATACGATGCTTAAAAATATTATTCAATAATTTAGAGGATGTGGTTAAAAAAAATAACAGCATATTTTTCCTAAGTGGAATTTCATTATTATTGGCTGATTTGATGCATATTAGTTTTTCATTATCAAAAAAGGATTTGAAAGTTTATTTTGTTTTGTTTATAAAAAGAAAGGTAATTTATTACTACAACTAGCTATTTCTGAAATCAGCATCAACGTGAGTTTAAGTCGACTTTACTGCCATAAACACATAATGTAAGTTGTGGCATACATATAAAAGTATGATTTTGGTGCGTAACTGGAAAATACCGATATGGACTTACCTCCTTGTATTAATGCTTCCGGTCAATGGCTGAGTTGGCATCGCGTTTGGGTTCCACCTAGGCATCGTGTGTTTAATTCCTCGGCTGGCTTATTCCTCCATCACGACACAACCAACATTTTCCGCTCACTGTGGCGGTAGTAGGAGATTTTCAAATATGATTTATTTATTACACGCCCTAATGGGCTTTTACACTCTTTGTTTATAAGTTAAGTATCACAATACTTTTAAATACTTTAAAATTAAAACAATAAAGAAAATATAATATGATGGAAAAAAATGTAACAACAATAGCATATAACATAAGATAAAATACATTTGTAAAAATGATAAGAAGTCACACATAAAAAAATATTCAATATAAACAAAAATTGCAGAAATTATCCACGACTATTTGTGTCTAGATTTGTAAAAGAATTGGAATAAACAATGTTTATACTGGTTATTGTATTTCACCTGGATCAGAATATTTATTTCCGAGATAGTCAGGATAGTCGTGACCCGGGAATGTTTGTCATATAAAAAAAAAGAATTTTCCCGCCATATCGCTTTCAAAGGTTTTAATTTGTTAAATTATTTATAACATGTTTTTAACTACCTGAAGTTGGTTTAGTTAATGATGAGTAAGTTTACACCAATGTGTTGGAAATATTAGAATTAGAATTGCATAAATACCGTTTTCCTGTGATCCTTAGATAAAATTATTGAATTTGTCAAATTTTCTTCAAGAATTTGATTGCTAGTGTTCAGGGCCCTTAAAATTTTTCATTCTGTTGATGCATCCTCTTACCATATATAATGATTGTGTAAAACACACTCAAATGCGGCGGAAGAAAAAGGCATAAATTATTTATATTGGTAATTTTTAACAGTGGTTTAAGGGGGAAGATTTTTTTGAAAGAAGACATTATAGGTAAAGAAAATGGCGGTTTCGGAATAGTAAAACCAAACATTTTATATTAGCGTAAAAATTAAAATTGTGAGTGAAAAAAATAAGCGTCGGTGTTTTCTACTACATTAGTGTTCATTTTATTGAGTTTCCAGCTATGAACTTTCGCTTTAAGTTTTGAATTTTGTGGTTTAATATTTAGACCGTAAACCATGAGCTTTTATTAGTTTTAAGATATGAGCTTTGACCTATGTGAAGTGAGCTTAAAAATTTATTTTTTGAACTTTGAGCTTCGAACTTTGATCTTTGAGTTTGAACTTTAAGCATCGAGCTTTTATCTATTAGGAACTTAATAAAGTTTTTAGTATTGGATCCTTGAGCCTTGAACTTTGAGCTTTGATCTTTGAGCATAGAACTTTGGAACTTAAGTTCGACACTCACAAGTATTGTCGTGGAAAGACATCACACATAACAGCTTAATTTTTTAAATGTAGATGAGTGCATTCAGAGAGTGATGGATGCCCTAAAAGTAGATCACCATACACAATTTACAGTTTTGTGAATTGAATTTAGCTTTGTTTACTTGAGAACCTTTGCCGTTCCTTTACCGTCTTCTCTACCATCCCTAAAAGTGTTTGCTTTGAATGGCTTCAACCATTCGCGTGCAATGACGTTATATAAATATACTCGCCATAGTCTCACATACTCACAATATAAAGTGGCAAGTGAGCAACACTCTTTTGTTTTCTTTTGGTTTTCAGTAATTTTTTTTTAATTCAAAGTTTATTCATGCATAAAAAAGATATGCTACTTCCACACCGAAGCTAACCTTCAAACTCGAACTTCCAACGCACGAACTACCCCTCTACACAATATCCGAATGTTTGTAGTTGGAAGTTGGCCTCAGTGTGGCCGTATCATAAGACAATCAAAGAATGTGTGTGTATTTTTTCTAATGACGTATAAAATCGTCTGGCAGGAAACATGAAAATTAATTGTTTTGTTTATAATAATCGTTAATACTTTGCGTGTACTTATAAATGAAATGTTATTTTTTCACTTTTACTACTGTTTGCCGTGTAATGGAAACATTTTCTCATCCCACGGGAGGACATTTTGGCGCTTTTTAAATGCAATTTACCTACTGGAAAGGCACGACCTTACTCGACGAGTGACAGTTTAGTACTAAAGTATTATAAATCGAGACTAGTGCATTTGCCTTACTTTTGGCTTCCCACCTTGAGATTTCTACCCCGAGTCTACAGTATATTGTAACGTCATTGTTCGCGTGTTTATCTTCAACGTGTTTAATGACCAGATACAATTTGGGAGGCGGGAATGGGTATCGCCGCCCCGGGAACCTTTATTGGATAACCAACACCTCTGCCATAGGTCACCCCAAATGGTTCGCTACGTTTGGTGGTTTAGCAGGGGTGCCCGGGTTCATGGGGTGAGGTATGGGACACGCTAAACCCCAAATTCCTTCCCACTCGTAAAACTCTTTTCCTTCCCAGAACTCTCCTCTCCTTACTTTCCTTAAAAAACCCTCCACACAGCATCCCCAAAGATGACATAGGCCCTGAGGGAAATTATTTTCCTCGGGGCCTCCTGTGTGGAGTTCATATAAAAAAATAAAATCTGAATTGTCCGGTACTTCCTATCTTAATTTTTCACTAACTTCTTCTCCACCCCACTCCCCCTCAACCCCAAAATACACCCCAATTGTGGTTGTCATAGATCTACTGGTTCCAGAAGTATCAAACTCAACCCGATAAACTGCTAGTCGATCTATTAAATTTAGGAAGGTATTTCACTATACAACGTAAGATTATCAACGAACGCCACACATGATGCTTCTGAAATACTACCGGATATAGGGACTGATTACTCGATGTATTTATTTATTCATGCGTCCCTCTCTCAATAGTATTCATACTACTAAAAAGCTGGGAAGAAGTCTTAAATGACGCGTAAACATTAAAAAGCGGATATGATGAGGGTCATTAGATTAGTAATGATAATAATTGTATAAGACCGTGAACTTGCCTGTTGTCTGAAATATCTATTAGGGTGGATCATTTTTTTTTCCGAAGCAAATTTGGCCATGACTGGAAGTCAAAATTATAAAAATGTATTACACGTATTATATATAATATTGTTTTGTTACATCGCTCACGGTCCAAAAAATATTTTCAGATAAAAATACACATAATTTTTTTTTATTTTAAGAGAAAGACAAACATTTCCGGGTTACGAATAACCCAACGATGTTTGAAAATTTCCTACTACCACCACAGAAAGCCGAAAATGTTGCTTGTGTTGTGATGGAGGACTTGGCCAGCCGAGGAATCAACCAGTCAAAATAACAATACTAGTAATATAACAATACTTTAAGTCTTAAGTTTTCTTTATTCATTGAATTGTTTGTTACATAAATTTTAGAATTTTTCGACCACCATGCTAGGCACATGCCCGTGTTGTACTTTATGTACTTTATGTCCATATAAAATACATTAGTGCTCATATAAAGACTTTTTTAATAAGTATAGCTTTTGATGGCAGTCGACTTTTAAAAATCGACAAGTAAGTTTATGCAAAATATCAGATGTCACATTTTTTAATTTTTTTTTATATATTTAGGAGAAAACACAATGCGACAGAAATAAAAAAAAGACAAAATAAAACAAAAAATTCGCTTCCATCCTAACGATTTTTCACGGATACCTAACCTAACTCAAATTATATGGAAAAAAGTTATATCTTCTAAAAAGTACCTTTTAAAAACTAAAAATGAGGTTAGAATCTAAGTAGACAAATAAAAGTTTTGAAATCACCGAGACAATAATTTCCCGAAAAAAAGTTGGTTGTCTGTAAAGTCTGTTTAAGGACGATAATTTTACGTGATAACGTCATAAGAAAACTTTTACATAGAATTTTACAGTCACGAGCCGAACGCTTAGGCCAATCGTGCCTCTCTATCGCCTGTTCCGCGCTTTCGCCGAACGCTTAGGCCGAACGCTTGTTCCGCGCCCCCGCTTGCACGCTCGACTCAGGCGGAACGTGATAACGTGACAATGAGTCATGCTTTTTCGTGAGTGCGGCCGGCGTTCATCGATTTATAAGACGTTTTCACGTCAATCAGCTTTACAACTCCGCAGTCGATGGCGTTGCAAGTGTAGTTTTTTAAATGAAATCTATGGATTAAAACATTCTTCGTTCGTAATACTTTCACCTCCAGCAAAGTTAACCATAATATGATACTGTACATTGATGACCCAGCCTAATGTCTATGCACCGAATGTCACGTGGCGGTCTCCCATTGGCCAGGAGCAGCGCTGCGCCTCGACTGTCGTTCCAAATTTAAACCGCGACCAATCATCGCGCGGAGAAGTCTTTTGGCGCCGAGGCAAATTAAAATTAAAAATAGAACATAAATCTGACGGAGACGCTTGTCGCCGCCGAAGTATTCGAATGGCCCTCATTATATTGATATCTACGCCATTTTACCGAATAGAGGCATCTAATAAGTAGAAGTCGTAATCGATGACATTGTAAAAAGGTTAAAACTACAAAAAAAACAGGTTAACTCTTGAGTAACAACCAACAACCCTTTCTTTAAACAAATCATTAAAAAATGTTAAAATAATTTACAATCTTAGGTAATTTGTCATAGCGTTTTCGCGATCAATTTATCAATTTAATTTTTTTTTTTACATGAGCTCCACATAGGAGCCCCTGAGGAAAATAATTTCCCTCGGGGCTTATGGCATCTTTGGGGATGCTGGGTGGAGAGTTTTTTAAGGAAAGGAAGGGAAGGAATTTTTGTCAGTAATCGCATTTGATATTAGGTAGGTAAAAACTCCAGCATCCTTAATACAAGAAGTCATCGACTGCCACTGGTGCGTCCCTACCTATTTGAATTTTATTGATTTAATTTTGCTGAAATTAAATGATATTTTTTTACATGAGCTCCACACAGAAGGCCCTGAGGTAAATAATTTCCATTAGGGCCTTTGTCATCTTTGGGCATGCTGTGTGGAGGGTTTTTTTTTTAAAGGAAGGAAAGGAGAGTTCTGGGAAGGAAAAAGGTTTAAGGGATGGGTAGGAATCTGGGGTTCAGTGTGTCCTGGTCATCCGCCTCCAAGACTTAGACAAACTTCACCCCGTGAAACCGGGCACCCCTGCTAAACCACCAAACGTAGCGAACCACTTGGGGCGACATATGGCATAGGAGTTGGTTATCCAATAAAGGTTCCCGGGGTGGCGGTACCCATTCCCGCCTCCCAAATTGAATTACGAGAATATTAAAATAATTAAATAAATTGGTCGAAATGAGCATACCTATCATATTGTTAATGCGAATTTCGAAACTGATTCAGAAACCTCTGTGACAGAGCGGAAACGTCTTAAGTTCTGGACTAGAGATCTCACATTCAAAACCTGGCATAGCAATTTATGTGTGATTATTTAAATATGTTTTTTAAAATCAATTACTTGCGACTAGAGTCGAAATTCTCTCGGAATCAGTAAGAACTTCCTTTGAAATGTCTTTACTTTTTTTCACATCTATCAGGTCTGCAGTTACTACCTAATCTTACCATTATCCGTTACTTCCCCTCCCCACATAATTAATTAATGAACATTATTGATATGCCATAGCTCCATAAGTTTTTGCGTCAGCAAAATAATACTTAAAATATTCTAAAAAGCCTTTTCGAAGAAAACAAAAACAAGAAATTTTGATGAATGTGTTTTGAATTCATGTCAGAAGGTTTGTGCAAATGTGGGGGATGTGTATTTGTTGTGAATATTTAGAATAAGATTTATGATTTATTTCGTACGAAATAATGCATTCACAAAACATTTGGTATCTCGATTTTAATTACATTATTGGCAAAGAAATGTACAATTTTCATTAGAAAAAAACGGCGCCCACTTGACGTTGCCGCAACTTGACAGTTCAACAAGAAACATAGACTAAACCATCATTTTCAATTTGGGTGGCGGGAATGGGTACCGCCGCCCCGGGAACCTTCATTGGATAACCAACACCTCTGCCATAGGTCACCCCAGGTGGTTCGCTACGTTTGGTGATTTAGCAGGGGTGCCCGGGTTCATGGGGTGAGGTTTGTCTAGGTCTCGGAGGCAGATGACCAGGACACACTGAACCCCAGCTTCCTACCCACCCTTTAAACCCTTTTCCTTCCCAGAACTCTCCTTTTCCTTAAAAAAAACCCTCCACCCAGCATCCCCAAAGATGACATAGGCCCTGAGGGAAATCGTTTTCCTCAAGGCCTCCTCTGTGGATTTCATGTAAAAAAAAAATAAAATACAAATGCTTAACGAAAAATGCACTCAGGGGCGAATTGGTAATACTCAGATTAATAATTAGAACATCATCTTTTCAATTTTACAATAAGTCAGTTTCATTAATGAATGCACTTTGTTTCAACTGCGCCACCGGGTGAATTATTCCGCGTCTAAAATAACAGTCTTGTCGATGCGCATCTGATCTCCGTGAGATAAATCAAATGAAAAAAAGCACCGCGGACGAGAAGATGAAAGGCTCCTTTGAGAGGAGTTCGAATCAGGAACACGATCGTTATAGGCCCCGAGTACCGTTTCCGCTGCAAACTTTCAGTATTATTACTGCTGTATGATTGATAGCGACGTTACTAAAGATTTTTTTTTCATATATGGTACCTAGTAACGGTAATAGTAACTGCTAAAAAAAACATAAATAAATTTTTCTTTAGAAAATACGTTTTAGATAATTATGTTCACTATGTTCATTAGCCCCTTTCCCCAGTGCAATAAACTTTTGGGGGGTGGTAGCCAATTGATTTTTGCGATTTTTCTTACTATTAATATTTTTTATTTTTTTGTTTATATTTTTTATTTTTTTTATATTTTTTTAAAGAACACATCTCTTTTCATAACTTTTTGAAGATTATTCCCATCAACTTGGTAGGTATTTTTAATTTGGTAGGCGGGTATGGGTACCGCCGCCCTGGGAACCATTTATTGGATGACCAACACCTCTGCCACAAGTCACCCCAAGTGGTTCGCTACGTTTGGTGACTTAGCAGGGGTGCCCGGGTTCATGGGGTGATGTTTGGTTGGGTCTTGATGGCGGGTGCGTCGGCCCACCTTCTGCGTGGCGGGCCGGATTGGGAGATGCTAGTTGAGGGAGACCCTTTACAACCGGTTACCGTTGTCCGGGCCGCTCGGTAGTACAGGGGCCCGACCCTCAGGCTCACGACTGAGGGTGGGCTGCCCCATCAACGAGTGAAAAAACTCCGCCGCTGCTGTTGTGCCGGTTCGTGACCGGAGGGGACCCAGCAGCAGCGTTTGGGGCGCATTGGGCGACCTCTCCAGCCGGACTCTCCCTGCCCATCGCCTTGCACCGCAGTGGGTGGGTTGGATTCATACGTCCATCATTCCTGGAAATTCTGATCCCCAGCATCCTACCTACCCCTCATACCCTTTCCTTCCCGACCTTCCACTCCACACACACAAAATAAAAACAAAAATAAAAATGAACTTACAAACTTTCAAAAATAACTTTTCAACAACGGCGAGAAGCAGGAGTCCCCGGTGCAGGCCAAAACTGTTGGTGAATTTCACCAACATTCGCGGCCTGCACAAAAACTTAAACTCTGTCCACCACCATCTTCTCTCCCAACGTCCTAACCTTCTCTTCCTCTCCGAAACGCAGATAGCCGAGCCTCCAGACGCCTCCTATCTGGACTGCCCGGGCTTCATCCTCGTAGGCAAATTTAGACCCAAGGGAGGTGTGTGTCTCTACAGTCGAGCTGACGTCAACTGTGTGCGTCTGTTGAATCTGGAAATCTCCAGATTCGACGTAATGTGGGTGCGCGTCAATCTTGCCAGTACGGTAAGGTTTTATGCGTGTTTATACCGCTCACCTAACCTTAGCCAATCAGACACGTCCGAGCTCTTCAAACATTTAAGCAACACTATTGATGACCTCTTGCCCCGCTTCCCTACGGCAGAGTTTGTGGTCCTGGGGGACTTCAATGTTCATAACGAACCTTGGTTGAAGTTCTCGGGATCAACAGACTCGGCTGGACGACAAGCGGAGTCCTTTGCCCTTTGCCACGGACTGGAGCAAATGGTTCAGGAGCCTACAAGGGTTCCTGATGTCCAGTCTCACCGCTCTAATCTGTTAGACCTGTTTTTAACCACTGTGCCACACGGTTACAAGATTGACGTCACAGCGCCTTTAGGATCGTCGGACCACTGCCTGGTGACGTCATCAATCCCCGTAACCTTCAGACCGCCAAACGAGAGGCTGAAAAGAAAAGTGTGGCACTATAGGTCTGCAGATTGGTTCGGTCTGCGGGCACATTTTAATGCTTTCCCGTGGTCAGCTGTCTGTTTTCGGACTTCGGATCCCTCAAGATGTGCCCAGGAAATTGGTGAAGTCATCACGTCCGCGATGGATGGCTTCATCCAATCCACTATTAAGGAAACTGGTGTGGGCTCAAAGCCGTGGTTCAGTCGACAATGTTCTGAAGCAGTGCGACGAAAAAACGCGGCTTACCGAGCCTACAACACATCTCGAACGTCCGAAAACAGAATATTATACAACCAAATTGCAAAGGAAAGTAAGAGAATCATCAATAGGTCGAAATTCGAGCACGACCTGCAGGTCAGCAGAAAGCTGGCTGCCTGCCCGCATGGTAGCAGAGCGTTCTGGTCGCTTGCGGGCTCTATAGGTCGCAATTTCTGCAAACCCAGTCTGCCACCTCTTACCAGACCTGACGGCTCTCTAGCAAATACCGCCGCCGAAAAGGCTAACTTATTAGGCAAAATGTTCGCGGAAAACTCGACCCTCGACGACCAAGGTGCTATCCCGCCGTCGGTTCCTCACTGCGGTTTTCGTATGAAAAAGCTGAGGATTCGGCATCGGGATGTACTCCAAGTCTTACGAGGGCTTGATGTTAATAAAGCTAGTGGGCCTGACGGAATACCTGCCCTGGTATTGAAGAGGTGCGCTGCAGAAATAGCTCCAATTTTGACGAAGCTTTTCAAAATGTCCCTGAAGTCTGGGTCTGTGCCCTCTGGTTGGAAAAAAGCGATCATTCACCCTATTCCAAAGAAAGGTGACCGCTCTAATCCGGCCAACTACCGCCCCATAGCGATCACATCTGTTCTGTCAAAAGTGATGGAACGTGTGGTCAACGACAAACTACTCACATACCTCGAGAAGAACAAAATTATTAACGACCGTCAATACGGATTCCGGCGGAACCGCTCGTGCGGTGATCTTCTCGCGTATGTGACACATGTTTGGGGGCGGTGCCTGGAACGCTTTGGTGAGACCCAAACCGTTGCACTGGATATTTCCAAGGCCTTTGACCGGGTTTGGCACCGAGGGCTTGTCAACAAACTGCCTTCTTACGGACTTCCCGCTTCCTTGTGTACGTGGATTGCCGACTTTTTGAGGGAGAGGTCGATTCAGGCGGTTGCTGATGGTTTCACCTCTTCCTCGCATTCGATAAATGCTGGCGTCCCACAGGGATCGGTTCTGTCTCCGACTTTGTTTCTGTTGCACATCAATGACCTCTTGACATGTGCACCGATTCATTGTTACGCGGATGACAGTACAGTCCATGATAGCTTTTTGTTTGACAAGCCTCCAAAGGGCTCACAAATCCCAATGGCTCGGAGGGCTTTGAAACAAAGAATGGACGGTTACCTCGAGAGTGTTTTCTCTTGGGGTAAGAATAACCTCGTCGAATTTAATGTTTCAAAGACCCAATCATGTCTGATTACGTCTAAAAGGGATCGGAATGATAATCTAGTCTCCTTCAACGGAAGCAATCTCCCGAACAGGCCTTCCATTGATATGCTTGGTGTAACTCTAAGTGACCAGCTCAGGTACGGGGGCTCCATCGAGGCCAGAGTTAAGTTAGCCTCTCAGAAACTGAGCGTACTGTACAGGGCCCGCAGATACTTTAATAGTACACAACTGCTAACCCTGTACAAATCGCAAGTGCGCCCCACGGTTGAATTTGGCAGCCACCTCTGGTCTGGAGTCCCAAAATACCTGACAAAAACCCTCGACTCTGTGCAGAAACGGGCGGTCCGTTTGATAGATTCTCCTAACTTAACAAATGGACTGCAATCTTTAGAGCACAGGCGTCAGGTGGGAATGCTGTCCTTGTTCTACCGGTATTACAATGGAAGATGCTCCGAGGAACTAGCGTCACTGATCCCCTCGGCACCGGTGCATAGTCGGGAAACACGCCAAACACGCGCTCAACATTTGTACACGGTTGACATTAGTCACATGAGAACGGGTCGTTTCTACGACTCGTTCTTGAGTTCAACAGCCCGGCTGTGGAACGATTTGCCGGCTTCTGTGTTTCCTCCCTCCTACAATATGGGTCTCTTCAAGACCCATGTTCACTCCTTCCTCTCCTCAACAGCACCCTCCACACAGCATCTTCAAAGATGACATAGGCCCTGAGGGAAATTATTTCCCTCAGGGCCTCCTGTGTGGAGTTAACATAAAAAAAAAAAAAAAATCAACATAATATATGAAGAAGAAAACACTAATAATAAGGATAATAATTAATAATAATTATTATTTATTTTGCGACCATTGTCACTTTCTATTTTTCTATGTCTTGTTCTCTTTCATAGTTTCGTTTAGTTTGTTTTTGTTTTCTTCTTCTTCAATGATATATTTTATTAATTTTTCCTTTTTGTTATTATTATCTTTAATATTTGTAACCAAAAATACTTAAATTAAATACAGTTTTAGTTAATTTTACAGAAAAATAATGTACCTATACATTACAGAACCTAGACAGAAATTTTTAGTTAATTTTACAGGTATGGAAAATAAATATTTAAAAAAATGTTAATTTTTAAGGGAAAAAAATACAGGTAGGTACAGAAATAATTTATTTTTTATAAGTCTCCTCATTCGGCTGAATCGGTTCTGAGGTTAAAGAAATTTAATTTAATTTAATTATCCCGAAATTAAGAAAAAAATAAATGTTAGCATGAATTTTTTTTTTTAATCATAATATTGTTAAAACTTTTGAGTTGCGCTGTAGAAATTGTCTTTTTGACCATCCGTGTATTTTTTTTTTTTTACATGAGCTCCACACAGGAGGCCCTGGGGAAAATAATTTTCCTCAGGGCCTTTGTCATCTTTGGGGATGCTGTGTGGAGGGTTTTTTTAAGGAAAAGTAGGGAAGGAGAGTTCTGAGAAGGAAAAAGGTTTAAGGGGTGGTAGAAATCTGGGGTTCAGTGTGTCCTGGTCATCCGCCTCCAAGACCTAGACAAACCTCACCCCATCAACCCGGGCAACCCTGCTACTTGGGGTGACCTATGGCAGAGGTGCTGGTTATCCAATAAAGGTTCCCGAGGCGGCGGTTCCCATTCCCGCCTCCCAAATTGTATAAGTTTTGTCAAGCGAATGTTTTTTCCATCTCTGAAGTATTTTTGAGATCTTTTTCTAATAACAAATTGAAAAAATAAGTCAGTTTACACCTGAATACATTATTATTGTCAAGGTATCCTAAGATTATATTAAGAGAGCCGTTAGAGAAAATTGTAAAGTAACGACAGTAGAACACGACGTTGACCTTGCAGCTTTTATGTAGGATGGCATTTAGAAAATTTCCACACGCGTAGAATACAACGCTATGGAGGCTTCATTTACTTGATGATTAACTTATTTTGTTAGTTTACAAAACCAAATACTAAATACCAAATCAAATAGAGAATTTGGACGTCCGACATCTATCTCTCCTTTCTAGGCATCCACATTCATATGCAGATATGTTCGTGTACTATTGTGGCCCTTGACATGACCCTCCCTTATCAACAAGAGCAGACTCGTGAAAAATTACGAGTTATGATTTGGCAAGATTTGGAAAGTTGTCTCTATCATGAAAATTTTTTTTTTTTTTAAATTTTTAAATTTTTTAATTTTCATCCTGCTGGGTTTTTACAAACATACATAAAATACAATCATCATCATTACAAAGTATAAAATGAAGTCGCTCCCGCTGTCTGTACGCTTAGATCTTTTAAATTACGCAACGGATTTTCATGCGGTTATCACCAATAGATAGAGTGATTCAAGAGGAAGGTTTGTATGTATTATAAATGCATATTATAGTAGAGAAAAGCCGAGAAAATTTAATATTCAATTCAGGCGGCGAGCAGCGGGCTGGCAAGTGGGCGGTGTGGATTCGATATATATGCAAATTAGCAGATGTCGTTGGTTATAAATGTTGGGTAATGGCGTTGTGTTTCGTTAGCCACAGCAACGTGTGGCCAGGTCTGCTAGTATATTCATAAAAAAAGGAGAAAGAAAAACAGATTTAAAAAAAAATTAAACTGCCATCCTGCATTTCCACATCCTGAGTTAAACAACTTCACTATATAAATCAGCTCTTTTCGATGACAAAATACATATTGCTGCAAGCTTATATTGCAATAATACTTACAATACTCGTTTTACGTTAAATGAAGGACCAATTGTACCTAAGCATTTAAACAAATATGGACGAAGAACGCTGGACTATATGATACCAAATTGCTTAAATATGTGACCTGCCGAAATTAAAAAATGTACAAATGGTAAAACAAATATTTTGTTGAGAAATTGGCTTGCCGAAAGAAATAATTTGTATTAGACTAACACAAAAATTGTAAAATAAGTTTATATATATCTCCAAAGTAAAAGTACCCATCGACAAACTGCTAAAAAGTAGTTTATTGGGACTTTTCTTTTTTCTGTATAATATTTTAAGTCATATTGTATTACTTTGTATTTATAATAAATAAATTAAACCTTGAAAAAAAAAAAATATTGTTGAACTAAATATATCTACAACATCGGAGAATATGTTTCCCAAATTTTGGATTCATCTTTTAGGCATGTTATATTGCAACGTTGAAGAAGAATTGCTTAAATAATATCACATTGCAATGTACAAACATTAAATAATAAAATCAATTTTTACCTATTTTGTCGCAATAATTTACAAAACCAACTTCAATTTTGAAAATCAAAGTAAATCTCAGTTATAGAGTTCAGTGAACCCGAGTTACGTATATAGTTATATGACACAGAGACGCAGAAACACGCAACGGAAATTATTATTTTTAATAACATCTTCAAAATATTTAAAAAACATCATTGAACTTGTAATTCACAAAAATCCACCTACCCAAATTTGGGTAGCGATCGCTCGAGTGGTTAGCTCCTCACAGGAGGCCCTGAGGAAAATGATTTCCCTTGAGGCCTTTGTAATATTTGAGGATGCTGTGTGGAGGTTCTTTTTAAGTAAATAAATGAGAGATAATTCTGGGAACAAAAAGGTATGGGGGATATGTATGAATCTGCGGTTCAGTGTGTTCAGATCATCCGCCGCCAAAACCTGGACAAACTTCAACCCATGAACCCGGCTCACCCCCATTAAGTCACCAAACATAGGGAACCATTTGGGGTAACCTACGGCATAGGTATTGGTTATCGAATAAATCGTTCCCAAGACGGCGATCTCCGCTCCCATCTCTCTAATTGAATTCTTATAATGATTCTCACAAATCAATTTTTCATAGTTATATTTATGGAATTTGCGAAGAAAGATAAAAATTGATTTCTTCCGCTGAGACCATTATTTTCAGTATTAAAAACATTGAAAATATGGTAAAATTGGGTAGGTACTTAAGACAAAATTGGTAAAAAATGGTGCCATTTTCCTTAAAATTAAAAACGTTCCACCCCCAGCCAGAGCTGCACCCCAAAAGTGGGGTGTCACTCATTTCATTACCGATCCGCGGTACAGCGGCGGAAATCGAGCGGAACGAATGGATATCCATTACGGAATTAAATGTGGAACGATCGCGAAGATTAAGAGCGGGCGTCTCAGGAAAACCAGATCGGATGGTGGGCCTAGCGCCTAGCGCCTAGCGCCTAGCGGGTTGAATAATTACTTTAATCGACAGTGGCGGAACATTTTGGGGACGTTTTGTTGAAAGTATAAAGATATGAGTTATTTAAAGATATGAATTCATATAAATAACATTGAGCGAATTAAAAAAAAATGTCTGCGTTTTATCAATTTTAAATTGAATATCCCTGTAGAATACTTAAAATACGATTATTTATTAAATACTCTAAAAATACATACGTGAGAAGACAGACGTAAAATTAACGACTTAAAATTTTTATTCAAAATACTTAACTCTAAATTCGACCGTTGTGAACTCTTGCAACTCATTAAAATACGAACACCCACAGTAACAACACGACAAAATACAATATTCTACAGCAGCACTCATAAGTGTAACTACATTGCCCACTCTCCGATACAACGACTTCGCACCATGGGAAATAAGTACTTGGGTGATGTTGACATTTTCAATATCAATTTGGCGAGTTTTGTGGATCATCTAAAACATTTATTTCAACACTATTACTAAACACATCTTGTAAACCTATAAAATAACTGTATTTTTCTGTTTTTGTTTATGTCTTTGTATGACTGTGTATTTCTAATGTAGTTTTATTTAATGCAGTTTTTTTGGATTATTTATCTAATGTAGTTTTATTTGTATAAGTTTCAAAGTATCTGTCAAATTAAAATTACACTACAAACATGTAAAAGCCCTCTGGGCGTTAAACAAATAAATTTAATATTATCCATATTTCTTCAAGAATGAAGAGGTTTATCACGCCAATGGAATTTGAACTGGTACCTTGCTCATCAGCCATCGTAACCATCAGATAACCTTGTGTTTCGTTAGCCACAGCAGCGCGTGGCCGGGTCAGCTAGTTTCTGTATAAAATCATTAACCTAAACACAGGCTTTTCCTAGTGAGGTTAAAAATATAATTGGAAACAATAATACCTAACGAGTGAAGCAACCATAAATGAATTTAAAAATAAATTCCATGTTTATTCACGCAAACTTGGAGAAATAGTGTGGTTCTGAGATACTGAAGGTTATACTGAAGATTATACTGAAGGTTATACTGAAGTTGTACTGAAGGTTATACTACAGCTCAGTAGTTAGAGACGATACCTAGAACCGAAGGGTACGTGTGAAGCAACAATAAATAAATTAAAATATATTTTCCATGTTTATTCAAACAAACTTATTGGAGAAATAGTGCAATTCTGAAGGATACTGAAGGCCATACTGAAGGTTAAACTGAAGTTATACTGAAGTTAAACTGAAGGTTATACTATAGCTCAGTAGATACTGAAGGCTACACTGAAGGTTATACTATAGCTCAGTAGTTAGGGACGACACCTAGAACAGGAGGGTACCTAATTAAAATTTTGGTGACTATAAATATACTTATAAGCAGGGGCATCGTTAATTTTTCTTTTGCATTGTAAAAATAATTGTACAATGCGAAAGTTACGAGCTGCCCCTGTCTGATCATTCTAGAATGTTACTTCAATTTTATAGCTTTTGGTCTGTATTTAATCTTGAGAAATCAATGCCCCCTCCCATTATGCTCCCCCTTCCCCATTCTAAGTAATTTGAACCCCCTCCCGTTGGATGGCCGGCAGATGTCTTTAACGATGATTTTTTATTCGGACATTTTTCAGACCGCTAATTATTTCTACCCGCCGATTTTTATTGGCAAATCATAAAAAAGCACGATAATGGAGGGGTGTCGTGGCGAAGGACATTAAAACAGTCAGTTACGACAGACGTTTTAACATTGAGATGAAGAAGAGAAAGTGGGAATAATGATGAGGAAACAAAGGAAAGATTTGGACTTTCGAATGGTTTATTTGTGAATTTGTTAGCACTTATTAATTGATACCTCTATAAACTACTACCTTTAAAAATTTTAAAATCAGTTTGAAGATACCTTTTTTATGTGAATATCTCACAAGAGTCCTAGCTGCTCCCGTCGGGAGTCAGTGAGACTGTGGCATCCTCAATTGGGTATGTTGTGAGTCTGAAGGTAGTGGGGAGGGGAAGAGGAAGGTGGGAGTGTCGAGCTATTCGGATCTGATCACCAAACATAACGAAAGCCATTTCAAGCAACTTTTCATTTCTGAATAGTGATCTTACACCAGGCATTACTGAGAGTATCTTCCGCTCTGGAACATGCCGCAAATATACTTTATATTATTTTAAATGAATTAATTGTGAAATAACACAAATTAAGCAAATTAAATTAATTTGCCACGCGGGATTCGATCCCGCGACCTTTGTGAGTCAAGAGCCTTACCTCTTTAACACGGATGCCGTAGAAGGGAAGAAACACAAAAGTTTTTACCTGGAGGTATACAACACCGCAGAATCACTTCGATAAATCAGAGGGTCTACCACATTCCTCTTAACTAAGTAAGTAAGTACTGGAAAATAGACGTACAGCATGAAGAGAATGTGGAAAGTGAAAAACGATGTTTTCGACACTATCTACCTGGAAATTCGGAGCTAGTTTTAATGCAAATAGTATATATATAAAACAAGAAGAAGTATTACAAACTTTTTACTCATAATCTGATGACAAATGCTGTTCGGTGTGCAAACAGCAATGTAATAAAACATTTGGTTGCAATAATGCTTTCCCTCAAGCTAATTTGGGAGCTTTTCGGAACAACTCATGTAGGTCTCATATAAATCATTAGGTCTTGTGTTAGAAAGAGAAAACACCACGCTATATATTAAAATCTAAAAATTAACCGGATAAGAAGTAAACCTTTATGAAACCAAAGTTTCGGATCGCAATTGAAACTTTTTAAAATAATTATTTTTATAATAAATAGATTTGTACAACAAAATATGTATTGGTTTTTATTCTTTTTCGTTTCCTTTGCTTAATTACATTTATTTAGAAAAAAAACGTAAGATGAATCATTTTTTAAATTTTTGTAAATTAGCATGAAAAATTTTTGTATTCCAAAAATGATATGTTTTTTCCTAATTAAAAAATTTGAAAGCGTATTTTGTCGCATTTCAAAAACAATTTTTAGTTTTCCGATACGGTCAGCAATATTTAATTTATTTGGATTTTATTGGAAAGCGGAAATATTTTGATCCTCCGAAAAAATATTTTTTTTTTTACATGAGCTCCACACAGGAGGCCCTGAGGAAAATAATTTCCCTCAGGGCCTATGTCATCTTTGAGGATGCTGTGTGGAGGGTTTTTTTAGGAAAGGAAGGAGAGGAGAGTTCTGGGAAGGAAAAGGGTTTAAGGAGTGGGTAGGAATCTGGGGTTCAGTGTGTCCTGGTCATCCACCTCCAGGACCTAGACAAACCTCACCCCATGAACTCACGCACCCCTGCTAAATCACCAAACGTAGCGAACCACTTGGGGTGACCTATGGCAGAGGTGTTAGTTATCCAATAAAGGTTCCCGGGGCGTAGGGTTAAAGTAACATTTACAGTATATTGATTTCTTTCCCATTCTTACTATTCAACAACTAATTTGTAACCTTGTAAAATCATCTAAAACCTTGTATCGAAAGTTGGGAAACGAATGCAATTTATTTTATTACGTCTGTTTTAAAATAAGTATCTGTTTACAAAATATTTATGAGAAACTCAGAAATTACAGTATTCTGTACAAACTTCGTAGAATCATAGCTTGCGACATAAAATCTTTATGGTTTATTAACCCGATAAACAGAAAATTGATGCATTGAAAATTTTGAAGGCAGACATTTGCATTGAGTTATCCATGGTCTTTTTAAAAATACTAGCTTTTACCCGTGGCTTCGCTCGCATGGTATTAGGGGGAAATCACTATAGCGCTTGCACTTATCATTTATAATATTTGTTTACACGCTTTCTTCACTTATGTCGTTCAGATTCCCACATTATTTGTCTTCTTCTTCTTTTCTTCGATAGGGCAAATTTGACAGTAGGTCCGTCCAATACACGGGTCGCGAGTCGCAATTTGTATACACGGCTTCTTTACTTACGTCGTTAAGATTCTAAATGTATTCTAGGGTGTATTGTCGTCATAATAAAGAGAATTAAATTTTGAGTGGCAATCAACGCATGCCGGGTACTCGGTAGTATTCTATAAATATGCTTTTCTGTATTCTTCTGTATACCATAAAAATATACTATTTTGTTTATTGTATTATTTATATTTGCTAACCAACGTAACGGTAAGTTAAACCTAACCTAACCTAACGTAACAATAAGTTAAACATAACCTAACAAACGTAACAATAAATTAAACGTTATGATAATTGGATTTGACATGTTTGGTAGAAAAAGTCTCATGTCAACTCGATGGTTTGGATAAAAAAAAAAGGCTGAGTGTCATTTTGCGGATTGAGTTACCAACTGAGCCACGAATAATGGGAAAAAGAGGTTGCCTCGTTCCTTTCATATAAGTCATGGTTCGGTTCGCGGTAATACCTACCTGCTATATATAGCATTATTATAAGCGGCATTATATAGCAACCTTACTAAATATTCCATTCGTGCACCTTAGTATCAAACCGTCTCTCGGTAGTAATTATTTGGATTTATTCTCAGATTGCGTATAATACTTGGAAATAGAATAAATGGGAATCCCTCTAACTAAGCTCTAACCAAAGAATCATTATACAGTCTAAGTCGAATAAGCCTCAAATCTTTCGATTTTCGTTTCGCAGGAAGTCTTATCGCAAAATGGCCCTCATAAAGCATCCGGTTAGTCCGCTTTTGGCGGGAAATCCGATCCGGAATTTATTCACTGAGGCCATCTTTTCTATTATCGCTGGGATCCGTCCAAATTTTTGCAGTTTATGGATGGTGGGCGGTTGATTTTGAGAAATTTTTCAAATTTTGTTTGTGAAAAACTATCGTAGATTGAATAACAGGATTCTTTTAGTTTTACTGTAGTCGGAAAATCTTTCAATATACGGTCTCTCGTGTGGAAATGTTTTTAAAATGTATGATAATGCATGATACACAGATCGTCAATAAAAGTGTCAAAAAATTACCAACGAAACTTTACCTCTGGTATGATTTTAGGTTCTCACGGCCAAAAGTATTTTTTTAATTTATTTTTGGGATGTTATGCCGTGTTGCGCTACCTCCTTCTTTAGCCAACGTTTCGGACAGCGTTACAGTGTCCATCATCACTCATCTGCCCTGATGTGGACACTGTAACGCTGTCCGAAACGTTGGCTAAAGAAGGAGGTAGCGAATCACGGCATAACACCCCAAAAATAAATTACAAGGAACTTTACCTTTTTGCAATAACCTATGAGATATTTAGCTATATTCAAAAGTACACGAAGCAGCGAAGATGAGAGTGGATTTAAATACGTTACTTGATATGTTCGAAATATCATCTCAATTTTCAAATACTAACGGCTGGCGTAGTCCAGCGGTAAGGCTCTTGACTCGCATTCCGAAGGCCGCGGGATCGAATCCCGGCGTGGCAAATAAATTTTATTTGATTAATTTGTGTTATTTTACAATTTATTCATTTAAAATAATAAGTAGTATATTTGCGGCACGTTCAAGAGTGGAAGATACTCTCAGTATCGCCTTGGTGTAAGACCACCATTCAGAATTGAAAAGGCTTTAGCCGTGTTTGGTGACCAGATCTGAATAGCCAGATACTTCCCACCTTTCTCTTCTCTACCGCATTCACCTCCCCACTACCTTCAGCCTCACAACATACCCCAATTGGGGATGCCATAGTCTCACTGGCTCCAGACGGGAGCAGTTGGGACTCTTTAGAGGTATTCATATAAATAAAAATAATATTTAATATACATAGCTTAATAACTCTTTTACATTTTCTCTTACAGCACGGGGAGAATCGAATATATGTATTAGGGCAGGATAGGTCCTGTAATTAGGTGTACATACCTGACTAAGCTGACAGGAAAAAAAAATGAATTGCATTGTTTTTAATTACTGAGTGCTTTTGTTACAGATTTCATAAATCTTGAATGTTGATAAATGGATTAATTCTAGCGTTGTCTATTGACAATATATACACATAGTCGTATCTTAATAAAGCATTAACTGGATTTCTCTCATAACACTGTTTATACACAATTGAAAATTCTTATTTCTAAAATATTTCAAACTGAATTCCTTGTACAATACTGTGAAAATACACAAAACAGAATGTGGATGTTGAACAGAATACAGTCACACTATAATGGAATTCAAAATAATCCCAATTCCGAAATCCTTTTAATACACAATCGGGAGTCAACCCTTGGATAATTCCCATAGGCGCGAAAGTCCCGTCCATCCCTCCCTCGAAGTATTAGGAATAATGCCGATACCATTAAAACACCCCCCAACCCCCATTCCCAACCTTGCAAGCTTCCAATAAGGATTGTCCCAGTTCTTAGCCAGGTTAAGGGTAGTTTTTAAATATATTTTTGATAAAATTACTTTAAAAAAAACGCTCTTGTTCAAGTATTTTATAAACATTTATAATAATAAAGGCTTTATGGCAGAATGCAAAATTTGAATGTGGATCTAGGTGAAGGAATTAGGACCCGTTTTAAAATTTTATCAAACGAATAAGGAAGGCTCTGTCGTTAAAATTAATATATTTTCTGAGTGGAAAATAAACTCAATATCTGTGTTCAGTTTTGCTATTAAAATATGAATATGAAGTTTTTTTTTACTTGAGCTCCACACAGGATAGATACCCTGAGGAAAATAATTTCCCTGTCATCTTTGGGGATGCCGTGGGGAGGATTTTTTTAGCAAAGGAAGGAAAGGAGAGTTCTGGGAAGGAAGGTTTAAGGGGTGGGTATGAATCTGGAGTTCAGTGTGTCCTGATCATCCGCCTCCAAGACCTAGACAAACTTCACCCCATGAATTCGGGCACCCCTGCTTAATCACCAAACGTAGCGAACCACTTGGGTTGACCTACGACACAGGTGTTGGTTACCCAATATCCCGGGACGGCGGTACCCATTCTCGCCTCCCAAATTGTTAAAATTTAAGTAATTTAAAGTAACCGGGTATTTTCAGATACTGTACCTGAATACCTTCAAACCTTTCTCCTTCTCATCTCCTTCCGTTTAACCTTTCTCTATTCCAAGACTTAGTATTTATAACTTTAATATTTCCACCGATCTCGGTTAATAGCAACTCTTGTAAACTAACTTTCCTTTAACGTTCGACGGCCTCCGTAGTCGAGGGGCAATGTTCTCGGCAACGAAACAGGAAGTCATGTATTCAAATTCGACTAAATTTTATTTGATTAACTTCTGTTGTTTCAAAAATAATTCTTTTATTTTTAATATAGTTCGTTTGCGGCGCTTTTCAGGGTGAAAAATAATCTTCATAACACCATGGTGTAAGACCACCATTCAAAATTGAAAGGTTGGCTGAACGTGGCTTTCGTGTCGTGCTTTGTGACCAGATGTAAATAGCCAGTTACTTCCCACCTACTGATTCCCATTGCCACTTCTCCAGTCTCACAATAAACCCCAATTTGTAAATTCCACAGTCTCACTGATGGTTGGAAGCAACTTTCTTTACATTAGCTCCACACAGGAACTATGTCGTCTTTGTGTGGAGGGTTTTTGGGAAAGGAAGGAGCGAAAGTTCTGGGAAGAAAAAAGGTATGAGGGATGGGTAAGAATCTAGGGGTCATCGATCCCATTGAGGTGCAAAGCGATGTTCCAAAGGGGGCTGCTGGAAAGGTCAAAATATATCCCTCAACCAGTTTCTCCCGATTTACTTAAAAGGCAGGCAGCTACTGAGTCGGTGGGGTGGGGCAAATGCCACCAAGACTCGGACAAGCCTCACCACCGAAGGGCATTCCTACTAAGTTACGAAACGTACCTAGCCCCTTGGGGTGACCTGTGGCAGAAGAGTTGGTTATCTATTAAATGGTTCCCGGGGCGGCTGTATTCATTTCCGCCTACCAAGTTGGAACTCTTGTGCGGTATTCACAAGAGATAGTAGAGAGGATTTCTCGCCACTCAACTCTCTCTAAACCCAAACTCTCTCCATCTGAAACAAATATTTTATTCTAGCTGACCCGGCCCCGCGTTGCTGTGGCTAACAAAACAAATCAAATCCACACCGCCCGCTTGCCAGCCCGCTCACAGACATTCTTATATATTTCAACCAATTTAGACAGATTATAAAAACCTGGACAAATTATTTATTTAAACCTTCCTCATAAATCACTCTATCTATTGGTGAAAACCGCATGAAAATCCGTTCAGTAGTTTTTGAGTTTATCGCGAACAGACAGACAGACAGACGCGCAGGAGGACTTTAATTTATAATATAAGTAATAAAGAAGTAGAGTTACTACTACGAGGACTCTCAACAAGGATTAATAAATGATATTATTTTCTTGTGTTAAAATTGTGAATTTTTTTTTTGGTATATATTTTATTTAGCTATAAAACTTAACATTTTATATCTAATATAATGTTATCTTTAACTACTATAATATTAAAATTTGGACTTCACAACATTGAGACATAAACTACGAAAAACTGCAAGACATTAAGCTTCCTTAACATTTACCGGGAGTTCGTTGAACATTTTAAAACCTGATGAAGATGAAGATGAAGCATTCTTTTCTCAATCATACGTCAACAGATGAAACACAAACTTCTACATTCTTCAGCAAAAAGTCCTCTGTGCGTTAAGTCCACGACAGCCTACAGTCTAGTTAGTGCTTATAACTGCTTACTTTTCCTTAAGGGCGGGTGTCGGGGGTGGCAAAAGAAGGAGGGGTGTGTTAAGTACCCCCAAAGGCGCCCGTTCGAATCAAACCCATCAAAACTAATTCTGACTAATTGTTGTTCGTTATTCAGCTATGCCAGACTGGAAACTGCAACGAGAGAAATGATGAAGAAATTAAAGGAAGTGTTTTAATTTTGAACTGGTGATACCAGAATAAGAAATTAATAGTTTTTGCATTATTATTTGTAGTGCTTTTATATATTTTTAAGCTAATCACAAAATCCGAACTGTCACGATAAATAAATACTGGTGGAGGCCTCTGATAGAAACAAATCAAAATATTAACAAATTTAAAACTGCATGTTGTGATGAACACTTGCTAGCCTTGATAGCCCAGTGGTTTGAATCTGTGAAGGTAAGAATCTGGTGTTTTTATTCTGGTCGTAGCACGGTCTTCGTGGTCCGGAGGTCGCGGGTTCAAATCCCAGCGTGCGCCGATAAATTTTGTTTGATTGATAGGGTTTTCTCAATTTAATAATTATCAATAATTTAAGTTATATTTGCGGCACGTTCCAGACTGGAACTTTTTAGATACATACTATCTATAAAGCCCTTGTGTAAGACCGCCATGTAGAATTGAAATGTTTCTTAAAACGGCTTTAGCCTTGTTTGGTGACTGGATCTGAACAGCCAGATATTTCCCCACCTTTCTCTTCTCCATCTCCTTCTCTTTCCCACTACTTTCAGCCTCACAGCATACCCCATTTGGGATGCCATAGTCTCACTGGCTCCAACGGGAAGCAGTTGGGACTCTTGAGAGCTATTAAAAAAAAAGCACGCAAGAATTATAAAATATAAAGGAAATTTTTAAGGTTAATTTAATTGGAAACAGTTTTTGGGTCTAAAGAATGTATTTAAAATATTTTTTGGCACAGTTCAATGTGGATTTTACCAGAAATGCTTTTAAGTGAAAACTTCTTCCGATAGTCTGTTAAAAAAAGATTTTCCTAGTCTGTAGATGTTTTGCAAATGAAGTATTTATTTCTGTGGATGGAAAAATATATTTATTCCAATACAGTTTTTAATATTGATTTACAATCGAGTTATCAAAAGTCTGGTAAATTTATAAAAATTAGAAATAATATATGTCTGTATCCAATCCGTTAAAACCGTACTTATAAAAATTATTGTTAAATAATAAAATTAAAAAATTCCCTTTATTTATTGATACAGCGTTTGTCGATATCCCTGATAAAAATATTATTTAATATTCGTTTGAGGAATTGTCGTTGCAGAACTCCACGAATCTGTCAACCAATCGTTGCCCGTGGAAATACCAGATTCGGATGTCTCATCACAGTCGATACCCCCCTACAGGGCCTACCTTCCCCAAGAGGGAGGATATAAGGTAGGTGTGGGGTGGTTCGATCACCCCCCTTCTACAAAACTCATCTCAATTATTTGCCATCGTTACCATAGCGACCGATCTGAATAATAATTATTATTATTGGGTAAGAGAAGGGACCGGAAGTGAGAGACGGAGTAATTGTGATTGACGCGAGATTGATTGGAGGAATTTGATTGACGCAGACAGCTGGCGACATCTATCGTGTTAATTGTGAAGTTATCGAGACGAGTTGATCACATTGTCATACTGGAGTATTGGATGTTAAATTATCACGTGTTCTGTTGTTCCTAGTAGTGAAAATGTGTTGAAAGATGTGGAGTATCTATTAATTAAGTTACAGCCAATATTATGTTTTTTAAGGTTGGTATACGAATCTGTACAGTTGACACATGTTTTTTTATTTTTTAATTCATTAGATATACTTTTATTGGCGATGCCCCTTACCGCATGGATATTTTTATGGGTGTGTAATTATTGATACCTTGACTGCCTTACACATTTACATCCCTGAATCTACCATAGGGGAAGATGTAACTTAGGTCAGACATCAAAAAAAGTCACCAGGATGTGCTTTATTTGTCTCTCAAAAAAGTGTAGAAAGACAAATTTCCTTATTTTGTAACAAAACATAAACTACAAACCATCATTATATTTTTGTAATTTACACTATCTTTTTATTACATAATCTCCATACAGGAGGCTCTGAGGAAAATAATTTCCCTCAGGACTGTGTCATCTGTCATCTCATCTGAGGTGCTGTGTGGAGGGTCTTTTTGAGGAGAGGGAGGCGTGAACATTGGTCTTAAAGAGACCCATGCTGTAGGAAGGAGGAAATTTAATAGTTCCACAGTCAAGCTGTTGAACCCAAGAACGAATCGAAGAAGCAACCGGTTCTCATATGACAAATGTCAACCGTGTACATATGTTGGGTTCCAATTTCGATAATATCAACTCAAATAATGTCCTCTTAAAATCTTACATTATTGGTTCTTACCGTTTGCCTGAATTTTTCACACAATCAGTTACAATTTTCAAAATGACACATAAAATCAAGGAAATCTGTGTTCATTGAATCAGAGCTACAATCACAGCTATGTCTGTGACATCCACACCCACAACCGAAAAAAGAATTTTGGATGATGATTTATCATTTTTCATGTGGTGAGGTTTGTCTAGGTCTTGGAGGCGGATGACCAGGACACACTGAACCCCAGATTCCTACCCACCCTTAAACTCTTTTCCTTCCCAGAACTCTCCTTTCCCTTTTTCCTTAAAAAAAACCCTCCACACAGCATCCCCAAGGATGGCATAGGCCCTGAGGGAAATTATTTTCCTCAGGGCCTCCTGTGTGGAGCTCATGTAAAAAAAAAAATATATCATCAGTACTGCAATTTTTTTTTATTTCTGCATCAAATGCAATGTTCAGTTTCAACTCTGATTATATGCAGCTATTGTATTTATAATATAATATTGTATTTTAATTACAAACAGGCGTCTGGCTTTAAAAGATGCGATTTTTAAAATCGTCAACCATCACAGAAAATAAACTAGCAATTTTATTTTAAATGAATCGTGTAGTTCACAACCCCCAATTTGGGAGGCCGGTACGGGTACCACCGCCATAATCACGGCACTTGTTGGAAAATCAACACCTCCGCCTTACATTAATTACCCCAAATGGTTTGCTATGTTTGGCGACTTGGCCGGGGAGCCCGATTTTATGAGGTTTGTCCGGGTCTTGGCGGGCATTCCATCAACTGCATGGCAGACCTTATCTCGAGGGATTGATTGAGGGAGACTTTTGGACCTCCCCAGCAAGACTATCTCGACCCACCGCTGTGCATCGCAGTGGGAGGGATGGATTCATGCGTCCGTCTTTCCTGTGGGAGGTCCCCCAGATCCCTTCATACCATTTTCCTTCCCAGCACTTCCTCTCCTTGCTCTCCTAAAAAGACCCTCCACACAGCATCCCGAAACATGGCATAGGCAAACATGACAGAAGAAAAACATTCCCCTCAGAGCCTAGTATGTGGATGCAATTTAAAATTAAAAAAATAAATAAAAAAAACTTAAGGACTGCTTTTCCAATATTTTAATTATCCATTCTTTGCACAAATCAGTTTGATGAACATTTGAAATTTGTCATTGGATTTCAACCCTTCCCCGTTGCGGGTGTAGTCAATCATCCCTCGCAGCGGATAATATGCAAATTCTATCAATTATTTGTTTGAGCACACCCCCTCTTCCGTCAACCATATTTCTGGGGGAGACTGCGGAGCTGAGACCACACGAGGGGAGTTAAGACGGTGAAGTATTGTAAGGAATGAATTTTGTCAATAATTATATGATAGAACCTTGATTTTGTTATAAAAATAATTTGTAATCTTGTTGAAAGTTGGTGTCTTTTTTTATATGAATACCGCACAAGAGTCCCAACTGCTCCCGTCTGAAGCCAGTGAGACTATGGAATCCCCAATTGGGGTATGTTGTGAGGCTGAAGGTAGTGGGGCATGGAAAGAGATAGGGAAGCGGAAGATGGTGAAGTACCTGGCTATTCAGATCTGGTCACTAAACACGGCTAAAGCCATTTCAAGCAACGTTTCAATTCTGAATGATGGTCTTACACCAGGGCGATACTGATAGTATCTTCTACTCTGGAACGTGCCGCAAATATACTATAATTTTTTTTTAAATGAATTAATTGTGAAATAACACAAATTGATCAAAAAAAATTATTACACGCCGGGTTCGAACCCGCGATCTTCGGATTATGAGTCGAGAGTCTTACCTCGGGACCACGGAGGCCGAGTTATAATATATATGTTTAACAACATACATATAGTTTTAATAAACCTAACAATATCTAGCATGATATGAATCACTGAGAAAAATAAGTAATATTTCTGCTGTTCAATACATGTATATGTTTAATATGATAATATTGCACGACTGAAAAGGGTTAAGGGAAGTAAGGCGGTTGAATATTTCAACATTTAGGGTGGTCCTCCACCACCCGGGTGGGTTCAAAATTATGACACGTTTTGCATTTTCCAGCGACATTTTGTGCTAGAGTTGAATGCCAAATTGAAAAGTTATTCAGTTTTGTTGTTTGGTAAACTTCAATCGAATCCTCCGATTGGTCCCCTGGGGTACACATCTACCCCACTCAGGGGTGGATGGGGGTGTTTCACCCCCCCAATCGGAATCGAAACTTCTCGAATCATCTGGAATTCAATTATGCGTAATGAAGCTGTATTATCTCACGAACCGGAGATGAATTCATTATATTACTCGGATTTGAATATTCATATCGACGGAATTGGATAGATTGTACAAAAATACAAAGAATTATCCCAACATAGGATTAGGTTAAGAATGTTTGAATAATTCTACGATGGAATGAGTTACAAGTATAAGTAAAACTGCCAGTATAAGTTACAAGTATAATAAAACCTTCTTGCAAAACTCTTGTAACTGACGCCAATTGAATAGCGGCTACAGATGATGCAAACATCCTATTATTTTCAGACAATTAATTCTACGTGACGTATTAGTTATAATAATTAAAATTGGATAATTTGTAGTGCGCCGTTTTGTGTGAAAAATTACCCTAAGGGCGCTATAGTAAGATCGATGAGAAAGTTGCATCCGCATAACTTTTTCTACATTAGCTCCACACTGAGGAAAAGAATTCCCCTCGGAAAATGTGTCATCTTTAGGGATGCTGTGTGAAAGGTATTTTTAGAAAAGGAAGGAGGGGAAGTTCTGGAAATAAAAACGATACGGGGTAGGAATCTTGGGATCAGTGGCGGTGCGAGGCGATATTCCAAAAGAGTCCTGCTTTCAAAATCAAAAGGTTTCCCTCAAGCAGTCTCTCTCAATCCGGGCTGTCACATAGTTAGTGGACAGACGCATCCATCGCCAAGACCCAAACAAATTTCACCGCATGAACTCGGGCACTTCTGTTATGTCAGCAAACGCAGCGAACCACTTGGAATCACCTGTAGCAGAGGTGTTATCCAATAAATGGTTCCCGGTGAGGCGGTACCCATAACCGCCCCCTAAATTGAGCCTGCCTGTTAAAATAGAGCATTTTGTTAACGTTGACAAATTGATACATGCTGGTTTTGTTAAATTTCCATAAAATAATTTTTTTGTAATTTGCAAATAATTTTTTTTTTTATGTTTTAGTATCTGCCTAGTTTTTATTTACTTGAAGATTATGATTTCAATGGGGAAATACTTTTACCGTGCGAAAATTATAGATACATTCCAACTAATGTGATTCTCCTGTCATTTATTTTGCATTTCTCACCTTTATTGCCGCTTGATTTACAGGAAACAACAAAACCATTTAAATTAACTCGCCTGCTTCTAACAAATCTCGCGTTTCTAAATTCAAAAATATTTTAACTAGTTCCCAAAAGTCATTCTACCATTTTTTAACCTCTTTTTTACCCGTCAATGAAGTTATACAGGGTGGCCCATAACTGTATACCTAGTTTCAATTAACAAAAAATAAATAATGGTATAACTTAGAAATGTTTTATTTATATTTTCAAAAACTTCAATAAATTAAATTTTTTATGACATCTAAGTTTTAAAAATTTTATCATCTAAGTGAGCTCCATCAGCTTGTTGACATTGTCTAAGGCGGATTCAAAAATTTTCAAAAACGTTGATAAGTTGCCCGTGGTATGGCGTTCATTTCCCGTATAATGTTTTGTTTTAATTGATCTATTGTTATTGGATTGTCTTCATAGACTCTTGATTTTAAGTATCCCCACAAAAAATAATCACACGCCGAGATCCGGGCTCCGTGGGGGCCGCTCAATGTCTCCTCCTCTTGAAATGAATTTCCCGGGGAACATCTCCTTCAAACGGTCCATGGACAATTTAGCCGGGTGACAGCTGGCGCCGTCCTGCTGAAACCAGCTCCTGGAATTGTGGCCTTGAAATTTTTGAAGAGCTGGGACCAAGAACTCCTGAAGCATCTGACAATAATTCTTAGATTACATCGTCATAGCAACTCCTCCCTTATTTTCAAAGAAGTATGGGCTAATGATACTCCTAGCTGATATTGCAGCCCACACAACGACCTTCGGGCTATGTTAAGGACGTTGATGCTTCTGTCGGGGATTTTTCTGACCAGTACCGACAAT
Source organism: Glyphotaelius pellucidus (assembly GCA_936435175.1). Taxonomy (NCBI): domain Eukaryota; kingdom Metazoa; phylum Arthropoda; class Insecta; order Trichoptera; family Limnephilidae; genus Glyphotaelius; species Glyphotaelius pellucidus. The sequence continues at coordinate 9,760,335 of OW386556.1, forward strand.
TTTGTTTATTAACATGGCCATTGATATGAAAATTGGCCTCATCGCTGAACATTATGTTGAAAAAATTATCAAAACGTTCTAGCATCACATTAGCAAAATTAAGTCGAAGATCGGTATCATTTGGCATCAACTTTTGCGTCAGCTGAATTTTATAAGCTTTTAAATGTAAATCGTGGCGTAAAATTCTTTGTAAAGTGACCTCTTGATGAGTAAGGCTTGGCTTCTCTTGCGAGTCGATTGCTGTGGATTTTCCCTTACTGATTCACCAACATGCTGAATAACTTCTGGTATCCTCGCTGTCTTCGGGCGGCCTTCATTCATTATCCTTACTGTTGAGCCGGTTGTCTCAAACATGTTGATCCATTTCCGAATAGAATTTGCGCTTGGTGCTTGAGTTATGTCTCGTAAACCGAAATGAACACGGTACATTCGTCTCGAAATCGTCACGGAATAATTGTTTACGTAATACGCACGAACACAAAACGCGTGCTGCTCTCCCGTGAACGGCTCCATGGCGACTAAAAATTCCATGAAATAGCGCTTCTAACGCTACCCCCCGCACCGCGCTATCCCCACGTATTGTTGAAAAAATAACGAAACAAACCGCGAACACAGTCAAGGACCACCCTGTATCTTCTCTAATCTAATCTTATCCATCATCCTTTTTTGTAAAATTTTTAGGAAAACAGTGTATTAGGCAAACAATTAAAAAAGACTCCTTGATAAATTTTTTGATTACTAGTGGTCGCCCGATGGTCGAAATTCGACCATAATTAATATAAATAAAATGTATTTTTTATGCATAATTTAAAAAAAAAAATTAGCTTTTTGCACTCCTTCTCTATATAAACTATAAGCGTGCGAAATTTCATACTCCTCCGTCCGTGCAATTTTCGTACAAAGTTTTTGCTTCACGTATTAATATATAAATAAATAAATTTCTTACACCACTACTACTAGTCAAATGGAGTAAACGGCCAATATTACAAAATAAAAATTTAAACAGTTTTAATTTTATCTTCGTTGTTATTGGTATCAATCCTTTGATACGATGTATTTTGAAACGAGGAAAGCGTACAACAATAAAAGATAGCGTCTTCACAAATCAGACATATTTTCCCTCTCAAATAAAAACCCCATAAAACCGGCGTCAGTTTAACCCTACAGGCAATTTCAATGGACACCGGAAACATGGTATCCACCTCAAACACCCACAAAGACCCTTTCATCCCTAAACTACTACTTCATGAATAAAAAAGGGAAAGATTGTAAGACAAATCTCTTTCCGAACAACCCCCTCCGGCCACCAGAGGGTTGGGCTAGTCCAAACAAGCGGACCGATAAAAAATATATTTCGGAACGGAGAAAAAAAAAGAAAAACCGAATCTATTTTCGCATCGCCACCTCGGGGGGTTAACAAAGAGTATCAATATATTAGCCCTCTTTTATTGACCACTTATAAAAGATACCAAATACCCCTCCGGTAAAGAAAGGGTTTCGGAAAAAGGACATAAAAATTCAAAAGAAGAACGTCTCAACTTCATACAAAAAACCCTGGTGCGACGGACATTTTGGAATTGGGTAGAAAAAGTTTATTGAGTGGATTTAGCCCCCGTAGTCTTCTGCATAAAAATGAGTCTTTTTTGATGCAACTGGGATTTAAGAGCATCCATTTATTATCTGTTTTCACAAAGGGTTGGGGTGTTTTTTCCAGATGGTCAGTTCAGGAACGGCGAGTTTACCGGCAATTTTGTTAGAGATGTAGCCATCGATCTCCAGAGACGAATTTACTGCCTTTTAAGTGATTTCCGTGGGGTTTGGGGGATTGGCGAGGCAATTTAAAAGTTGTGTACTTATCGAGGTGTTTTATTGACCGTGGTTTTAAGGTAGTGATTTTGTATCCTCTAACAAGGGTGCAGATATTTGTGGTTTTTTGTAAAGGGTTGTTTTGATAGGCGTATTTTATTACCTACGATAATATCGCATAACAAAATTGAAGTATCTAGTTGACTGCCAATTATTTTTAAGACATACCTAATAAACATTTTTCCATAAATGCAGTAATGATGGGATTTATTCAACGGTTTTAATGGTTGTGCAACAATTATGACTGATAACCTTGATTAATTGATTAAGGATGTGGCTAATATTCCTTTTACTTTAAATAAAATGTATTCTTTGAGCTGCCGCCGAAATGACAAAAACCTCATTTAGAATTGGTTTCTGATAGAGATCTATTTCAAAAGAATTGATGTTAACAGATAAGAAAGAGTTCTGGAGCAATTTCTCAAATTCCTCAATTTTAAATCATTTAACGTAATTCCCATCCGACGAAATCGAGAAACATTTTCGAATCACGAAACTACTCGGGTTATCGCTGATCAGATGCTCCTGTACAAAATTATTAACTCAAAAGTTGACTTCCCGGAGTTGCTAAACAAAATACATTTCCAGGCACCGATTCGATTTAGCTGACAAAATACCCTTTTCTAATAGATGCAACACTAATTCCGATCAAAATAAATTTACGCAAAGGACATGTAACTACTGTAACAATAAATTTGCAAATATAGACACACGTGCTGACATATTCATTGCTAGTTACTATCGCTACAGAATTTCATTGTGTCACATTCTAGGTACGAATAATACATATTCCTGACAATTAAAATAATTGTACCTAATATTTTTTTAATTACTTGCGTGATATTCCCTTATCCCTCTCCTCCTTTACCCGTCCCAACCCAAATACCCATTTCGCAGTCTATTTAATTGTAGTTATAATAACATTTATTTTATTGTTGTGTATTATAAGTTTATCATGTGTTGTATTTACATTTGTATTTTTTTCTTTAAATTGCTGTTTTATTAATTTTTTTTCTTAAATATTCTAGTTTTAGTTCAGTTAGTTTTATGTTTCTAAATACCTATCTGTGAACATTGATAATTGGTCGGTTTTTTTGTCATCATCTTGTGTACATTATATTACTTATTCCTTCAATAAATAAATATTTTAAAGGCGGTGTGATATCTTCCTCATAATCTATGTAAATGTCATATACGTCTTAGTGATTCTTTACTAAAGAAATGACGATACCTCGATACGTTTTACTGAATATTTCTTTTACAAAACTAAATTTGCCTACTATCTACCTTATTTAAAAACAACGCGTTTGCCACATTACAGTTAAGTTTAATATACAATCAGTTATCAAAATAAAATAGAAATAATGGTTTTGCGTATAATAATTAACCCAAAAAAAATATCCACAAAGCTTTGTATAGATTACAATAAAAATGCTTGACTTATTGTTAATATTTTTTCTTTGTGAAAAGGCTACGGAAAACGTAGTTAATATGCTTGGCTAAAATATCTATTTATTCGAAGTACTTGGCAACAATAATAGTTATTTGATTGTGATGACACCGACATGATCAATATTTTGCAAAGCTATCAAACGAGTGTTACTGTCAATTCTAAACGTAACGCCCTGAATATTAACAACTGTGAACTCGTCCATTCTGACCCACATATTGATGTTAAATTATGGTTACAATCAATTTACTCTCAGAAATATTATTGTGCAAATCGCACTAAGTCATTTCTATATTTAGCAATCAATGAGGAATCAATTGGAGTCTCAGAGCAAGAACAAGCCATGTCTAAATATAAACCAGCGCATGACAGATAATAAAATAAACTTGGAGTGTTTTAGAATAAATTGCGATATTGTATTGACAGGAATGTGTGAAGAATTGTGCGTCAATGCAAAGTTTATATTTAATTTAAAAAAATATTATTTAGTATTGTCAGTTTTAGTACCTACCTACCTACCTAGTTCAAGAACCTCAATTTACTCTTTCATAATATAACATCGAAGCCAAAACCATAAATACACTTATGAAGATGTTGGTACGATAAATCAGATCGATCGATCAGACCAAATAAGCGAACTGCTGGTTTTAAAATGGGTTTTCACGAATTCACATTCCGGGGTTGTTCGTAACCTAACCTAACCCTAAAACAATTTGGGAATCTCCTAGTTCTATTAAATTACCTCTTACCACAGTAAGCGGAAAAAATGCTTGTATCATAATAGAGGATTTAGCCAGCCAGGAATTGGACGCGCGACGCCAGGGTGGGACCTAGACGCGATGCCAAGACAGCAACTGACCGGTCGGTATATTAGAATTATTATAAGGGACAAATACATGCAAATAACGTATTTCTAGGTGAAGTGGATATTGAGACCACTGCAAAAAATCAACCACGATTATCATTTTTACGTTCGTATTAGGAAAGATCTAGGCATTTTTATTTTTCTTTATTTTTATTATTTTTCTTATTATTATTTTTATTTTTCTTATAATAAAATCATAAATAAAAATAAAAAAAAATCTGAAAGTAACCAAGAATTAAGTAACATTTTCACTATGAAAATGTTAGTTAATTCATTTATTGCAGTTATAAATTAATAATTGCCTAATTTATTGTTTTGAGTTGATGTCGGGTTTCAAGATTCGTGATTAAATATAACTTAATAAAAAAACTTATTGCAGTAAGTAAATATTTAGACGAATAATAAATAATACATTTTTTGTAATAACAGAAAATTCCGGTATCGGCGCACAGGTCTCAACTAACACTGTCCAAAGCGTAAAATATGACAATTCAAACTGACGATAAATTGTTCAAAATTAACCCTACAGGTTCGGTGTCAATTGGTGTCAACATCAATACAAATTCAGCCGTATCCATTCAGAAACGTCACACCCGACAAGTTGATTGATCAGATATTATATTATTTATGATCAGTATTCGAAAGGCTCATTTTGCTCTGAAGTGAGAAATTGATTTGATCGCATGTTTGATGACGAAATCGGTTTGCAATGCGTCGATGATCAGTTTGTGTGATGGGAAAATGTGTTTTATGAATGTTTTTTTTTAATATAGTTTTGTGAATTTGTTTTTGATTAGCTCTTCTTTTATTCTTTCTCTGCTGAGACAAAACGTATCTACTCAAAGACATCAGTGGTCGATTTTCAAGCCCTTTGTTTCTGGTTCGGGAGGCTGCGGGTTCAAAAATTGCGGGCGTAGGAAAATAAAAAAAAAAACTTGGGCGTTTCGCATAAAGTGGAAATAAAATAAAATATAATAGATCAGGGCCTCCTGAGTTGATATTAAAAAAAAAGTTAATGTTAAAAAAAGTTTTTCAAAAAAGATATACTTTTTTTAAGTAAATGCCTCACAAGAGTCCCAGCTGCTCCTATCTGGAGCCAATGAGACTATGGCATACCCAATTGGGGTATGTTGTGAGACTGACGGTGAGGAAGAGGAGGGAGATGGGAAAGAGGAGGGTAGGGAAGTACTTGGCTATTAAGATCTGGTCACAAAACGCGGCTAAAGCCATTTCAAGTAACGTTTTAATTCTGAATAATGGTCTCACACTAGGACAACACTGAAAGAATCTTCCACTCTAGAACGTGCCGCAAACACACTAAATATATTAACTTATTATCCTGACGAAGAAAACATAGTTTTCGAAACATGTTGATATTGTTAATTAAATAGTGGTTGTTACACAAAGTTATTTGTTTTTCATTAAATTAATGATGACGCCACAAAGTAAATTTGCCTATTTTGAAGAAACACTAAATATATTTTGTAAATGATTTAAATGTAAAATAACACGAATTAATCAAATAAAATTTATTTGCGCACGCTAGGATTCGATCCCGCGACCTTCGGATTGTGAGTCAAGAGCCTTACCCCTCGACCACGGCCGGCCGTTCATCTAAATTCACCAATTGACTCGTCAAAAGCATTTTGAGGAAAGTTCGGTTTGTATAAAAGAATTTATAAATATATAAATATCCTCACATATAAATATTCTGAACGACAGAGTAAGGAAACTAAATACATATTTAGATGCCTAAGAGATATTTTAAAAGAAAAATTACTTAGAACCACGTACTTCGCTTTCTGTCAATCAATTATACAATACGGCATTATATGATGGGGCGGTTCGTATACTAATCAAACACACACAATTTACATATCACAAAAACTAAAAATAAAAACAATTTAAAAAAAAAACCCTTTTTATATTCGCCAGAACTTTTATTCAAACAATTTAAGGTCATAAAATAAAATGCATTATTCTTCTACCACGCAACATTATAAATTTATAAAGATAATATTCGAAATTAAGTTGCACTTCTTAAAAATAACAGAAATCTTAGGCAAACATCAATACTTCCTACTCCAAAATGTAAAAAAAATTATGACGGTTAAATCATTAATGTCTCGGAATTAAATTTTTTCATTCATTGCCAGAAAGAATTAGAAACATAAATACTAAAATAAAAGAATTTAAAACTAACCTTAAAAATTATACTGAAAACTTGAACTGAATCATGTCAAATAAAACCAATGTGATAACACTCCCCCCCCCCCCATACACACAAGCCCTGCTTATTTATGGGGGTACATCAAATACATTTATTATGTAATTAATTATTGTATAAAATTTGTTTGTAACAAATGTATCTTTTTATGACTAATAAAAAAAGTAGAAAATAAAAAAGAATCATAAAGTTAAAAATACAACACAGCTGGAGGTTACGATTGACCAATATGTTCCATGGCAAATTAATAGAATGGAGCTTCGAAACAAATATACGACAATCTGACAAATATGTGTTTGGTCGTATAACATCTGATAATTTGATATTATGATTGTTTGATATTTACAGTAGAAGATAGGTTGGTTGGTAGCTACAGGCGAAATGAAAGAATTTATTTTTTCTGGTACATTAAGCAAAAGTTCCATAAAAATCCGCGTTAAACTTTGCAATACTCATCCGCTGGGCTAGGGGTGGGGGCGGAAAGGGTTCTGTAAAAATAAATCGAGAAGAAATTATAATTAAAAAAGTGTGTTTTTCAAGAGGAAAACGAAGAAAAAATGATAAACTGAAGTAGATATTCCGCTGGCGAGGCTGCAATGGCGGCTCGTGAATCCTTGTTGCATCCAATAAATATAGTTATATTCATAACAATATCTTAACAATTTTTCCAAATGGTAATATTTTTAAATTGAAACAATTTACATTACGTAACTTGTTTTTGGTACATGTAAAATTCGTATTTAATCGCTACATATTAATGTTTAAATAATTGTTGAAACTTAAAAATTTAAAAAATGTGTTTCAGATACATTCAGAACTAACAGAGGTTTTGAAAATGCCTGAAAATTATATTACGACATGGTCGAGGGGCAAGGCTCTTGACCAGTTATCAGGACATCGCAGGTTTAAATCCCGGCGTACGCTACTAAATTTTATTAATTAATCATTTAAAATACCATACGATTTATTTGCTGCACGTTCCAGACAAGAAGTTACTCTCAGCATTGCCCTGGCGTAAGACCACCATTCAGAAATGAAATGTTGCTTGAAATGGCTTTAACCGTGTTTAGTGACTAGATTTGAGTAGTTTGGAACTTTCCCAGCATCCTATTTCCCTACTCCTTCCCTCCTTCACTACCTTCAGCTTACCCCGATTGGGAATGCCATGGTCTCACTGGTTCCAGGGGGTTGAAAACGGTTGGGACTATTGTACGGTATTCACATAAAAAACGGGTTAAGTGGCCAGTAAGGACTCGTACATATGTCATTGATGATCGTCTTCTTCCTTCTCACACGTCTTGTATGAAAACGAAAAAGAAAGAAGATGCCATAACGATGACGCCACAATCCGACCTCTCCCTTGGTCTACTGTATCGGCAGTTCGGCGAAGACGAGCTTGTGGTGAGTTTTATGAATAGTTTGTATTGTGATTGTCACAGTGGAAAAGACGGTACATGAATATTTATTATCATGTCACTTAAAGAGAAGCACTTTATGTTTGCAGTCTGTCTAAGAAGTTAAGTATTTTAAAAGATATAAGAATATAATTAAATTGTTCTTGTTTATTATACAAAGTATCACAAAACATTTATGTTTAGCATATAATACGACAGTCGTATTTGAATGATGTTAAATTGTTCCACATATTTATTTTTGTGTCGAAAAACGATGTATCCTGATGTAGTACCTAACCTAACTAAGAATGAACAAAAATAATATTAAAGGAGTCTAAATTAATGAACACCTTAAGATGAAGCTGTACGTGAAATCCTATTTTGATACTATTTAGATTAATCTTTACGACGAATCGGTTTACATTTTGAACATCAAAAGATATGAAGCTTTTACTTTTATTTTAGCTTTTCTATGTGTTGAAATTACAATAATTTTATTCATTACATAACAAAAAATAATAGCATAAACCACAAAAAAAAATTTTTTTTCATCACTTAACTATGGAAAACAAACAATTTTTAAAAGATACCCCTTTATTGCTAACACTATTTTTGAGGTTTTGTTTGTTCTTACTTTTTTCATTCTTATAAAAGTATCCACAAAATAAATAAAAACCACTTTTTTACTTAATTTCCTCATGCAAATAAGGCGCTCGATTTTAAATTTTGAAGGCGCGAGAATCGAAATATTTTTATCGTTTATATTCCTCTTAAAGGTTTGTTTGTGTAAAATGTTGCAATTAAAATCAATATCTAAGAAAAGTCCGATGATGTCCGAAAAAAATAATGTTTATATTTTGGCATACTGACTTACTTATACGAAATTATAGAAGCATTAGAAAGGTGGGCGGGAAAAAAATGCACCACCAAGAACTTACAAGAAAAGACAAATTACGATTGTTGATTAAAAATTTATTTCAATTTTTGATAATTTTTCCTGAAATAAATGAAAGTTCGTAAAACGAATGTGAAAAGTGATTAAGCCCTCCACTGGCCCCAAAGTAGATATGACGAACCGCAGAAGAGAGAAATAATTTTCCGTTATCGCCGCCGGCTATAAATTTTAACTGGACTTTTTTCCTGTAACTTTTACATAACTGTGAACCTATCCATTTCTCCCCGGCCTCCACCGACACTGAAAAAACCACCCCTTCCTATCTCCTTCTCCTCCCCACCCCCTTTGCGATTTCCCAGGGTGCCCTTTGCCCCCCTTGTCCCCTTTGATTCAGTTACCGTGTTTTATATTAATATCACTTTTAATTACAAAATGATATCTGCGGTATTAACGATTTCACTTTATTAAATTAGTAAAACCTACTTGAAAGTATTCATATTGACGTTTTATTGGTGTTTATATATACAATCAAACTGAAATGTTAACATACATATTATCAGTTTTAATACACGAGAAATAACGGATTGACATATATTTCATACGTACGCCAGCAAATTTTTAAGTATTCCTTATATTTAAAAAAAAATTCTCCTCAGCCATGCACTTTAAATAATAGTACGTACGTAATATTTACACAAATTTCTTTTAAAAAAGCAAATCGATGGATATGCAATGGATACTGAGGTGAATACTTAGAAGCAACCAAAAATTGCTCAAACCCCGCATCTTGATTTCTTACCGATTTATAACATTAATTAAAACTTAAGTTATTATTTATTGTTATCAACTTTAATTTGTAGAACTCAATTTTTATTTTTGTTTCTTTAATAAATTCAATAAAATTATTATTCAATTTTAAAAGACAGTTTGTTAATAAACAAGTTCTGATTAATTTTAGCTTATAATAGCATGGTTTAGAACTTTTTTATTAACATAACTTATTAATTTCTTTTAAAAATTCTAAAATATTATTATTCAATTAATAAAAACAGTTTGTTAATAAACAAGTTCTGCTAATAAACTATGATTTTAAACTATGCTATTACGTAGTTCTGTTATGAAATAGTTTACTTTATTACTTGTTTATTAGCAGAACTAGTTTATCAACAAACTGTTTTTATTAACTGAATAGTAATATTATTGAATATACAAAAGAAATAAACCTTAAATTCTTATGAAAAGGTTATTTTTGAAGATTTTGTACGCCGATTTTCCGAGCCAAAAAGGTGAATATATGAAATTCTCTTGATAGAAAAAAAATCTATCTAATAAGTATTCTTGCGATTTTTTTCGAAGTATTCTTCGAAAATTATTAAAAACACATTTTTATAATTAAACATGTTAAAAATTAAAAAAAAAGTTACAAAATATCTTTTGATACTATGTACTTTAAACACTATTTTAAACGAGCCGTGTTTTATTAAATATTTTCAAAATTTTCGCTTAATTCTAATCGTTTTTTAATATCAGTGCACTCCCTCTTACATTCATAATTACATATCTCCCTTTCAAACCATCTTCTGCTTCTTTTTGAACGATTACTCTATTTTATTACCAAGCCGAAAACGATTTCATCGATTATTACTGATTACTTGGTATTTAATCAATCAGTGTACCGAAATTAATTTTAAAGTCATCTTTAAACATTCTAACATATTTGCACATTGTTAAAATTTCGTGTAAGTGGGGCTACATTATTTTGTCATTCTAGCGATCTAAATATTGAAAATCGCTTAAAATGTTTTTCAAGTAAAAAGGCGAGATAGCTTTTTCGTCATGCCTAAAAATAATACCGATCACAAAAAAATTACGAAATTTCTTCAAAATAGGCATATTTACTTTCTGGCGTCATCATTAATTTAATGACAAACAAATACCTTTGTGTAACACCACTATTTTTACGCCAATAACAAATTAAAAAATTATATATTAAATAACAAGGACAAAGGTGTGTTTTTGAACAAATCTGGGGTTTATAAATTAATTTGTAATGATTGTAACTTTTTTTATATTGGGAAGACTTCTAGAAATTTTAACATTAGAGTTAAGGAACATCTAAGATGTTTAAATAATAATAATTATTCAGAATTTGCAAACCATATTTTGGAAACAGGTCATTCTTTTGATATTAATAAAGGTTTAAAAATTTTACACACTAACACAACGGGTATACAATTAGATAATTTAGAAATTTTAGAAATTAGAAAAAGTGTTAATAGTAAATTAAATATTATAAATAACCAAACGTTTTTTAAAAATAGCCATCTTTTAAATTTATTTTCGTATTAATACTTATATTTATAATAATTTATTACTTCTTGTTTTCTTTTTAAAAGATTTTTTATTATGTTAATGTAATTTTTACCCATTCTAAAATAATTTTTATATTTTATTTTATATAATTGTTTTTTATGATATATTTTAGGTAATTAATCACCTCTCCTATCTAATATTTTGTCTATGTTCTAATTAGTCTATACTTGTTTGTCTTTTGTTATTTTTTATTGACTTATTATCCTGACGAAGAAAACATAGTTTTCGAAACATGTTGATATTGTTAATAAAATAGTGGTGTTACACAAAGGTATTTGTTTGTCATTAAATTACGAAATACTTATTTAAATGACAAAATAATCATAATTATCTTGGATATTTTAGTAATCGCCTAGTAAAACTTTCAATTTTCACCAAAAGGGCGGTCGGTCGCATTTACCAAACACCAAACATCCAAAAATGCCTTTCTCGATAACTTTTTATTCCGTAATTTCGCATTAATAATATCTGCCAGCGTCCGGACCGCTTCCTTCCGGGCCCTGCCCTGCCTCTCCTCCTTTTATCATATATATATATAATATATATTTTTTATTTCAACCAGAATTATTTTTCAAACTCGCGTAGAAAAATGGCGATAATTTTTAAATTACGACCTGGCCGCTGATCACGCTCTACCGCTGATAGCAACTTGCGTGAAAAAATGCGAGTGGCATTCACATGACTTTCTACCTTTATTTCATATTAGAAAGCTTTCTAAAATAATCATAATTATTAATAGCTGAGTTTGTTCCCTTCAGTTTCACGTCTGCTGCAGTGAGGATGCAATAGTGATTGCATGAGACCTGAAAATGCGTTTGCGAAGACGCGATTTTTTAGGCAAATTTCATCTCTATCGCGGTAAACGCGAATTTCGGCATTTTCACGCGAAATTTGTGTTTTCTGGTAAATAACGCAAATTTTCGTATTTTTCATGCAATATTCGGATATGTAAAAAACAAATATTTATGTTCTAAAAAACAAACTATAATTATTGTTTCGATTATCAAAAAAAGTTACTCTTTTGTGGCTGAAAAATTCTAAAAAGGGAACATCACTTTTTAAAAAATGCGAAATTCGTTAAAAAATATTGCGAATTCCGTCAAACACTAACGCGAATTTCGCCAATGCCAACACCACTTTTCACAAAAAAAAAAATAGAGCAAAATTTTAACGACCCCGGTATTTAAGATTTTTTGTACCAATGAGCATATTTTGAAATTAAGATTAACGTACTCATATTCGTATAGCCAATATTTTTTTGTATTGAGATTTTTGAAAACTCGATGATAAAAAATTTGTTTTAAAAAACTTAATTACAGTTTTATTTTTAAATTACCTGTAAAATATCAAAATAGTTCTTTATAATAGTATTATTATTCGTAGAAGTAGTCCCATTTAATAAAAAAGGTTTCCAGTCGCTAGTAGAAATAATGTAAAATTTGTAGCGTGAAAATATATACCCATCCTTCAAACACATTTTCGAAAGCTGCAAAGCGTTGGTAATATGTCTAATTCAAAGATTACGAATAAAACGATCGAGACACCAACCTTCAAATTTCGAAATTAAATACGCCATCCTTTCATCTCGATGTCGCACTTCTACCAGAAGGTATTAAATTAATATTTTTTGAAAATTATCACCCCTTCAGTGCAGAATATTTTTAGGTCATCTATTCGTTTAACAAAAGCAATACTGTATCAGGGATTATGTAAATATAAACGTATCAGAGTTGTGCTTCCACACATGAGGTAACTTATTTAAACTGTTTCATCACTTTTAATGACTTTTGAAAGAGTGATTGTAGTGTATCGTAAAGCTTCTGCCTTGTAGAGACAGATGGCGGTGACATCAGCTATCGGTAGAATCCGCTAGATGGCAAGCCGTAGTGCTTGAGTTCTCCGACAGGAGGTCAGGACAGCTCAGAGGCTGTGTTTTTAATGTTCACGCGCCAGAACCATTTTAGCCAGCTCTTAGTTAGGTTGACTAACGTAGTCCCAATTGTATGCGCGAAGTATAAAGAACCAGACTCTTTTATTGCACGAAATAATCTCCATCCAAGGGAGTTGGAGAATCTGATAGTGTGTCTGCAAATTTAATAGAACATTACAGTGATGAAATGCCACTTTTAGTGGTATCACTAAGAATTTTTCAATAAGCTTAGATGTATTTAAAAAAAAAAAAATTGAAAAATATTTTGACCTATTTTGTTTGTTTGGTTTGACTTTGTTTATTGTTTGGCACATTGCAACTTGTGAGAAGTCTCAAGAAATTCAGTGTAGGCTTCAAAAATTGAAACTAATAACGATTTTATAGATCTCGACTATAAAAGAAAATTATTTAAAAACGAAAAACTATACTCGTTTCTACAGATTTAGTAGATTGTAAAATGAAGATGTTCCTTGCTTATATCATCATCCTTCCCGATGTCAACACCTCCCCGCTCTCCTCCCACAATACCAGATCTTACCTAACGGCGCGGAGAATTATTTCCGCACTTGGTTTTCGTTCGTTTTTCTTTTTAATTATGGTTTTACCGGAAGACCTGATAGGAAATTAGATTTCTCCTCTTCATTTAATCTAGGGGTGTTTCTGGGAAGGTAGGGGCGGGTGGCATCCAAGTTATCCAAGAGATCTTCTCTTTCCGCAATAAAACCATTAAATCGCGGTATTTTTTCAACACCCAGAACGGAATGGGCAAACTCGCCCCGGCTTCCCCCCCTTTGCGGAATTGAAATGTGAAAACCTACCCCATTTTCGGATTTTTAGAAGCTGTGTTAATTAAGAATCGATAGTCATTTAGCCTGCAGGTGATTATTTTCAGAGCGATATCTGCGATGGTTCCAACTTAATTATTTTTCGGATAATTTGGCATTTAGCTCGCGAGATTTTTTTATTTAAAAATAAATCCATTGGCAGGCAAGTAGGTTTCATGTTTTTTCCGATAGTAAATATATTTTTCAAAGTCTAGGCATTTTCTGTTAATCTAACCTTAGACATAACAAACGTAAACGCGATGCAAAAAAGGCAAACGCGATGAACACTACTCCACAATGAGATCAACCTAAAGGACAATAAACAGAATTAAAATCAATAAAAACACATAAATTTGTTTTTATTGTAAATTATGGCGAGCCACAAAGTTAATGCTTTTTACAAATATGTAGAATTAAAATCGCTAGCGACTTACGGGTTTCATCGTAATTTCTGTATTTTTCGCCCGAGTTAATTTGGAATATTTATTATGGATTTTAAGTATGACATTAACATAGTATAATACCTACACGTATATGTAAAATAATAAAATTCATATTGTAAATAGTTATTTTTCTTAACTGGGTAATTAATCATTCATTGCGCTTATAAAAATACTGAAAAAAATCCTTCAAAAAATGTTCAAAACCAGGCGTTCCGTTTGATAAATTCACTTATCTTAACAAACGTGTTGTAATCTTTAGAGCACAGGCGTCAGGTTAATTCTACCGCTATTTGAATAAAAGATGCTTCGAGGGAGTAGCCTAATTTATCACTTTGGCACAGGTGTGTAGTCGGGAAACACGTCGAACGCGCGCCCAACATAAACGGGTGGCATTTTTTTCGTCATTTGTTTTTGGGGTATTATGCCGTGTTGCGCTACTTCCTTCTTTAGCCAACGTTTTGGACAGCGTTACAGTGTCCATCATCAGGGCAGATGTCACATTTGTCCTGATGATGGACACTGTAACGTGTTCGAAACGTTGGCTAAAGAAGGAGGTAGCGTAACACGGCATAATATCCCAAAACAAATAACGAAAATACTTGAATGATATTTTAACAAATAAAAATGGTTCATTTCTATAACTCGTTCTTGAGTCTGCTTTGGAATGATCTGCCGGCATCTGTGATTCCTTCTTCCTACAAAATGGACCCACGCATACTCCTTTCTCTCCTCAAAATGACCCTCCACATTGCATCTTCAAAGGATTTTCGTAGACGTCATCGACGTTTCAACTTTTGCATAGTGTTGACCATCCTAGAAAGGACCATACTACTACTACCGGTCTTCTTTTATTCCCCTCCTGTTTCTTATATTACGTTTTCGGACAATTTTTATTGCGATACTTTGTAAAAATATCATACCAAGGACACTTAATTAATAAACCTCTAAAGTTTATGAATTAAGAGTCTATATTTACTAAATAAGAGAATATTGGAAAAACAGGGTATTAAGTGAATTTAAAAAATTTTCTACAATTTTTTTTTTCTTCAAAATCAAACAAAAACATGTTCTTCCCAATTTTGTTAATGGTCACTCAGCCGAGTACACACTAAGGACGGGTTGTTTCAAAAAAATTGATGGATTCATCAAATATTTGAAGTTGATTTTCACGTTCTGTGTAAGTTCTATTCAAGTTCTGTTATTACATCGTTATAGGACAGTTGCTTCACAAAACTGAAATAATCACAGAACTTGAATAGAACTTACACAGAACGTGTAAATCAACATCAAATATTTGATGAATCCATCAAATTTTTTGAAACAACCCGTCCTAAGACTCTCACCCCACCCCTTACTATCCAATACTTACTGATTTCTTATGTTTTTATTTGAAAAAAAAAACATCGAAAATGTCACCGGAGACCAAAATTTCACGTACATTTTTTACTCCAAAAAGTCAGAAACAAAGTTGGTCAAGTACATCCATACCCTGTGTACTTTTAGACGGGAGGTCTACTGTTCACAGTACAACTGGTATCTTCTTCTTCGTGTGCCCTATCAGGTCCCCCCGACATTGGCGATCACTCTGGAAAATGTCTCTCTATCTTGTGCTGCCCAGAATAGCTCCTCCGCACTTCTAATGCCGGTCCGCTCTCTCCTACCAGGCCCTCGGCGACCTTCTATTTTTCCTTTCAATATTAATTGGAGCAAGTGATACTTTTCTCCTCGAAGTACGGGACCCAGATATGAAATTTTCCTGACTTTTATTATTAATGTGAGCAGTTCTCTTTCTGCTCTAGCCCGCCTGAGAATTTCTATGTTGGTGATCATGTCGGTCCATGGAACCTTGAGCATTCTCCGGTGAAGCCACATTTCAAAAGCCTCTAACCTGTTCATGGTATTTACTTTCAAGATCCATGTCTCACATCCATACAGCAAGACTGACCACACATAACACTTTAACATTAACAACTGGTTTATCGATCTTAATTAGTCAGACATCTCGAAATACTAAGTTTTCAGATAGTGAGGAAAAAAAATTTGAATGCTCACCATAAATCAAAAAAATTTATTTACACAGTCCAAAGGAAACGTAACGGTCCGGTACATTAGTATGACATTTTGAAATATCCAAATAGTGACCCTGAAAACATAAAAATTGAGGGAAACGTTTTGACCTCTCCAGCAGGACTCTCTTGGAAAATCGCCTTGCACCCTTTTATCTACCCAGAACCTATCCTAAAAAGACCCTCCACACAGTATCTGTCCTCAAAAATGATATAAGCCCTGATGAGACTACCGACTTTCTCTAGGGCATGCTCGGTATGAACCGTCTAGGAGTCAGAAGGGATGTGCTCATTATAACACATTTCTTCAGACCGATTCGTGGACGGTTCGAAAACTCGGCTATTATAGAGAGCATTAGTTTCTATGTTCCCGATGGTTATCTCCGTCACCGACAGCATAGACTGTTTTATCTCTCGGCTTGCAGAACTAACTTGCCAATGGTTATGCCAGTCGGGAGAACAGTCTTGTTGTTAAATAGAATCACTTTGAATATCGACATGTTTAGCATCAATGAAGCACAATTTAGAGAGCAAGCTTTATTGCTGTTAGTCTGATTGTGCTTAATTGATTTTTAAATTGTTCATTTATGTTTATTTTGTATAATTTGTTTGAATTGTTTATATTATTTAAATTGCTTAAATATGCTTTAAACTTAATATTTTTTCTATTTTAAAAACGATTTGAAATTTTAATTTTGTTATGTTTTTAAAGTGAATAAATTGAATTGAATTGAATTGAATTGAAAAAATGAGAAACATTTTCTTCCGGGCCTCCTGTGTGGAGCTACTAATGTAAAAAAAATAAAAGCCCAAGCGTCCAAACAGTTCTTCCTCCCGCAGGTTAATTTAACAAAGTATTAAAATATTTATTTTTTATGAACACTTTATAATCCGTCTCGGTTCGGTGTTTCCGAACGACCAGATAAGTGTGCAGCGAGTGTGCAGCGAGTGTGGTAGAGTATAGACTATAGAGCAGGGGTCACCAAATGGCGGACCGCGGTCCGGATCCGGACCGCCGACCTATTTTGTGCGGACCTTGTGTTCAAAATGACGATCTGTTGTTGCATTTTAATGTGAGATCCTGGTGATGAATGGAGCAATGAAGCTGCAAATATTTTCGGGAGTAATAAAGCTGCTCTCCAAATGGAAATGATCAATTTCCAAGAAAATACAGTTTTAAAACACCAAAAACAGAAAGTTTCTTGTCAAGAGTTTTGGATAAAAAATTGTTTGTGCTAATAAATACGCAGAATTAAAAAAAAATTGCCTTGAAACTTCTCACTTTGTTGGTGTCAACATACGTTTGTGAAGCAGCATTTTCCAAAATCAACTTCTTTAAAAATAAATTCCGGAGTAGACTTACCGATGAACATCTCCGATATTTAATGACAAAAGCCTGCACAAACTTTAGTCCAAACTTCGGACAGATAGTCCCAGGCAAAAAAGTAAATTTTCTCATTAATATTGTAAAAAAACCCTTGGTACTTCTTTTTATTCGTAATATTTATTAATTATTTAATAAAATAATGTTCTGTAAACCAATTCGTTTTATTTGTTTATTGATATTGTTTCTATACATATTTTAATAGTACAGTTTATTATTTCAATAAGGAACTCCAGTGAAAAATATTATGGCTTTAAAAAAATATGTTCATATAGACCATTATACGCTGATTCTGAATATATAAGTTTTATTACATAAAATTTAACGTAGAGTTTTTAAAAAAATATTAAAAAGTCCATTTTAAAACGTGTCATTAAAACACCCTATTGCTGGATTTTGGCGGCGTGACGTCACCGCGCCGCGTCACCTGGGTCAAAGTTATAAAAGAAATCAATAGAAATGTAAGACGCAAGCCGTTCGGCATTCCGTTTTATTGGTTTATAGAGAATTGGACATATAATAGTTTTTGTTTTTATTGAAACATTATTTAGGCCTAAATAATTCAGTATCAAAAATAAAGAATCTCTCCATATTATTTAAAATATTCAAAAACTTTAACTGTACAAAAAACGATCGTACTGCCCAGTAATGTCTATGAAAACGCTCCAATGCTGAAATTCAAAATAGCGGGAGTCGAAAAGCTGATTCCAGTTCCCTACAAGATTCATACTTCGGTTAGTCATGATGACGTCACACTAGATTCGGTGGTTTTCGGGGGATCTTGAAAAATTAAAACTTTGACATTTATTTTAACTATTAAAACTAACTATAAAAATAAAAATAAATATGCAGTTATTTAAGTTAGAAGGTCATTATTCGTAAAAAAATAAAAAATAAATTGGACTGGAATTCTCTATTCTTAAGCCGGGGGGGGGGGGGGTTAGGCCTTCCGGACCGCGACGGTCATGTTATTTTAAAAAACGGACCCCTAATGAAAGTAATTGGTGACCCCTGCTATAGAGTATAGGGTAAGTACACGAGAATTGAAGAATCCAGCGCCGCTAATGAGACGGAGAATTTTATTTGATTAGGGAAGCAGAAATGAGCGAAAGATAGCGTCGCTCCCCCGTAATAAATATTTTTCTTTTAATTAAATTATTATATCTCTCTCCCTCTGCGGAGGGGGGAGCACGAAGCCATAATTATTTTTTATCTTGTCCAATTTTTGTCATATTTATTATTTATTCATTTTTGATTAGCGCGTTTTAAGTAATGTTTTTTTTTTAATTTACTAGTAAGATATTTTGCGATTCAATTAGTAGACACCTAACTATTTGCGAATGCTTTTGTATTATTTTATTTATAATCATTAACCCTTCAGAAATAATAAAACGTAAATAAATGGAATAATTCTAAACATATCCGAAAACAAAAAAAAATGGTTCCTGTATGGTAATAAAATACGCTTTAAAATTTTATAATTCGAAATAAATACGCAATTTTTGAAATATAAAAATTTTCCATGCAAACATTAAAAGTTTTTAAAATGGCTCACCTTACGTTTTTAAAAATTAAAATTACTAATAACGAAAAGAAAATAGAAACTCGTAAAGATTTTATACTAATATATTATAAACCAATTGTATTTTGTCACCTCACTTTTTGTCATTTCATATAAAAATAATTATTTAATAAAAAATTGCCAAAGTTTCAAATGTTTGTTTTTCAAATTGCGATTCAAGACTTTGGTTTTATAAGGGTGTACCTTTTAATTTTTGGTGATTATTTTTTTAGATTTGAATATAAAGCGCGGTTCTTCGCCTTTCTAACACCGTTTTAAAAATATTTCTCAATATGATAGTAAGGGAGTTACAGTGATTTATAAGAGACCTATGTGAGCTAGGACAAATCTGGTCTCCTTTGATAAAACGGGTTTTAAAATAGTTTTTACAGCGTTTTTAATTTAGTCACTAAATGTGTCCGAACACCATAAATTTAGGTGAGTAGTTTAGTCAGTGGTTTATTAAAGTCAATCCATTTTGTTCTATTTTTTCAGTAGAGTAGCAACCATGTGTCACTGCTCACTGATTTAAACCACTAAAGAAATCCGAACCCCCACCAAAATATTGTCTCGTTAGGGCGAAGATGTCACTCTAGAATTATTTTATTTTTTCTGCTTTAATTCATTTTTATATCCGTAGCTTGTTTACTTTCATTTCACTAATCTCTTCTTCCATCTCTTCTTAAATATTCATATCGATCAGCTTAACTAGCCTATTTACTTTGTTGCGTTGCATCCAGTTTATCTTCCAATGCGCTACTCATTAATAAAAGTACTCTACTCGACCGCAAGATGAACCCTTTTTGGTCAGTTAAGTGGTGAATTACTCTAGCATGTAAACTACTAGCCTCGTTCGAACAAGCCTTTATTGATGCCCTTTCCTATCGGAGGTTGAACATAATCGGAAAAGAGCTCTAAAAATGTATAATCAAAAAAACTCTAACGGTCGTAGTTTCCAATCCTACTTCTGATCAACTGTTGAGCTGAAATTTTGGCTCAGCACTCCCCAAATGCACAAATACGCTATTCTCAACGCAACCCGATCAAAAGGCGAATTGAGCATTACTAAACAAATCAGAGACATCAAACAGATGTAGTGTATACGGATTTTGCCAAGGCAAAATGTCATGATCGAGTTGATCATGACATTTTACTACTTAAAATGTACAAAATTGGTTTCGATCAACAAACGCTTATATGCTAACGCTATTTAAAATCTAGAAGACAATATGTAATAATAAATGGACATGAGTCCAAACAATTCCCGGCATTATCAGGTATTCCCCAAGGGTCAAACCTTGGTCCTCTGTTGTTCCTTATACTTATAGATGACATTCAGGTATGTATAAAATATTGCAAATGTCTTCTATTTGCGGATGACCTCAAACTTTTGATGGAAATAATCTGTCACCAGGACTGCTTAAAAATGCAATCTGACCTTGATGCTACAGCAGAATGGTCAGATAAAAACAAATTAGAATTCAATATTAAAAAATGTGTAACAATGACGTATACCCACTCCCAGAAGCCCGTAGTTTTTTAGTACACCATTAAAGGGAAAACGTTATGTCGAGTCAATAGCTTTAAAGATCTTGGTATCGTCTTTGATCCCAAACTGACATTTTCCGATCACATATCACGGCTCACTCCAGCATGCTACAAACTCCTGGGTTTTGTCATCAGAATATGTAAGCAATTTGATGACCCAGATGCAATGATAGCCATGTTTGATGGCGTCATAAGAAGTAAGCTGGAGTATGCTAGTGGTGTGTGGACTCCGCACCAGACTAAATATATTAATATGCTGGAACAAATCCAGAAAAAATTCCTTAGGTACGTCTATATGCGAATGCACGGAACTTATCCGAGGTTCATGCACCATATGGAGTTACTTGAGGCAACAAATAGATTTAGTTTGTAAACTAGACGTTATGCAAATCTTGCAATTCTTAGTTTTAACATAATCCATAACTATATTGACAGCCCATTCCCCTTGGAATGCTACGGTTTATACGTGCCTGAAAACTTCAGTCGTAGTCGTCGACACGACTTGTTCAAAATACCATACGGCAGAACAGATGTTCTAGCACAGCATAGCATAACAAGAGGAATGGTACTGTTGAACAAAATATCAAAAACACTAGATGTATACAACTCTTCTTTAGATAGCCTTAAGATTTTTTTGTATAATGACCATCTTCTTAGGTGTTAAGATTGTCAGAATGAGAAAATTGTACGGTAATTGGATTATTTATCTGTTGTACAATTAAAAAAAAAAAATCACTAAGCTGATCGGATACTCAGATTGATCAATAGCAAAAGTTGGGAGCAACGGTCGTTAACGGATAGATCCAAACTTCATAGCTTTTGAAAGAAATGCCAATGTATTTTAAATGCCACCTGAAAATTAAAAAGGTAGGTAAAAATATATTTATTTTCTAAAAATGAGATTCAAAATTTCATCAGCCAAAATGTATAAATTCACACTGAAAGCATGTAGTCAAAATTCGTGAATAAAAGTGTGCAAAAATGTAGGTAAATCTGTCTAAGTTTGGAAAATAATTCTCGCGAAAACTAGAAGGTCCCAAGTCAAGTGAAAGTGTGTGTCGCTTAGAACGTTTCCCATTCCGCATTAAGTATTTTTCACAACTACAATGGTACCCATTCCGTTGCTCTTTGTGGCGTCAGAAATATACCATTGGTGGCACGTAGGCACTTGATTTAAAATCATTATTGAAAATGTTTTAAAATTTTCTGTAGCACATTAGTTTCAGAACCCCTAGCACAGTTGATCCATAAGGATTGATTGGATAACTTTCGGTAATTTCTCATCGTTCCCTGGCATGATTGCAGATCGATAACGAATTAGTAAAAGTTCACAACGACTGAGTGTTCTTAATATTCGATTGTTCATATCCTAGCGATCTGCAGTTGTCTCAGAGAACAATGAGAAGTTACCGATAGTAATCCTATCAATCCTTATCGATCAACCATGCTAGGACCCCGGGTGTTGTGTTTTCGATTACCGTCATCAAAAATGCTATTTTTATTTAATACTCATGGTGCAAAATGTTCCCAATACCCATAAAGAAAGGGTCTTAGATTTTTGTACCAGTAGAAATCAATAAACGAACGAATCATACTAATATAACATTAATTAATAAATAAAGAAAAATTATTTATTCCCAACTTCTCAGTACTTTCACAAGTGCTAAACAATACAATACATTTAAATTAGTCAAAGCAGTCACGTCATTATTAAATAATTAAGAACCCTTTTAATGTGATAAAAACAGATTTCAAAGTATCCCACATCATTGAGAACCAATTGTCACTATTATTTTCTCGGTAAATTGGTTTTATAGGACCCATAAGCTTGTTTACACGACAATGTAACGTTACTAGACATACGTATGACGTATGTCGTGTAACAAGCTTATGGGTCTGAGTGCTTCCATAAAAATAGAAATTGACCGAGGTAAATTAAATCATATAATTAAATCGTCTCGAAGTGGCCTAACCATAGTTTGAAAATGGCTTCATAAGCCGAAACAGTTGTCACAATAGCAAAAAAAAAAAATAAATGCTTGTAGAACTAAAAAACAACATTAAAAATGTATTAACTTTAAATAAATACAAAACTAATTTATTATGTTACATTTGTAAAACTAGTGATTTTTTTTTGTATGGGACAATTTTATTGAGTAGTTTTGTATTCTTTGACGTGTCTCGTAATATGACCGTCATTTTGAAGCGTTCTTCTATATGTTTCTAGGACATTTTCACAATTTCTGGCAATTCAAATAAGACCGTTATACAATTTTTTTATTAAAAATATCTTGCTATTATACCATATTTATTGCAATAAAAAATGGCCCCTACCTCCATGAGTTCTCAGGTGAGCAAAAAGTACACCTTAGTTAGGTAGAAGCAGGCATAAAGAACTCGAGAGAAAAAAGCTCCGCGAACTAAAATCGAACCGACTTGTAAAATTTCTTTGACTATTGAAAACTCTTCGCGGGGAAAAAATTAATTGACGTACGCTCTAAAACCCCCCGACCCCTCCGGGGCGAACCCGCCAGGAAACTTTTGTGCCACGCCGCTGACATTTCATTCTAACCAAAAAGTCAACCATCTTAAATGTAAAATTGTCTGCACACGAATCGTGGAAAAATTTAAACGTATAATACGCACACTCACAAAAAGGATCACAAAATTCTGCTAGCTGCTTAAATTTTTGATTAAAATCTTATGACTTTTCTACATAAAATCTTATATACTTTACTTTTTGTGGTCATGAATAAAAATTGTGGTAAATTTTGACATTTTTATAAAAAAGTTGGCCTTCTTTGCGCAATTATAAATTGTTTTGGAGCACATGTTTGAATTTTTTTATAAAGTGGGTGTGTTTTGTGTTGTTTTCTGAGACCTATTTCAAGAACAAGGATGTAAACTGATGTTAAGTAAGTAGAGGGTGTCGCTTAGCATGTTTTGGCGGATGCCCTTTTCCGAACAAGTTTTTAAGAATATTTTACGGATGTTTGCGTGCATTGCCAGGGGAGAATTTATAAAATTCATGGTAATAGTTTATTAATCTTTGATACACTATTGAGCCCAGCTAATATACAAGCAATTTGCAATGGAAGCGCAAGTATTATTTTTGAAATGTTTGTAATAGTGAAGAAGTAAATGTTTTAAAGATATCTAGGTCATTGATTATCGTGGAGATAGATATTCTTAATTGGAGTATGTTGCTTCTGAACTAAATTTATTCTAATTTAGGTAATTTATGTAGGTATACTTTTATTTAGGTATCTATACGTGTAATGTATATTTTGAGTCAGTGAGGAGAGTGATAAGGAAAATTTTAATTGATTCTTGAAATAATCGCTCCGCGTTGACGCGATCTTCATCATTTAATTTTTGGTTCTTTGCCTTGTATCAAAAAAAAAATTATCTACTTAAAAGTACATCTAGTCATCTACATGTAATTTTTTAGGTGAATTTAAAAATGTTAATTATTATTATATACTAGAACCCAAAAATAACTCTAATGAAGTTTTTTGCGATCGATGGGTGACTACTATCATTGCAATCCAGTTTCAATTATCAATTCAAGAAACAGATATTCGTAATAGTATCTTTAATTGATAATTGAACTGAATGTTTGTTGATTTTGAAGTTGATTTGAAAGTTTAATTGAAATTCAATTGAAAGTTGAACCAAAAGTTGTGCTGAATGTTGAACTGAAAGATGAACTGTTTGTTGAACTGAAAGTTGAACGGAAATTTGAACTAATCGTTGTGCTAAAAATTGAACTGAAAGTTTAACTGAAATTTAAACTGAAAGTTGAACTGAAAGTTGAACTGAAAGTTGAAATGAAAGTTGAACTGAAAGTTGAACTGAAAGTTGAACTGAAAGTTGAACTGAAAGTAAAACTGAAAGTTGAAGTGAATGTTGAACTGAAAATTGTACTGAAATTAGAACTGATGTTGTGCTGAAAGTTGAACTGAAAGTTGAACTGAAAGTTGAACTGAAAGTTGAACTGAAAGTTGAACTGAAAGTTGAACTGAAAGTTTAACTGAAAGTTGAACTGAAAGTTTAACTGAAAGTTGACTTTTTCGTGATGAAATAATTCTATATTTGATTTGGCAGTTTAATTGGTTTCTTCCAAAAACTAAGAGAAACAAAGCAACTTTGATACCATTGAGATACTTAATACTTATAAATTAATCAAGCTAAATTTAAAAAAAATCAATTTATTGTTATTTAGTCCGCTCCTGTTGACATTTCTTTCTTTTTGACGTTTTCCATTCCTCGTTTGACAAAAGCGTACAAGTGTGCATTGAGACACCCCCTTCCTCGCGCCTATTAATTAAGCGCCGCCCGAGCCTCACCCGCGCTCTTTGCCGGCGCCGATACCGGGACCTTACCCTCACCGCGCGGCTCCGAGCACCCAGCATCATCAGACCTAATACCTCACCACGCGGCTTCCGAACCCTCCACCCGCCGGTGGGCCCTTTCAAGCCGCTCTTCAGACTGCCATGCCGCCGCCGCCGCTACCGGATCTTTTAATTAAAAAAATCAAAGTATTATTGTATTGTAGGAGGAATGTTTGTGGTTTACAGCGGAAGAAAGGTGTAAAGGGAGGATGTGTGATGTTTTGGGAGATCACCTTGTAGCTTTTGGGTTAATTGATCAAGTTAGTTATTGGTGAGAGTCATCTTTGTTTTATCTGGTTCCTATTATCAAATTATCTGTTTTTTTCGATCAAATTCGTAGGGAAGAGACGAAATTTAAAAAAAAATTCTCAAATATTCAATTGTGATAAATACGTATAAAAATATTTATGATTATTTTTATTGATATTTATTTAAGGAGACCCATACAAAATTTTGAAATACAATTTATCCTTCCTTGAGGTGATTTTTCACAAAAACGGCGCTCTAAAAATTTTTTTTTTTTCTATGACTTTATGTCCGGGTTAAATCTTCCCCACAGGAAAAACTAATCCCTTCCACACACGTTTCCACAAATAATCATCCATGTTAATCCACCAGTCAATCCACGCTATACAATTGCACTATATAAGTATAATAAATGCAAAACTATACAAAACAATACGTCAACCTACCAGAGACCAAATGGGAAAATACTTCACCAACTTCAGATATTTTCATATCAGAGGGTTCGGCTCGGTAGAACTCCTAACTGGACCAATAAATCCTACTGATCCCTCAATATAAATATTTAAAAAATCTTTCGTAGTCCTACATGTATTTAATATGACTGATTTTTGCATTTTTATTTAAAGATTCTTTGACAAATCGAATAAGCCTACATTTTGAATGAGAGAGCTAGGTATAATGTCAGTAGCCGAAATAACAAATGGTAATATTTTTATAGTCTGAGAATGCCAATTTTTTTTAATCTCATTTTCTAAATCTGTATTTTTTCAATTTTTTTCAGAAACAGATTTTTGAATATTACAGGAATTTGGAATAGCGACATCAATTTACAATTTTTATTATTATTTTTATCATTCTTGAAATTTCAGAACGTTCCATACACGTATCCTTTCAATATTTGTTGGTTTTTGGGGATATTTATGGATAAATGTGGATATTTACTAAAATCAATCGTCCAGTTGATTAGTCAGACACGTCCGGAAAATCGAAATTTGAGTTTAGTATGCAGTTATTTGTGAAAGTGTACCCTCTATCTAATACAATATTTGAATACCATCTAATCAATCATGAATACCATCTAATCAATTATTATATAGAAAAACTTGTAGTGAATTAAACAAAGTGGTGTTTTCTGAAAAAAAAATACATATTCGAGTACATGTATATACATATTTATTTATTTTACCTCCCCACAGGAGGTCCTTAATTATTTCCCTGGGGGCCTATTTTTTTTTTACATGAACTCCACACAGGAGGCTCTGAGGAAAATGATTTCCCTCAGAGCCTATGACATCTTTGGGGATGCTGTGTGGAGGTTTTTTTTTAGGAAAGGGAGGAGAGGAGAGTTCTGGGAAGGTAAAGGGTCTAAGGGGTGGATAGGAGTCTGGGGTTCAGTGTGTCCTGGTCATCCGCCTCCAAGACCTAGACAAACCTCACTCCATGAACCCGGGCACCCCTGCTAAATCACCAAACGTAGCGAACCACTTGGGGTTACCTATGGCAAAGGTGTTGATTATCAAATAAAGGTTCTCGGGGCGGCGGTACCCATTCCCGCCTCCCTATGTCATCTGAGATGCTGTTTAGGGGGTATTTTTGAGGAGAGGAAGGAATGAACGTTGGTCTTGAAGAGACCCATGTTGTAGCAAGGGGGAAACAAAGAGGACGGCAAACAGCCGGCTGTTGAGCACAAAAACGAATCGAAGAAGCGACCCGTTTTCATGTGACAAATGTCAACCGTGCACATATGTTGAGCACGGTTTCCCGACAATGCACCGGTGCTGAAGGGATCAATGACGCTAGTTCTTCGAAGCATCTTCCATTGAAATACCGGTAGAACAAGGATAGCATTCCCACCCGACGCCTGTGCTCTAAAGATTCCAATCCGTCTGTTAAGATGGGAGAATGTATCAAACGGACCGCCTGTTTCTGCACAGAGTTGAGGGTATTTTTCAGGTATTTTGGAACTCCAGAGCAGAAGTGGCTGCCAAATTCAATCGTGGGGCGCACTTGTGATTCGTGCAGGGTTAGCAGTTGCGTACCGTTAAATATTATCTATTGCGACCTTGAATTAAAAATATAAATAGAATTGATCCTATAAAATACTTATTTTGCTGAAAAAAAAACCACAAAGGATTACCAAAACTTTTTATTTATTTTCAATGTTTTGTTCCATAATTTATTTTTTATTTATAAAAAATGCAATCTTGGGTAATTTACCTATCCAAAAATATTACGTAATTCCAAATTTTTTTCCACCTACTATATTGTTTTGTTTTGGCACCATCTTCACAAGTAACGTAAATTTAAAAAAATATATCTTTGTACATGTAGTTAGGTACCTTAGCATTAATATATTAAACAATTTTATTTATTAAATTGTACATTTACCACAATGAAACTTACTAGGTACCTACTTATAATTAATAATATATCATGAGATGTATGGTTTTCTTCACCCTTCCATACATCTATACAATATCACATCCAGACTGGTGATTTCCGATTAAACCCATATAATGGCAAATAGTTGGATTTAAGTACAGTTTCAGTCGCTTCCCACTCCTCGTCTTCTAACGTCTACTCTTACTTCTATCTTCTGTTCGCATCTTCCCTCGCAAAGTTTCCTGGCAGATAATAATAGTGAATATTATAGATTATTAGATGTAAGGAGAATTCTAATAGAGTTGTAGCAATACAGATCAAACTTTCTGTAGGCAAATTGAAATGGTGGTATGCTAGTAGTACAGTAAGTAGTCCGAAAAATAATGTTTCTAATTTTCAATTCTTTAATAAATCTAAAACTAAATTTCAACTGAAATCATAAGATTAATGAGTGAAAGTAAACGCGTAATATTTACTTAATTATAAATCATACAACATTTTAAAAAATCAAATATGGAATCATGCAATTTTTTCTGGGAAATGTCACTATCTCAATGACAGTTATTATTTTTCAAACTTTCTTCAGGCTGGTAGGTAGTTAGGTAGGAGGAATCATGTGAATTCTGGCGGGATAAAAATGTAGTATCTAACAAGGCCAATTTTGGAGATGGGTATGGGAACCATTTATTGGGTTACCAAAACCTCTGCCGTAGGTCACCTCAAGTGATTCGCTACGTTTGGTTGCTTAGCAGGGTTGTCCGGGTTCATGGGGTAAGGTTTGTCCAGGTCTTGGCGGCCGATGCGTCTGCCCACCTTTCGTGTGGTATGCAGGATCGAGAGAGACTGGTTGAGAGAGGACTTTTATCCTCTCCAGCCGAAATCTCTCGACCCATCGCCTTGCACCGCGGTTGGAATGATGGATTTATACGTCAATTCTTGACCTCCAGATTCCTACCCACCCCTCATAACTATTTCCTTCCCAGAACTTCCTCTCTTTCCTTTCCTAAAAAAACCCTCCACACAGCATCACCTATCATAAGATGACATAGGTCCTGAGGGAAATTATTTTCCTCAGGGCTTCCTTTAAAGAGTTAATGTAAAAATAAAAAAGGACACCATCTTGAACCGCAACCGGAACTAAAAAAAAAATACAGACAGATGAAATGCTAATTGGTCGAGTTACAACAGGACTGGTTTTTGGATTTAAAAGGAACTGACATTTTGTATTTCTGTGAAAAACTATAAACGCATTATATATATTTTTTTTTGTAAGTACCTATTATCAATATATTCATTGATTAAAATACTAAAATAACAAAAGCTTTTCGATAAAATAAGACCATCAACGACATCTATCGACATATTTAAAAACTTATTTAAACATTTCATAATAATCGATACGTCTTCTTCACGGATCTCGGTCGATAAAAGATATTATTAGAAATACTACCGACATCTAGCGGTGACTTTGGAAGCTATTTCATAATCTTGCAGATTGGGCTTAGAAAAAGGTTCAGTTTATAAGAAGACTAACATGAAGTTGTTGAGGTATTTTTTATACAGTAAATTAATGGGCAAGGCCGTTGTTTTTTTTATCTAACCTTATAATGAACTTGGTGGCTTGATAAAAATTCCAGTGACTAACAAAATGAGATACCTACCTGATATAGTTGATATTACCAGTGCCTACCTATTACGGAAATAATCAACCATCTCGCAATATTGAGTGCAATGATATTTTTCTTCAGCTGTTTCGTTATAAATTCCTAGCTTCGTTCAAATTCACGCATACTTACTAAAATCTTAATTAGGGATACATGCTGACACTGCTTACTACACTGCCTACAATCAATCAATCTTTCAATTTGGGAGGCGGGAATGGGTACCGCCGCCCCGGGATAACCACTCCTTTATTGGATAACCAACACCTCTGCCATAGGCCACCCCAAGTGGTTCGCTACGTTTGGTGATTTAGCAGGGGTGCCCGGGTTCATGGGGTGAGGTTTGTCTAGGTCTTGAAGGTGGTTGACTAGGACACACTGAACCCCAGATTCCTACCCACCCCTTTCCCCATTTCCCTCCCAGAGCTCTCCTTTCCTTCCTTTAAAAAAAAAACCCTCCACACAGCATGCCCAAAGATGACAAAGGCCCTGATGGAAATTATTTACCTCAAGGCCTTCTGTGTGGAGCTCATGTAAAAAAATATCATTTAATTTCAGCAAAATTAAATCAATAAAATTCAAATAGGTAGGGACGCACCAGTGGCAGTCGATGACTTTTTGTATAAAGGATGTTGGAGTTTTTACCTACCTAATATCAAATGCGATTACTGACAAAAATAGTATGTCAAATTAATTAGCTATATAAAACCTTTATGCTTCACATCAATTATTACTGTTCTAAAATTAAATTAATTAATCAGATATTCGAAAGATATTTAACGTATCGATCGGCATCCATTATTCAAGCCAAAATGTCAAAATGGTCGCGCGAACAAATTTTCTAAACCTACCGAATTAATTCATCCAAGCGCTTGTTATGCTAAAGGGTTTTCCAATAAGAGGTGTTATTTTTAACAGCCCGCTATTTCCGAGAGATGATGGCCGGAATTGGATGGTATTGATCTGGACAACGTTTACTTTCAACAAGACGGCGCTACGTGCCACACAAGCAACGAAACCATTGATCTTTCACGGGAAAAAATTTCCGGACCCTGTTATCTCTCGAAGATGTGATCACAATTGGCCACCGAGATCTTGTGATTTAACACCTTGCGACTTCTTCCTTTGGGGCCACGCGAAAGAGAAGGTCTACGCCAACAGCCCAGCGTCGATTCAAGACCTCAAAGATGGAATTCATGAGGCTATCGAGGACATAGGGCAGCCACTTTGCCATTTGGTTATGGAAAATTTCATGAAAAGAATATGGTCCTGTAAGCGTGGTCGTGGTGGTCATTTGCCTGATGTTATTTTCCACTATTAAAGACATACCTTCTTCTTTATAATGACATAAACATCCGATCATTTATATTAAATAATTGCATTTTTCTTTGAAAATCAAAATAACACCTCTTATTGGAGAACCCTATATTTCTCACATTTGAATTTAAGACCAGTGCGATTATAGAAAAATGATGTTTTTGAAGTAAAAAATAAACAAACTTTATTGATTTGGTAGTGTTTATGAATAATCTGAGCATTGTACCAGATGAGGGTCACTTTTACAAGTAACTGCATACTCAACTCAAATTTCGATTTTTCGGAGATGTCTGAATACTCAACTGGACGATCGATATGCTATTATATACCTTTAGATTAAACACTTATTTTCTTAGTTCGGTTAAGTACTTTGGCCTTAAATCAAAAAATCCTCTTAAACGGAATATTTGTTTTTTTGTTTCGCAGAGAAACCGACACAAAAACATTAAAGCAACAAAACACGTTTGAATAAAAAAAGCCCTCACAACTATTTGCATTTGAATTAACGAATGATCCATCTCAAGACAATCAGGTAGATAATGATTCAGTTTTACGGTATTGTTATTGTGGTTATATGTAGTATGATTAAACGCTATGCACGAAAGGTTTATCTACATTTTTTTCCGGTTGATTCACGAAATGGTTTGAACACGTCATGTCTACCCGGGACGTTCCCAACTTGCTCTTCAGTCCGTTTCCTCGTTGTTTTATCATGGATCCTGCAATACGTTACACATAATTGAAATGATGAGTCTTTTGAAGATAATCTTGAAAACACGTCAAATTTTAATTTATTTTACAGTCAACGAAACTCATCGTAGTTCATTTCCTCTTTCATATTCCGGGACCCCTAGCACGATAACTTTTGTCGTCGTTCCGTAGCACGACTGCATATCGCCAACTAGTAAATAATATTCAACTTCATTTCTGTTATATTCATATATGTATATTTTTTATATGTATGTGTACACATATGCATATGTTTTTATGTATGTACACATGGCGATAACATTTTGTATATGTGTAAATATATGTAGGTATGTGTGTATATCTACGTGTGTGTATGTGTATACTTACATATATGACTTTTTTCTTATTTCACTGTTAAATACCTATCTTTTGTTTTACACATTAAAAAAAATTACTATTTTTTTCTTTGTTAAATTGTGCTTTACATTCGTTTTCTCCGCCTTTTTTACTCGAGCTCTGCTCTAAAAAAAGGTGTAATACTAACTTATTAATGTATTTTTTAAAAGAAAAACTTTATTTAATTTATAAAAACATGTAACCTCTGTACCATTATATTCAATTAAAATTTTTTTCACAATAACTAAGTGTTCTTTATAAACTACTAAGAACGATTGTATCGATAACTTTCTGTAACAAAAAGTTACAGAAAGTTATCGATACAATCCTCATTGATCAACCGTGCTAGGGGTCCAGATGCACTAAATTTGTAATTCTTATTCGTTTCAGTAACTAAATGTCGGTTTGATCACACGCGTGTACCTACCTCCGGATTTGTAGTCAAGGAACTTAACCACCTACGCGGGAGGCTTTGTAGACTGCAAATCCAGATCCGAATGTAGGTATTTAGTAGATTGGCTGCGTGTTACAGAGTGGTACAAATATCAAATATCGCCCTGGTGAAAAGAGATTCAAAACCTTGCAATTTCGTTAACTGTCTTCTCCACCTTCCTCTCCATCTCATTCCCCTCTCCTTTTACATTCAGCCTCACAACACACCCCAATTGGGAATGCCATAGTCTCACTAGCTCCAGATGGGTACACTTGGGACCTTTGTGAAGTATTAAGACGACAATATACCCTAAAATATATTCAGAATCTTAACGACGTAAGTAAAGAAGCCGTGTACACAAATTGCGACTCGCGACCCGTGTAATGGACGGACCTACTGTTGAATTTACCCTATCAAAGAAAAAAAGAAGAAGACAAATAATGTGGGAATCTTAACGACGTAAGTGAAGAAAGCGTGTAAACAAATATACGCCTGCGGCACGGCGTATTAGACGAACGTACGGTCGAATTCGCCGTAGCGGGCCTGGAGATTCGACCTTTCCGCCGCATTCATTTTAATTAACTCTGAAGGACGTAATACAAATATTTTAGATGTTTCTAAGTAAATAACCCCTGGAGTTATTAATTCATCGTCTAGAAAAAATAAAATCTGGTGCTTACCGCTAACTTTATAGTTGAAAAACTGGTTATTAAGTTTTAAATAGTTGTACGTGGAATATATTAATGGTAAGGTATTGTTTTTATTAATTTTAAATTCAAAGATCTTACATCTACAGATACCGGTTGGAGTAAAAAGTTATTAGAAATTTGTTTGCGAAGTAATAAAAGATATTAAAATTGTGTATTTTTTAAAGTTTTTGGATTAACGAAATGATATTTTAACTTGCAGGTAGGTTTATTATAATGCGTACATATCAACATATCAAGGAGCACGCAAGAAAGGGGCAGACATTTATTACTGGATTTGAAAGTTTATCCCTTCAAGTCGTTATGCAAAGCACTAAGTGAGACAAAATGTGAAACTCTCGACATTAGTGTCATCGGCGACACTTAATTTTAATTTTAAATTTCTTTCACCAACAAGAGTTGTTTATAATTTCTAACAAAATAGTCTTTATTTTGTGTAAGTAGGTTCCTCTCATAAAAGTAAGATATACACTAGGCTGTGCGGTTACAAATAATGAGAAATATTAAAATGTAATAATGATTTAACTTTTTGCAGTTAGAAACTATTAAAAAAAACTACGTAAAGTGCATATATAAATACGTAACTAAGAAAAAATGCTCCACACAAGGCATGAAAAATTTTACAACAAAAATAATCTCTTCAAATAAATTCCATGCTATAAAAGTATGTAGTTACCTGGCAAATGAAATTAAAAATACTATGGAGACTCAAAAAACAACATCAACATATGGCGTAGATGAAGAAATCATTAACGAAGCACAAACATAACCTGCAGTCAACAAACACCCAGATGTGGAAATCAATAAACATGAAAATGCAGAAACCAACAAACCGTCACAGTCAAGATTATGAAATCATCAAATTAATATGAAGATGAGGAAATCATGATGGCTTAAAACTAATACAATCACATTCCGCCTCGGAGCAGGAATTCCTAGTGAGAAGGACTGTGAATAAACTACCACTTTACGTACTTTGTATTTAAGTAGTCATTTAAAAAAAATTAAAAAACATTTTTTTGAAAGCCAAAACGGACTCACGCAATAAAAAATATTATTGTAGGTAGCCAAATTTTCTTAGCAATCGATCGTTCTTGTTCGTCCATTTCTTTTAGTAGATGTCTATAAACAAAACAAGGGAGAATGGAAAGGTACCTACCGCTGCTTCAAATACACTTTTTGTTTAGATATAACTTTATATGGGTCTTTATCTACTTAAATACAAACTCAAAGTTTTGGCCTTTGCCCTGGCTGTCCTAATCTATATATATATAAATCAAATTATATTTGGGGATTAGTGATATGTCTTTGTACATATATTAAGCATAGGAAATATTTGAAACTTTCAAAATACCTTATTTAAACCCCCGCGAAGGTTTCTGGATTATTACAACCACATGACAATACATCTGAAAAATATTTTAATCATCACAAAAATTCTTGCAAGACTGTCAAAAATTTGACATAGACATTTTTCAAAACAATGATTTTTAAGTCAAAATTCAATTTTCAAAATTCTTCAAATTAATGAATTAAATTTAAGTACTTACATAATAATTTGAATCGAATCAAGAATTATGGATATTTTAAATAGGTATCTATGTAAAGTACCAAATTTGTTTGATTGTTCTAAAATGATATTTGATTGTTCTTATAATAATATATTCAAAACTAAATATTCAATATATTAAAAATGAAAATTTGATTGAAAAAATTGTAACAGGTGGGACGCGAGCTGTTTGAAAACTGAATGTTCTGAGACTGATTATATGGAACGCGGGAAGGGGGTGTGTGGGACGGGAAGGCGGGGAAGGTAGAAGGAGAAGGCGGGAGGGGAAGGGGACGCGGGAGGGCAACTGAGACGCACGGGAAAGGACGTGCAAGAAGAAACAATCTATTTCTTTGAATATGCCATTGCAACGCATGCCGGGAACAGCTAGTAATTATAATTTAATATTAAATAATCTTTATCTCGTCCTCGTTACACTATAGAGCAGAAGTTTTTGGATAACGGTAACTTTCGAAAGATAATAGAGACAGTTAAGTGAACAGTGTTGTATGCATTTTAATATTATAATACTCAAACATTTCATTGGGTATTTATTTTTGATAAGGTTTTTATCACACAAATTATAGGAAAAAATTGCTTGCTTACTTTGTGTATCAGCTCAAAATAATATATGAAATAATTTTTATGTTATGCATTGTGTCAACAAAGTGTGATAATAAAGTGATAACTCCTCTTATCAAACTATTTGCCTTGAGCTGTTTAATGTGATTCAAATGGAAGTGTTCATAACTTCACCAATCTTTTCAACAAGCAATCCACTGACATGCTCAGTAAAATCTAAAGTGACCAGAGGGGCGACTTCGGTTAAACTTAAGGATGAGTAACTCTTCTTAATCTTAAAATTTAAGTTCTATTTGAAAGGCGTATTATAGTACCGATACGGTATAACGAATAACTTCTGACACTGTAAAAAATGCATGAACCACTAATAGTTTGATAACAATAAAAAATATATATTTGTTAGATTCCCATTTTACATTAGCTCCACACAGGAGGCCCTGAGGAAAATAATTTCCCTTAGGGCCTATGTCATTTTTGGGAATTCTGTGTGGAGGTTATTTTTAGAATAGTATGGAGAGAAAGTTCTGGAAAGGAAAAGGTATAAGGGGTTGGTAGGAATCTAGGAGTCAGTTGTCCAGGAGTAACGGACGTATGAATCCAACCCTCCCACTGCGATGCAAGTCAAATTTCCTAGAGAATCCTGCTCGAGAGATCAAAATGTATACCGATCTCTTTCGATCCTGCCTGCCACGCAGTTTGTGGGAAGACGCATTCGCCGCCAAGACCCGAACAAATCTCACCCCATGAACCCGGGCACCCCTGCTAAGTCTCCAAACCTAGCGAACCACTTGGGGTGACCTGTTGGGGTGACCCTGACTAGAGTTGTTGATTATCCAATAAGGTTCCATGCCAACTGAGAATAAAGTCAACTTAACACCTCCTTTAAAAGTCATTAAAAGCTATGAAAAAAATAATTTTAAATGAGTCGATTACCTAACCTAACCTAACGTAACCTATTTAACCAAAATTTTATATATATTTTTTTATCACTCTAAATGACTTATCTGAGATGGTTCTGAGTTGGTTTCATTCCGAGTTGTCCGGTCACCATCCAATAAATGGTTCCGGGTCTGCGGAACCCAAATACGCCTCCCAAATTGAGGAACCTTATTTGCAAACGACCTCCTACAAACGACCTTTTTCTTAACGAATCTGAACTTAATTGCAAAGTCTTTGACTTCAAAGTTTAATTCCTTGACCTTGTCTTTAAGTGGAAGTGGAATCACAATTCCTTATCCTTAAGTGGAACTGGAATCGCCCCTAAAGTCGTTCATTTTAAAGTTAAGGACAATTCCTTATCCGTCGAACCGGAATCGCTCCACCTTTCATGGTGTTTAAGAGTCAGAGTCAAGTTGTATCGATACTGTATGTACTAAATAGTACATAAGTTCTTACTCTCTAAAAATTGCATGAACGCGCCACTGAAAGTTTGATATCTCAAAATAAGTATATGAAAAACTTTTGAAAGATTCGCTCGCCTTAACGAACGGATTGCAGGATTGAAAGGAGATGTGTGGTGATAATTCTGTCCTTATTCCAACAGTATTTCTTACAATTTCGTAGGTTGAAGACTTCTGCTGAAGAGGGTGGAAGAAACACCCACCTTCATAGGTAACTTTGCATGGCTCGGATGACTAAGGACCAAAGTTTTATGAATAAATAAGAAAATTCCAAGTAGGAACTTGAACAGTAAGAACTTTTATCTTTTCCCGATGCACAAGTGTGTCTAACGTCCTTTGTTTCGGCCAAATTACTCCTCCAAGGATTTAGCTGCATTGGTTAAATCATCCCTTTAAATAGGGGACGCAAACTAATTTATACATCATTTAGATAGCTGTCTATGAATAGTACCTATATAATAATTTTTTCAATTATTTATGCCAACAAGCACAAGTATTTCTGAATTTTTCAGAATTAATTGATACTGACCATACGTTTAATAGAAATACGAGTTCAGTAATACATACAACAAACTCTCTCTCTCTCTCTCTCTCTCCTTTATTTATCTTTATCCTTAGTTCGAGAAGATATGTCGCATTATTGCTGATTGCTCATAAACTTCTAAATGGTTTTATATCAGAACCAGATATTCTGGCTGAAATAGGATTCTATGTCCCGGAGGTCGTCGATGATCTCGCGAGGTCGCCAACACAGGCTTTTGATTCTTCCCAGGAGCAGAACTAACTTACCAATGGTGATGCCCTTGGAAAGACTCACTAGGTTAATTAACTGCCTTGCAGGAAATGTGGATATTTTCCACATATCCTACATCGATTTTAAGCGTGAAATAGCACTTACGTTAACTAAATGTATTATTTTAACTGTAAATGTAATTATTATGTATATATCTTTTCTTACCACTTTGGCAATGTATTGGTTTTATGCTGTTTTTGCAAAAAAATAAAATAACTAAATAAATATGAATAATCGGTACTGTAATTTAGTCTATATGTTTGTTGTCCCGATGAAGGTTGAGATCACCCGAAACCGGTCGACGTACATAAATAAAATAAAGTCGTTTTAAACAAATATTTTTTTCATTTGTATAATGTCAAGCCACAGAGTGTTTGCTTTCTTCGATAATTTAATAAATATAGTTTAGCCCTAAAATGTCGGAATGTTTCAACTTTAAATCGCTGTCTAACAAAGGCAACAACATTGTGGTTTAATATAAAACCTATACCTACAGGGCATGCATAAACTTGTAGTTATAATCACATTAGCGGTTGATTTCGCAAGCACATCAACTCCAAACATGTTTTAACCCCTTAATCGCCGAAAAAAAATAAAAAGATAAAATAATAGTCACACAAAAAGAGTTATTTTTTTTTGTTTACATGAGCATGAGTGGAAGTTATTTTCAGTATCGCCCTGGTGTAAGACCACCGTTCAGAATTGAAACGTTGCTAGAAATGGCTTTAGACGTGTTTGGTGACCGTATCTGAATAGCCAGGTATTTTCTCC
The DNA here is from genome assembly GCA_936435175.1 of Glyphotaelius pellucidus. Taxonomy (NCBI): domain Eukaryota; kingdom Metazoa; phylum Arthropoda; class Insecta; order Trichoptera; family Limnephilidae; genus Glyphotaelius; species Glyphotaelius pellucidus. The sequence continues at coordinate 9,798,482 of OW386556.1, forward strand.
CACCTTCCTCTTCCTCATCTCCTTTCCCTCTCTTCTACCTTCAGCCTCACAACAAACCCTAATTGGGGTTGCCATAGTCTCACTGGCTCCAGACGGGAGCAGTTGTGACTCTTGTGCGGTATTCATGTAAAAAAATTAGCTCCACACAGGCGGTCCCGAGGAAAATAATTTCCCTCAGGGCCTATTTCATCTTTTGGGATGCTGTGTGGTGAGATTTTTTAAGGAAAGGAAGGGTAGGAGAGTTCTGGGAAGGAAAAGGGTTTAAGGGTTGGGTAGGAATCTGGGGTTCAGTGTGTCTTGGTCATCCGCCTCCAAGACCTAGACAAACCTCACCCCATGAACCGGGCACCCCTGCTTAATCACCAAACGTAGCAAACCACTTGGGGTGACGTATGGCAGAGGTGTTGGTTATCCAATAAAGGTTCCCGGGGAGGCGTTACCCATTCCAGCCTCCCAAATTGAGAGGCGGGTTCGTTATGTGATGTAGATTCACCAGGTTTCCCGCTGGGATTATGTTTTTTTTGCAATAGCTCCACGCAGAAGGCTCCGAAGAAAATAATTCCCCTCAGAGACTATGTAATCTTTGGGGATGCTCTGTGGAGGGTCATTTTTGGAAAGGAGGGAGAAATGTTCTGCGAAGGAAAAAGGTGGGTAGGAATCTGGGGTTCAATGTGTCTAGGAATGACGGACGCATAATTCCATCCCTCCCACTGTGGTGGAATATGATGTTCCGAAAGAGCCCTGCTGGAGTAGTCAAAAGGTCTTCCTCAACTAGTCTCCCCCGATCTGGCCTGCCACGTAGTTGGCGGGCAGACGCCAAGATCCAGAAAAAACTTCACCCCATGGACCCGGGCATTCCTTCTCCAAACGTAGCGAACCACTGGAGGTGACCTATGGCAGAGGTTTTGGTAATCCTAAAATGGTTCGGCGGTACCCATACCCGCCACCCAAACTATTTCCAGACACCGTGTACAAACAAGCTTTTTTAAGACACACGCCGTATAATTTGTCACACGTAGCTATAAAAGATAAAAGATCATTTGGCTTGGCCTATTTCAGCACATCGCTCGCCATTATATTCCCAATGGGAACGAAATACGCCAAGCCAAATGATGTTTTATAGCTACGTGTGACACAAGTTTAAAAACCGGTATGTAATAATTTAATAAATATCTTATTTTTTATGGTGAAGAGCTATTAGTTTTATTATGAAGTAGTATGTTGTTAATTATTCAATTTTGAACGCGAATCCTGTACAACTTTGAAGACGATAATTAAGAAAATAATTTTTGATTTCTTCTACCATTAAAAAAAATTCTTCCGTTGAGGGAAACTTTGTGATCACATAAACGTTATTTCAATAATTTTGATGACTGGAATCGGCTAAATCGAAATAAATTTTCCAATTCCACCCGATTTACCACATTAAATCGAGCTCCAAACACTTATCACTAAGCGGTGTTCACACTTTCCAAGTTTGCTATTTTACCCTCTCAGTCCGTGTTAGTTTAAGTGACTAACAAGTCAGCGGTTGCGGTGAAGGGGTTTATGGTTGATTGGCCCTTCGATTTGTTACCAAGATTGACTGACGACACGGGGCTGAAAGGGTAAGGGTTCAAGGAGGTTCAATTAATTAAGGCGGATTGAAGTGATGGAGGTCGGAGGTGAATTTGTAATGTTGTGTCAGTAAATTGCACGGACAAAATTAAGGATTGTCTAGAATTCAGGCACATTCCAATGCTTTACCGATTTCGCGATAAGAAAGGAGAAATTGAGCTTCAGCACATGAATACGCCCACCATACACTTATAACGATGTATCTCTAAATTGACTCCTACATACACGTTTAAAATATTTTTTTCGACCTATTTTGTAGCTGTACAGAGAATCCATAGAACTTTGACTGTTCTCTTACATCAAAACTGTCAAAATTTGGTGATACCATAGACATGAATATTAGTAGACGAGAACAGATAGGAGAGGGGTACAAACCAACATAGCGGGACGCAGAGGGGCAAGATGACTGTAATGATATGTGTTTCGTCAATAACTCAATCTGACAGTATATAAGCATCTCGCATTATAATATCACCATTAAATGTACCGATGAGAGCTCGACGCTGGTTCGCAAAAGAATGATGACGTCACATTTTATAGCTTCAGGTCTTATAATAGTCATATGTCTACGGGTGATACTTCCTTAAAGAATTCCTTTTCTCCTTCAAAGGCGCTAGTTAAATTATTTTAAGAAAAAATATTTTTAACAAGTTAGATTTTAAAATATTGATGAATTAATTGAAATTCAGTTTTCGCCCGTGCATACGAAATATGAATTGTTCCTTAAAAACACATGCTCACATTGCGTGTGTACGTGCACAAACAATTAATTCATCTTAAAATTTTAAAGCATTAACTCGCGCCGTCTACAAAAGAGGAGATTATTAATAATTAGTTAAAGGCGCCGTATACCCGCTCAAAAAGAAGAAGATGAAGAGATTTGTAATTATGAATGTTGGAGAGAGCGCGCTAATTTTAAAAACAATCTAAAATAGCATTTAACCCAGCGTTCGCACAGTCGGGTCAATTTGACCCGCGCCATTATAAAATTAGCTTATTTCTTAAAAAAAATTGTGCGACGTTGCCATACTTCTCAATAGCTGGAGCTAACAATCTCTCCTCCCGTGGACTATCGCTGTTCAGTGGCTTAGTGGCCGCAACGGTGGTTAGACGTTGCTAAAAACGAAAAAGGTAAATATGACCCAACCATACACTTTGTGTCGTAATTTCGGGATATGAATTAGTCTTAAAAATTATCATGCAAATGATAACATGTAAGATTAACTCATGGGACTGATGTATTATTCTTAGTCCTACTATAGATCTCATTCATTTGTATGATATTAGTTCACATTTTGAGAAAAAAATTAATGTTTTATTTAAATTTTATAAATTTAAGACAGAGGTTGTCTATTTTGCTAAAATTTTACTATACTTTTATAAAAATGTCATTAACAGATAGTTTTATATGAAGTTGTTTTATTTTACCCAAAATCTCGCAAAAAATATTGTTGTTTTATCAAATTATTGCGATGTATTATTGAATTTCTTTTAAATATTGAAATCATAGCGAGTTTTTTTTTTATTCGGGTCTCCTAGACCCAACACTACTATCGATGTTACATATTTTGACTGTGCTGACGCCGGGTTAAAGAAACACTGAATTTTTTATACATATAATTTTTAAAATAAGTGAAATGAATGTATTCATAATAATTTTCGGAGCATACTTTGCGATTTTTTTCTATCAAGGGAATTTCATCTAATATGCTTTTCAGCGTGGGGAATGTCTAGATATTATCTTCTTAGGTATATTTTTAAGAGTTTGAAAACTTAAAATGTTTAAGGGAGATATGTAAGAAATTTTGTAGAAATTCGGGATGCGGCGGCTTAAGTATGTCTAGAAAAAGTCGACCCAGCAAAATTCACGAATAGTTCTGACATTAGGAAATTTGCTCTACTTTTCTGTCTGGAAACAGAGGTTTTCAATCATAATGAATATTTTCTTAATGAATATTTTAAATATTCCAACTCTAGAAAACATACGAAAAATAAATGACCTAACCTTTTTATTAAAATCATTAACTCTTAATTCGATTGTTGTGAACTCCTACAATTAATAAATCTTCATGTACCTGCACGAACGACTAGATTAACATTTTATTTACATACATCTCATTCCAACTATAGTTTGCATTCTGCAATACAGCGTTTACACAGTCTCGGTAACAAATATTTAAATGACATAGATATATTTGATAATAAATTAAATTTGTCAAACTTCCAAAGACGTACGTGCCAACTATTTCTTCCTACTTCGTAAACTATATTTAGCTCTATTTTTTCTTAACTTATATTCTATTATGTCAGCTCTTATATTTTATGTTACCTATATTTTGTTTCTTATATTTTATGTCATTTCCTGTACCTTGTCAAAAATATGTACTGCACTATACGTATGCCCTATGGGCGTTTGAAAAAATGAATAAAATGAAATAAATAAATACGTAACGGAGCTTTTAAAATCTATCAATTAACTTTCATATAATGACTATTGGTTAATTATATCAAATTGTTATTCATTAGTAGTATTATAGTTTAAACCTTGGGTGAAGCCGGGAATAACCACTTTTAAAGAAAGGAAGGTTATTTTTACTTGGTTTGTGGGCTGTTTATCGGTGTGAGTAATTCGTCATTTGTGGAGTAAAGGGGAATCATTTATGTATTTTTATCATGTTTGATGCCAAACATGACGCATAGCAGTGATGAAGAAATTTGGCAAAATGTAGACTTTGTAGAAGGTCATGTTCGTTTAATTTTCTCAGGTTATATTTGAAACAGCTTTTATCATGAGCTTTTATCATACTAATGTATAAAATTGTCCGATGATTTAACATGATGGTGCGGTGAGGCTTCCGCGATTTTTCTTCTTTCTTATTCTCTGTCTATCTGCTTTCAAACCATTTAAACTCTAAGCGCACCTTTTAATCTTGGTCGTTGCCTACGATTTTTGTATCATATCTGCATTCGTTATATAATCTACATTCTTCAATTAAACATATTTTTTAAAACGTCGGATTTGTGGTTAGTGTACCTATTTTGTGTCTTGAGTTAAAAACAACTAAAATACACTAGTACATTTCGTTGAAAGTTGTTTAACTTTGAATTAGCATAAAACTCGTCAGTGAATTGGCATAAAACAATCTTAATCCAACAAATAAAAACATAAAATTAAAAATCAGTTTAATATTAATTAAGCATGGCAACTAGAGGCAAAAGTGCACTGGAACTAGAAGACAAAAACATGGAAAAAATAATTCAGCACTTGGACAAAAAAATGGATAACATGAAAAAAGAAATTTTAACTAAAATGGAATTATACAAGGAGGAAACACAAAAAAGTATTGATTTCGTCAGTAAACAATACGACGACCTAATTAAAAAAATCGACCAAACCATAATCCAAAATCAAAAAATTGAAACCGAAATTGAAACATTCAAAAAGGAACAACAAGACCTCAAAAAACAGTGGAGTACCTGGAGAACAAAATTGACAATCAGGAGTACGAGGCTCAATCAAACAACCTTGAACTGCGAAACTTCCCAGAAAATCCTAATGAAAATCTAGCGGCAATGTTCCACAATCTTTCCACAAACATCATAAAATCAGTTGTACAACCCGAAGACGTGACCTCTATTGTACGGGTGGGAGGTAGGAGCCGCTCAGATGATACCCGCTCTAAACCAAGAGATATAATAGTCACCCTCGGCTCAAAACTAATGCGTGATCTGTTCTTGGCCAAACTAAAAGAACATATTAGAATCAAAGGCCGAATAACAACTTCTTCACTAGGACTACAACACGCTCAGATGGCTCATGGTTCTCCTATTTATGTTGCCGACCACCTGACACCAAGAAAAAAATTTCTCCTGGCCCAAACCAAACAACAGGCGAAAATAAAAAAATACAAATACACGTGGTCGAAAGAAGGTCAGGTTTATGTACGCCAGTCTGAGGACTCTAAAATCCTTAGAATCTCATTTGAATCGGACATCAAAAAAATGTGACTTGAGGTCAACAAAAAAATTCCATCACTAAATCTACTTACCTATATTAATTTACTAATTTTCATTTATACCGCTCTCCGCTTATACTGCTTTTCATTTATGCTTACCTATATTAATTTACTAATTTTCATTTTTATTTTTTCTACAGACACTTTTGCTCACATTATAAATCAACTTATTATTATTATTATTAACTATATCAACCTACCTCAAATATTTATCTTAACCTACTTCATAATTCCCATTTATCTAATTATTTTAAATTATCCAAATGCTCCATCATACATAACTGTTACCATTTATTCATATATTTCCACAATTTTAATATATCAAATTATCTTAATTAACTCAATTGACTTAATTATATTTAATTGCTTAACTATCTTTACTAATTTGATATGTGTTATACATTCGATTGTTTCAAAGTATGTAAGCATCTCAACAAAACTTACAAGTCATCAAATAAAATTATTAATTTTAAATCAATTACCTCACTTATCATCTCTAAATAATGATATTCAAAAATTAAATCCATATATTTTATCACATTTCTTAATATCTAACCACTTGATTCCCTCTATCTCATTGATTGTAGATATTGTATTTGGTTGTTTTGTTTTGATTGTTATTTTTCTTGCACTTTTTTTACTAATCTTAATAAGTTTAATTTTGTTAAATCTCCTAAACATGGTAATTTTATTAATTCTCTTACGTCGCTCAGTAATTATTATACACTTAATTTTAATCCCTTTACTTCTCCATACAATTAAATTCTTCTCTAATTCACTTTACTATCTTAATCGCCTGAACTATTATTATAACAATGGTTTGAACCATTTCCAATACTTTAACAACTTAAATCATACAATCTGTTGTAATTATTTTGATTATCCCAATATCTTTTATTTTTCAATGATTTTAAATTATTCCATGTTTACTCCAATTCTTTCTATGGTACTAATTTATTTTATTTTCAATGTCTTTTATTTTTCGATGATTTTAAATTATTTAATTTTCATTTTTACTAACATCCTTCCTATTGTTGTAATTTCTTTTATTTTCAAAGTCTTTTATTTTTCGATAATTTTAATTTATTCTATTTTCATTCATACTCACATTCTTCATATTGGTCTAACGTCGTTTATTTTCAATGTCTTTAATTTTTCAATGATTTTAAATTATTTTACTTTTATTTTTGCTCACATTTTTCCCTTTGTTCTAATGACTTTTATTTTCAATGTCTTTAATTTTTCAATTATTGTAAATTATTTTACTTTTATTTTTGCTCACTTCCCTTTGTTCTAATGACCTTTATTTTCAATGTCTTTAATTTTTCAATGATTTTAAATTATTTTACTTTTATTTTTGCTCACATTCTTCCCTTTGTTCTAATGACTTTTATTTTCAATGTCTTTAATTTTTCAATGATTTTAAATTATTTTACTTTTATTTTTACTCACATTCTTCCCTTTGTTCTGATGACTTTTATTTTCAATGTCTTTTATTTTTTGATGACTTTAAATTATTATTTTTTTTATTTCTACTCACATTCTCCCCATTGTCCTAATGTCTTTTATTCTCAATGTTTTTTATTATTCAATGATTTTAAATTATTCTATTTTTATTTTTACTTATATTCTTCCTATTCTTCCAATGTCTTTTATTCTCAATGTCTTTTATTTTTCAATGATTTTAAATTATTCTATTTCTATTTTTACTCACATTCTTCCAATTGTCCTCATGTCTTTTATTTTCAAAGTTTTTTATATTTCGGTGATTTTAAATTACTCAATGTTTATCCTTAATCACATTCTTCCTATTGTTCTTCCTATTATTCATTCCATCCTTTCAAAACTCCTTAATCTCATACTTTCAATACATTTAATTAACCCAATGATCGTAGTTCCTTTAAGTGTACGTACTCGCTTTATATCTGTGACTCTCCTAAGCTCTAGAGTAACTAAACATCTGCAAAAAAATTCATTAAATATTAATTGCTACTACTTATACATCCACACAACTAATAAAATCTCTGCTAAATTCGAACCCCCACCAAACACAGACGCTCATAATGGATCCAACTAACTCTATCGATAATTTTCTTAACATCACTGTTCAAACGACAAATGATACAAATGCGTATAAAAAAAATGATCTCCAAACCTAAAGCACTAAAAATGTTTGCCATGAACATCCGTAGCCTCAATAAAAACTTCGACAATTTACTTGTACTCCTAACTGACTTAGGAAATGAATTTGATATAATTGTTCTGTCAGAGTGCTGGATTAATGCAAATTATATCCCGAAAATAATTAACAACTACTCTGTGTATAATACAACTCGGCACTGGTCCCAATCCGACGGGGTCATAGTTTATGTAAAATCTCACTTAAATCATATAGTGTCTGAAACTTCAGTTGACCATGCAAATTGCCTCAAAGTCTCTATTGACAATTTAAATATCTTCGCCATATATCGCTCCCCTAAGTCCAATAACGTCTCCCCTTTTCTCTACTCGCTCGAAAAAAAAATCGATGACACCACTAAGGATCTCATCATAATCGGTGACATCAACATAGACATCCTAAACGAAGCCAGCCCTCATACTACAAAATACCTAAACCTCATGGGTCTGCATGGCCTTATACCATACATCAACATACCTACCCGAGTTACACTCACTACTAAGACATGCATAGATCACATCATGGTCAGAACTAAGCGAACCGCTAAATCAATTGTATTTGAATCTACCGTAACAGACCACTACTCAACCATCCTAGAATTACACAACTCAAAATCTACTCCCCCTAAGTCCAGCAATCCCTCTCATAACATTGTAAACATGGATTATCTGATAAAGTCTGTAGAACAAGAAAAATGGGAGTCTACCCTGCTTTCTGAAAATGTCAACACAGCTCTTGAAATTTTTTCTGCATCACTAACTGCCCACATTAACCAAGCGTCTTTCCCCACCAAAACAGCCTCCAATAAAAAAAAAAAACTGAAACCTTGGATTACGAATGGCCTTATCTTCTGCATACGTAAAAGAGACAGACTACATAAACAAGCACTTAATAATCCAGACCCCCAAGTCTTACGTTTCTATAAAAAGTATCGTAACATCTGCAATAACCTGATAATAATAACCAAACAAAAATACTATAAAAAAAAATTGAAGATTCAGGATATGACAGTAAAGTAATCTGGAACGTAGTCAACGACATCTCAGAAAATAAAAAAAACCTCACTCAACATTCAATCACTACTCATTAATGGTAAAAATATCCAAGTCCACGAAGACCCAAAAACCTTAGCCGATCACGCCAACCATTACTTCAGTAACATCGGCATGAACTTAGCCAAAAAAATTCTTAAAACCACAAATAAAACCGAAAATCTTCTAACTTCACGGGTAAAACAGCAGAACTCTCTTCATCCCACCCTTATCCTAGCCCCCACATCCACTAAAGAAATTGTTGACACAATACTCTCCATAAAAACAAATAGTGCTGCAGGTATTGATAAAATCTCACCTTACATACTAAAACACATAGCTCACTTTATTTCCACACCGTTAAAACATATTGTAAATCTAAGTTTCAAAAGCGGTTCCTTCCCTAATCAACTAAAACATGCAACGGTGATTCCAATCTATAAGAGTGGCGACAAAACAAATATCGAAAACTACAGACCCATTTCTTTGCTAAGTGTCTTATCAAAAATCATTGAAAAAGTTGTTAAAAGTAGACTTATCTCACATTTGGAAACCCAGAAGATTCTCTCGCCCAATCAGTTTGGCTTCCAAAAAAAAATGAGTACAGAATCTGCAATCTTAGACTTGACTGAGAACATCACCAACAGCCTGAATGAAGGCGATTCCTGCTTAGCCATATTCCTAGACTTAGCCAAAGCATTCGAAACGGTTTCCCACCCCATTCTTCTGGAAAGACTATCTCAAATAGGCATCCGGGATTCAACTCTTAACTGGTTCTCCTCATACCTAACTGGAAGATCACAAACCGTGAAAATTAACAACATAGCTTTAAGCAACCCTTTACCAATCCAATTCGGAGTTCCACAAGGAAGTGTTCTAGGCCCTATTTTGTTCCTCATATACATCAATAAACTCTGTAACCTACCCATAACCGGAAAAATAATATCCTTTGCAGATGACACTGTGCTTATAGCTCGACATAAAAATTGGAAAGGAGCATTCGACATAGCTCAATATGACATAGGTCTGGTAAAGAATTGGTTAGATGATAATCTCCTCACCCTCAATGCTGGTAAAACTAAATTCTTAACCTTCAGTCTATCTGCTGCAACCCAACCTTCTATCAATCAGAAAATAACAATTCACTCCTGTCCAAGTCCCTACTCTTCCTGTACTTGCCCAAATTTGGAAAAAGTATCTCATATAAAATACCTGGGGGTCCTAATTGATCACCATCTTCGTTGGGATCAGCACTAAGCCAGTCTAACTCCCCGAATTCGCAAGCTCTCTTATGTTTTTCGAACTCTAAGAAATATACTTACTCCTATAACACTAAAAACGGTTTACTATGCTCTCTGCCAATCCCAGTTAGCATATGGCATCATAATTTGGGGCGGCTGTGCTCTTAATTTTATTGATCCTCTGCAAAAAGCCCAAAAAACGATTTTACGTGCTATCAACAAGCGACCAACAAGATATTCCTCCAATAGACTCTTCACAGAATATAATGTCTTAAACATACGGCAACTTAATCTAAAATTTACACTAACACATTTCATGTTCAAATACAAGAAAAAAACTCTTTTACATCACAGTTACACCACCAGAACAATAACCAAACGACACTACAATGTTCCTACACTACGCACCACATCAGCTCAAAGACATTTCATGTACCTAGCTCCTAAAATGTTTAACCTTCTCCCCGAGAAACTAAAATCCGAAACCCAACCCCATATCTTTAAAAAAAAATTATCAAAATGGATCCTTACATTCAGTAACGATGATGAGTAAAAATTTGCTATTTTAATTGAATTGTAATATAATTGATACAACTTGTAACATAAATTAATTTAATGTGTTAATTAAATTACTAACTTAATTTGTTACTAAATATGTTACTTAAACTACTTAAATGAATTGCATAAGTTAATAGCTGTACACTGTACATACACAATCTGTAAACTTCATCCGCCATAACACAGGGACATCCCTAGCATGGCGGATGAATTAACACAATTTTTTGTTCATTGTATAAACTTATTTTAATAAATAAATAAAAAAATAAATAAATAAATTTTGTAATATTTTCGGTGGACGCTGATGGAATATAAAATGAAAATCTTCTCGTATTCAAAAGATTTTTGTTACCTTCTGGTTAATACTTTGAGTCATGACAAATGCCAGAAATCGGTTTACTCAGTGTATGGAGAATGTCACCTACCTGATTTAATCTTCAAAAACTAAGTAAAATAAAACTTTAGGTATATGCCTACATTATAAAAAACAAATAATTTTTTTTTAATTTATACAATGGGTTATATTAAGTTTTGAAAAAAGGAAGTTATGCTGCCGCACGCTGGGTTACGATCACAAAACATCCGTTCAAAAAGTAGGCCTCAACGGCAAACGCACGCTCCTCACTGTTCCAATGCATCATGGCACTTAACTGTATCGGAACAAAACTTTATAGTTCCGAATCTCGAACGAGACCACTAACGCTCCGCTACGACATCAACCGACTGAATGGCGTGCATTTAAAAAAAGGAAGTTATGCTGCCGCACCCTGTATTACATCCATCTAAATTTTATATTGGTATCTATCAACTATTTTGTATAGGTGTGTGTGAAATTTAAAAATATTTCCCAGTATCGCACCTTTCTAATGGAAATATTCTTTCTTATAAACGATTTTAAAACATGACAATTTAAACTTCGTGGCGTGTGGCCTCTTTTTTAACAGAGATGAAAAAATACGTATATATCGTCATTTTGGATGAACAGGGTTCTGCCTCCAAAGGCCATTTTTGAAAAAAGTACCAGTTAGAACCTTGTCCGAAAAAGGTGACAAAATCTCCAAATTTCAGTTGCACAAATTTCACAACAGGACAATTACTGTTAGAAAGCTTTTTGTAGATCACACAACCACAGATCGATCTTTTAACTGGGATCCCACCTCACCTATTCTATGATTTTTTTTAATAAGAGTCTGTAAAATAAAGTCAATGGACACTTTGTTTTAATCGTTTTAATTTTTTTTTAACAAACAAAAATCAATGAAAGTGCTAACCACTGTGTTTATATTTTGTTTTTATTTAAAATGGTGCAACAAAAATTTTTTGCTGCGTTTGAAGAGAATAATATAGATCATTGAGAACTAGCTATCCATGCGATTAAAAAACTAAGTTGGATTGCCTTCAACTTTCGTTCGATGAAATACAGCATAGAATGAGTTGGGAATTCAACGTTACATTATGTTTCCCAGATATGTAAGAAAGTAAGTAAATTTTCGGAGAAAGAATTGCCAGGATTATAATGTACGCTGCGCAAGTGAATAAAAGAAGAAATCGGGGAAGTATCAGGAAGTCCCATGTCAAATGATTCACATACTTCGATTGGTTCGTGTTAAGGTGAACCAGTGGCGGACTACGCCCGTTAGAGGCCCGGGGCGGCAAAGCTGAATGAGCCCCCAACCCAGTTTAAGACGAATTTACAAACTTTTCCCCACACGGGTCTCTGGTCCTGGGGGGCCTCCAAACGCCTCCATGTTCCATTGATCCTTAACAAGGCTTTAAGACACGAGACACTGTAAAAAAAATGTTGTCATTTTTTTAAATTTCATTTTCTGAAAGATGCATTTGTTAATAATGCTCTCACCAATTGTTTTAGGGAAATTCGTAAAATTGTCGAAGATACAGCAATTTTTATGAAACCATTTAAACAGTTTGTATGTTGCATTTTCCTTCAGCAAGACTGAATGCGTTTTTCTCGAAACTACGTTTTCCCACATAGATGACAACATATTAGATAAACTGTACATCCGATTTTCATGCACCAAGTTTAGTCTTAAACTGTTCGAAATTCCAGTCACTATGGCACTACGTAGGGATTTTTTATAAAGGACCCCCTTTTTTTATGAACTATGAAAATTTTCCATGAAAAACAAAAATAAAATTAGCCGCCATTTTCTTCTTTTCTGATATCAAAATTCCCCAACTTAGTGCCTGAGATACTAGATTTTCGTCCAGTTTAAGACTTGATGCATGCAAATCGGATGTATAGTTTTTTTAATATGTTGTTAATTAGGTGAAAAACATGTTAAAAAAGTTTTGAGAAAAATGCATTCAAATTTTCTCTAAAGGATAATTCAACATACAAACTGTTTCAAACGGTTTCACATAATATAATGTTGTCGTCAATTATGTTTTTAGGTTTTCACGGCCAAAAAGTATTTTTGTTATTATTTGTGTTATGCCGTGTTTCGCTACCTCCTTCTTAAGCCAACGTTACAAGCGAAACACGGCATAACACCCCAAAAATAATAACAAAAATTGTCGTCAATTATTCGAATTTCGAATTTAACCTCCGTCAATTTTTCGAATTTCTTTAAAAAATTTGATGAGAGCACAAATATTTTTTTTTTGTTACAGTGTCCTGGTGCCTAGCCTTGTTTAGGATTTGTTCGAGGGAACATGGAGGCGTCTGGAGGCCTCCCAGGACCAGAGGCCCGGGGCCAGTGGTGGGCGGGCGGCCATTAGTCCGCCACTGAGGTGAACGAAGATAATAGTGTGTGCAAAGGCGGAGTTGCGTAGCACGCATACCTCTCTGTCTACCACCATGGGAAATACCGTGATGGTTATATCGTATCTTATTCCGTGTATAATAACGTATAAAAATTTTCAGATGATTTAACTATGGTGTGGTGAGGCTTACCCGATTTCGCTTCTTTCTTATTCATTCTCTGTCCATCTGATTTCAAACCAATCTTCCGTTATTGCAGCATATCCGCATTCGTAATATTATCTACGTTCTTGAATATTCCAATTCAAAACAGTCAGTATTACGGTTAATTGTGATATGATTACCGAACGCTTTGGAAATGAAAATAAGGAAAATCTTCTTCTCGCGTTCAAAAAATTTAGTATTTTCTAGTTAAGTTAACCACGAGCCAAAAATGTATATATTCTAAGGACGGGTTGTTTCAAAAAATTTGATGGATTCATCAAATATTTGAAGTTAATTTTCACGTTTTGTGTAAGTTCTATTCAAGTTCTGTGATTATTTCGGTTTTGTGAAGCAACTGTCCTATAACGATATAATAACAGAACTTGAATAGAACTTACACAGAACGTGAAAATCAACTTCAAATATTTGATGAATCCATCAAATTTTTTGAAACAACCCATCCTTAATGTGTCTCAAATATTTAAAAAAAAAATGCATAATAAAGAATTATGAGTTACATTTGTACATACATGAATGCCGTAGAAATAATGTTCAATGTCACTTCCCAGTTATAGAAAAAACACAAAACATAAAATATCTCGGAGTAAAAATTGATGAAAATCTTAGATTGGAATTACACATCAAAGATATAGCGGAAAACTCACAAGCCTTAAATATTTCTTTAAAAATCTAAGAAATGTGGTAATTCTCAACTTGGGAGGCGGGAATGGGTACCGCCGCCCCGGGAACCTTTATTGGATAACTCACACCTCTGCCATATGTCACCCCAAGTGGTTTGCTACGTTTGGTGATTTATCAGGGGTTCCCGGATTCATGGGGTAAGGTTTGTCTAGGTCTAGGAGGCGGATGACCAGGACAAACTGAACCCCAGATTCCTACCCACCCATTAAACCCTTTTCCTTCTCAGAACTCTCCTCTCCTCCTATTCTTAAAAAAAATCCTCCATACAGCATCCCCAAAGATGACATAGGCCTTGAGGGAAATTATTTTCCCCAGGGCCTCCTGTGTGGAGCTCATGTAAAAAAAAATGGATATGAAAAAGGTCTACTACGCGTTATGTCATTCTCGAATTGAATACGGAATCATATGCTACACATATCTTCTATCGAATCCTCTACTAGACCGTGTAAGAATAACACTAGATCGAATAAAAATGACATAAAAAATATATAACCACATTCCAACAAAGAAACTAGACATACTTTGCAACAAAACTCCATAACACCTTTTCGCAAGACATATAACTATTAAAAAAAATCTAATGATTACAAATGAAGAAAAAAAAATGGCTGAAAGAGATCAATGAAAAAACCCTAATGAAGACACTAAAAACGGCAAAGAAGACAAATACTTTTCAATAACTTTAGTACAGCACAAGACCCCCTAGTGAGAAGGACTTAGAAATACAATTATCTATACTTACTTAAATTCACCATTATATTTTGTGTATACTTTTATTTTAAATAGTCGCTAATTTTTTAAAAAATATATATATTCCAAAACTTTGTTTTTAAGGTCATCATTGGTTATGTATGGAGCTCTTGTGCCTGATAAAGGAGCCACCGTTCTTACTTAGGTGGTATATTATAATATGTTTTGTATAAAATATTTACTTGTTTATGTAAGTTTTTTTTTTAAGTATTTAGTTTTATTTATTTGTTCTGATTGGTCGATGATATAGCGCAATTCAGAAGGAAGGTTATGATAGTTTTTTTATGGCTCGGTAAATAAAATGGTTTTGCATTTTTGTTGTTTTAAAATTAGTTGTTTAAAATTGATTTACATTTCTCATAAGTTTGCAAAATTCTTGATATTCTTTGTTATTTTTTTCTTTACACATTTTTATAATGGAAGCTTGCTTAAAAATGTCATCAACATTTGGTACTGGAAACAATTTTTAAAGTGATTCTGAAGTGAACGCCCATTGTAAAATTTTGCATTTTAACGCAAGGTTTGACAAATGAAAGAGCAGGTACCAGCATTTGTATTTGCTTTACAACTTTTAACTTTTCTTCGCCCCCCTATTTCTAACGTTATTCTCTACCCAGCTATTTAATGTCAACATAATTTGTTGAGCGAAGTAAAGCTCAGGTTAATAATTATTCAGTTCTAAGCACACAAGAAATTTGATCCGCAAGTTTCTTTCCAAGTAATTAGATTACCTAGGTTCAGCTAATGGACCAACTCTTTATAAAAATGAATATAAATAGATGAATTAGGGCTCATTATTCCAGAAAGCAGTGCTTGAAAAACTAAAAGGGAGATTCTCAACATTTTTGAAAAAGCCAGTAGGTGAGGATATAAATAATTTTTTTTTTAATTTTAATAATCACCATGAAAAGTAAAATGATGGAAAAATACTTGAATATAATATAAAAAATAATACAAGTATGAAAATGAAAACAAAATATGAATACAAAAAAAGTCTAAATAATGATTTTTTCTTGTGTTTTTTTAAAGTTCTTCAGAAAATAAATTACTCGACTTGTATAATTATTGCTTTGAATTGTCTGATTATCCAGGTTGTTTTTTGTTTAAAGTTATTTTTTTCAACTTATCTCTTTAAGCGTTGATCGAAATATATTCTGTTTTTGGAGGTCTGATTAATTTGTCAAGATATGCGGCCGACACGACGGTGAAATTTTGGTAATCGGACAACTCAGGACGGTGACAAATCAACACACTTTTGAAAAGTGATGTAAAGTCATGAAAGTGATGAAAAAAACTAGATAAGAGGTTAGATCAGGTTTACGGGTTAAATTTTCAAAAGTTTTCATGACTTTTGTCATTTTTATAATATTAGATTTGTCACTGTCATGAGTGTCCGGTTACCGAAATTTATTATGGCGAAAATTGCTAGGAGTATGTGGCTACTTATGAAAAATTATTAAAAATTAAAAATAAGACAGTACGTACCACGTAATCACAGATTATATATAGTATATAGGATAGGTAATGTGAAATTAAACTAAGTACAAAAATAATACATTTTTACATCATGTGATAATGTTCCAGGATGAAGTTCTTATTCCTTGCACTGTCCCGACTTATTGACTAGGTTGGCTGTTGTGGTCGGCTCTTCTCGATCTCAAGCTTTATCTTTTTCGGTTCTGTATCGCTTTCATCCAGGCCGTTTCTCTGCAACATTTTGGAGCATTGAGTCATCCAGGAGTTTTTGGTCTTCCTCTGGATGACTGTCGATGAAGCTCTATAGGCATTGCCTGCTTCACTGTATGGTATGGTGGTCTACACCTTATGTACCCATACCATCTCAACTGTCGTTCCTCCAACTTGCTTCCATGCTACCACGAACGCGTGAACTTGAACTTCAAAGATAAACATGATTAAAAAATTAAAAACAACATACGAAAAATGAGAAAATTAACACGATGGTAAAGGGTTCGTAATTTAATTTAATATTTTTTTCTATTGTGTCCGGTCAGTTATGTGGCGAGTTAGTTTTTTATAAAATGGTATCATTATTTTCCACACACTGGCCACCCCAGAATTTCGAGAAGCTTCGATTGTGAACTGGAAGCGCCATTGCAATTTCGGTAGGTACTCGATTCGACCACACACGTTATTCTTAGAATTTAAAAAACCTTCTGATTTAATTGTCGCGGTTGAATAAAAACTTGTGGAAAACCTAAGCTTATAATAAACTAATCACTAAAGTATTATTATTTTTACACATTCCCGCGATCTTTATAGGAAGGAGTGCCTAGGTAAGTCATCATCAGCAACTATACTATTATACATTCAGTAAATTGATCTGAGGACAAATGGAAATATCAGCGTCTAAAAATGTATTGTTGAATTTTGTGCAGATTCTTTTGAACGAATGTTGTGCGTTGTTTTTGAGTGTCAGATGTAGAAGCGTTGGTTAGATCGTGTATTTTGTATTGGACATTGGAAATTAATGTTACTTTAATAAAAAATTCGCTAGGTTGCGAAATACGATGATTCCTTATATTTTTATCAAGATTGTAAATCATTATTTTTCTCCACAGTTTGACGAATGTAGCCATCCTAACAGTGTGTAACACGAGATAGCTCTTACTACCACGTTAATCTTAATGTCTCCAAGTTTAAAATGGCAGGTGCAAGTGGCAGCACACAGTACAGGTATCTACTTTCGCCAACTACAGTACCAACAGAACACACCGTATGTGGTCTCCGTGCAGGAGTACCCAGGGTCTAATGCTATACAGTTCTATTGAAAACCTTTCTTTACGTTTTTAGTCAGCAGAAACTCATAATATTTGCATTTTTAACTCGGCACCATTTCGACTTGAGCCAGAAAATTACTTGAACAGAACTTAAATTTAAACTAACCCAACACAACATGACAAACCTAACCTAACCTAAATTTAACCTAACCTAACAAAACGTGATTTTATCAAAAAATTTCGGTTGGTTATTTAATTTTTTTTATTATTTTTCGTTTCAATAATTTCTAATAATATTTTCATTTTTTATAATACCTCAAGGTATAATATGTGACGCATATTTTTTTTTTAATCTTCAATTTAAAAAATAATGCTTTTTTCAGAGTGGAATTTAGAACCGGAACGTAAAGAAATTAAATGTCATTCTTTATTTACAATCCGAACGTCCAGGTACTTCCCAACCTTCCTCTTCCCCATCTCCTTCCCCCCCTATATCTTCAACCTCACAACGTACCCATTTCAGATTGCCGTAGCCCCACTGGCTGCAGAGAGCTGGGAGAAGTTGAAAATATTTTTTTTTTCACATTAGGTCCACACAGAAGTCCCCAAGAAAAAAAAATTCCGCATGGCCTAAGTCATCTTTGGGGATGCCATGTGGAGAAAAGAAAGGAGAGGAAATTCAATAAAGTAAAATGTATGAGGGGTGGGCTGGAATCTGGGGGTCGTTGTGTCCAGGTTTGACGCATATATGTGTCTCTCCCACGGTGTGGGAAAAGTCAAAAGGTCTCCCTCAACCAGTCTCTTTCGATCCGGCCTGCCACGCGATGCCTCTGCCGCCAAGACCCAGGCAAACACACAGCGAACCACTTAGGGTGACCTGTAGCAGAGATGTAGGTTATCCATAAAATGAATAATTGGTTTCGGGGTGGTGGCACCCTTACCCACATCCTGAATTGTGCGGTTTTAATAATTAAATACATATTTTGTATAAAAAGGGAATTATTAGAATAATCAATACAATATTGTTTGGATAGATAAATAATTAGGACCTCATTAATTGAGTATTTTAATTTTATTTGCGTTTACAATCACAACATTCTAATTACGCGTGTTAAATGAACTCAGCTGATGATGGCGGGTGACACACGAGCCACGAACTCATCCGAAGTCAGCCGAACGACACGCAATAATTCACGAACGCAGAGTTTCGGTGCGGCCGAAGGTTCATAGATTTTCTGCCGAAACCGAAACTAGATTTTTTTGCCGAAATCGAACCTTCGGATGGTCAGTATAAATAATATAAAAAGTTGGTGCTATTAATTTGCATACTGTGTCATTTAACACATTGCAGGATTTAAGTAAAAGAATAAAATATTTTATGTCGCAGGCAAATCATAAATTCGGGCAGATCATGATGCGCCTAGCAACGTCATGATCTGCCGCCATTTCACGGGGTGGCAGATCATGATGTGGCGAAGCGCATCACGATCTGCCTGATTTTACGATCGGCCTATGATGCGTGCGGTTTATTTTGTTCTGCATTAGAAAATTCTCCAAGAAACGCCTGTATGAGAAATGCATTTGGAATTGAAAAATTTTGACGGCAGGTCGGTGGATCTGTTTTCCCCCTAGCATCCTAAATTATGTTGCGAAAACACGTTGAACCTACTTAAAATACAAGAAAAAATAAAAAAAATCAAATTAAGATGAAAAAAGGCTTTATAATTTCTAGGTGCGTGCTTACGTATTTAGTTCGTGTACCAAGTTCAAGTTTTTGATTAAAATAAATATTATTTTCATAATTAAATAAATACAGGCAAGAATAAAGCGTCCATTATTCGAGAGAGTTATCCCGAGCAAAGGGATGTTACAACCCCTTCTTTTCATATTTTTATCAACCCTTTTATACCTCAGTCACATAAATGTCGCTATGGCCTCCCGCTTCTAATGAAAAGAAAATCTAATTAAAATATGCTTAAGAATAATATTATTTTATTTTTCAACTCTACCACTGGATAACTTATTGTAGGAAAGAGATTTTTCCTTTGTCTCGGTGGCTCAGCGAATAGTGCGGTGCTTAAATGCATGTGAGTGTGGTTTTATTCCGATCAATTGATATTTTTTACTTTTCTGTTTTTTTTTAACTTCAATGAATAAAAATTCAAATTATAATATAATAATTAAATGAATCATTGGCGAGACTCAATCGAAAATCTGAAAACAGAAAAATTAAAAAAAGATACGGTCACTTCCAGGACTTGAATCCAGGACCTCCGCCCCGGCAGGGATCAGGTCCTGGGTTCGAGTCCTAGATGTTACCGTATCGTATTCTCAAATAATCTATTGAGTCTCGCTGATATTTTCTTCATTTAATTTTAAGAAGTTAGGATATTTTTTGTACTAAAGGAAGACGGGTATAATTTTCATTTATGAGTATTTGGGAGGCAGGAATGGGTTCCGCCACCCGGGGAACCATTTATTGGATAACCAACACTCTTGCAGTTTATCATTACAAGTGGCTCGCTACGTTTGGAGACTTAGCAGAGGTGATCGGGTTCATATGGTGAGGTTTGTCTAGGTCTTGGCAGTGGATGATCTGGACCCACTGAATACCAGATACTTACCCACATCTCATACCCTTTTCGGCCCCAGAACTTACTCCCCTTCTTTTTCTTTAAAAAGACCCTCCACATCCCCAAATATGAGATAGACCTTGAGGGAGAATTTTTCCTCAGGCCTCTTGTGTGGGGCTAATGTAAAAAAAAAATACTGAAAAACAAATAGTATATAATGATAACATCGACCAAATTAATCGAAAACTAAAAACGTTAAATTTTGAAAAATGGCATTTTAAGATGAAAATATTCCACCGTCCCAAAAATGGAAATATCAGCAAGAGGGGTGCAATTTGCATGACCCCAGAACACGCTGTTTTTTGTTCGACATGAAAGTAGATTTTCATCCAAATGGTTCAGGTTACTGTTAGGTTTTTACACATGTTCTGTAATTTAGGTTGGTTCTTGAAAAGTCTGCGTAACAAATAAATACCTATAGATGTAGATAGGTACATATAAATGTGAATAAAGCAAGAGGTGCATATGCATAAAGGTGTGCGTTAGTTCATCATCTCTACCTACCCATGCGGAAAGTGGCGAGAAGGGTAGTTAGTTAGTTTTTTCTCAAAAAAAAAATCCACGTAAAATAAAACTGAAAATTTAATCAACCCTTTCGGTCCGGGGTACAATAATTTCATATTCCCTTCTGTCCAGATAAATAATTGTTATTATTGTAAATTTTCGTACTGTCGCTGCTGCAAATGAGTACGAATGGGTTAAGTCCGACAACCAGCTGTAGAATATTTTAACGTTTTTATTCTCGCGGAGCTAAGTCACTTTTTGTTCTTTTAAACGCCTTCAAACTCATGTACAGGGTGTTTTTTTTTTCCATTTAGACAAAGTTTTTATCCAAATGACCCCTTTTAAACTTTGTTTAATTATTTCATTAAAAATTGCAAAATTACTTTGTAGCATCTTCTTTTACATTGGCTCCACACAGGAGTCCCTGAGGAAAATAATTCTCCTCGGGGCCTATGTATTCTTTGGGGATGCTGTGTGGAGGGTCTTTTTAGGAAAATAATGAGATGAAGTTCTTCTGGGAAGGAAAAAGGTATGAGGGGTAGCTAGGAATCCGGGGGTCAGTGTCTCCAGGAGTGACGGACGTATGAATCTATCCCCCGCACTGTAATGAAAGGCGTTGTTCCGAGAGAGTCCTGCTGGAGAGGTCAATAGGTTTCTTTCAACCAGTTTTCCCCGATCCGGCCTGCCATGCAGTTGGTGGGCAAACGCATCCCCGCCAAGATCCGGACAAACCTCACTCCGTAAAACCGGGTATCCCTGCTAAGTCACCAAACATAGTGACTTGGGGTGTCCTTCAGCAGAGGTGTTGGTAATCCAATAAGTGGTTCCTTAGGGGTGGTACCCATAACCGCTTCCCAAATTAAGATGAACCTGCTCTTTAAATAACCTAAAATCTTTTGTATAAAACTATCTCTGCGAGAGGTTATATTGAAATTTTTTATACAAAACATTTTGTACTGTAAATGGATGAGTCATCGGTAGTAAAATAATACAAAAAAATTATTTATGTATATATATTCTACATGCATTTAATAAATATGTAAAGGGTGTGTCCGTGTGCCCAAATTACCGTCTTTCCCTAACTTCTGGTAAAATTGAGCTTTAATTTTGATGTATGCAGTATTTTAATACTTTGTGAAAAATTGTGTTTTCCGAACCAAAATAATTTTTTCGAAGGATTGAATTTTTGGCATAGAATAAACCGAACACTCTGTAGGTATCAAGAAATACACCTGCGTACTTTTAAAGTTAATTTGTCTCTCGGCAATTATTTTCAATTAAAGAACTTTGCTAAAAAATAAGGTGCAGTACCAACAGGGTGTTGAGAAAATATAGGATCATTTAAATTTACCCTCGGCTGGAAAATAAAATAACGGGACGGATAATCAAGGGAGATATTTATTTTACGATTTCATATTTTTTTAAACAATGGTTGTTTCATATTTCCATACTTCAATTTGAAAGGCGGGTATGGATACCATCGCCCGGGAGCCGTTTAAGCCGCCGCTATCCGAATTTCGACCGATTTCTTGCATATCTCTCTTAAACATTTGAAGTTTTTAAGCTCTTAAAAAAATATATGCTATTTTTGAGGATAATATTTAGATACGTTCTATGCCAAAACGCAAATTATAAGAAATTCCCTCGATAGAAAAAAATCGCAAAGTATGCTGCGAAAATTATTTAAAAAAAGTCTATTTCTAAATTACAAGTTATATTTGTGAAAAAATTCACAATGTTTCTTTAAATGATACTTAAGATACCTTCCACGAGACTTTTTCTCTATTTTTAACGAGACGTGTTTTAATAAGCATTTTCGTAATTTTCGCTTCATTTTTATCACGTACAATATAAGCGTGCTTTGTCCAACATTCGTAATTACAAATCTCTCCATCTTCTTCTTTTTGGGCCGGGAAGCGCCGCCTTAATGAATAATCAACACCTCTGCCATAGGTAACCCCAAGTGATTCGCTATGTCTGGTGACTTAGCAGGGGCGCCCGGACTCATCAGGTGAGGTATGTTCACGTCTTGGCGGCAGTTGCGTCTGCTCAACAGCTGCGTAGCAGGCCAGATTGGCAGTGGCCGATTTGAAGAGACCATTTGACTTCTCCAGCTGGTCTCTCTCGACCCACCGTCTTGAGGGATGGATTCATACTATCGTCACTCCTGGGAACATTGACCCCTAAATTCCTATTCACCCCCCGAACCTTTTTCCTTGTCAAAATTTCCTCTCCTTTTTTTTCCTAAAAGGTAATCTTATGTTTTGCAATTGCTTCGTAAATAATAAATTCTTGATTTCATCCCTCATCTGACCACTATAGGATACTCCCCCCCCCCTAAATATTACATTTATCGATGTTATCCATGTAAAATCATAACTAGATTCCCGTTATTTATATATTTTATTTTTTAATTTATTTATTTATTTGAGAAACAAACAGGATATTTATAGAACATTCTTGTGGATAAAATAAAACAAAATTAAAATACAAATATAAATTAATATCCTTAGACTAATGTGTCTGCAGTAATCACATTTGCAAATTCACAGAAGCAAACACATGAAAAACAATGTATATATATTTTATTTGAATACCTTACAATAGTCTCCACCACCGTCTGGAGCCAGTGAGACTATGGCATCTCCAATTGGTGTAAGTTGTGGGGCTGATGGTAAGGGGGAGGGGAATCTGGTGGGGAAGAGGAAGGTGGGGAGGTGCACGGCTATTCAGATCTGGGCACCTAAAGCCATTTTTTTTTTCATTAACTCCACACAGGAGGCCCTGAGGAAAATAATTTCCCTCAGGGTCTATGTCATCTGGGATGATGTGTGGAGGGTCTTTTTTAGGAGAGGAAGGAATGAACATTGGTCTTGAAAAGACCCATGTTTTAGGAGGGAAGAAATACAGATGCCGGCAAATCGTTCCATAGCTGAGCTGTTGAACTCAAGAACGAGTCGAAAAAACGACACGCTCTCATGTGACAAATGAGAACCGTGTACATATGTTGGGCGCGCATTTGGCGTGTCTCCCGACTATGCACCGGTGCCGAAGGGATCAATGACGCTAGTTCCTCAGAGCGTCTTCCATTGAAATACCGGTAGAACATGGATAGCATTCCCACCCGACGCCTGTGCTCTAAAGATTGCAATCCGTTCGTTGAGATGGGAGAATCTATCAAACGGACCGCCCGTTTCTGCACAGAGTCGAGGGTATTTTTCAAGTATTTTGGAGCTCCAGACCAGAGGTGGCTGCCAAATTCAGCCATGGAGCGCACTTGCGATTTGTACAGGGTTAGCAGTTGTGTACTATTAAAGTATCTGCGGGCCCTGTACAGTACGCCAGTTTTTGAGAAGCTAACTTTACTCTGGCTTCGATGGAACCCCCATACCTGATCTGGTCACTTATAGTTACACAAAGCACATCAATGAAAGGTTTGTTCGGAAGATTGCTTCCGTTGAAGGAGACTAGATTTTCAATTCGATCCCTTTTAGACGTAATCAGACATGATTGGGTATTTGAAACATTGAATTCGACGAGGTAATTCTTAGCCCAAGAGAAAACGCTCTCGAGGTAACATCCATGCTTTGCTTCAAAGCCCTCCGAGCCGTTGGAGTTTGTGTGCCCTTTGGGGGCTCGTCAAACGAAAAGCTATCATGGACTGTCCTGCATCCGCGTAACAATGAATTGGTGTACATGACAAAATTTTAAGCAACGTCTCAATTCTGAATCGTGGTGTTACATCAGGGCGATACTTAGAGTATCTTCTACTCTCAAATAAACCATATATTATTTTTAAATAATAACACAAATTATTAAAATTCATTTTATTTGCTATCATCGGGATTCGATCCTGCGACCTTCGGATTGCGAGTCAAGAGCCTTACCTCTCGTCCACGCCGACAGTATGACGACTTAATAATAATAATAACATCTTTTTTGTAAGTAATTCGTAAATATATCTAAAAATACACGTTAAGTATTTAAAGTGTACTTTGGTTTATAAATTGATACGTACATAAAATTAATAATAGAAAACAATATACATACATACAACCCATCTCACTGGGCTAGCCTGTGATGAGGCAATCATTGTGTTAGTTATTTTAAAATACCTATGAATTTACTACATTAATATTAAAATGCATATTTACTCAATGGTTACATCAATAATTCCGAATTAGGATGATTGCACCGGTAAAAGCCCTATCATTACTTGTATTACAATTATTCTCGATGATTTATCATAATATATAATAAGTTCATGTTCAAATCGTACAATTTATTAAAAACATTTTTTTCCTTAAAATATTATTACTGTCAAGTAGGTATGTAGAATTCACATGAAATTTGGATGCAGAATTTTGTTTAAAGGTTGACAATGAATTTTCATTTTCTTATCACCCTTTTGCATATGAACGAAACCGCAATAACAAACATCAATGTTTTCGTAATGCTCTTATCGCGATAAGCAAGTAGTTTTAATTTTGGTCGGAGAAATTTGACAATTGCACACAATGAGCGAAAAATAATTTGAAAAATATGACGACTTAAAAAAATTTAGAACAAACATTGATACCGAAAAGTCATTAAAAAAATCCTAGATACAGTTCTGGAAGACTTGGCTTCCCTCTGACGTCATCCAATCCCGACCATGACACCACGGCTGGGAAGTTTATAAATTTATGACGTCATCTGATCTGAATATCCTTCGTGCTTTAAATAATACGAACAGTGTATGAGCATTAAGTAAACCAAACTTTTAAAAATAGATTGTTAAGAATAACTGATTTTAAAAATACTGCAATTAAAGTTAGACCAAACAAAATAGTTTGTTTTCTTCAGTATCAAAAAAAAATTATTACATGTACAAAAATCACTGAAAAAAACCAACTTTAATAGCTTAGAAATTATCGAGATATCACAGATTACAGATCACAGAAAACCACTCAATTTCAGAATAAATTATGATGGTGTTAAAAATTTCTTCTGATGGAGGTCCTAATAACCCGTTTACGGGTGTACAGTTTACAAGCAGTAGAAGTGAAACCTTCAGAAAATCAAAGTAGACAAGAGTGGGGAGGCTACAAAGCATCACACCAAGAGGAGACCGATGGTTCTATCTCATTCTCTCGCAGGCTAAATCCTATAGATGCACGTGTTTGTCTCTTTTTAGTGTCGTTTTTTCATTTCATCGAGTTTCAAATCACACAAATGAACATTGCACAGAAGTTGATTGAAGCGGTTCAGGTTCTTCTTTGTGCATATTACAGATATCATATTTATCCGGTCTCAGTTTCCGATGAAGATGATTAACTTTTTACATGTTCTTTTCACTGTTGCCTGGAATCGCTGTGAACTCAAATTGCTAAAAAACTATAAAATATTACTTTTCCGTCAGGGAATTTGTCAAGTTTCGCATTTTCAAAATTTATTGGCGAACTTCAGGATTTTCTTAAATGCTGTTGAAGTTGTAATAAATATTGCCTGGACTCAGTTTCCGATGCACTTTGCAAAGAAGTTGTTGGAAGTGAAGAATGCTTAATGATGCTTAGAATGTTTATTATAATAAACGTTGATCGGATTCAGATGAATCTTGAACACTGGTTGGAAGTTCCGAAGAAACTGATTGCTGATGTTCAGGTTCTGTAGAATGTTGAGTGGCAGAAGAAGAAACTTGTGTAACTTGATTTTGATATGATAAAATTTCAGCAGCATTGGTTGAAGTTCGATTGATAATCTCTGTAGAGTTTGAATTTGTCAACTGATCACCAAATAAGGGCGGCGTAGTAAATTCGGAAATTTTTTTTACGTGTTTTGGAGTTACAAAAACTGTGGCCCCATTGTAGTCAAGATTCATAATTTCAACATCTTCCGCCGGAATCTGGATATTTGTGGAGTCAAACAAATGTTGTCCGGATTCAGTTTTTGAAGAACTTGGCATATAAGTTGATTGATGCTGTTCAGTTTCTAAATGTTGCATGGACTTAGTTTCCGAAGAACTTTGCTTCAAAGATGTTACATTTGGTTCATGCTCTGATAAACGTTGAACGGATTCAGAAGAATCTTCACCAGTGATTAATGCATGTTCTGAAGAAATTGATTGCTGATGTTCAGGTCCCGTAGAATGTTGATTGACAGACGTAGGAACTGGTGTAATTTGATTTAAACCGGAAGAAATTCCAGTAGAATTTGTGGAGGTCTGATTAACATTCTGTGTAGAGTTTGAATTTGTTAACTGAATATCAATGGATGGGGGCCTGGAGGATTCTAAAAAGTTCTTAACGTATTTTGGTGGTAAAAACACGATAGCCCCGTCGCGTACTTCAGAGATTCCATCAAGTTTCGCAATTTCAATATTTCTTGACAGAGTTTGGAGTTTTCTGAAATTTTTCGAGTCTAATAAATGTTGTTTGGATTCACTTTCCGAGAGATTTTGCACAGAAGATGATTGATGTTGTTCAAGTTCTAATAAATGTTGTCTGGACCCAGTTTCCGATGCGCTCTGCAAAAAAGTTGTTTGAAGTGGATGATGCTCTAATAAACGTTGGTCGGATTCAGGTGAATCTTGAACACTGGTTAATGGAAGCTCCAAAGAAACTGATTGCTGATGTTCACGAAGCGTTGAATGTTGAGTTGCAGAAGACGAAACTGGTGTAACTTGATTTTGATTTGATGAAATTCCACCTACGTGGGATGAAGGTTGATTGAAATCTTCTGTAGAGGTTGATTTTGATACCCTAAAGAAAGGGGGCATGGTGAATTTTGGAAACTTCCTGACATATTTTGGGGTTACAAATACCATGGCCTTCATGGGTAATGCACCATTATCGTAGCATCCATCGCTTCCTTCTAAATATTCGTCCGGTGTAGGGGATTTGTTTTCAACAGTTTTCATCGGAGTCCGCTTCCAGAATTCAGTAATTTTTTTACCGCAGCAGTTTCCCATTTTACCCTCTCCCTGTAATGTAAAACAACAATAGAATGAATTAATGGATTTCAATTACTGTGAGAAACTATATAAGAAACTATGTAAACTATAAATATGTAGGAATCTACAGGAATGGAATCATGGGGAATTTGAGAAATTTCTAACTAAAAACCATCACACCGTTTCCCCGCAAGGGTAAGCATAGAGAACGGATCGCTAAACAACTTGGTCTTGGCACACACTATTTGTCTAATTCACATTTACACATCGTCTCATACAATTCTATTATTCTGACTCTTGACATATTTATTACTTCTGGAAACTGATTTTTTCTATTTCTCTTCGCTGTCCATTTTTAAACTGCTGTAAAATGTGTAATCATAAAAAATAAAATTTTGCTACATTACACAACGATAATTTTTAAAAAAATTGCTTTCATTTCTAAATTTTACTCTTTTTTATAAAAACTTCTTTTATACGTTTATTATTTTGCAGTTATTTCTTGTTTATATTGCTTTATTATGCTTAATACACTGCTAGTTTATAAATTCCCACAAAACCACGAGGAAACCACAAGTAAACCACGAGGAAACCACAAGTAAACTGCACTAACACTTTCACAAATATATTAAATTTGTGTATGAACACACATTTGAGATTGTAAAGTAATTCCCCAATATCAAATTATGTCTACAATGCCGTGTTGATTTAGTTAACATTGGGATATTAAAATTGTAAAAAAACTATAACCTAAGAACAAAAAAATTTGAAAAGTAATTTAAGCGAAACATGGTCTTCTTACCTTTTGTTTACTTGAATTTTTCGATGCTCTACTCCAACTAATAACCCTCTTTCAACGATGCTAATAAGACACTGACTTTGACATAACAAAAATGAGTAACAATGTCTTAAGCACGTATTATGCCTTGATTACGTAATGTATTTACCACAATGCTTACGTTTAACAAGAAAAATATTTAAATAATTATCAACAAATATACGAGGGTCGGTCAAAAACTAATGTATCCTATTTTTTTTCTATTTTTGTTAAGAAATAAAAATGCAATTACATGGCATGAAAATCACACTATTGACTATTAATTTGTCACTTTTTAATATAATCAACACCCGATTCCTTAGTTTTGGTTCATTTTTAAAGAATTACATGTATCCCAGAGTGGTAAAAAGCATGGTCCTGGTTCCTAAGACATTGAAGTAAGTTTTCACGGCCTATCTTCCCACGATGAGCTTTTTTAACAGCCCGAACAGATCAGATGGCTCCAGATAAGGCTATACGGAGGATGGGGCAAGACTATCCATCCAATTTTCACAATCCCTTCAGTGGTGTGACGACTGGTGCGTGGTCTTGCATTGTCTTGCAAAAGAAGCCATAGCTTTTGTTGGGCGAAAGACTTGCTTTAAGCTTTTTAAGGGTTATGACGTATTGGACGAGTTCATTGTCAATCCCTGCTCCAAAAAATCAACCATAATCAAACCCCCTGCATCCCAAAACACTGTCGCCATAACTTTCCCTGCTGTTTTGATTTTTTTCATCCTCGGTGAGTTTGTGTTTTGCCATTCCATTAACTGAAAATGTTTGTACAGTTGCAACACCGTACACATTTTTCTCAGTCTTTCATGAATGTCAGTGGTCATCAGTTTTTTATGAATGCGAATGGGCGTTTCACCTCCTGCATTCAAGAATTCAATCATAGAACGCTGTTACGAACATCGATGTCGGCCTTTTTCAAGCGACTGCAGTGCCACCTGATGACGCAGAAAGCACTACTGCAGTTAATTGTAAAATAAGGGTTCAGGAATAGCGCCATATTCATTTTTTTCATTTAACTAACTTTATTTAAATAGATAAAAATTGAAGGCATAACAGAAATGACGAACCTATTTTTATATTTTATTTGCGCCTCATTTGAGATTGGAATTTTAGAGATCACAGTTCAGAATCGAAACATAGCGCGTGGTTTGAAATGGCTGTAACGATTTAGCTTTAAGTGACTAGGTTTGTATTGTCAAGTACTTCCAATACTTCTTTTTTATGTTCCTGTCTCTGTCCCTCACCTCTTCTTGCAGTCTCACTACTTTTAACATTTAATTCATGTCTTCTCTCTATCTTTCATTTTAATATTTTCATTGGAATTTTTTGAACAAAGTTTTCCTTGGGGCTTATGTCTTCTTCGGGGATTCTGTAGGAAAGGTCTTTTAAGGGAACTGAATGAAAGAAAGTTCTGGAAAGGAAAAGAGTGTGAGGTGGATAGTAATCTGAGGGTCAATGTGTCCAGGAGTGCCAGACGTATGAATCGGTCCCTCCCATTGCGGTGCAAGGCAATGGGTCGAGAGAATCCAGTTGGAGAGGTCTAGGTTCCTCAACCAGTCTCTACCGTTCCTATCCTAAGTGGTCCGCAACGTTTGGTGACTTAACAGGTGTGTCCGGTTTCATGAAGTGAGGTTGTTCTAGGTCTTGGCGCCGAATGCGCTTGCCCACATACTCCGTGGCGGGCCGAATCGAGACTGGTTCAGAGCGACCTTTTGGCCTCTTCAGCCGAACTCGCTCGACCCATCGCCTTGCACCGTGGTGGAAGGAGTGGATTCAAACGTCTGTCACTCCTAGACGCACTAACACTCCAATCCAACTCTCATACGTTTTTCCTTACCAGAACTTCCCTTTATTCTTTCCCTTAAAAAAGACCCCCACGCAGCATCACCAAAGATGACAAAAGACCCGAGGAAAAATGTTTTCCTCAGGGTCTCCCGCGTGAAGCTAATAATTAAAAGGGCGGCTGAGAAGACTTTAAAGATTGAAGATTGTAATTATTTTCTCAGGCCACAATTTGACGTGTTATTTCGACTTATGGCAGTCTGGTTGCGGATCTGTAATTAGTGCATATTTGGTAAAATAAAGATATTCTAATTTAAACTTTCATTGCAAACAGATCTTCGAAGATAAAAAAATACTTTACAACTTTATTTGTTGCCATCAGTAAGTAGATGTACATAATAAAAAAATTTCCCATTTTTGCATGATTTTTTTCAGTAACCATATCGATTAGTATTATAACATCCGAATGTTTTGAAATTTTGTAAATTTCGTCGAAATATCGAACCCTTGTTTTTTTTTAAATTACTCTTTTTGGTACGGAAAAACCTGATAAATATTCTCTTTCCTGAAAACGGCATATATCTTTTTGTCATGTTTATATTAATGGTTCTTATTAAAAGAGACAAACAAATACATCTATAGCCTGCGAAAGAATGAAATAAAATAATCGGTCACCTTATGCGTGTTGGATGTTGTGTGTTGTGATTGTCCTGTTTTATATTTAAATTCATTTAGCACTGAACACTTGTAATTATCATTTCTTCTAATCTCGATGTGTAGAGCCCTTTATCATAAACTTTCGCGTCTATGCCACCTCTTACTAAAATATCGCAATAAAATGTCTATCTAAAATCTCTGTTGTCTGTGGCCGTGTCAACTTTCTAATTTGTATCTATAAAAATGGCGTTTTTGTATTTCGCTTGTCATTCTTTCAATCATTAGTGTCATTCACTCATTATCAATCTCTCACCAATTCTCTCTTCATCGTCTTTCACTTCTGTGATTTTAATTAGTCTAAGTTATAGTCGTCAGTCAAGTGTTTGGACCAGAATCAATCTGTAAAATTAAATACAGAATAAACATCCAGTATAAACACAAGTGTTTTTACTACACGGATAACCTCTATCACCATCACTGTACCGTTCCATGGTGTGGAACTGAAGGAAGCCAAGGAAAGCAGCTCAGCCTTACAACCTGACAGCAGACTATCTGGAGAGCTCCTCATCTGGATCTTCGCAATGCGGTGCTTTGTAGCCTCCCCACTCTTGTCTACTTAATTTTCTGAAGGTTTCGCTTCTATCGCGAGCGAAATAGCGACATCTCTCGCGGGCTAAATACTACATACATCTGTAGTATAATTTAGCCTGCGAGAGAATGAGATAGTATAATCGGTCCTCTCTTTGTGCGATACTTGTAGCCTATCGGTCTGCTCTTTGTGCGGTGCTTCGTAGCCTCCGTGATTTTTATGGTTTTATGTAGAGATAGATATGTTTGCAAAAGAATTTTTGTTTTTTAATTTAACTAGATTTTTTTTTTTAATTTTTCTTTATTATTTGATTTGATGGTAACATAATTTGTGGTTTTTTTCGACCACCGTGCTAGGCATATGCCCGTTTATTCTGTTATTGTGGTAGAGATAATAGGTTTATGTTTTAAACAAATTTTTAATTTACCTACGTATTTACAAGGCTTCCAGACATATACAAGGGAAACCAGCAAAATAAATAAAAAAATCAGAGTAATGTTTTAAAATAATATTTTTTAAGTACGTTTAAGAATGAAACTATGTTATTTTCTTGTCATGTTCTATTCTGTCTTTTTTCTTTTTCTCTCCTTTTCCTTTCCATATTTAAACAATCTTGTTTCTTTTTTTCTTTATTTGTTTTCTGTTTGTTTCCATTTACCCCGTCTTTTATATTTTTGTCTCTACTGTGTTTGAATCTTATATTTTTAATATTTAATACCTATATAAAATTGAAACTATTTATAATATAATTTTAAAGTGGTAGATATCTAAAATTTCGCACAAAACACTACTTTTAATAATCGAAAAGTAGCTCGAAATTTCTTTCACTATGTTTGGTGACCAGATATGAATAGCCTGGAACTTTCTAATTTTTGTTTCCACATTGCTTTCCCCTCCCCACTTCATTCAGCTTCATAACATACCCCAATCGGGGATTCCATAGTCCTACTGGTCCGGATAGTTGGGACTCTGGTGCAGTAATTGAATTTAAAAAAAAACTTTAATTTCATCATTGAAATACTTTCCATTCTGTTTAAGAATATTTGATTTATTTAGGGTGTAAAAATATTGTTTCCCTCAAGGTTTTGTAGAAAATGCGTTTAACACTTTTTGTTATTTGTTTTTGGGGTGTTATGCCGTGTTGCGCTGGCGAAACGTTGGCTAAAGAAGGAGGTAGCGCAACACGGCATAACACCCCCAAAACAAATAACGAAAATACTTTTGGCCGTGAAAATCTAAAAACTTATCTGCGTTTAACAAGGTTGGCCCAACGAAGGTGATTTGCTAAAAATTCGTGACGTAGCTTGAAGTCCATATTCCACTGAGAGATTTGAATAAACTGCAATATATACAAGTAGCAGTGTTTTACTTCAAGCTACGTACCACGTTCGAAATTTTGAAAGCGGCCCGACGAGTTTTTTTCGAAAAAGGCCCGTACCAACTAACCTTATTAAACGCATTTTCTACGAACCTTGGTTTTCCCTTTCTCTTATTTTGATTTAGACAGGTACCAACCTGTAATATTAAACAATTGAATGTAAGAAATAGGTAACTCTTGGTACCTACTTAAATAATGCATAAAAATTAAACTTTAAAATTATTCTCTCTGAATTGACATAAATGAAAAACCTGCATCTCATCGACTTCAAAGCACCAAATCGATCAAATAGGCACGAAATAATATTCTGAAACAGTAATTCCGGGACCCACTACCGCGTATATGTACCCATTCCTCGCTTTCATACATTTGGCAACAAATTCACAAAATAATATTTCGACATATTTAATATACGTTTACCAGTATTTAAGAGATTCCTGAATGATATTTTCATAATTTTTTATTTTTTTTTATTTTTTTTATTTGTTTATCTCAAAAATGGTACATATAAAGTAGTACTGGTCTTCCATTAAAAGCATTTGCTTGTGGATGGAAGAAGAGCTTACATTCTATATATATTTATACATTTAAACAGTCACGTGCGTTACATAAGTAATTAGTGCAGTTAATACAAACACATCGCAATTTTTAACTAAAAGACATCCATGCATTCCATAAGAGTAAAAACAAGTATATTTTTTAGTGTTACATTCATGTGGAAATAGGGGAAGCAGTCTTCCCGTTGCTGATTTCTTTAAAATGATTTTTGATAGAGTTCGATAATTTTATTTTGTTATTAATGATTCTGATTTCTATGGGTAGGTTGTTAAAAAAGTATTTTCCTTGGTATGAAAAATGATGTTGAGCAAAAGAAGTTTTTAGTTTCGGGCATACAAATACATGTTTGAGCCTGGTACGATTTTCCGTTACGAATGAGTGTTTTTCTTTGAGTGTTGAGAATGAGTGTTTTTCTATAAAATATAATACTATTATCATAGTATTATATTTAATTATTATTTAGGGGCATCACACAGGCACTATTGCACATATATTATATTATTTTTATACTTGTAAATTATGTATTGTAAATTTTTATTCATATTTTGTGTTATTTTAATGCCACCTGCAATTTAAATTTTTTTTGTTGATTTTTTTTTTTTTTACTTTTTCTTCAATAATTATTACATTAATTTAAATGCACATCTACCACATATTATGCTCATTTATTAAAGTTTTATATTTAAAAAAATGTTATCTACACATTAAAAACTCTTGCTGCTTCTGTATCATGTTTAGAAAATCATGTAAAATATTATTATTATAGAATCCTACCAGGGCGTTTCAAATTAATAAATAATAAAAAAAACATTAATATTTTACGTAATTACATTATGGGTTATGGGATTACACTAAACTCCATAAAATCCAGAATGGACAACTAATAAAAAAAGTTTTTTAAAGTAAAAAAGCAAGGAACTCATCATAAAACCACAAAACCCAATATTACTTGTTGTAACGTTGGCAAACAGATTGATGAAAGAATCAATAATTTTTTTTTTTACATTACATTCTACAAAAAACTACGTTCACACCGTAATAATAATAAATGTTTTATTATTTTTCTTTTTATGTTTCAAATAGAGATAATGATATCCACACTGGGATTTCCCGTGCTGAGGATTTTATTTGCATATTTTATATAATTTAATTATTAGAAGTTGCTGAAAGAACAATAATAGATAACGTTGTGTTTTTTTAGTGCAGTAATGTGGTTTCTGCTTCAATCTGTATTTGGTGACAGTCAGGGCCGTATTTGTGTTGCGATTCGCCCTAGGCAAAAGAAATCTACTCCCATCGCTCCTTTAAAAGTTATTTTAAAATACAAAAGGGTATTAAATCACTTGAAAGTAGGCCTATAACTATAACAATGTACAAGTCGTAAGTTCTTTTCTTCAAATTTCTAAGTAAATCGGTTTTTTCCAAAAATATTAATTAATCAAAAGTTTTTTTTTTTGACGGAAGAAAATGCTTTGGTTGTGAAATTATAAATTAAATTTAAAAAAAAACTCTTCGTTTTAGACCAATTTTTATTTGAAATTTATTTAAAAATTACATCCAACCATAAAAATAACATCGGCTGGCAATGCAAAAAAGAAAATTATTATAAAAACTATCTTTAGTTAATATAAAAAGCCCTGATGAAGCTTGAGATAAGCAAAACCAGGATGGCTGTCATTTGTTAACTCAAATAAAAAGTGGTGTATTACAAAGTGAGTTTTTTTTCATTTAATATTTTTAAAAAATCATACAAGTGATTCGTCACAATATGGCAAAACCATAGCTTGATAATGGACTTGAACTCTAAAGCAGGTTATCAGAATAATCCAATATCCAATTATATTATTCCACCAACAAAAACCTTAATGGCACAGAGACAGTTCAATTTTCTTGCTCCTAAAATCTTCAATAATTTAACAAATAATAAATTTAAAGCCAAATAAGTACGAGAAATAAAGTCAATAGCCAAATACGAAGGCGCTTGGGGACTTTTTGATGAGTGAATATGACAATGTTAATAGCCTATTTCTCGTACTCGGATAAAGGTGTATATATTGTTTGGTGACTCACTGACAACTCGGAATGAAACCAACTCAGAACCATCTCAGATAAGTCATTTAGAGTTATAAAAAAATATATTTAAAATATTGGTTAAGTAGGTTACGTTAGGTTAGGGTTATCGGCTAATTTAAAATAAATTTTTTCATAGCTTTTAATGTAGGTGTTGAGTTGACTTTATTCTCAGTTGGCATGGAACCATGTTGTTTATATGTGTGAGGATGTGGTCATATAGGAGTATGTATGTTTGTGTGTATGTGTGTGTATATGTATGTAAAGATGTGTGCACCTATATATGCATGTGTGCTTGCATGCACACATACTAAAAAAAAGGAAAAAAAAAGTTAAACACATTTTATACAATAATGTTAATTTACTTCTTTTCTCCTTTCTATGTTCTACTTTTTATTATAATTTTTCAAATCTTTAGCATCATTTATACTAAATCCATATGTTTACACTAGACTTCATATTTCAAACAAAGTAACTATACTCCATTGGTCACCATGAAACAGGCAGCCGCCTAATATGGTGATTTAATATATCTTTTTTAAGTAAGTGTCAGAATTATGTAACATGTGTTGTATGAATAAATAAATAAATTAAAACTTAATTAATTGCAGAATTTAAATTAACTTATTGAATTTATTTTAATTTCCTTAGTGAATCAAATGAAGTTCTAAGAAGTAAGCACAGTAACAACAAATAAAGTAGCATGAGTAATAAAGATACCAATTTTTTTCTTTAGGACTGCTAAAATGGGCACAATTGATAACAAATCGATAATGCATGCGTTCAGAATTATATGCAAGTTGGCGTCATCCTTCTTTGAAACACTGCGAAGAAATTACTTACTTTTTTTTACATTAGCTCTACACAGGAAGCCATGAAGAATAAAAATGCCCTCAATGTTACCTTTGGATGTGCTGTGTGGATGGTCTTTTTAGAGAAAGGAAGGAAAAATGAACGAGGGGTGGGTAAGAATCTGGGGATCAATGTGTCAAGGAGTGGTGGACTTATGATTCCATACCTCCCACTGCGTTGCAAAGTGATGGGTCGAGAGAGACCGGTTGGAGAGGTCTAGGTTATGTCTCCATCAACCAGTCTCTTCCAATCCGGCCCACCACACAGCATTCGCTGCCAAGACAAACCTCGCTACTTTAACTCGGACACCCCTGCTAAATAACCAAACATAGCACACCACTCGGGATAACCCGTTGCAGAGTAATGCAGAGGTGTTGGTTATCCAATAATTGTTTCCCGATGCGGCGGCGGTACCCACATTCGCATCCCAAATGTCAATTTAATGTAACATTTTTTTTAAATTTAATTTAATTTAATTTTTATAAGTTTGTGCTTTTTCTGTAAGGTAAAGATTTAAGGGAATTATTATTTCATTTCTATAACTTTTTCTTTCATTTTACCCTTTTTCAAATATTTAATTTTCTTTTATTTAAGTGCTCAGATTTGAATAGCATGAAACGCAGCCCACTGAAACAGTTGTGATTGTCCTAAGAAAAGTTGAAGAGAAAATATTTCTGTTATTGTTTAAATGATCAAGGGCACAATTTATCTACATCTTTCGATTGCCCGCTCTTGCTGAATCTTCAGTTACCTATTTACCAACCTTTCTCTTCCTCTCCATCAATTTTTTTTCTCAACCTTCCCCAAATCGGGAATATCTTGGTCTTCTTGGCACATGAGCGGTATCAATAATTTTTTTAACATATTGCAAAAAAGTTATTACATGAGAATTGATAAAAAAAAACACAGTTGATTTTCAAATATTAATTTATAAAAATCTTACATGTTATTTTTCTTATTTTACATGCCAATATCTAATTCATAAGTCATAAACAATGAAAAAATCTGCATTAATCAAACTTACTTACTAAATACAGACATATTGTTCTTGGAGAACACTCACAAATTTTTTTTGCTAAAAAATTCAAAATGATATCAATGCAAAAATATTTTGTTGACATTACTTATAAAAACGCAGAATTTTTTTTTACAGAGATATCCCCATCAGTGTGTACAGCTTGGGAAACCTACCTAAAGGATGAGTGGAGGCCATACGGGGTTAGTACACAAAATATTCATAATACGTTAATTTGTGAGTAATCCTTGAGAGATTGATGTAAATAGATGAACCCATTTCAAGGGTACAAGAAGCATTGCTTTATGCTTTAGTTAATTTTAATATTTTAAGATTTCACTACATGTTTTTAACCACAATTCGTTTATCTGAGGCTGCAAAAAATCTCGAGCGTTGAATTTTGGAATCGGAAAATTAACAGCTTTTTTTATGGATTGTCTGGGGTCATCGCAATCTTTTCAACTTGCAATTTCGTTTCTATTATCAGCTATGGCGCTTTGAAATGTTCATTCTCGCTTTTGTTATGTCTAAATTTAAGTGACCGGTAAGAAAAAGGAGGCGTATGCTATATTTTTATGCATCATAAATAAACAATTAAGAAACTGGACGAAGGTTTGTAGATGACAGCTAATTACTCCAAGATAGCCAGGAATTTAAGGATATCCAGGAAAGCCAAGAATCTTTCAGAACCTTTCTATAAATGTGACGGTGTAAAAATCAAATCTCATCGAACGTGTGTTTGAGTGTTAAACAATTTTAAAAAAATATATGCATGACTGCCAATTAATTAGCAATTATACTCGTATTATCAAGTCAACGATTTTAGGTTCTTGTGGTGCCTCCGCTTCCTGGAGGTTGGCGGGGGTTGTTAGGTCCGGAATTTGATGATGGGTTTGAAGATGTCCCTTGTATGGAAGTTTGGTTTTTAATGTCTGGGAGATTTGTAGCCACGGTGGATTTTTGCACATAATCTGGTGCCTTGAAAGGCACAGCGCCTTTGCGACTCCTAAGATTGCAAAAA
Source organism: Glyphotaelius pellucidus (assembly GCA_936435175.1). Lineage (NCBI taxonomy): Eukaryota > Metazoa > Arthropoda > Insecta > Trichoptera > Limnephilidae > Glyphotaelius > Glyphotaelius pellucidus. The sequence continues at coordinate 9,837,062 of OW386556.1, forward strand.
ATGTTTCCCATTTCTGATGATTTTTGAACTGTTAACGAAAAAATATCTGTTTAGTTTTGTGTAGTTTCTATCAATTTTGTTTTGAATAACAAATATACTCGGCAGGAAATATTGTTTTTTTTTCTCATATCTTTTGAAATACGACAAGTATGAAAAAATAAAAAAATTATAGACACATTAAACATAATAAGAATATAAATAAATTCGTTTGTCTGAGGATACAAAAACTCTCGAACGCTGAGTTTTGGCGTTATGAAAATTGCACAGCTTTTCTGTCCGGACTTTCTAGGTTATCACAACTTTTTTTAGCTCAAAAAGTCTTTTTTGAAAAATGGTTTTTCCCTGTCCCACTGTTTCCTTATTCGCAAGTATGAATCATACGCCTTAGTGACTGATGAGGATATTTTTTCTGCAGATCACCTTCTTGGTGGAAATTGAAGGGGGACCTTTAGGGATGCATAACTTTGAGGAAGTTCTGGAAAGTATAAGGTATCCCAGAATCTGAAACTTTAACAACCTAATCTCTAAAATTTCTAAGTTTTGTATGTTTCTAAAATATTATTTTACAATAACTTCAAAAATAAAAATGGCACAGTCAAGTGAATCAGATACTAGAGTCAGTTTCCTAAAAGCAGTTAGGAATCATTCAGAACGTTTATTACGGAGGTGGTAGTGAGAGAAATGTTACAATATACCTATTTAATCCATTACATTTTCAATGAAATTCGAAATAATATTCGAAGTTTCTAGTATATCGATGACCCCCCCATTTCTTCAAGGGTGGTGGTGATTATAAGTTCCAGTATTGTCTGGTGAACAGATTTGTGTGCTGATTCCTGTTTTTCATCAGTTATTCTGTTTTTCTTCAGAACATATGGAGCAACGGTAGAACTTTGCTCATAATTTGGAGTCTTAAATTACACCGCCGAATTAATTCATCAGAACCCGCGATGTCAAAAGTGTGAATTACGTGACAGCTAAAACGTTTTACCATGCCTGATGCCTTTTGCACAGCTGAAGAAAAAACATAAAAAATATTTTATAGTTATTTATTTTAATAACCGTCGGTCTAAGCATAATATTTTGCAAAGCAGAATCAAATTTAATTTAATAAGGATAAATAAACAAATCTTGCAAATTTTATTTGCCTATTGACGTAGCTACCAAAAAAAATAATAAAATACGTGACAAATAGGTTTGGTAAAGCTTGCTACCCATTGAAGATATGTGACAAACCCAGTGGTAGTCTTCGTATATAAAGTGATCAACTAATTGTGGCCATAAGTGGATTAAATTGCCAGACTTGTGTATCTCTCTTTTGGAAATCGTGGACAACGTTAAGCAGTTGCAGCGAAGTTGTGCAGTCACAATCGTTGTGGGTACACGATGCGCAAACCTGGACGTATCGGCAGTGTGTGAAATTTTAGGAATCAAAGGCACAAATCAAGTGGTTGAAGAATGTCTACTCTACCAATTACCATATTGATGCTTCTCGATGTATTGCTTGACGCAATTGAAGTGCTGAAATCTCAGCATCTCTATGTAGACCCCATTATTAAATTCTCCGACGGAAGTAGAAGAAATTGACCGTTGAACAAATAAAAGGTACATCATGGGAGCAACATTCATAAAAAATTTCACGGTCTTGCAACATTTTCCTGGATGGCTTGATTTGTAGATACTTGAATGAGCAGTTTGAGATTCATTTATTCAAGTTTTGTAAATGTTATAACACTGTTGAAGGTCAAATTTGGGGTTAATGCTATGAAGGGTTTCCGTTATTTGTTTCATTAGGATTTCTTGGTGGGGTCTCTACTGATATTGGAGGGGTTGTTGTAGTTATCTCTGGTGTGTTTGGCGCTACTGGGGAATCTGGAGCAACCGTAGAGCCTTGTACGTAGATTGGTGCTCTAAACGGTGCGGCTGCTTTCTGCATTATGGTCAAATCCACTTTCGGTCCGAAGAATTCTCTGAAGAAGTGCTCCATATTTGCATTGGTTGACGGCTGTAAAATTCATCTTAATAAGATTTTGTTTTCAGGGTTGTAAGTGAGAGCGTGTCTGAGAAGATGAATTAGTGTGAATGGAGCAAGAAAGGTGTTCCAAGATGGAGTGCTACAGGAGGCCATACCTTCGGTGAAACGGAAAGATGTTTGGATAGTTAGATAGTTTAGTTGTTAGTTACGAGTATATTAGGAACATACATTACCCACTACTAAAAATATATGCATGCATTAATTACGTTTTTGAAGTTTGAAAAGTTTTTCAAATAAATATTATTTTTTTGAAGTGAAACTTAGCACCGTTGTGATCTGAAACTCGGATAAAACGGAAATGACGCATTACAGTACCTACGAAGCGTCAAACTGCGCTCATCGGCTACTTTAATTATGATCTTTGATTATGATCTTTTCAAGGCTCCTATTGGTTGAGATTCTTTTGGTGAAGTTTCGCTTCTACCGCGTGTGAACTGCACTCGATTTTTTTAGATAATTAATTATAAATACCCGGTGTCCGAACCCTAGAGGTGCACGTAGGAAATTTTAGAATCTACATCACACAGAAATTGTATTTTATTATATGTTGTCATCTTAGTTTCATTAAAATTTATTTTTTCATATTTTAAAGAATTTTATTCAATTGTAAAATGGGAGCCTCAGCGGGGATAAAGCACCCAGAGAGATCCACATTATAAAATAATATTTTGAATCAAGTGAAAAAAAAATTATAAAAAGAATTTTAAAAAAATATAAAAATTCGCACTGATTATTTATTAAAATGTTTGTTCAATTAAAGGAACTTTTGGGAACCGCCGAACCGGAAACCTACCTACCGCCGCCCCGGGAACCTTTATTGGATAACCAACACCTCTGCCATAGGTCACCCCATGTGGTTCACAACGTTTGGTGACTAAGCAGGGGTGCCCGTGTTCATGGGGTGAGGTTTGTCTAGGCGGATGACCAGGACACACTGAACCCCAGATACCTACCCACCCCTTAAACCCTTTTCCTCCCCAGAACTCTCCTCTCCTCCTTTTCCCTCCCTTCACACAGCATTCCTCAAACTCTCCACACAGCATTCCCAAAGATGACATGGCTTGGAGCTCACGGAAAAAAAATTAGGCAAAATTTTGAGGCCGATTGTTTTAAATATGACATAAAAAAAATTTCGATTTACTCGAAAGCGACATATAAAATCTTTTTTTTCTACAAATGAACTCCAAATGCGCTTGTACAGCTAGTTTCTTGACATTCAGGGGCGGCTTGTAAATTTTCAGTAAGCTGGGGTGATAAGTTTTAAAAATTCGACTAACTATTGTAATCTAGAAAATACAATTTTTATATCTTACCACTACGGTCCACTGAAAAGTCATCAGCTGCCAATACTAACTAATGTCAAGCACATGTATAGGTTTGACAATTATTATTAAATTTTAATTTCACATGTAACAAAAGGGATCGAAATGAAAATCTAGTCTCGTTCAACGGAAGCAATCTTCCGAACAGACCTTCCATTGATATGCTTGGTGTAACTATAAGTGACCAGCTCAGGTACGGGGGCTCCACAGAAGCCAGAGTAAAGTTAGACTCTCAAAAACTGGGTGTACTGTACTGGGCCCGCAGATACATTAATAGTACATAACTGTCAACCCTGTACAATTCGAAAGTGCGCCCCACGGTTGAAGTTGGCAGCCACCTCTGGTCTGGAGCTCCTAAATACTTGAAAAATACCCTCGACTCTGTGCAGAAACGGGCGGTCCGTTTGATAGATTCTCCCACGGGAATGCTATCCATGTTCTACCGGTATTTCAATGGAAGATGCTCTGAGGAACTTGCGTCATTGATCCCTTCGGCACCGGTGCATAGTCGGGAGACACGCCAAACGCGCGCCCAACATATATACACGGTTGACATTTGTCACGTAAGAACGGGTCGTTTGTACGACTCGTTCTTGAGTTCAACAGCTCGGCTATGGAACGATTTGCTGGCTTCTATGTTTCCTCTCTCCTACAACATTTTGGGAGGCGGGAATGGGTACCGCCACCCCGGGAACCTTTATTGGATAACCAACACCTCTGCCATAGGTCACCCCAAGTGGTTCGCTACGTTTGGTGATTTAGCAGGGGTGCCCGGGTTCGTGGGGTGAGGTTGTCTAGGTATTGGAGGCGGATGACCTGGACACACTGAACTCCAGATTCCTACCCACCCCTTAAACCCTTTTCCTTCCCAGAACTCTCCTCCCCTTCCTTTCCTTAAAAAACCCTCCACATAGCATCCCCAACATAGGCCATGACATAGGCCCTGAGGGAAATTATTTTCCTCGGGGCCTCCTGCGTGGAGCTCGTGTAAAAAAAAAAAACAACACGAGTCTCTTCAAGACCAATGTTCATTCCTTCCTCTCCTCAAAAAGACCCTCCACACAGCATCCCAGATGACATAGGCCCTGAGGGAAATTATTTTCCTCAGGGCTTCCCGTGTGGAGTTAATGTAAAAAAAATCTAGTAAATCACCGAGATAGAATGAGAGAGAGCATGTAGAAGTTTTGGAAAACTAAGCGCCTCTGCACACATTTAATACACAGTTCAAGGTCGTCATTAATGAATTTAAGATGAACGTTACGACTCTAAATATTCAAGAACGTGGGCTCCAGACGCTACGTCAATAGTATTTGCCTACCTATTATTCAACCTTTTATGTATTCTTCAAATTAAATGGTGATCACATTAACAAATATTATAATATGTTGAGTTCGTAGTTGAATAGGTGGGTTACTTTGAGGTGAACGAACCGGACGTAACATAATAATGTGAAATATATTTCAAGGTCGTACAAAACTAGAAATTATCTCGTAATAATTGTTCCTTTTGTTGACACTAAACGCGAATTAATTAGTTATTAAGGCATTTAGTCATATTTTAACCACTTTCGTTTCACAAAGATCGGACGGAATTAATTGATCGCGTTTTAGTTGAATAATTTAAGTATACGGATCGTGTATACGATTTCTTTCAATTCTAAGAGCGTCGTTAAACTCCGTTCATTAATAAGCCAGTAATTTTGCGTAATAAACGACATCGACGGCCTGTATAAAGTATATTTGCGGCACGTTCCAGAGTGGAAGATACTCTCTGTATCGCTCTGGTGTAAGACCACCATTCAGAATTGAAACGTTGCTTGAAATGGCTTTAGGCGTATTTGGTGACCAGATCTGAAGAGCCAGGTACTCCCCCATCTTCATCTTTTCCATCTCCTTCCCCTCCCCACTACCCTCAGCCTCAAACATACCCCATTTGGGGATGCCATAGTCTCACTAATAACATTTATTAGCCACTCCAGGATTCGATCCCGCGACCTTCGGAATGCGAGTCAAGAGCCTTACCGCCGGACTACGCCGGCGCCGGCCGTCAGACTGACTGAACATAGGACCGTCAGTCAGACTGACTGACCACTGACGACGGATTTTGTCAATATCGTATTGATATAGGGTATTATCGATCGTCCTTACTAGACGTCCAGGCATTTCATCGTGAAACTGTGAACCATTTGCCACATATCTAAACCTACAAAATACCTATATTTTTTTTCTCTTTTAATCAATGATTGTATTCAGTCTTCCATGAAGTGAAATATTTTCATTCACCCATCTGTCGATGTTCTTATCGGCTTATCATATCTCGTCAACATAATTTCTAAGTACACAAACTCATCCACTTCTACCGAGCCTTCACCGTTCTCTAATATTATTGTATCGCCCAGTATTATCATTTAAATACCATGACTTCGAAATAGCCTAACCTAACCTAGAAATACCAAATTAAAGTTGTTACACGTTGTATATGGTTGAACAGTTCTGAGCACAAAATATATTTTTACCTTAGAAAAAAATAAACTTAACAAACATTGTTTATTAAATTGACAATTAAAAGCAGTGGATAAGAATCGTATCGGTGAAAATTTTTAACCATTATTTCTCCATCTCTTAACCTTCCCCACCACAATAAACCTTCAATTAGATATGCCATAATCCCAATGTTTCCAGAAGACTGGTACTGTTACTATAAAAAAAATACAATTAAAACAATATCAACCTGTAACGCAGTTTAACAGAGCAGCTGAATCATTTTATGTTTTAAAAAAATAGGTAGGAACATTAGGAAATGATAGATTTTAGACATATTTCCACCAAAAAAGTTTTCCAACTTACAACACATATATAAATTCTATGTGTAGGTTGTGTTCACCCCAAGAAATATTGTAAATGCGAAAGAGTTTGTTTTTTTCTACATGAGCTCCACTCAGGAACCCCTGATGAAAATAATTTCCCTCAGGCCCTATGTCATCTTTGGAGAGGCTGTGTGGATGGTTTTTTAAGGAAAGGAAGGGAAGGAGAGTTCTGGGAAGGAAAAGAGTTTAAGGGTTGGGTAGGAATCAGGGGTTCAGGGGTTCAGTGTGTCTTGGTCATCCGCCTAGACAAACCTCACCCCATGAACCCGGGCACCCCTGCTAAATCACCAAATATAGCGAATCACTTGAGGTAACCTATGGCAGAGGTATTGGTTATCCAATAAAGGTTCCGGGGCGGCGGTACCCATTCCCGTCTCCCAAATTGATTGTGTTTGTTTGTGTATTTGTTTCACGTCGCAACGGAGCAACCTATTGACGTGATTTTTTGCATAGGGATAGTTGGAGGTCTGGAAAGTAGCTATACCCCTAAAACATTTATTTCTCACGGGAAATTCTTTATACTAATATAAAAGCACATATTAATTTGAAATAATTTTGTAATAAACTAAAAAATTATTTTAAAAATAATTTATTTTAAGATGAAGCTATACTTGAAATCCAATTTAGATTCATCTTTACGATGAATCGGTTTATATTATGACCATCAAAAATATGCTACGGAATAAATTGAAGGTTTTACTAGCTTTTCCATTTATTGGAATTACAATAAAATTATTATTTACATAACAAAAAATATAAGCGTAAACCACTAAAAAAATGTTTTTGCATTAATGTACTTAACTATGAAGTAATAACAATTTTTAAAAAATACCCCTTTATGGCTAAGACTATTTTTGAAGTTTTGTGTGTTCTAATTTTTTTTCATTCTTAGAAAATTATGCACAAAATAAATAAAAACCACTTTTTCGCTTACTTTCCTCGGGCAAATACGACGCGCGATTTTAAATTTTGTAGGCACGAGAATCGAAATATTTCTAGCGTTTATATTCCTCTTAACGAATTGGTCTGTCAATTATCCAATCTTACAATGGTAGACGTGAAGTGATTAAGAACCAAACAATGGAATAACGTCATTCGGAGTATTGCCCTGACTGTCCTTTAAACGAGCATGACAGTAGTTTATGTGATTAACAAAAAACCTCTTTTTTTTGAGCTCCCAGAAATTCAAATCATTATTCAACTGAAGCCATAATGACTGGTTTGATTGTTGTCTCTCTGTTGTGCACACTGATCAGATAACTCCTAGAAGTTTCAAATAAAAATTCATGTCGTCAAAACATTAAAAAAAATTTCTCTTGAATCCCTCACAGCCCAATGTTTATAATTATTGATTTTCTGCTCAAGAAAGAATTTCTACATTCAAAAATGTTTGATCAATTTAAACCAAAGGTTCCCAAACTCTTTTCTAGTGGACCACTTTCAAAATTTTACTGGTCACGGTGGACCCCCTGCTACATTTGGTGCATTTGGTACGATGGTACATTTCTACCATATTTCCAAAACTCGACACGCGTTGTACTGAATATTGAATGGCGAGGTGTGGTCTGTCACAACGGAGCAGTACCGGGGCAAAATGGACCAGTATTTGAGATTACATTTGCCACGACGGAGGGGGCGTAATGGGATATGGAATGTAAGGGGGCGTTTTAAGATCTCATGCATAACCGGTACAACAACGTGCGCTGTACGCCAGTCGCTCTGTTATGGAGGGGGCGTAATGGGATATGAGACGTGGGGTGGAGTGGGATATGGATATTGGCAAGTGGGGGTCCACGAAACCAGTTCGTGGACCCCCATTTCTTTATCGCGCCTACGTGGACCCCCTATGGGTCCCTATGGACCCCTAGGGGTCCACCTAGACCACATTGGGAACCACTGATTTAAACGGATGTAGGATAAACTTGAGCTTGCTTCAGCACACTTCTAGCGGTTTATCTCTTCAGTGGTTGTGTCAGAAGGCAAAATAAAAGGGGACAAAGTCCTCTTCTCAGAAATGATTTTCGATTTGTTGCAGAAAATTTTTAATCCAGACAATACTTTGAATTTCATACAAATTAAAGGTTCTTCGAAGCGACGGCGCGGCCTTTTTCATACAAAACTTAATTGAATTACCACAGTTGCATCTAAAATCACGAAAATTTGATATCTTGCTATATATGTTAGTTTAATTGAGATATTAGTGTACAAAACGAAGTTAGTGACACTCGTTCTAAAATCTTGTTTAAATGCTACAATAACCGGACTGAGTATAGGAAACACTCGCTTGTACCTAGATTACATTAAGTTACTTATGCTGATGTGGCAGATCTATTTAACTGCACGGAAGCTAGGTACAAGAAGGCTATATTATCAAATATTTTTAATCAGTATTAACTTTATTTGCACTATGGAATTTTATATGTAATTGTATCTCTGTTGTCATTTCTTAATCATAAGCCACAATAACTGTTGTACTCTTGTTTATTATTTCTTATTTAACTATGATTTTGTGACAGGTAATCCGTGCTTATGGTATATATATACCGTTTATTTTAAATAAATAAATAAAACACTTATTAGGCTAGTACTCAAGTACGTAGCTGAGACGTGGGTACTAAAAGGAATTTTGAAAGGAAAATTTTGAGGCACATCTTCGGACCGGTTCTAGAAAACGAATTTTGGCGCATACGTTACAATAATGAGCTGTATACTCTGTTTAAGGGGCTAAACGTCACAACATTTATAAAACTGGGAGGACTTTGGTGGCTGGGTTATGTGGAGAGAATGACCGAGCATCAAGCACTAAAGTCCCTGTTGAACTCAAGACCGATAGGACGAAGGAGCCTGGGAATGCCAAGATTAAGATGGAGCAACAACGTCCTCAAAGTTCTATCTACCCTGGAGCTCCTTAATTGGAGAGAGCTGGGACAAAACCGAGATGAGTGGAGGAAGACTCTTGAGGAGGCCAAGACCTACCAGGGGTTGTAGAGTCGAGAGTGATGATGATGATTGATGATGTTAATTTATAATTATTATTAATATGATACAAAAAAAATACAAATTAATAAAGTAGCGCATATCCACCCTATACTCTCGTAGCCTCAGTATTTTAAAACAGTTCACGCCAAACTCGTCTCTACAAGTTATCGGTTTATTTTTAAATAATTTTTCAAGTGTTATTGTTATTGGCTTCCATTTGAAACATTCTGCAAAACTTGAATAAATACTCGAATAGAACCAATCCTCTTGATGCATAATAATTTACTAACATCGAATAACGGATAGTCGACGTAATTATGCACGTATTTTATAGGTACCGGAAAACAAGCGAAAACATTTTTTTATTCACCACCAATTTTATTACCAGGTATTGTCTGAGAATCTATTCAAGCAAAATGACATACTAACATTTTTTTAAGTTATTTGAATCGGTAGGTACGTATATTATATTCTATAAATATATAGTTGTATTCGTCTAAAAATTCCATCCAGCAAAACTGTGCATTTTTGAAGACCTTTGGTTTGCAACTCGAGAGTTTTTGTTGTTAAAAAAAATACATGCTTTAAAGAATTTATTTTTGTTATCTACAGATATATCAGTAAAACCAAAAAAATACCGTAGCTAAATAATATAAGTAATATTAGTTCGGTTTAAAAAAATTAACAGATGTAAAAAATGTTTCAAAATAAATGTATCAAATTAAATTTGCGTTCCCGGTAAAAATTGCCCACGGCAAAAAGAGCAATCGTTTTATTTCCAAATTTGAAATTATTTAGATAGAAAATTAATAACACCATATTTAGAAAATTAATAACACCACCCATAAAATAATGTTAGGTTATAATTCAGATGAAGTAAGTTGGTATATAATAATAAAGTTAATGTGCGAAATAGAATGTGGCATAAAGCAAAACAATGTAAAGTTATAACGCTGATAGTTCTGTTGTAACCTCTCCTCAACTGAAGTTGTACGGTAGCGCCCTGAAGAGAAGAATGATTCCGTATGTTTTGCGACAGCATAACGCGTGTAAAATTGGCCGTATACGACACATTTTGAGTTTTTTTTTTAACGGGGTATTCCGTATCACGCTAACAAGCTAATTCTACGCTTGTATTATATTAAGACACCAGCTCTTAAAAGTAGTTATCCTAACGAAAGAGATGACTGCGCGTTTGCCGCGTAATCATGGTTAAGAGATGTCAATCACGGAGAAATTTGCGAAACTTCAAAATAATACGACAAACGCAGAGTCATTTATGAATACCCATTAAGTTTATCTATATGTAAGTAGTTTAAACTAATAAATATAGTTCGTGTTTTTAAGTAGACAATTATCCATTTAACACAGGACAGGCATAGACCAGCCATTGAAAGCCATAGAAAATCATAAAAATTTGACAGCCGATAACGCACGATGGACGCCTTCGTATATCGGACGGATTTTGCCTTTTTGCCTTAACTTAACTCTGCCTCTGACTTAACCCAAAAGAAAACACTAAATATATACAATCACCCTTCTGGTGTAAGACCACTAATCACAATCGAAACGTTGCCTTAAATGGCTTTAGCCATGTTTGGTAGTTAGGTTAAGTTCTTTCCCCAACTTCCTTTTCCCATCCCCACTAAATTCAGCCTCGCAACATAACCCAATTGGGGATTTCATTTTCTCACTTGCTCCAGACGGTTAGGAGCAGCTGGGATTCTTGTGCGATACACACATAAAATATTATAAAAACAGAAGATAACTAAGTACTGACTTCGGTTGGTTGAGGATTAAAAAAATTACAAAAAAACAGAAAATGAGGTTACAACTGAACTTTCAACGGCAAAATAAACAAACTTATCTAAAAGGACACTATCGATATAAAAATTACGTGCACTGCTGCTTACCTTAACAACAAAAACACTTGTTATGATCTTCTTTATTAAAATGAAGTGATTGTTTGTTTGGAATATTAGAAATCTCCGTCTCTTCGAGACCACAAGCCTCGACCAACACGCAAACAACACTGATAAACGGAAAGCCGGTCGCCGCATATTATTTTTAAACTGTTGTCGTTGGTTGTTTCCGATTCAGTGGCGACTCGTCACTTGTAAACATTCCTTAGTTTTGCAAACTGGTTTTAACCGCAAACGTGCTATTAATCTCACAATATTATAATGCGCAACCGAAAATTATTGTTCAGATTTCTTAATACTTTAAGAGGAATGTGTGCGCGGCCCATTTCGGCCAGTTTCATATAAATCTTGAATTTGGATTTGAGATCAATATACCAAACCAAACTGAAAAATTATTTTTTCAATTCCTAGCGTATATCAAATATCTAGTTTGGAAGTGAGCTACTTTATTGATTTTTGCTTTAAATTAAAAGATATAGGCCATTAAAGATTTTAGTGTTTCAAGATTTTAGAGGCAACTTAGGCAATTATTTGTGAGCAAATGAAAAACATTAAAAAATACTTTCGCTATTTTTAATTTACAAATACAAAAAAAAACTAAAATAAAAATAAAATGTTAAAAATGCATATTGTTGGGTAGTAATTTTAATGTATAAACGACATTTTTTTTCCGCCGTAAATAGGTAATTTGTATTTTAAATTTAAACCTATCAAAATGATTATTAAAAAAAAAAAAATTATTTTTAATTTTATATTTAATTATATTTTTATGATAAATATAGTAAAATTATTTTTTTATTCTTTTTCATTTACTCACGAATAATTGCCCAAATTGCCTCTAAAATCACGAAACACTAAAATCTTTAATGGCATATTTCTAATAATTTAAAGCTAAAATAAATAAAGTAGCTCACACCCGTACTAAATATTTATTAAACCTTTTGATTTCAAAAATAATTTTTCAGTATTTATATATATTTTGATCTCAAATTCAAATTTAAGATTTGTATGAAATTGGCCGAAAGTGGTCGCGCAAACGTTCCACTTAAGGTGTAGGTACTTAAAATAAATAAAAAGTCATAATGTTAAATACTTTAATTATGAAAGGATACGTAAACCAACTTTGCAAAATTTACAGGAGGAGGAAAAGTATTGATTTACAAAAAATACAGTGCTATTAGAATGGCATGGCTTCCGTGATTTAGGGACAAGGCATCATAACGATCCATATATCGCGGGTTCAAATCCCGGCGTGTGCAGATACATTTTATTTAATTGATTTGTGTTTTCACCATTATTTAATCATTCAAAATAATGCAAGGTATATTTCAGGCATATTCCAGAGTGAAAGATACTCGGTATCGCCCAGGTGTAAGACCAACATTCAGAATTGAAACTTTTGCTTGAATTGGCTTTATTGTAATAAAATAATACAAATATTAAATAAATAAATAAAATAATCTCGGAATGTAGGCACATATTAGAATCGTAATTGTACAATATTATCTTTCGGCGCCACTGGAAAAATAATTAGCATGTTGGGCTGGCAATCTTGCCAACAAGTTTTTATGGAGGCGAACGACAGTCGATCGGGTATTCCCGCTACAGATAGGAATTTCGCGTAAAAAATTCATACCAATGCTGGGCGTCGTTTTTCGAAAAGCATTATTTCCAGAAATTAAATAATTACAATATAAATTATTTAAACTTAACAATAGACGACAAGGAATATTTTGTTAATTTTATCAAAGTTATCATAAAAAATACTAATTTTGGTTGTCGAAACGAAATATTCTTGCTTGAATTGATTCATTCAATGATCTCAAATTGGCTTTGAAATTTTCAATATTGGAACTGATTGTGTGAATTCACGAATTCACACAAGTGATAAAGTAGGCATCTACCTTTAATCAGATATTAGCGTAATTTTTATTTATTAATAATTATAAATTGGAAATGCGTGTATTTCTTTTGTTTTAATGTAAGACAGATTTCATGATTTTTTTTTAAAGTCTACCAGCTGTGTTCATTCGAAAGGTAAATTTCTGATCGAATTTCATGAAAAATGGATAATATTTATTGTTGGAGGCTGGAGGCTGGAGGTTGGAGGATCTTAAGGCAAATATTTTATAAATACTTTCAGCCTCCATCCCTTCAAGTAATTATAATATTCAGAAAATTTTAACGGATCCATGCTATCAAATTAATTAATTTAAGTGTTAGATGTCCTCGTAACTGCACCCATATGAATGTGTGCTTTGAGAATGATGTTTTGCGTGTAACGTAATATAATAATAAAATTAAAATTTCAAATGCTTAAAAAAGTTTTCTTTATAAACAAGTTCTCTTCTGTTATTATTATTACTGTAGCTGTTTCACTTTCTGAAGGGATTTTCAAACTATTGGAGCCTAATTAGGTCGTTCTTCTTTTTAACCCATATAAAGTTGTCTCCACCAGTTAGTGGAGAAAAATTCAACAGAATTATCAAAATTATTATTTTATAAAATAAAATTACTTACCATATCAAGTGTGTCTAGTCCATTTTAAAATTACGTACTGTTCATTAAACTCCCATTGAATTTCGTGTTCTTGTGTAAAAATAATTTTCTATTTGTTTTCATTTCCTTTTTCTTAAATTTTTAAATTTCTTTTATTTGTGTAATTTTTTCCTTCCCGAAATGAGTTTTATTAAACTCATTGGGAGTAATATATTATAAATGTTATGTTATATATTATCACTATAAATAAATAAAATAATAAATATTATTTTAAAATCCACTGAACTAAAAACGTAACGACTGTGCGCTTTAAAAAAATGTGTTTATATTTATGTAGTAAAAATTACGTTCCAGAGTTGCAACTCCTCGTAAAGTGTATTTCATACAAACCACAGTTGTCTTCTGCCACCTCGACTTGCGTATATTCTATAATGTTACAAAAAAATATGACGTTATGAAATATAAAACTATTTTTAAATTCCGAAAGGTTTATATAACCTATCAAGTAACAGCGATGATGCTTAATAAAATATTTTTAAAAATACAAATTTTATGTTGTACGTTAATTATATCACGTGGGTTTTCATTCGAAATAGGCATACACGCAGCTCGTGTTTGTCACCCCCAATAGGCATTTCAGCCCTCCTTCCCTCTGAGATACAGAGAGAATTCATTTATAGTAAAAACAAAATGTGACAGAGTGGTAAAAGTTATATAGGTTAAAAAGAAAAACAACCCAATTACGGATGATATATTTATATTATTTTCATTTAGGTACTTTTAACGAAAAACCATTTGTTCTTATTTTTATTACTTATGCCATTACTGCTTTACAAGTAAAAAATCGGATCTATTCTTGGTTATTAATTACAGTTATTAATGTTAGTCACAGTTAGTTGTTAGGTGTTTCCAAATGAATAACTTAGATTTAGATGACTCAGAGGTTTCTTTTTCCCCGCAAATTATTATATGTACTGACGTGTATTTTTGTGTCCTGTAATAATTGAACTCGGTTTGAACATATCTAGGAGTGGCGAGCATATCATATTTTTATAATTATTTCAGAAGGCGAAACTCTGTTACGCGTGATAATATTTACATAGCAGAACTTGTTTACAAATTAACTGTGTTTTATAAATTGAATAAAAATAATAATATAACAAGCAGTTAAAAACCCGCTTCTCAGACTTTTGCGGGAGGCTTTTGGTTTGAGTTCGCCCAGTTTAAGTGTTGGTGACCATTTTATAAATCCGATAGGAACTGGTTCCAAAAATAACCAGTTCCTCAGAAAAATAATCTCAGGCAATCCTGTGATAGGTAGTCACAGGTAGGTAGTCACAGGTAGTCACAGCGGGACAAAGTAACCGCGACAGGCAATGACGTCGTCATATACAATATATAAAGACGCGTGGTAGAAATCCCAACATTGTTTTATTATTCGCAACTGACAGTCACAATTATAATCATTCCATCCATCTCTCCATACCCGGAGAGATTCACGAAAGTACAAATCCAATAGTACTTACACCTGCTAACCGACGTTCCCCACGCTAGCCGTTGACGTAACTGGCGCCATCTTTTGACATTGCTTTAATGAACTCCAACTTTAAGGAACTCCACAAACGAAAACGGTTTTGCGTAAGGCGCAGCGTCGGATTCTTAAATTTCAACCGTACAGTCGCTGGCGTAATAATACTAAAGATTTATAAAATTTTTATATTAAAATAAAATGGAATTCTACAAACTAATCTTGATAACATTAAATTAAATGATAAATTGGGTTACATATTACACGTATTTGAACCCGCCATGACAATAATTTTGTCAGTTAATAAGTTTTTAGCATATATTGATCTGTACTAACATTGAAAAACTGTGCTGCGTAATGCATATTTCAGTTTCCAAATACTATAATTTTGTGTGAGTCATTCGTACCAACTTCTGTTTAGATCATCATCGTAAAAATATTTACACCAGCAATTTACGAAAAGGAAACATTTTACACAAAGAACTCTTTCTGAAACAGCATTGTCGTTTTTAATTTTTTGACTAAGTGGTCGTAGTTTACTCAACCTGAAATATAAATTTGATTTATCTCAAGTGAAAGGGGACTGTCCGTAAAGCAGTCAAACTCAAATTGGTACGATACAAGTTAAAATGACAATGTAGTGAAAAGGGCAAATCAAAGTCCAAACTAACAATTTATATATATCATAATGTTACACTGTTTTTAATAGACACAAGAGTGTTTCATGATGTTGTTAGTGTCTACTTATAAGTACCATAAATTATAACAATTGGTAATTTATAAATACCGTAAAAGTCCCATTATAAGTTTATTTGAAGACCGGCGTAGTCCAGGAGTAAGGCTCTTGACTTGCATTCCGAAGGTAGCGGGATCGAATCCCGGCTTGGAAAATAAATTTCATTTGATTAATCTGTGTAATTTCACAATTTATTTATTTAAAAATAATATAGTATATTTGCGGCACGTTCCAGAGTGGAAGATACTCTCAGTATCGCCCTGGTATATGACCACCATTCAGAATTGAAACATTGCTTGAAATGGCTTTAGCCGTGTTTGGTGACCAGATCTGAATAGCCAGGTACTTCCCACCTTCCTCTTCCCCATCTCCTTTCTCTCCCCACTACCTTCAGCATCACAACACACCCCATTTGGGGATGCCATAGTCTCACTGGCTCCAGACGGGAGCAGTTGGGACTTTTGTGCGGTATTTCATATAAAAAAAAGAAAAAAAAAAGGGTTTGAGGGGTGGGTAGGAATCTGGGGTTCAGAATGTCCTGGTTATCCACCTTCAAGACCTAGACAAACCTAACCGCATGAACCCGGGCACCCCTGCTAAATCACCAAACGTAGCGAACCACTTGGGGTGACCTATGGCAGAGGTGTTGGTTATCCAATAAAGGTTCCCGGGGCGGCGGTACCCATTCCCGCCTCCCAAATTGAAAATGGTGATAAGATAAGCCGCCTGCCTTGATTAATTCAAGAAAAAAACATCGCCGAAAAGCGAATTTTATTTTATTTTATGAAGTTCAGGAACTTTTATTTTAATATTTTACGATCATTTTCTAAAGATTTTATTTTTTCACATTATAAGTTAAAACCGTAACCGAAAATGGGTTCGTAAGCAGGAGATTTTGACGTGATACTTTTTTAGTTGATTTTATAAAAACACTAATCAAATAAATACTCGATTACTTTAAAGGCAAATAAAAATGTGTTTTACTCGAAGCATTTACTTAAAGCATCTGAAACATTTTTTAAGCGATCCAATTTTCAAACCAAAGTTTTAAAAAAGATATATTCCGATTGCATTAGATCGAGCAAGAAAGACACTGTTTCGACGGGTGTCCAATTTCAACTGGCGTTTTATTGCGTTTTAGCCGATTTTTAAACACCTTAATACCAATAACTCACTTGAACCTTGTCCGATTATATTAATTTTTATCTCAGATTGTGGGTAAACATTTGATAAGAGATTAAACTAAAATAAATTAGCGTTAAAGAAATACCAACGGCGTAATAATTATTTTTGTAAAAACTGGGTCAATTATGGCCCATCATCGGAGACGACGCACAGTGGCGGATTTCGATGATTTTGACGCGATATCGCACTCGGCGTTCGACCATTTGGTGACTCATAGTAGTTTTAAAGTTTGATATGAAATACTACTTCATTTTTGTTCATACTTATTATTTGAAACAATAAACATAATATCATTAATTGAAGGGCATAACAATAACACTAAGGATTTTCCAGACAGTGGGGAATAACAGTTTAATAATGGAGGTAATTAGTGTAATTACACACAATAGAGAACCTAATTTTATTTTTACTAACAAGACAACAGATATAATTTATTAAAAAATATTGTTTTATTGTTTTTTAAATAAAGCACGTCAATTTCTACCGATTTTTTGCATATCTGCCTTGAAAGTTTTAAGTTTTTAAGCCGTTAATTTTTTTTTTACAAAGAAAGGCAAACATTCCCGGGTTACGAATAACCCAACAATGTTAGAAAATCTCCTACTACCACCACAGAAAGCCGAAAATTTTGCTTGTGTTGTGATGGAGACTTAGCCAGCCGAGGAATCGAACACGGGACGCCCGGGTTGAACACAAACGCGATGCCCACTCAACCACTGACTGGTCAGTATGTTATAGTCATATATGTTATTTTTGAAGATAATATCTATACAACCCCCACGCCGAAACGCAAATTATAAGAAATTCCCTCGATAGAAAAAAATCGCAAAGTATGCTCCGAAATTTTTTATTTTCAAGCCTGTCTATATTATTTGACAAGTTATATGTATGAAAAAATTCACAGTGTTTCTTTGAACGTTGTTTTAGACAATCCCCATGAGATTTTTGCTCTATTCTAAGCGAGTGGTGTTTTATTAAACATTTTCACAATTTTCGCTTCACTTTTATCGTTTGAAATATTAGCGCGGTCTCTCCAACATTTGTAATTACATCTTCTTCTTTTCGTGCTCGGGTACGGGGAAAATTGATTTAAAAACTAATTTAATAATCTCCTAAATGAGGCACTGTTTTTGCGATAAGAGTTCAGATCATGTATGTAGTGCCAGACGCACTAATGCATTTCTTTTGGAAGAGCTGGCCATCCAAAATTACTCCCAACTGTTGGTCTAAAACGTATTGAAGATATTTTGAACATGTCAAACTGAGAATTCAAACTAGGAAAAGACACTGGTGAAGTGGAAGGCAGGAGAAGTAGGTATTGGGCTGATGAAGCATCACAGGTGACCACGTCTCTTCAAGTAGCTCAGGACTTTGACGAGTGAAGGAGCCAGATAATTGGAATGATCCTCGATCACGATCCTTGGCAAAGAGGCAAATAATCATAAAAATTCGCACAACGTGGTAGAATTTACGAGGGATCTGTCCTGCGTATTTTGCTCACCATTTATAAATTTCCATTTTATTTGTTTTTAATTATATTTAATTGGTTTCTTAATGTTACAACAAGGTTATTATAAGATTATAAACAACACTACTTATCTCAGTTGTGAAATCTATGTTCGTGTTTGAGATGGAAATGAAGTGCCTTTACAGTTATATGAGTGTATAATATAATTGAAAATAGTGTAAAGATAATGTTAAGAGAGATTGGTAACGACAAATTATAGTGAAAGAAATTTGAAGACTTACTGGTATCAACATATCAACAAATTGTATTAAAAAAGTAAAGATTTTTGGAAGTTGTGTATTTTTTACTTTATGGTAATATATTAAATAGTCTGATATAATTTCACGAGAATTTTAATATTTTATAAAAAATTACTATCTAAATCCAAAGAGTTTATCTGTGTTTTAATTTATTCGTAGTTATTTTTTTCTTTTAATTTAAGTTTGTCATTCATTGGACCATTTCATACCAAGAATCGCTAACGGAATTAAAATATTTATAACGCTTATAAGTATGATATTGATATGACAATAATTATTTCAGAATAACGTTTGTTATAATTAATTAGCAATTTGTAAATTTAAATGTACAAATTAAAAATAAAAATTAATAACTAATTAAATCCTCATTGCGGTTTTTAAGTGAGTGGAAAAGCGATCGCAGTATTTGTTTTTCAAGTGGCTCATTTTCAAAAACTTCACATAGATATGTCAAAGGAAATGTCGCCAAATCAAATTGTGCGCAGTCTCGTAAATATTTATAGTTGCTAGGCAGGCATATTTATCCAATATTTGATGTTGTGTTGTGTATTGTATTTAGTTCAAGAGCTTCGTTCAATCATTGTGTTTTAGAAAATCCAAACTGGCTGAATAATTTCATGTCATCGTTTTAAAAATGCCAAGGGTTTTATAAGAGAATAAGACAATTCTAACTCTGGAGCGCCTTTTGCCACAATACGGCACTATTAAAACACCTCGGATTGCTTTGCTGCCAATTTTGGCAAATTTTACCTTATTTGTAAGTAATTAAGTAGAAGTGTACGATTTTATAATATTTTATTCATAAATCCTACGAATATGTAATAATCGAAAAAGATAGGTGAATTTATTGGCTATATAGAACTATAATCAGTTTGTATATCTCCATTTCAAAATTCGGAGGTAGGTATGAATTTTTTTTTTTTAATTTGGGCGGAAAATATTCAAAATGATCACAACAATCGGAGAAAAAAGTTTTAAATTGCACTGTCGCTCCAGTGGCTAAATATTTCTCAAATCATCAAATCTTTTTTGAATTTCTGTCAAATATTTCTTCTAGTAGGATACCATATCTTAATAGATACATCGGCAATAGATATGTCGGATCGCAGAGCAGCAACTGTCCAACACTTGGAAATTTAGAAAAATCTCCTACTTCGAGCTCATTCTTGTTCAGAATTAAAGAAAACTTCGTACGCAAAATCAGCTTTGGTAATAATTGTCTACTAAATTTTTTTGTTGTCACAGGCCGCACAAATATCTGCCCCCGGCCGGGACGGATATGACAGGCACCTTTAGTGAGCGGATTCCCCGTTAAATTAACATAGAGCATTACTTAGAACGGACGTTAAGTTCAGTTAAAAGCGAAGAATGTTTTAAACTCATCATCAGAATTGTATTGTTATAGGAAACAATATTACACCACAAATGGATATTACATGAACATATCATTTGTCTTCTTAATGTATTTGTTCAATTCTATTTTAGGTAAATTGTTTTTAAACATCATAGTACGATAAATCATTTTAGAATCTGTAAACATAATGTTATTATGTACGTCATGCAATAATTTTCATTTACGTGCCATCCGACATGAAGCCGATGGAAAATTTTGGAAGCACATAGTTCTCAGAAAATACAAAATATTATCGGTGTTATCTACATACATTTATTATCAGGTGATGACTGTTTTTATCGTAACCGACATACAGTCTGCAAAATAAAATACTACTTTCATTTATGAGTTATTTCACTTCCAAATTTATAATTTGTGAGGCGGGTATGGCAACTGCCGCGACGAAATTCCCGTTCCCCTATCGCCTCCCCTTCTTTCCTACCTCCCCTTCCCTTCTCGCGTTCCCACTCCGTCGTCTCCGCCTTCCCTCTCCCCACTCCACTCTCCTCATTTCCCCTCCCCCCTCCCGAGTTCCCTTCCCCCCTCCCTGGTACCCCTCTCCCCCATGCATTCCCCCATTCCATACATTCATTCCCGGTACATTCAGTTTTCAAACAACTCGCGTGCCTCCTATTGCATTTTTTTTATACAAATTTCATAATGCCAGAGCTCACCAGTATATATAGAAACCATCGCTGGTAGGCACACATAAAATCCCCAAAGTTTCTTCGCAGTCGGATGAACTGTTAGCAACGCTAAGAGTAATCGTTTGTAGGCTGGCAACACAAATTTTCCTGTAAAATATTATTTTAAAGCGCAATGACACTGAAAATACAAAACACCGTATACATATTTAAAAAAACATTTTTTTGGTTCTTAAAAAAAAAAATCGAAGAAGCACTGTTGTTAAATTACCTACTTAACTGACATAAATTTGATTAAATTGGGTTTTACAAAGTGATTGGCTTTCATTTAATTGGACATAAATTTGAATTTAATAGTAGGTAGAAAGGAAGACTCATTAATGTTGAGTTAAGTTACTCTATTTTTAGATCTGAATGAGTTAAATATATTTAGATCTTAAATTAGAGACATGAAATAAAAGCCCGGGCAACGCTGGGTACTTAGCTAATATTAGATAAATGTGAGCAATTTCTAAAGTGTGCTTCATATTTTATTACAATATAATTATTCTTCATTATGTTAACACAAAATTGCAAATTATAATAACAACATACCTACATGCAATTCTAATTTTGAAATCAGTGTATCTTTATTGTAATAAAAAAATATTTTTTTCACTTTTATGCCTTTTTAATTTTTAATAAAAATGTAGGTGGCACAGCTCTTGATTACCACCATGATTATATTTTTATTATTGCCATTTGAACAACAGTGGCGCCCTACTCTGTTTTCTATTCTTATTTGACACACTGTGCGTGAAATATTGTGCCCTTCTTCATAATGTAGGTAGGTGAGTGCTGTCATTATTTGTTAAGGTTATCATTGTTATCATAGCGATTTTAATAACGATATCGGTTTGTTGCAAAATAAAAAGATATCGAATCTATTTTTAATGAACATTGGCAAACTATTTGTGTGGACCTTTTTTAATCATTGACGATAATTATATTAGACTCTTTCAAACGAAAATTTAATACAGAAGAATCAGAAAAACAAACAAACATCAGGAAAAAATCTAAGAATTGAACCGGGGTTCTGCCATAATCACTGAGATAATTGGACTTTTTTTTTTTTTTACATTAACTCCACACAGGAGGCCCTGAGGAAAAAATAATTTCCCTCAGGGCCTATGTCATCTTTGAGGATGCTGTGTGGAGGGTGTTTTTGAGGAGAGGAAGGAGTGAACATGGGTCTTGAAGAGACCCATATTGTAGGAGGGAGGAAACACAGAGGCCGGCAAATCGTTCCACAGCCGAGCTGTTGAACTCAAGAACGAGTCGTAGAAACGACCCGTTCTCATGTGACTAATGTCAACCGTGTACAAATGTTGAGCGCGCGTTTGGCGTGTTTCCCGACTATGCACCGGTGCCGAGGGGATCAATGACGCTAGTTCCTCGGAGCATCTTCCATTGTAATACCGGTAGAACAAGGACAGCATTCCCACCTGGCGCCTGTGCTCTAAAGATTGCAATCCGTTAGTTAAATTAGGAGAATCTATCAAACGGACCGCCCGTTTCTGCACAGAGTCAAGGGTTTTTTTCAGGTATTTTGGGGCTCCAGACCAGAGGTGGCTGCCAAATTCAACCGTGGGGCGCACTTGCGATTTGTACAGGGCTAGCAGTTGTGTACTATTAAAGTATCTGCGTGCCCTGTACAGTATGACTCTATCCCCTTCGGTTGTACCATTCTTTGACTTAGAACTACCTACACTCCACTTGCACGTTCTTTTTGTTTGACCTATATCCAAAATGAGGCTTTAAACAAAAGGTTTGGCCAGGAAGGCTAAAATGATTGGTTCATCAGAGCGCGTGCGCCAATCAATACTCAATACGTATTGGAAATGTCTTACACTTCCGAAAAACTACCTTAAGTTCTTCTTTCCAATTGGTTAGCTAAATTGTGGGCGTTAAAATATTTTTGTTGAATTAACCTTTTCGTCCCGGAACGAAAAAAATCACACATGACCCGAAGGGGGGTCACTCGGGGACCCCAATTTGTTTTGCATATTAAAGGGTATTAATGACATATTTTTTTGTAATTTGTTATGATAATAATTAGAGGGAAGTATAATCATCGTATTTCAGCAGTCATTTTCAAAATCGTTTCATAAATAAAGTCATAATTAATATTCTAATGAATTTAGGCCATAACGTGTATTTTTCCATAGAAAACAGAGAAGGCGGGCCGATAGCCAACGTAACACCTTGTTTCCGAATCTCGACTGGCGATTGGCGTTCACCGGAAACGACTCAGACCGAATGATCTTTGACCGGCAAGCGAACATTATAGCATTGTAAAAAGAGCAAACGAGATGCGCAGTGTAAACGAACGCGAATTAGTCCTTTCCACTAACAACTTAGAAATTACTTGCTATCGCTTAGAATTATCCCGATACATTCAGCAGATAGGAACGGGGTACGCCCGAACAGAGGGGAAGGGGAGCGGGTGGCACAGATTATTCGCCGGAATTTGTTATAAACTATTTAATTTTAAGAAAAGTAGTAATGCGATATTATTTTTTTTAATGCAAATCGATAACCAAATAGTTTTTCTAAGATTACTCAAATTATTGAGTAAGTGGTTTAAAAAACAACATAGATACAGCGTAAAACTCTCGTTAGTGTAGGTGCGTTCCCCCGGTCCGGTAAGAAAGTGTTAAGTGAATGGTTTCTTATTATAAAATTAGCAGAATAAATGATAAAGAAAATTTCCGTCATTTTGTTTTTAAATACTGAAAATAAAGTTATGCATATTGAATTTGTGCAAGTTAAAGCTGACTTACGAATTCATTGCATTTGATAACAATTGTTTTTTTTTTTCGAAAAATTTGTAATGGAACGTTAATTAGATACACAATTTTCTGTTATCTGTGCGTGAAATATCAATATGATAAAGAAGCCAAAGGTTTGTCTTACCGGATTATTTCTTATAGAAATGCCATTATGATAAGATGAAGGTAATGTAAAATCGAATGCAATAACATTCATGTTCACAGGTAACGCATGACGTAGAACTTACAACGTAAAAAATATTTATAACTGATCATTAACTCACCAAATAATTCTTCACCTTTTCTCCTTAGTAAAATCCAGGCCTTTCCAAGACCCGCATTACTAAATCACTTCCTACACTCTCCATCGAACCCCCTAATATAGTTCCTCTGTCATTACACTGTACAGACACCGGGTGTTTGTGTGAGGTGACACCCAAAAAATATATAAAAAATGGCGCCATTCACAAAAAAGGCGTGCTTATGAAATAAATGCTATACAATACAAATCTGACTTGATTTTCATTCACATACTTGACTTAAATGTTAAACGACTTGATTGTTCCGTATCTTTCTGGAGCGATTTCGATCATTTTCTTCCATTCATATCAGCGTTTTATTTCTGCTGACATTTCTTTCTCCATGTGCCAGCCCTATTTTTCCAAACCACAGGAGTCCTTTTCTTAAACTCGTTTCGCGCTTATCAGTCTTACAATAATGTTTACTTACTGGGTGTTTTCTTGGAATGTCCGATTTGCTTTCCGTTTTTGTTTTTCTAAACAAAGTCATATATTATACAAAATATTGTACAAAAACGACAAACCACGATCTTTATATAGCTTTCAATAACCTTTTATCCAGTGTTACATATAATATGGAAACTTCACATTTACCTGTATTATTTCGGTAGATGATAATAAATAAACAAACAAGAGGGTTTATGTAACAGAATTTAATATGATCGGAATCCAAAAATGTTTTGAAATATACAGAAATTGAGATATAGTTTATTAGAATAACTTTTGAGGATTGTACTCATCAATGCAATTTATCATTGACGAAGCTAACAAATATAAATGAAACGTCAAACAGAACAGGAAAAAATATCAATAATAAATATTGTCTGGAAAGTTACCTTTTTATTTTTTTGTACCTTTTTCTGTTTCATGTTTCGATTAGATTTATCTTCTTTTCAATGATAAATTGATCATTATAATGCAATGTATGAGTGATGGTTTGAAAATATTCGACTGCTGAAGAAATATTTTTCATTTCGGAGAGAAGTCGAGAAATATTGAGTTTGAAATTTTGGTGTTGAATTTTCAATATTATCTCGATGTTTTGTGACTGCGCGTAGATTTCTTGCAAGCATGACCCAATCCTTACAAATCCACGATACTAGCTGTCTTTTCATTGGTAATGCTCGAGTAATGACATTAAAATACAACCGACTCTAGAGCGAGTACCGTGCAAGTAATGCGTTACAACGTGCGTTTACTCTTCAAATGTTTTGTTGCCATTTGTGTTTTACATTTGGCAGTGTTTTAGTCCCACCTCTTTGTTAAAAAGTTTTGTCATCGTTTTATAACGTGAATAAAATCACCTACCAAACAGACAAGTCCTAGCCCGTAGCGGGCCTTGGAGAAATGTCTATTCGGCCGGTAATTTTGAGTTATAAATCCATGCTTATAGAAAGTAATGGATTATATGGATTCACGGATCTGTTGGTTCTGTATTTGATCTTTCTTCTACGGTGACTTTTATGGTAGGTTTGATTTCATAGTTTGGTAACTTGGACACCTTGCCCAACAGACATTTGCTAGTATCGGATGTTGAGACTCTGAAATTGTATTCAGCCTCGGATGGTGCGTGTGGTCTTGCCATCTTCAGAATATTCTGGAAAAAAATAAACAAATTTTAAATACTGCATTTGTTAAGATCCTGTGCATTTTTGAAATTTAAAAATGTACCTACCTACTTAAAGAAGTAATAAAAATGGTTTATAGAAAAATTGTTAATTAAAAATATTTATAAAAATTAAGGCCCCCTTGTTTCGCAAACTTTCAAATGTAACATTGTCTTTAAATAGCCTTAAGCGCCTTTTTTTAACATTTGAAAGCTCCCTGTTAAACGCCGATTCCAGGTGCGTTTTAGCTTTCTACCAAACTGTAATAAGCTGACGAACAAAAGCACGACAGTTGTCTTCTTTTGCTGATCACAAATTGTTCAAACGCTGTAACGGACTTAGAATCCCTTTCAACTGTAAAATAAAGCAAATGGACTGAATGGCCATTTGCTGACATTGCCACTCATGAATTTCCGCGAAACAGCTCTGAGGCTTTTGTTAGTTATAAAACATTTTTTTTTTTAAATTTTAAAACAAAACTTTTTCACGTATAAAATAAATATTTCGGGAAAATGAAATGCTTAAACAAGTATTTTTATTATATTTGTATAAAAGATTTTTTCAAAATCACAAAGAATAGTTAAAGATATGTTAAATTTTTTTTTTAAATGTTGATTGACGTAAAATAAAATACAAATTCAAAACGAAAGTTTTGCGAAAATTAAAGAAATATATTGTTAAAATATTATTTTGAATAGAAGTTTCTGATAGCAGTTTCTACAAAAAATTTAATAATTAATTGCATTTATAAGACAGTAAATTTCTTAATTATGAAAGATTGACGTTTCCTTTAAGTGAAATAGGTACTTGCAAAAAATATTTAAAAAATTATTGCACGGAGAATTTCACTAAAAAATGACAATAATGAATAATATTAAAATGCATTATTCACAGTAAAACAACGACACGTTTTTCATTATTTAATTATTGTTTGTTTATTGCAGAGAGATTTACTCTGTATTTTTTTTTCAATTGTTCAGGAACGACTTAAAAAAATTATGTAAGAATCTACTCACGAAAAAAGAGAATTTTTTTTACTATTTAAGTTTATTAGCCCTTGTATGTGTCAGGTAAGTACTTTTTCAATAATATAATAGTTAATATACGATGTGGCAACAGTTTGATAAAATTAAAATAATAAAAAAAGGAAGTTAAAAAATGTCTTTTTGAATAAATAAAAAATTTCATATAAATTTCGAATAAATAAAAGGTTTCAGAACCAAAAGTCCCGACATCAATCAAAAAGCTGGATTTTTAAAAATAAAAACTGTAAAGTGGTCTAAAAAATACTTATTTATTATTAAAATGCTTATAAATTAATTCAAAGAAAGCAAATCACTTCTTATATACCACTTATTTAATCAAATTTATCAACATGTTTCAAAAACAATGGTTCCTTCTTCAGGATAAAATTTAAATTAATAAAAATGACAAAGGATAAACAATTACACACAAATAAGTATCTTATAGAAAAAAACATTACAAAGAATGGTGATGAATTAGTTAAAAGTTTCATTAAAAACAATTACATAAAATTAAAAAAAAATACTTTAGAATAGTATAAATTGATTAAATAAAGACATTATGAGCGAAACTCAATCGAAAATCTGGAAACAGAAAAATTATAAAAAGAGAAGAGGTGTAAATATCTTTTTCTGATTTTTCTGTTTCCAGATTTTCGATTGAGTTTCGCTCATAATGTCTTCATTTAATTAAATATTACAGTTTGAGGTTTTACTCACAAAAAGTTAAAAATAAAAAATAATAGTAAAAATTGAATTTGAATTTTAGAAATGCGGGATTTTAAAAATTGGCAAAAACTGTTTTTAAAATATGTTTTGCGATTAATAGGTTATTTAGCAAGGGCGAGAGGCACATAAGAAACGGAAATATTGTTGACAAACATGATAATTTATATGAAAGATATGATAATTTTAAAAAAATAAATACACTTACAATAAGGATTGAATCAGCTTTCTCAAAATCTACGCGCGGCAACAAAATGGCCGTGATCGGCCGCTTATATATATTTCTAACATCTTGCTTCAGAGATAATAGTGATAAAGCGAAAAGCGGTGCACTACCCGCGGCCCGTGAGCCCAATTCTTTCGGCCAACTTGGTCACATCATTAATATAATATTGCTGTCATAGTACATTTTATTTTTTTTTTTTTATTTTTTTATTTTTTTTTTTTTTATTTATTTTTTTTTTTTTTTTATTTGTTTATCTCAAAAATGGTACATATAAAGTAGTACTGGTCTTCCATTAAAAGCATTTGCTTGTGGATGGAAACATATAAACATATCTTACTTCTCCATTATTTGATTACTTTGTGTTATTTCACAATTAATTAATAAAAAATAATTTGAGCTAGGAATAAATAATAAAAAATACCTATGAATTATAAATATGAATAATAAATATAAATAATATAATATAAATAATAAATACGATTTAAAAAAAAAAAAGAATAATAATATTCCAATTCCCCTTAGTGTGGCGGTAGTAGGAGATTTTCAAACATTGTTGGGTTTTTCGTAACCAGGGAATGTTTGTCTTACTTTAAGAAAATATATATGCATCGCCATGGTCAACGCTAGAATATTTGGACGAGCATCGGATCACCCATGTGAACAAAAAACAATCAGATGGGCTTCAAGAGAGAGTGCTCTACGGACAAAACAGACGTTGGAATATTACAGGAAGAAAAAAAACAACAACTTATGGTTGTTTTTTGGACCTTAATACCTTAATATTAAGTTTTTTGACAGAGTTTCCCATCCCTTATTATGGAAAAAAAAACTAAAAGAAAGAGGTCTAAAAGGTCGAAAACAAAAGAAAGAGAGGAAAGTTCTCGAAACATGGCACCGTCAACAGGAAAACCTCGTAAAATGGAAAGATAGATTTTCAGAACCTTATTTCCTGAAAAGCGGGGTCAGACAGGAAATGTGTATATGTATGTCCCCAGTACTATTAAACGTATGCATGGATGAATTAACCCGTAGGTTAAACAATGCTGGAGTGGGCTGCCACATCGGAGGTCAATGTATCAACAATATGAGCTACGCAGATGATATGGTTCTGATGGCACCGTCACAAGGAGATTACGAATTATCCTGAAGATTTGTGAAATATTTGCACAATAAACCAACATGATCTACATATAATGCGAAAAAAAACAGTCACAAAGACCCAAAAAGCATTCCTCCACCTTTATGAACGGAGAACTTCTAATAATAGTAGAATCCTAAAAATACGTAGGATACATGTCATCATTAATAATAAGTTTTACTGTTTTTTTTCTGGTGTACGAGCATTTCTTACACTCGCTGTTTGCATGTTTGTAACAGATATCAATCTACATGATAACTTATCAGATAAATATAGATAAGCGGAAATCGTACCTCACATTATTAATAGATACTGATGAATATAATGCAGAAGGTTTCCTGATATGGTCAACTTAATGACAATTTATTAATTACGACAACAAATTATATTTTTTTGAAAATGTTGAGATGTCACAAAAATGCTCTAATTTCGGTTTTCGATGTATAGGTGCACGCGTGATTCAAAATTGTATTCCGGTGCGTAAAACTAGTCTAAAAGATCTTATAATTTTCAAAATTGAATCTAATAAATATAAATCGGTACTAACATTACTTTAATAATATTATTTTTTTACTTGAAATGTGTTTTTCTTTTGTTATGATTTTAGATTTTCATAGCCAAAAATTTTATATTTATTTAATTTTGGGAATTATGCCGTGTTGCGTTACCTCCTTCTTTAGCCAACTTTTCGGACAGAGTAACACTATCCACGGTATCGCATTTACTTACTGAACATACATTTATCGCATTTGCATGCATTTTTTATTTACAACTATAATGCATTATAATATTTATATATACTAGCAATTAAAAACCCGCTGCGCAGGTTTATGCTGCTAGGCCCTGCGGGTGGCTTTTGGTTTTGGTTCGGCTTCGGCTTCGCCCAGTTAGAGTTACGACCATTTTATAAATCCGATAGGAACTGGTTCCAAAAGCCACTCCTCGGATCCATTGTCATCGAGTGATAGCTAGTCACCGGGACAAAGTAACCGGGACAGGCAATGATGTAATATGTATTATACAGCCGCTAGATAATATTATTCACAACTAAGTATTACCGTCAATCTTTCCATATCCGAGATACTCAAATTCACAAATTTTTAGTACTTACACTTGCCTGGAGCACGTCCCTGCGATCATGCGACATGCTAACGGAATTCGCGACAAATTTTGACGAATTCTGGAATTCGAAACCGAATTACAACGGTCGCTTTGTTTATAATTTCACGTACACAGATGTTATTTGTGGCGCGGCGCGTACGGCGTGGCGTCAGACATGCACTCAAAACCGGGTTCTGAAATTCAACCACGCAGACGGTAACCTATTAATACTGTTCGATTATCACTATTGATTTACACATCTGCCCCGATGATGGACACTTAACGCTGTCCGAAAAGTTGGCTGAAGAAGGAGGTAGCGCAACTCGGAATAATACCCCAAAAATAAATAACTTTTAGTTTTTTACGTATCTTTATCTGAATAATTATTGATTTTTTAAGTTTGCTAACGGTATTCATTTGAATGTAAATTCTGGTCGTTTCTGTGATTATTGTTACCAACAAAATAAAATTACATTTTAAAAGAAATCGACATCATTTTTATTTTTGATAGGAAATGATCCTGAGGCAAATATTTTACAAATACTTTCAGCTTCACAAAACTTTCAATTATAATATCCCGTGATTTTCTTGAGTTAGCGCTAATATAAAATAAAGCGTAATAAGGTAATCTAATAAATATGCCGTTTCAATTGATATGCAAAATAGTTCAAAGTGGAAGATACCGTTTCCACGTGTTTTGTGGTCGGATTTGAATCGAAACAGATTCAAAGCCTTCCAATATCCTTCCCTTTCTACTCTCTTTAGCCTCTCAACTGATTTATCTTTGTACTATTGGCTCCGGTCAATTAAGATTTCATTGGACTCACATAAAACAATAAATAGGTTCAAACTTTTAAAATATGAAATCTTGGTTACATATTTACTAATTATTAACTAAAACAATAAATTAGTTTTCTTTATTATTATTAAATATTATTTATTCATTTTACTTGCTATTGTGTGTCGTATGGTTGTTATGTTATTTCTTTTACTGCCTATTATATACTAATAATCACCCGGTATGTCACTTGAAGTCCCGAAAACCCTTCTGGATGGAAGAAGAGAGGCTACTCCAAATACCTTACACCCAGAAGATAGGTGGAAACTTGAGTGGTAATCGGCCAACGTGGGAAATGCCCATCTCATAAAACACCCCACTGAGAGACAGCCTGGGTTCTCATTGTCTTGTAAACCCTGGTCCGCCATCAGCAGGATAAGGTGCTCACATGGCCGTTGTGATGCATAGACGGGGCTTTAAAGCATCGGCAATGTGTGAAGCGGTGCGGTGCGGACCACCGAACATGAAGGCCTCCATGGTTGAGAGGTAATCCTCTTGACTCGCAATCCAAAGGTCGCGGGATCGAATCCCGGCGTGCGCAAATAAATTTTATTTGATTAATTTCCGTGGTTTCACAATTAATTAATTGACATCAATATATATAGTATATTTGCAGCACGTTCCAGAGGGGAAGATACTCCCTGTATCGCCCTGGTGTAAGACCACCATTCAGAATTGAACGTTGTTTGAAATGGTTTCAGTCGTATTGGTGATCAGATCTGAATAATCGTCCCTACCTTCCTCTCTCCCATATCCTTCCCCTCCCCACTATCTTCACCGTCATAACATACCCCGATTGGGGATGTCCTAGTCTCACTGGCTCCAGATGAGAGCAGCTGGGAGTCTTTTGGGATATTAACATTAAAATAAAAATAAAAATTATATGTAAATGAAACAATATAACTTAGTTAAAACCACTTATATATTTTATTTACGCCGACCGGTTTCGGAACGACCGTTCCTTTCTCAGTACAAACATATAATGACTTGACAATTACAAAACAGTGGATGGGTACAATGTATTATTACTAAATGTTGTGGTAGGGGTGGGGGCGTCGCTGGGGATTAATGAAGATTAGGTGGGGGAAAAGGAACGGATATTGATCGAGAACATATCCAAGATCGGGCTATAAGATAATATTTTTTGTTTGTCAATAATGCACTCATTATTTTTAAGGGATTTTATTTTTATTTCCAAGGCTCCTAATTTATCGAAAGGTTTTCCTGTATGGTTAATATGGTGGTATGGTATGGTATATATATTCAATCCAACAATCAAATGTGCCCGATCCCTTCATTCCCTTGCGTGATTGACAAGATCCTCTTAAACTGCCTCGCAGACCTAGATGTCACCCTCTGACCCCACCATACAAAATAAGAAGAAGAACTTAAAATATTTATATATATTTTATATATAGACTATGAATGTAAAATCTCAATGGGCGTCTAAATAAAAAATAAATATTCATGTAATATGCGATTCAGTTTACGAAGTCAAAATATTCAAAGTGGACTCTGATTAACACAATCTTGTCGCTCCCAAAATAATCTTGTAGAAATGCCACTATGATAAGATAATGTGAAATCGAATGCAATATCATTTAAATACATACATAGGTACTTACTTAGATTTACAACATAACGTAGAAAAATACATTTATTTATGTGATCATTATCTTACTGTATAATTCTTCATTTTTTTACCTTCACATAATCCGGGCCTCTTCAAGACCCGCATTACGAAATCACTTCATGTCGTCTCTAACTTAACCCGCCACACAACGCTGCGCAATGGGGTGGTGATATAGTTCCCATGTACAGTACAAACAAGGGTGCTCTTGTGAAGTGACACCCAAAAAATAATGACGGTGTTAAGGAAATAGATGCAATACAATACAAATCTCACTCGATTTACATTCATAAATACTTGACTTGACTTAAGTTAAATTGACTTGACTGCTCCTTGTCTTTGTGGAGCATTTTCAATCGTTTTCCATTTTATTTATTTTTTAAATTTAATTTTGTCCTTTTCTTAAACTCGTTCCACGCTGTTTTCGTGAAATGTATGATATGCCTTTATGTTTTTTTTTCTAAACAAATGTTATTCTTAAAAAAATTGCAAAGTCATGTATTATGTACTTACATACATATTGTATAAAAATTGATGATCATCCTCCAGCTGTCAAAAACCTTTGCTCCACTGATGTAATGCACAGGTAGATGTGAATTTTTTTACATCTACCTGTGTTATTTTTGGGAGGTGATAATAAATAAACAAACAAGAGGGTTTATGTGACAGAATTTAATATGATCGATCCAAAAGTGTTTTGTAATAAACATAAATTGAGATACAATTTTATTGGAACAACTATGAGGGTTATCCCATCAATGTAACTTTGTATAGGTGATTTTTTGAAAATATTCGACTGCTGAAGGAATATTTTCATTCGGAGAGAGGTCGAGAAATATTAAGATTGAGTTTCGTTTTTCCCAATATTATCTCGATTGTTTGTGACTACCCGTAGATTTCTTGCAAGCGTAACCCGATCCGTACACATCCACGTCCACGATACTAGTATCCAGGGAGCCCTTTCGTGGGTTATCATACTACAAATGTGCCCTTTCACTGGTATTGCAACACGTATATAAAAATATTAAAATACAATCGACTCTAGATCAAATGAGCACCAAGTTTATAACACATTATAACGTGCGATTAACCTAGGAACAGCTTACATTTGTGTATTAAATTTGGCATTCAAGTGTTTCAGTACCAGCCCATTGTCATAAAATAATGTTTCCTCATCGTTTAACGACGTAAATAACATCACTTTCCAAACAGGTAAGCTCTAGGCCAGGGGGGCCCGAGAGCGATGATCTATTCGGACAGCGATGTTTAATTATTATTCCATACTTGTGGATTATCTGGATTCACGGATCTGTTGGTTCTTTTGTCATTTCTATTTTGGTTATTTCGTAAACGATGGGTTCTCTGACGGGTCGGTTTTCATAGTTTGGTAACTGAAATACTTTGCCGTTTTGATAATAATTGCTAGTATCGTGTTTTGCAGCGTGTTTTTTGCAACGTATTTCTATGTAACGGATCTCATCCTCAGTTGGTTGGAATGGAATCGCCATTGTTCAAAAATTCTGAAAAAAAAAAAAAAATTAAAAAATTAAAAAAATGCATTTGTTAACAAAGATTTAGAAACTTTTTTTTTGGTTTCTGTGGGTTTCAAAACAGAAGTTTTTAAAATAACAAAATGATATATATATTGTTTTTTATAACAAATGCTAACTGTATTTATGTTACTTTGAAACGCTGTAAAAGACAAAAAGTTAATTGTTCAAGAGAGCGCAAAGAAAGTTATTAATTTTTTCAAAAAAATCATATATTCTGTTTTTGGACCGATATAATTATGAATTATTATTATGAATAACATTGAAAGGATCTTGACATTTTTAATCATTTTTTTAATAATAACAGCATTTAATTTATTTTAAAATGATCAGCAAAAAAATTTAATATGCACATCGTAAAAAAACGCACTTATTTTCCTAGAAAGATTGAAAGAGAAAAAATCGGAGAAAAACGACATATTTATATGTTTTTTTTTTATTTATTGTCCTTTACAGTATTTCAAATTTCCGCTATTCATATGTTTCTTATGTAAAATATATTTGTAAACAACAAAACATTATTATGCACATTATTAAAAAAAATTACAGAATACACCCACCCTGGGTGGGTGGGTGTATTCAGATGTGAAAATAAATTATGTGAAAATAAATGATGTGGTGTATCCAGATGTGAAAATAAATTAAAAATTAAAAAAGGTGACTTGTGAAAATTTAAAAAAAAAACTTTAAATGTAGTTGCAAATTTAAATTTTAAAAAAAAATACCTGTAAAATTTATTATTCAGTCGCTCTCAATGAGGGCAGATTTCTATATTATGGAAGTTTATCGATTCAAATTTCAGGAAAAATAACAAAAATTTTCAATTTTATAAATGAATATTCACCACACCCACAATTATTGTCATGAAATAAAACTTAAAAAACTTGTTGAATTATTATGTTTGTTTATTCCGGATAGATTTTCTGTCAAAGTTTAGTTTAGAGAAATATCTTCACCATAAATTTTTTTAAGAATTTCGTAAGAACGATTTAAAAAAAAAATCTTAAAATCCATTCACGGAAAGGGGGAGGAAATTCTGTGATATTTAAGTTTATTACCCTTTGTAGGTATTAGAGAAGTACTTATTCATTAATAAAATTATAAATTTAAGTTGTGGCATCATTTTAATTAAATAAAAATATCTTTGTTTAAACCGCAATTAAAAACTACTACCACCTACTTACAAGGTGTAATATCCTATTGAAGGATTGGTTCAGAAACATATTGTAGCCAATTAAAAAAAATCAGTAAAATACTTCGTTTTAACCACTTTTATTGCTTAAAAACCAACATGTTTTACAATAATAATTTAAATTTTGTGTTTTTATACAACAAAAGTGGTTTAAACCAAGTTTTTATTTTATTTTTTATTTAAATGGTGCTATTGCATTTATGTAAAGACTTATTTAAAATTCGTTCAGATAAAAACGGTACTGAGAAAGGATCCATTGGCAAATTTTTTTTTGAATTACATATTTTCTTGCAATAAAATGAATATTTTGCAAGCGCAAAAGCAATACAAAGCGACGGAAATGTTTTGACAAAAGATCAATATTTATATGAATTATATGACAATGTAAATATGTTACACTTACAGTTGACGTAGGGTTAGCTTTACTCGAAATGTACGGGTAGTAAACGAGTTGCAGTCTATGGTTCGCTTATATAGATTTTCTGCTATCTTCCCATAGATAAATAACTGATAAAAGGCTGATAAAGTGTACAGTGGTGGACAACCCGCGGAACGTGAACCCATATCGTTCTTCGATGATATATTACACTGAAGGCAAAAATTTCAAAACTTGTTCCAATAAAATTTAATAATGAAATTTAAAAACTGTCGTTACCATTGTTTCGGTCCTATGGGACTGTTCAGATTAGGGTTTATATGTTGTTTTTTATTAATTTAATTCTTTTATAATACACATGACATATATATAATTTAAATTTTACAATACCTAATGAATATTTTAGAGTTCTTGCCTAAATGACTCCTGAAACCTTCAAGGCCACTGTTGAAAATGTCAAGAGACCTAGAGATATCATTGAGCAGCACCATACCTCTTGTTATGCTATGCTGGGCCAGAACGTTCGTTCTGCCGTGTGGAATACAGAGCAAGTCGTGGTGACAACCCTGGCGGTAGTTGTTCGGTACGAACAATTTAAAACATCCCGTAAGAGGTATGGGCTGTCAATGTCATAGTTTATAATTTTATATATAGCTTTTCTACTATCCTGTGAAATTATTGATGCAATTATTGATAAAGGCGTGCAGTGATGCATAACCCGCGGCCCGCTAGCATATTTCGTGCTCGCGATCCCATTTCTTTTGGCCCAGTAGACGAACTTTATTTTATGTTTGACGTAAGACGTAATTCTTGAAAACTCTTGCATAGAAAATTTTTATAAAAATTATTATTGTAGTTTTCTTAACCCATACTCGATGGCCTAATTTTTTAAAATATATATTTTTTAAATTCTAGAAAAATGAACTTCACAGGAAAAAAAAATCGAAAAAATTTCGCTGAATTTTATATAAATATTAAAAAACCTTTTTTTGTCCATAGATATTTTCAATTTTTTATTTTTATTTTTTATTTTAAGATAAGTAAATTTGCCTTTCCGGCAAGAAAGTTGTGCACATTCAACAATTTTCGTCATGGCAGAAGTGGAATGGTATTTTTTTTTATTCCCAGTACGTACGTTTGGTTTAGTTAAAAAAATGATTGATAAATTCAACATCTTATCTCATTCTAGTGCCTAAAAATGTAATATACATCGGTAGGTATCTAATTTTTTATTTATTTATTTTTATTTTTACTAGCTGACCTGGCCACACGTTGCTGTGACGTGAAATCGAAACATAACACCATTTACTGGATGGTTACCCACCCTAGATAACCAAGTAATGTGTCGATAAATTTACTCACACCGCCATCTGTCAGAAACTTATGGAACTCACAATTAATTACAAAGCATTGTCCTATAACAAACATTCAATTCGCATAATAAATATTGAGGTCAGTAATCGAGATAAAAAAACTATCAAATCTTTTTAGTTGGACCAAATTAAACACAGAAAGCCAAATTTTATAAAAAGTAGTTTTGGAGTTTATTTCGAACAAACATCGTGACGCGGGATTTAAATATATAATTGAAGATAATCGATATTCTATTCAGAGTATCAGGTTTTTGTGTATACTTCTCCTCCGTCTACAAGTAAATCCCTTTTTAAGGAAAGTCTTATAAAATCGTATGTAATAAAGCTATACAAATTTTAACAAAATAATATGCAAGACGGCAGTTTTCATACAAAACTCAAATTTGGATTTGATGCCAAAATACCCAAACAAATTGAATAATTTATTTTTTTATCAAATTGAGTTGCAAATATCTAGTACGAATGTGTGCTAGTGTATTTATTTATATTTTAGATTATAAAACATAGGTTATTAAATATTCAACTTTCCACGACTTAATAGGTTATTAATAAAAAAAATAAACATAGCCTATTTTGCGTTAATCTTATGAAAAATAGAATAGAAAATTAAAAAAATGATAAAAAAAAAACTTAAAAAAATATATTCTTGAGTAAAATTTTTAATTTATATACGACAAATTTGTGTTTCAATGTAAATCGGTCATTTGTAATTTAAATATAAGACCAACAAAATATTTTTTTTATTTAAAAGCCACACCTTTTAATGCCACTTTATAAATATATTGTTTCTCCCTGCGTCTCATTTCCATTTATTGGATGACCAACACCTCTGCCACAGGTCACCCCAAGTGGTTCGCTACGTTTGGTGACTTAGCAGGGGTGCCCGGGTTCATGGGGTGATGTTTGGTTGGGTCTTGATGGCGGGTGCGTCGGCCCACCTTCTGCGTGGCGGGCCGGATTGGGAGATGCTAGTTGAGGGAGACCCTTTACAACCGGTTAACATTGTCCGGGCCGCTCGGTAGTACAGGGGCCCGACCCTCAGGCTCACGACTGAGGGTGGGCTGCCCCATCAACGAGTGAAAAAACTCCGCCGCTGCTGTTGTGCCGGTTCGTGACCGGAGGGGACCCAGCAGCAGCGTTTGGGGCGCATTGGGCGACCTCTCCAGCCGGACTCTCCCTGCCCATCGCCTTGCACCGCAGTGGGTGGGTTGGATTCATACGTCCATCATTCCTGGAAATTCTGATCCCCAGCATCCTACCCACCCCTCATACCCTTTCCTTCCCGACCTTCCACTCCACACACACAAAATAAAAACAAAAATAAAAATGAACTTACAAACTTTCAAAAATAACTTTTCAACAACGGCGAGAAGCAGGAGTCCCCGGTGCAGGCCAAAACTGTTGGTGAATTTCACCAACATTCGCGGCCTGCACAAAAACTTAAACTCTGTCCACCACCATCTTCTCACCCAACGTCCTAACCTTCTCTTCCTCTCCGAAACGCAGATAGCCGAGCCTCGTGGTTCAGTCGACAATGCTCTGAAGCAGTGCGACGAAAAAACGCGGCTTACCGAGCCTACAACACATCTCGAACGTCCGAAAACAGAATATTATACAACCAAATTGCAAAGGAAAGTAAGAGAATCATCAATAGGTCGAAATTCGAGCACGACCTGCAGGTCAGCAGAAAGCTGGCTGCCTGCCCGCATGGTAGCAGAGCGTTCTGGTCGCTTGCGGGCTCTATAGGTCGCAATTTCTGCAAACCCAGTCTGCCACCTCTTACCAGACCTGACGGCTCTCTAGCAAATACCGCCGCCGAAAAGGCTAACTTATTAGGCAAAATGTTCGCGGAAAACTCGACCCTCGATGACCAAGGTGCTATCCCGCCGTCGGTTCCTCACTGCGGTTTTCGTATGAAAAAGCTGAGGATTCGGCATCGGGATGTACTCCAAGTCTTACGAGGGCTTGATGTTAATAAAGCTAGTGGGCCTGACGGAATACCTGCCCTGGTATTGAAGAGGTGCGCTGCAGAAATAGCTCCAATTTTGACGAAGCTTTTCAAAATGTCCCTGAAGTCTGGGTCTGTGCCCTCTGGTTGGAAAAAAGCGATCATTCACCCTATTCCAAAGAAAGGTGACCGCTCTAATCCGGCCAACTACCGCCCCATAGCGATCACATCTGTTCTGTCAAAAGTGATGGAACGTGTGGTCAACGACAAACTACTCACATACCTCGAGAAGAACAAAATTATTAACGACCGTCAATACGGATTCCGGCGGAACCGCTCGTGCGGTGATCTTCTCGCGTATGTGACACATGTTTGGGGGCGGTGCCTGGAACGCTTTGGTGAGACCCAAACCGTTGCACTGGATATTTCCAAGGCCTTTGACCGGGTTTGGCACCGAGGGCTTGTCAACAAACTGCCTTCTTACGGACTTCCCGCTTCCTTGTGTACGTGGATTGCCGACTTTTTGAGGGAGAGGTCGATTCAGGCGGTTGCTGATGGTTTCACCTCTTCCTCGCATTCGAT
This sequence comes from Glyphotaelius pellucidus, assembly GCA_936435175.1. NCBI lineage: Eukaryota > Metazoa > Arthropoda > Insecta > Trichoptera > Limnephilidae > Glyphotaelius > Glyphotaelius pellucidus. The sequence goes on from OW386556.1 coordinate 9,876,356, forward strand.
AAATGCTGGCGTCCCACAGGGATCGGTTCTGTCTCCGACTTTGTTTCTGTTGCACATCAATGACCTCTTGACATGTGCACCGATTCATTGTTACGCGGATGACAGTACAGTCCATGATAGCTTTTTGTTTGACAAGCCTCCAAAGGGCTCACAAATCCCAATGGCTCGGAGGGCTTTGAAACAAAGAATGGACGGTTACCTCGAGAGTGTTTTCTCTTGGGGTAAGAATAACCTCGTCGAATTTAATGTTTCAAAGACCCAATCATGTCTGATTACGTCTAAAAGGGATCGGAATGATAATCTAGTCTCATTCAACGGAAGCAATCTCCCGAACAGGCCTTCCATTGATATGCTTGGTGTAACTCTAAGTGACCAGTTCAGGTACGGGGGCTCCATCGAGGCCAGAGTTAAGTTAGCCTCTCAGAAACTGAGCGTACTGTACAGGGCCCGCAGATACTTTAATAGTACACAACTGCTAACCCTGTACAAATCGCAAGTGCGCCCCACGGTTGAATTTGGCAGCCACCTCTGGTCTGGAGTCCCAAAATACCTGAAAAAAACCCTCGACTCTGTGCAGAAACGGGCGGTCCGTTTGATAGATTCTCCTAACTTAACAAATGGACTGCAATCTTTAGAGCACAGGCGTCAGGTGGGAATGCTGTCCTTGTTCTACCGGTATTACAATAGAAGATGCTCCGAGGAACTAGCGTCACTGATCCCCTCGGCACCGGTGCATAGTCGGGAAACACGCCAAACACGCGCTCAACATTTGTACACGGTTGACATTAGTCACATGAGAACGGGTCGTTTCTACGACTCGTTCTTGAGTTCAACAGCCCGGCTGTGGAACGATTTGCCGGCTTCTGTGTTTCCTCCCTCCTACAATATGGGTCTCTTCAAGACCCATGTTCACTCCTTCCTCTCCTCAACAGCACCCTCCACACAGCATCTTCAAAGATGACATAGGCCCTGAGGGAAATTATTTCCCTCAGGGCCTCCTGTGTGGAGTTAACATAAAAAAAAAAAAAAATTTCCCATTCGTCCCGTTCCCCTTAGACCCCCCCTTCCTCTCCCGCATCCCCTTCCCCTCACTCCCACTCCGCCTTCTCCGCATCCCTCTCCCCACTCCCCTCTCCCGCTTCCCCCGACCCACGAACCCCCTCCCTAAAATCCTTCGGTTATGTGCTTTTACACCCTGTATATTGTTTCAGTAATTCTGAAATATAAACATAAAATATATTGCACGTTTTTTATCATATATTTGAAGCTTGACTGCAATATGACTTTATACCACTGGCCTTTTTAATCATTTTTTTTATCAATGCTAATTGGATTGATAGTGAAAAATGCGTGTTTACTCGTATATAAATGGTTGTATGCAAATTTTCTTGCCGTCCAATCATAGCGAGGAAAGTGACTGTTTAGTTGCGAATCTCATAGTGAATATTATTGCCAAAAAATTCTTTACGGTGATATTGTTGAAGGGTGTTTCTAGAAAAAAGTATGCTTTAATTAATTTTTTTTATTTAAATAAATGTACTTATGCTTTAGATAGTTATACCCATGACAATACATTATACATATATTGCAAACATATTTTTCAAAAAGTTTTAAAAACTTTAGTATATCCAATTGCTTCATCAAGCTTGATTGCGCCTATTTTTTAAATTTATTTTCTTGAAAACATATACTAATTTTTAAAAAATATACGTTTATATCTTGCTATATAGACTTCATTACGTATTACACCTGTCCTCAAATTACAATATTATTGTTTTACTTTGTTCTTCTATGGTGACTTGATCTTCTATTAAATATTTATTGTTCACTCCAACATGTAATTATGAAATAACTCCTACACCAAGCTCGAGAGCTAGCTCTCTTAATTCTTTTTATTCAACTATTTTGTTTTTGCCATTATATAATGTTTTAATACTGTAACAATGTTATAAATTAAACAACAAAAAAACTCTCAATACAAAATACAAATTTTATCTTACCACTAAATATTGTGTCAAAATGTTAACGTTAAAAAAACAGAATTAATGGGTTTTTTGATAATCGCAAATATTAATTAAAAATAAATCACTTAGGTAAGAACATACTGGGTCGACGTACGCTACGTAAGTGACACATTACGATGTCTGGACTACTAGCAATGCAAACATTTTCTATGGAATTCAGCATCACAATGACTTCGCGTACTACAACATGTGGCCAGTGTGATTCTGAATTCATCTATTTCCATAGAAAATGTATGGATTGCAATTTGTCCAGATATTCAATGTGTCGCTTACGTAACGTACGTCGACCCAGTATGTTCTTACCTTTATTTAATCAAAATTAACAACGTACATTCTGATAATGCTGAAATGGTGTATACAAAATGCTTGGATTTCATTTAATATTCTTTTCTTTATGATTGCACCCATAAAAGCTTACTTCTTAAATAATAGAAATGAGATAATAATTACCACAATACTCACGCACAGACTTTGTTTTTGTCAGATTTTTTTGTTACATATTTGACCCCATTTTGTATAACTGTTCCAATAACATTGGTTCCAAAAACTTTCAATAAATTTTTTTCATATAAATTTTTTTTTTTTTAAATTTTTGTTTTTGCTTTTAATATCTAACACGTTTTTCTTTCAATAGATGGGTGTCTCATTCGCATACACGGAAGAAGAGATCGCTGCGCTCGCAAAGCGTAAAAGGAACCATGCTCCTGGAAGGGTGTTCCAATTGCCTAAGTATCCTGAGAAACCGAAACCACAAACCAATAAACCTATCTAGGAAAATCATTCAATTCTTGAAGTTTCATATCACGTAATTTCTAAAAGCAAATTTATATATCTAAATGAAAAGTGTGTAAGTACGTATGTACGAAATATTGACTAGTGCGCCGTGCGACAGTGCAGCAAAAAATCCAAATTGCTATAATTACTCTAATAATATGGTTCATTATATGTTTTTGGGATGTTATACCGTGTTGCGCTACTTCCTTCTTTAGCCAACGCTTCGAACAGCGTTACAGCGTCCATCATTATGATGATGATGGACAATGTAACGCTGTCCTGTTGGCTAAATAAGTAGGTAGTAACACGGCGTAACACCCCAAAGACAAATAACGAAAATACTGTTGGTCGTGAAAATCTAAGATCGTATCTAATAATATATTGTCTACGTACACCAATTTACCAATGGTTTAGACAATTTTGTCTCGGCACCGTTCCCTGCTTCAGTCTCCATCGTGCGTCGTCTCAGCTGTGAGCCGAAAAAGTGAACTGGCTAACCGAAGTGAATCACATGGAGTCATGATGCCCCGAAGAAGGTTCAGCTGTGAACTGAAACTAATGAACTGACGTAAATTACGTGGGATCCTGAAGTCCCGAAGAAACTGCTGAATTTGTGAGCTACTCGCCGAAACTAGTAAACTAGTGAGCCGTATTAAAGTAACAGAGGATCCTGAAGCCCCGAAGAAGATTTGTTAAATTTTAATTAATATATTTCAATGTTTGTTTTTAATTAATATTATTAAATATTAAAAAAAAAAGAAAAATTTTTTATTCTTACATAATTATAATCGTCTGAATATAATTATATAATCTATAATGAGTCCATCTCCATTCTCCTATTTCCTCTCCCAGTATGAATGGATTAGAAAAAAAAACGAAAAAACCATCGGCATAAAAATGGTAAGTAATTTGATTTAAAAAATGGAGCAATGATTACATAATTTGTTGCTACTTTGTGTCAAAGGACACTTTTACATTTACAAAGTATTTGTGAAATGTGACATAAAGTCATTAAATCACGAAAAAAGTGTTAAAACTTATCCTAATCTAATTATCCCTTAGTCCGATAATTATTTTTTTTTCTATAGGTAACAAAGGTGAATAATATTATTAGTAGACCGCAAGAAATTGATGTAAAAGCTTTCAATATATATATATTTTAACTACATGTTTGAAATAAAAAAAAAATGTGAATGTCTATATAAATTTTTAGATAGTTACAGACATTTATGGATACTATGGAAATTTTTGGATACTTGTGGAAATTCATGGAAAGAAACTTAAAAATTAAAGAATATCTGTCGTAATGGACGTCCTTCCAAAATGGAAAAACTTTATGTAAAAATTCCAGATGGACATTTGGATGATTTTTTAAACGTCGAAATTGTACTATTGGACAAAGAATAAAATGCTTAACTATCACGATAAGAATTGTCCGGTTGGACAAATAATTGGCAAAATCACTTGATTACACGGTAATTCGCAGAAATCATTGTTATCAAGTATTGATTAAACTAACAACGCCTTTGATATTTATTTATTTACGATATAAGTACCTTAAAATACCCAGAAAAAAACATTTTTACAAAAAACTGGTGTACTTACTATGCTAAACATATTCATTATTAAATACTTATAAACAAATAGATAATTATTTTCACATTGATATTGTTCAATTGGTCGAAGAATTGTTCAAATGGACTAAACTGATTTAAAATTTGCCAGCGATAAGTACATTTTCGGACAGACGGCCTCAGTGGTCCCGAGGTAAGATTCTGGACTCACAATCCGAAGGTCGCGGGTTCGAACCCGGCATGCGCAAATAAATTTTATTTGATTAATTTGTGTTATTTCACAATTTATGCATTTAAAATAATATACAGTATATTTGCGGCACGTTTAGAGTGGAAGTATCGCCCTGGTGTAAGACTACAATTCAGAATTGAAACGTTGCTTGAAATGGCTTTAGCCTTGTTTAGTGACCAAATCTGAAAAGCCAGGTACTTCCCCACCTTCCTCTTCTCCATCTCCTTCCCAACGTTGCTTGGTATCAGTATCGCCCTGGTATAAGACTACCATTCAGAATTGAAACGTTGCTTGAAATGGCTTTAGCCGTGTTTAGTGACCAAATCTGAAAAGCCAGGTACTTCCCCACCTTCCTCTTCTCCATCTCCTCCCCCTCCCCACTACCTTCAGCCTCACAACATCCCCCAATTGGGGATGCCACAGTCTCACTGGATCCAGACGGGAGCAGTTGGGACTCTTGTTCATATTAAAAAAATAAAAATTGCAAACATTCTCAATATATAAGGAGCAAAACTCTAGTTACAGACCTTTACTCAATTCGGCGAAGCCAAAATAATTCCGCCAGCAGCTGTCTCTTTGTATTTATTATCCCAAACAGAGTACACATATTCAAAGTTGTCTTTTAGAAATTTTTTGATAGCGTTACCAAAAATGTTTGTAAAATTTATGTTGTGCACAATTTTACGGTGAATAATTTTATAGATAAGTTTTTAGATTTTCACGGCCAAAAGTTTTTCGTTATTTGTTTTTGGGGTGTTATGCCGTGTTGCGCTACCTCCTTCTTTAGCCAACGTTTCGGACAGCATTACAGTGTCCATCATCAGATCAATTATTATTATAGAAATTACACATCTATTAATATAGAAATTAAACATCTGCCTTGATGATGGACTCTGTAACGCTGTCCGAAACGTTGGCTAAATAAGGAGGTAGCGCAACACGGCAAAACACCCCAAAAACAAATAACGAAAATAATTTTATAGTTTACCGCTTAGCCACGTCGTCAAACTGTTAAAACATTGCAAGATAAGATCCATATAGACCGTTCATCTGTCATAGTATCACCACCTACCTATCCTAAAAACTTATTTGGAAGTTAAGGTACTTATAAGATATTACGGAATTTGTCTGAATTGACCGAATTCGCAGCATTCAAGAGTCCTTCCTTCGACTTGTATTCATCTTCCGCCAAGTTGTGGTCATCTCTATGGACATTGTTGTCAAGTTGAGATGCCAAACAAGATGTCCACAGGTCTGTTCACAACTTCATAACTGCAGCGGCACCAGAAACTACTGAAACTCAAGTCTATTGTAACAGATTCCTCTTTGTCCAACTTTCGCATTGTCGTCCGATGGACAGGCATGCCGCGTTTATGTGGACATGTTAAATTTATCCAACCATTTTATTCATCATTGAAAAATATAATGAAATTTTTAAAAATTTTGAATATATATTCAATACCATAATGACACATCCATACTAATAATATAAATGCGAAACTGCTCGAGTTTGTTTGTTACGCTTTCACGCATAAAAAAATTAAAAGACTTTAAAAATTCTTTCACCAAAACACTTTCAATAGAAAGCTAAATTATATGCGAGGACTATAGGCTGTATATAATGGTAAACTCTGGCGTTATGAAATTATAAATATTAATATATTTTATTTGTTATGCGTTTTCTGTCGCTAACAAAAGCGAGTTATTGCAACGTCAGAAAACAAATCGTTGCCATGGAAACGATGTTGATATATTTGTGGGCTCTATGCTGGTAGGTACTCAGCCCCCTACCTATTGGTCGGCTGCTGCTCCAGAAAATTCAAATATTAGAATATGTTTTGTTTTTTTTGGCGAGCTTATGTTTTGGAATAAATGTCAGATGAGAGTTCCTACATTAAAAATATAATTCGTAACGATTATTAAAACTGTATAATGAATAGTGTTATTTTTTATTATCATTACAAACTTCCTCATATTTAAATAAAAGTAAAACTCCGAAATGTTTGTAAGCGCATACATTACGAACGACTGCACCAAATTGGATAATTATTTTTTCTTTGAGCTCTAGGAATTTAGGTGGCACGCGAGCTGTTTGAAAACTGAATGTACCGGGAATGAATGTATGGAATGCGGGAGGGACGGGGGGAGGGGGGGAGGAGGGAGGGGGGATAATTGATAGGTGTAAGCGCTACAGTAATTTCCCCTAATACTCTGCGAGCGAAGCCGCGGGGAAAAGCTAGTATTATATAAATATAATTAAAGCTTATCAAAGCAATCGGTGGCGACACTGGGATAAATTTTCTGTATTGAATGAAAAAGCAAAATTTTAATTTTTAAGGCCGGAATGGGTACCTACCGTCATGTCACCCCGAGAAAGATTAATTGGTTAACCAATACCTCTGCATAGGTCACCTCAAGTGGTTCACCACAGTTGGTTACTTAGCAGTGGTGCCGGTGTACATGGGCTGAAGTTTTTCTGTCTTGTATGCGGATGACCTGGCCATTCTGAATCCCAGATTTCTACCCACCCCTCTTACCTTTTACCTTGCACTCCACTTTCCTTGTTCACCTTTCCTTTTTACCTGCACACAGCTTCCCAAGATGACAGAGGCTCTCAGGTAAATCATTTTCCTCACGGCCTTCTGCCAGGAGCAAATAAAAAATTGATAATTTTTTTAAATAAAACTAAATAGAATATTTTAGCCTGATTTTTAAATTTTTAACCAAAATGTAATTTTACTAGTAATGGATGATAAAAAAGCAACTGTAAATTTATGCAAGGTGGAGTATTTTTTAATGTAGTGTCCTCTGCGTACAAAGACATCTTCAAGTTTGGGAGGCGGGAATGGGTACCGCCTTTGGATAACCAAACCTTTATTGGATAACCAACAACTCGGCCGTAGGTCACCCCAACTGGTTCGCTACGTTTGGTGATTTAGAAGGGGTGTCCGGGTTTATGAGGTGAGGTTTGTCTAGGTCTTGGAGGAGGATTACCAAGACACACTGAACCCCAGACTCCTATCCATCCCTTAAACCCTTTTCCTTCCCAGAATTTTCTTCCATTTTTTTTCCTTAAAAAACCCCCTACGCAGCATCCCCAAAGATGACAAAGGCCCTGAGGGAGATTTTGCTCTGGCCTACTGTATGGAGCTCACGTAAAAAATATAAATAACGTACCTACCTTGTAAATATTTACTTTTTTTCAATTTTACTGGAGATTTATTTTCTTAATTTGAAAAAAAAACATTTAAAATGGAAGTATGCAAGAAATGCATCTGTGTGAGTAGGTACTATGTGCTTGCAAAATTTTTGCTCCAATAAAAACAATACTTAAGAAAATTATTTCCCGTTTTTACAATTATTATACCTAATCATAAAGCTATTATTATTTGTGCCCAAGATCCACGACAAATTTTAATTTTCATAATAATTTGATAAAAATTTGTACCTGGTCCGATAATATCTTCAAAGTTATGGGGGTAGCTTGAGCCACAGCCTCCCTAAGAGGGGGAGTGGAGGGGGTAAAAAAACACCCCTTTCCGTCGTGGAAGGTTAATTGACATTTTTTATGACCACCATTCTTTAGGCGCACAGTACGAGCTCCTCCGCCGTTGTCCCGAGGTATTTTTTTAATTAGGTATATTTTATGCCCCCAAATAAAGAAAAGGGGTTCGCTATTCTTAAGTATCAGATATTACATCCTAGCGTGTAATCAACCCCGCTGGAGTGACCACCTTTCCCAACACAGATCGGAACTATTCAAATTTACTTTGTAAAGCTGAACAAATTGTACAACTCGTCAAAATATTGATTATTGAAGCGTATTAACAATTTTTAGAGAAAACGTAAAAAGAAGAAGACTCTGAAAATAATTGTATTCTGACCTGGGCCCATTTATCAACTTTTGAATCAAAACCAGTTCACATAGGCTCGTTTCTTGAAAACTATTTATTATTAGTGAAAAATAACGGGAAAATAAAATCAAAAATTGTGCATTTAAACATTTAATTGGTTCCCTCTATATGTGTTCTTTGTTAATTACTGTTATTGAGGGTTTGAAGTAATAACTAAATGGACAAAAACTGAATAGTATTTTGGTAAAACGAGGAGGTACCTAACGATAATACATTTGCCGAATAAAATATGTTTGTTTTTATTTTTTTTTTTTGTTAGTAATTTTAGTTAGAAAAAATAAAAGTAAGGCATTTTTAAAACTTATTTACGTATGCATTCTAAATTTTTATATTTCAAAAATTTTATGTTTGTTTATAATTATAAAAATAGTTTGTTGTTTAGTACACCTTTCAAAAACAGTCGGTAGAGACGCAGCGAAAAAATTGGTTCCATTTTTCTACACCCAATTATTCCAATTTGATCGGAGACTACTGAATCCGGTCCAACCGACCTCACCTGATCCGGCCCGCCACGCAGCAGTGGGCAGACGCAACCGCCAACAAGACATTCACAAATCTCACCCCATGAACCCGGGCACTCTAACTAAGACGCCAAATGTAGCTAACCATTTAGGGTGGCCTGTGGCAGAGATGTTGGTTATCCATTAAATGGTTTCCGGGGCGGCGGCAACCAAACCGTCTTCCCAAATCGTGAAATTAAAGTAATTTTCTGTAAAAATTATATAAGTTTAGGTAGCTACTTTATCGCTTGTCTAGATGTAATATATAACATAACATTCATCAAAACGAAGAATGAAAAACAAAAACTCCGTACGAATCGACATAAAACATAATATTTTTAAAAACATACTGACGGTCCCGAAAAACATTTTAGATCTGATGAAAATCGTCTTGTTGGCTTATTTGAACATCTTTTTGATTTTGTAATAGTTTGTATTTTCGGAATTTTCTATGAAATGTAAAAACAGGCTAATGCAATTTTTTTTTATATTTCTTGATCTCAAAAATTGTAAAAATGCAGAAACTTTGCTTTAAAGCGTAACGTAAAAAGCCCTAATGTAAAACAACAAAATGGCATATCCGACATTGTCTTCGGGACTGTCGATACAGAGATTAAACATGATTTTTATTGAATCCCTTTAAAAATATTTTTTTAAATTGAAGAAAAAAATCCTTAAAGATTTTCTGTCCCAAATTCATTCACCTCGTGGGCACCCTTTTCGAGATAAAATACTGCCGTTATTTTTTCGGCTAAAGAAAAGGGGATGACATTATCCCGATTACGCCAGCCTCCCCCTCCAATAAGCCAGTTCGTCAGCCGCCAACCCCTTCGCTCTTCCTCTTCCCCAACTCTTCTTTTTGTTCATTTCTTTTGTACTTTTCCTAATCTAATCTATCGCGAGGTTCGGGCCTAAATTAGTTCAGAGGTACGAAACGGAATTATTCTAAGAGTCAAATCCATGTTTATCATTTTTATATTAATCTTGGATTACGAGGACTGTAATAAATATGTTCTCCAAGGTGCTGCGGTCGCAAGGAACGATTTCACGTGCAATCCGGCAACACTGTCGTGTGGCCTGGTTCCCTCACGCAAAATACCCACCACTCTGCAACTAAATGTGACGCTTTATCTCGGCGTAGCAGCCGTTCGCGATGGAGCTTTTCCATGGACATTTCCTATGTCATTTCTATGATGGACATTTCCTATCAAAAATACTTTCTTATCTCTTCTTTTTATAGTACGTGTTCGAGTAGAAAAGGTCGAATAATTTCAGGTGACTTTCTCAGTCTTGGCACTAGTATGACAGGTATCTGACAAACTTTAATTAGTGTTTCCTGAGCTTATTTTTTATAAAAATGTGATCGGCAATTTTGTCCCTTTCGACTCAAGGTCAAATACAAAACTCTCAAAGTAAACGCAATGTGACTTCCAACCATAAAAATCGAAATCCAATAAACCTCAAATATTAAAATTTTATCAAAAGTTAATTTCATTTTTATTTTAAAAGAAAATAACTTAAGGGAATTTGGGAAAGATATTCCGTTTTCTACCCCATTGGCAACCCTTTTTTCATAAGTGTCGAACCTGTTACTCCCTTGTTCACGTCTAGTCACGTTCTATGCCAATTTAACAAGTAATTTATACTTTTAAAAAGGAAAAGAATTTTCTTTGTCAAAATGCCGGAAAAATTGGTCGTTTATCTGTGAATAATTTGAATTCGGGGTGAGTTGCTTGAAAATATAAAAACAATATTTTTTTAGTTTCATTAAGTTTCGATAAATTTTTCATATATTTTGCTATAAATAGATATTCGGGTCATTATAAACAATAATTTCAATACAAACTTGTCATATTTCAAGTTAAGTTTGTATTGAAAGTCAAGTTTGTGTTGAAATTAATGTCTGTTGAAAGGAAATTCTAACAATTATTCAAATTTCAGTGTTAAAATTCTGGTTTTTGAAAGCTCTATTCAGGTTCTGTTTTTATGGGCCGGTTGTTTTACAGTATTTGGACACTTGATAAATATTATCTTTGAAATTTGAAAAATTGTTCGAATTCTGCGAAACAACATTTCCTAATTTTATGATATTCAATTTTTTTTTATAATTATTAGCCCAGACAATGAAGGGAAAAAATCATGCAATATGGGAAATAATTCCCCACAGGCTGGATTTTTTACAAATTCAAGAACTCTATTTTCAAACATTGGTTAAGTAGATATTATCATATTCAGAAATGCTTGCACAAAAGTCATATATTCGAAGAGGGGTTGGGGGAGAAGCACTACAAGACCCATGTTGTAGAAGGTCGACTCCTCAAAAACGGTTCCATGCCAACTGAGAATAAAGTCAACTCAACACCTCCTTGAAAAATCATATTAAAAGCTATGAAAAAAATAATTTTAAATTAGCCAATAACCCTAACCTAACGTAACCTATTTAACTTATTTTTAAAATATTTTTTTATCACTTTAAATGACTTATCTGAGATGGTTCTGAGTTGGTTTCATTCCGAGTTGTCCGGTCACCCTCAAAAATACCCTCCACACAGCATCCTCAAAGATGAAATAGGCCCTGAGGAAAATTATTTTCCTCGGAGCCTCCTGTGTGGAGATAATGTAAAAAAAAAAGTAATCCTTCAGTAAAGACATGCCTTGATGTTTGAGTTTTAATAACTACTTTTTAAAAATTGCTTAAATTGAACGTGGAAAAAGGTGTATTAAAAAATAAAAACGCCACAAAGACTAGATCGGTACGTCACTCAGACTCGCAATATCGGAGGTTGTATTATGAATTTTCTTTGAAAAATTACCCGGGCCCGATAATGCGGCCCCCAGTAAAGAAATCACTTTCACAAAGGCCCTCTTTCAATGGGGATTACAGGAGCCTATCGCACGTGTATCGGTTTATTAAATTTTGCAAATTTTCCGCGAAATTTGGCCGGCATTAAGCACTTCGCCTTTCAATTTTTTATGCGCCCGCCTCGATTTTTTGCAGGACGAAGGTAATATGGACACCGCAGTACTATGCTTGTAAAGTGTGTATCAGGACCACTCAGTGATTTCAGAACTTATTTGGAATGAAAAATGAATGTAGATGGCGTTTTGGTTTTTAAAGCGATTTATTTTTTCAATTATAATTTTTTGACGTGATAACGTCTTATAAATCGATGAACGCCGGCTGCACTCACGAAAAAGCATGACTCATTGTAACGTTCCGCCTAAGCCGAGCGTGCAAGCGAGAGCGCGGAGCAAGCGTTGGGCCTAAGCGTTCGGCTTATGACGCATCTATCTCTCTTGCACTCCATTGTTATTATATGACATTAACACATAAAATAATCGTCGGTAAACCGACTTTACAGGCAACCATTTTTTTTTTAAATTTATTTATTAATAGAATATGTACCATGTTTCATGCTAATATTGCAAAACTTTTGGCAGTGATTCTTGATGAAAAAATTAATGCATTTTTTAGAGCCTTAATAAAAATAAATTGTTATATATTTCTGATTTGTGTGGTCTACATAGCGTTCGTATAAACACCCGGCTAAAATTATTATTATTTCGCACTCGGTCGACACTCGTTCAACTGTTTTATTTGAAATGTGAGGGTGGCCATTTTGATTTCCGAACACGTGCGTTACTAGCAAAATAATAATAATAATAATAATTGGACAATTTTTAGAGCGCCGTTTTTGTGAAAAATCACCTCAAGGGCGCAAAAGTACGCAACGATTATACTGAACAGTTTTTATTTGATTTTTTTTAAAACTTGGTAAAGATTTATTCTTTGATAATCGTGAATAAATCCATTAAAATTTCGCGGTATGAGCGCGAAACACAGTGTTTAATTGTTATAGAGTAAAATTGTAACCTTTTATTCTCATAGGCATCTATGTACTTTTTTTGAACATTATATTTTTTTTATTTTAAACTTGTACCTACCCCATAAAAAGTGGAGTTTGGGTATATGGGATCTCCTTTGTAGAACGATGGTAAATTCGTATGATTTTCAATATTCTCTAAAAATCAAAGTACCTACTCTTAAATCTATACATCCGGAAATGGAGGCTCTTCGCTTTTTAGCATCAACATGGAGTCCCAGGAGGAACGCCTTAGGGATGAAGATGAAAATATTGCACGCCTTTGCCGCTTAAGGCATCAATTTAATATCGTTAAATCACAATTTTGAATTACCTGATACAAAATAAATAATTATCAATGATGGTGAATTGGTGAAAAATTGAGAAATGACTATGTACGTTACGTGCACTTTCCTTCGGGAGGTAATTATTCACGATTTTCTAGTAAAAATTAATCTTACCGTTCCTACAGGTTTCAAACAAATCATTTTTTATTGACAAAGCAATTTAATCTACATACCTACCTACTTATCAACTTTTTAAAAATTAATTTGTTTGAAAAAACTTTTTTTATAACTTTTTATCCTCTTATACCAATTTTATTTGGCATTTTGCTTTTCTGACAATTGGAAACCAGACAAAAACGCTGTTAAAATTTCGTAAGACCAGAATTAATTAATTGAAAGTTTTATTATTTAAGTTTATTAGGGAAACAAACAGCGTATTTTATTAAAATAATAACATGTTACATGGTCTAATGAACCAGCGCAGTTTCCGGATAAAATTCATACTATATACAGAAAAACGTATGTTTATGATTTTAAAAAAACATTAGTGGATTTTTGTAGAAAAAGGGGTTTTTTTTAAGAAAAAAGAATTAAAAATCACAGATTGATTACGAAGTATAAAACACAGGACAGACAAAGTGAAATTAAACCAGGAACCTACCTAAAAATAACAACACATTTTTAAATCGTTGAATATGTTCAAAGATATTAAAAAATGATTAAACATGATTAAAAAAAGAAAAACAATATAATGAGTATGAGAAAATAACACAATGTTGGAGGTTCGAAATTAACAATGTTTTAATTTTTTCATAAATGCATTTAGTATATTGACTTTTGAACTGAGAACAAATGGAAATCATCAGCGTCTGAAAATAAATTATTGTATTTTGTGCACGTCCTTCTGAGAAATTAATGTTGTTTAGTTAGTTTTTGAGTGTGGGTTAATTAGTTTGATTGGAAAGTAGCAATTTATGTTTTCTAGAAGATAATTGTCGTCAATAACTTAATTTAAAGTCTCTGTTAACTGATTAACTTTTTTTGCTTTGCAGTTTTACAATCCAGCTTCACTCGAGATTGCGTAGTTCTAGAAATGATCAAATTTGAGAAAAGCTTTTTGGACGACTTGTTGCTAGTAGGTACTCGTATATCCAACCAAAAGTATATTATATGTTTACGAAAATAAGGTTTTATGGCGAAAGTTGTATTGGGCCAGCATCCGTCATTCGGGTGTCGTTCGTCACCTGGAGATGTCGCGGCAGTAAATCCGGAAACACGTCTTAAAAAGGGGACAATAAAATGGCGGCAAAGCGGAAACGGCTGGAAAATGGCGCCAAAGTGCGGATTGATGACCGCCGTAAAAATCGCTAAGTGAACCAGGCAATAACCTGGCTGGTCTCTGCAGGGGCAGGCAGATACCTTAGCCGGTGGATGATGACAGCAAAGAAGGAAGACATAATAAAAGGGGTGGGCAAACTTTTGCTACGATTCAGATTTTTTTATGTGAAACAGCACGAAAGTTCCATCTGAACCCCTGGTTTCACAAAGTAAGCCTTTCAATTGCCTGCTAACGCATATTTACCATGATAATGAGTTAAACTGCTCCTTTTCATATTTTTTTATGTGAATACCGCACAAGAGTCCCAACTACTCTCGTCTGAAGTTAGTGAGACTATGGCATCGCCAATTGGGGTATGTTATAAGACTGATGTTAGGGGGTGAAGAAAAGGAGATGGGAAATCAGGTCAAAAAACATGGCTAAAACCGATTCAAGCATCGTATCAATGGTGGTTTTACACCAGGTAAAACTGATAGTGTCTTAAATCTGGAACGTGCCGCAAATACACTACATCTTATTTTATATGAATAAATGTTGAAATAACACACATTAATCAAATAAATTTTATTAACGTACACCAGGATTTGAACCCGCGACCTTCGGATTGCTATTCGAGAGCCTTACCCTTTGACAACGGAGGCCGTCAGAATGCTAACATTTAAAACTGCGCTTAAAATTTTGCATTAAAATTTTATTCTGTAAATATTATTCTCTAAATTTTTTTTGTTTTCTTTTAGATCCGGCAATAACGAGGAAAAATTATTTCAAATTTGTTTGCTTTTACTGTATATGTATTGGTTATTGAGAGTACAAATGTACACTTACAAAGGCAGCAGGGTCTCTAGAGTCATTCATAATAACTAGTGGTCGTCCAATGGTCGAAATTCGACCATAATTGTTATGTTTTTTTATTGATTTAATGTATTTTTAAAACATAATTAAAAAAAATATTAGCATTCTGCACTCCTTCTCTACATAAACTATAAGCGTGCGAAATTTCATACTCCTCCGTCCGCGCAATTTTTGTTAAAAGGGGTTCAAATTTTTTTCTTCATGTATTAATATACTGACGATGATAAACATAGCTTCCTTTCAGGAAAAAAAAAGTTTACGTGTATGACGAAGGAGGTAAATCAGTTTCCATACACCTGTTTTTGGAAAAGTCATGGGATTCCTTCAATGCTCCTCACTATTTGGAACCATAAGAACTATCTAATCCCCTATTCTGGAGTGTTATGAGGCTGAATGTAGTGAGGAAGATCATCAGATGTCGAAAAGGACGGTGGGAGTACCTTAAATAAAATAGCGCCGCGTTTGATGACCAGATCTACATAGCTAGATACTTTTTTTTAAAGAAAGACAAACATTCCCGGGTTACGAATAACTTGACAATGTTTGAAAATCTCCTACTATCACCACAGTGAGCCGAAAATGTTGCTTGAGTTGTGATGGAGGACTTAGCCAGCCGAGGAATCGAACACGCGACACCCGGGTGGGACCCAAACACGATGCCGAATCAACTACTTCCCAACCTTCCTCCCCTCGTCTCCTTATCTTCGTCGTTCTCTTCATCCTCACAACAAAATCCGATTGGGGGTGTCATATTTGGCACCGAACGGTCGGGAGCAGTTGGGAAACTTTTGCGATTTTTAATTTGTTCATGTGACACCTCACAAGAGCACCCTTCTCTGGACTATATAAAGTTAGGGAACCTTTATGCCCACCCAATTGTGTTGGAGGTTGAGTCGAAAAAATGACCCATTCTTATGAACATAACATAAACACAAGAGATTCTCTTTCAACCAGGCTGTAGCATTACAAAAAAAAACGCAAAATGGCATTGGTTTTGGTTAGCAAAATTTACAAAATATTTACGTGTGTGAAACCACAGGTACGTATTCCAAAGGTGTGCCAAGTCTGTCAATAGTTACGTTTATGATAGACATTTGGACTTTGTTGCCTTGCGGGCTGTAAAAGTGTGAAGAGTTGGAAGAAAATTTCCAATACTCCCCTGCCAAAGTGACAGGGGCGTATTATTTTATAGGCGGTGATTTGTGGGGTTTGTTCGTCACACCGGGGCGTTCTTTTATTGGGCGTAAATTTTTATTGAGAATTTAGTAGCGTATTATTGCTACTCTATTTCACTTATTATGTCTACCTTTCTTGGAGTTTTTAGGAATCTGCGGGGAAAAATGATGCCCTTTTATTTATTGGATTTCCTACTTTAACATAAACAGAGTCTTTGATAAAAAACGTTACTGCAAAACACAATATTTTCCGTTAGATTTTTTACCTCCAAAATGTTTCATATCTCAAAATCCTAAATGCAGCGTCACTGGGCTTAAAGGTCACCCAACGATATTTGGTCGACCAACGCATTTTTCGAATTGTGTGTATTGGTGTTCACTGAAGTATGTACGATGTAGATTTTTTTACGTTAAATCCACCAGGGAAGTATTGAGGAAAATAATTTTCCCCATGGCCAGGCCAATGCTATCTTTAAGGGTTGCTGTTTGGAGGGTTTTTTTAGAAAAGGAAGAGGAAGAACTGGGAGGGGTAAAATTACGAGAAGAGTTAGGAATCTAGGATTCAGTGTGTCCAGGGTGACATACTTTCCACTGGAGTTGAGAGAGTCCTGCTGTAGAAAAAGGTCTCCCTCAACCGGTATCTCCAAATTCGTCCCGCCACACAGTAGGTGGGCAGACGAAACCGCGGCCAAGACTCGGACAAACCTCACCCCATAAACCCGGGCACCCCCGCTAAGCCACTAAACGTACAAACTACTTGGGGTGACCCATGGCAGAGGTGTTGTTGGTTATCCAATAAATGGATCCCGGGGCGGCGGTACCCATGTCTGCCTCTCAAATTGGACGATTTTGGTTGGGGATCGAGTCTATTGTATATGAAGGGACCAAGGAAAGTTGGGAAGTACTGCACAATAAATGACCTTCGTATTTTTTTTTAATTTAATTAAAATTAAATTTGATAATTAACAAGTTCTGCAGGTATTTTAGTATGCATTTTTGTTACAGCTGTTTCGGTTTACAAGACCATTTTAACAGTGGTTAATCCACCGTTAGACGACTTATTTATACGATTTTAAATGTCAAATTTTGAAGGTGTTTATATTGATTTATTACCGGACCAATTTGCTGATACACTAATAATTGAGAGTGTATTATGTGGGGTTCGGAATCTGTTTTCCCAACGAAGTGTTAAGGTTTTCTTAATTGTTTTATAATGACGTTATTGCTATGACTCATTTAAGTGCGTTATATTTTTTAGGTTTTGTAAACACACTTTCAGTTTTGTGAAGCAACTGTCCCATAACAATGTAATAACAGAACTTGAATAGAACTTACACAGAACGTGAAAATCAACTTCAAATATTTGATGAATCCATCAAATTTTTTGAAACAACCCATCCTAAGTAGCATACTAAAATACTTGCAGAAATTGATAATAAAATTATCAAATTTAATCTTAATTAAATTCAAAAAATATTAAATGGAATTCTACGAAATAAACACAAAAAAATCAATAAGACCTTCATAATGTTATCATGATCATAAAGTCCAAATCAATATCAAAATGCCTGCTTTAAGTTCTGATTTTAATTTTTAAAAAATGTGAATTTCTTAGTATTAATTAAATGCAACGTTTGTATTAATATTCATAGCATTAATCAACTTTTTTTAAGGATTGTAAGAATCATAATGATATTTGTTATTAAATTTGAAGCATCCTTATCCAGCATTAATCTTATCATATAAATTAATTTAAAATGAAGGGTGCGATTTAACAAATATGTTTTTTTTTTATTATGACGCATCAAAACTGAAATACTTGGAAGATATAAGAAACCAAAAAAAATGTCTGTATAACTTAAGGCCCCATGCGCGAATTGATGCAACTTATGATTGTTTTTTCAATTTTTTTCCGTTATATGCAAATACACATGGAGCGTGTCGTGAGGAAAACAACAATCATTACCGACTCAAACATTTGCTACAGAAGCAATCAAATCTTGGCTACGCAGACGACCTTAATATTATCTGGCTCTAAGAGAGATGTTTGACTGACCCTTTGGAGACTGCGGCAAGAGAGGTGGGTTTGCAAGTCAATGAGAATAGAACTAAAATCATGATGCAAACCCGAACCCCACACCGCAGAATTAAAGATAAAGTGAAGTTTAAAGACAACAATATCTTCTAAGTGTTCGAAGAGTTTACCTACCTGGGCTCCATCATAACAGGTCAACGAAGACCCAGTAGAAGTAAAGAAAGCGCATTACAGCCCTAACAACACATACTTTGCGTTGCTGCCAGTGTTCAAATCAGGAAACATCCATAGGAAAACCAAAATAACCCCATATAAAACAATTATTAGAACGGTCTCGGCCTATGGATGTGAGGCGAGAACACTGACAGCAACGTCTGCGGAACAGCTAGACACCTTTGAAAGAAAGGTACTTCGAAAGATCCTACGAGCGGTGCGAGAAGGAAAGGCATGGATAATCCGCCACAATAATGAACTCTTTGACATCTACCAAGCTCCCAGACTCTCTACCCATTTAAGGCCCCAAATTCTAAGATGGGCCGAACATGTGCACCGAATGCCAAGCACACGAGTACCGAAGAAGGTTCTAACAGGACACCCGGGAGGTAAACGAAAGGCGGGCAGACCTAGGCTGAGATGGGAGGATGATGTCAGGAAAGATGCAAGGGGACTACTCCATGTTGCAGATTGGAAGACGACGGCCGAGGACAGAGGGCGGTGGAGGCTTATCCTGAAAGAGGCCAAGGCTCGAAATGGGCTGTAGCGCCATTTAAGAAGAAGAAGAAGATAAGCAAATACACAACGTTGGAGCCCTATTAGATTTCTAAAAATATATATAAATAAGCTGGCATTTACTAAAAAAATTCAAGATGTATTTTATTTATTTTTGGTATAACTTAATGAGTAAAACCTCAAATTGTTATATTCAGTCATTGAAGATAATCATAGAGACTCTAAATCAAAAATTTGAAATAACATATATAAATTTAAAAAAAATAAAAAAATTCGGTCGCATCTAGCAATTGAACCCAGGACTTTAGATTTCCTGACAAAGCCTGAATCAATTCCTAGATGCCACCGTACGTTTTTTGATTTTTGTTTCAAATTTTCGATCGACAGTCATTAATATTGTCTTAAAAATGATTCAAATTTATTTCTCAGAAAATTATTATAATCTTTTTTGATACTAACACTTATTGCAAACAAAGAATATTTAAAAAAATTAACTAAACTTATCAAGATTTAAATAATATTTACATATCATGCAATAACAGAGTGATAGAGCAGGTATGAAAAATTAGAAGATTGTTTTGCATAACGAACGTAACTTTTGCGAAACTTGACGTATTCTGCCTCAGCATAATATTAAATGTATTACATGTGCAATAATTACAATACATTTATAATGTTTTCTATGCCAGATAAAAGCGCAGATAAAAATACATTCAAATCGTTTTTTTAATGCTAGTATTCAGTTTAACTCCTTTTCCGATCTAGCCACTCGAGCCTGTTTAGGCCTCGCTTAGATTAGGTAGTTTTACTGATTGTATCTTCCACTCTTGAAGGTTGTGGCATATATAACGTGTCACCGGATTCAATAATGCAATATCAATTCCCATCACTTAATAATTAATACAATGTCAATTCCCATAACTTTAAAATTAATACAATGTCAATTCCCATTTCTTAACAATTTATGCAATATCAAATCCCATGCTTAATAATGAAAACAATGTAAATTCTTAAAACTTATTGCAATATCATTTCATTACTTAATAATTAATGCAATGTCAATTCCCTTACTTAATAATTAATGGAATATCAATTCCCATTACTTAATAATTAATACAATTTCAATCACCATAACTTATTAAAATACAATATCAATTACCATAACGTAATAATTAATGCAATATCATTTTCCATTACTTAATAATTAAAACATTATCATTCCAATATTTAATAATTAATATAACGTCAATTGCCATTACTTAATAATTAATACAATGTCGATTTTAATTACTTTATTATTAATGCAATATCAATTCCCATTACTTTATCATTAAAGCAATGTCAATTCTTAATAATTGATGTATTTTCACTCCATTTTTTAATAATTAATGCAATATCAATTCCGATTACTTAATAATAATTAATAAAACGTTAATCTCCATTACTTAACAATTAATACAATGTCAATTCCCATTACATAATAATTAATATAATGTCAATTCCCATTAATAAATAATTAATACAATGTCAATTCCCATTTCTTAAAAATTAATGCAATATCAATTTCCACTACTTAATAATTAATGGAATATCCATTCCCATGACTTTTTTATTCATGCAATATCAACTCGCATTACTTAATAACTAATGCAAAATCAATTACCATTACTTAATAATAATGCAATACCAATTACCATTCAATACTTAATAATTAATGCAATATCATTTCCCATTACGTAATAAATAATAGACTGTCAAAATTAATGAAATATCAATTTCCATTACTTAATAATTAATGGAATATCAATTTCTTTTACTTTATAATTAAAGCAATATCAATTCGCAATACTTAATAATTACTCAGTAACGTAGTACCTACATTTTAAAATTTTGTTATAGTCTTTAACAAAACCCATGCATCAAGAATCCAGTATGTGAGAGGGGGGCCGGAGGGGGGGAGGGAACGTATCGCCGGGAGAGCAGGGAGACAAAGCGAACACAACACGTGTCTGATTGCATCTGAAATGTCAATTGCCTGTTTGACAAATCCAGTTTGATCTTGTGTCGTTGTTTTCCTCTTGGCTTTCCCCAGTAGCTACAAACCCTCTCTCCCCCATCTATGAGAATATCGGATTCTGTGGTTTTATCAGTTGGCTGTATATTTACGCGAAAAGCAATTTGATATGCGATTTTTTAGTTTTTTAAGTAAAGCATTGATTTTTGTTTTATTAAGTTTTTAAAATTTACACAACTGATAAACGATCGTTTAACATACAAAAGTAGTCGTTTACCAAATCAACATTACAAGAAAATTTTTTTTAAAGAAAGACAAACATTCCCGGGTTACGGATAACCTGACGATTTTTTAAAATCTCTTACTACCACCACAGTAAGCGGAAAATGTTGCTTGTGTCATGAATGGAGGACCTAGCGAGCCGAGGAATCGAACACGCGATACTCGGGCGGGACCCAAATGCAATGCCAACTCAACCACCGATCGGTCAATACGCGTTTATTAGTAATAAGGTATTTAGTAAAGAGAAGTAGGTATAGTATTTTCTGTACCAATTTTGAAAAAATATTGACAAATATATAGAAGATCTTTAGACTCCTTGGCCCCAGAGTGCTAACAAAATTAAATTGATTATTATAAAAAAAAAAACAATCATTTTAACCGAAAATTAAGATAGAGTTTACTTTGGACACACGGACTTGACTACAATACGCTTCCTACAGTTTGTATCTTCAATTATTACAACCCAATTATCAATGTTAAAAAAGCTAAAAGCTAAAATCTAAAGGCTGATGGGTCCGCAGTATCAGCTTCCCATCCAGGCATTACAGATGTAATGTTTGCTAGCTAATTCCTTTATTTATCAGTAGCTGGTACCCGGCATGCGTTGTTACGCCATTTAATAAATAAACGTTTCCACGGCAACGATTTGTTTTGCTTAGCAATAACTCGGTTTTCTTAGGGTCAGAAAACATATAATAAATATTATTTATTAATATTTGTAATTTCATAACGCCAGAGCTTACCATTATATACAGCATAAAGAACTCGCATATAATTTAGCTTTCTATTGGTGAAAGAATTTTTAAAATCGTTTTATTGTTTTATGCGTGAAAGCGTAACAAACAAACACACACAGTTTCGCAATTATAATATTAGTATTAGTATAGAAAAAAGAAATCATAAAATCTCAAAATGATATTCAAGTCACCTGATTCGACTTATCATTAGTGCATTTTCAGGGATACGTTAAAATATTGCAAATTTTCAATCTCTATGGAATGAAAATCCATGTATGTTTATTTACATACAATATTGCCCCATTCTGAGTTAGGTACTTACCGATGCGATGTCAAATACGAGGAAATCACCAAACTCCCTTGTTGCAAAAAATAAAAAATAACATATCAAAAAATCTTTTCTTTTTCCCCAACAAAGCTAAGTGCCCGCGGGGGGAGTGTGACACAAATCGAGTCGAATTTACATAAATTGGATTTGATGCGACTTCTCAATTTACCCGTGTGTGGCTCGGCACGTATTGCGCCAATCTCCCCCGCAATCGACACAAAGTAACGTGGAGATGCGGCTTTAGTTCTCGCCCACAGATTTTATAAAGTTTTCTCGAGGAAATGTTCGAAATTCGTTTTTGTGGTGAAAACATCATGTTCTATTTTTACAATAAAAATTTATATTTGACACAAAATTGTATAATAGAAATATCCCTGACATTGTGAAATTGAACATTCAATAGTCAAATTAGCATTTTCAGTGATAATATCACTTTTCCTGACGGCATCAAACTAATTTTTCAAAATACTACTTTTTTGTGAAAATACCATGTAATAACTTGTTTTCTCTGAAAATATCAACTATTAATTAAAATATCTCTAGAGGTATACGAGTATGGTAGAAATATCGTTTTTATTGAAAAAGCGAGCGCAGACCCGTGATACATCACTTTAAAAAAAAATTTTTTTGTGTTTATGAATAAAAATTTAAAAAAAAATTGCCGCCGCCGCTGACAATCGGACCCCTATCAAATGCTTGGAAGACAAATAACTATACTGCCTTACTTAACAATAAATAATTTTTGAATTTAAGCGTGTTACGTTCGTCCTCACACCACAACCGAAATTATATAGTTTAACTGGCTGGTACCCGGCATGCGTTGCAGTGCAAAGAAATAAATTGTTTCTCCCTGCATTTCCTTTACCATGCGTCCCCGTTCCCCTTCCACGTCCCCTTTCTCCGCAATGCCCTTCCACCTTCTGCGCCTTCCCTCCCTGTTGCTAAAATATATAAAATTCACTCATTTTCATTTATACAAATTTCATAACGCCAGAGCTTACCATTATATATAGCCTATAACCTTTGCGGGCGTGCGCACAACAAATCACCCAAGTTTCATCATAATCGGAAAAACGGTATGGCAGCGCATAACATACAAACAAACAAACGAACAGACAAAAATTGATTTTTATTTAGAATTATAATTCTTGTCATGAAAATGTACATATTGGAGACTTTTTCAAAATATATCACCCGAAACTTCATTTTTAATAACGCAACATTTTATCAAAATTTTACGTTTTATTTTATTTAATTACTTTTATTTCCATATAAACTCTACTAAGCTAATTCATAATTATCTTTCAGTCGGTATGTATTGCCAACTTTATTTTCATTTTTATATTTACATGTAAAATTATTTTAAGCGCTACAATGTCGAAATTTTATATGAAATGAAAATGGCATTAGGTTGACCGGACAACTCGGAATGAAACCAACTCAGAACCATCTCAGATAATTTATTTAGAGTGACAAAAAATATGTTTAAAAAATTGATTAAATAGGTTACGTTAGGTTAGGGTTATCGGCTAATTTGAAATTATTTTATTCATAGCTTTTAATGACTTTTCAAGGAGGTGTTTAGTTGACTTTATTCTCAGTTGGCATGGAACCGGCATTACAGAGTAAAAAAAAACAGAAAACATCAATATCATCGTTATGATTAGGATTTTTTGTAAATGTGCGACATTTTTGTCTTTGAATGTCTTTAAATCTAATAGACAAAATGAAAATTTGAAAAAAACAAGACAGAAAAATATAAAGGTATTATTTTCTGTGTCTTATTCTTTTTCACATTTTTGTTTAGGTTTATTAGTATTATCTTATTCAATGATTTAATACATTAATGAAAAAGACCTTAAAAAGTTATTATGAAAGAGTCACTTTAAATAAAAATTAAATTACAATTTATTTGGTCAGTCGCAAAAAAAATGCTTATGAAATTGATTAATTGAAAAATATAATTAAAAAATCCACAAATTCTCCCACGGTTTGAGAAGCAGAAGGCTTTGGAAGTCTTATTTATGGTACCTCCCGATGTTAACACGTCGTTCTAAAACTTTTCATTTCGAGACCCGACGTGACTAGCGATCTTCCCCAGGGACTTTTCTGCTCCGTGATTGGAATCCGGAAATCTTCCTGGGAACGGCTTATTAAATACCTAATATTACACGACGTCGGTCGTCGATCTCACAGTATTTATAAGGATGCATCCGTTTGCAATTCCCTATTAATATTTATCTTTATTGTCTTCATATTTATCTTATTCTATTTTCTAAAGCAAAAAAACAGATGGTGTGGTATCTGAACAAGCGAAAACGGTTGTGAATTTTTTGAGTAGTGACTTTGAATCTTTCTAACTCAATGGAGGGACCACGCGAAATAATTAAATTTGTCTCGATTGCTCGAGATTTCCAAAAGATCTGTTTTTTTGATTTTCGCCAACATTAAAAAAATAATACCTTCGAATTTTAACGTTAGACTTAAAAACTTATTATGGTGCTATATAGCCAAAGAATTAACCTGTTTTTACCGTTTATTTCATATTTGTAGGATTTATAAAAAAAACATTGTAAAAAAATCGTAAAGTTTATAACCGCGCAAATCCTGCCTGTTTGTTTTCGAAACTCCGTGAGTGGTTATTATTAACTTATTCGAGTCAAAACAGAATATTTTCGATTTCTGTATGTTGTCTGTGGTATATTTGATAATGAAAGGTGCATTTCTATGGAAAAAAAGACTCAATTTTAACCGCAAACAGCTGATCAGAAATCCTGCGTGAAAAAAATATGTTAAAAATTTATTTTTAACATCGTTCTAAAATAGGCTACAAAGTTCGGATTTGCAAAATCTATGGTCATAATAGATAAAGCATTTCAATATCTTCGTTTTAAACTTCGACTGGCCTTGGAAATGTTTGAAATAATTACAATAAATGTTTTACGAATGGTAGGAAAATGTGGTCGAATTTTGGACCGCTATCAATCGCAAAAAATAATAGTGCTCCATTTTTCTACGATAATCGCTCCAGTTGGTAGAAGTTTTAATGTTTTTGCCAGTCTTTACGAAAAAAACCTACTTATAATATTTTACCGTAATTTGTTTAAAATCGTAGATTCCTTAACCACTTTTTTCTGGCTTCTTTATTGCGCATCTTCCTAATGTACATTTTTCCGATTTGTCATTATTCATGAGAATGTAATTTCCTTCAATTAGTCATATCAATTTTCATCACTTCTTTTTTTGTATGTATTGTAATTTGATTAATGGATGAAAGTCCATAAACAAATTGATAAATTATTCAACCTTTAGCATTTAAAAAACAATATCACCCCATTAATATTGGTTGGCAATTAAAATTTGCTATTGCGAAATACCCAGTCACGTTGCACTGATTAAAAATTAGTCATGTCGATAAGCTCTACGAATGTATAATGTACTCTCAACATCGCCCGGTGAAAAACCTCTCTTTAGAATTGAAACGTTGCTTGATATGGCTTTAGACATGTTTAGTTAGTAACCACATATAAGAAGTCGATTACTTCTTAACCATTCTTGAATCATCTTCTTTCTTTCTTAACTCCTTTCAGCATCACAAAATGCCTCAATACCGGACGCCATAGATGCACTGACTACTGGCAATTGGAACGCACACAAAAAAAAACGCATTATGTACCTACTAGGCGTGTACGATGTAAGTAAATAAGATTGTTTTTAACCTCTGGAGCGCCGAGACATTTACAAAAAAATGCTTTGAGCGCTGGAGATTTTCGTTAATTTGGTTCTTGATTTGCCCGCGCTCATTCGAAAAGAACATCAATTGTTAACTGCTTAAAGTCAATAAATTTACCTATATTTCAACGTTTATTCAACCTACATTTCAACGTTTGTAGTTTATTAAAAAAAAATCATTAAATTCACGTATACGTGAATTTAGCACGGTGGTTAACAGAAATTGCTTAAAATTTGAACGTTTTACAGGATATTTGCGAGAGAGTGATACAGTTCTTAGAATAAAACTGGAAACAAGGTTTAAAATGATATGTATAATAATATTAACAATGACAATTTTTTTCATGGAAAATTTTACAATGTAGTGACGAAAAATGGTTGGTTATTTTTTACATGACATATTATTTTCATGTGTAATTAATCAGACTAAAAATTATCCTAGAATCTATTTCTAAAAATAAAATCTTTTTTGTTTTATTTGTATTCACGATAAGATATTACGCCTAGGATTATAATAATAAAATACCACTATCTGACAGGTGCATACTAAACTTCACTTTCGCACCTTATTTTTCAGGACTTCGAAATAACTTTAAATGAGCAGAGATTTCAAGAACGAACATATTCAAACACAATACATTACAGAATTTGCCTAAAATAAACATCCATGGGATTTTCGAACGCGATCACGACACATTGAAAAAAAAAACTATTGTCGGCATATTTTTACTGGTTGCTAATTTCGGTGACCGGATAACTCAGAATGAAACCAACTCAGAAACACCCCAGAAAAGTCATTAAGACTGATGAAAAAAAAATATTTAAAAAAATGGTTAAATAGGTTACATTAGGTAAGGGTTATTGGATATTTTAAAATTACTAGTGGTCGCCCCATGGTCGAAATTGTAATGTTTTTTTTTATTGATTTAATGTATATTTTATGCATAATTAAAAAAATATATTTTTTCATTCCGCACTCCGTCTCTTATAAACTATAAGTGTGCAAAATTTCATACTCCTCCGTCCGCGCAATTTTCGTGAAAAGGGGTACAAAATTTTTGCTTCACGTATTTATAAACTGATTTTTTTCATAGTTTTTAATGACTTTTCAAAGAGGTGTTGAGTTGACTTTATTCTCAGTCGGCATGGAACCACTAATATCATTGGAAACGTTTCACTGCCGTCTATCGATTATCGGTGAAAACGTTCTCAGCTGGCAACTAACGAACGTCTGGCCCCGGCAAGGTAATATTGTCACTTTATTTGGATAGTTTTCTAACTTCACTTCACCTTGTTCTGAGATATAAGGTGTCAAAGTTTGCAAAGACGATTTCTCATAATCTATTTACTAATTTCAGATTTCGAGATTGAATTTGTTTAAAGTACTTTAATTTAACATTCTTAAAAGGAAAACATTTAAATTATTAATTTACTCGGGGGGTCGCCGGCAAAAGGCGAGGTCCTAACTACAATTAAAACACTATTTCAGAGAAGGATGGGCTTGTTTATTTTTCAAAAATATTTCAAATCTTGGTGCTATTTTTGATACGTTAATAATCAAATCATTTTCTAAGTTAAGTCTGTTTCTTTTTTAATTTTAATGTCCACCATTGAAGAGAATTTCAGTTTACATAAGTATGAAGTGGCAAATGGCTCTAATAATTTTAGAACTTCCGTTGCCGTTTCTGAATACTCTTCTTTTCTTTTCGTCCAAAACACGTCAACACTTGAAAATGAAATGCCATTTTAAGCATGCCGTCAGCAGCTAAACCCATAAAATTTTCTTTCATATTTGTGGTGAGATTAGCCAGTTCTATTGATTTATCCAAGAAAGGGTTTAAATCCATCTAAGCCCATTGTCAGTTTCAGAGTGCAAGTCAGGAAAGTATGTTAATAGTTTCTCTTGCAAATTATGCAAGCTCTCAAGGAATGTGAGCCCTTATTGGTCTGTTGCATTATCTTCAACAGTCTTTTGAACAAATGGAAAATACTAAAATATATTGTTTTGCAGAGAGGTTGACCACAAATGAAATGCTTTGACTTTATCTTTAGCTGTTAAAATATTTTCTTCTTTGTCTTAGAGGTTCTTGTTTAAATCATAAAGGTGGCTGCAAGAAAAAAACTGCAAAGCAAAATGTGGGCTCTTTAATTTTTCAACTGCTTGCTCTCGAATATCATTGGCCATATCGTTTATTCTGCGTGAAATAGTATTATCAGAAAGTGGTACGCCTTTTTAACTTGTTTGCCTCTTGCTTGATGACCATAATTACAACCATGTCTAGAGCTGCTGGCAAAATAAGATTATCGGTTATTGTATGCGGCTTCCCTGCTTTAGCGATTTAATATGCGACTTTAAAGCTAGCTAATAATGCTGAATTGTTGACAGTAGATACCTAAAAACAAATAAAACCGTATTAAAAATAACAAATGATTGACCATAAAAATAAGCGCGCGGAAGCACACCAAAATTAATTTTAATTAAGTTTAATGGCAACCATCAACACTATATGGAGACTAGGACAACACTGTTTTATCACCTGAATCATTGTATTTTGCTGCTGGCTAATAGCTTTCAACTTTCGTTCAAAGAAATCCAACGGCTATCAGATTTTTTTTGATGCTTGGTTGTGGAAAGCCGCGTAATTTTTGACGGTTTCATAATCTCACGTGATAGAACATCGCCGCAAATTGCACATTGAGGTTTATTATTTACCACTGTAAACTCGTATTTCAAGTAATCATCGTCACAGCATCTTTTTTTCGGTTTTGATTCACCTCCGCCACTGGCACTCGTACCAGATGTTGAAGGCTGCGATCTTTTGAGAAACTTATCCATTTTTCAATAGCGCGGAGCAAGCAAAAAATCAAAAATATCACGTCTGTACTCATTGGTATCCCTGCGCAACTTATTGTCTGTATCTATGGGCCAAAGGGGGTTGCCAGAATTTTTCAACCTGTAAAGGGATCGCGTATTCAAAAAGATTGAAAAACACTGCTTAATAATGACATGGTGAAAATATTTTCAAAATGCAAAGTACGACTTTTTGCCGATGATACACTAATATACTTAATTGGTGATAACTACGAAGAACTAATAAATATTTTAAATAATGAACTAAATAATGTATCAAGATGGCTAAAAATAAATAAGCTTAAACTAAATACAAAAAAACAAAATGTATGGTGATTGGGTATATTGTAAGACATCCAGTGAAAACAAAATTAAAATTGACGGTGAAATTATTGAAAATGTTACTGAAATGAAATACCTAGGAGTTATATTAGATTCCAAACTAACCTTTAACAAACATACTGAATATACCCAAAAGAAAATTGGAAAAAAAGTATCTTTTTTGGGAAGAATTCGGTAAAAACTTTCTAGAAAAACTGCAGTCACTATTTACAATTCAATTATTGCTCCACACTTTAACTACTGCTCAACTATCCTTTTCCTGTGTAACGAACGAGAACAAAATAAGTTTTAAATTCTCCAAAACAGGGCAATGAGAATAATACTTCTGCGAAATAGATTCTCAAAAATAAATAAAATATTAAAGGAACTAAATTGGCTAACCGTGAAACAGATGTTGACCCTGCACACAATGATATTTATCCATAAAATAGTGAACAACATGTTACCAAAATACTTCTCAAACAAAATTATATACAACGAGGACATTCACAGACACAACACAAGGACTTGCAAGGAAATCAGACTACAAAAAAAGGACAAAACGAATACGCAGAACAGTTTACTATTCAAAGGGATGAAGTTATACAACACTCTACCAGAAACTTTAAAGGCCGCACCAATTGGAAAGTTCAAAATGTATTGTAGGATATACATAAAACAAGAAAAAATATACTTTGCAATATGTTATGATATAATTAATTAGGAAATTGTAAACTTGAATGTACAATTTACTAAAATAAAACTAATAAATAAATATTTACCCTTTTAGAACATATCTAAATACGCAAACAGAACCATGTACAACCAGCTGAGGCATGATAATTTATTGCATAAGGTTCAAATTGCATTTTCCTAATCCAATTCCAAGCTTCAGCCAGGTCCTATTTAAATATTTTCCATTAAAATATGATAAATTAAAAATACTTTAACTTTTGTCGTTGGAAACTTAGAAACCTTAGAAAATGGTAAGGCGTAGTTGAAACCCTGTCCGGATGAAGTGACGAACCATAATGCGCCTCGTATTTACGATCAACTGTCAGATACAAAATAGAACCTTTTAAAATAAATGATTACTTAAAATGCTTTATGTTAGAACTTTGTCATACATATATCTATGAAAATACAGCACAGACGGTTATGAAAATTATTTTAGGTATGGAAATGAGCAAAAAAATGCTCTGACATTCAAAATTCATTTAAAAAAAAAATGTCAGTTAGAACCCTAACCAAATGAGGTGACGATATATATTATTGTAAATAATTTTAAAAAGTAGATTTTGACGCCTGGCGTTTAAGTGTAAAAGCTATTTATCCACTTAGTGGGCGCCTAGCACTTCAGTATTTAAAAGTACTAAATACTTATAAAGTAAATATTTAAACTTTCTCAGACAAAAGTAAGATAAAATTCACGATAAGAACGTCAAAGATGTAATACTGAACCAATTTCCTTCCCCTCACAGACGCACAATGTTTTACATTGCAATACGAAAATTTATATTAACCGATCGGTAGTAAGAAATAAAGGAAATATCCGAAGAAAGGAATAAATTTTAATGCACGCTACATTAAATAATATCTCTCGAGCTTTCGAAAACCCCTTATCTCGCTATTATTCTTAAACCACCCTTTAAACTCCGGTTTAAGCTCGTGTTCAAACCCCAATTCGGGCTTCCGAATCGATTTGTGAATATCGCCACCGGAACATATTTTTGAATTTCGAATTTGAAACTTCTGAAAACGCCTTTTCCGGTCGAAACAAGAAAATACGCGGGAAAAAACAAGAGAAGGGCGATAAATTTCATATTATTCCGTTTCGAATTACGAATGCTTTAACCAAAATTCAAAACGTCGTTAATCGTTAAGAAATCTCAAGCCAAAAGCATCCTTATTTTTAATGGCATTAAGAATCATACTTGTTTTTATATAATTTTTTATTAGGTTCGGTTCGATTTTCTTCTGGTTTTTAAGTACACCGTTAGAAGACATAGCTTTCTTGTTCGATAATGTGAATTTTACTTTCATCTCTGTTAACAATATGTTCTTTCTTGGGGGAAGGGGGTTGAATGGGGTGGTTTTCGGGTGGCAATAAGTGGGTGGGGGTGCTGCCTTGATGCCACCCAGTGGAAATTCGCAATTTACGATAAATTAAGCAATATGAAGTTTCGAGATGGCGGAATCTATAAATTTTATTCCTGACGTATTTTTCGATACAAGAGAGGGATATTGTTTTCGCCTGTTTGTGATGGTGTTTTTATGAAATAAATCGTGAGCTGAAAACAGGGATATAAATCTATCGAAAATATATATTTTTTATTGTATTAGTCATTTTCAGATCCGATAATATTTTTGACGGAGCGTATCGAAATTCCGTATCAACTTTAAACCTTTGAATCCTTTGGCATTTTTTCTATCTATAAATTTTTTGGTATGTTCCGTTTCCGTTTCAAGATGGTGACCGTGTTGAATATTACATTTTTATCTGACCAGAGTTCGCATGAGCATGGATCCAACTACGAGCTGTCAAATTGGAGTAATCAATATTATGATACCTTGGTGGGTACCGGTGACCGGGCTACTCAACGAGGTGGCACCTCGTCACTCTTTTGAAAAGTCTTTAAAAATGTCGAAAAAAAAAACAGGTTAAATTGTTTACTTTGGGTTGATTGGGTTACCGAATCATAATTCTAATAAAATTTGTATTCTTTTGAAAATGTATATAAATTGATTGAAATGTAGTTTCTCAATTGATTCACTGATATTTGTTTGTTGAAATCCTTTTTAATCGAGTAGTCATTGAACTTGTTTAAAAAAAAAAATTCTTCGATAAAGTTATGTTTCTTGGAACAGACTGTATAACTCCTTGAATAAAATAAAAACAGTTCTGTAACAAATAAATATTTTTTTTATAATTAAGTCGGTAAGTATTTAAGTACCCTCTTCCAATATCTTGATTTATTAGGAGAGAAAATTAGAAATAAACTTTTTACTTCCCAGAGATTCCTCTGTATCCTTTTCACAAAAGACTCTCCACACAGCATCCCAAGATGACATTAGCCCTTATGGATATTTTTATCTCAGGAACTGTGTGGAACTAATGTAAAAAATATAAACAAATTCTTTAATTAGCTCCAGACAAACCCAAATAATTTCCCCCATGGTCTATGTCATTAGGAGATGCTGTGTGGAGGGTCTTTTTAAGGAAAGGAAGGAAATAAAGTTCTGGGAAGGAAAAAGGTATGAGGGGTGGGGAGAAATCTGGGGGTCAGTGTGACGGACGTTTGAATCCGTCCTGCGGTGCAAGGCGATGGGTCGAGAGAATCCGGCTGGAAGGCCTCCCTCAACGGCCTCCCTCAACCAGTATCTCTCGATCCGTCCCGCCAGACCTGGACAAACCTCACCCCATGAACCCGAGTACCCCTGCTTAGTCATCAAATCATCCACCGCCTAGACCTGGACAAACCTCACCCCATGAACCCGAGTACCCCTGCTTAGTCATCAAACATAGCGAACTTAGGGTGACCAAGCAGAGCGAACATACTTGGGGTGACCTATGGCAGAGGTGTTGGTTATCGAATAAATGGTTCTCGGTGAAGGTACCCATACACGCCGCCCTATTTGAGAGCTACCCTAAAATGGAAGCTACATTGATCATGTACCCACACCTCAAATACCAGAAATGATGACACATTCTGTCACACGATATCCAAATCAATATGCTCACACAAGATTACTATGCAATATGCAAATTTACTTCAATGTGAAGTCTCAACCCCCCGGTCTCTAAGAAATAATCATTACCTACCCCTCCAGCCATCATTATTATCACGCATTATAGCCACGATACAACGACCCTCTCTCACCCCAACCCCCTCTTACCTCCCGCCCACCACTCCTAATCCACCCTTATAAGACGACAATGAAATATTATTGTCACCACACTTATTTTATATATTATTCCCGATGTATGTGCATTGTACTTATGAAGGTATGTTGTGTCTTGATACAAAATGAACTAGGTGGGTCTCCTGATGTATTAGGGTTTACTTATCTTTAGTAAAATACTACTAGTGTTTTGCCTAATCTCATAATCGAACATTGAAAAATTATGTAAATTGGTTGTAGTAAGGTTTCTGAAGTTTTGATTGTTGATTGATTGATTGGTTGATTGTTGTCGATTTATTTCCTTAGCTAACTCAACTTAACCAAACTTAACCTTACCTAGCCCAGCTTAACCAAACTTAAACTTATCTAACCCGGCTTAACCAAATTTAACCTTACCTAACCCAGCTTAACCAAACTTAACCTTATCTAACCTGGCTTAACCAAACTTAACCTTACCCAACCCGGCTTAACCAAACTTAACCTTACCTAACCCAGCTTAGCCAAACTTAACCTTACCTAACCTAGCTTAACCAAACTTAATCTTACCTAAGCCAGCTTAACCAAACTTAACCTTACCTAACCTATATTAGGTTTAACCTAAGAATGGCGCTTGGAGTGATATGTGAATGCTTGGTTTGTTTGAAAATTTGATTTCTTCATTTAAAAAAAGATATTATAGTGTCTTCGTGAAATCAACAGAAAATGTTTTTTTTTTCTTTTTTACATTATGTATGCAAAATGCAACTAATTATAGATGTGTTAAGAAATGAACAGAATTAACCGGACATAATTATGTAAAACAAAAACCACTTTTTTATGTGTCACAAGAGTCCCAAATGCTCCCGTCTGAAGCCAGTGAGACTATGTCAACCTCAATTGGGTGCATGTTATGAGGCTGAAGGTAAGTGGGGAGAAAAAGAGATGGGGAAGGAGATGGAGAAGAGGAAGGTGGAGAAATACAGGTTATTCATATCTAATCACCAAATACGGCTAAAGCCGTTTCAAGCAACGTTTGAATTCTGAATGTTGGTCTTACACCAGGGCGATATACTTGGAGGAGGCGAGGATTTTCCACCTTTAAATATGAGTAATTTAATTAGAAGACAGATTTTATAACAGCATTATATAAACAACAAAGCAAAAAGTTACTCAGTATAAGTCAGGAAAATGCTCGTTTTAACCTTTTCGTCCCGGAAAGAAAAAAATCACACTTCATCCGAAGGGGGGTCACTCGGGGACCCCAATTTGTTTTGCTTATTAAAGGGTGTTAATGACACAATTTTTGGAAATTTGTTTTGGTAATAATTAGAAAGAAGCATATTCATCTTATTTCAATAGTCATTATCTAAATCGTTTCATAAATAAAGTCATAATTAATATTCTAACGAATTTAGACCATAACGCGTATTTCTCCATAGAAAACAGAGAAGGCGGGCCGATAGCCACCATAACGCTTTGTTTCCGAGTGTTGACTGGCGATTGGCGCGTAGCGGAAACGATCCAGACCGAATGATCTTTGACCGGCAAGCGAACATTATAGCATTGTAAAAAGAGCAAACTAGATGCGCAGTGTAAACAAACGGGATCTAGTCCTTTCCACTAACAACTCAGAAATTACTTGCTATCGCTTAGAATCGTTCCGATACTTCCAGCGGATGGATACGGGGTAACGCCCGAACGGAGGGGTATGGGGGCGGGCTGGACAGATTCTCGACCGGAATTTGATATAAATGAATTAATATTAAGAAAAGTAGTAATCCGATATTAATTTTTTTAATGCAGATCGATAACCAAATATTTTTTCTAGGATTACCCAAATTATTGAGTACGTGGTTTAAAAAACAACTTAGATACAGCGTAAAACTCT
Organism: Glyphotaelius pellucidus; assembly: GCA_936435175.1. Taxonomy (NCBI): domain Eukaryota; kingdom Metazoa; phylum Arthropoda; class Insecta; order Trichoptera; family Limnephilidae; genus Glyphotaelius; species Glyphotaelius pellucidus. The sequence continues at coordinate 9,911,689 of OW386556.1, forward strand.
CGTTAGTGTAAGTGCGTTCCCCTGGTCCGGTACGGAAGTGTTAATATTGTTGATTTTTATATTCATTTAGCTCGCAATCGTAAGTGTCCACTTTCGATGCCGTATTGCACAAATGCGAACCTTTCTACGCCATATTTTAAAACTACAAATTAGTACTTTTGCTTCATTTTAATTAAGTACTTTCTTCTTAAACTAATTTTAACAACAGTTCAAGCTATCATAGCAGTATCTTTACTAATATTATAGCTGCTCGAGTTTGTTTGTCACGCTTTCACGCATAAAACAATAAAACAATTTTTAAAATTCTTTCACCAATAGAAAGTTAAATTGTATGCAAAGACTATAGGCTGTATATGATGGTAAGCTCTGGCGTTATGAAATTATGAATATTAATATATTATATTTCTTATATGTTTTCTATCGCTAACAAAAGCGAGTTATTGCTAACGTCAGAAAACAAATCGTTGTCTTGGAAACGATGTTGATATATTTTTTTTATTTCAGGCGTCGTAGTTAATATCTATCTATCTATCTACATACAAATAATTTTCTAAATGTTGGTACCTATGCGCGTAACTTCCGAACGACTGAACCAAATCGGATAATTTTTTTTTTTACTGCTGGTATTCCGGCCTTATGAAATTTAGGTGGCACGCGAGCTTTTTGAAAACTGAATGTACCGAGAATGAATGTATGGAATGCGGGAGGGGGGAGGGGATAATTGATAAGTGCAAGCGCTAGAGTAATTTGCCCCTAATACCATGCGAGCAAACACCGTCAAAAAGCTAGTATAATATAATTGAAATCCTTAATGATTTTTCGTTTTTGAGAAAAAAGTTCTTACAGAAAAATTTTGTCGTCTCATAGGTTATTATTGAGCTAGGTTTAACAGCAACGCCAAACCAATCTTGTGCATTTCATGTCGATGGAATGTGTTAGTAACTCACGTGAGTTTCCCACTTTGACATATTACGGTACATCCTGTTCCCAATACGCGCATTAAAATGCCCATTCCTTGCGCTTTGGAGTTTGAAGACGGGACACCCTCTTCAAGAGAAAGAAACTTGAGTGTGTATTCATTATACATTTAATGTTTTTTTCCAGGTGAAACACTTACCTAATTGGTGTATTTTTAAATTATTTTGTTGAAAAAACAATTTTCCATCAAATGTTAAACAGCGATCATTCAAAGAAAAATTGAGATCCTTTGAGAATCCTTTGAAAAAATATTCCACTACCCGCTAAAAATATATTTCGAAAATTCTTATTTGGGATGCCATAGTCTCATTGTCTATCATGAAAGATAATCAATCTATCAATGAAATTTAAAATAGTCAATCTATCTGCAAGTATCTATCACATTTAAGATACTCAATCTGTCCATGACATTTAAGATAATCAATCTATGACATTTAAGGTAATCATTCCATCTATGACATTTAAGATAGTCAATCTATCTGTGACATTTAAGATAATCAATCTATCCATGACATTTAAGATAATCAATCTATCCATGACATTTAAGATAATCAATCTGTCCATGACATTTCGCTAAATAAACGTGAAACAAGATGTCTATAACTCAAAGCAACACGGAAAACGTAATCACTGGGCGTATTTTATAGGACTAGCAGTTTACTTGATAAACATGCATGATTATGCGCAAAGGAGGACGGTCCTTGACATTGACGGACATTGACAATCCGTTGTTAACATACCGATTGCCATCTCTTATATACAGACGTAATGTAGGCATGCTGTTATACAGTTATTTTAATGGAGCCTGCTCCAAGGAGTTAGCAGCATTGAAATGAAATATTTAGGTGCAATCTCGACCGTTAACAGACGATGTTGGCTTCATGAGAATGGGTGAGTCTTCTACTTGTTTATGTGGCATCTCTTTTTCTTCCTTTGTATAATCAAGGCCTCTTCAAGACCCGCACTAATAAATCCCTTTTTTCAACCCCTACCTTAACCCACCTATCTCACAGCCAACCGGGTGGCGTTGTAGGTGCCCTGTCTTTACATCTATACCGACAGGGGCGCTCTTGTGAGGTATCCCAGCATTCAGAGGTAGGAACCACAATATATATGTTAAAGTTAGAATTGAATTGAGTATCTGTTAAAGTAAAAATTTAACTGAGTATCTGTTAAAGTAAGAATTAATTTGAGTATCTGTAAAAGTAATAATTCAATTGAGTATCTGTTAAAGTAAGAATTAAATCGAGTATCTGTTAAATTAAGAATTCAATTGAGTATCTGTAAAAGTAAGAATTCAATTGAGTATATGTTAAAGTAATCATTCAATTGAGTATTTGTTAAAGTAAAAATTCAATTGAGTATCTGTTAAAGTAATAATTAAATTGAATATCTGTTAAAGTAAAAATTCAATTGAGTATCTGTTAAACTAAGAATTAAATTGAGTATCTGTTAAAGTGAGAATTTAATTGAGTTTCAGTTAAAGTTGGAATAAAATTGAATATCTGTTAAAGTTAGAATTAAATTGAGTATCTGTTAAAGTTAGATTTTCGATATTCGTGTGAAATATTTGATACAGAAATTTCTCTCTCTCTCCGATGGCGCTACAGCCCATATCGAGCCCTTGGCCTCCCGCAACATTCGCCTCCAACTCCTCCTGTCCTCAGTGGCTGACTTTCAGTTGCTTATCGGGAGAAGAAAGATAAAGAAATTTAGTTTTATCATAATTGTGGATGACTTTTATATAAGTCCCATTTAGGTTGCCTGTACGATATCAGAATCGCAAGCAATCGATTTAAGATGCACACTGCCGACAGTGGATTGCGCGACTGTACGTGACAAAGGGAGACTAAAGCTGAAAAAGAAAATCCAGATGAATTACATCTGAACGTCAACAACTCAATCTGAGATGATTTGAAACAAAGTTATTTGAAAGTGGAGAAAAACTCAAACCAAACAGAATCTGTCTGTGGATTTAAATGGTTATAAATACGTTTTTTGAATATGCATATACTGAAATCATCAATATTCTTTGGAGGGTAATAATTATTCTAGAAGAACGTCGGGTCCTCATTGCTGTGGACGTTATACCCAGCGGTCCACACCAAACGTCCACAATTCTTCCCAAACGAGGTCACAAAAGACCATATATTTTAATTATAAAATGAAAGACACGTCATTGAAACACATGGTGACTTGCAAGGACTTAGGAATTGTGTATGACGCTCGCTTAACATTTCACGCTCACATTGAAAAGATCTGTAAATCAGCGACAAAGATGCTGGTTTTTGTCATACACAATTCTAAGGAGTTGACCAACCTTACAGTAATAAGGCTGCTTTACTTTAGCTTAGTGCGTAGCATTCTCGAGAGTGGATCTCAGATATGGGGACCTGAGGACATCGTCTATGTACTAATGGTTGACAAAATACAAAAAAAAAAATTACGATACCTCTATATGAGAGAGTTCGGTTTTTACCCATGGCTGTTTCCAACAGCATTTATTTCGGGAATGCTGGGTATCTGCAGCCTTAGTTCCAGAAGAGATGTCGCATTTCTGCTGATGGCAAATAAGCTTCTAAATGGTTTTATATCGGTACCAGATATTCTGGCTGAAATAGGATTCTATGTCCCGGATAATTTCACGCGAGGTCGCCATCACAGGCTTTTGATTCTTCCCAGGTGCAGAACTAACTTACCAATGGTTATGCCCCTGGGAAGACTTACTAGGTTAATTAACTGCCTTGCAGGAAATGTGGATATTTTCCACATTTCCTGCAATGATTTTAAGCGTGAAATATCACTTATTAAACAAATGTTTTAACTGTAAACGTAATGATTATTATCTTGTACAACCGTTTTTGCAATATATTGGTGTAATGCTGTTTTTGCTAATAAATAAATAAATTAAGCATAGTAGCGCTATGGGAAGAATTGAGGGTGTGCTACAATAATACATACAGGCAACTCATGCAACTACTACCGAGGTTTTGCAGTGCCTCCACGTTGTTCACCGAAGGGAGGGTGCACTCATTCCCAGCATTACTTTGCCAACGACTAGCGAGCTTCTGGAGCAAGACACGGAAATCAACCAAAACCATTGTCGTGACTGCATCCGAGTGGCTCAGTTTCCCACTAAATGAGCGATGGATGCAGATGATGAGGCGACCTTCCTGATGGACTATTTTAAAATATTTGTTATTTTCAATTCTGTTATTTTTGTTTAATTTAACAATTAATTAAATTAAATTTACTTGCGCACGCCTGGATATACGCCCATGACCTACGGATTTCTAGTACCTAAAGAGCCTTACCCCTCGACAATGGAGATCGTTAAATATAATATCATGTCTTTTAGTATATTTTAACATTGTTTTATGAGAATCATTTTCATTATTGCCAAAAATTGAAATGCAATATTAAGGCCTCTTGTTTTTTTTTCGCATCTAAATTGAAGAAAAAATAATGCTACTAACTGAAAAAAGTTATGATCACATGGAAATAAAAAAAGCAGACGTTCTACAGTGTCTGTATGTATCGTGATTATTAATGCTGCTAATTTTGAAAATTTTATTTAGATTTCTTAAATTGAATGAAGTTGTCAAAGCGCATCAAAATCATCATTTAGAATTTAAGCCAAGCTGGTAAAAGAACTTTATGTTACGTATGATATTAATTTTACATTATAATATATGGGGAAAGGTGCCTGCTTTTAACTGCAACATTATGCAATTATCTTTCAAAGACTAAAATGCAGATTTCATTTCGCGTCGGATACTCTGAAGATTTTCCATCCATGAACACTTTTTTCCGGAAAAAACGTAGACTCTCCCCCCACCTCCACCCACTTATCCTGAACCCCCAACACCCCCTCCCACCCCTTCCGGGCTACACTTTGTGATCCTGTTTAAACCCGCCATTAAAGGCGGCCTTACAAGGGGAGATATTAAAAAAATAGTAAAAAGCAATATAAATTGCCTGTAATTTATATATGGGTACAAGATTCAGTGGCGTGCGGATGATATCAAGTGTTTAACGTATCGATTAATTAAGGTACTCTGGAAACAAATTTATAATATTACAACTATTTGACGGCCGGCGTAGTCCAGCGGAAAGGCTCTTGACTCGCATTCCGAAGGTCGCGGGATCGAATCCATGCGTGGCAAATAAATTTTATTTGATGAATTTGTGTTATTTCACAATTTATTCATTTAAAATAATATAAAGTATATTTGCGGCACGTTCCAGAGTGGAAGATACTCTCAGTATCGCCCTGGTGTAAGACCACCATTAAAAATTGAAACGTTGCTTGAAATGGATTAAGCCGTGTTTGGTGACCAGATCTGAATAGCCAGGTACTTCCCATCTCCTTTCCCTCCCCACTTCTTTCAGCCTCACAACATACAACAATAGGGGATGCCATAGTCTCAGTGGCTCCAGACGGTAACAGTTGGGACTCTTGTGCGGTATTTATATAAAAAAAAACTATTATAGTTAAAATAACCACGACGGTTAGGTACTTGGTCAAACTTTCCCCATCTGGGGGTGCGCTAGACCTTGTCTCTGCATCGACAGGAGTCGTTCGACGACGGCACGGTGCCCTCTAAAATCATTTTCGCCACCTCCAGCAACATGTGCAGGCTTGAGGTTTGGTTGGGCGACCTCGGCTCTCCTTCGCCTTGCCTCCGGCTACTCGACGCTGAATCCCCTAGGGTCGTCGGGCATTTTCCCCCAATCTCCCATTTACTCTTCTTTGAGGCATCACCGAGTAACCGGCTAAGGGGCGCGGAAGCTGAGTGTGTTTTACGGCTAGACCGAACATCTTGTGCATTCTTGCTGGAACTGCCAATCGATTGGAGAGGACTCCTATCCGTTTGCCATGCCCTTATTATTTGTGTACTGTGTCTTCCTCCCACACAGGTGCTTGTAGGATATGCTGGATGCAATCACCCAGCGCTTGCCGCCTCGTGGACTGTCACCAACCTGTCCCATTGTCTTGTCTATATCTTATCACACTAACACATATTGTATCTTGTATTTCCCGCTAAGCACTTGCATACTGCTTACTAACAACGTATGCAGGGACACTGGAGGTCTAGATTCGTTCAAAATTAAATGTAGCTTCGTTCTTTAAAAAAAAATTAGAGTCCTTGCGAGAGCCCTGAAGGAGTAACCATCTGTTACTTATACCAGGGCGGGTATGAGGTGGATAACCTCCAATGGTCAAACTTTTCTTTAAAATTGTTTCTAGAAAAGTGTTTTTTTCCTGCGACTTTAAATGATTTTTCTTCAGTTTATGCATATTTCAAAGACCCAAAATCCATGATGGAAACGATGTTGCAAGCTAAAAAAACTTTCCTTTATATAAAGTTATTAAATAAAAATCATATAGAAATAATTCCCTGGTAAAAGGCTCTTGCTTTCACTGCTGTGAATTTTTAAAATCACTTTTAAAACTTCAGAGACTAATTACAAAAAGTGAACACCGCTAACGGTGCCAACATCAAAGCTAAATCTCTATTGGGTATGACCGATATTTATTCGTAACTGCTGTAAATTTTTAAATACCATGTCACCCAATTTCAGAGAAATGCGTACATGATAACGTGTGTATGCTAGGGTGACCGGACATCTAAAGAAAGCATAATTTCATCACTCCTTTGAAAAGTCAGTGATGAATGAAAAAAAAATACTTTTAATAACTTTTCCAATGGGGTATTGAAATGCCACCTTAAGTTGATAGAATGCACTGTCTTCGGCAAGGAGTCTATCTGCTGAGTTTCAGCTCGATCCAGATTTCATTTTATTCATTCAATCAATCAATCAAAAAGATAAATTCGAAATAGAGTAGATTTCCCAAATTAAAATACTGTTATTGTTGAATCTTGTTAAAAATCATCCCCCATTTCAAACAACCTTCAATTCTGTGTGATCGACACCTACTGATTTGATTGGATATTGATATATGTCGCCATAATTTATTTTAAACCGTTTGACTTCTGCACCCTCCCACGACGGGCTAAATAAATTAACTATCTGTTCAGGAATGAATTTAGAAACTTAAACTTGTCGTACGATTTAAAGTAAGGTAAAATTTACCTTTTTTGGGCACACAGACACGTTCACAACAATTTTTTTTTTATATGTATTAAATAAATCAAAGCATTTTAATACATTTAATATATTAATTCATTAATATGTATTAAAACACTGTGTTTATTTTAACGGCTATGACGGCCTCTGTGCTCTAGGGGTAATGTTTTCGACCACGAATATGGAGGTCGCGGGTTCAAATTCCGGCGTGCGCGAGTAAATTTTATTAATGAAGTTGTATTATTTTACAAATAATTCATTAAAAATACACATAATGATATATGCTCTCAGCGTAGCCCAGGTGAAAGATTACCTATCAGAATTGAAAATATACTTGAATTGGCTCAATCTGTGTTTGGTGACTAGATCTGAATAGCTAGAGGTACACCTTTCCCCTTCCCACTAATTTCAACCTCATAATATATTCCAATAATTGAGTCTGTCTGGCTCCAGGCGATTACTAATCAGAATTGAAAAGACATTTGAATTGGCTTAATCTGTGTTTGGTGACTAGATCTGAATAGCCAGAAATACACCTTTCCCCACCCCACTAACTTCAACTTCATATCATATAACATATCCCAATAATTTAGGATGCCATAGTTTGTCTGGCTCTAGGCAATTGGGACTCTTACGGGGTACTCACATAAAACAAAAAGAAAAACGACAAAAAAAAACGTTGGCAGAGATACTTTGAAATTTTTTATTTAAAAATCCTTTTATTCAGTGTACGCCACTGCCCAAAGGCGACGAAAGGGAAGACGACCGAGAAAAAATGCTAAAAAATTGCTAAATAGGGCACGCAGTGGCGGCGCAGAGGGGCCGGGTGATGGAACTTATTTATTTTCGGCAACAGATATTAAGTCATTCTTAAGACATCGCATCATTATACTTAATAGTAATAGATATATTACCTAGAGAGGGTAGATCGTTCTTCCTCATTCTTCCTGATATATATATTTATTTTTTTCGCTCGTTAAAAAAGTCCGGGAGGATGGGTAAACATTTTTCTTGCTATAATATTCCATTGTAGTAATTTTATCTTTGCGATATTTATGGTGGCCGATACAATGGCGGGGCATTAAACGCATTACGGTCATTTGAGAAAAAGGCGTTATTATTAAACTTTTCATTCGATGGTTAATGGAATTTTGTGAAGGAACGCGGTGATTCGGGAGATTTATAAGTGTTATTACTTCTGCCTTTAATAGAAGCTGGCGATTTCATTAAAGACATCAAATAAGGACTTTTTTCAGCTTAATCATTGTTTTGCTTCGTTTTATTTTCTTTTAGAATTCACATTTTTAGGTGCTTTGCCCCGCATGGGTAATTTTCAAAAAATAATTCTTTCACTACCTTCTACCAATTCATAAATTATTTTTTTAAAACTGCTGAAGGATTATGTTCCACATCTGCTTATGAATGCTACTTTCATCATTGGATTAATCTCTTTTCTGCTTCAATCCTTGCAAATTCTCTTTGTGGCATAATTTTAATTGAACGAAAACAAATCACATTGCAAAATCGAATGGTATTATTAGGCTTGCGTCTGCGTGATTGAATTTCAGAACCCAGCTTCGAGTGCATGTCTGACGCCACGCCATACGCGCCGCGCTACAAATAACAGCAGTGTACGTGGAATTTCAAACAAAGCTACAGTTGTAATTGGTTTTTTTAAATCTAGAATTCGTTGCAGGATGTCGCCACTTCCGTCAGCAGGACGCATCGGGGCGAGCCCCCTAGGTATAAGTTCTACGAATTTGTGAATCTGGAGTATCTCTCCGGATATGGAAAGATTGGCGGTAATACTCAGTTGTATCAAGTGGCTGTATATTATACATGACGTCATTGCCCGTCCCGTAACTTTGTCCCGGTGACTAGCCATCACTGGTTGACATTGGACACGAGGAACGGGCTTATTTTGGAACCAGTTCCTATTGGATTTATAAAATAGTCACCAACACTAACTGGGCGAAGCCAAACCAAAAGTCACCCGCAGCTGTTTTTAACTGCTGGTAATCATTATTTCTTTTAGGTAATTATTTTTTTTGTTTCAAAGTACTTCCAAAATATCTTAAAAACGTTAATACGAGATTTTCTTTTTTCTTCATATTTCTATTTCTATTTTTAAATATATATACTATTTGAGCATTCTGCTGTCACTTCAATATTTACTTTTTAATTTCTTGTTTTATGTATATTTTTTCTTATCTATGTATATTCTTTACCCATTTCAAATTATTTTAATTCTTATATAAAAGCCATTTTGGCGTTAATTCATAATAAATAAATATAAATAAACAAATTACTAATTTTAATTTTATCCCGACGAAGAAACTATCGGTTTTGAAACATTTTGATAATTTGATTAAATACGTCTTGTTAAACAAGAAATATTTATCGCTGGTCACTTACAATTGAGACTTATAGTTGGCAACGAACTACTGAAATTTATAACAGATACCAAGTGCACTCCCAAAATTTCAAACGGGGAAGAACGTTCTTCCCCGTTTGAAATTTTGGGAGTTCACTTGGTATCTTTTTGACTTATAGTGACTTACAACTGAGACTTATAGTTGGCAACGAACTACTGAAATTTATAACTGGTGACTTACAACAACATTGAAAGCTTATCCATGTGATAACGAAAATTAATAAATAAACAAATACATTCTTGTAATAGGTAGAATTGCCGGATAAATTTTCCGGTACATTATAGCCACTAAAAGTACCACTTCGAGTACCGAATACCAAGAGTTATATAAACTAAATTTATAGATATACAGTAAAGTTAGACTTTGTGAATAAATAAATACTAAGTCGAGAATATAGCCATCAAGAGGAGATGAAATACCCCCTTAGATTTTTAACTATTTAGTTACGGTTTCATGACAACTCAATACAGTGTCAATTTAACTCACCTTGTAAATGTGATATAAAGTTTTTAAAAGTTATGGAAAAAAATGCCTCATAACCTAAACTAATTTAATCTTTTTCACCCAATTTTTTCATCACTTTTCATCACTTTTTTCATCACTTTTTTCATCACTTTTCAAAAGTGTGCTGAAGTGCCTGTGTTGAGTTGTCCGGTCAACGTGTTAAGTGGTTCGCTTTATTTGGTACTTAGCAGAGGTGCCCTCGTTCATGAAGTGAGATTTGTCCGGGTCTTGGTAGTGGATGCGTCTGCCCACCAACTGCGTGGCAGGCCGGATCGGAGGACTGGTTGAGGGAGGCCAGTTGATCTCCCCAACAGGACTTTCTTGGAACTTTGCCCTACATTGTGGCGGGAGGGATGGATTCACACGTCCGTCACTCCTGGACACACTCACACCCCAGATTCCTACGTACCACTCATAAATTTTTTCTTCCCGGAACTTTCTCTACTTCATCTCCTATAAAGAGCCTCCACACAGCAATCTCCAAGATGCCGTTATCTTCCTCAGGGCCTCTATGTGGAACATCTGTTAAAATAAAAAAAATTATGACCAAGTGGATCATGCAAAGATGCTTCATCAATTGTTAATTAAACACAAACAACAAGGTCTTGTTTGAGAGGAATATAAACGCTAGAAATATTTCGATTCTCATGCCTTCAAAATTTAAAATCGAGCGTCTTATTTGCACGAGGCAAGTAAGCAAAAAGGGGTTTTTATTTATTTTTTGCATAATTTTATAAGAATGAAAAAAGCTAGAACATACAAAACCTCGAAAAAAGTCTTAGCCATAAAGGTGTATTTAAAAAAAATTGTTTCTTATATAACTTCATAAAAAAATGTCATGCAAAAATTTTTTTTAGTGGTTTACACTTATATTTTTTGTTATTCTATACACATATTATTTTATTTATTTTTTTATACGAGGAAAGATTTGATTGTTTGTTTGTTTACATTAGGCTCCGAAACTACTGAACCGATTTTAAAACTTCTTTCACCAATAGAAAGGTACATTATCAGCGAGAAACAAAGGCTGTATAAAATGGTAAGCTCTGGCGTTATGAAATTTGTAAAAATGAAAATGTGTGTATTTCATATATTTTTGCAAGAGTTCCCTCCTAAGGTAGGGGGAAGGTGGGGTTCATGGAGAGGGAAGAGACGAAGGAGGGGGAAGGCGGGGAAGGGGGAAGGGATCGGGGATGCACGGGAAAAGACACTCAGGGAGAACCAATTTATTTTATTGAATAGCACAGCAACGCATGCCGTGAACCAACTAGTGTAAATAATAATTTTATTGCAATTCCAATACATAAAAAAGCTCGATAAAACTTCAATTTATCCGTAGCATATTTTTTGATATTCATAATGTAAACCAATTCGTCGTAAAGATTGATCTAAATAGGATTTCACATATAGCTTCATCCTAACATTTATTTATAAAAATTTAACTTTGGATGAAAAATGTACATTTGACACTCGTTTTTTTGTTAACATAATATTTTTTAAAGCAATTCGGTTTTAAATAATGCTTTGCTAATCGTCATTGTTATAGTTTTTGAAACTGAAATATTGTGGGGTAAAATAAACTATCTCCGAACGACGAGTGATGAAAAACGGGTAAAAAAAATAAAATGCCTAAGTCCCTCTTTCGTCGAGGACAAGAACTGTCGAAGAAAAGAAAAAAAAAACTATCATTTATCATCGTGATAAGTAGTTCCGTGGAATATTATAGTTCTGTTTATCCGATAAATACTCGGAACCAAAGTTCCGATCCGTCGGATTATGGTGGGAAACTTCGCTAAGTGCAGAAGAATACGAAAAGCGCCCCCAAGCGACATAAAACAATATTTTCACAATATGAACCCCATTTTGAATACGTACTTTATCTGCACAAAGTAGTGATTTAATTTTTTTTTAATTCGTCTTTATTTTTTAACACATCGGTTTTGCCATACTACTGGTTGATACCTTCAGATAATGAGGAAAGCATTTTTTATTTATTTTTTTATTTGATACAATAGTTTATATTTTATAATACAGTTTATGATGTCAGCCTCAATGGGTGGCTTACCCTTGCCGAGGCCCATAATAATATTCGGATGCTCACAAAAATCAAATATTACTTACATATTAAATTTGATATAAAAAAACACCAGGAGGCATAACGGTCCGGTACATTAGTATGAAATTTTGAAATATTAAGTCTGTGTGCATGTCTACAAGTTTGGGTGCATTAAAATTGGTTTGGTTGTATTTATGAGTGATCTGGGTATTGTACCAGATACAGGGTACACTTCAACAAATAGCTGTAGGTACACTCAACTCAAATTTCAAATTTTCCGAGATATCTGACTAATCAACTGGACGATCGATAAATGTCCGGGGTTAAAGTGTACTAACTTGGGGAGGTAATTTTAATTGATGACATAAGTAAAAAAGATTATTATTTTTTGAAATGAAAACTTCTTTAGCACCGTTGTGATTTGAAACTGGATGAAACGAAAAAGCAACAATAAAAAGAGACAAATATAGGATTTATCCTGCGAGAAAATGAGATAGAACAATCGGTCTCCTCTTTGTGCGATACTTCGTAGCCTCCCCTTTCTTGTCTTTTTTTTTACATTAACTCCGTACAGGAGGCCCTGAGGAAAATAATTTCTCTCAGGGCTTACATCATCTGAGATGCTGTGTGAGGGGTCTTTTTGAGGAGAGGAAAGAATGAATATTGGTATTGAAGAGACCCATGTTGAAGAAGGAGGAAATAACCACAACCGAGCTGTTGAACACAATAACGAATCGAAGAAGCGATCCGTTCTTATGTGACAAATTTCAACCGTATACCTACATATGCTGAGCAAGCGTTTGGCGTATTTCCCGACCATGTGCCGGTGCTGATGGGATCAATGACGCTAGTTCCTCGGAGCATCTTCCATCGAAATACCGGTAGGACAAGGATTGCATTCCCACCCGACGCCTGTGCTCTAAAGATTGCAATCGGTCTGTTAAGAGGGGAGAATCTGTCAAACGGACCGCCCATTTCTGCACAGAGTCGAAGGTATTTTTTATCTGTTTTGGAGCTCCAGACCAGAGGTGGCTGCAAAATTCAACCGTGGGGCGCACTTGTAATTTGAACAGTTATGTACTGTTAAAGTATCTGCGGGCCCTGTACAGTAGGTACGCCCAATTTTTGAGGCTTTGAATACCAACTCAGTCACTAACCGGTCGTTAATTGTTACATACATAGTCTGTTCAAGCAAGAATTTTGTTAACATTGATCACTTTGAATATGACAGAAGAGCGGGCGGAATTTCCCGTAATACCATGCGAGCGAAGCCGCGGGGAAAAGCTTGTTTTTTTGTAATTAATTAACTTGCTTATTGTTGAGCTGAATATTTCATAAATCACTTAGCTGTGGTAAATACACACAATGGTTCTCTTTATAATTATTCTTATGCGGCTCAACTATTAACAAGGCATGTTTAAAACGACGATTGCAATAACTTAACTTTGCAATGAGTCGCTTGTTTTAGGAAAGTAACAAGTCTCTTTTTGTAAGTAAAATAAACTGCGGTCACCAAAAATACTAATATTAAAAGATTTTACAATATTCAAGAAATAGTGCTAATTTCAACGACGTACCAAATATTTATAGTAAGTATTTTAAGTTTGAACTTCATTCTATAGTAAAACATTCCAAATATCGCTTGAAAGATCACCACATTCCTGGAAAATATTGTGCATTAGTTTTATTCAAACTTTGACCTGAAAACATAATTCATAATGTTTTTAATAAAAATCAACACATCTGTTGGTCTGAAGGTGCAAAAGCTCTCAAATTGTAAGGTCTAGGGTTCATAAAAATTGCAGATCTTTTCCTCAACAGGTTTTCTATGACACGCAACTATCTTGTAATTGCATTAACATTACAACAAGCTTTTAAGCTTTGAGGTAAACATATAAGGAAACACGTGTTATGATTTTTGATTTATTTATTAATTTTCAACGCCCGTCTGGGCTTTTACATGATTAATGATATAGAGATAAGATTTTAAATAGATTAATAGATACATTTTTTAAATAAAAAAGATATACTTGAAGAAATAAACATCTTTTGAATGGTAGAAATAAATAAGTAAACATAATACTTTACAGGAAAAGAGAAAGATTTTTAAATTGCAGGTGGCATGGCATGTTTATGTTAGTAATTACAAAATTTACAGGTGACAGGGGAACTTTCATTGAACATACATCTACATTGTAGATACATATAAGAATACACAAATATATGCAATAGCCCTACGCGATGCTCCAATATCAACACATAAATATATCATTAAGGTCTTAAATGATGGTAAACTTATATTAAATACGTCGATATTTGATGTGAATTTGTTTCCAAGTGTGTGAAATCAAGGAGTAGATGCATGTACGTGTTAGTTGGTTCCAGAATTATTTTTACAGAAAAGTATATTTTGCCTTGTTGCAGGATTAGGTACCTTGAAGTCGATGAGATGCGAGAGTCTAATTCAGAACAAATAATTTTAAACAAAAAAGTTAGGTAATTTAGGGACCACCGTATGGGAATTGTATTATGTATAGTATTCTCAATTTAGGGGACGAATATGACCACAACCATGGGAATTGTGTTATGTATAGTTTTCTCAATTTGGGGGACGAATATGACCACAACCATGGGAATTGTGTTATGTATAGTTTTCTCAATTTGGGGGACGAATATGACCACAACCATGGGAATTGTGTTATGTATAGTTTTCTCAATTTGGGGGACGAATATAACCACAACCATGGGAATTGTATTATGTATAGCATTCTCAATTTAGGGGACGAATATGACCACAACCATGGGAATTGTGTTATGTATAGTTTTCTCAATTTGAGGGACGAATATGACCACAACCATGGGAATTGTGTTATGTATAGTTTTCTCAATTTGGGGGACGAATATAACCACAACCATGGGAATTGTATTATGTATAGTATTCTCAATTTAGGGGACGAATATGACCACAACCATGGAAATTGTGTTATGTATAGTTTTCTCAATTTGGGGGACGAATATGACCACAACCATGGGAATTGTGTTATGTATAGTTTTCTCAATTTGGGGGACGAATATGAGTACCGCATCCCCATTTACTGGATAACCAACACCTCTGCCGGAGGTAGTCCCAAGTAGTTCGCAACGTTTGGCGACTTAGCAGGGGTGCTCGATTTCATGGTGTGAGGTTTGTGTGGGTCTTGGCTGTGGATGCTTTTGTCTATCTACTGCATAGCGGTCCAGATTGGGAGAGACTGGTTTAGAAATACCTTTTGACTTCTCCAACCGGACTCTCCCGGTCCACCGCTTTGCACTCTAGCGGGACTCCTGAACGTATTGACCCCCAGATTCCATACCACCCCCCATACCCTTTTCCTTCCCAGAACTTTCTATCTTTCCTTTCCTTAAATCGGTTGTCTTTAATAATATTTGGCTAATTAATAAAGCACCGTTTTTGTAAAAAAATCAACCCAGGGGCGCTGCGTGACCTTGTTTCCTGCGTAACTCTGTTGAAGATTTCAGGCAAGCCGTTAAGTACCAAATTATGATATAATATTTTACGCGGAAAATTATTTCAATTGTATTTTCAAAATCGAAACCGAATTTCAAGAATTCAGACTTTCCGTGGTCAGCATCTTATTAATATTATAAACGCGAAAGTTTGTATGGATGTATGTGCGTTTGTTACCCTTTCACGCAAAAACTACTAAATGGATTTTAATTAAACTTTACAATCATATAGCTCATATTTCAGAACAACATATAAGTTATATATTTTGGTAAGTTATGGCGTTATGAAATTTGTATAAATAAACATGTGTGTAATTCGTTCAGGCAGAGAGGAAAGGCAGGGGGAAAGGGAATGGGGGAGGTGAGGTTCGCAGAGTGGGAAAAGTCGAGGGAGTGGGAAGGCGGGGAAGGTAGAAGGGAACGGGGACATATGGGAAAGGACACGCAGGGAGAATCAATTCAATTCTTTGAATGGTGTTGCAACGCATGCCGGGTACCAGCTAGTTTTTAATAAAGTCGAAACCTTTCCTTTTCCGAAAGCGTCGCCTCAATAACAGCTTGTTTGCATGACTAAAATACTTCTAAAACGCCACCGATTCCAATGGCCCAGAGCAAATAATTTTATACTGTTTAATAGACATTATTTCATTCTGTAATAGTAAAAGGTCCGATAAGATTGCTGATAGTCCATATTTATCATATAGCTCATACATCAGAAAAACATACAGGCTTTAAAAATGGTAGGCTCTGGCGTTATGAAATTTGTATACATGAAATGTGTGTATTTCATATATTTTAGCGGCAGGGAGGAAAGGCAGGGGGAAGGGGAATGGGGGAGGTGGGGTTCGCGGAGAAGGGAACAGGGACGTAAGGGAAAGGACACGCAGGGAAAATCAATTTATTTCTTTGAATGGCATTGCAACGCATGCCGGGTACCAGCTAGTTTTTAATAAAGTCGAAACCTTTCCTTTTCCGAAAGAGTCGCCTCAATAACAGCTTGTTCGCATGACTAAAATACTTCCAAAACGCCACCGATCCCAATGGCCCAGAGCAAATAATTTTATACTGTTTAATAAAGACATTATTTCATTCTGTAATAGTAAAAGGTCCGATAAGATTGCTGATAGTTGTTACGTTACAAATAGACCGCCAATATAGAGGCGCGCGCACTACCCCCTCCCGCGAGCGACAAACCGAGCTGTCGCTAGACCATCTCGAGCGGCAAGCGGCCAGTCTTCA
The DNA here is from genome assembly GCA_936435175.1 of Glyphotaelius pellucidus. NCBI lineage: Eukaryota > Metazoa > Arthropoda > Insecta > Trichoptera > Limnephilidae > Glyphotaelius > Glyphotaelius pellucidus. Next base: position 9,928,501 of record OW386556.1, read on the forward strand.
GCAAGCGAGCTTCCCGGGCCCACGTCCCGCGCGAACATGTGCGACACAAGTTCAGTTTCGCCGGTTGTGCACTTCCGGTGTCCGCATGGACGCTGCTGAGACCGGGAGAACAAGCGCGTAAAGCCGCTGTTGGCCCATAAACCAAACGTGAGTCAATTACCATGTTACCCTTTGTGTGCAAATAATGTTTTAGCCCTAACCACGCGTGTAGAGAGCAGAGACTGACGTTCAAACTAACTTTCAGCTAGGATCGTTCCTCTTATGTATTATTGTGTCTCCTAGAATTGAATAAACTATTTATGTGATAACCTACCGTGTTTTGCTTGTCGAGAGAGGCCCTGGGGGGATGGAGAAGCGTGAAGTTCCGAACCACAAGCACTAGCCTTGAGGTTAAAAGAAACCCTGCTTGCACCGAACCTGAGCTAGTTTTTATTTGGGGCAGATACAGCAACTAATTTGTATTAAATATGTGGGAGCTTTCTCCAACCCTGCCGATAGCATCAGCACGCACGCTGACGCTAACATAGTCCATATTTAAGTATTAAACAACCCATACGTATGGCGTTTCGTTTTCATATTATTCATTTACGGTGGTCAACAGCGCTAATGTTTGTACGGCTTTATGACTGGTGAATTGTGTTCGGTGGGAATTAATTAATAACTCTGGAAATGTATTCATAGGTAGTACTATCAAGTGAATATGACCATCGACCGATGACCAATCATATGTAGGAAAATTGTGGCTTAGTACAAAGTGAAAACTTGTTTAGAACCGTTGTGATTTGAAATTCGATGAAACAAAAAAGCGACACTAAAAAGAGACAATTTAGGAGGTAGAAATGGGCACCGCCGCCCCGGGAACCTTTGTTGGATAACCTCTGCCATAGGTCACCCCAGGTGGTTCGCTAAGTTTGGTGATTTAGCAGGGGTGCCCGGGTTCATGGGGTGAGGTTTGTCTAGGTCTTGGAGGCGGACAACCAGGACACACCAAACCTCAGACTCTTACCCACCTTTTAAATCCTTTTTCTTCCCAGAACTCTCCTCCCCTTTCTTTCTTTAAAAAAAACCCTCCACACAGCATCCCCAAAGATGACATAGGGCCTGAGGGAAATTATTTTCGTCAGGCCCCTCTGTGTGGAGCTCATGTAAAAAAAAGACAAACATGTACTTCTACAGGATTAAGCCTGAGAGAGAATAAGATGGAACAATCGGTCTCCTCTTTGTGCGATACTTCGTAGCCTCCCTATTCTTGTCTACTTTAATTTTCTAACGGTTTCACTTTTACTGTACACTTTTTTTTTTATCATTGGATTTCGTGTATTAATTTTACAATTCAGCATCTGAATAAAGATTATCTAAAAAAATAACAAAATTATTGTTTGAGCTTAAAATCCTGGGGTTATATATGGGTAGAAATTCAGAATATTAGGTCTTAACCCGGATGCCTACATGAAACTAACCAGTTCGATTTTTCCCCGTAGGGGTAGGCAGAGAGGATGGACAGCCATACAAAACTCATATTTTGGCACACATTCCAATTTTATTTGAACAGAATCCAATCTTCCCGTCCGGAGCCAGTGAGACTATGGTATTCCCAATTGCGGTATGTTGTGAGGAAGGTGAGGAAGTATCTGGCTATTTAAATCTGGTCACCAAACACGGCTAAGACCATTTCAAGCATCGTTTCAGTTCTGAATGGCGTCTTAAACCAACGCGATGTTGAGAGTATTTTCTACTCTAAAACATGCTACTCATGAACATATACTAGGTTTATATTATTTTTAATTTATTAATAACTACTAAGAACTTCGACTAAGAACTACCAACATTATCTTAATTTTTTTTTAACGCACATTTTTATTGGCTGCTGTCTTTATTAACTATTGCAAGATCCAAACCCGAACTAAATGCTATCTAGATGGCGTCTTGGCTAAATTGGTGATAGCTGCGCCAGTTCGCTAATTTTGTCTTCATTTATTAAATATTACAATTTGAGGTTTTACTCATTAAAGTTAAATATAAAAATAAACATAAAAATATTTCTTTGCACCCAATGCTCTTACCGCTTTGCCACGGAGATCTTCAAATTATCACGATATAAAATCTCACTTTATATAAAATCCCAGCCCTTAAATGGTCTAAATATATATAAAGTATTGACACCTACCACACACTCTGTAGGTACATTGTACTGTACAATGGACCTTCACTTAAAATATATTATATATTTTTATTATCAAAACAGGTTGTGCGATCTTGACGTTGAAGCATTTCCGGTTGGAATTTTAAGGACTTTATCAAACTTGTTCCAAATTTGAAAGCTAAATAAATTATCCTATAATGTAAGTAGGTACGAACCTTTAACGTGATTATTGAATTTAGGGGGTATGGTTATGTCAGGAAATTGGCCAGTAAAAAAAAATAATAATAATACGTGATAAATTACTTTTAGAAGTTTTCCTTATTTTAGTAATAATAATAATTGGATAATTTTTAGAGCGCCCTTTTTGTCAAAAGCACATAAAGCGAATTGAAGGTATTAATCAAATAAACAATTTGGGAGGCGGGTATGGTACCGCGAACCATTTATTGGATAACCAACACCTCTGCCGTAGGTCACTCCAAGTGGTTATCTACGTTTGGTGACTTAGCAGGGGTGCTCGGGTTCATGGGGTGAGATTTGTCCAGGTCTTGGCGGCCGATGCGTCTGCCCACCTGCTGCAGGTTCGTGAGTGACTGGTTGAGGGAGGTCTTCTATCCACCTCAGCCAGAATCTCGACCCATCGCCTTGCACTGCAATTGGGGGGATGGATTCATACGTCCATCACTCCTGGACACACTGACCTCCAGATTCCTACCCTCCCCTCACACCTTTTTCCATTCCAAAACTTCCTCTCCTTCCTTGCCTTCAAAAAAACCTTCCACACAACCTCCCCTAAGATGACATAGGCCCTGAGGGAAATTGTTTTCCTTGGGGCTTCCTGTTTGGAGCATGTCCTTTCTGTGCAAAGGCAAGCAAAAAAGGTGGTGATCGCACATTTCTATTTTGGTTCACAGTCCTAGTTTCATTCACATTCATATCGTGTCAATCAACTTACTTTTTGGTATTCGGACGCGTGATGTATGAAACTCTACCCAATTTAAGGTTTAAATATAAAATTCAGTGTCCTTTGTTGGTGGTTGTAAAAAATTTGCACACCATTTGATGCGTCCACGAACTGCTTAGCAGGCCGAATCAACAGAGACTGCTTGAGGGAGACCTTTTGACCTATCGAGCATGAATCTCTCAGTGCGGATTCAAATTTCTGTCACTCCTGAACACACTGAACCCTAGATTCCTACCCACACCTCGGACCTTCTGATTTCCAGAACTTCTCCTTCCTTTCTTAAAAATACCCTCCATACAGCATCGTGAGATAAATTATTTAATTCAGAGCTTCGTGTGTAGGGTTAATCTATATTTCTATATTAATATTATAAATGTAAAACTGCTCGAGTTTGTTGTTACGCTTTCACGCATAAAACAATAAAAAGATTTTAAAAATTCTTTAACCAATAGAAAGCTAAATTATGTGCGAAGACTATAGGCAGTATATGATGGTAAACTCTGGCGTTATGAAATTATAAATATTAATAAATTATATTTTGCCAGCCTTAGTGGAATCGTGTAATGATAACATATTTGATTCCTCTAGGTGGAATCCGAAATCTAATGTTGAAATATTGAAATATGCTGATATTATCAACAACAAACTTCTAAAGATAATTCAAGATTTCTCCCAATTAGAACCTGACAAAAAATCTGCAAATTCAAACGAAAGTCAAATAAATTCCCTGTATAAAAATGTTGTAGATGCACTGCGAAGTGCTGCCTCCACCACATTTAATAACACGAATCGAAAAAATAGAAATATTCCGGGATGGAATCATATGGTTGCAGCCAAATACGCAGAATCAAGAAGCGCCTTTCTCTCATGGCTCGAGGCCGGAAAACCACTCTCAGGGCCGGTTGCCGAGGACAGAAAGAAATATCGAAAGATTTTCAAAGTAGCTCTGAAAAAATGTCAAAAGACAGAAATTCAACAACGAATGGATGGTATTGCCACCTCACTAATAAATAAAGATTTCCATAAATTTTGGCAAAAAACCTCTTCAGAATTGAAAACTAATATGAAAACTCCTCTCTGTGTCAATGGAGTAAGAGGAAAGGAAAATATCGCCAATGAGTTTCGTAACTTCCTTTCTATGGCGGGTGAAGAAGCAGCAGAAAATTCTCTGAATTTAAATTTTAGTTTGAAAACCGAAAATAATACTACCGCTCTCAGCATTACTCCGCAAATGGTAGAAAGAGCTGTTAGAGAAATGGCAACAGGAAAAGCCACAGGACATGACTCAATAGCTCTTGAACACATTAAGTATGCTGGACCAGCGATTCATATTATCCTAGGAGAACTATTTTCAAATATTATACGTCACAGGTACATCCCGAATGAAATGACGAAAACGGTGATTATTCCCATAATCAAATCAACAAATCTTGATCCATCCGTGATTAATAACTACCGACCAATTTCACTCTCAACCACAGTGGCAAGATTATTTGAAAAAATTTTATCTATTGTCGTTACAGATCAGCTAAAAACAGCGGATAATCAGTTTGGATTCAAATCTGCACTATCAACATCTATGGCAATATATTCCCTAAAAGAAACTATCAGTTATTATAAACTAAGGGAAACGCCAATCTATACCTGCTTTCTAGATCTAAGCAAAGCATTTGACCGTGTATGTCATAATAAACTGTGGGAAAAACTAAGGAAAAGAGCAGTTTCGGAAGATGTTATAGCGATTCTTTCAATTTGGCACACGCAACAAGAAAATATTGTGAAATGGTCTGGGGAGTTTTCTAACCCATTCCATTTGAAAAGTGGCGTAAGGCAAGGAGGAAGTATGTCTCCGGTTCTGTTCAATATATACACCGATGAGCTTATTCAAAAACTTAACGCCACGAAAATAGGCTGCCATGTACACGGAGTGTGTGTAAATAACATTAACTACGCAGATGATATGGTTCTTCTTGCACCGTCACTAAGCGCTTTAAAGAAACTACTCAAAATTTGTGAAGACTTTGCAAAAATCCATAACCTTTTATATAACACCACAAAGTCAGTAGTTATGGTTCTTAAATCTAAAAATGAAATATTCCAAACACCCTCAGTACTGCTAGATGAAAGAAATATTAATGTTAATCACAGCGTTAAATACCTGGGACACATCATCACAGACGACCTCAAAGATATCGAGGATATGGAAAGGCAGAGAAGAGCCATATCAGTTAGAGCGAGTATGCTATCAAGACGTTTTTACTTTTGCAGTCCAAAAGTAAAAAGAATACTTTTCAACGCTTTCTGTACCTCTCTGTACACATCAGAACTATGGGTCAACTACACTACATCCCAATGGCATAAGTTAAAGGTTGCTTATAACAACGCTTATCGCCAACTTTTCCGCCTACCAAGATACTGCAGTGCTACGGAAATGTTCCTAGAGGGACGAGTACACACCTTCCGAGCACTTCTCCGCCACCGTATGGGAAGCTTATGGCGTAGACTGGACCAATCGAAGAATGCGATCATCACCGCCATGACTGCCTGGATGGAGTCCCCCCTGATGGCCCTCTGGAGGCGGGAGACGATGAAATATCCTCCGTAAACAGATGCATGAATTCATCTTAGTGTTTACTATTTTTTTCAATTTCATTTTTCATGTTTTTCATGCTTATTCGTTTTTTTATATTTATTTTATCTATGTGCCTTAACCTATTATTTGTCTAAATTGCTCCTGTTATTTCAAAATATGGAATGTATTGCATTGCACTACCCCTGCATACATTCTGGAATAAACTATTATTATTATTATTATTATATTACTTATACGTTTTCTGTCGCTAACAAAAGCGAGTTATTGCTAACATCAGAAAACAAATCGTTGCCGTGATACGATGTTGATATATTTTTTATTTTTATTTCAGTCGTCGTAGTTATTATCTATCTATCTATGTAAATAAAAATGAATCTTCGAAATGTTGGTACCTACCTACGCGCGTAACTTCGACTACGACTGAACCAAATTGGATAATTATTTTTTTACTGCGAGCTTTTTGAAAACTGAATGTACCGAGAATGAATGTATGGAATCCGGAAGAGGTGGGGATAATTGATAAGTGCAAGCGCTGCAGTAATTTACCCCTAATACCCTGCGAGCGAAGCCGCAGGCAAAAAAGCTAGTGTAAAATAAAAGCAAGGATTAAATATAAAAGCAACCTTCCCAAACAAACGCAGGCTATTTTAGTGGACAGTTTGTACCTTCAAAAACAAAAATTTACAGAGCCAGGCAAAACGTCCTTTCGCAGTGGTATCAATCCTTCATCGATTGTAACAAATTATTTCGTCATTGCACAACCCATGGTTGTAGTAAGTTTTGTTCGCGTACCAATTAAGATTTAATATTAAAATGTTTGATAAATCCAAAATAATGGCGTATCGCCGCCGTTTGTGGCTTTCAATCCCCGACCCCCTTTAAAGTCACGAACCTCGCCCATAAAATATGTTATTTTACGGGGAGAGTGATCGAATTGTTGTGCGGACATTTTGTAAACATACTACTTTACATTTTATTTTACGGCTTTTTTTTAATAGTGCTTTCACGAAAGCCTTACGAAAAGCTTATTACGAAATGTAATAGTTTTTATGTAAACAATACAATATAATTTATTTTGTTTTAACGTTATTATCATCACGGCGTTACATCCAAGGGTGGGATTTGATCTTCTCCAAAATGCTCTCAACTGGCTTCGGTCCTTAGTCATTCGCAATCAGACCTCAGGTCTTCCCATCCTGCTATAATTCTCTACCACACAGTTCTCTTACTCGGTATGCCTCTGGGTAACTTCTTGGGTGTCCACTTGTCAACATTTTTGGTATCTTTTGGATGTAGAGTCTTAAGTCGTAAAAAAATAGCAACGCCTTGAACGTATGAACATAACCAAAGATCAGATGATATGATTTTAGATTTTCACGGCCAAAAGTATTTTTGTGGTGTTATGTTTTTTCGGGCTACCTCCTTCCTTCTTTAGCCAATGCACATCTGTAACGCTGTCCGAAACATTGGCTAAAGAAGGAGGTAGCGCAACACGGCATACCACCAAAGTAACCAAAGATCATTTTCTATAGCGTCCGACGTTGCCCTTAACGTTACCGCCAAATAATAATCAAAATAGACCGGAAATTCACAATACCAAACAGCAGAACATGTTCACATCGATCACAGCAATGACGACAGATTTATAATTTTCACTTCTTCCTTCTTAAAAGTTGCCATCTATCATAATTACTCACTTGTAGGCTGCCTGTAGACTGCCGTCCCTAGGCCACGGCCTATACGGCCTATTGCCATGCAAACATTCACAATACGTTTTAAATAAACACGTTCACACAATACGTTCTTTAACCACGTCATGTTATTATAGTTTGTCATGTAAATTGTATGAAAGAATTTATTATACCTTCGAATTTTAACAAAGAGACGTAAACACTTCTTGTAGTGGTTGACTGGTCAGTGATTGAGTGGGCATCGCGTTTGGGTCCCACCCGGGCGTCCCTTGTTCGATTCCTCGGCTGGCCAAGTCCTCCATCACAACACAAGCAACATTTTCGGCTCTCTGTGATGGTAGTAGAAGATTTTCAAACATTGTTGGGTTATTCCGTAACCCGGGAATGTTTGTCTTTCTTTAAAAAAAAAAAGAAAGTACTTTATATCCAATAAATTAAACTGAATTTTACCGTTTATCTCATAATTGTTGGATTTATAAAAAAATATAAATAAATCGTGATGTTTATAACCGCGCAAATCGTATGAAACTCCAAGAGAGGTTTAATTAAATGAAAACATTATGAGCGAAACTCAATCGAAGATCTGGAAACAGAAAAATCAGAAAAAGATATTCACACCTCTGGGACTCGAACCCAGGACCTTCCTACTTTCCGGGTCGGGCGCTCTTATCCACTGAGCTAAGGTGTCGATATCTAATTCGGTCACTTTTAACTGTACCATACTTCGACTAAGAACCACCCATATTATCTTCATTTTTCTTAACGCATATTTTTATTGGCTGCCATCTTTATGAATGATTGCAAGATTCAACTCGAACTGAATGCAAGCTAGATGGTGTCTGGATAAATATTTATCCATTTTATTTAATGTGCGACATCTATTGACTCTTCTACAAGTCTAGAGAGGTCTTTATTCGAGTCTAAATAGAATATTTTCGATTTCTGTATGTTTTCTGTGGATGCTTGATAATGAAAGGGGCTATGGAAGAAGGTACTCAATTTTAACCCTAAACAGCTGATCCAAAATTCTGCTTGAAAAAAATATTTTAAAAATTTATTTTTAACTTACCTATTGCGTAATGTTATTCTATTTCTGTCATAATTAGTGTAACTCGCTCATCAAGCACAAGAACTAGCTTCTTCTTTGGTGAGATTGCAATTTTAAAGAATTTCTGAACCAATATGTAATTTATATTAACACCACTTATATATCTATATTAAATAATAAAAAGAAAATAAAAAAAACATCGTTATAAAATAGTCTATGAAGTTCAAATTTGCGACACCTACGGTCATAATAAATAAGTCATTGTAAAAGCTTCGTTTTAAAATAAATGACTGGCCATGGAAATGTTTTAAGTAATTACAATAAATGATTTACGAATGATAGGAACATATGGTCGAATTTTGGACCGCTCGCTCTTCAATCGCAGAATAATAAAAGTGGTCTATTTTTCGACCATATTGCTCCAGTGGGTAGGCAAATGTAATAAAATAAAGCATAAAACCATAAATTTATAATAACTAGCTTTTCCCCACGGCTTCGCTCGCATGGTATTCCGGGAAATTACTTTAGCGCTTGCACTTATCAATTATCTCCCCCCCCCCCCATCCCTTCCCGCATTCCATATATTCATTCCCTTACATTCAGTTTTCAAACATCTCGCCTACCACCTAAATTTCATAATGCTTTAGTTCAAAGAAAAAAAGAATTACTTATCCAATTTTGTTCATTCGTTTGGAATTTATGCGCTTACAAACATTTCGGATGTTTATTTTTATTTAAATATTTGGAAGTTCGTTAAAATAATAAAAAAATACTCTATTTTTCATTCAGTCTTTATAATCGTTACGAATTATATTTTTAATATAGGAACTTTCATCTGACATTTATTCCAAGCTTGTCCAAAAAAAACGAATTCCAATATTTGAATTTTCTGCAGTAGTAGCTGACCAGTAGACTGAGTACCTACCAGCATAGAGCCCAAAAATATATCAACATTGTTTCCATGGAAAAGATTTTTTTCTGACGTTAGCAAAAACTCGCTTTTGTTAGCGACAGAAAACGTATAACAAATATAATATATTAATATTTATAATTTCATAACGCCAGAGCTTACCATCGTATACAACCTGTAGTCTGCGCATATAATTTAGCTTTATATTGGTGAAAGAATGATTAAAGTCTTTATATTGTGTTATGCGTGAAAAGGTCATAAACAAACTCGAGCAGTTTCGCATTTATAATATATAGTATAGTATATAGTATGGATAACTTATAGGCACCACATTTGACAGACAATTACTTCCCCTACTTTCTTCTTCCCACCTCTTTCCCATTCTGAAAGAAACGGTTCTTTCAGTCTGACAACATTCCCCAAAATTGAGAAACTATAGTCCAATGGCTCAATGCAGTTTAGACCCTTGCTAAAAAACAAGAAATAAGAAAAAAATATGAAATTAATAATAAAATAGGAAAAGCGTTTAGTTGGAAAGTTAAAAAAAATAATGATTAATAAATTTAAAAAATATAAATAAGTATACTAGCTGACCCGGCCACGCGTCGCTGGGGTTAACGAAACACAACGCCATCTACTGGATGGTTACCCAAACTAGATAACCAAGTGTTGTGTCTATAAATTAACTCACACTGCCATCTGTTAGAAACTTATTGAAGTTACAAATAATTTTAAAATCCTATAATAAATATTTAATGAACATATTTATTTTCAATTTGGGAGGCGGGAATGGGTACCGCCGCCCCGGGAACCTTTATTGGATAACCAACACCTCTGCCATAGGTCACCCCAAGTGGTTCGCTACGTTTGGTGATTTAGCAGGGGTGCCCGGGTTTATGGGGTGAGATTTGTCTAGGTCCTGGAGGCGGATGACCAGGACACACTGAACCCCAGATTCCTACCCACCCCTTATTAACAACTATTTTCCCCCAACTATTTTCCGTCCCAGAACACTCCCCCCCTTCAGTTCCTTTAAAAAAAAAACCTCCACACAGCATCCCCAACGATGACATAGGCCCTGAGGGAAATTATTTTCCTCAGGGCCTCCTGTGTGGAGCTCATGTAAAAAAAAATATATATATATAATTCGCAATAATAAATATTGACGTTAATAATCGAGCTAGAAACTATCCTATCTTTTAAATTGGGCCAAATTACACAGTCAGCAAAATTTCATCAAAATCGGTTAAGTAGTTTCAGAATTTATCTCGAACAAATATCGTGACCCGAGATTTTTACATATAAATATTTTCGTAAAAAGTAGTAAGTTGGTTACTATCAGTTTTTATGCTTAAAACCGCGTCGTCCAAAGGTTTGTGATTTTTTACTAAAAACGACAGCAAAATAACAGGTGATTAATTTTTATCAGCGTCGAATATCTATTTATTTTTGGGGAAGGGAGAGAGGGGTAAAACCGGCCACGGGGTTGTCAGATAAAAAATTTACCGGCCCTAGGGGAGAGGCGGTATATTGGTCACGCGATTGAATATGTAATCATGTATTTAACACTGGCCCGTTTTATAGGTAAATATTTGAACTGTTGCCGGTTTAAATGGGTAAAAGTGTTAAATGTATGTTGCCCCGCTTTTTTTACTTGTTCAAAATAATATATTCATACTTCGACGCGTTCATTTTGAATTAATTAATTCGCTGGAGGCCGCTCGTTCGGTATCACGTTTCGATATTTGTACTGTTATAGAAAGTTTCCAGACTTTTAATATTAAAAAACTTTTGAAACAAAAACTTGCTGCATATCTAAAGTACGCTAGTAAAATTGAATTTGGGAGTCACCTTTGGGCCTCACAATTCTTGAAAAGCCTACTAGGTTCTGTGTAAAGGAGGGCAGTTCGTCTGATTGGCAATATAGGTTGTTAACACACCAATCGCCATCTTTGATGCTCAGATGCAGTGTAGGCATGCTGATGCCTGGGATGGACCGCCCAAAGCTCTCGGCTGAAGCACAAAGAATGACTGGGTTTATTTTCAAATCTGATGATTTTAATCTGTGCAGGATTAACAACTGTTGCATTTCAAAATATTGCAGGGCTTGCAATATAACCAATGCCCAAATGTTAATGGGCAAGCACTAGAGGTGCTATACACCGGGACCATAAATAAAGTGTGTATAAGGGGGTGCACACACCTTGTTACAAATACTTTTATGCAACAATGCTGAGTCTGTTCTACAGGTATTTTATTGAAGCCCGCTCTAAGGAGCTAGCAACATTGATCCCCAGTGCACCGGTGCACCGATACACGAGCGTAACAACTGTTCACAATTGATTTTTGCTTCGTGAGAACTGGTCGTTTCTTCAACTCGTTTTGTTTAAGTCGGTAAAATGAGATCCGTTCATATAATCCGGACCTCCTTAAGACCCGTATTAAATGAACGGATTAATATATCCCTTTCTACACCACCTCACAACGTTGTCCGACCGAGTGGTGACGTAGTTTCCCTGTCTTTACACTGTACAGAGAGGGGCGCTCTTGTGAGGTGTCGCATGCAAATTTAAGGGGGCATTCTAGTCTAGAAGCATGATTTGTAGGTATTTTTTCAGGTGCAATAAAAAAAAGATATTTTTACAAGCCATTATTTTACCAAATATTGATTGAACATTAAAGAATACAAAAAAAAATTAAACGAAAAAAAATAAAATTCAAAAAGTTACAGGGTGTTGAAGTGGGAGGTCTAAAAAAATGACGCGCCCTGGTTGACACAATTGCAACCCTCCTAGTAATCTAAAAAGAAAGAAAAAAATAATTCTTAGTCCAAACAAATGCGGCTATGGCCCGAACTAAGGAAAAGTCAAAACAATTATTTTTCGCAAAATGGCGGCTGTCTGAAATAAAAAAGTTATTTTTTTACCAGTTTTTTTGACTTTCCAAATTTTTTAAAAATAATAAAAATTGAAATTTTGTTAAAGTTTTAGTTCCCGCCTTAGAGTAATGTATAAAAAAGGCTCACATCAAATTTGAAGCACATTGGTGTAGAACTTGAGATATCGTGTTATTAGAAAGAAGTAGTTTTGAGAAAAATGCTTTTAAATTTTTTTCTATTCAGATTCCGATTAGATTCCGTCTAAACCGCGACATTAAAATGGTTATAATTTTAAAAATAATGCGGATTTCGAAAAATCCTATTAAGAAGATATTTTTGAATATTTAATTTTTGGAAATACGAAGAGAATAAAATAGTTTTTTTTTCTAGACTAGAATACTGCCATAAAAGAACCTGTATTTTCATTTACAAGTTCAAAGTGTTACAACCTGGTTTTATCTGAAATCGAGTACCTATTTGATCATTGCAAAACGAGGCTAAAAACGGGAGTATCGTCTTGTTTGTCCTAGTTTTTTTTTATTTTTTTATTTTTTATTTTTTTTTTATTTTTTTATTTATTAACAATTTTTTTGGTACAGTTGGTAACATTTTGTGATACAAACTTTTTATATAAACAGTTTTAAAAAAGTAGAGAATAACATAAATAGATTAGATTAACCAAAAAAATCCCACATAGGCATCGCCAGTTCGTGGGTATACTTGAGTGATTTTAAGACAGATAATTACTCATAAACATACAATATATTGTAGAAGTTTAAAAAAAAAAATTAAATTAAATACATAAAGAATAGATTTAGTGTTTACTGAAATACATTCAAAAGACGTTTATAAAGAATAATAAAAATTTGGTTAAGTTACAGCATAGGTCAGATGTTACAGCAAGTAAATGTTTGTGTCGACGGTATTTATCCAAGACTTTAATACATTTTTATACTTGCTGTAGGTGGATATATTTTTACAATCAATTTCTGTAGCCTTATAGAAAGCATTATATATTTTTGGTATAATAAAATATGCATGTCTTTGCGCAAGCCTAGTGTTACACAGTGGAACTTCAAATACATTATTTAACCTATTACTAAAACGCTTTTCATTTTTTGTAAAAATAACATTTCGTGTAAATATATATTTTAAACATTGTTTACAGTAAATTTTTCTTATATCTAACAATTCAGCCTCATGGAACAATTGCACGGAGGGGTAGTTTATATCTTTATGCAACATTATTTTTAGTATTAATTTTTGAGTTATTTCTAGTGGCTTAATGTGTGTATTATACACACCCCCCCATCCAATTATTCCATAAGATACTGATGATTGCACCAATGCATGATACACCAATTTTATTCTTTTAATGTCAACTATGTATTTTAAACGTTTAAAAATATAAGTTAAATACCTAAGTTTATTAACAAGCTTTTGAATGTGATCTGTCCATTTGAGTTGGCTGTCTATTATAATTCCTAAGTATTTAACTGTATTTCCCGTATTCATTTCTGTACAGCTAGAGCATAATATAGGATTGCAAGTATTTTTGTGAAACCTTATATTTAAGTGAGTTAAGGGTGCCGTCTTTTTGGTATTATAAAATGGAATATAGAGAGTTTTTTCACAGTTCAGAGTTAGGAGGTTTTGGTTGAGCCATTCTTTGACAATGGATGTGCACTTATTTGCATTTTCAGAGACATCATCCCAGGATTTACCATGAACTGTGATTGCAGTATCGTCCGCGTACGAGAATAGTTTTCCCGGAATGCTAATATTACATAGATCATTAATATAGATTAGGAACAATAACGGTCCGATAACTGTTCCTTGTGGAACCCCATGTCTCACTGATGCTGGTTGACTAATATTTACACCAATTTTGGTGGATTGTTTGCGATCAAGTAAATAATTTGTTAAGAGTGACAAACAATCATTTTTAATTCCAATGTTATTAAGTTTTCTAATCAGTTTATTATGATTAACGGTATCGAAAGCCTTTTTTAAATCTAAAAAGATTGTTATACTTCTCATATTTGAGTCAAGATTGGTGTATATATTTTTTGTCAGATTAAATAAAGCATCATCTGTACTAAGACCTGATCTAAAACCATATTGGTTTGGGGACAAAAGTGCATTAGCTTCTAAAAACTCTAATACTTGTGACTTTATAATTTTTTCTAATATCTTTGCAAGTTGCGATATCAAAGAAATCGGTCTGTAATTGTCAAGTTTCGAGAAGGATCCAGATTTATGTATCGGTACAATAGTTGAGAGTTTAAATGCGTTTGGGAAAATGTTTTTTTCAAAGCAGGAATTAAAAATGTGTTGCAGGGGCATGGAAATGTGTTGTTTAATAGTCTTGATTGTGATACAGCTTAATTCGTCTGGACCATTGGCTGTATTTGACTTAAGTTTCTCAATGTGTTTTATAATTTCAAATTCAGTTACCCGTCTAAATTGAGATAGGTTAGGAGTGTTTTCAGAATGTGTGTCCATTTGTGTCAGTTTATGTGTATTATTTTGAAATGAGGGATTGTTATTTATTAAATCTGAGGCAACATTTGTAAAAAAGTCGTTGAATTTATTCGCAATTTTTCCTACGTCCGTTATTACTATTTTATCGTCTGTTTCAATTTTTTCAGGGAATGTTTTTATTTTATGTGTTCTATTTGTTATTTCATTTATGACTTGCCACGTTTTCCTAGAATCATTATCAGATTTTTGCAGTTGTTTTGTGTAGTAGTCTTGTTTACATTTCTTCATAAGAATATTAAAAAGATTTCTGTAAATAATGTATTGCTGTCTTAAGTTTCCATTAGTTGGTATACCCTTGACCAAACAGAAATTGTCATGATTTTTGTAAATTTTATATAGTTTATTTCGGTGTTGACTTGAAATTATCAGTCCACGCGTGATCCATGGTTTAATTTTTTTATGTTTTCTTCTAGGTATTGGAGTTGGTTCTAGACTATTCCTGATATTATTATTTAATATCGTGTAGAAAGTGTTGAGTGATTGATTTGGGTCATCATAGGATAAAACTTGTTTCCAATTTTCTTTTTCTATAGAAGTTTTTAGTGTTTGGTAGTTAATTTTATATTTTTCCACTTGTTTGTCTGTAATTATATGTTGAGATGTTAAGGTAGAGTGACCAAAAAAAGTTGGGTAATGATCAGTTATTTCAACTTTTAGTACAGCTGATCTGGGAATAATTTTTTTATTTGTTTTGAGTAGTATGTGATCAAGACAAGAAACAGAGTGATAGCCATGTCTGGTGGGGCTATTTATATAAGATAGATATCCATTGCTATATATAACATTTAAGTATTCATTTGCAATAGGGTTTAGTAAAGAATGTTCAATGTTTATGTTTATATCACCTACGATAAATGAGAAATCTGTTTGGTTGCAATTATTTTCGTTTATAAATTTGTTAAGTTCTGTTATAAAGGATTTAGAGTCTAAGGAAGGGGAGCGGTATATAGCAATTATAGAGTATGTTTTATTGTTTAGTGTAAATGTTAAATGTATGGCATTTGAATATCTAAATTCAGGTAAGTTTATTATTACATTGTTTATTTTGTGTGCATTATAAAAAATTGTCAGACCGTCGTGTGAAGTATGTTTGGAAGGTAGTGCATAGGTCTTGTAGTCAGAAATGTAGTATGGGATCGATTCACGCATTTGTGTTTCGGTAAGTACGATCACATTTGGTTGAAAGCCTAAAGAACTGAGGAAGACGCAGAAATCATCAAAATTTCTACGTATACTTCTTATATTGAAATTGAATATATTGAAATCTGTATTTTCTTCAATTATGTAGTCATTTAGATCACCTATATCTTCACATATCTTTGTACATCTTACATCTGAGAATTCGTCGTGGTACTTCATTTTTATAGGGGGTTACAAAATATCTTCCTGTGGTACCTCAATGTTTATTGTGATGGTATGTCATTAGCATCGTTTATTCGTATTGTCGGGGAATCGTCGCTCTTTCTTATTAATACATTACCGCCCTTCGTCCACACATATTTATAACCCAATGCTTTTGTTGACTTTAGTTAAATGGAAATTTCAAAGCCAAATAACCTGCTTATGCTTATGACGCTGAAAGTTGGAACATCTGCGTGAATTTCATGATGATGAAGGCTTTACTTACCAACCATCCTTTTCCCCATCTACTTTTCATCCCCACTCCCTTCAGGGTCACAACATACCCCAATTAATACCATAATTACACTAGCCTCGAGCAGTTTGAACTCTTGTGCGATATTCATATGTTTATTACAGCTGCAATTTACAATAAATACAATAATTCGTGAAATTTACAATGATGCGTGTAAAAATATCCATAGAAACATAATGCACTTGATATCCAAAAATCAAATTATCCATTAAAATTCATAATTTTTCCTTTTCTAATGCAATCACATCAAGACAACAAACAAAAATCTCCCGTTCACAATCCTTCAGATCAAAGTGAAACTCGACAATGGAGGTACTAGTTCGAATAAGAAGAAGAAGAGGAGCCTGGGGTTAGTTGTACCCCATCCCAGTGGCGTGCCGTGGCTTTGTGGTTAGCTTCACCCGGTCTTATTGATACCGGTACAAAGCCCTTTATTTCTACGAGACTTGTGATATTTATGTGCGTATGCAAATTTCGTATACAAAAATGATTGGTGCGTCGACATGGGCACTTTTTCAGTTTATCAAACACTATTTTTTTTAAATGATAATTTTTTAATGCTTTATGTTGATGATTATTTTTGAATACATGGCATTAAATACTGGCAAATTAGCAAAGGCCTTTCAGGGGTAGAATTCTGTGCTGAAACGGCAGAAGCTCTAGAACCGTTATTTCTGGCGTCACAAAATTTGTACTACTTTTTCTTTCAAAATATTCCAGATCGGTAAGGGATATTTAGCTCGAAACGCATTTTCAACAGCAACACTAGGGTTCTGATATTCGTGATGTCGAAAAAATAACAAATTAATTTTTTTGTTGAATTTTTGGGGGAAGCCTTTTAAAATAATACTTATTTGCAAAATACTCGTCATATGTAGCTAAGGGATGCAACTTAGCTGGCTAGTTTTTTGTTGGGGTTATAATAAATATGCTATTTCGCAGATTAAAAAAAAATGTGCGTGATTCATAACTCTGTCTAAAACAGGGTCCGTGTTGATATAATACTTTTGAAGTGATGCATCAAGGTAAAACCGAGTCTAGGTCTAGGATGGCAGGAAGGAACGACGCTCTTGCACGGAACGACGTTTTTCATTCCGCCAACTTTGTTCCTTGTCGGCTCTTTTCGCCCAACCGCCTAAACTCTGTGAGGTATAATTGCTTCTATTGTCACTAAAATAATTGGCAATGTGTCTATTTTTAATGATGGTGAATTTTTAATTTGAAATAAATATCTTATGTATATTTTATTAATAGTAATAATTACTTTATTTATAATATTAATGTTTTACTACCAAGAATTTACAGATTTGTTGTATTCTTTATCATTTCCATAGACATATGAATATTAGTAGACGAGAACAGACAGGGGAGAGGTTCAAACCAACTATAACAGGACGCGGAGGGGCAAGATGACTGTGATGATATGTGATTCGTCAATAAATCAATCTGACAGTAAATAGGCATCTCTCATTATAATATCACCATTTAGATCTTAAAAGTATAATCTGCTTTTGAATGAATAGACCTTTTTTCATGGGAGCGCGAATCGCTCGCCACGTTATGAACAAATTTGAGAAGTTCAAAATACGGGAAAGTAAAGTTCGCCTGTTTTCAGAGTCGAATATTTTGTTGCCGTATTTAGTTAAGACACTTTTACAAATGTTTCATAATTTACTTAATCCAGTAAACAACGTCAATCACACTTGAGAAACGCCTTTATTACTAAAACTAATTATATTATATGATCTGAATAAGCTTGTCCGCACAAGAATGATGAAGTCATATTTTCCAGATTCGCTCGAGGCCATTTGCGAGCCCAGCCGGCTCCAAATAGAACCGGTATGGGGAGGGGGAAATAATACGCTTTTATCCCTTAGGGCAGGTCTACTAATATTCACATGTCTATAATCATTTCCTTCAATTAAAATCAATTTCGATGTTTCGCATCTGCCAGGCGTTCCGTGCCGACTATATTTTTTTCCATTTGGAAATACTTGTGCATCCATCTCAACGCACTGATCTCACTCCACCCACAAACAATCTCTCAGAATTTTTATCCCCTCTTTTGCCCTCCTCCATACTCCTCGCCCCTGAAGCCAAAACCCATGGCGGATCATAACGCGGCGTTATTAATAAGTAATACGAGACACGAGCCGCCTCTGAATGTTTGTGGCTCCGGAGTTTATACAATATATGCTGATACGTACGATTCCTAAATGCAGCGTGGTGCCGATATTCAATTTTTTTTTGTAATTAATGTTAATTTAATTCTACGACCAAAATGAATATAATAGTGAAAAGATGGATTAATTAATATAAAAGTGACGCAATGGTTGTACATACGAGTACTACACGTTTTAGGCCTTACTAATTAATGTGTTTTTAATTTTGTACTACTTATAAACAACCGTTTATGTATTATGTATTTCAATTTGGGAGGGGTTTACGGTTACCACCACTCCTAGAACCTTTTACTAGACAACGAACACTTCTGTCATGGGTAATCTCAAGTGGTTGGCTACATTTGGTGACTTATCAGGGGTGTCTGGGATCGTGGGGTGATGTTTGTCTGTATCTTGGCGGCGGATGCATCTGTTCACCTACCTGCCGACCCCAGATTCCTGCCCACCCCTCATACATTTTTCATCCCCAGAACTTCCTCTCATTTCTTTCCTAAAAATATCCGCCACACAGCATCCCCAAAGATGACATCGGCTCTGAGGGAATTATTTTCTTCAGGACCTCGTGTGGACAAATGTAAAAAAAGCAGATGTTGAAAAGTTTTCTGTTTTTGCGCAGAATTTAACCACTTGGACCCATCAGTTTGTTATCACGATAATATAACATTACCAGACACATTGAATGACGTATGAGACGTACCTAACTTATTGAAACACGATTGTTAGTGAGGGGGCTAGTATAATAGTCATGGTGTTAAATAACCCGTTAAACCCGCACACATTGCTTAGGACGGGTTGTTTCAAAAAATTTGATGAGTTAATCAAATATTTGAAGTTGATTTTCAGGTTCTGTGTAAGTTCTTTTCGAGTTCTGTTTTTTTATCATCATAGGCCAGCTGCTTCACAAAACTGAAATCATCACAGAACTTAAATAGAACTTTTTTTTTTTTTTTTTACATGAAATACCGCACAAGAGTCCCAACTGCTCCCGTCTGGAGCCAGTGAGACTATGGCATCCCCAATTGGGGTATGTTGTGAGGCTGAAGGTAGTGGGGGGGGAAGGAGATAGGGAAGAGGTAGGTGGGGAAGTACCTGGCCATTCAGATCTGGTCACTAAACACGGCTAAAGCCATTTCAAGCAACGTTTCAATTCTGAATGGTGGTCTTACACCAGGGCGATACTATTAGTATCTTCCACTCTGGAACGTGCCGCAAATATATCATATATTATTTTAAATGAATGAATTGTGAAATAACACAAATTAATCAAATAAAATTTATTTGCGCACGCCGGGTTCGAACCCGCGACCTTCGGATTGTGAGTCGAGAGTCTTGCCTCGGGACCACGGAGGCCGTCTAAAAACTAAAAACTCTACTTACACAGAACGTGAAAATTAACGTCAAATATTTGACGAATTCGTCAAATTTTCTGAAACAACCCATCCTTAGTTTTGCTTTTGATATCTTTAGTGAACAGTTTTGTGAATATATCATCACGGTTCATACTTCACGTATAATATTCTTTTGACTATCATTACAGTTCTCTCTCTATTCTCTACCTGAATTAACCGTGTAGGCACTTAAAAATTTTCCTCTTGTCATCTTCTTCACCTCTCCACTCCATTTGATTACCGGCATGGTCTAGGGGTAAAGATCTTGACTCGCGATCCAAAGATCGCGGGATCGAATCCCGGTGTGTGCAAATAAATTTCATTTGATTAATTTGTGTTATTTCACATTAAATTCATCTAAAATAATTTAAAGTTTATTTGCGGCACGTTCCGGAGTGGAAGATACTCCAGTATTGCTATGGTGTAAGACCAACATTCAGAATTGAAATGTTGCTTGAAATGGCGTCAGCCGTGTTTGGTGACCAGATCTGAATAGCTGGGTACTTCCCCACCCTCCATCTCCTTCCCCTCCCCACTACCTTCAGCCTCACAACATACCCCAATCGGGGATGCCATAGTGTCACTGGCTCCAGACGGGGGCAGATGAGACTCCCGTGAGGTATTCACATAAAAAAAAATTCAGTGTCCCAACGTACCCCATTTGATGATGCCACAGTCCCATTGGCTCCGACAGTTCGGACTCTTCTACGGTATCACACTTCATTTGATTTCGCTTTTGTATGTTTTTCAATTATTTTTTATACATCAATTCTCCATCAGAGCTTATGTATTCTTTATGGTTGCTGTGTTAGGGTCTTTTTGTGGAAAGGAATGAGTGAAACGGGTTCTTGAAGAGACTCACGTAGTAGGAGGAAACATGAAAGGCCGTTAAATCATTCCACAATCGAGTTGTTGAACTCAAGAACGAGTCTTCTCACAACATACCTCAATTGGAAATAATATAGTGCTACTGGCTACGGATAATGTGCATTTTCTTTTTTTGTAGTGTTTGCTTTTCTAATTCACATCGTTGGAAATTTATTTATTTATTTATTTTTTCAGGTTCTTCATAAAACAGTTATACACCAGAATATTTTAGAGAAGATTACAAAATGTATAAAAAAAGTGTATGGGGGCAGTTTCACTATTTTGTGACGTGTGTCAGAAGATAGTTACTGAACTCTCTGTAGGTGACATTGAAGGTGTTGATGCTCAATACAGATTCATTTCGCAGTTGAATTGCTCTGTTTAATGGCGCATTTTGATACGAAGAAGTTCTCGCTTTCGGAGCATAATAAAGTGCGTGCGTTTATTTACAACAAGTCAACAGTTAATATTGTTTAATAGTTAGATATTTATAAAAAATATATATAACCTCGCACGTTAAGTGATCACGCTGAGATGTCCAACCCCACCCTCCCCAAAACATCGAGCCTCCCAATAGCAACTCTCCGACCTAGAACTGTGCACACTGGCTTTTACCTACGTACTCACAGTAAAGGCACCACACTTGCAATGGTTTGGGTTTTTTTTAATCAATAAAATGGCAGGAATATGGCGGGTCTCATTCCGCCCAGCCCCCACCCCTCCCAATGCCGAATGTAACCTTTGCATTTTGTACGTTAGATCCATTTGTTTTATATGTTTTATTGTTATTGGTGGAGGGATGTTCGGGTACTGTATAATGTTAGGCTTTGTGGGCGTTCATTTTGATTGGAATGTAACTAAATTAATTCATTGACGGTTCAAACCCCGAAGGCATCAGGCAACAAACTCAATATGGATACGATTGTTTAAGGGAGAAAGTGTGAATATTTATTTGCCTTTTTTTTCAATTATTTCTGGCTTTCACCCTTTCAAGGGTGTTCTAGGCCATCATTTATATAACATCCTTCTGTTATTTTTTTTTAATTCATAGATCTGTGGTCTTTGTGGAATGTTCCATTTTTAACAATTGTTTAAATTTTAATTAGTTCTAATTTTTTTGCTTACTGAACGTAAAAATTACTGAATTAAATTTGATTTGCAAAAATCTGATAAAATCAACCTACGAAACAAAAAGAATTTTTTTTATTGTAATAAGAATATTTTCAATTTTTGACCTAGTTGTGCCATCTCTATTAATTTGGGAGGAGGGTATGGACACCGCTGCACCGGAAACCATTTATTGGATAACCAACACCCTTCGCTTTAGGTGATTCGCTAATTACCAGGGTTAGTTTTGTTTCGTGAATTTTCAGGGTTGCCCGGGTTCATGGGGTGGGGATTGTCTAGGTCTTTTGGCGGCGGATGCGTCTTTCCACCTACTGTTTGGCGGGTCGGATTTGGAGAAACAGGTTGAGGGAGACCTTTTTATCTTTCCAACAGCTTTCTCTCCACCCTATCATCCAGTGGAAGGGATGGATTCATACGTCCGTCACTATTGGACACACTTTCCCCCCAGATTACTAACAACCCCTCAAATTTTATTATTTGCTGACGATATGAAGATATACCTTCCTATAAGCTCCCCGGACTGTGTTACGCGTTTACAAGCAGACCTTTTTAGAGGCCAATTCCAATCAAAATGAATTTATGCAAAGGACATGTAACTACCATAACAATAAATTTGTAAATATAGACACACGTGCTGACGTATTTACTGCTAATTACTGTCGTTACAGAACTTCAGTGTATAACATTATAGGTGCGAATAATACATATTCATGACGATGAAATTAATTGTATCTAATATTTTTATATTATTTGCGTGGCAAATTTCCCTTTACTTTCCCTTATCCGTCTCCTCTCCTTACCCTTCCAACCCAAATACCTATTTTGCAGTCTATTACAGTTAAAATCACACTTACTTCATTGTTGTGTATTGGTTCATTATTTGTTGAATTTAGATTTGTAATATTATTATTTTTTTAAATTGCTGCTTAGTTCTGTTTTTTTCTTTTTTTTTTAAATATTCTGGTTTACATTCAGTTAGTCTTGTTTCTAAATACCTATCTGTGAACATTAATAATTGGTCTGTTTTTTATCATCCTTTTATGCATATTATATTACTAAGACTGTTTATGTTCCTTATATAAATAAATACCTTTTTCCTTTCCAGATCTTTTAGCGTCCCCAAAGATTACGTAAGCCTTGAGGGAAATTAATTTCCTCAGGGCCTCCTGTGTGGAGCATGTAAAAAGGATATTTTACTTTATTACTTTGTACGCTGCTATGAATCATAATTATTATTATCGATAAGACCGTGTCATCGTAGAAAATTATAAATGCATGTCCAAACTAAATAGTGTGTTACACGATTACCATTATTTTGGTACGAAAGGAACAATAACCTTAAATAGGGGTTGGATTGAGCCACGCCTTGGAAAGGGTTGAATTAAATTCAAGCTGCAGGAAAATCAACAATAATTTTGATAGTTCATCAACCTCAGGATTAACTATTGTATCATTTTTGAGGAAAAAGGAACACACCTGAATATTTCTTAATCATAAATATTTCAGGTAAAACTTAAAAGTATTAAAAATCTATTATTTCACAGATTATTTTAGGAAATTATTTTAGGAAAAAGTACTTTTGTCAAATTTAGCTTAAAGCAGTATTCTAGTCTAGATTTTTTTTTTTCATATTTCCGAAGTTTAAATATTCAAAAATATCGGATTTTTTAGAAATTAGCTTCATTTAGCGTTTGGGTCCCACCCGGGCGTCCCGTGTTCGATTCGTCGACTGGCTAAGTCCTCCATCACAACACAAGCAACATTTTCGGCTTTCTGTGGTGGTAGTAGGAGATTTTCAAACATTGTTGGGTTATTCGTAACCCGGGAATGTTTGACTTTCTTTTAAAAAAAAAAAAAAATTTTAAAAGTTATAACCATTTTAATGTCGCGGTTTAGATGGAATCTTACCAGAATCTAAATAAAAAAAAATTTTATACGCATTTTCTCAAAACTACTTTTTTCGAAACGGTTGACACGATATCTCAAGTTCTACTAAACCAATTTACTTGAAATTTGGTGTGAGCCTTTTCTAAACATCGCGTTAGCTACAACAAAATTAATATTAATAACAAAATTTCAATTTTAACTATTTTTAAAAAAATTGGAAAATCAAAAAAAATGTCTTTTTTATTTCAGACAGCTGCCATTTTGCGAAACAAAAATTTAAACTTTTCCTTGATTCGCGCCATAGTCGCATTTCCCATTTCCCTCAGGGCCTATGTCATCTTTGAAGGTGCTGGATGGAGGGTCCTTTTAAAGAGGAAGGAGTGAGCACGAGTCAAACACGGGAAAAACAGAGCCCCGCAAATCGTTCCACAGCCGAGCTCAAGAACTTGGAGGGTCCTTTTAAAAAGGAAGGAGTAAGCACGAGTCAAACACGGGAAAAACAGAGCCCCGCAAATCGTTCCACAGCCGAGCTCAAGAACTAATCCCAGAAGCGACCCGTTCTCATGTGATAAATGTTAACCATGTACACGTGTTGGACGCGAGTTTGGCATATGCCGAAAGGTTCTTCGGAGCATCTTCCATTTGTTATACCGAAAAAACAAGATTTCAATCCACCTGTCAAGATAGGGGAAACTATTAAACGGACTACCCCTTTTTGCACATAGTCAATGGTTTAATAAAGTGATAATTAGGAGGCGAAATGCGGAGGCAAAAAAAATGGGCATGTATGGCGAGCGATATGCTGAAATCGGCCAAAACCAAATGATCTTTTATATTTTAAAGCTAAGTCTGTTGGCCCCATAAAACAAATTAGACTGGTCAAATAACGATAGTTTAATTGCTTTGCCTTAACAATTACCAGCCCTGGAATTTTTGTTTTACCTTCGCATCCGCCTCCTAGTGATAATATTTCAAAATGACACAATATTTTTACAAGTTGCAACTACAAAATATTTTTGTCATCTGCCTATTTCATTTTTAATTTATTTATTTATTTATTTAAGGAACATTAACAGTCTTAGTAATACAATAAACATAAGAGGATGATAAAAAAACAGACCAATTATTAATGTTCACAGATAGGTATTTAGAAACAAGACTTAACTGAATATAAACTAGAATATTTAAAAAAATAATAAGAGTACAAATGTGAATTCAACAAATGGTAAACTAATACACAACACTAAAATAAGTTTGATTATAACTGAAATAGACTGCAAAATAGGGATTTGGGTTGGGAAGGGTAAGGGGAGGAGAGGGATAAGGGAAAGTTGCCACGCAAGTAATATAAAAATATTAGATACAATTAATTTATATTCATGAATATATGTTATTCGCACCTAGAATGTTATACATTGAAGTTCTGTAGCGACAGTAACTAGCAGTAAATACGTCAGCACGTGTGTCTATATTTGCAAATTTGTTGTTATACTAGTTACATGTCCTTTGTATAAATTCATTTTGATTGGAATTGGTGTTGCATCTATCAATATAGAAAAGGGTATTTTGTCTACTATATCGAATGGACGTATGGAAATTTATTTTGTTTAGCAAATCCGGGCAGTCAACTTTTGAGTTAATAATTTTGTACAGGAGCATCTGATCAGCGACAAGCCTCCTGTTGAGTAGTTTTGTGATTCTAAAATGTTTCTCGATTTCGTCGTAAGAGTTGTATATGTTGAATGATTTAAAATTGAGGAATTTGAGAAATCGCTCCTGAACTCTTTCTAACCTGTTAACATAAACAATATAGCGCGGGTTCCAAACCTGTGAACAGTATTTCAGGTGAGGACGAACACGTGAAATGTTGTTTTATGGTATTATTAGTAAGTACTTACTCATTTTAAAAAATCGGTATTTTAATTTCTTGCGAAAATAGTACTAATCGTAAGGTTTAGAGTATTAGTAATGTTTAACGGTTCCACCTCTAGTTTAAAATAAAATAAACATTTTTATCAAAGATAATGTTTTCATAAAACTGTTGAAATAACAGTTGAATGTTTTTCAATGATTAATTTGGCCACCCTAATTATCAACTTTCCCCAAAACTAGTTTATTTTACGAATTGAAAATGAATATTTTCGCTATAATAATTATTATCATAATAGTATAGAAAAGCAATTAACCCTTTCACTCCCACCACCTGCCGTTGCACCACGTTTTGATTGGGCTTAAACTAGAGGTTGGAATAATTATCCCACTGTTTTCTTTTGGTTAACCCTTGATTGAAATTGATAGGGTGAACACTGTAGACCATATTACTATAAGGTAATGTTCTGAGGTAGAAGCGATAATTAATCGGGTCGTACAATAACACCCGTTGGAATATCGAAATTTATACAAATCGCTCAAATGTACTGTTAATGGACGAAGTGCAGCGGCAGAGCGAAGCAAGTCAAATTACATATGAATAATAGACAAAGTAAACAATATTATGTAATGCGGTGCAATAATCGGTCATGTATAATTTTTTTTATAGACTTTGTAAAAATTGTAAAATTACGTAACGTAAATTATTTAACGTATTTTATGAAAAACACGATAAATAAAGACTTATTTACATTAGCTCCACTTAGGATTCCCTGAGGAAAATAATTCCCCTGATGGTCTACTTATCTTTGAAGATGCTGTGTAGAGGATTTTTCAGGAAAGGAACAAGAGGAAGTTTTGTGAAGGATAAATGTATGATGGGTGGTTGGGAAGCTGGGGACCAGTGTGTTCAGGAGTGACGGACGTATGAATCTATCTCTCCTAATGCGGTGCAAGGCGATGTTCCGAGAGAGTCATGCTGGGGAGAGAGAGACAGTGGCGGTTCTTCACAGGGGGATAATGGAGACAGTCTCCACTAGTTTTACTCGTATTTGAATTTCAAATACCGTGGGGACAATCCATCGGATACCGACTGAACTATTTGTTTGTGTAGTTTCGGGCAGGAATCGCTCGTGTTCAAATTAAGTTCGATAATAATCTTGCAAGATAAAATCTCCCTCAACTACTCATATCCGCAACCAAGTTACTAAGCGTAGCGAATCACCATGGCAGAGGTGTTGGTTATCCAATAAATAGTTTCCGGGCAGCGGTACTCACACCCGCCTCCCAAAAAAGAAATTGGAAGTGTTTTCGATCTTCAAACATACTATTTTGGTCTAACTGTAGGTGGCCGTTTGTCCTCTTTTCAACTGATTTCAGACAAGAAATAAAATCAGAACCTTCTGACAAAACATAAGAGCTTAACAAAAAATTATTTTAATTGTCTATTAAAAAAATCAAGATATAATAACATAGTTTTTCACGAGTTTGCGTTAAGATAATAAATATAAAAATTACAAATTTTATGTATACAAAAAATAAGAGATCCTCAATATTTTTAAACTATGAAATTTGTCGTAGCACTCAGCACCGTTGTAAATTGAGTGCCACGTCTTCCTCTGTCTTCCCCTACTTCTTCTACCAGTCTACCAGTTCATCCACTTTAAACACCCAAATCGTCATTACCTTGCACTGCATTGTTGAAGGAATTGATTCATACGTCCGTCACTCCTGGACACACTGATCCCCCGATTCCTACCCACTCTTCATAACAATTTCCTTCCAAGAACTTACTCTTCTTCCTTTTCTTAAAAAAAAATTAGAGAGTGCGATTCACACGCGCTAGAAGGGAAACTAGAAAGTCGCTAGATGTCGCTTTCTTTTCTTTTGCCTGTTTATTTTTAAGTGGTTTGAAGATTGGATATTAAAAATCAAAAAAATATAAATGTTGAAAAAAAATGTTTTTTTTTTGGATTTCATAGGATTCGAACTCCGTTCGCTGGATGTCCGTCTCTCTGATCGCTAGGATTTGTTAGGCGCCTTAGCCGCTGCGCTATGGGAGGTTCGGGCCGAGGCGTGAATTGAGCGTATCATATTAGAACCGAGGACCCATCAAATAATAAATTTTAGTGACGCACTTTTGTTTCACCCGAATTTCCAATAACTAACGGGGCTATAGAAGTTTCACTTCAAAAACCCTTCCCACAGCATCCCCTAATATGACATAGGCTCTGGGGAAATTATTTTCCTCAGGGCCTCCTGTGTGAAGCTCATATTTGGCTCCGAAGGGTCGGGAATGTAAAAAAAAAACTTTAGGTACACTATTTCCAGGTCTCCCAATTTGTATTGAGTAATTAAATGTAACTTTCACCCCTTTTCTCCTCGGCTGAACTAAAAATCACTTCCGAAATACACGTATAATAGTATCTTATTAAACATATTACCGTACAGTTACAATATGACGGGTGCGTGACCGTTTCTAACCCTTTCGCTTTTAAACCGATCATCGTCCGAGACACGCAACCGGCTTTCAAAGGGTTGAACTGTCATTCGTACCAATAGATTAGGATCAATGAAGTCGATTATATTTCATATTCGCTTGTTTCGTAAAATTGAATGATAGACAATATTGTCTGGGCGACACACCTTGTTCGTTTAATTTATTATTAAAAAGGGTGTACCTATGAGTATCTTTCCCCATTTCTGGCTGATTAAAATACTGCTTAGAATGGGTGGCTAACACTTTTATTTAAAGAAAGATAAACATTATGATAAATTATATGAAAATGCATGAATTGATTCAAGATACTTTCATTTTAATAAGTTGAAAATATTGCTTGGACTATGATTGAATATTTAGTTTTCTTCTAAGGATTGAACCTTATTGGTAAACCGATGCTTTGGACCACTCTTATATCTAACTTTTCAATAATTATTAATAAAATGATTTTGATTTTAACATATATATCTTGCGGGGCCTTTGTCACACAAAACTTAAACTTGGATTTGAGGCCAAAACTTACTTAAAAAAAGGAATTTTCATCAAAGATATAGCAAATATCTAGTAAGAATATGTGCTACCATTTATTTGTGCCTTAAATTTAATTTTTTTATGATTTTAGTAGCAACTTTGACAATAATTTATGAGATATTATTGGTAACTATTAAAAAAAAATTCTTTACCATATAAATATGATGACATAAAAATGATTTAAAAAAGCATTTTGATGTCTTAAAATGGCTTAAATGACCGATTTGTGTTTGACTTTAAAAAATTGGTTGTCTGTAAATTCGGTTTACGGACGATAATTTTTCGTGATAACGTCATATAATAACGATGGACTGGAGGAGAGATAGATGCGTCACAAGCCGAACGCTTAGGCCGAAGAGTTCCACGCTCTCGCTTGCACGCTCGGCTCAGGCGGAACGTGACAATGAGTCATTTTTTTCCGTGAGTGCATCCAGCGGTCATCGATTTATAAGACATTATCACGTCAAAAATATAGTTTTATAAATTTTTTTATTATATCTGGAATAAATGGAAAAAAAAAATCAAGACAGTGGAAAGGGTATTTTTTATGATTACAATTAACACGTATGAAAAAATGCCGAATTCGACTTAAAAATCATGCAAAATTGAATTCTTTAATGGTCTGCATATCAGTATTTTAAAAACAAACAAATAAATGAAATAGCACTCAGCCGAGATATTTGCTATTCCTTTTGTTAAAAAAAATTATTATTCAGATTGGTTTGGTATTTTGGCCTCAAATCTAAATTTTAATTTGAATTCGTTACGACTAGTATGAAAACTGAAGACAAAATACCAAAAGCAACATTGCAAAGCTAATGAAATTTTTCCCTCTTAGTATTTAATTATTGGATATTGTGATTTATTCGTAGAACTTCGTTTAATTTGTTTTAAATTTAATGTAAATCAATTTTAATGGTGTTTTTGTTAATTTCTGCAAGTATTTTAGTTTTTCTATTGCGACAGTTGGGTAATATATTAAATTAATTACTTTACCTACCACAAACTAGCTTCAAATTATGGGTAGATGTTGGTTCAAATAATTGTTTCAAGGCAGCAGTTTCGGGAAGAAAGCGAATCATATTTATTCGTCCCGTTTCCGCTCAAAAATGAATATATTTCTGAGCGAGAATCTTATAATCGTGCATTAACTCTACCTTTCCTTAGAAAGTCCCTCCACACAGCGTACCCAAATATGGCGTAATCCCCGAGGGAAGTTATTTCTCCTATGACGGGACAGACCTCCTGTTTATAAAATTTGAAAAAAAAAAACATATATATATGTTACTGGGTTTTCATGCGTTGAGGCTTATAATTACTTTTATGCTACAAATCAACAAAATTTTCCATTGCACTACATAGATTCGATAACGCCGTATAACGGAGCTGTCACTACGTTTTGTAACGGCATTGGCGTTAACGCCGGCTTGTAACGGATTGTAACGGATTCTAGCGGACCGCAATTAGCCGTTAAGCCCTGACCTCCATGGATCGGCTGCGCGTAGGTTTATTGGGAAACTTGATAGCAAATAACTGAACAACACCCATTAATACCAACCCCTAAATCCGTTAAGGGGTGTACATAATGCTCACGTATTGATTGGAACGGATAGATTATCTTGATTGAATGAGTTGATCTAATAATCACTGTCTTTAATGGTGATGAACTCGTTGTTTTTAAATCATTTAAAAACAACGAGTTCATGGCCACAAAATAGTTTCAAATAACAAAGATGAACGGGAATACGACATAATTTTGTTGCAGAATGTTGAAAAGCAAGAGGAAATGGAACAAGGAGATGATAATGGAATTAAAATGAAAAAACCTTGCCTCATTTTTGATCTATTTATTTAGTTATCAACAAAATAAATTTTTGTTTAATTTTTACATCTTATATTCATTTTTTGTTTTGTTTTTGTTGTTTCTCTTAATTTTTTTGATTACATTTTTTAATGTATATATTTTTTTTACATGAGCTCCACACAGGAGGCCCTGAGGAAAATTATTTTCCTCAGGGCCTGTCATCTTTGGGGATGCTGTGTGGAGGGTTTTTTTAAGGAAAAAGGGGAAAGGAGAGTTCTGGGAAGAAAAAAGGTTTTCGGCGGAGGGGGGGGGGGTAGGAATCTGGGGTTCAGTGTGTCCTGCTCATCCATCTCCAAGACTTAAAGGTTTCCGGGGCGGCGGTACCCATTCCCGCCTCCCAAATTTTGGGCTATATTAAAATGAAAGATGGGATATTTGGGCTGCAATTAAAATGAAAGATCCTTCGGTTGAAATCAAATGCCGCATTGAGCAAGCTCGTACAACCTTTATCCAAATGAAAAAGGATATTCAGCAGTCATGATCTAAACCTTGGATTACGAAAGCGAATGGTCTGATGCTACGTATTTTCGATATTATTTTATGGAATGGAAGCATGGACGCTTACCAAAGAACTGATAAAGTGACTTGATTCATTCGAGATATATATCTACAGAAGAATACTCCAAATAAGCTGGATGAATAGAGTTACGAATGAAGATGTTATTGTTCGGATGAATAAACAAAAAGATGTTGTTAAAACAATAAAAATTCGAAAACTTTAATATCTAGGACATGTGATGAGACATCCAGAGAACTACGAGATCTTGCTTCTCATAATACAGGGAAAGATTGCAGGAAGACGGGGCCCTTGAAGAAGGAGAACATCATGGCTGAAAAACCTGAGACAGTGGTTTGGCCAGTTTATTGTAGAGCTGTTCCCGGCCGCAGTAAACAAAGTCCGCATAGCCAACATGATAACCAACATCCATTAAACGAACAGGGCACGAGAAGAAGAAAATATTTATTATTATTTATAATTGTTGTTTAACTTCTCGACATAGTGAAAAACCGTTCAGTGGCATTCTTGGACTGAATCATCGATACAATATTGTATTTGTAAGCCTTTTTTGTTTTCCGACAAATCTATTTATTCATATACATAGTGCGTACGTGTACGAGCACAAATAATAAATATTTTAAAGCATAACCTGCTGTTTATTCCCAAAATAATAATTAAACTCGCGCCATCAATGAGAGAGCAGATTATGAATTCGTTTAAGTATCACCTTAAGCGGGAATTTAAACATATCGCCATTTTTTGGTTTTGTTTTGCAAATGTTGGACGCCGAGTGGATCGCTTTGATTTAAATCCAATAAATATCTAATTTCTCATCTCAAAAAAGTTGTATGTGAGTCTAAAACTAAAACATTACCGACTGTGGAATCTTGTTCTAAGGCACTGTAAGTAAGAGTGTTTATTATATTTCGATAAAACAATCTTCAGGCCTTTTGATTCTCGTGCTACGTTAGAAAGGCTTTCGATTTTTGCAAGTTTTTTTAACACAAAGGTATAAATAATATTTTTAATCTGATTTTACATCATCAAACTATTAATTTGGATTGTGTGCCTGCGCGTGTGATTCTAGTTCAATGAACACGGATTTGCTTTGAATTTAAATGTAATTTTGAAAATTGGAACTAATTGAGCGAAGATTTCAGACAATAGATAAAGTTTAATTAAATGAAGACATTATGAGCGAAACTCAATCGAAAATCTGGAAACAGAAAAATCAGAAAAAGATATTTACACCTCTGTGACTCGAACCCAGGACCTCCTTACTTTCCGGGTTGGGTTGAGTTTCGCTCATAATGTATTCATTTAATTAAATATTACAGTTTGAGGTTTTACTCATAAAAAGTTAAAATAAAAAATAATAATAGATAAAGTAGCTATAATATGATGTTTTTCAGAAAATTACTCTAATTTTTATTCTAAAATATAGGACTGATTTGTCAAGAATTCAGACTATGCCGTGATTTTTCATAGTTCTGCGTTAGTGCATAAATAAGGTGAAGTCTACCGAAAAATCTGAAAGAATGCAAACATTAATTAAATCAATATCGCAAATTTTTTAAGTTTTCGCGGTTTTGTTCACAATTTTCGTCTCTATTTCCACACAACACATGGAAATTGACAGGATGACAGAAAAGCGTGCTAAATAATGACAAGTGGCCCACCCCTCCCAGCCACCCCCAACAGGAATATGCATTAGAAAGAAAAATGTGACAAACATTAGCTCATCCCCTGCTCCAGGCTACATCCCTGTGCCCATTAATCGATGTGTTAGCACATTATTTTCAATAGGTACTTATACTTTTTGCGGGAATCAGGGATGCTATTTTATCAGCAAAATATTAAATAAATAATGATATTGCATTGCTGGTAACCTGGGATATTTTGTTTTACCTTTGCCTTGAATTTTCTTATCGCAAATTTTCATTAATTGATTTCTTAAATAATATATTTATACCAGACTTGCAGAAAACTCGAAAGATGTCGCACATAAAAATGTTAATGTTTTTCCAAAAAACCATCTAGATTGCATTTAGTTCGGGAAGAATCTTGCAATCATACATAAAAACATCATACATGCCAATAAAATACGCGTTAAGAAAATGGAGATAATATTGGTAGTTCTTGGTCATCCGGCTGACGGACATTTTGTCGAATTAGCTCAGTGTTGGAGGACCTTAGTTCAATTCCTAAATGCGACATATATTTTTCTGGTTATTATTTTTTTCAAGGCTTCGTTTGATAGTCGCTAATATCGACTTCAATGATTGAATATTTCAATTTGAGGTTTTACTCCTTAAAATAATTTTTTTTAAAATGC
The DNA here is from genome assembly GCA_936435175.1 of Glyphotaelius pellucidus. NCBI lineage: Eukaryota > Metazoa > Arthropoda > Insecta > Trichoptera > Limnephilidae > Glyphotaelius > Glyphotaelius pellucidus. The sequence goes on from OW386556.1 coordinate 9,961,977, forward strand.
TCTTTTAAAATATAATTTTCCAAGTAATCAGGTACTTTGCAGGTACTTCTGATGGCCGGCCATCTGATGGTCAAGGTGTAAAACTCTTGACTCGCAATCTTAAGGTGGGGGGATCGAAACCCGGCGTGGGCAAATAATTTTTTTTTTTTCACTCTTTTTATAACTTTTAAGGTTATTCCCATCAATGTAATCTAGCTTTGGAGAACAAGATAACATTAATAATATAAACGAAAATATGAAAGAAAACAACACACAGAAAAAAAAATAATGGTCCCAGTTGCGACTATTATCTTTTTCTATTTTTCTGTGTCTTGTTCTCTTACATATTTTCGTTTTAATTTTATTTGATTTATTTGTGTTATTCCACAATTAATTCATTTAAAATAATATATAGTATATTTGCGACACGTTCCAGTGTGGAAGAAACTCTCAGTATCACCGTGGTGTAAGACCACCATTCAAAATTGAAACGTTGCTTGAAATGGCTTTGACCGTGTTTGGTGACCAGATCTGAATAGCCAGGTACCTTCTCACCGTTCTCTTCCTCATTTCCTTCCCCTCCCACTACATTCAGCCTCACTAACCCAATTGGGGATGCCATAGTCTCACCGGCTCCAGACGGGAGCAGTTGGGGCTCTTCTGCGGTATTCATGTAAAAAAAAAAACTTTATGGCTTTTCTGAATTCTTCCAATTTTGAAAATGACACTAACATTCGGAGCAATCCGAGTTGTAAGGGTTATTGAACCATGGTTACGCGGGAAATACGCACAATCGAAATTAGATTTTTTTTTATGCGGTTTTCACAAAATGTTATAGTTCTCAGACGGGTTACAGGAATTTCAAGGAGAACGTTTCGCTTTTCTTAATTATTGTGATGTTTCCGTGATTGGGCGATGCAATGCCTCCAGTTGCTTATGCCCAAGGAAGCGGTTTTTACTTACGATCTGACACCAATACTCATAATATCAATTATAAACAAGAATAATCGGTGGTCCATTATCTTTCAAATCGTAAAAAATTCTAGGAACAGATATTGCAATGAGTGACAGCCCTGCGTCACAAATAACCTTCACTTATAAATTATGACGAATATGTCCTGTTAATGGTGGCACCGTGGTCGGTATCTGTGACGTCACCGACACCATCCATAAGGGTTAAGTTCGAGTGCCTGCGTGGCTTTTGCGATGTTTTTTTACAACGTGGTTCGCGTTCTGGCCGCTAGGCGGATGCGATAAGTCACACTTTAGCACCGCGGGATTATTATCAGTTGTCATTTTTTGCTCAAGATACGTGCGCTGATTTTGTGAAACTTTTTTTTTATTGTGTTTGATATCCCATTAGTAAGAAACCGGCTCCGCAGGTTTTTGCTGCTAGGCCAATTGCTAGTGAGCATTTTATAAATCCAATAGGAACTGCTTCCAAAAGTAGCCCATTCCTCGGATCCACTGTCATCCAATGTAGCTAGTCACCGGGACAAAGTAACCCAGATAGGCAATGACGTCATATGCAATATATAGCCGCTTGATACAACTATGTATTACCGTCAATCTTTCCGTATCCGGAGAGATACTACATATTCACAAATTTGTAGCAGTTACCTATGAGGGATATGTCCCCATCCGACCTGCTGACGGAAATGGTGACACCTTACGACGAATTCTTGAATTCGAAACCGAATTAAAATGGTAGCTTTGGAATTCCAGGTACACGGATGTTATTTGTGGCGCGGCACGTGTGGCGTGGCATCAGACATGCATTCGAAGCCAGATTCTGAAATTCAACCACGCAGACGCAGGCCTATTAATACTTTTCGATAGCCTACGGACTAAAATGGTGTAAGCTTTGTAAATGATTTTGCACAAATTATTGCACTACTACTCTATTAGATAACCGTCGTCACCGTGACTGAAATGGTATGGGCTTTGTATAAACGTGGCTGGCAATTAATATCCATGGTTTCGGATTCAGAAGTCACGTGTTCGAATTTAGGCCTGCGAAAGAAAATAATAAAAAAAACTGTTTGTTTTTTAGTTTCGCAGTTTTTCGAATATCCCCATAGACATTGCATCCCCAACTGACGTATGTTTTGAGGCAGGAGAGAGAAGGGATAGTAAGAAGATTGGTAAGAGACGGTTGAAAGTGCTTGACTATTCAGATTTAGCCACTAAAGCCATTTTAAGTTCCTGAATGGTGGCCACGGCGACATTAAAATCAGTAGCTCTTCATCACTGATTATTGTGATTGAATCATTTAAATACCAATACGTTAGAAGACAGACGTAAAATAAACGATTTAACATTTTTATTTAAAATACTTAACTCTAAATTTGACTGTTGTGAACTCCTGCAACTCGTTAACTTACGAATACCCACAGTAACAACACGAAAAAATACAATTTTCTACAGCAGCACTCATAACGCAGCGTAACCACATAGCCCACTCTCCGATACAACGACTTCACACTATGGGAAATCAGTACGTGGGTGATGTTGACATATAAACATCATCAGCGCCCTTGAGGTAATTTTTCACAAAAACGGCGCTCTACAAATTGTCCAATTATTATTATTATTATCAACCTGACAAGTTTTGTGGATCACCTAAAACATTTGTTCCAATACTATTACTAAACAAATAGCTGTATTTTTCTGCTTTTGTTTCTGTGCTTGTATGATTTTTATCTAATGTAATTTTATTTTTATTATTTTCTATGTTGAAAAGTATCTGTCAAATTAAAATAACACTACAAATCATGTAAAAGCCCTCTGGGCGTTAAATAAACGAATAAATAAAATAAATAAAGATGCTGCGTTTTGTGGCGTTAAAACTTGTATACCACGACGGAACAAAATTGTGACGGTTATTCAGTTTAAATCCTATTGTTACTCGTAAAGGTTCAATAAAAAATAAACGATGCATCGGCGCGCTGTCCACAACGAGAAATCCGAATGCGTTATCACACGTAAAACCAAAATCTAGTAGGTGATTATTTACCAAACCGAAGCGTATACCGAAAGCCATCAATTTTTTCAACTCTGACTCCATTAACACCGAACCTCCAACCCCATACCCCATACCTCACATCCTAAAACCCGAACCCCAACACAGATTATTCAATTACTGACAATATTTCATGTAAAGAGCAACATTGAAATGAAGGAATATATCGGATTTTTGGCAAAATTAATGGAGGACATCAATTTTTGTGACAGGTAGCGGTTTGTGCAAAGGGCACTTTTTTGTTTTCCATTTGGGTAATTGCAATTTATGGCTTTTGTACGAAAAAGCGAGGAATTGATAGGGAAATACGTATTTGTCCTATTTGAAGCGTCATTTTATGGAAGGATGGCTCCCATTTTCAATGAATTTAATGTTCATTTCGTGATATTTAACCTGTAAAACTATGATTAGCGTAAACAATGTGTGAAAGATCTAAAGTTTATTTGCCTGATTCTCACCATTGCACTAAAAATGTATAATTTTAAAATTTCATTTATAATTATTTTTTTTGAATTACCGCACATTCTGAAGCGGTTCCAAATGGCTACAACGTCATAGTGGCTTAGAAAATGCTACTGGCTGGTAAGACGGCTGCCACCGACGTTGCCCGGCGTGACGTCAGTACCGCCGAATTCACGGATAAAAACGAACATGACATGTTTTGACGGCAAACCGAAAATGGCTCATTTTAAATCGTTTTAGAAAATATATTCGTCGACAAAAAAAAGATCTTCAACATCGTAATTTTTTTCAAGAACACAAAAAACAGTGAAAATACCCGATTGGTAAAAAAAATGCTTCGTTTTTACGTGAGTATCAGCAAAACGGTTTCAATTGGTGTAAGTCATTCTCGATTGGGGTATTTTGTTGGGCTGAAGGTAGGGGAAGCGGAATAAGATGAGAAAGAGAAAGGTAGGGAAGTACCTTGCTATTCACGGTCATAAAACACGGCTAAAGCCATTTCAAGCAACATTAAAATATTGTTATTGAGGCAGTTCAGTTATGTACAATAAAATGTTTTTTCTATGCTATATATGTAAAAGCCCCGAAAAAGGGCGTTTATTTATAAATAAATAAATAAATAAATAAATAAATTAAGATTGTGAATGGCGGTCCAGCACCAGGACGAATCTGAAAGTAAGTATTACTCTGAAACGTGCCGCAAATACACTACACTAGATATAATTTTAATTGCATCATTTGTGAAATAATTTATTTTAATCGATTTAAACTCGTAACTTTCGTAGTAGATTTCTCAAAGATGACGAAGAACTTGAAATAAAATGTTATCGTGTTAGGGCGCTCTACATGGAATTAAGAGAAAAATCAAAAATATATTACATAATATATCAATAAAAATGATTTATCAATCAATAATATGTACTTACTAAGTACTTACCTACCTCATTGTAATGTTATCATTAGGCAGTACCTACATTGTTGATGGGGATTGTTTTCGAAAGTGAAAAATGAAGAGTGTTGCAATTCCTTCAAATAATAGGTTGAATAATGAGATAATGGTATCATCAAGGCAACCTGATTATGAATGATTATTTATTTAAATTGTTTAATCGGTAATCATTGTATTGTTTATTGCAATCAAAATCATCAGACCTGTCAAAAAGTTATCATTAATCCATCAATTCTCCTTATCTTTTTTACATTAGCTCCACACAGGAGACCTTGAGGAAAATAATTTTCCTCAGAGCTTTTAGCAACCTTGGGGACGCTGTTTGGTGAGTCTTTTAAAGGTAAGGAGAGAGAGAAAATTCTGAGAAGAAAAAAGAGGTGGTTGAGAGTATGGGGATCATTGTTTCCAGGCGTATTAATCCATCCCTTCCACTGCGATGCAGATTGAGAGAGTCTTGCATCAAAAGATTTCCCTCAATTCTTTTCTCCCGATCGGCCCGCCATCCAGTTTGTGCCGCCAAGACCTAGACAAAACTCAACCCAAAAACCCCTACTAAGTCACTAAACGTAGCGAACCAATTATAGAGGGTTGGTCGAACCTATGATAGAGGGTTGGTCATCCGATAAATGGTTCCCAGGCTGCAGTACCCATTCCCACCTCCCAAAATGAAAGACTTGCAAGATTTGACTCTAGATATCCGTAGTGCATAATCATCAATATATTAATACGTGAAGCCAAAACTTTGTACCCCTTTTTACGAAAATTGCGCGGACGGAGGAGTATGAAATTTCGAACACTTATAGTTTATATAGAGGAGTGCAGAATGCTAATATTTTTTAAAAATTATGCATAAAAATAGATTAAATCAATAACATAAACATTACACACACTACCATGTATTTGACACACACACTCGCGTCTTTACTCTATTGTTTATTGAGTCTATGGTCAAATTGAGAATAGATTAATATTGTTTGTCTTTAATATTATTTGTCTACGGTCTTACTGAATGTCAAATATAAAATAAAACATTACAATTATGGTCGAATTTCGACCATTGGGCGACCACTAGTACTCTTAAATCGCCTTAGTGAGATACCAACAATCGGAATCAATGCATTACTTTAAATGGCTTTAGCTGTACTTAGTAACCAGATCTGAATAATAAGAAGCTTCCCAACCATCCGTTTGCTTTTGTTAAAACCACGGCTAGCGTCATTTCAAGCAACGCTTAAATTCTTAAATGCGAAATTTCATGAAGACAAATGAATCTGTGCTTTTGGAAGAAAATACAAAAATGCTACCACTGATATTTTTTGTGGGTATGTGAGGTCCCTGAGCAGGGTCAAATTCATCACACCTCGGGTGAATTAAATTTTCAAATATCGAAATTATTTATTGCTGGTGCTAAGGTATTATTTGCGAAAAAATCCTTAAAAAATCGTTGTATCAGAGAAAAACTATTCCTTTTATTTTTAAAAATACATACGCATCCACGTCAGGTTTCGGAGCCAAACAATACAACTACAGGGGTCTCAACATCACAGTGCTACAGGGGTCTCAACATCACAATCCTCTTCCTCCTTTAACATCTTCTTTAGAGAGTTTTTTTTTTTTTGTTAATTTAAATGAAGCGTATTTGAAAGTTATTTAGCTATTTAGACGCTGTATAAATACGATACGAAGTAATATAATTGATGATTTAATCATGACGTGACATTTAATGTTCACCCCCGTAGAAAAGGGTTGTTATTTAGAAATCCCAATGTGTTCGAGTTAAGGTTTAATCGGTTAATAGAACTAATAAACTTTCAGCCATTATTTATCGTTTAAGATGGCTATCGGATCGTGGTTTTGGAAATTTATACAGAGGGATAATAGTAATTATTAATACTCATCGGTCTGTTGCCTCAAAATAACTTAATCAACTTGGTGGAATAGGGGTGTAAAGATTGGTTTGTTCAATTGTTTACGTTACGAATAATTTCTGTAAGATATTTACTAATATTTTTGTATTGTGTGGTTATCAAGGTATAGACACGTATTTTTAATGTTTGTGTATATGTTAGCTCCAAAGGTAAACGTTAAATAACAATTGCAATAATATCCACATTTTAATAGCCAGGTAGATACACGCAACATCTCTTTTTACAATCTCTCCCCCCCCCCCCCCCCACTCTCGTCAATCTCGCAACATTCACCAAAACTTCTATAAATCCACTTACTATAGGAAGTTTTTAGTAAAATTAAAACAATTTAGATTTAATATCGCTCAAGAGTCTCAACTGCTCGCAGCCAGTGTGATAATGACATCCAGAATAAGGGTATGGTGTTAGGCTAAAAGATTTACGAAGAAAAAAAGAGTGAAGAAGGGAAGGTTGGGCAATCCCTAATAAGAATTACCGTGGTTAAAATTTTTTTCGCAATTTTTTTCTATCCAAAATCGGTATTGCCGTGTTTAGCGACCAGATCTGAATAGCCAGGTATTTGACAACCTTCGTCTTCCTATCTTCTCCTCTTCTCACTCCCTTCATTTTTAAAATATATCCCAATTTCAATTGGGGTGCCATAAACCCACTAGCTTCGGACAATTGGGAATTTCTTGTTGTGTTTACAAAAAATGTCGATATAAATTGTTTTTAAACATCAGTTTGGGGTAAAATAAGTACTGACACTTCCTGCAAGGAACAAGTTACCCAGAAGAAAAGCGTTCAGTGTCTAATGATGACTTATCCGGGAAACGAACCCGCAAATAATGATCGCCATTCGTTTCTGTGCAGAACTACTGTCGAAACTGCCATCTAGCGTGCGGGGCGCTCATTAAAACATCCGGCGCAACTAATAATCACTACCCACTGGGAAAAACATTATAATAAGAGTGAAAGATATGTTTTTATTTACTACCGAACTGTGTAGTCAAACCATTCGAAATTATCTTCCAAATTTAAAAAAGTGTCCTTATATTCTCAAAAAGTTTCGCCTGCGGCGCATATTCACATTAGTTATTGCTCATGCGATTAAAATTATTTTAAATGGTTGAGTAAAAATATAAAAATACAGACACAAAAGATGTTAATGATATGCTATTATCGCTATTATTCATATTATTTTAATTAACATTATTTATCTTCAGAATGTGGAATTCGCTTTAAAGAATCTATTAATGGCGGTCAGACAAAACAATGACACTTTTACATACAGTTTACAATTATGTAGAGCAAAAAATGTTAATTGAGCATTGATAGAGATAGGAACTCCATATTTTGGATCGGTCAACCATCGTCTCAAATTTTTTTTTAATGTGAATTCCGCTCAAAAGTCCTGATTGTTTCCTTCTGCAAACAGGAAAAATAAGGCATACCCATTTAGGGTATGTAGTGAGGAGGAGAAGAGAAAGGTGAGGAAGTGTCTGGCCATTCAAATCTGGTCACAAAACATGGCTAAAGCTATTTTAAGTAACGTTTTAATTCCGAATTTTTTTAACCAGAGTGATGCTGGGAGTATATTGCGCCCTCGAACGTGCCGCAAATAAACATTATTTTTAAATATTCAATTGTGAAACAACACAAATCTATCTATCTTCTTCTTCTTTAAATTCTTATCTTCTTATTTATTCAATTTTTATTCTCTTCTTCTTCTTTTTGTGGCAGGTGTGCGGCGCTGCGTGGCTTTGTATAATATGCATATGTACAATTCTGTTCTGAAATGTATGATATTTTGTACACTTGACCTTCAAACTAAGAGAAAGGTCGATATCTTTGTGAGATTAAGAAAAAAACCACCCTTTTCCCTTTTCTCACCCCTTTTCGATTGAATTTTGTAAGCTTGAAATTCAAAATAAGATCGAAATTATTACATCTGATTTCGAAATCTCTGCGTAACGCCAAGGACTCCAGCTAGTTAATTCACTTTTCAATTCATTATTCACCACGGGTCAGTGGCCGATTTGATCATCGCGTTTGGGTCCCACCCAGGTATCGCGTGTTCAATCCCTCGGCTGGCTAAATCCTCCATCGCGACACAAGCAATATTTTCCGCTCACTATGGTGCTAATAGGAGATTTTCAAATATTGTCAGGCTATTCGCAACCCCGTACTGTTTGTCTCTCTTAAAAAAAATCAGAGTGTGCGATTCACAAGCAGTAGAAGTGAAACTAGAAAATCGCTAGATGTCGCTTTCTATTCTTTTGCCTGTTTATTTGTAAGTGGTTTGAAGATTCAATATTAATTTCAGAAAAATTAAAATGTTTATTTTTTTGGATTTCTTAAGATTCGAACTCCGTTCGCTGAATGTCTGTCTCTCTGGCCGCTTGGATTTTTCAGGCGCCTTAGCCGCTGCGCTACGGGAGGTTCGAGCCAAGGTGCAAATTTAACGCATTATGTTAGAACCCAGGACCCATCAAATAATAAATTTTAGTGGCGCACTTCCGTTTCACCTGAATTTCAAATCGCTAAGGGGGCTATTGAAGTTTAACTTAAAAAAAATGCTTTAAATTTACTTTCGCTTGCCGGGAATTAAACCCACGACCTCCGGGTTCATAGTCGAGTTCCCACCCCTTGATTACGGAGGCCTTCAAGTTGACTCTAGAGATAATTTGTAAGTATTATTTCGTTACAGGTCGCCTGTAAACCAATTCGATGAACGGAAACGATGAAAGCAAACTTTCGGCACTAACACCAAGACAGATGGCTGAAAGGGGTAAGCGGAGACACTGATACCCATCCAGGTGGCGTCATTATTTAATCGGTACTCCCCCCCCCCCCTTCCATTTATCCCCCTCCCATTCGGGGGTCAGATAATATCAGAAGGCAGCCACCCCCTGGCTGAACACCGAACAATACTCCCTTATCCATTAATTTTGATATTTCAGTAGGTGGGAGGGGGTGGGAGGTTAGATACACCGCCCCGATAATATTGTACGTCTTAATTAATTCCGTTTAATCAATAATAGTCCGGTTGTAAAGTGGGCCTATTGTAGGCAGCGCTAAAATATATAAAATTTCAAGCAGAATCATCTCGCAATATTAGTTGCGGCTGCGCGGTCTTTTTCATGCAAAACATAAATTTGGATGTAAGGCAAAAATGTTTTTATATGTAAATAATTTTTATTTTTTTCGAATAGTATAGCAAATATCTAGTATCTATTTTATTTGTTTTTGTTTTATGTTATGATATATTGGCCATTAACGAATTCAATTTTGCATGATTTTTTAAGAAAATTTTGAAATTAGTTTGTGAGTTTATTATAATTACTAAAATAATAATCTTGCTACTACTATGCTAATATAATATACAAACTTTAATACTTATGCATAGATTACCTAAGTACTTTCTTTTCTGAACTCTCTCTTTCTCTCTTTTGAATTATATCCATACTATACTTAATTAATATTATAAATGGGAAACTGCTCGAGTTTGTTTATGACCTTTTCAGGCATTAACCAAAAAAAAGACTTTAAAAATTCATTCACCAATAGAAAGCTCAATTATATGCGCAGACTATATGTTGTATATGATGGTAAGCTCTGGCGTTATGAAATTATAAATATTAATATATTATATTTGTTATACGTTTTCTGTCGCTAACAAAAGCGAGTTAATTGCAAATGTCAGAAAAAAATCATTCCCATGGAAACGATGTTGATATATTTGTGGGCTCTAAGCTGGTAGGTACTCAGCCCCCTGGTCAGCTACTGCTCCAGAAAATTCAAATATTAGAATATGTTTTGTTTTTTTTTGGACAAGCTGGAATAAATGTCAGATTAGAGTTCCTACATTAAAAATATAATTTGTAACGATTATAAAGACTGAATAATAAATATTGTAATTTTGTATTACATTAACAAACTTCCAAATATTTAATTAAAAATAAACATCCGAAATGTTTGTAAGCGCATAAATTCCGAACGAATGAACAAAATTGGATAATTCTTTTTTTCTTTGTGAAATTTAGGTGGCAGGCTAGATGTTTGAAAACTGAATGTAAGGGAATGAATGTATGGAATGCGGGAGGGGGTGGGGTGGGGAGGAGGGGGGATAATTGATAAGTTCAACCGCTACAGTAATTTCCCGTAATACCATGCAAGCGAAGCCGCGGGGAAAAGCTAGTTTAATTTTAAATTTATCGAATTGTATAACTTTTTACGATAATGCAACTCATGTATTTTTATTTTTCCATAAATATGTACTATTTATCGCTCTGTTTATTTTGCTTTGTACTTTTAAACTTGCATTAGAACAAACTATTCATGTTTAAGTTATAACAAAATAAACATTGTAAATTTATATTCCCAATTAACTCACTTCATAGTACCTTAAGTACTTCTATTTTACCATTATTATACTAAACTAATTAACTACTTTTCATTATAATGACACTACATACCTATATATTGAACCTGCTTACATCCTAAATGTCTAGTTTATTATGCTTCATAATACATGCTTATACTCCTGAATTACCTATGTATCTTTAATAACGTGATATTTTAAAAGCCTTCAAGCTTCGACCAGTATATACTAGGTCAATGCCTTCAAGGCATGTATAAATAATTAATGAAAAACAAGTGAAAGTCATAAAAAGGGCATTTTTTCGGAAAGAATTTATTATTAATATTTGACTAATTACAAATATTTTATATCGGTCAATAATTTGAATTTACGCACGTCAAATTGCTTTATAATAATAATAATAATAAGTTTTATTCCAGGATGTGGGGAGGATAGTGCAATCCCACACGTCCAATATGATTGTTCATATTTATATAATATATTTTAAATATGTGGGTACACATGTTACCTATGGTAGACTAAATGGTAGACGAAGTCGGGGACGCCCGAGGAAGACATGGCACGACCAAGTGAATCAGATACTTGAGTCGGGCGATGTCAAGAGTCAGAATAACAGAAGAGCATGTATGAGACGATGTATGAATGTGAACGAAGCAAGGAGTGTGTGCCAAGATCGAGTTGTTTGGCGGTCCGTCCTCTCTGCCTACCCCTGCGGGGAAACGGCGTGATGGTTAGTTAGTTAGTTAGTTTTATTTTAAACATATTATATATTTTAACATATTTTAAAACAACAGATTTTTTTTTTTTTTTAGAACATAGAATAGGAAAAAACAAAATAAAAAAAATATATATGTTAAAATTAAATATAAAAAAATAAATAAGTAATCAATTCTATTCTTCAAGCTCGGGCACAGCGCTCACTCAGGAGTGGGGTTTGGTGCTGGAACGCTGCGGTCACCACTGCATTGTCGGAAGCCATTAGCCGCATCCTGGCTCCAGTGACCCGATGTCTCTTTAGACCGGCGAATCCGTGCAGTCCTAGTTCAGTGAACATTGTCGATGCACTGCTATATCTTCTGAATCCAAATATAATTCTACATGCATCATTATATTGGATCCGGAGTCGTTCCATCGAGGTGGTTCGGTAGTTACACCATGTTTCGCATGTATGTAGATGCTGTTATGTGTTATTTATGCTGTTAATATTTTAATTTAAATTTTTTAAAATTTCATATTAATTTTTATTATGATGAAATATTATCACAATGAAATATTAATAAATATTTTTAAATATTAGGGTAATATTATTTTTTTTAAATAATCATCATAAAGTCATAAATAATTACCAACATTGCCTTTAAATTCATGAAAAATTGAATTTTGACAGCCGTAGATATTTGCTATACTATTTGATTATTTTTTTTCCAGTTTGGTTTGTTATTTTGGCTCTGTTTTATATGAAAATTGCAGCATAGCCGTTTTCCTTAAGCTGTAAGACAAAATGACATTTCTTCGGACACCTAATTCGCACCCAACTAGCTTTTATCGGTTTGTTTTCTATTCACTTTGGTTTTAATGTTAATATCGCACAAGAGTCCCAACTGCTCTTTGCTCACCGGAGCCAGATAAAATTTTAATATTAGTTAAGCCACCCAAAGTTCGATAAAATTAATATTAACTTTGGGCACAAAAATACGCACAAAACACAATTCTATGGGTTAATCCCATACCTATCCTATATTATCTAACCTTCCATTATCAATAAATAAAAAGAAATGCAAAATTCTAAGGTCTCAATCAACTGACACTTTACACAGCGATCGTTTAAAAACAAATAATGCATTCCATTTTCCGATGAAACACCACCTAGCGACCGGCGACAATTACACGGGACATTTGCCCTGGCGACAGCAATTCTCACTAATACGTTTTTATGCATGAGAGGATTGAACGACTTTTCTGCGGTGGGCGCATCCGCTTTTATTGCCGAATGTCCCGGGTTCGAATGCCAGCTGGATCAATTATTTTTACGATCAACATTCCCACTACAAGTAGGAAACAGGTAGTCACGAGAGCACCTAACTAAATCTGTCTGATTTTGCAGGACTTTGTTGCAATGTTTCTGTAGATTTTTTCTAACATTAATAAATGTACTACTTATAATATTCATAAGATTTATTAATACAACAAAATAGAGCTAAGAGAAATATATTGATAAAAATAATTATATGAAAATCAAGGAAATATTGAAAGAGTTAAATAACTTGTCATTTAAACAAACTGTTTTATTCAATACTTATTTTTTAAATCTGCTATACAATTAATGGCCATACTTCAATTGAATTGCTAGGAAAAATTGAAAATCTGCAGCACAAACACACATATGAGACGAAGAAAAAAGGCTTCCTTTCAGAAAAAAAAACTGTAGTAAAAAGTAAGTTGATGTTCTACTTATCAATAAAGATATTTGGCGAATTTACTAAAGGAAATAAAATTAGAAGAAAATAAAAACAAATTTAAAGCTAATATTAACTAACGAAAAAATGTGATTGATTCATTCTGAAAAATCTTTTTTTTAAACAATACAATGTGCTTGCTGCTAAAACTCATAAACGAGCCCCGGTACGATCAAGATTATATGACGTGGTAGCCTTCTATCCCCCATTCATGAAGAAGGTTCCCATTTTTACCTGAAGGGCGGGCTTTTGTAGATATAAGGGCCGGAAGTTTCACCGTCTAGAAATTTCTAGAATAGCCCAGAACATTCGAGATTATTTGAGAGCATTCCACAACATTCTAGAACATCCCGAAACATTCAGTAGTATGTTGTGGAATGTTTGGGAGTAGTCTTGAACGTTCAGGAACATCCAGGAACATCTCAGATCATTGTGGAACATTCCAGAACACTCTCGAATGTTCGAGTAGAGCGGTTTTGTTCAATAACGTATATAAGGATGGGGGGGAGGGATAAATAATAAGACGTGGTAAATAGAAAGATTAAAGCTTTCTTATAAATTTCAAAAACCCCTCCACCACCCAGGGTCACACCTCCCCACCATGTGAATGTTATAGCTACATGACTGCGATGACTTTAAGGCATCAAAATGTATTGTTACATTTAGATTACATATATTTCTCAACTAATTTTTTTTCTTACTTGTACAATAATTCTTAATTTTATTTGTAGAGTAGAATATATTGCATCCCAAATTGGGATATATTGTGAGGCTGGGGGAGTGGATAAGGGAAGGAAATGGGAAATATAAATTATTGTTGATATTTTAATGTACGACTGTTTGTTTTCTAAATAAATATAAATTAAAAAATATAAAAGTGATAGAGAAAGGTTGGGAAGAACCTGGATAACGTTTTGTTCACCAAACATGGCTAAAGCCATTTCAAGCAATTTTTCGATTCTGAAAGGTAATGGTAATGGTTGGTAAAATTGTGAAAAATTTTATAAGTTAACTCAACTAAATCATTTTATTACAACCATCTCCTTCCTGTCCATCATTTATTTTTTAATCAATCCGAATCCAGTGGCGCGCCATATATTTTTTAAGACCAACTCAAAACGAGTGGCTGCTCACTTAAATAATTTGCAAGCCGCATTTAGGCGGAGAAAAGTGTGAAGTTTTTATTATCGTTCGGCAGTCAAAATTTTACGAACGCCCTTGCGTGGCTGGTTAAAAACCGCCGCGGGAGAAAAAAATCATTTGGCCAGGCCGAAGATTAAAAGTAACAAAAACACGGGAAATTATTCAGGGGCCTATTACGCGCCGCCACTGGAGATTTCGAGGGGCATTTTTAAGTGAAGGTTTTTCTCTGAGGGGTGATTGCTTAGGGTTATGATTTTTATGCAGCTTGTAAAGGGTTGCTTTTCACATGTTTTATATTGAGATTGAATGACACCATGGAAATTTGTCGTCTAACTTTGATTAATGAAAACTCATGTAATGCCATGAAAACACGTTAATTTAATACTACTGTCGCGGCCGATGCCGCGACACGAGAATGTATAAACTGTAAATCCTTTTTGACGACGAATAGACCATGGATTGTGTTCTGAAGTATGATCGAAGGAGAATAGGTTTTGAAAGGAAGTCTCTTACCTTTGACGGCTTTTAAGGCTGTTCAGGATTGATTCTGGGTTCCCAATATAGATTGGCACAACACCAGGTTTCCAGCAACGACACTTTTTATTTAATAAAAACGAAATTTTCTATTATTTGCGATATTTCAAACGAGCGAGTTGTGACCCATGTCACTATCAAGTTGCAACTGTTCCAAGTAGGTAATGCAAACTTGGGTGGCAATATTGCTCAAATTTTCCACATGTAGGTAAGAATATCTTCTTCTTTTCCTGGTAGAGACTTTGAGGAAAGGAGGAAGAGAAAGGAATACATGATTGAAGGACTTGGGGAATATGGATTAAGTTTTTTTTTTTTTAAAACTGTTTCAGAACCAAACAACTGTTGATAAATTTTTATTCTTAAAGCACATATTTTCTTTAATAATTTTTGAAGTAAAACTTGGGGAGTAAGCTGGTGAATGCGTGACGAGAGCGTTACGAAAAGCGTAATCGGGCGAGGCGAACAAAGCACAAAGAAGTTTTACTTCAGTCGTGTGGTCTGAAACACACTCATTTTTTTTATTAATACGATACAATACTGAATGGAAAATGCTCTCAGTATTGCCCTGGTGTAAGACCACCATTTAGTATTGAAACGTTGCTTGAAATGGCTTTAGCCGTGTTTGGTGACCAGATATGAATAGCCAGGTACTTCTCACCTTCCTTTTCCTTATCTCCTTCCTCTCCCCACTACCTTCGGCCTCACAACATACCCCAATTGGGGATGCCATAGTCTCACTGGCTCCAGATGAGAGCAGTTGGGACTCTTGTGCGGTATTCATATTTAAAAAAAAGAGTGTGCTTCAGACCGCACGACCGAAGTAAAACTTCTTTATGCTTCGTTCGCCTCACCTAATCACACTTTTCGTAACGCTCTCGTCACGCATTCACCAGCTTACTCCCCAAGTCAAGCGTGCGTAAGAAGTTACTTAAAAAAAATTCGAGAGCAGTTTACACGCGGTAGAAACAAAACTTTACCAAAACAATCTCAACCAATACATATAAAGTGAGGTCATAATCAAAGCGACCAATGAACGCAGACCTCGCGTAATTTCCGTTTCATATCCCAACCAATAGGAGCCCTTAAAAGTGACATCAAAGCAGGAGCACTAATCGTCATTTCCGTTTCATCCTAAATCAAAATCACAGCCGTGATATAGAAGTTTCACTTCAAAAATAAAAATAAAGCATTGAAAGATTCAAAGACGTAATCGACGAACATCGAGATCAATCTTACAAAGTGGTACTTACATCAAACAATACGACTAAACCATCTCCACGCCATCTGTACCTAGTTTGTCCACTCGTAGCAGACAATTAGTAGGAAACCGATGGAATCCTAAACAAACGGAGACATCGCATCTATGGACCGGACGGTGGGTTTACGAGAGCTGGGAGGTATTGTGAAGTAGGTTTGTATTACCTGTGCAGCGTTATCATGTATCCCAAATATTCCCCAAGGACAATCATCGTGGAGTTTGAATACCTGCAACATTTGCTTAATTGAATTTAATGGGATTGGACGGTTAATTTACAATGAATTGGCCTTATCCACTAAATACATCGAATTGGAGTGCTTTGAAGAAACATAATTCCGACTATTGTTTTAGAATTTAGATAGTTACATGGTTCGTTCTTCTTTTTAACCTACATAAAGTTGTCTCCACCAGTTAGTGGAGAAAAATTCCACAGAATTACCAATATTATTATTTTATAATTATATATTTTATAATCTACTGTACTAAAGATGACAATGTAACGACTATGTGCGTTTTAAAAAAATGTGTGTTTATATTTTTGTTGTAAAAATTACGTGACAGAGTTGTAACTCCTCGTGATAGAAGTGTATTTCATGCAAATCACACTTGTCTTCTGCCACCTCGACTTGCGTGTATTCTATAATGTTAAAAAAATGATATGACGAAATAAAATATAAAACTATTTTCAACACCTATCAAGTAGCTGCGATTATTATTTTTAATGATGTTTAATAAAATGTTTTTAAAAATCTCAAAAACTTGTCTCCATAATTTTTTTGTCGTACGACAACTCTTTCACGTGGGTTGTCAGTCGTAATAGGTATACACGCAGCTCGTGTTTGTCATCCCCAATAGGCATTTTAGGCCGCCTTCCCCCCTTGCTACAATTTCCCCTCTGAGATCCAGAGAGATTCATTTATGGTAAAAACAAAATGTGACGAAGTGGTGAAAATGTGACAGAGTGGTAAAAAGAAGAACAACCCACATACCTACTTAAAACAAAAGTCAGAATTACCTAAATCTTTCTAAATATATTGCAAATTTTGTCGTTATTTGTTTGTTCGTTTTGAAGACATAAAAATGATTGAGTATTACTTATTTTAATTTCAATAAGTCTGGTAATGATGTATAATCGTGAAAACAAGCTTTTGGGTCCGAGTGGTTAACTTAATGAGTAAAACGTCAAATTGTAATATTTTATTAATGAAGACATTATCAGCGATTCCCAATCGAAAATTTGAAACATACAAGCCAGAAAAAGATATGGTCGCATCTGGAAATCGCACCCAGGACGTTAGATATGCCGGGTACTCTACCTCTGAGCTAATTGGACCCTATCCCCTTCGAACATATTATCGATCGAACAACCAACATTATCTGTATTTTTCTCAACGCATATTTTTATTGGCTATTATCTTTATGTATGATTGCAAGATTCATGACGAACTAAATGCTATTTATGTAGTATTGAACATAAATTTATCGTTATAAAGATAGCAACCAAAAAAATATGCGCTGACAAAAATTAAGATAATATTGGTCGATCGATAGTCGCATTATTTGACTTCGTTAAATTATAAAATACTAGCTTTTCCCCGCGGTTTCGCTCGCATGGTATTACGGGAAATTACTGTAGCGGTTGAACTTCTCAATTATCCCCCCTCCTCCCCACCCCCATCCCTCCCGCATTCCATACATTCATTCCCTTACATTCAGTTTTCAAACATCTCACCTGCCACCTAAATTTCAGAATGCTATAGCTCAAAGAAAAAATAATTATCCAATGTTCTTAATTCGTTCTGAATTTATGCGCTTACAAAAATTTCGGATGTTTATTTTTGATTAAATATTTGGAAGTTTGTTAATATAATAAAAAATGACACTATTTATTATTCAGTCTTTATAATCGTAACGAATTATATTTTTAATATAGGAACTCTCATCTGACATTTATTCCAAAACAGAAGCTTGTCCAAAAAAAACAAAACATACACTAATATTTGAATTTTCTGGAGCAGTAGCTGACCAGGGGGCTGAGTACCTACCAGCTTAGAGCCCACAAATATATCAACATCGTTTCCATGGAAACGTTTTTTTCTGACGCTAGCAAAAACTCGCTTTTGTTAAAATTTCAGAAAACGTATGACAAATATAATATATAAATATTTATAATTTCATAACGCCAGAGCTTGCCATCATATACAGACTGTAGTCTTCGCATATAATTTAGCTTTCTATTGGTGAATCAATTTTTAAAGACTTTTTATTGGTTAATGCGTGAAAGCGTCATAAACAAACTCGAGCAGTTTCGCATTTATAATATTAGTATGGATTATTATTGCACGTTTTCGACTCCTCATAGTTATAACTCTGAAAACGGCAGCATTAAATTAAAAAAACAATTCCAAAATATGGTTAAGTGAACACGGAGATAAGAAAATTAAAAAATTATGAAGTAATACCAACACAACCTACAGTCAACAAACACGAAGATGTGATAATCAAAAACATGAATATGAATAAATCAATTTGGAGATCGGGTATGGGTACCGCCGCTCCGGGAACCATTTATTGGATAACCAAAACCTTGGCCATAGATCACCCCAAGTGGTTCGCTACGTTTGGTAACTTAGCCAAGGCGCCCGGGTTCAAAGGTGAGGTTTGTCTAGGTCTTGGCGGCGAATGCATCTGCCTACCTGCTAGTTGGCGGGTCGGCTCGAGGGAGAGTGATTGAGGGAGGCCTTCTAACCTTTCGATCCATCGCCTTGCACTGCAGTTGGAGGGATGGATTCATACGTCCGTCACTCCTGGACACACTGACCACAGATTCCTAACCACTCCTCAAAACTTTTTCCTTCCCAGAACTTCCTATACTTCCCTTAATTAAAAATACCCTCCTCGTAACATCCTCAAGATGACATAGGCCCTGAGGGAAATTATTTTCAGGGCCTCCTGTGTGGAGCTAATGTAAAAAAAAACATGAAGATGATGAAATCAACAAACATGTAGATGACGAAATCAACAAACATGAAGATGACGAAATCAACGAACATGAAGATGAAGAAATCAACAAACATAAAGATGAAGAAATCAACAAACATAAAGATGAAAAAATCAATAAACGTAACGCCGACACAGCTACTGCCTAAAGTCCGCAACGGAAATGGAATCCTTAGTGGGTAAGACTGTAAATAAACTACTCAGCTTTGTATTTAAGTAGTCACTAATAAAATAGAGTTATTTTATCAGCCGCCCAAATTCACATATGTACAATATTTTTAAAAGTATGTAGCTACTTATATAGATATTTTTTAAATTTATCATTTTTCGTACAATTTGTAGTAAATTAACTTTTTAATGGATTTTCTCAAATAAAGCTTATTTATAAAATGAACCTCAATAGACTACCCTCGGGTTCGACCCTTCGAATTGTTAGATTAGGTTAACCGGATAAAGGTATGGCTAAACGATTCCATCGGGGACCTTCGATGATAAGTGCCGAGGGTTCAATCCCGAGATGCCCTGATTCCCTGATTGTAGGTGATGGCTTTTGTGGGCAACCCAATTTGCGGTATTGGAAGTATTTGACCAAATGATAATACAACTTTAGGTGAGCCTTTGATGTAGAAATCTTCAATTAAAATATAGGTTTTCGGAAGTAAATTGAATTTCGTGAGATCGGTTAGGGATTACCACTAAAATTGTTATTTTGTATTTATTTATTTATTAGTAATCATAATTTTATTAAATCCAAATATTGAATTTATAAAATTCAGTAATAAAAAAATTAGTCCTAGATTTTTTCGAGAGAAATAACGCTTGTTTCGACACAGAAATATTCTAGTGAGTTAGGCACAGAAAATCGCATGTAGATAAACTTTATAGAGATAAATAAATTAATAAAATAAAAACTGCACAATTTCTTGAATCACTATTTTGGATTACAGAATACACATTTTTTTTATTGACTGAAGGGTATATTTAAATAATTTTTTAATAAAATTAATGATCTAACATTGTAAATGCAAAACTGCGTGTGTTTGTTTGTTACGCTTTCACGCATAAACCAATAAACCGATTTTAAAAATTCTTTCACCGATAGAAAGCTACATTATATGCGAGTAATATAGGCTATATATAATGGTAAGTTCTGGCGTTATGAAATTATAAATATTACTATATTAAATTTATTATACGTTTTCAGTCGCTAACAAAGGCGAGTTATTGCTAACGTCAGAAAACAAATCGTTGCCGTGGAAATGATGTTGATATATTTGCGGAAAATCGAATTTAATATCTTTCTATCTATATAAATATAAATGAATCTCCGAAATGTTTGTACTCGCTTAACTTCCGAACGACTGCACCAAATTGGATAATTCTTTTTTTTACTACTGGTGAGCTCTGGCATTATGAAATTTAGGTGAAACCCGAGCTGTTTGAAAACTTAATGTACCGGGAATGAATGTATGGGATGATAAGGAATTTTAAGTGCAAAGTGCTATAGTAATTTCCCCCTAATACCATACGAGTGAAGCCGGGGGTAAAAGTTAGTTTTTTTTATAAAACTGCAGGAATTAAAAATTAATTGCAGTGTAAATAAAAATTTTAATATTCTTACATTAAATTATTTTTAATTTTTTTAATTGGTTCGATAAGAAACACAAAAGAAAGGGCGTTAAAAATTGGATGCAGCTAGAGAGCATCCATTAATGTTTACATAGTATCAAAATACTTCTTTCGTACTTTGAAAGATAAAATTTTTATCTTGCCTACCTATGCAAAATTTAAAAAAAAACACTTCTTTACGAGGCCGTTATTTCATTTAGATTTGAATACAGCCCAACCCCATGAAGGCCCCATTCAATACAAAAGAAATAATATTTAAAACTAATCGCATGATACATACCAGGCGACCAGAAGGGGACAGGAGGTTTCGCATTTCCTGGATCAGAATAAATAATGATTGTCGTATTTACATAGCAGCGGCTCTGCAAACCGATTTTTCTTTCGCCACATCATTTCTCATTTCGGTACGGGCCTGATACCAAGACCCACTTCGAAACTGGGACAGCTTCCGTAATCCATGCGAAAACAATTTGTTTTGTCAAATAGTGTTGGGTAATGCGGAGATGAAAGAAGCAGAGAAGTAATTATTATTAAAAATATGTTTAAATTACATTTAATTTAAAAGGATCGTATTAACTCTAAGATTTATAATTACAATGATTTAGATTTCTTGCAATATGTTGGGTAACTTTCAAGTAAGATGGAAATTCTTTGAGATTACACATTGCTGTATTTATGTTGTGTTAAAGATAATATTATGAATATTTACCTGGACCAGACGTTCTTACTCTATTAGTCTCCAAGTCATTCTGTAGCTGCGGGTCGCCAGACTGTTGACTTCTGCCTGATTACCAGATGACTTCGGCTTTCGTTGGAAACGTTAGTAAATTAGACACAAACGACGTTAGATGATACTGTTCTAAAATAACACCTATTGAGATACCACAAAACTTCGAATAACTATCTATACTAACGACGTCTATTGAAGGATGTCGAAACTACTTGACTAACCTACACAACACAAGTTTTAACACGCATTTTCAAACTTTTTCTTACCTTTGGAACAAAATAGAAATACTTATGTGCAGAAAAAGCATTATGGTATCTTTAGTTATATAGATAAATGAAAGCTCCAGAGCTCCTGATGGAAGTTACTCTATAAGCTGTAAATATCAGTTTGGTTAAAAAAAATTAAACAGAAAAAAGGTATTAATTTCGTGTTGCCAGAGTTTACCGTGCGAATGTTTTTGCTGCTCTAAAATTTGCTGTATCTACATGCCAGAGATCAAAATTTTTGTTAATTTTTTTGTGGTTTCTGCAATACGGAATTATAAAATAAATGCAATACTGTTAATATATTATAATACACAAATGTGTTTGAAATTATTACGACAAACCAAAATGTTGATTCCTCTTACGAATACGCAAAAAATAAACGCGCTAACACTTTCACGATCTTATCAAAGTTTCAGCTAGATAACGTAAATATCGCTATCGAGCAGGCTTCACTGCGAATACTTTTGTTGTGACCGAAACAAGACAAGGGTCGCTACCCCCATCCCCCCACGTCCTTTAACTACCCCACTGCATCCCCTATCCTGGACCACCCCCCTTCCAACTCCCAACCCTCGTGGGAAGACACCCCACGTGGGCAGTGGACGATCGGTTTGGGCAGTGGCGAATAATGGATTTATTAAAATTTAGGATGTTTGAATTAAATATAATTAATTATTTATTGAACAACAGCAAGACTTGTGTTTGGTAAAAAAAAACATATTTTACATTTTAGATAGACATTCTGTTTTCGATTTTGTTTTTGTTGCACATCAACATTTTCTGCTTACTTGTATGGTAATGGAAATTTTCAAATATCGTCAGGTTATTCATAACCCGGGTATTTTTATCATTTTTTTGACGTGATAACGTCTGATAAATTGATGAAAGCCGGGTGCACTCACGAAAAAGGATGACTCATTGTCACGTTCCGCCTGAGCTGAGCGTGCAAGCGAGAGCGCGGATCAAGCGTTCGGCTTGTGACGCATCTATCTCTCTTCGACTCCACCGTTATTATATGACGTTATCACGTAAAATTATGGTCCGTAAAGCGACTTTACAGACAACCAATTTTTAAATAATTTCATTCTAAATTCTTTTTTTTTTGCATGAGCTCCACACAGGAAGGAAATAATCTCCTCAGAGCCTATGTCATCTTTGGGGATGCTGTGTGGAGAAATGACAAACTAATGACCAGAAGAAATCAGTAGAAATATTAATTATTACTTATACATGAAATTTCGGAATTAATTTTTATTTTTATTGACAATTAAAATACAGAATTAGAAAATTCTTAAAAAGACTTAGTAAAACAAGTCATTTAAGTAAGATTGCATTACGAGCAACCCTTCCTAACCACACCCCCTCCACAGTGGTGGGATGGGTAGAGGGTAGGTGAGGCTACAGGCCGTCATGCAAAAGCGACCCACATACCAGCGCACAATGGCGCGGAGACCGACTACTGTCAGTTTACAATATCCCATATAATAAATTATTCAAACTTATTCCTTCATATTATCAATGGCGGGCCAGACGTGCGTGATGGGCCTATCGCCTAGGGGTGGCACGAACGACGAAACATCGAGAAGATTTAATTTTCGCGTATAATTTTTTTGTACAGTTTTTCCAAAATATCAATTTAAATAATATTCTTTTTTTTCTTTAACCCTAGGTTCATAATTATACGTCTCTTATACACCCTGAAGTAGTAAAACGCTCATAGAGCGCAGCGCGAAAGAGATGGCAATACGTGCGTCTCAGTATCCTCCCGACACGGTTAGAGCTCAGTGTGAACGTGTAGTTGCGCAAATACCACACTTAAGGTATCTGACGAACATATTTTTGTTTATGAATGGTGTAATAATTTTATTAAGATATACTATGCTACTTTTACGGTATGTTGAATATGTCCATAGTCAATTCGTTTGTCATCCACGTCCACAATAATAGTAGTAATTAAAACAAAACACTGACAAGGAGAGTTAGTCAAAGAAATATCAAATAGTTGATCGAGCTTTGGTTACGGTATCGCCGTGAAACACCAACTTTGAGGCGATGCCTAAAACGGAACATCAATACAATTTTAGGCGATACTTTGCCTGATTTACCAGCCGATCCTCGAATACAAACCAGGAAGCTATGCAACTTCTGTTGTTACAAAAAAAAACGTGTGACTAGATTTATCTGCATTTCTTGCAAACGTCTCATGTGCATGGAACATCGGGGACGTTTGTGCTTAGAAATTCTCTGAATGATCTCAAAAATTGTTTTTTAATGTGTTGATCTCGTCTCGTGTTGACCTTTCTTTTATATAATGTCGTTTTATTTATTATAATTCTTATAATTTAAAAATTTGGTGCACTTCAAAATAGGGTACATCACAGACGTATGTTTATGAACATTGTAACAGTAAATACAGTTTATGAATCTAGGGTTAGAGCATGACTTGAACAAATTTTAATAGCGCCCAAAGTCCAAAATAATGGCCTTCAATAGCCTTCTGTTAACACATAATGTATAATATATTGTATCATTGAAGAAGAAGATAACACTTATAATCTAAATGAAAATATGAAAGAAAACAAGACACAGTAAAACAGAAAAAAACAATGGTCGCAACTAGGACTCGAACCCAGACCTCTCGTCTAACCGGGACGTGCGCGTTTTCCAATTTCGCTATTGCCACCTTCTGTCAAATCGTCATATTTGTCAATCTCATGTTTCAAATATTTAGAATCATTAATATTATCTTCAAACAGTTGCGACCATTGTGTTTTTCTGTTTTTCTGTGTCTTGTTTTCTTTCATATTTCCATTTAGATTATAAGTGTTATCTTCTTCTTCAATGATATATTACGTTGATGGGAATAACCTTCAAAAGTTATAAAAATAGAGTTTTTCTCATAAAAAATTGAATATAATATATTGGTTTATTAGATTGTGTAGTCAGTAGTATATGTGAATATGTATTACTGCCTCTCAACAGATGTTGTTAGTGTAGAGATGACATTAGTTTAGGAAGTTTTAATGGGTCATCAGAGGTCAGTAATGTTGTAATACATGAGAGGGACAACTATCGCCCGTTCGGGGCCAAACCCGAACGGTTACGAAGATAACCGATGATATCTGATCGACAGGTGGGCACTTTAGTGACCATTTCTCAAGCCGCAGGTGTACTCAGAGCACCCTTTAGAACAGACTTGTCCTGTTGAATATTGTAAATAAGAATAAATAAGAAACACCCGGTCATCTGAATTGTATTGTTCATCAGAGAGAACAATAATACACCACACTAAGATTTTTTTTAAATATCTAAGATTAAGTTAATTAATTTAAATATTATTTAATTTAAATGAGTTTCTATATTTTATCAAATTACATAATTTAATGAAATTTTTTTTTAATTAAAATAGATTATTTAATAAAATTATTAAGATTAGATTCATTGATAAATCATGTATATATATTTTTATATATGAGCTCCGCACAAGAGGCCCTGAGGAAAAAAAATTCCCTCAGGGCCTACGTCATCTTTGGAGATGCAGTGTGAAGGGTTTTTTTTTTAAACGTTTAAGGGATGAGTAGGGATCTGGGGTTCTGTGTCCTGTTAATCCGCCTCCAATACCTAGATACACCTTACACCATAAACCCGGGCACCCCTGCTAAATCACCAAACGTAGCAAACCACATGGGATAACCTATGGCAGAGGTGTATATAATTTTAATTATGAATGTTGGGAATGCCAAGTTGGGAACATGTCCGCAATGCAAATAAATAGACAAACTTCATTGGAAAATACTATTTAAATAAACTGAAAACCAAATTGTTATAATTAAAACATTTAGAGGAATCGAAAAATAACTTGTTTTTGTGAATTCTAAAAATGAAATCTCGGGTAAAGCCGGGAATTCTAACAGTTGGACATTAATACATGAAAATATAATATCAAATTTTAAAAAAATATTTTGGAAAAAATTTAAAAATCTGAGAAAAACACTAAGATCGATGTTATTGCAAAATAGCCACCCCTCCCGGGTGCTATGACCAGGGCGGCAGGAGGAGGGGGTGGTGACCGGGCGACGGTGTGGGGTAGGGTGGTTCGGACGGAAGTTTTCGACAGGGAGACGAATACCCGGCTGTGTACATCTTCGGTCGGCTTGCACATGATTAACGGTTGTGTGTCAAAGAATTGTATTTGTTTTAAGGACGGGGACAAAAATGTGTTTACATTTATTTCGTTATAATATAAACATGATTGTGTGAAATGATGTAGGTATTGAGTTTTTGAAAATATATTTTGAATTGTATGTTTTTAGGTTTTCACGGCCAAAAAGTATTTTTGTTATTGTTTTTGGGGTGTTATGCCGTGTTTCGCTACCTCCTTCTTTAGCCAACGTTTCGGACAGCGTTACAGAGCTAAAGAAGGAGGTAGCGAAACACGGCATAACACCCCAAAAACAATAACAAAAATATTTTGAATTGTTTATTTCAATAATTTAGAGTAATAACACCAATAACAGGTTCAAATAATACAAGTTATATAATTAAGAAAATATAACAAGATCAGACATACGAAAGATGAAATAGTTCAAGGTGGACATCATCTTTAGCCTGTTTGATATGAGAAGATCGTTATGAACTCGTCTCGATCTTTATGTACAAATATTTTGAAAATCATAACAAATCCTAAACTACAACACGGCATTTGACGGCCTCCGTGGTCGAGGGGTAAGTCTTTTGACTATTGTAGATCACGTTTTCAAATCCTGCCTAGCACCAGAAAATGGATTGATTTGTGTTGTTTCTCAAAAAAATTATTTAACACCTCTTACCTCAGAAAATACGAATGTATTTTTTTTCGAATTTTTTTTCAAACTACACACACACGCGCCATGGTTTGAATCGACAAACCGCTTGCTGAGGATTGGTTTGTACTCCTCTATTTTTAGTTTTTTTTAAGCTGTGAATTGAAGTATATGTTAGTTCGTTCAAAATTCAACCAAATACGTTGTTCTTTTTTTTATAGATAGATAAACCCTTGTTTTTTTAAAAAATATTTACAACAATTAGTTTGAAATAAAGAAAACAAACATATATTTTTTTGAAACTCAAAAACTTCTATTTTTCAGTACGAGTTTTTGTGGACATAGTACAAACCAATCCTCAGCAAGCGATATGTTTTGACCAATCATCGCTTCTTTTATTTAAAGCTTTGTAAAAAAATAATTATTATTTATCTATGATAAGCATTAAATGTTTATTCAAAAGTTTTGTTTAGTTATAAGAAATAAATTATTATATCATTGAAAAAGTCCACATTTATCAGTCCAAAAGTCCTTTCTTTACATTCGGCGTAAATATAATGTTCTGTTTTTTTTAACATGTTCTATTCTATTGCTTAAGATTTCACATTATTTTTTTTTTTTTGGTTTAATACTTATTTGTGCCGCATACCTATTTACTAGCCTTTATCACACATACATCTATTGTTTCATGTCAGGTCTTATATAAACCTAGTATGTATATTATTTAAATATTAATTAACTATTTTAATTTTGTTATTATTAAAATACTGAAAACCTCCTTTGTAATACTGAAGTACTATTTTATGGCATTTAAATAAATAAATAATTTCGCCTTAGTGAAAGATAGCCATTCAGAATTGATACGTTGCTTGAAATGGCATTAGCTTGTTTGGTGACCAGATTTGAACAGCTAGGTACTTCCTCATCTTCATCTTCCCCATCTCCTTCCCCTCCCCGCTACCTTCCTTTTGCATCACAACGAAACCCCGATCGGAGACGCCATACGGTGGGATTATTATTAAAATAATGTTACTAATAATAATACTAAACTAAAAAAAATAGAGTGTGCTATTCTCAGCGGTAGAAGTGAAATCTTCAGAAAACTAAAGTAGACAAGTGTGGGGACGCTACGATGCACTGCACAAAGAGCAGGCCCATTACACTACTACATTCTCTAGCAGGCTAAATCCTCTTAATGTATGTGTTTATCTCATTTTAGTGTCGCTATTTTTTGTTTCATCGAGTTTCAAATCACAACGGTGCTGGATAAGTTTTTATTTCTAAAACCTTAAAGATTTTTCTTTCGTAAAACGTTTATTTTAAATTCATTTCAGAGATTAGAATTAATTTATTTTAATTTACTTTGATCTAATTTATACATTTTCATACCGAGGCCCAAGGGAATAAAATTGTATTTTGATTTCTAATTTATTTATTTTATTTTATTTTATTTATTTCTATACATTACAGTATTTACCTTTATAATTTTATTATGTTGGGTGTAAGGTAGGTTTGTGAAGGTGAAACTGTGGATAGGTATTGTTGTATGTTTCGTGAACACCTCACTAGTGAATCACAATTGTGTGAAATGTTTGAGGTAATTTGGTGACTACCTTTTTCCAAATGCAATTCTATGCTCCTTAGTACCACGGTGTATACTTTGACAGAAGTTGGCTAAATTCAAGCAAAAAATTCATTTCAATAATGTTTTGGGAAATTTTCCTCTAACATGGTGTTGATATAAGAGCATATTTTACATCGTGAAAATTCCGCATAAATTTTCAAATTCAAATACGGAACGAAATCGTTCCGACCTACCGGCCCCGTTTTCGAAATTGGATCACGTCTCGAGTTCACAACACTAACCGGGATCCCCGCCCGAGATTGTCATTTTGGAAATTTATCTCCAGGCGGCGAAACAGCTGTCGCGCCTTTCGTCAGGAAGTGACGTCATCACGGAACAGGAAATTAAATCCGAAATCGAGACACTGCGCCGCGTATTTTATCACCAGATAGCGGTAATAACCAGGAGGCTGTAAGCACCGAATTACATACTTTTCTGCTTAGCCTGCGTGATACTGATGAATTATGTGATATTGTATTATAAGTCTTCCATGCTATTTACCAAATCCACGAATAAATCATTACATTCGTCATACTTCATACTTAAATTTGGAAGTCGGGAATGGGTACCGCCGCCCCGGGAACCTTTATTGGATAACCAACACCTCTGCCATAGGTCACCCCAAGTGGTTTGCTACATTTGGTGATTTAGCAGGGGTGCCCAGGTTCATGGGGTGAGGTTTGTCTAGGTCTTGGAGGCGGATGACAGGACACAATGAACCCCAGATTCCTACCCACCCCTTAAACCCCTTTCCTTCCCAGAACTCTCCACCCCTTCTTTTCCTAAAAAAACCCTCCACACAGCATCCCCAAAGATGACATAGGCCCTGAGGGAAATTATTTTCCTCTGGGCCTCCTGTGTGGAGCTCATGTAAAAAAAAACTTCCTGTTTTATTTAGTATTATCGGTATCATCTTTTTTTTTAAATCAAAAACAATAATTTTTGTAGAACTACTTTGATATGTGAAAAATGAAAAAAAAACTCTCGACCTTATGAAAAAGTTTTTTTTGTGATAAGAAGAAATTTCTCTTTCGTCAAAATTCACAATTTTTGATTTCTTTTTAGGAAAATATGGCTTTCCCAAATGAATTGAATTTTTCATTATTCCCCATGCCTCTTTATACATTGAATTTGCCTTTAAAGATATTGACCCTTAGTGATTGATTCTGAACTTAAATTGATCTCAGGGTAATAAAAAGTTTTTTTAGATCTCTCTGTGAAAACACTCCTCAATTGAATTTTGTTCTACCCTTGTAATTAACAACTAAGAATTTATTTATTTTATTTATTCTAAATAAATTAGTATATTTTAAAGATATACTAAATTAACCTCCACGCTAGGAGTTCACCTGTATTGTAAAGGATATTTTCAATTGTAAATTATAAATTGTACATAGTAAAACAAACAGTGGGCTTAACGAGTTGTGTTCGCTTATAATATATTTAAGCGGGCTAGAATAATGATTTTGTTTTATGATATGCTATTTTTATTTAAAAATTGTGTTTTTCATGTAATTTTATTATAAAACCTCAATAATTAATCTTTACCTTTCCTGCAGACGCAATTTTATGCATATATCATAACATTTTAAGGAATAATAAAAATCCTTTTAGTTGAAATTAAAGTGTTGAATATTAATTATTGTATTTAGCACATACATGATAAAAGAAATGAAATACAGAGCCCTACTGGTTGAATATAGTACCTACCTATACCCAACCCTTATTCTACAAAATATATATTTATCATCCCTTACGCCGGCTGGACAAGAAATAATGTCCGACATCGCCAAACGGTTGATTCTTTCGATTCCATCCATCACGAGATGCGTCAAATCCTTCTCACCCCCACCCCATCCTACCCCACCCCTGGCAGAACACGTCAACGAAACCCCTAAGTCCACAGCACCACCCTTGACCATTCTGGGTGGTGGAGTATTGTTAACCCTTTTGAAACAAGAGATCGGAATCACAAATTTGGTTTGACAATGTGTTACAAAATTAGGACCTGTTCTTATCGATATAAAATAATATTATTTATGAACTATTGATCAATACAGTACCAACAATATTAGTTTTCTTACGTATTTCAAGTACTTTCATGTTTTTTTTATCGTTATATATGTTCGACAATTATGTAAAGATTGTGACTTAAATTTTTAGGCAAGGGTTTTCAAATTAAATTTTTTATTTATTTTGAAACATATTTTGAAAATATTATTTGATTTAACATTATTTAAACACATGACTGTCGTTGCTGTTTCACAACTTCATATAATATAGTAACAAGCAGGCTTTAATAACATACCTCAATAATAATAATCGATTTTAGCACCTTTCATCAATTTTTACAAAAATAATAATATAATTTTCAAAAAATTTTCATAAACATAATTTTCTCAAAAATAATAATAATAATAATATTATAATATATCGATTTTAATACCTGTATGGGTTCAATTGAAGGCGTATATCAATATAAATAAATGAAAAAGATGAAAAATGAAATTCAATTTTAATAAATAAACAAATAAACCATTTTAAAAAAATTAACTTGAGTGGATAACAGATGAAAAAGATAAAACAATTAAAAATTATGACTGATTTTAGGTCACAGTTAACTTATTTTTAAATTACTTGTTTTACATCATACATTGTTAATTTCTTTTACTGCCAAAAAGGGTGATGTACTGTCTGTCTGGCTATGAAATAATGCATTGAGAGCAGACACAGTTTCTATATTAAACAATATTTAAAAAAATCGAGTGTAGTAGAAGCGAAACTTCACGAAAACAATCTCAACCAATAAAAGCCTTGAAAAGTGAAATCATAATCAAAGTGGCCAATGAGCGCAATTTGACGTTTCGTAGGTACTGTAATGCGTAATTCTGTTTTATCCGAGTTTCAAATGACAACGGTGCTAAAGAAGCTTCACTTCAACAATACAACAATGAATAACAGTATTGACGTTTGATTGTCCATTTGGATGTACTTTCTAGGAGCCACGATCCTTTTCGTTTGGAGTTTGGAGAAAATTTATTTTTTATTTAACATGTCATAATATATAAAAAAAAACAATCACTTTGTGTACACCATTTATTTAATTAAAATTGTCAATATGTTTCGAAAATATCAAAAGGTTTTTCGGCAGTATGAACGAAAAATTAACAAAAATGACAATTGACAAACAAGTAAAGACAAATAAGTATTCTTCAAAATAGGCATATTTACTTTGGGGTGTCATCATTAATTTTATGAAAAACAAATACCTTTGTATAACACCACTATTTTATTAACAATATCAACATGTTTCGAAAACTATGTTTTCTTCGTCAGGATAATAAGTCAATAATAAATAACAAAAGACAAACAAGTATAGACTAATTAGAACATAGACAAAATATTAGAAAGGAGAGGTGATTAATTACCTAAAATATATCATAAAAAACAATTATATAAAATAAAATATAAAAATTATTTTAGAATGGGTAAAAAATTACATTAACATAATAAAAAATCTTTTAAAAGGAAAACAAGAAGTCTAAATAACAAAATAAATTATTATAAATATAAGTATTAATACGAAAATAAATTTAAAAGATGGCTTTTTTTAAAAAACGTTTGGTTATTTATAATATTTAATTTACTATTAACACTTTTTCTAATTTCTAAAATTTCTAAATTATCTAATTGTATACCCGTTGTGTTAGTGTGTAAAATTTTTAAACCTTTATTAATATCAAAAGAATGACCTGTTTCCAAAATGTGGTTTGCAAATTCTGAATAATTATTATTATTTAAACATCTTAGATGTTCCTTAACTCTAATGTTAAAATTTCTAGAAGTCTTCCCAATATAAAAAAAAGTTACAATCATTACAAATTAATTTATAAACCCCAGATTTGTTCAAAAACACACCTTTGTCCTTGTTATTTAATATATAATTTTTTAATTTGTTATTGGCGTAAAAAGCTGGTTTAATATTATCTGGCATATTTTTATATTTATTATATTTATTTTTAAATAATAACACTTCAAATTTGATAATAAAAAACCATAAACCGTTAAATAATGTTTATTTATGTTTACTTGCTTAATTTTTCAAAGACCCAATCGTGTCTGAATTCGTAAGGGATCAAAATTCAAATCTAGTCTCCTTCAACTGAAGCAATCTTCTCAACATGTTCCTAATTATGATTAAATAAGTGTTGTACGCAAAGTCATTTGTTTTCATTAAATTAAAATGACACCACAAATTGAATTGGCGATTATTGAAGAATTGTTATTCAATTTGGGAGACGAGTATGGGTATCGCCGCCCCGGAAACCGTTTATTGGATAACCAACACCTCTGTCATAGGTCATCCCAAGTGGTTCGGTACGTCTGGCGACTGGGCGGGGGTGCCCGGGTTCATTGGGTGATCACCAGCAGCGTGGCGTGCCGGATCGGGAAAGTTCGGATTAAAGAGACTTTTTGACAACTACAGCTGCTCTCTCTCGACCTATAACCTCGCACCCCTGTTGGAGGGATGGGTTTATACGTCCGTCACTGCTGAACACACTGATGACAGATTCTTACCCTTCCCTCAAACCTTCTTCCTTCCCAGAATTTCCTCTCCTTCCTTTTCTTAAAAAGATCCCGCACGCAGCGGAGTTAACGTAACAACAAATACAGTATATATTAAGAGAAGTCAAAGGGTTCAACATTGTGTCGTGCGCGTCTTGCTGTAGGAAGAATTATTAATTAATCACTGGGTGTTTTCCAGTCATGGATTTGCCCACAGTCCGACGTGCGATGGTCGGAGACAGCGGTGCCTACAGACAGCGGATAAACTGTCATGTTACATGTAAAGCTTAGCAATATTTATACTCCTTAATAAATTCCATGAAAATTTTAAACTTTTTGAAAATACTGTCATGCTATATCCGTCATTCTTTTACCAATTCAATACCTCATTGTCGTAACTATCTTCATTTGCTTTGTTGGTTGCTTTACAGGCCCTCCATACTGATGATCTAATTCACGTAAAAATACTGCGAAATCTAGCTCTAAATCAAAGATTTACACTATGAATCGTTAAAAAAAGATAACTCAACACATAATAAATAAATTAAAATTTCTACATTATTCACACAGGAAGACCTGAGGAGAAATACTCCCGTAGGGCCTATATCATCTTTGGAGATGCTGTGTGTAGGGTTTTTTAGAAAAAAAAAGAGAGGAAGTTCTGGTAAGAAAAAGTTTGAAGGGTGTATAGGAATTTGGATCCGTCCCACTGTGTGTTCAAGGTGAGAACTTTCCTGCAAAGTCACTAAACGTTGCGAACCATTTGGGGTGACCTACGGCAGGGGTGTTGAATATTCAATAAATGGTTCTCAGGACGGCTCTCAAATTGATTCTTTATTTTTGCTTAGTACTCGTATTTATATATTATTCTATCTGCTCAGATGTTTATGTTTGCTATCTAAGTACCTACTTATATAGCAAACATAAATAAGAAAAAAAAATTGTAATCGATACAAAAATGTGTTTATTAATTTGATATTCTATTTGTTCGGGTCAAAAAGGAAAATAGCTTAAGGGCCTTACTAATAAAGGGGTGTTAAATTTTACACAGCCGATTAATATATGGCAAATGATTTATTTAAAAGTTGTGTAAAAATCACCTCAAGGACGCTGTGTAGTACATTTATTTTTTTATTTATTTATTTATTTATTTAGTATAGTATAATACATTTATAAACATTTTTTATGATATGTTTTGACTGTTCAACTAGGATGATTCCCGTTTTAGAACAGTCAAATTAGGATTAGTGACAACATATGGAACATGATTTGTACAAAAAAGAGGAAAAATCGAGGAAATAAAAAGAAGAGAAATAATAAAAAATGAAGTTAGAAAGTTTAAAACATAGTAACAAAAGTTAAAATATAGTAGTTAATATACATATAGGTTCTTAAAAACAGAGGATTAAAATATATAGATAACTTGTGTATGCATTGCATACTATAGTAGAAAAACAGAAAAAAAAAAGCTAAAGAAATAAAATTATTATAAAATAACCAACAAATTATTATACAAAAGCCGTGGTTTGTTTAGTATGGCTATTGAAATGATAATAATAATAAATAAAAGGAAAATAAAAAAATAAATAAGGCAAATGATTACAGCATAAAGGTAACTGGTGTTTGCGTTTCATATTATAGTCGTACTAATGAGAACTATAAAGAAAACAGATACAATAAAATAAAATAAGCAATTAATACATGATTATTACTGTTTTTTTGCTTGCATAGTTATCAAATAATAATAAAATAATAGGTATGTTTACTTATACATGGTGTTTGCATTACATATTATAAGCATACATATATATTTTGTATAAATATGAATAAAAGAGAATAAAAAAAAGAAGTGATAGAATCAAATGTTAACTGCTGCTTGGTAGCATTCTAATTTAAAAGTAATAGGTAGTTAAATACACGCACATAGTAATAACGATTAGAACAGAAAGGTATCTTTTACATAGTTTATTTTTGTTGGAATTTTTGTTATTGTTTTGGTTTGGTTTTGATTTCATTTTTTATAAAGTAAAAGTTCACTCTCTTTTCTCCCTAATTGGTGAAACCAAGTTGTGGTCAATCTGCGAATAACACCTGCGCTTTCCTTTTTCCAAGCATCAGGCATGAAATTGTATAGTTTTGGACCTAGGAATGAGAAGTGTCTTTGAGCGAGAGACGTTTTGGTTGTGAGTGGTACAATTGGATTTCTCCGTGAGTGTCGGGTGTCGTGAGAGTGGTTAATAGATGGGTAGAGGTGGCGTTGTTTATGGGTGTTTAAAATTAATTTTCGCATATATAGTTGTCTAACATCCAGAACTCGTAACTCTTCAAATAGTGCATCGCTGTGATATCTAAAAGGTTTTTTGAGGATTACCCTTAGTAGTGATTTTTGAGCTTTAGCTAATTTTTCCAATACAGTGTTTGCACACCCACCCCAACCTAGGGACGCATAGTCTAGAAGTGACCCACACATAGCATCATAAATGAGTTTCAATTCTTTTTTACGTAACATATTTCTGATCGTTATAAACAAGTATGTAAGCTTTCTAACCTTTGCAGTGACTAGTTCTATGTGTCCGTCCCATCTAAGATATTTGTCCAATATAACACCAAGGTACTTTATACTGTCCACGCATTCTAATTTATGGCAATTACAGGTAGTTGACTCAGTGCATTTGTGTATAATAATATTATAAGCTTCCTTGGGTTGGCCCGCTTCTGTGGCACTAAATCGTATAAATTTAGTTTTTTCCGAGTTGAGTGTCAACAGATTATAGTCTAACCAAAGTTTTACCTGTTTTATTATTATTATACATATTGGCAGTGTTTTATATTTTTTTTTACATGGCAGGTTCAGAGGAAAATAATTTCCCTCAGGGTCTTTGTCACCTTTGGAAATGCTGTGCGGAGGGTCTTCTAGAGGTACAGACGAAGAAGAAATTCTGGGAATGAAAATATATTATTGGTGGGTGTGAATCTGGGGGTTAGTGTGCCCAGAAGTGACGGATGTATAAATTCATCCCTACTTCGGTGAAATTGGCGGGTAGAAGCATCCGCTGCCAAGATCTGGACCAACCTTACCCCGTGAACCTGGGCACCTCTGCTAAGTCACCAAACGAGTGAACCACTTTGGGTGACCTGTGGCAGAGGTGTTAGTTATACAATGAATGGTTCCGTGGCCGAGGTACCCATACCCTACCAAATTGAAAGTCATTATAAATATGCATTTCATAAGCTGTTTTATGTTATGTTATTATTGGATACCTTAGTTAAAAGTATATACATTTTCGGTATTTATTATTTAAAAGTGCAATTATATTATAACATATAGAGCCAAAACAGCATCCACAAATCCAGTAGAATGAAGTAAGTGTAAACTAAAAACAGTTTAAGGTACTCACCTACTTACAATACTACCGATGATATCTACAACCTACAACCTATAACCTACAACTGGAGGCGCGAGTAAACGTTTGTGCGGGGTCAATGCGTGTTGCCCAAATTGAGCGCCACCGCTCTACGCCACTGCATTGCTTCCGGTATGGCGATTATCAGTATTAGTTGCCGGACATCAGGGGCGTATCAATTTAATTGCAATCAAATAAAAATGCTCTATTCTCGGGGGGCTAGGACACAAAACAGGATTATTTAATTTAATCGAAACAAATAAATAATAAAACAGCATCATTCGATTATTCATTCGAGCCAAAGAGTTTACCGCTATGTTACAGAGGTCATTGTTTATGGTTGAGTTATTACGTTATTATGTCGGAACGTTATTACATTTAACTGAAGATTTTCTCAGTACCATTCAGATGAAAGACACAAAAGTTCACTCAATTAACTTACGAAACAAACATTTTTTAAATATGCTTTAGCTGTACAAATTTCAGACCTGTACGGCCTCCGTGGTCGATGGGTAAGGCTCTCGACTAGCATTGCGAATGTCGCTGGTTCAAATCCCGACGTGCGCAATATTATAATTGATTAATTGGTGTTATTTTTATTTAATTAATTAAAAATAATACATAGATTTGCGGCACTTCCCAAAGTGGAAGATACTCTCGGTATCTCCTTGGTGTAAGATTTATAAATTAAATATTGCTTGAAATAGCCTTAACCGTGTTTGGTGACCTGATCTGAATAGCCAGGAAATCTTCCACCTTCCTCTTCACATCTACTTCTTCTTCCCCATCTCCTTCCCTTCCCAACTACCTTCAGCCTCACAACATACTCATATTGGGGATGCCACAGTTGGCTCCAAATAGGAGTAGTTAGGATTTTTGTGCGGCATTCACATAAATTAATGATTAAAAACCGAAGCACCATAAACATAATAATTAATTTTATTATATCTTGGATACAAATCCGGAGGTAGCGGGTTCAAATCCCGACTTGTGCAAGAAATTTTTTTGTCGGTTAAATTGTGTTATTTAATAATTTCGACCATGTGAAAGACTACCATTCAAACTCAAAACGTTTCTTTAAATAGTTTTAGTCGTGTTTGGGAAATATATCTGTGTAGCCAGGTAGGTATTTCCCTATAATCCTCTCCCTCTCTCCTCACCTCCACTACCATCAGTCTCACACATACCCCAGTTGGGGATATTGGCTCCAGACGATTGGGAGCAGTTGGAACTCTTGTGCAGTACCTGTCACTCACGTTAAATAAAAAAATATATTTTATAAATAATTCATTTAACTCTCTATAATGTGTGAAGCCACGTTCATATTCTCATAATACTCTTATATCGCCTTCTTCCTCTCGTCCTATTCGGGTTGTGGACCCACTGCCTCGATAAGGCAGACCCATTGCCTGCATTACTTCGACGACCTCCGTCCATAGAAGGGCCCAGTCTTTTGAATAAGGAACTCCAGTGAAAAATATTATGGCTTTAAAAAAATATGTTCTTATAGACCAATATACGCTGATTCTGAATATATAAGTTTTATTAAATAATATTTAACATAGAGTTTTAAAAAATATATTAAAAAGTTCATTTTTAAACACAGACAACATCTGTTGAAAATACCTTAAACTTTTGGTCATGATGACGTCACACGATTCACACTAGATACGGTGGTTTTCGGGGGATCTTGAAAAATTAAAGCTTTGACATTTATTTTAACTATCAAAATAACTTATATTAGTAATATAATAATAACAGTATATTAATACGTGAAGCAAAAGCTTTGTACCCCTTTTTACGAAAATTGCGCGGACGGAGGAGTATGAAATTTCGCCCACTTATAGTTTATATAGAGAAGGAGTGCAGAATGCTAATAATTTTTTTAAGTTTTGCATAAAAAATACATTAAAAACACTACAACTGTGGTCGAATTTCGACCATTGGGCGACCACTAGTAAAAATAAATATGCAGTTATTTAAGTTAGAAGGTCATTATTTATTTAAAAAAATAAAAAATTGGACTGGAGTTCCTTATTGCTGTCACTAATTTGCCTGAGGTGGACCACTGAACGTCTTCACTCTCTCGCTCCTAACACAGCATCACTACCGTATGGCTTAAAAAAACATTTGAAATAAACAAACAGAATTTGTGCATCTCCCGAGCCACCCACTACCGCACTATGGGTAGAACATTGGAGTGAAACGGGCCGTTAAGCGTCGCCCGTTCAGTCGTCGTTCCGTCGGCCGTTGCGCGCTGCGGCCGATCGCACAGTGCAATATGTTCGATGCGCCGCGCTGCATTGACGCCCGCACCGTCATATTTCAGCACGGAGGGTATTGGCGGATGTATTCTGGCCATTTTGGATAAATTATTATTTTATCTATTTGGTTAATTTATTTTAAAAATAATTCCTGCTTTCACCAATCGAAGTATTATTGCAAAGTACTTAAAATAAAATTTAAATAAATGCTCCTACACTAACGTGCCTACTATTTTTATTTCATTTATTTAACGCCCGTAGGGCTTTTAACTCTAGTGCAATACATGTTTTCGACAAAACACAGGAAATAACATAAAGCATAAGAAACAAAATAAAGGTAATATAAAATATAACAGTTGACACAAAGTAGGTAACATAGAACATAAGATAAGTAAAAATAGAGATAAAGATAGTTTATGAAATAGGAAGAAATAGTTGGCGCGTACGTCGTTTCAAGTTTGACAAATTCAAATTATTAACAAATACATCCATATTGTTTAAATATTTGTTACCAAGACTGTGTAAACGCTGTATTTGAGAATGCAAACTAGAGTTGGAATGAGATGTATGCATATGAAATGTTAATATTATGTACATTACTCGTTTATACGATGAAATCGTAGCAAATTTAATTAATTGATTATTAATTAATAATATTTTATTTTCTTTAGGTATCGCTTCAAGTAAAAATAAGGAAAAATAGCTTAAGCCGGGTTTAGTGAACAGATCTGAAGAGCCAAATGTCTTTGCGATGTGGCATTCAAAAAACCGTTTTATTTATAAAAAATCAATTAATGAAATTTTGCTACGAGTTTATCGTTTAATAAGTATTGTGGACACGTGAGTCTAGGGCATGTATTTAAATTTTATTTCAACTCTTTTGCAATAATACTCCGTTTGGTGAAGGTAGGCTTTAATTTAAATATCATTTCAAATAAAAACAACCTACCGATAAGGAAAAAGAGCTTTGACCGAGTTTAGTGAATTAATTTAAATAGTCTGATTCTCCCAACCTTCATCCTTCTTATCCCATTTTCCTCGTCATTTCTTTCGTTCTCACGTCGGAAATGGTTCCATGACATCTCAGAATTAACTCAACTCAACTCCTCTTTGAAAAATCATTAAAAGCTATGACAAAAAATTGAAAAATAGCACTTAACCTAACCTACTTAAACCATTTTTTAATATATTTTTTTCATAATTTTTAACGACTTTTCAAATGAGGTGTTGGGTTGAGTTCTTTTTGAGTTGTCCGGTCACCATTGAAAAAATCACACTTTGTTTAAGTACTTATCTTTTATAAAATACAAAAAAGTATAATAAAATAACAAAATATTTAAAAAATGGCAGACGCCTCAGCTGGTTTGACCACTGCCATTCTCTGCATCATATTGCAACAACACTGGGGGCTACAACCCTTTGATTGGGGCCCAACTACAATAAGCCAAGGGGGTGGAATCTGCAGCACCCCATTGACAAATGTGACGGACCAAAATAGAGAGGTGGTGGCAATTGAACCGGGATGAAATGTGATTG
Source organism: Glyphotaelius pellucidus (assembly GCA_936435175.1). Taxonomy (NCBI): domain Eukaryota; kingdom Metazoa; phylum Arthropoda; class Insecta; order Trichoptera; family Limnephilidae; genus Glyphotaelius; species Glyphotaelius pellucidus. The sequence continues at coordinate 10,001,892 of OW386556.1, forward strand.
TTTGCTGTGCGGAAATATTTAAAATATCTCACAGTGCAGTTGTTCATTTGCTGTCATTGGCGTTTTCCACGTTTATTTACCTTCACGGGTGGAACCTTTTGAATTACTGAATACTATCTAAACGTATATCTATCTATATTTGTTTCACTTCAGTATGAGTGATATAATTCTGGAAGGGTTGATTTAACTAACCCCTCTGAGTTGATCAAATTTAATTAGTAGATCAATTTTAATTAGTAGTTGATTAAATTTATTTTTGGAAATTTCTCTGCCATCTATGTATATGCTTCCGATAAATTAATGGTATGTCTAGTTAAATGAAGTTGTTTCTTGAATAAGGTTATTAACTTGAAGCTGATAGCAGAATTTTTAACAACCCGTAAAATGACGTCCGCATTTGAGGAATAATAAAAGTGCTGTTTAATTGAGACTACGAACCCCCTCAAACTTTGGCGGTTGTTATTCACCAAAATGCACAAAATTCACAAAATTTTGTTTAATTTACTAAACTTTTGGATTTGCCCGGAGATTTGCAAACAAGGACAAGTTATCGCATTCGGAAACGCATTTTTGCAGAGCAACTGTCATCCAATTATTGGATGGGGTCAAGATGTTGGATCATCGCTGGAAAAAAGTGTTTTGACTTATTTTTCTCCATTAAGATACTGTATTTTTTTGCATCAACCATAAAAGTGTCCGCAAAAAATCATAGCATATGTAAGAAAACATTAGATGGTAGAAAAAGAAGAAGAAAAATATGTATACAAAAAAGAATTCAAAAACACAGATTAAATTATGTAGGATAGATAACGTGAAATTAAACTATTAACCTACATAAAAAATAATTCATTTTCACATGATAATATATTGTTCAAGATAAACACGATTAAAAAAAGAGAAACAACCTAATGAGACTGAAAAAATAACGCAAAGCAGGGGTAGAGGGTTCATAATTAATAATTTGTTTTAATTTTTTCTTTTATGTATTTAGTGAATCGACCTGAGGACAATCGGAAATTATCAGCATCTGAAAAGATATTATTGTACTTTGTGCGCGTCCTTCTGAGAAATTAAGATTGTGTGTAATTTGTTTGTCTGTTAATTGTCCACGTTACCTTCAATTTTTTTTCGCAGAGCTGCCGCTTCAGATACTCGAAATTTTTTGTCCAATTTCACTAAAGCGTGCTGAGACAGGACTGGGACGGCAAGTTGTCAATAAACTGATTACTAAAGTACAGGATGAATTTTCTGGTACAGAATTCTCTGTCTATTGCGACGATTTTTTTACTGGACCCTTCACCTTTGGCTCGCCAGTAGTAGGTCCGACACCGACACATTGGAGTTTCGACCAAGCATTGACCGCACCTGCAAAATAATAGAACTGAAAGGTCTAAATCTGGACCCAATCGAAAAATCCAAACCTTATACGGTGCGAAAGCACAAGACGGAGCACATGATCAAAAAGGCTCTGTCAAGACTTCGCTGCGCTTTTTATAAAAATAAAACTGTGACGGCGTGCAATGAATGCGACGTTAACTTACATGCAAAATGTTTTTCGCAGTTTCATTCGTAATTTTTATTTCAAAATGCTTTTTTTCTCTTTAATTTACTAACGATGTCGATTAATAAAAAATAAAATAATGGCATTTTTATTCAACGTGAACTTAAGGTGACGCGTTTGAGTTTTTGATCCATTCAAAAAACAATTCCTTCCCCATTCCTACCTCAAAATTTCAGTGAGAGTCTTTAAAACAATTCTTCAGGGACCCACATATCCTAAATTGAAAATTATCGAAAACCAAAAATAGTTCTGGGCATACATGGGTTAAAATACAATTGTTATAACCTAAAACCATTTTGTCTCTTCAGTACTTGCAGTATATAAATATTGAATATAATCATATATAACGGCTGTTTTGATAATGTAGTTCCTTAGTTATATGTGTTTGTGTAACCACCGCAATAACATATAAATTGTAAATTTTAACGCGTATTTTTAACTAGTATGAAGTCTTGCAAACGTAACAAAATCAAAAATAAACAAATCTTCAATAAATAAAAAAATACATTAAAATTAACTTTCAACCTCCAACTACCGCCATCTGTATTTCAGTAGCGAAGCTTTGAAACATCCACCCCACCCCCCACATTCACAACAAGGTCATATGGCAATCGATATCAAGTACTTACCTCGTAACGCGGTGTTATTACTACATACAAAAACTCCTGGGGACGTGTTCTTTGACTTAGTAATAGTGGGGTAAGTACTTCGACACTGCTAGCGGATAGTACTGGGGGAGATAGTTCATATAAATAGGGACTAGCAATAAGAGAGTTTGAAATGTTATGTTAGATAAGGTTTTTTGGCAATAATTTTTTTTTAAATCAAAAAATTTCGCAGGTGGTTTTTTTTTATTACATTTTTTTAATTACCTACCATGTTTAAGATTTTGTAGTGATAGTACAAATTAAGCTTATTTATTATTACGTATCCTTTTTTAAATTTATTTCTCCAAACATTTTATTACGATATATTAATATTGATTTACATTATATTACATAGACTCTTCTGATAAAACAGATACTTGTGCTTAGGAGAGAAGAACTTACAATTAATATATTGACGAATTATTTATTACAACTTCTTGTGTATATTGTTATTGGAAGTTATCAAATGAAAAACATTTAAGCGAAAATATAAAGAAAATTATCGGAATATTATAGTTTATTATAAGTATAATTTGTTTGCATCTTACAACTTTCAGTACTCTAATGGAAAGAAACTCTAGGAAATAGGTTAATATATCCGTACATGATAAGATTCTTATATCGTTTGGTATTAGGTATGGTATTTACCTTTTGACGTATCTACGTTACCAATATAACATTGATAGGAATAGCCTTCAAAAGTTATAAAAGGAGAGTTTTTCCTATTAAAAAAATGATTCATTATATTGGAGTAAACATGTAGGGTGATCATCTGCCCATGTTGATTAGATTATTATTATTGATTATTTTGATATTTGAGTATTATTGATTATGTTGTGTAAATCCTGTTTTGTTTCATTAGTCATCATGAGTGGGTAAGTTAATTTAAAATCAAAACAATCTTTTTCCAGACTATCCATTTATTAGATCATTAAAAATGGACAAAGGAAAGTATATCGGCATTAAGAATCAAACATTTGCTACTAATTCCAATTTATTCACCAAGACAGGGTCTTATCGGGCCCTCTGTCAACTAAATGCTAATACACCCCCTGCCTCCAATACTACACCCCCTATTACAGGTAAACCTCCCTCTATAGGAAACATCCCCCTCAAGGGTTAAATGCTTTGACCCACTGGTATTTACTATTAGTACTTTGAGTGAATCACTTTTTCAGTGTTTGAAGGTAGGACACAATGCAAATAGTACTTACTCAAATAAGAATCATTATTACCTACTACTTTGCGATAATAAAATAATATTATATAATCATGTTATTTTTATTTATTTACTAGCTGGTTGCCGGCAAGCGTTGCGTTTGCCATATTCAAAGAAATACATTGTTTTTCCCTGCATGTCCTTCCCCACGTTACTTTATAACACTCCTCTTCCCCGTTACCTTACTTTATTTTCAGTCTTACACCATACCCCAATTATCGGGGATGCAACAGCTAACTGACTTCGGACATTTCTACGAGTTCCAAGAGTTGTTGAAACTTGAGTGAAATTCTCGCAATAAAATGTTTAAAAAATTACTTTAATTATTATACGAATAGCTTTCGCACCCGGCTCTGTCACCGTTTTGTTTCCAATTATATCGCAAAATTATTTCAACAGGTTTTGGTGTAAAAAAATTTTAGCAATTTTTGTCACAGGCCATTACTCTCCCAGTAGTTCTGTGAACAAGTAGACCTCGAGTCAAAAGAAATGTGTTCTCAATTTTCTCTTGATTATTAGATCAAAACCTAAAATTTCTCCAAAAACAAAAGATTCGTAAGTAGATTATTAAATACCTATCTACTTAATAACGAACCATAGATATTTTAGGAAAATAAATTCCATCAAGGCCTGTATCATCTTTTGGGATGCTGTGTGGAGGTTTTTTTTAAGGAAAAGAAAGGAGAGGAGAGTTCTGGGAAGGAAAAGGGTTTAAGGGGTGGGTAGGAATCTGGGATTCAGTGTGTCCTGGTCGTAAGCCTCCAAGATCTAGACAAACCTCACCCCGTGAACCCCCTGCTAAATCGCCAAACGTAGCAAACCACTTGGGGTGACCTATGGCAGAGGTGTTGGTTATCCAATAAAGGTTCCCGGAGCGGCGGTACCCATTCCCGCCTCCCAATTGTAAATGAAACTTCAGATAGATGAAATTTCAAATGGTCGAGATAAAAACAAGGTTTAACTAAGCTCAGTCAATTAAATAATGACGAATTACTTACAAATTTGTAATACATACATAGATTACTATAATATTTATATCATACATCTTTTGATAATCTATGAGGTATTAACAATTATTTATTACCTTACCAGAAAAACAGTAGAATTAACAACTAAACAATAATTTATCCTAATCCATCTGTTCAATTTCTTCCAATGTTTTCTTTTGCAAGAACACAGCCTAATACAAGGAAGTCTTAGAGGGTGGAAAATAAGGGTAGTATGGGGGTGGTAAATTCTAACTTGGGGTGGTCTGAGCAGGCTGTAATAGAGGGTGGTATCAACCAATAACCCCTTGCCCGTGATTGATCGGTATAGATTAAACGGCGTTGATTTAACTTTAGCGTGTCTGGACTGTATGGTTCGTTGTATACAACCGTATTACCACCGTACTACCAGTCTGGCTCCTTGCTAGGTTCTATTTCTACGTTTGTACGTGAACGTGCTATTACCAAACTCGATACTAGATACTACTGACTTGATACGGCGTGTCTCGAAGCAAGCAGATAAAAATAATGGATCTAAGCAAAGTAAAATTTGATGACTTGATGAAAATCAGTACGGAATTTCCTTTTCGCTTTCCACTTAGCCTCTTCGTGTGAGAAAATGGTATTTTTAAATCAATGTTTTTTTTTATTTTGTCTGTGAATACCGCACAGTAGTCTCAACTGTCGCAACCGTCTAGATCCAATGAGGCTATGGCATCCATATTTGGGAGGCTGGTATGGGTATCACCGCCACAGGAACTATTTATTGGATAACCATTACCAATCATCACAAAATGGTTCGCTTACGTTTGGTGACTTTGCAGGGGTGCCATAAATCCGGGCACCTCTGTAAATGGCAGATCATTAAATTGTTTGGCATTGATCATTCAATTAGTTTGGCTGCCAAGACCTAGAGGTTTTTTGTCCACCTACTGGTGGCGAGCCGGTTCGGTAGAGACCTTTTGACTTCTCAAGCCGGACTCTCTCGACCCATCGCCTTGTCCGCGTCCGCGATTTATACATCCATCACTCCTGGACATATTAACTACTTACATAATTTGGACGGAGATGGGGCAGAGTGCGCCCAACGGTTGAATTTGGCAACCACCTCTGGTCTGGAGCCCCAAAATACCTTAAAAACCCTCGAATCTGTACAGAAACGGGCGGTCCGTTTGATAGACTCCCCTAACTTTACAAAAGGATTGCAATCTTTAGAGCACAGGCGTCAGATGAGAATGCTGCCCTTATTCTACCGGTATTACAATGGAAGATGCTCCGAGGAACTAGCGTCATTGATTCCTTCGGCACCGGTGCGTAGTCGGAAAGCACGCCAAACACGCGCCCAACATTTGTACACGGTTGACATTAGTCACTGAGAACGGGTCGTTTCTACGACTCGTTCTTGAGTTCAGCAGCTCGGCTGTGGAACGATTTGTCAGCCTCTGTGTTTCCTCCCAAGGAGTGAACATAGGTCTCTTCAAGATCCATGTTCACTCCTTCCTCTCCTCAAAAACAGCATCTTCAAAGATTGCGTAGGCCCTGAGGGAAATTATTTTCCTCAGGGCCTCCTGTGTGGAGTTAATGTAAAAAAAATAAAAGAAAAAAGGCCATTTTAAGCAACGTTTCGAATGTAAAAGATGGTCTTTGAGCGGGGCGATACTCAGGGTATCATCCATTCTGGATACTGGAAATTAAGGACGGGTTGTTTCAAAAAATTTGATGGATTCATCAAATCTTTGAAGTTGATTTTCACGTTCTGTGTATGTTCTATTCAAGTTCTGCTATTGCATCGTTATAGGACAGTTGCTTCAGAAAACTGAAATAATCACAGAACTTGAATAGAACTTACACAGAACGTGAAATCAACTACAAAAATTTGATGAATCCATCAAATTTTTTGAAACAACCCGTCCTAAGAGTCCACCGCGAACTATAAATATGATGATCTGCGCGGCAGAACGGTAGGTTTCCTAACCTTGGAAATATTTCCTTAATTTATTTAATGGGTTTTGTCACAAAAATAACATGTTGCATCTTTGTTCTTCGTTCCAGAAGACACGGTTTTAGATATATTTTGTGACAAAATGTAAACTGTGTGTATAAGATTCACCGGCTCCAGACAGATGTAAATATTGAACGGTATCACATAAAAAGTTTAATGCATTTCCATTCCAATTGTCATTCATTTCCATAGCACAATAATTCCAGCAAGACTGTTTGCATAGCATTCTAAGAAATATAACCGTGTTTCTAACAGAAGCCGTTGGTCATTCTTTCTGTGCGTAGTTAAAAAAGACCATCAGAACTAAACGCTAAATTAATAAAAACTAAATTACGCAAACAACGTAATTTTTTTTTTAATTAAAGCTAAATTCGAACCGTACACAAAAAAATGTGATTTTATTTAAATGAACCCCATTTCTGAGGAAAATAATTTCCCTCAGGGCCTAAGTCATCTTTGGGGATGTTGTGTGGAGGGTCTTTGGTCTTAAAGAAACAAAGAGGCCGACAGGTCGTTCCACAGCAGAGCACATCATTTTGTTTTCTTTAAATTTATCCAATTGTAAACGTAGTGTAGGAAATTATTTTTAATAACCTATTGTTTATTATTAATAACCATTGTGTAAAAAATGAAAGCATTATGTACCAAATGCAAAAGCCCCATGGGCATAAAAAGGAGTAAATAAAAGAGTAAATAATTATTCATAAAACCTTCAATCCTCTCTACCAACTCCTGTTCAATTATGTCATTGACATAAATTTGAATTAAATTTTTTGCACAGTTCTAAACATCTGATGAAAGTTATCATATATTTTTTCAAATTTAATCATATCTGTATTGATATCCACAAATTGAACATGAAATAATAAATTGCATAATAATAACTAATCACAATGAAATACTGATATAACGATAGCGATTGGTACAGTCTCGAAGCAAATGATACTACTAAAATACAGGATTATTATTTAGAGCTCAAGCGGGGTATTCGTCATGCAATATTGTCATTTCGAAAGGAAATTGCCTGCAATTTTCGATGGAAATTAGATTGAAGCCATTCGATAGCATACTGTTTAGGTTCAATGTCTTGAAAAATGTTCTTTATGACTTAACGATTTGCCAGACTTTTTGTCTTTTTAGTAAATGCTAAATGGAAGATTTATGAATCGGACATTTTTCTACTCCCAACGTTTCGGATATCAGCTACTATAAATTCGGGTGCGAGAGTGTATCCAATAGTCTCCCAATCTTGAACTCGTAGGGTTATTTTTTTCTTTTTCTTAAGTCAGTTCCTCGGGGCTGATGAGGATCAACACTCCCACTCCAAATTTTCAAGATGGACAAGGTTTCTTCACTTTTTGCGGTTGTGCGCTGCGTGGAGAGCCATGGACACTGGCATGCCATACTGGACCGGACAGGATTGCGGCATCCTTAAATGCAAGGAAAAGTTGTGAAGCAGAATTGAAAGCAAGAGGAAAGTGCATGAATTTTCAGATTCGATTACTAAACACTATTTTCAGATTCGATTACTAAATCAATTTCAAGCAATATTCTCACTCGCCAGGGCGATTCCGGGAGTATCCCTCGCTTCGATAAATCAACAAAAATATTAAATATGTTCATTTTTATTAATTTTGTATAAGGTCTTGAAAATTACGTAATGCTGAAATATGGGGTGTCTTTGAACCTGGGTGTGATATTGTTTATTGCGGATGTCTACATAATTCCCACTCAGCTAGTACCTACTTCATTTGAATTTTTTTTCGGGCAACGTACATACAAAAACGCTAATAACGATTTCAAACTTTATTTGAATATATTTATTGTCGATTGAATTGTGAGGCGGTGTAAGCCAACGGTTTTTGAGATATTTTCAAACATAGTAAAATGTATATATATTGTATAAATTCTTCAATGATTACAATATTTTCGTGTCATTTATATTCTAAAGTATATCAGTGTCTATCAAAATATATAACTTTTTGAATATTTGAATTCGCATTTTATTTTAAACTTCTTCTTTGGGATTGGTGTATCGTTTTAATAAGGATAAAATACGGTATATCGAAGTGGCCACACTTCTAAAGGTGACTTTCATCACTATGTTTTTTGACTCCCCAATCACATATTCATACACTGAAAAATATTTATTTCGATAGTTTAAATATGGGCAATAAATATTAGAAAAAAAAATTTTACATGTGTTTTCATAAAAAGTTATTTAGCACCAAAGTTGAAAATTTGGCAAAAGTCACCCCATTTTACGTTACTTATTTGTAATACACTGAAATGAGCTGTTTTTTCCAACCCAGTTTTTTGACATAATTATACACGGCAAGCCATAAATAAATTTAATACAAAATATAAACTTTCTTACAGTTGAAAAACAATTGAAATGATTAAATTCTCATATTCAAATCATGATTCTACAATGTTGTATCGACGATAACTTACCCAGATCAGACATTAAGCAATCATAACAATCGCAGCAATCGTAGATAATATAGTGAATTTTACTTCGAAGTGAAATTTTCATATCCAATAACTTTGTTTTTCCCATAAATCCAATTTCCACGATAAAGACAATGCACCGCCTTTTCTTCACAAACAAATCAATTTCATTTCTATGGAATCCGCGTGCATAGAAAATTGCATTACCTGGATGCTATTTGAACTTCGAACTTCGAACTGTCTTCATTCCATATTCTAAATTTGGAATCAATTCCAATTTGGCATAGAGAATTCACGAGAAGACTTAGAAAAAGTTTGATCGTAGTTTTCTCCAATCTATGACAAGTTTGTTGAACAGAATAGTTTTCCTCAATTTATCAATATAATATTCATATTTTAAAATGAAATGTTTTATGGGATGGTTCGAGCACAGACTATTTTAAACTAGCGCAGATATGTGAAAAATCACGGGATAGTATAATTGTACCATCTATGAAGCTGAAATTATTTCAACATATGTATTTACCTCAGGATCCATATATATGGTACCTGAGGATAAGGATTTAGGTAGCCTTACAAAAAAAGAATTGTAACTGTCGAATGTTAGAATTTTTTTGTATATTGACAGCTCATCTGACGCTCGGGAGGCCGCGCTAAAATTAATCAATCGTCGGTCGGAATATCTCTAGTCAATTGTTGGCCGTGATCGTTAATATTGGTAACTGAACATAGATGACGAATATAGTCAATATCGTATTGATATTGAGTTTTATCGTTGGTCCGTGCTAGACGTCCTGAAAATGAGATCTTTAGACATAACCTAAGTAATGCCTTGCTTTGAGTTGATTAAATACTAAACGGTTCTTTGTAAAGTTTACAAATGACGGCCGGCGTGGTCGAGGAGGGAGGCTCTTGACTCGCAATCCTCAAAGGTCGCGGGATCAAATCCCGGCGTTGGTAAATAATTTTTTTTTATTAATTTGTAAATATTTCACAATTAATTCATTTGAAAAATAATATATAACATATTTGCGGCACGTTCCAGAGTGGAAGATACTCTCAATATCGCCCGGTGTAAGACCACCATTCAGAATTGAAACGTTGCTTGAAATAGCTTTTTTGATGACAAGATCTGAATAGCTAGGTACCATCCCACCTTCATCTTCCCCATCTCCTTCCCTACCCGCAGCCTCACAACATACTCCAATTGGGGATTCCATAGTCTCACTAGCTCCAGGCGGGCGGGAAGGTGGAAGGGAACGGGGACGCGCGGGAAAGGACATGCAGGAAGAATCAATTCATTTATTTGAATGGCATTGCAAACGCATTTTTTTATATGAATACCGCACAAGAGTCGCAACTGCTCCCGTCTGGAGCAAGTGAGACTATGGCATCCCCAATTGGGGTATGTTGTGAGGCTGAAAGTAGTGGGGAGGGGAAGGAGATGAAAACTGGAACTTGCCGCAAATATACGCATGCAGGGGACCAGTTTTAAGTGATAATTGATGAGTGCAAGCGCTACAGTAATTTCCCCCTAATACCATGCGAGCGAAGCCGCGGGTAAAAACTAGTAAAAAATAAATATTAAAAAGCAATAAAAATAGCTGTCCTTCTAAAATACAAATGACAGAACTGCCCCCATAAAAGAGCAATAAACGTCAACAGGTTGACAGCAAGCATATCCTGTTCCAATTGCATGTCTCGTAATATATCATATCATCATGTCAACACGTCAAACATCATACTTATTGAATATCGTCAATAAATAATAATAATGTTATATTACGTTGTAGGTAATGTTGCCGTCACGCGACATTGCAACATGTCGTAGGGTTGCCACTGCGCTACAACAACTGTCAAAGCAGTGACATCTATATCTGATGTCGTTTATTATAAATAAGGGCGGAAAGCGATCATCCCCATTGCAACTTTCAACCCCCTCGGATTTAATAATATGTTTGAAGCAGTATTTTGTGTGGCGCGTCAATAATGGGGTTGAAAATAATATGCAATACCTTCTTCCTATTGTCCATTGATAATTAATTATCATGTTGGGTTCTTAATAAATCATAATGCTTAGTGAACGATTGATGAGTTCTGACGTAGTGATACAGGAATATCTTTATTTGTTCTGAGTTTCTAATCTAAACGGCCTCCGTTGTCGTGGGGTAAGGCTCTCTCGTAATCACAATAATAAATATAAATATGTCGTTTTTTTCGTAATGTTAGCCACAAGAGTCCCAATATTTCAAGCCAGTGAGGCAATGGAATCCAGAATTCAGGTATGTTATGAAGTTGAAATTAATGACGAAGGAAAGGAGTTGAAATAATGGGAAAGAGGAAGATGAGCAAGTTCCTGGCGTTTCAGATCTGATCACCAAATACGTCTAAAGCTATTTCAGGCAACGTTTCAATTCTGAGTGGTGGTCTTTCGCCAGGGAAATAATACTGAGAGTATCTTATAATCTAGAACAGGATATCTCAACCATTATTTCGCCGAGCCTCCCCGAACAAAAAAAAAATATTTTCATGCCCCCCTTAACACTAGAAAGACCGGGTACTGTTCCATACCTATAAAGACCACGACCGTCAATTTGACGGCTGATCACTTTTTTCAAATTGACAGGCGAATATGGGTACCGCCGCCCCGGGAATCATTTATTGGATAACCAACACCTCTGCCACAGGACACTCCAAGTGGTTCGCTACGTTTGATGACTTAGCAGGGGTGTCCGGGTTCATTAGGGTAGGTTTGTATGGCCTAGGTGGCGAATACGTTTGCCCACCCACTGCGTAGCGGACCGGGTCGGGAGACGCTTGTTGAGGGAAATCTAATCTGGACCTCTCCAGCAGGATCTCTCTCGACCCGTCGCCTTGCACCGCAGTAGGAGGGATGGATTCATTCGTCCGTCACTCCTGGATACATGTACCAATTTTTCCTATTCACCCCTCACACTTTTTTCCTTCCAAGAACTTCCTCTCCTTCCTTTCTCTGAAAACACCAATGCACACATAAATGTACACAGCATCCCCAAAGATGACATAGGCGCTGAGGGTTTATTTTTCTTCAGGACTTCCTGGAAAAAAAAACAAGTGAGTGCAAAATGCTCTAATTTTGGTACATGTGTTATGTTTGTACAATTTCTCGATCTTTCGATTTACGTAACTTTTTTTCATAAAATCGAATGCACTCTCCGCAAACGGGTTTCTTACAATTATCACATGTGCATTTATTTGGTTTTTCTTACATTTTTTTATTAATTTGGCACTGTCGTCTTTCAGAAGTTTCATTTTCCGGTTTCGTTCCTTTTTCATTTACATAAACTCCACAAAAAAGCCCTAAGGGCAACTCCACAAAAAATTATTCCACTCAGGGCATTTGTCATCTTTGGGGATGCTGTGTGGAGGGTACCTAAAGGAAAAGGAAGAAGAATAAGTTCTGGGAAGGAAATGAGATATGAGGGGTGGGTAGGAAACTGGGAGTGCTCAAGAGTTGCGGACGTATGAATCCATCCCCACCACTGCGGTGCAAGGCTATGTTCCGATAGTCCTGCTAGCGAAGTCAAAAAATCATCTCTGCTGATCTGGTCTGCTACGCAGTTGTTTGGCAGACGCATTTGCCGCCAAGATCCGGTTAAACCTAACCTTACGAACCCGGGTGCCTCTGCTAAGTCACGAAACATAGCGAACCTCTTGAGGTGACGTATGGCGGACGTGTTTGCTATCCAATAAATAATTCCGATAGTTCTTCAGGAGCTAATGCAACTGGATCAGCTCTGTTATTTGTATACTCTGTCCTTCTCCAACAAGTCATAAAATAAATTTGGGCGAGAAATATATTTTTTTGGTCTTTTTATAAATTATGTGACAGTGACCAATTAACATGCAGATCGAGTTCGAATGATACGCGATACCAAAAGAAAGAGACACACATATTAGTACTATCATAAACGAGGAGGAATGGGTATGTTGTAAGCTTGGGTAAAGAAGGTTGTAAACAAACCCAGCCTTACGGCCCAAACAGTCACATTGACGGCGGCGGTCTTTGTAGGTATAATTCAATATATCTCAAAAAGTATAAAAGACACGTACCTGTTTTTTTCACCATAGTTGTAAAACCATAAATCATGAAATGTAAAAAAATATCATACCAATACAACAATAATTAAGCATTATATCTTCAAATTACTTCGAGCTGCGGTCAAAATGACTGCTCCGGTCTTTCTAGTGTTAATTAAGTTTCAAAAAAATAAGAAACGCATTTTTTTATATTAACTAAATTATTTATTTGAATTTCAAATAGGCGCATCACACGTCGTGTTGTGACTTGTCGAAACTTGTATAGCAGCGATTGAATGGCAATTCGGGACAGTTAATTTACCTACGCGTTAAATAGATTTTTTTTCGGAAATGCAAACGTACCTATTACGCCCCCCTGACATTTCTCTACGCCCCTTAGGGGGGCGTGCCCCCCTGGTTGGAAAGTCCTGATCTAGAACGTGCCGTAAATATTCAATATATTAAGACAAATTATTAATACATTAAGATAAAACTGCGCCGGGATCTGATCACCTTGCCAAACACACGCTAAACATTTGTACACGGTTGACATATGTCACATGAGAACGGGTCGATTCTACAACTCGTTCTTGAGTTCAACAGCTCGGCTGTGGAACGATTTGCCGGCCTCTGTTTTTCCTCCCTCCTACAACATGGATCTCTTCAAAACCTATGTTCACTCCTTCCTCTCCTCAAAGACATCCTCCACACAGGATTTCAAAGATTACATAGGCCCTGAGGGAAATTATTTTCCTCAGTGGAGTTAATATGAAATAAAGGCCCAACTGCTTCCATATGACATAGCAAGTAGGACTATCGCCAATTGGTCAATTGTTACTGAATTGAGGCTGGATCAAGCATGGAAGGGAATGAATTGGGGAAGAGAAAGGTTGAAAAGTGCCCGACTACCCCTCAAGTGAAATGGCGTGATGTTAGTGGCGTGATGATCACGAACCACAGAAATATATTATCGAAATAATGAGATATTTGATTATATTTCCTTCAATGTCCAAATAAGCATGTGTCCGAGGCCTTGCGAGCGTGGTCGCCTATAGCTAGGTATACACATAAATACAGTCCGTCAAAAAGTGTCCACCAAAATAGAGTGTGCTACGATCGTTTAAATGATTTGGCAACGCTAAGATGGATCAAAGCAGAAGTATGCAAGTATCTTTAAAAAGGAATGCTTTAAGTAAATATTTTTAGAATCAACATTGTTTTAAAAGGTTGGAAAAAATAGCTCATTACAGAGCAATACAAACAAAGGACATATTTATGGAAAAGGTAAATGGGTGAGATATATTGTGATTGTGTAGTGGATTAATATGTCCGTGTATTAGAATGACTGGCGAAGGACCTTGATTTTGTGTTAATATCACTGCCTGAAAAAATTGTAAAAATATATGTGGCATAGAAAGGAAAGGACTCACCGAAAGGAGGAAAGAACTTGTAGGCTGGCTATTCTCTCGTCTACTTTCTCTCCCATCCAATATGCACAAACAGCGATAGGCGCGAATTATTTATTTGATAATACACGGCGGATTTATTTTAATAGCGGTTCACAGCGGAGCACAAAAATGGCTATTTGTTGCGGCGGGCGTTTTATTACAGACTACTGAGTAAGAAATTGACAGGTAGGCAATTGGGAATAGGTAGGAAAAGGAATTTGCAACAATATTAATACCAATCTCAAGCAGTGACAGTATGTATGCGTGCTATGTAGGTATGAGTATGTGTAGGTATGTGTATGGGCGTAACCAGTAAATATTATTAACCAGATAATTGTTTTTATTTTGAATAGCACAATTGTTTGGTATGTTTCCGTCCTTTTAAATATTTTCAATTAAAATGTGTTTAACTAAAATACTTTACGCAAGATTTAATTTCGTCTTTGCAAACTTTGACATCTCAGAACATGTTAAGGCGAAGTTAGAACCCTATCCAACAAAGTGACGAACCAACTGTAAAAACATACAAACAAAATGACAATTAGAAAAGGTACAAAGTGATGTTAGACTAACCTTGTAAAATAACTGGACGCATAAATATGGCGGGTATGGGTACCGCCGCCCCTGGAAACATTTATTGGAACACCCCTGACATAGGTCACTTCAAGTAGTTTGCTACGTTTGGTGGCTTAACAAATGGTTCTGAAAAATATTTTTGTTATAGAAATGGTTTTGCATTTAAGGGGGTATTCTAGTTTAGAAGCATGAGTTGTAGGTGTTTTTTCAGGTCAACAAAAAAACCAATTATATTTTTACCAACTACTATTTTATCAAATATTTATTAAATATTAAAGAATCCATTCAAAAAAGAGTCGAACGAAAAAATTCAAAATTCAAAAAGTTACAGGGTGTTGAAGTGGGGGGTCTCAAAAAAATGACGCGTCCTGGTTGACACTATTGCAACCCTCCCAGTAATCTAAAAAAAAATGGCGGCTGTCTGAAATAAAAAAGACTTTTTGTACCAATTTTTTTGACTTTCCAAATTTATTAAAAATAGTAAAAATTGAAATTTTGTTATAGTTCTATTTCACGCTATAGAGGAATGTATAGAGAAGGCTTACACGAAATTTCAATTAAATTGGTTTAGTAGAACTTAAGATATCGTGTCAACCGTCTCGAAAAAAGTGGTTTGGAGAAAAATGGGTTAAAAATTTTGTTCCATTTAGATTTTGGTTAGATTCCGTCTAAACCGCGACATTAAAATGGTCATAACTTTTAAAATAATGCGAATTTTGAAAAATTTTTTGAAGCGGATATTTTTTAATATTTAAACTTTGGAAATATGAAGAAAAAAAAAATTGTTTTTTTTTTCTTGACTAGAATACTGCCTTAAATGTAATTTTGAAAAAAAAATTCTAAGGTGATATTTTTTCCTGTGTCTATCGTAATCGAACATTTGAATCACAATTTGTTCTAAAATCGGTATCACACTAGTAATGATTTTTTTAGTTCCATTTTATTACATTTCTACGCTTTCGTAACGGACTGTTGTACCTTATAGACGAATATAATACGTACATTATTCACCGTGCGTGTTTGGACACTAGTGTATTTGCGAGAAAATAAAAGGGAATACTGTTTTAATGAAGCTGATCTATCATAGCGATGTCAGAAGAGAGATATGATGTAGGAGAAGTAATATAATATAATATGGGGAAGGGCAGGGGATGGAGAGGGGTGGGGAATTCGATAAGGGTCGCTAATACATCAAAATTTGCCGTGCTTTCCAAATGGAGGGCCTCAGTTTAAATTTGGAATATTGGGTCGGTACGTAATGTAGTAAAAATAATATTTTACCCAGCACCTTTTTATTATGAAACAAACTTTATGTAAATGCTAGCGCAGACCCGTAAAAATGTGGGATTTTAAAAAAATATATATATACGTATAAGTATAGGTAATAAGGCAACTACGCCTATAACACATTACACCACCAACTAATGTAAGAACAGCGATATTTGGGAATGTGAGATGCAGGTATGGGTACCGCCGCCCCCGGAAACATTTATTGGAACACCCCTACCATAGGTCACTTCAAGTGGTTTGCTACGTTTTGTGACTTAGCAAGGGTGCCCGGGTTCATGGGGGTGAGGTTTGTGTAGGTCTGCCAGCATGTGCGTTTGCCCACCTTGGCGGGCTGGATCGGGAGATACTTTTTACCTCTCCAGCCGGACTCTCTTGACCCATCGCCTTGTACCGCAGTGAGAGGGATGGATTCATACGTGTTATGATTTTCCAGCTTCTGTGTTTCCATCCTCCTACAATATAGATCTCTTTAAGACCCATGTTTACTCCTTCTCTCCAAAAGACCATCCACACATTGATCCCCAGATTTCTACCCAACCCTCATACTTTTTTCCTTCCCAGAACTTCAACCCTTTTCATTCCCTAAAAAGTCCTTACCACAGCATCTCCAAGGAAGGCTCAGGCTTTGGGGGGGGGGGGGGTGAGGACCACCCGTGTGAAACCAACGTAAAAAAATGTTATTTCGAAAATAAAATAATTAGAATTCTTAACAATCAGTTCCGATTATGAACATGACAATTGAAATAATCGTAATTTTCTGATAAAAATTGCGTTACCTTCTTCTTTATACTTGATACACATCTGCCCTGACGATGGACACTGTAACGCTGTCCGAAACGTTGGCCAAAGAAAGGGGTAGCTCAACACGGCATAACACCCCAAAAACAAATAACGAAAATATTATAGCATAGTTCTTTATCGCTTGTCTAAATTATTCACACAATGACGTTAATGACTCTTAAATTCAAAACAAATTTGAGATCCTTGAATCAGTTTTCACGGAGGACTAATGCACAGCACAGACAACCGCAATTAGTTGATAATTAATTATACTCAATACTCACATCAAAGTCGAGATAAGAATTCTTACTTGGTTCAATATCTTTGAAGGTTTTCCTGAAACGTTTTAGTTATGTCAACTCTTTTATGGAGTAATAGCTACCATTATTTTGAAGCCCTTAAAAAACTTCGACAGAAATTTTGAAATCTTTGAAAAAGTTGGAATCTGTCTGAGAAATTCCCCTACATTCTGGCAGATTGCAATCTTTGCAAAGATGTAATGTTGTGCTATGTTTCTTGTTGTTGTCCTGTGCTATGTTTCTTTGGTCGGTTTCAATATCAATATTCAAGGTGCTCCGAAAACTGTTAATATTGATTTAAACATTCTACTTTAAGAGTTATTAGCATTTCAAATTTTTTTTTTATATGAATGCCACACAAGAGTACCAACTGCTCCCGTTTGGAGCCAGTGAGACTATGGCATCCCCAATTGGGGTATGTTGTGAGGCTGAAGGTAGTGGGGAGGGGAAGGAGATGGGGAAAAGGAAGGTGGGAAGTACCTGGATATTCAGATCTGGTCACCAAACACGGCTAAAGCCATTTCAAGCAACGTTTCAATTTTGAATGGTGGTCTTACACCAGGGCGATACTGAGAGTATTTTCCACCCTGGAACGTGCTGCAAAAATACTATAGATTATTTTAAATGAATACATTGTGAAAAAACACAAATTAATCAAATAAAATTTATCTGCCACGCCGGGATTCGATCTCGCGACCTTCGGAATGCGAGTGAAGAGCCTTACCGCTGGATTACGCCGGCCGTCAAAATGTTTTTGGATTTCCAATTTCCGACAAATTTAATTAACACTGCAAAGAATTTACTTGTGTTTTGATAGTTCAAGGAAAAGTTATTAAGTGTCATTATTCAAATCTCCACAAATTTACTTGTGTTTTGATAGTTCAAGGAAAAGTTATTAAGTGTCATTATTCAAATCTCCACAAATTTACTTGTGTTTTGATAGTTCAAGGAAAAGTTATTAAGTGTCATTATTCAAATCTCCACAAATTCACTTGTGTTTTGATAGTTCAAGGAAAAGTTATTAAGTGTCATTATTCAAATCTCCACAAATTTACTTGTGTTTTGATAGTTCAAGGAAAAGTTATTAAGTGTCATTATTCAAATCTCCACAAATTTACTTGTGTTTTGATAGTTCAAGAAAAAGTTTTGAAGTGTCATGATTCAAATCTCCACAATGTTCAGTTGACGTTCTTTCTCTATAAAAGTGTAATATTTGAAAAGCTCTGCAGACAAGCTGGTTTGTAAGAATTACCACCCTGGTAGGGGTCCGCGTTTATCGGTGATTCAACTAAATTGATTAGGCTTGATAAATTGGGCCCGGCACATAACTTCTTGCCTTTCACAATAATCTGGGAAATATCTGACGACCGTTCCATCTATCAATGAAGATCTGCAAGGGCAGGCAGTGATGGAACTGAGACAAAGGAAAACCGATAACGAATAAAAATATTGAAGGAAATTGCAAAATAACGATGCAAGCAGAGAGAAAACTCTTCAATGTTTTTTAAATATTGATTTTTTTTAAATCGTCACCTCATTTGGATACGGTTCTAACTTGTTTTTTTCAAAATTGACCTTGGAATGCCAAAGCAGTTTTCTTGCTCATAAACAATTTTCAGATCCATCTGAATTTTACTTTCGTAGATATATGTATGCAAAGTACTAACATCAAGCATTAAAAAAAAACCTTTATTTTACAAGATTCCATCATCATTTATACTCTATATTTTGTTTGTATCTGATGGTTGATCGTTATTACGAGGCACATTTATAGTTCGTCACTTTGGTTGGATAGGATTCTAACATCTCCTTACCATGTTTTGAGGATTCAAAGTTTGTTTCGTTGGCAAAAAACTTCGTACGCACCGTTGTGAGTTGAAACTCTATGAAACAAAAAAAGCGACAATAAAAAGAGATAAACATATACATCTATAGCATTTTAGCCTGCGAGAAAATTAGATTGCATTCTCGGTGTCCTATTTGTGCGGTGCTTTGTAGCCTCCCCACTCTTGCCTACTGTAGTTTTCTGAAGGTTTCACTTCTAACGCGTGAGAATTGCATGTTTTTTTTAAAATTTATTTTGAGTTTCAATCTTGTGTAAAGTATTTTAATTCATCATATTTTAATGCCAACAAATTCAAAACGACGTGGTCTAGCTTGGAATCGCATTCGGGGAATGCAATTAGAAACCAACGCAATGAATTATTATGCACTGACTTTTTGCATCTAGTTCTATTTGCTTGCTTAGTATGTTCAAAAATGGTAAGTGTTTGTCCTATTCAATTTGGGAGGCGGGAATGGGTATCACCACCCCGGGAACCTTTATTGGATAACCAACACCTCTGCCATAGGTCACCCCAAGTGGTTCGCTACGTTTGGTGATTCAGCAGGAGTGCCCGGGTTCATGGGGTGAGGTTTTTCTAGGTCTTGGAGGCGGATGACCGGGACACACTGAACCCCAGATTCCTACCCACCCCTTAGACCCTTTTCTTCCCAAAACCCCCTCTCCTTCATTTCCTTAAAAAAACCCTCCACACAGCATCCCCAAAGATGACATAGGCCCTGAGGGAAATTATTGTCCTCGGGGCCTTTTGTGAGGAGCTCGTGTAAAATAAAAAAATTAAAATATTTCCATTTAAATTGGTTCAATTAAAATGTTGTACACAATTATGTTCAATTAAAATGTTGTACACAAGATTCAACTGCAAAATCAGAAATTGGTAAATAGATTATGAGAAATTGTCTTTGCAAACTTTGACACCTCTAATCTCAGAACAAAGTAAAGGATCCAAATGAGGTGACGAAATGCCTTCCTATGTTACTAAACATATCATCTTAGCCAAGTATTTCTCAACTTTCCTCTCCGTATCAAAAATATCATTATTTTACGCACGATTGTTGGTCAAACATATTAAATAACTCCCTGATAATTTTTTTGACAACAAGGTTATGAGTTAGATTCCTTTGCAAAACTCATACTTGTTGATCGTTTTCTTACCGAATTTCTGCCTCAAATTCCTTCTTATGGCCACTTTTTTAACGTGCCTGAAAATGTTGCCAAACTGGGTGGACAGGTATTTTTTCCTGTTAGTCAGCGCGGGAACCCATCGTAAGATTTAACATAAAAATAAAAAAGTTAACAAGATTAAGGTCGGTATCTGATACGTTCCTGCTTAATTAATTAGTAAGTAAATTGGCTCACAGTAACCGCCACTGATGTACTTATACCGAGACAATCACAATACATTTTATTCCGAGACAATCACAATAAATAAACAAAGTACAATAATCATACACAATAAACATAATCACTACAGCGTAAGTATGTCGTAAATGTACTTCAACGATGCACGAGGGCGCCGCGGGAAAGGGGGCGCTAATTTTTATTATAACGGAAATCACGTGACGCTGAAGTATCGGTTTCCGGTTCGAATCGATTTCCCCCTCCCCAACCCGCTTTTCCAACATAAAGTTGATCCTTATCTTGCTGTATCCCCCTGCGCGACCAAGTATAATACAAGGCTTTCTTTCCTTGCATTCGCTTGACTGTACTTCGAACTGCTAGCCACAACGATTTATTGGTAAAGATATGGATTCAGGTATTTAACCCTTTTGTTGCAATGGTATTGATAGATCATATGGAAATTAAAGAAAAGGGGTAGGAAATAAGGTGCTATAGCTTAAAACCATAACTTTACAGCCTGTGGCGTCGATTTAAGATTATGTGGATACAAAAAAAGGATTTATCAGTTAAGGCCATGGCGTACCTGCTCAAAAAGAAGAAGATGGAGATGTGAGAGAGTGTGTTAGAAAGAGTGCTCTTATATTAAAAACGATAATTTTTAAGCGAAAATTGTGAAAATGTTTAATAAAACACCACTCGTTTAAAATTGAGCAGAAATCTTGTAGGAAATGTCCAAAATAGAATTTAAAGCAACACTGTAATTTCTTTTATACACATAACTTGTAAAATAACTGAAAAAACTTATTTTCGGAGCATACTTTGAGAATTTTATATAATTGCCGTTTCGGCGTGAGGAATGCAACCTTCGGATTGCGAGTCAAGACCTTAAGACCCTAGACCACGCCGGCCGTCAAATGTGTGCCGTGTGTACATGTTATCTTCAAGAATAACATAATTTTTTTTAAGAACTTTAAAACATAAAGTCTTTAATGAAAATATGTTGTAAATCGATAGAAATTTGGGAGGCGGGAATGCCATAGGCCACCCCAAGTGGTTCGCTACGTTTGGTGATTTAGCAGGGGTGCCCGGGTTCATGGGATGAGGTTTGTCTAGGTCTTGGAGGCGGATGACCAAGACACTAGAAGACTACCAACCCCTAAAACCTTTTCCTTCCCAGAACTCTCCTCCCCTTCCTTTGCTTGAAAATACCCTCCACACAGCATCCCCAAAGATGACATAGGCCCTGAGGGAAATAGTTATCCTCAGGGCCTCCTGTGTGGAGCTCACGTAAAAAAAAAATGCGGAATGCCGCGGCTTAATTTTTTAATTTGTTAGTTTTTTGGCCACCTGCAAATGTAAGCGATACATAATTCAAATTCTTAAACGCTAAGTTATCAATGAAGCTGGGCTGTTTTAGGCAATATTAAATATTTTCCCATAACGACCAAGAGACTCGAAGAAGCCAAGCTTTCGACGTAACGAGAACTCATTTCAAACAATCTAAACATGCAGCGGACGATCGTTACTAGAATATTCAAGAAACGAATTATAACCTCGGTCTCCTACCACAGCTCTGTAAATTGCTAAAGTCTTCATCAATTGACTACCAAGAATGCAAAAAAAGTGCAATCCTCACCAACTAACTAGACTGTTTAATTTATTAAATATTAACGGTATAAGATACCATACACAATAATTGCCTGTCGCAGTTAAACACAAACAAAAAATACTGCAAATAAACTTAAAAAATAACGATTAATCGTGGCATTTGATCTTACAATGGCATCAGTGAGTATTTAATGAAAAAAAAACTGGATGGGTATTAAAGTAAGATATAAAAAAAACATATAAGTTATTATTGATATGAAAGATAATATAGCTTTTTTGTACCTATCTTCCGTGCAGTTAAATATTTGAAATGCCCAGTTCTGGTATTGTTATATTTAAACAGAATTTTTTAACGAGTAGCTCTCGCAAATATATGACATCAATGAGGTTAGGTAAATCCGGGCTGCCTATACTACCATTTACAATTTTGAATACATTTTAATTGTTTTTTTTTTTTTTTTTTGTTATTGTTTTTGGGGTGTTATGCCGTGTTTCGCTACCTCCTTCTTTAGCCATGAGAGCCACTCATCTGCCCTGATGATGGACACTGTAACGCTGTCCGAAACGTTGGCTAAAGAAGGAGGTAGCGAAACACGGCATAACACCCCAAAAACAATAACAAAAATACTTTTTGGCCGTGAAAACCTAAAAACATACCATTTTAATTGTGTTCGACCAAAAAAGACTGGAATTCATCCGCCTACTCTGTCTTGTCTTGAGAGACACTTTTTTACTCCATACAGGAGACCCTGAAGAAAAAAATTCCCGTCAGGGCCTATCTCTTCTTTGGGAGGCTACGTTAAGGGTCTTTTTGGGGAGAAAAATGGGTGAACGTGGTTCTTCAAGAGACCGATCTTATAGGTGGAAGGAAACACACAGCCGAGCCGTCGAACTCAAAAACAAGACGTAGATTGCTCATGTGAAATGTTAAACCGTTTACAAATGTTGGGTGCGCGTTTGGCGTGTTTCTTGACTATTCACCGGTGCCGAAGGGATCAATGATGCTAATTCCTTGAAGCATCTGTCTTCCATTGTAATACCTGCAGAATAAGGAGAAAATTTCCACTTGACACCTGAATTAAATAAGTACTGGATTAAGTACCCGAGTTAAGAAGAAAGAGAATCTTTTTACTATTGTTGTTAAAAGGAAAATACATCCTTGACATACTCATTTACTTGTATTCAGATAAAGAGTTTTATTCATAAACGCCCTTAAACGACACAACACTGCTGTAAAAGATTCACAATGGCACAACTGAAAACCAAAGAGAATTATATTATTGATCATCTAAGGGTTAAAAACTTTCAAGCAATTCGATGCAAGTAGGTACGTCAAATGAATGGGTACCTCATTCTTACGAGTGTGTGTGTTAATTTAAAAACCAGGTTAAATTTATCATTTGCAGTTAACGTTTATATTTAAGTGTGATCGCGATAGCACGAACATGTGAATAGCTCATAAATATTTTATTAATAATCGAGCGAAATCATTACGAAAATAACACGAAATGTCTACGGGCGAGTGGAAACTTTAGCAAGAATGTTAATTATTTTATTTGGAAGGTGGTACCTACCGATTTTATTACGTTAATACAATATTATAGATATATACTTACTCGCCCATTAGGTTAGGTTTTCCTTGTCGCCGGGTTTATGGGTTTGAATTGGAAGAAATCTTGTGGAAAATCTATTAGATATTAAAAGATTTACTACAAGAAAATGCAAGTAATGATTTATTTTATCTCATCTACAGGGTCTGTAGGTCTGAATCGGAATTTTTGGGAGCGTAATTTGAAAAAGCCAATAAATTTATTTACACGGTGTGAACGAGAGACTGGTGAATCTATCACAAAGAGCCGTGTCTACTTTTCGGTGCATTTTAAAAGACAATATAGATGTATTATTTCCAAATCGACCGATATCATCGAATTTGAAATTAAAAATTCCAACTGCAACTCACATTGTAATAAAGATTCAACGGTTTCTCGTTTGCACCATTAGTTTCCGGACACTAACCTATAAATTAGATATACATATACAAAAAACCTTTTCGCAAAATGCAAACAAACATGTAAGTTAAGCAAGATTATTCTGCGAATTTGAAGGCATATTAATATTACGAAAATACAGATGAAATGTGTAAATGGCTGTCTCCGTGGTCGAGGGATAAGACTCTTTTTGACTAGCAATCCGCTGGTTACAGGAACAATTTTATTTGATTGAATTGCTTTATTTTACAATTTAATATTTTTAAATATTATAAGGCATATTTACGACACGTTCCGGTGTGGAAGATACTCTCAGTATTGCCCTGGTGTAAGATCGCTATTCATAATTGAAATTGATGGGTTTTAGTCGTGTTTGGTGATCAGATTTGAATAGCGACGAACTTTCCTACCTTCCTCTAAGCCATCTCCTTCTCTTCCCCATCACCTCCAGCTTCACAATATACCCCAATTGAGGATGCCAGGATCTCACTAGTTTCAGGCAGTTGGGAGCAGTCGGGACTCTTGTGCGTTATTAAAATTTAATAAAAAATTAAACGCATTCTTGGCGAGATATGCATTTTCAGACTATCGCATCCCTATCATCGAAAGACCGCCTTGATTATTTTATTCATAAATCCGATTGTCAATTAGTGTATTTTAATACCATAGAAGTAAATACTTTCTTAGAAGATTTGTTTTTATATTGTAAAAAAAATAATTCAATTTTGTGATGATTTTTTTGACGGATAGATTATTAGAAAGAAAATAACTGTAAAAAATCAATGATGTTATTACAGAGCTGAAATTTGATTGCGACTAGATAAACTTGTAAAGATATAAATACAACACCAATGGATTATTATCAAAAGAAAAAAAAACTATAACTCTTTAAGATGGTACATCAATTGAATTAACATGGTCTTGGTATAGCTATGGTCAAACATTCACTTCTTAAAATTGCCTTTCTGTCAACCAATTCATAAGACGTGGTTAAAATCAATTAATTGTCGGTCAACCCCATGCGCAATGGGGAATTTATGGGGCAGTATCTTGGCTAGTTAATTTTTATCACGGGGAAACAATCCCTCTAGGGTAGGTGGCATTGCTCTGCTGTATCGAAGTAGATGTTTATGGGAAGCAGGGTGGCTGGAGGGATAAAAGCTTCCTGGACATTAATAGAACCTCCAGAGAAAAACCGAAGATATTGGGACAGTCAAGACAACTGTTATTAAAGAAAGGACTCACCCCTTGGTAGAATACTGTGATCGCCTACATAATAACCTCTATATAATTACTAGTTTTTCAGGTAGAGGTCGCTTTTATTTCAGATTAGGAAAACAATTACAAACTTACAATGATTTTAGATTTGATGAAAGTTTTCTATTTTTTGGCAATTAAATCATATGATTAAGTATACACAAAAATACAAGGTAAATATAGCGCAAAAACAAATATTTATAACTTTTAAACTAGAATCGAAGTTTTTTTAACGTTCAAATTTATTTTCGCCCAGCAGGCGTTTTACATGTATTGGATTATATATTACGTTTTTGTAATGTTTTAAGATTTTTTTTCCCATTGCTTTGATAATCGATGTCATTTTGTCTTTGTGAAAAATTTTGACAAGAGAATATTATAAATTGTATTCTGTAACTCTTTTGCCAAAAAATGGTGTGGGAAATATTAATTTTCATAATATCGTTATGAGATAAAAAAAAATAAATTAAATACTCATTTATTTTAAGAAAAAAAATTTTTTTTTTTAAACAGAGCACACTTATTTTGTGGCACAATTGTAATTCCAAATTAATAAACAATTATTTATAACCACTTTTTTTGTTTAAAAAATCAACATGTTTCATGCAGGTTAACTTAAATCCTAAAGTAGAATGAAGAAAGCATTGCTTACAAAACATATTGCTTTTTAAAATAATAAAAGAGGCTTGAACTATTGAAGTGCGTATTCATTTGTTTTAAAATTTAGTTTCCTATTTTTCTTTCCTTTTTTGAGGGAAAACATTCGACGGGGTGTACTCGATATAATGAAACAATGAAATCGTTCGTCTCTGGGAAAAGGAAGTCCGCCACAATAATAACACTACAGTTGTCGGTCCAACCTCGAGCTAAAAGAAAGCGATCGGATGAAGAAAATTTTATGAGCTCTTCTTTTGGTCCTTCATTTATTTATTTGTTTATACTTGATTTAACAGATGTTTTCACTTACGTGAGAGCAATTTAATAATAAGAATTCAGTTAATACACAAATAGATACTTAAATAAAATAATAAAAATCTTCTCAGTCAAAGAACACATAATATCCACAAAAATATTAATTTATACAGACGCTCACTTAAATGACAAATAATACAAAGAGAGGCAAGAGACACGAAAGCTTCGGTAGAAACGAGAAACACAAGAGACGCAAGAGATACAAGAGACACAAAAAACACAAGAACACAGAGAAACGAGAGACACAAGAGGCACGAGAGGAACAAAAGACACAAGAGAAACAAGAGAAACAAGAGGCACAAGAGACACGATAGACACAAGAGACACAAAAGACGCAAGAGACGAAAGGAACACAAGATACACAAGAGACAAAAGAGACACAAAAGACATAAGAGACACAAGAGACACAAGAGCGACAAAAAGCGACACAAGTGATACATAACATAAGTAGCTCAAAATATTTTTTAGTATAAGCAGATTTTTTTAAGCAGTTTAAATTATCAACGAAAATGTCTACTTCGGCACAATCTTTCTTATTTACAGGGTGTTAAGGGACGAACTACACTTCAATCAGTGATGCCTGATATTAACCTACTCGTTTTCATCGTAATCTTTGGTTAAATTAGACTAAAAATAAAATAAAATATTTTATTATTTGGTGAACAGTTTATAATAGCTTCAGGTAGTAGACTTGTTTATTAGGTGAACACACAGAATAAAGAATAATACTAGATCTGCCTTGTTCGCATGTTTCGTGATACAAATATTTGCCTAATTAAGGCTTAAACTTTTAATAAAAAATGTGTTTACGAAATTCAAATGGGATGTCAGGCAAGTGTGAATGAGGCAAGATTTCCAAAAAACTCAATTTGCAAATTTTATAAGTAAAACTAAAATATTAAAGGAGACTGCATCACAATTAATCACAATGATAATTCACGGATAATTTCAGATCGCTTTCATTTTGCCCAGCGTCCGATACACTGACCGAAAAAGGGGAAGTCGAGGATGGTTGTAACATTAGGTCAATCAGCAATCAACGGTAGGAACAGTAACTACCGGCGCTACTATCGCGCCGCTACACTCTTATGGCCCTCGGCGGGTTGGGGAGGGTGTCCTTTAAGGGATGGGGGGGCACGGGGAGGCTATTGGTTAGAATTGTATTTGTGAGGTAAGACATTAGAGGAATTTGTCAGATGGAAGAAAACTTTTCGCCTTAATACACTAACTACCTAGTATTATCTCTGATAAAAACCAAAATGATTTTTCTTTGAATAAACAATTTTAAACCGCCAAACCCGAATGAATAAAGCGTCAAAAATAATTAAGTCATTTATTTACCTTCGCGGTGTAGGATTTACCGCTCATCGAAGATATTTTAGATTTGTAGTATCCCTTTTGTCGTTAATTTATGGTGGTTTAACCTTTTCGTCCCGGAAAGAAAAAAATCACACTTCATCCGAAGGGGGGTCACTCGGGGGCCCCAATTTGTTTTGCTTATTAAAGGGTGTTAATGACACAATTTTTGGAAATTTGTTTTGGTAATAATTAGAAAGAAGCATATTCATCTTATTTCAATAGTCATTATCTAAATCGTTCCATAAATAAAGTCATAATTAATATTCTAACGAATTTAGACCAAAACGCGTATTTCTCCATAGAAAACAGAGAAGGCGGGCCGATAGCCACCATAATGCTTTGTTTCCGAATGTTGACTGGCGATTGGCGCGTAGCGGAAACGATCCAGACCGAATGATCTTTGACCGGCAAGCGAACATTACAGCATTGTAAAAAGAGCAAACTAGATGCGCAGTGTAAACAAACGGGATCTAGTCCTTTCCACTAACAACTCAGAAATTACTTGCTATCGCTTAGAATCGTCCCGATACTTCCAGCGGATGGATACGGGGTAACGCCCGAACGGAGGGGAAGGGGGGCGAGCTGGACAGATTCTCGACCGGAATTTGATATAAATGAATTAATATTAAGAAAAGTAGTAATGCGATATTAATTTTTTTAATGCAGATCGATAACCAAATATTTTTTCTAGGATTACCCAAATTATTGAGTATGTGGTTTAAAAAACAACTTAGATACAGCGTAAAACTCTCGTTAGTGTAAGTGCGTTCCCCTGGTCCGGTACGGAAGTGTTAAAGCAGAAAATACAAAAATAAAAACATATTCAAAATTGCGTGGTGTATAAAATATACAAATTATCAATTGTTAAGATCAATCAGCAAAAATATTTCGAAAAATGTTACAACGAAATATCTACTAAAACTTAACCTGACCTAACGCAACCTAATCTAACCTAACCTAACCTTACAAAAAAATTGGACAAGAATAAAACAGTCATCTATATAATTTTTGTCCTATCTTACTATTTTTGAACAATAATTTATTGTCTTTACAGGATGTCTGTATTATTTTTGTCCCATTTTTTTGTTAGGTTAGGTCACGTTTTAGTAGTATGTTGTTGGGGGATGTTTTGTCCGTAGGATATTTTATTGGAGAATATTTTGTCGGAGATATTTTGTAGCGGGTTGAAATGTCGAGGAACCGATTTAGTTGGATAGGATTCTAGCTTCATCTTAACTTGTTATATGTCAAAGTCGACACAGCCGAATTCTCAAACAATTTCTAATTTTGGGGTTCAATCTTGTCTTATAATGTATTTTAGTTAAACATATTTTAAATGAAAATATTTCATTAGAACGTGGCTCTATCTTGGAATGGCATTAGGGAAATGTAGTTAGAACCTCATGCAATAAATTATGATTGCCTGGATGTTTGCATAACGTTCTATCTGCACGTTTAGGTACGTTCTAAAAAAACAATTATACGGTCTATTTAATATTTTCTTTTATAATTAAATGTAAATACTTGACACAAAATTTAACCACGTCGGTAAATTGATTACATGAAATCGCAAACTTTGGAATTTTATATCTCTAAACAAGGCAAAGTAAAGTTAGAAAGAAGGCTGCCCAAAAAATGACGAAAAATGAACAATCGAGAATCATTTTTCTCTTTGTGGTTGTTGAGAATATTTTATAAAAATCGAATTTGTTCTGAAACTCCTGATTTTCGACAACTGCAATTCCAGTTATGCGTGTTTACTACCCCTAACAATCAAAGCCACCCCCGGGGAAGGCGAGCAGGGGTAGTTAGGCACATTTCACTTACTTTTATCGGCGAAGTAGTGAGCCTATACCCTATATGCCACTATCCTATCCCTTACAACTATCAACGGTTGCGCTCGAAGATAATTATTTCGATGCAATTGTACCCCGGCCTCCCCCAAACCTTCTCAATGGTTCCTTTCTTATTGCTACTTTTAATTGACAAGTCGGCTAATGGGAAACTAGTATACCGGTTATCATTATCAGCTGTTGTATACACATCGAAAAATAAACACCTTTTCTAGCCTCTCATGTAAGACAGCACAGACACGTGAAAAATCACGGAATGTTACAATTGTAGCATTGCGTGCATGTTAACCAAAAACTGCAGAACCTTGAAAAATAACGAAATTTGATTTTATTGAGAAGGTAAACACATTTTTTTTACCAAAAGAAAAACACATTTCAAATATAGAATTTAAAAAAAAATTTCTGGTAAAAAATATCGTTTAAGTATTTTATCTCTTGTCTGAATTCATGATACAATCATTTCCAATTTTGAAAAAGTTACTTGAATTAAAAAAAAAATTGAGTTCATTGAACCAGAGTTACAATCATTTAGGCAGACCCACAACCGAAATTAGTATACTTAATGATGATGAGTGTCCATATTTTTTTAAGAAGCCTTTATCCATGTGACTAATTGATAAATAGTTTATTTTTGTGTCATAAGACAGTCGATTTGTGTAAATATTTTTAAAAAAAGTTGTAATGTAAAACCGTATGTTATCAACATTTGTTTCCTTTCTTTTCTAATAAACCACTCTTTATCCATCTTTTACAAAAAAAAAAATGAATAAAAAATGCACAATTAATAATCAATTAAAATATGTAAAAATATATATTTTTTTTTTACATCAACTCCACACAAGAGGCCCCGAGGAAAACAATTTCCCTTATGTCATCTTTGGGGATGCTGTGTGGGGGGTTTTTATGCGGAAAAGAAGGAGAGGAGAGTTCTGGGAAGGAAAAAGGTTTAAGGGGTGGGTAGTAATTTGGGGTTCAGCGTGTCCTGGTCATCCGCCTCCGACTTAGACAAACCTCACCCCATGAACCCGGGCACCCCTGTTAAACCACCAAACGTAGCAAACCACTTGGGGTGACCTATGGCTGAGGTGTTGGTTATCCAATAAAGGTTCCCGGGGTGGCGGTGCCCATTCACGCCTCCCAAATCGAATTGCCTCAAAAATTGATTGATTAAAAATTGATTGTTAAAATATTTATTAATTAAAAAATCATTAATAAACTTTTGAACGAATAATTAAATAATAAATTAATTAAAATTAATTACTTAAATAAAAATTCAAATTTTAATATTTACAAAAGCATTTGTTATTAATAAATCCAATGTTTATTTATTTGGCAAGAAAATCATTAAATCTTGCTCTCATGCAATTGTTTTAAATACGAGTCTGTGTGTGTAGCTACTTGTTTCTAATATCTTTTTTTCTGTTCCATAATAAGCATTGTTCCCACAATTGGTGAAGTTCCCAGTTTCACATTTTCCAGGGGGCTCCGCGTTTAAAAAACCTCAAATTGCCGACTGTAACAAGCAAACATTTCCCTGCGCCGCGAGCATTTCCATATTATTAGCTGTACCTTCAAATTCGGGATACGGGATCTTAAATACGCGAAGATAAAAATATCTAATAATAATATTATGTATGTAGACAAAACGGGGACCTTATTAAAGGGCTTTTTGTTTTAATATCATTATAAGTTCTGTCATTATATATTCGTTCTTCGATGGCTGGGTTTATAACTGGGATTTTAATATTTTACTTCTAAATAGGGCCTTATCAATAAAGGTGCTTAAATTTTTTTACAAACCGATAAATAACCATTGTTGTATGATAAATGGTTGTTTATCAGTGATTTATCAGTTTAAAAAATACCTTTATTAGTAAACACGTATATAACCAATTTTTAATAGAACAACTCTCTTTTTATAACTTTTGAAGATTATTCGCATCAATGTAATATAGCACTGTAGAAGAAGATAGCCATTATAATCGAAACGAAAATATGAAAGAGAACAAGATACAGAAAAATAAAAAAATAACGGTAGCGACTGGGACCCAGGACCTCTCGTCTTACGGGGACAAACGCCTTACCAATTCGGTTTTTGTCACCTCTTATTTGAATTTCATGTTTGTCGTTATTCTAAAATTTGATATGAAAAATTGAAATATAAGATGGCGTTCAAATAATAGTTCTCAGTAGCCGAATAGACCAAGAACTTCTTGTCTTACAGGGACTTGGTAATCGCGATCGTTTTCTTTTTATTTTTCTGTGTCTTGTTCTCTTTTGTATTTCCGTTTAGAGTATTAGTGTTATCTTCTTCTTCAATGACGTATAAAAGCATTTAAAAATTAAATTTCATAATAACAACATATTCAATAAATCTTTTCTTCGCCAAAGAGATTGAGTGGAAAAATAAACCGATAGAAATGTTTTGTGGGCGTTTTTGTGTTCTATTTAAGTCAGCTCAATTTTCTCTTACTTTTGGTGAAATGCAGCTAAAAATTTCAAATACCTTAAATCATCATTGAATAGATATTCCATTTCATAGGCCTACAAATAAAAACGGTGGTCGTCAATTTTGTAAACTTTTGTATTTTCTTTCAAATCGGGGTTGGTCACTAACTGAATATAACTTAAAAAAGTCAACAGGTAAAAAAAAACAAAGCCTTAATTTCATAAGTGTTATAATTTTTTAGCTTCATTTCTCACGTTTTTCAAGCTTATTCGTTTTATAAATAAATATATATTTTTTTACAAGAGCTCCGCACAGGAGGCCCTGAGGAAAATAATTTCCCTTAAGGCCTATGTAATCTTTGGGGATGCTGTGTGGAGGGTTTTTTCAGGGAAAAAAAAGAGAGGAGTGTTCTGGGAAGGAAAAAGGTTTAAGGGTCAGTGTGTCCTGGTCATCCGCCTCCAAGACCCAGACAAACCTCACTCCATGAAACCCATGATTTATGTATGTATTATTTGCTTTTTACCTTTTCTTATTGTTTGTCTAATTTCTTTTGTTATTTCGAAATATTGCCACTACCTCTGCATATATTCTGGAATAGACTATTTATTAGGTACATTGCAAATTTTATTACTGCTCTACGAAGTACGTAAAAAACCTACTCTAAAGAATCTGCCTCCTACCACGCCTTGTTCTCGCACACGTAGTACAAATACATTATCTATTTAATAATATTTTTTCCTGATTTTCTGAGTGATTACCCTCCACAGGTGACACTGTACACTGTACATATTTCCAGGTACAGGCTGATATCTCTTAGCTGAACAAACGACTTCTCCGCCATACCTATAATAGCGATTCGCCGTTCTTATAATGAGAAAAAATATTACTAAACTCGCCCGAGGCGATTTTAATTTTCCGCAGAATCACCTCCTCTTTCATATGCCTGTGTTTTTTTATCCCCACCCCATTTTTAAACCCCCTACCCCACATTTTACAGGTGCCATGAAGGGATGATTTTCACTCTCTCGGCAAAGGTGGAAAGAAAGTATACTACCTTTTTATCAAGTCTGTTTAAATCCGCTTCTTATGCTGTTCTGCTCAATACTGTATTTACCTACACAATTTATAATTTAACATTTCAAGTCATTTATCCTTTATAACTGTGTTGTAATATTATAAACAGGATGTTAAGGGATTTGATTTACTTTAACCAGAGATGATTATCATTTTTTGGAGTAAAAATGTTATTGAAATTTTGGTATCTGGTGACTTTTTTGACGTCTTATTTTTATCAAATATTTTTCCTTAAAATTAAACAACGACGAAAATTTCAAAGCCGAGTAGCCGCTCAACCCCTCTCCCGCCCCTTACTTTCCAAATGCAAGAGATTTTTAAAAATGTTTTTAGTCGAAAAAAACATGATATCAGACACTAAAATTTCATTTACATTTTTTACTCTATGTCAGGATGTCAGGAATCAACGGTTAAAGTACATCAATATGCTCTTTTGTCTTTCGGAATAAATAAATAATATTCAATTATATCAACAGCGTTATAACCAAGGATGTTTTCAGAAAAGCATTAGTTGAAGATTCGAGGTGAGCAGTATCTTATGTTTTTTTCTGTTTTTATCAGACGTACTAAATGTTTTTTTTGTGACAATGAAATAAATTTGAACTTAGGTCGTGTAATCAAATAAATTCAATAAAATTTGGCATAGAAAGAAGTGCTTAGAAAAATATGATTTTTCATAATGGCCTTAATCATCTAGCAAATGATAATAAGTCATAGTGTCAATCTGAATCAATCGGTATGAGTAGATAAATTGCCAATATTCCATAAAAATATTATTTTAGGTGGAGTTCATTTTGAAAATTTTAATATTTATTAGTTGAAGTTTCCTTGCAATAAATAATAATAGATGAAGATAAAAGTTAATTAAGATGATTTTAAAATATTAAAGTGGACAGTCGATCAAGGGCGTAGTGAGAAAAACATGACATTTTTAAAGCTTTATAAAATTATTGAATAAGTTAATAAATAATGAATCGGATAATACTACATGCAGCTTATAAATAATATTCTGAACACAGTGGTATTCTTATTTTGAAGCTCGTAATAATGCTCATAAACCACTTTGAATTCTTCAAATATTACGCGAAAGCTCAAAAAGTCCACCCCTCCTACGTTGCTAGCTGAATGGGGTTCAACCGAAGACGAGATCAGTTTTGTGGGTTGGTGGTAGATTAACCGTTCACCTGCTTTTTTCTCCCGCGATTGCCTGCCTGCCCCGGGGCTGGCTCATTAGTCGGCCAGGTTGGCAACTACGCTATGCGTTTTTTGTGTTCCCAGTATTACCACCCTTGCCTGTACCTGTGCCTGTGCCTGTATATTTCCGTCCTTACGAGGGGGGTGGCTTAGATAAATATACATATGTGGGTTTTGCTTCTAACCGGTAATGCATGATTATAATTTGCCAATGTTGATCTTTTTGAGGACGGATTTTTGATCTTGTCTTTTTGGGGAGTTTCGCGATGAAAAATCTTATATTTTTTTTACATTAGCTCCATATAGGAGGCTCTGAGAAAAAATTATTTCCTTCACGGCCTATGTCATCTGAGGGGATGCTGTGTGGTGGGTTTTTAATGAAATGAAGTTCTGGGAAGGAAATTGGTGTGGTGGTATTGGTAGGAACCTAGGGGTCAGTGTGTCCAGGAGTGACGTACGTATGAGTCCATTCCTCAAACCGCGGTGCAAGGCGATGGGTCGAAAGGAGAAGATAAAAAATCTCCCTCAATCAACGTCTTTCTGTCCTGCCCACCACGCGGCAGGTCGGCAGACGCGTTGGCCGCAAAGCCCTGGACAAGCCTAACCCCATAAACCCAGGCCCCCTGCTAAGTCACCAAACGTAGTGAACCACTCGGGGTGACCTGCGGCAGAGGTGTTGGTGTTATCCAATATGTGGTTCCCGGAGCGGCGGTACCCATACCCGCCCCCCAAATTTTGAGGACAATTTTGTTGGGAGTCTTCTTAAGAGTAACCTGGCATTTATTAATAATAATAATACTTTATTCCAGGACTTATTAAGTAGGGAAGGATGTAGAATGTAGAGTTATAAAGACGCTAAGTTGTTTTACGTAGTATTGAAGTGAGAAGGCAATAGATGAGCCCTCATGCAGATTAGCGCGATTTCACTGAGCTTTTTCAGATACAATACAATCATTAGACATTAGTCTGCCATACTTATAATTCCTTAAATCAAGCAATAAAAAACGTTAAGAAGATTGACTGCGTGGCCTTTCTCATACAAAACTTAAATTGAGATTCAAGGTCAAAATACCCAACCAATCTGAAATTTAAGCAAACCGTGTAGAAAATATCCAGTAAAATATGTGATACTTAATTATTTGTGTTATAATAGGCCATTAAAGAAATCAGTTTTAAAGGCAACTTGGGCAATTATGTATAGTTAATGAGAAACATTAATAAAATATATTTTTTTAACTATTTAGTTGAAAAAACTTATAATAATAGTAAAATTTTATTGGTAAATAAATAAAATAAAATTTAAAATAAAAATTATTGAAAAAACGCATATTAATGAGCGTAAATTTAAAATGCAAATAACCTATTTGCGTTGGAACCAAAGTTGGGACTCAAATTTGTCAAACATAAATTAAAATTTCTACCCAAAAAACGTTTTTTTAACCACATTTATTATTTTTTATTTAATTTTAATAATAACAAATAATTTTAACTTAATAATAACTGTATAACAATTAATTCCAAATTTGTCTGCAAAATCATGCAAAATTGAATTCTTTGAAGACCTGTATTATTAATATTTTTACATAAATTGACTAATCTCCGGAAATAAAAGTTGTTTTATTTTTTTTTTCTAGAAAAATTAAGCAAACTAATGGTACACGGCGTGCGTTGCTATGCAAAGAAATAAATTGTTTCTCCCCGAATTACCTTTCCCATGCGTTCAAGTTCCCCTCCCGCGTCCCCTTCCCCCCGCGTTCCCCTTCCGCTCAAATTTCATAACCATATTAAATTACATAATTCATATTCATTATATATAACCTATAACCTTTGCAGACGTGCGCACAACAATACACCTAAGTTTCATTGCAATCGGATGAACGGTATGGCAGCGTATAACACACGAACAAACAAACAAAAAATGATTTTTATACATATATATATATTTTATATATATATATATATATATATATATATATAAGATTATAGCACCTGTCCTCTTCATACAACTATTTGAAAAATAAATGTCACTTGTAAACAGTAGGTTTGTACCTACTTGCCAAACAAATAAATTCAAAAGTTCATTCAAGTTACTAAAAGACACCAAACAAAAAAAGTGTGATTTTTGTTTGTCAAAAATTTCTTAGATTGAAAATGTTTTGGATGGGTACAATGGAATTCCACCATAAATTTAAAATTTCTAAAATAAAAGTATTAAATTAACCATTATTTGCAATCGCGCATTTTTAGCATTCCAAGCCATTAATTCCTGGAAACTTTGTTAAAAAATTACCCCTTCCTGTTAAAAAAACGTTATTCCCTATTTCATTCTATGAAAACAATTCAATCGGAAAATAATAATCATTCGCCCGGGAATGGCGGGACGATTCTTTACTGTGAAAACTTCTTTGTCTCCAGTCGCAATCAAACAATGGTTACACATTATATAAAATATAAATGATTTAATACGGTTGCGGGGTTGGTTGGATGGTTGAGGAGGTTTTGGGGGTGTTTTTACGAAGGTTCGGGGGTGTTTTTTGTTCTCTTTTTGACGCGGGGTGGCAGGGGGGTTCGAATAAATCTTCTGGTCGATTTCGGCAGTGGAAATGACAGGATGTGGTTGAAAGGGGTGGGAGAGGATTTTAAGGAGGGGTTTTTATAACACTTTCAATCTTGAGCCATAATTCGTTCGGTAAATATTTGCGTTTTGTTAACTATCATCATGTTACTTTAAATAATTGTACTCATATATTTCGTGCATCCGTAATACAGTGTAGGCCACCACTTATGCAAAAATTCTGTTTTATTGTTTTACCAGTGTATTGGTGGTAACCAAAGATATATAGAAATAGGTAACTTATCTTGAAATGGTAACTCATCTTTTGGAAAAATATCACAACCTAGAAAAATCTTTTGATCTCTGTTTTTACGATTAACGAACATGTCTTATCCCACTTGGGTTAAAATCGCTTAGTTGTTTTTGTACATAACGTCTTTAGCGACATTAATAACATATTTACGTTCGATACGTACGATATGACGTACACATTATATTCTTTAGATTTTACTAAATATTTTCTAAGGTTATATATATAGGAAACCACAATATTTTGTGTTTATTATTTGTGAATGTTGGCTGTTTTTCGCTCTCCTGTAAAATTTGTATTTTGTGACTTACGACATATTACGGTTACATGTACGATAAATTATTCATTTATTTATTATCAGCTTAAGTTCCCAGCGTTACAGTGGCTTTACATAGAGTTTTTCTAAATCAGAAATATATTTTCCCTTATTTGCAAGGGTAGATTTACAAAATTACGTCAAGAAGCATCAAAATTCTGCTTTAAGGGGTGGGAAAGGGTAATGTGAAGGATTTTTGGAAATCTCCCATTGACAGTAACCTTTCTCTTGATTTGTAGGCCAAGTGTGCATGACTCTCCGAATAAAATTGTAGAATTTTTTTTAGAAATCAACCCGCACGCCACACCGGGTCACTCTATCTTCTATGGGTATTTAATGTATTACAGAATAATGTTGAACAGATAGAGAGATTTAATGTTGAACGGATAGAGAGATGCATTATAATTATTGAATTTATTACACTTTTATTAAGAATTGCAGCTTCAAAGCGTTAAGGGTGGATTGGTTTTAAGGAGGGGGTGGGTAAATATTCAGATTATCTTTGAGTAATGATTCAATTTTCGTTCCTTTCATTTTCCGATGAGTAATTTGTTAGAATCGCGTTTGTCTGAATGGGTGGAAGTTTTTTTCGCAAGCCCTCCCCCCCAGTTCTGCTTCATGGAATGATTGTTATGGAATTAAATCTATTATGGTTTTAATGATTCCACTTTGTTATAGTTAAGTATTCATCAAATGTGAAATTAGGCAACTACCTTCCGATAGTAGATATTTCTTAGAAAAATAAGATCTACTTTAAAATATCTCTTCTCCCCCTTTCCATACCTAACTCTGTCCCCAATGTTGAACGATGGTTCTCCATCAATCTTATCAATATTTTGCTAGGATTTGATTTTTTTCATTTAAGTACCTTTTTTGGTTGTTTTTTTTTTACATTAGTTCCACACAGGAATCCCTGAGGAAAAAAAATCCCCTCAGATCCTATGTCACCTTTACGGGAGCTGTGTGGAGGGTCTTTTTAGAAAAGGAAGGATAGAAAGTTCTAGGAAGGAGGGTAAGGCTCTCCAATCCGGAGATTTCGGGTTCAAACCCTGGCCTACGCAAAAAATATTAGTTTTGCTTTTTACAATTTAATAATTAAACTTTTTTATTTAGTTCGACAATTTCAAGAGTGTAAGATACACTCGGTATCGCCCTGGTGTAAGAGCACATTCAGAATTGAAACGTTGCTTGAAATGGCTTTAGCCGTTTTTTGGTGGCTAGATCTGACTAGTCAGGTACTTCCACACCTTCTTCCTCATCTCCTTCGCCTCCTCAATATCTTCAGCCTCATAACGTAGCCCAGATAAGATGCCATAATCCCACTGGTTTCAGACGGGAGCATTTGGGACTGTTATGCGATATTAAAATAAATTTTTAAAATCACTAATGTAAATAAATCCAACAGAATATGAATACCGAAGTTAATGCGCAGAAAGAGTAAGGCTATCGAAAGTTCAGTTAGTGGAATGCTTTGTCGGAATAATGATTGGTTGATTTCGAATCCCACAGTAGAACCAATGTTTTTCCTTCCTATATTTTCCTATTTGTCGAAATAATGATGAATTTTGAATCCCACGGTCATAAACCGACGTTTTTTTCCATTATATTATTATTTGTCAGAATAATGATGAGTTGATTTCAAATCCCATTTTAAGGAAGAACGTCGAATCATATCCGATGTTCTTTTTTCCAAAATATTGGTATTTTTCGGAATAATGATAAGTTGATTTCGAATCCCGCAATAAAAACGGATGGTCTTTCTTCCAATATATTCCTATTAGCTGGAAAAATGGTGAGTTGATTTCGAATCGCACAGTAAGAACCGACGTTTTTTCTTTCAATAAATTTCTATTTGTCGGAATAATGATGAGTTGATTTCGAATCCCACAGCAAGAACCGACGTTTTTCCTTAAAATGTATTACTAATTGTCGAAATAATGATAGATTAATTTCAAATCTCACAGTAGGAACCTACGTTCTTCCTAATATATTACTATTTGAAATTTTTTTTATGTTTCTAGGATTACTGGAGCTATTTTTCATTCGTGAATTCTTCTTTATCCGATATAAAATTTCACATACATATTGTTGACCAGACTCAATATCCAAATACCGCAAATACCATTGCTGACCCTCGTTAGAATAAATATCTTAGATATTCACTTTGGACCGCAAGAACAGGGGTGGTTTCCAAACCTAACCACGGGCCACCCTCTATTGGCTGATCTTAGGGGATGATCAATATTGGTCAGCCCATGTCAAGGTGATTGAATAAATATTAAATAAATCATTTTGGGATGTAAAACCTTAATATTAAAAATAAATATCGTTAACTTTCTAGCTTTGGGGCATCGAATTTTATTATTTTAAGGGTGTGGGATAAATATTAACTGAGTAAGGTATCTTGCAACAAAATATTTCACGCTTAAAAATCGACGAATAAATTTAATAGGCCTATCACATTTTTTAAAATAAATTCCGGTTTAAGCAAATATTCTAAGACATTCCGTATTTTTTTATTGTATTTTTGGAACCCTGGCGATTTTTTGAAAATGTCAATCCGAAAAATCGGACCATTTTTTATAAACCAAAAAGACGGGACATAATAATAACAATAATTACATAGCCGAAAATAATAAAAAAAAACCGTCTGTATAAAATCTGTCAAAATGACAAACCAAAATAATTAAATTCAAATTCTGTGTTAAGTTATTTAAAAATGGATTCGTGTAACCACCGTACGAAAATATCTGTAACCAGTAAGGTCAGGCTACAAACTTTAAACTACTTCCGTACCAAAGCCAACCTTCCAACTCCGAAGTTTTTCGAACTCCAAAATGACGGGCATTGAACAGCTGATTCGGCGCTGTATCCTATTAGTTGCCTACAATTGTGAAGGCGATGCTTCGGTTTCCATAATATTGATTTTGATTCGTTAAGCTAAAAAAATTATAATTTTAAACAATTTTTATCCGCTACAATAATATTTTTTACCACTCTCTGTATATTGCGCATACTGATGTGTTGGGCCAACTCACATGAACCAGCCATCGCCGATCGCCTTGAAGGCGATCTAGGGCCAACTCCAACCATCCAACTCGAACTCCCAACACACAAACTCCTCCACACAATCGTCCAAACGTTTGAAGATAGAAGTTGGCCCCAATGTGGCCGTACCATTATTGTCAAATTCAAAAATTCGCCGGAAATCAAAGTGTTGCTATATATAAAAAAAAAAATCATTGTGGAATTTTACAAAATTAATTGAATATTATTGAAGACCGAACATTTTTATGTAGTGACGTCATGAGCCCATAAAACGGCTTTAGTATTATAATTATTTTTCTAAATTATCCTGCTGACAAACTGCTTCGCAGTTTAGCGGGTGTTTAAAACGAAGATTAAAAATTATTAAAAAAAAAAAAAAACTTTCTTGACTTTTATCAAAAATTTCCCACAACCTTTATAGGTACTCTTCTCTCACCCCCAAATCAAAACACATGTAAAAGAGTCCATATAACCAAATAACACTTTGAGATAAAGTCTTAGAGCCGGAGGGCAAGTGATTCCATACAAATGTCATCCCTTATCTGCGAAGAAATGTTTCCAATAATGTATTCAATACCCCCGAAAGGCTATTTTACTATCTGAACATAAATCTCAGACTGCCCCATTTGAAACAACCCCTATTCCAATGTTTACCAAAAAACATTTTTTCTGGCTGCAAGGGTAGTAACTATCTAAGAGCCGTCTGTTTCAACAGAAAGCTAAGTGGTGAAATAAATTTAAATTTTAACCTTCAATTAAAGTAACAAGCATGTTAAATGATGATTTTCTAAATTAATTATTGTTAGTATGGCCAGTCTAAAAAGCAGATTATTCCTTTAAATTATGTGAAAAAACGCGCCGCATTTTTTTTTTTGGTGCGGCCACACCTCAATTTAAATTTAAATATCAGAACAACTGTCAAAATGTGTCAAAATATCTATGTATTTGGTTTCATGTAGTAGGATATGACAGCTTTGTACCGATAAAAATATGTGTGAATATTTACAAATAAATGACGACTTATTATAAAATACACGATATTACACGGAAAAATGTAATTTACTTTCCAGTAGTGTAGTATCGGCTTGAATTTGATGTATTACAAATTTTACGAAATATGCAATTCAATTCTATTTATTTATTGTACCAAAAACATTACAAAAAAACCATTTCAAAGTGTTTTTAAAATTTATCTGTAATAGTAGTTCGTTAAACATAAGTAGTAGATATATAAACTATACTAGCATGAATAGAGCTTGTCTTTAAAGGCAGCTTCAATAATGCTAAAGATATCAATATCCGAATAGATTTTGTTCAACGGCAAAATTCTTTCGACATGCAATTATGCCCCGAAAATTCGAGATAATCCTAAATAACATGGAGTCCAAATATATATATGGGTTGTTGCTGCAAGACAACTATTATTAGTAATTCATCGTCATTATCATCACCATCTTCTACAATCATGTTGAAGCGCGCAATTTCGTACCATATCTCCAACAGAACTGTCAAATGTGTCTAAATGGCCGAGTAACTCTAGCTTAACTGTCGGTTTTCACAGAGAAATAGCAAAAGTTAAACATGACGTAAAACAGGCGGTTATTGATTGAAAAACGCATTTTTGTGATATTTAAGAATAATTATTTCTTTCACGCTTACTTTTACTCTAGCGACCCTTGAAACAGACGCCCCTAAGGGTAAAAATATTTTCGCTTTAATAAAGTTTGTTGCTTTATGCATACGAACAACAAAATAACAATAATAATTCGGTAATTTGTATAGGCCGTTTTTTTAATCATCGGCTCAATGACACTGTAATTATTTTAAGAAACCGAATCAATATATTAAGCTCTGGCGTCATGGAATTGGGTTCCTGTGATTAAGAGAGTAGAAAAGAGAAGGAGATATTAGACAGAGGAGCTAGATGTTATTATTTATTGTAATTTGTGTCCGCTTACCGCATTGCATGAGACAATTTTTATTTATTTCATAAGATAGAAAAAATATAAGTCGAAAGTAGCTGGCTTTTCAGCTCTTTTCACCAAACACGACAAAAGCCATTTCAAGCAACGCATCAATTATGAATGTTGTTATAGTTAGAGTAAAAATATTATTTTAAAACGTCCCTGCTGAAAAATCTTGAAAAAAATCCTGAAAAGACAACCGATCTCAATGATGCTTGAGATATATACTTCAGAATGTCCGATCACCCGTGGAAAATCAGGAAATACCAACCTGATATAAAAATAATTTAAAACAAGTGGGGATATCTTTTATCCTTCCAGTTGTTTACTTTTGAATTTCTTTATTAGTGTCTTTCTTAAGAATATCGTGTCAATAGATTTGTCCAAACTCTCCGCACAATGCAAGTAAGCCGTTTCCAATTAGCAAGAAAGGTAACAAAAAATGCTTAAGCATTAATGGAAAGGCCTGAATATCTTTTTTTTATATGAATAGTGCATAAAAGTCCCAAATGCTCCCTAGAGCCCAGCTTTTGATTATTGTAATATTTGCATAATCCACGGGCAAACACTTATCGTTGTGTTGGGGTTCTTCAAGAATAAATAGGTCCTTGTCATAATCAGGTTTATTATTTTTTTGACGTATTCACAATATATTATACTTCTGGGTCACACGACCGGTCTTAATTGGCTACGAATTGTGTCTGGCTGGCTTATGAGCGTTATCGCTCAGGCGGCATCTTTCGGAACTTGAGAGAAACTCTAAGCCTAACGACATATATTAATATCTTCAAAACACTACAAGTAGTATTGATCAATCTGAATTATAAAAATTATTATTTTTTTTATTTTTTTTATTAGTATCTATAGCAAAATTTGTACATAATGTATTTATAAATTGTATTATATTAAGGTATTATAAAGTTTTTTTTTTCACAGTCCTCCTCACTAGGGTTCCCTGTTCTGAGGCGGCCTGTAGTTTTTCCACATTTGTATTTAGTATCCAGTTGTCTTTACATGGTCTTCAGTATGTTTGATAGTTCATTTTCACTTTGTTCTCTCAACCATATTTTTACTTTTGTTTTAAAATTATTTATTTCTGTTATTTTTTTTGTTTGAGTTGGTAGAGCGTTGTATAGTTTTGTCGCATTGAATTTCATATTTCTTTGTCCAAAA
This sequence comes from Glyphotaelius pellucidus, assembly GCA_936435175.1. Lineage (NCBI taxonomy): Eukaryota > Metazoa > Arthropoda > Insecta > Trichoptera > Limnephilidae > Glyphotaelius > Glyphotaelius pellucidus. The sequence goes on from OW386556.1 coordinate 10,045,513, forward strand.
GATGTTTTCAAACTGGCTGTAGCTAGAGTATTTTGGTTTATTGCCCTGGTTGTGTATCTATGTTGGACAGTGGAGTATTCTGATACGTTTTTTTTATTTTAAATAAAATATTTTTTGCATAAAGTTTTTGTATATTGTAGACTTGAATGCTTTGAAACAATTCTTCTGTCGGAGTTCTAACCGGTAATTTCAAAATTGTCTTTAGTACTCCTTTTTGGGCTATATTGAGCCGGTCCATGTGAGTGCTCAAGGCAGATCCCCATCCAGTTATCCCGTACTCTATTTGTGATTGACATAAAGCGTAGTACACTTTCTTAATGTCGTTTATGTTGAGGATGTTACGGATGGCTCTAAAGAAGTAAATGTACCTGGTGAGTTTTTTTGTGATTGCTTCAATGTGTCCGTTCCATCGGAGATTATCATCAATTTCAATACCAAGATATTTGATACTTTTGGAGTGTGCTATGGTAGGACAGTGGCATGATGAGCCTTGATTTTGATAGTTTTCTTGGCATGTATGTAATTTGAGATTAAAGTCATCTTCTGGCTGTCCTCTGGCTGTTATAGAAAATGTCAGATATTTTGTTTTATTGACATTAAGTGTAAGGGAATTTCTCTTAAGCCAGTTTTGCAGTAGACCAAGTCCATGTTCCGCTTCTTTGTAGGTACTTCTCCAATCTTTTTCGTTGAATACAATTACTGTATCGTCAGCAAAGCTTATGATTTTTCCTCTCATTCCTATGCTACCGATATCATTTAAGTATATTAGAAATAATATCGGTCCTAGTACGCTTCCTTGCGGTACTCCATGGTTGATTAGGAGATGTTTGCTTTTTTCTTGTTAATTTGAACGCTCTGTGTACGCTCCATCATATAGCTTTTTAATAAGTTTAGTGTTCTGTTTGACATACCAATTTTTAAAGTTTTGCAAAAAAGATTTTGTGATCTATTGTATCAAATGCCTTTTGTAAGTCTATGAAGATTGCCAGTGTTTTTTGTAGTAAATTTAGCTAGTAGCTATATCAGGTTAGGTTGCGTTGTGTGGAGTATTGAATCTATGGACTTTGAATCTATGGCCTTCACCACCCCTTTAGATAATTCCAATACACACATTTTTCACCGATTTGACAAAATAATACCTGTAGGTAGGTACTTAAATAAGATAAAAATATTATTTTCTTCTTTGTTGTAAGTATTCGATTTGAAGGGAGATATATATAAATCTAATAACCTCTAAAATGAGAACATTCCCGAGCGCGTTTGTTTGTTTGTAAAGAGATCGGGTTGGTTGTAAGGGTGTATAGAGCTTGGATTATATTGAGGGGTTTCAGAATAACGAGGATAAGAATGAGGTCGGGATCGCTCATTTTTCTCAGACATGTATCGCTAACCACTCCTCGCCGACTCAACCGTGAAGCTGAGGCAAGAATGGTCGCCAGCAGGGGCGTCTCGTCATAACTTTATAATTATTTTTTAAATCAATTTAAACTTTGAATACTTTCCCGCATCAAATGAGTAAAACTTGTTTAGACATACTAATTTTCACAGTTGATGTGACGCGTAACATTATTCAAGTTCATCGAAATTTTTATTTAAAATTGGAACTGCGTTATCATTTCAGACAAGCAATAAAAGAGATATCAACACAATTTTAATATGCAACTCTTTATTGAAATTGGGTATTTATTTTATTAGTTTATTATTGCTAACAGGAAGCATGATTTTACTGAACTACTTGTAGTTTCAGTGGTCATATATAAAGGGTTTTCCAATAAGAGGTGTTATTTTGATATATAAGGACCCAATCAGCAAAGACATGACGTTGTTGATGATCGGCCGGCTTGCGTTCTTGTGTTAACTGAACTTTATAAGCTTTAAAAGACCCAAATCTTTATGCAAAATATGGTGTAATGACGTTTGTGGAATGCCTAATTCCAAAGAACGATGAGGAATGAACAAATCTGGGTTTTCTTCAACACTTTCGGCTACAACAGCAATATTCTCGGCTGTTCTTGAGCGTCGTGCACGGGTTTTATTCTTCCCATCACTAAGTTATCCCAACAGCTCGAATTTTTCCACCAATTTCTGTATTGCGGTCCGACAAGGTGCTTCACGACGACCCAAAAATGTTCGAGTTTTACAAACCGTCTTTGCCAAATTTTCTGTCAAAGTTGTTGAAGCGTTTATCGTTCCATTTTTATTAATTACGTAGTTTTTAATTGTCAAATGTTAAAAAATGACAGCTTTAAAGTGACATCTACCGAAATAACGGGCTATTCAAAATAACACCTCTTATTGGAAAACCCTGTACTTTAACAGTCCGTCTGAACGTATCTCGCATTTTTGTAATGAATTTAGATAGATGTCGTAATTTTTCAAGTGTACTAACATTCGATGGGTAAACTCATTGAAACGGAAATGACGAAAAGAGACAAACACATACCTCTATAGGATTTAGACTGCGAGAGAATGAGATAGAATGAAACTTTACGGCATTGGCCGCTTTGTTCATGAGGTCACTTTTCAAGGCCTCTATTGCTTGAGATTGTGTGGGCTTCTACCGCGTGTGAAATGCACTCGATTTTTTAATTTTTATTTGTGCGGTGATCTATAGCCTCCCTACTCTTATTTTCTGAAGGTTTCACTTCTACCGCGTGTGAATTGCAATTGTTTTTTCTTTGAAAGGCAATGATCCTGAGGCAATTTCTTTTTAATTACTTTCATCTTCACAAATTCTTCAATTTTTTTTACATTAGCTCCATACAGTAGGTCCTCAGGCAAAAAATCTCTCATAGCATATGTCATCTTTGGGGATGCAGGGTGGAGGGTCTTTTAATGGAAAAGAAGGAGAGGAATTTCTCGGAAGGAAAAATGTAAGAAGTTTGGAAATGAATACCAGGTCAATGTCTCCAGGAGTGGCGGAAGTATGAATCCATTCCTCCCACTACGGCGCAAGGCGATGGATGGGAATATCAAAAGTCTCTCCCGATACGGCCCGCCATGCAACAGGTGGGCACACGCATCCGCCGCCAAGACCAAGACAAACCTCACCACTTGAACCCTGCTACCCCAAACGTAGCGAACCACTTAGGGCGACATATGGCAGGGGTGTTGGTTATCCAATAAAGGTACCCACACGCTTCTTCAAAACCATAATATCCCCTTATTTTTCACGGATCTGCGCTTATTAGAACAAAAATATTAAAAAGGAATGAATAAATTCTGATTCTTCTATGGTCTTGCCGCTGTGATAGATCGTTGTACTATTTCATTTTGTTAAATGTTCCGTTTATATGGAAGAAGGGATAGAATTCAAAATATTGCCTTCAACTACCTTTCATTATTTTATTTTGAGTGAAGCCTCAAATTTCAATCCATTTCATCAAAAAACTCTATATTTGGGAAACTCATCGTCCGAGCTAGTTAATTTATTTCAATGAATGAATGATTTGGTTTGTAAAACCGACTTTTATAAGATTTTTGATTTTACGCTTGAAAAAGATAACCAAGTTTTGGACCTATTGTGAAAAAAACAATTAATCTACACATACAATTTGGGAGGCGGGAATGGGTACCACCGCCCCGGAAACTTTTATTGGATAACAAACACCTCTGCCATAGGTCACCCCAAGTGGTTCGCTACGTGTGGTGATTTAGTAGGGGTGCCCGGGTTCAGGGGGCAAGGTTTGATGACCGGGACACACTGAACCCCAGATTCCTACCCACCTCTTAAACCATTTTCCTTCCCAGAACTCTCCTCTCCTCCTTTTCCTTAAAGAAATCCTCCTTTCAGCATCCCCAAAGATGACATAGGCCTTGAGAGAAATTATTTTCCTCGAGGCCTCCTGTGTGGAGCTCGTGTAAAAAAAAATACCGAAGAATTTACTTGTATTTTGTTCATAAACTTGAAAAAAAAATGTTTTTATAGAAATTTCTTTATTTTGGATTCTCTCATTAGGTCAAAGCCCAATTTTAAATTCATTCGACAAAATTTGACTTACTTAGTAATGCTATCATCACACATATTAATTTAGGTTGTGTGTCTAATCTGCGTTACTCTGGTTCAATGAACTCAAATTTGCTTTGAATTTGAGTGTCATTTTCAATAATGGTTCTCATTGGTGAAGGGTTTGGAAAAATGGCAAAGTAGGTACCCAACTATTATTATTACAATATTTTAACAGAATGTTTTTTTAATTGTCTTTTTCAAAATAGAAATACGAGATCTCCCGTAATTTTTCGAGAGTATTGGTGATGTGAGAACAGTATTTTTTCTAATAAGCTTTTGAATAAAATGGTGCCCATCAATTAATTAAGCCAAAGCCATCGCTGCAGCCCTCACAATCCGCACAAGACTAAGTGTTTTTTTTAATGACCCCAAGAATTCAAAAAAAGAACCGCCACTGCCCCCCCCAGTACTAGAGATTGACAAATTGGAGGATTATCTAACGATGTGTATAGAAATTTGCATCCCGCTCTTGCCAGTGGCGTATCAGAGAGCCGAGGGGGCGGGCACAGAGTTATTCAGGCGAGCATCCCAGGCTCGATAATTATTTCTAGACGATACTACTTGAACCTTTTCGTGGGACGGAAAAATGCGACATCTATTGAAAAGAAATTCAATGCGATGAGGTTTTTATCTCAAGAATCATTGAATTATAAAACGGGTAGATATCTTTTAGCGTTTGGATATTTTCAGGAGTGTATTTTGCTGTACATATACCTATGCAACGGATTCTATCTTTCTCATGTGTAGTCAACATATTGATTCAATGTTTACTTCACTGGGCTTCAATTCAAGTTTTTTACGCCATTTTTATGGAGTTGTGATAAAGAAAGCGGGTACTTATACCCTTCCGACAAATAAATTATTTATACATATAAATTATATCAATTTACTGTCTGGGATATTCGAAGTACATCAATAATCATAAAAATACGAATTTTGACTTTGGCTCTGTTTGTAACTACGGTTCTGTTAAATTAAAGTTTCATTTCCAAAATAAGAAATGTTTTTTTGGAGAATACAATATAATATATATGATAATTAACTATTATATAATATTGTTAACAAAAAACTACTATTCTTTTTTTTGTATTTAATTAAAATTAATGTTGATAGTCTTATTATCAAGTTCTGCAAGTATTTTAGTACATATTTTAGTACATATTTTAGTTACAGCTGTTTCGGTTTACAAGACTATTTTCAAACAGTGGCTAAATCCACTGTTAGGCGACTGTTTGCAAATGGCCTTAAAAACCGAAACAGCTGTAACTAAAATACATACTAAATTGCAGAACTTGATAATAAAACTATTAAATTTAATTTTAATAAAAAATAAAAAAATTAAATGGATTTCTACGAATTAAACATATAAACAATTAATAAAAAACTACTACTATTGCAATTTGGATTCCTTGGAACCATTCATTGGCTAACCAACACCTCTGCCAAAGGTCACCTCACGTGATAGATGATATGTTTAATGATTTACCAAGGTTGCTCGGGTTCATGAGGTTTTACCGGGTCTTCGCGGTGGATGCGTCTGGCCGCCTGCTGCCTGGCGGGCCGGATCGAGTTGAGGGAGGCTTTTTGACCTCTCTAGCCGGACTCTCGACCCATCGCCTTGCGCCGCAGTTGGAGGGATGGGTCATACGTCCGTCACTCCTGGACACACTGAACCCCAGATTCCTAACCACCCCACACTTTTTACTTTCCCAGAACTTCCTCTCCTTTTTTTCCTTAAATAAACCCTCCAGATACTTCTAAGGTGACAAAGACCTTGGTGGAAATTATTTATATATAAAGCTTCCTATGTGGAGTAAAAAATGCAATTTCGAAAATTGGAAACAATTTGTCAAGAATTCAGACCACCGTTATCTAAAATTGAAAAAGAAAGCTATCTTGAAAATTGTACACCTAAAAATATTATCATGACAAAAAAAAACTATGGGACCCAACAATTGATCCCCTGACGGTTGACTCTCCAAATTAGTGTTTTCACAAAATGATTATTTTTTGTGCATTGTTCACCAATTTCAATATTAAAATTGACTTCAAAAATACTTTTCATAAAATGTTAGTATAAATATCAAACGAATTTATTGAGTGTCGATTTTTTTTTACAACCCTTCAAAATTTTGGCGTATTTTTCAGATGGTCAAAATATTTCCGCTTTTCAATAAAATGCAAATATATGGAATATTTCTGAAGATATACCAAAACTAAAAACTGTTTTTGAAAGGTGATAAAATACGCTTTCAAATTTTATAGTTTAAAATAAACATATAATTTTTAAAATATAAAAATTTTGCATGCAAACATAAAAAAGTTTCAAAAATGGCTCACCTCACGCTTTTTCTAACTAAAATTACTAATAACAAAAAAAATTTAAAACTTATATATATTTTATTAGACAAATGTATTATAAACGTTACTGTCACCTCACTTTTTTGTCCTTTCATATAAAAATAATTTCTTTCAAAATTTTCAAAGTTTCAATTTTTTTTTTCAAATTGTAATTCAAAACTTTAGTTTCATAAAAGTATACATTTTACTTTTTTCTTCGTTATTTTTTAGATTTGAATAAAAAGCGTGATGTTTTTTCTTTTTAACAATGTTTAAAATATAACTCTCACTTTGATAAAAATGGAGTGAGAGCGATTTATACGGACAAATCTGGTCTCCTGCCATTCAAACGTTGCTAAATATATTACATTTACAAGTAGTTTTATCCTTGATGCATTTGAATGAAAATATGTTTTATACCTTTGTTATTCGGCGGTGCATCCTCTCTGCACACTCCTTCGGAGACACTCAGGTATGTTTTGTGTAATTAAGCATTAATTTTCCCTAGGCCGACTGCATTTATATGCAAGAATGCCGTCGTAAGTAAGAAAACTGGGATCAAGTGTCATCGAACCAAGAAAAACCTATCTATCTTCTCCCAGATATACGCGTACGGTTGTTGTACACGCCTAACTCAAATAACACTGCTTTTAGTGTTTTACTTCTCCAGAGTGTAAATGCAAATTGTCAACAGGAATGTAATAATTTAATGAAATTAAAAATTGAAACCACAACAAGTTGCTTCTAGTTTTGCTGACAGGCTCATGTGAATTATAGCAACTTTTAATGACGTACGCAGATTTGTGAAGAGTTAGTTACAAGTTACAATTATCATTCAGGAAATTTTCCTGGCTGCAATCTATGGAAACTGCTTGATTTCTGAAAATTCGTGAAAGATAATTATTTCCATTTTTATTTTAACTTGATGAGTAAAACTTCAAATTGTACTATTTAATTACTAAAGATTAGCGACTCTCAATCTAAAATTTGAAACCGAAAAATCAGAAAAAGATCGGTCGCTCTTACGAATCATAATATCGAATCAAATTTTTGATTGTCACTAATTCAAAAATTACTACTTATAATAAATTTTCCACAAAACTTTAAATATTATTGAAAAAATTATGTATTGTGTCAAAGTGCATTTAAAAAAAATGAATAATGTTTTTATTATTTTATTTGCAAGTTTTTTAGTTTTTATTAGTGTAACAGCTGTTTCAGCTTGCAAAGCCATTTTCAAACCGTGGTTAAACCACTTTGAGACGACTTATTTATAATTGAATTTTGAAGTTGCCTAAATTGATTATATTACCGGATAAACTGATTCATTTAGATTATAGTTGTGACTGGGTACTATGAAATCTATTATATATAGAAAGAAAAGGTGTTAGGTTAAATTTACCCGAAAAATTAGAATACATCAAACGAACGAATGACCCTAATATAACACTAATTAATAAAGTAAGGAAAATTATGTATTCCCCACTTATTAGTATGTTTACAAAACCTAAACAATTTAACACTTTTAAATAAGTCAATAGCATTCACATAATTATTGAACAATTATTTTCTCAACAAGTCCGTTTAACCCATAGGTTCTCAATCTTATTTTGCCCGCCGCCCACTTTGAGAATATTTTTTTTCCTAGCGCCTCGCAATTGTTTTTATTTACCAACTGTCGCGAATCTAAAACAGCTATTGTCACGATTATATTTACCACAACGGGGGGGGGGGAGTACGGGGTAGCTACCTCCTTCCTTCTTGTAATCATGACACAGTGTCAATTCATAATAATAATGTACGTAAGATTATTAGGACGTGGTAGGCGTGTTTTTTTTTGTCTTTTTTAGACCATATTTTTTTACCTGCCTACGCCCTCACTATGCCATCTCAACGCCCCCTACTTTTTTCTGGGTCTTCTACCGCCCCCCTGAAAGTCTCAAACGCCCACAATGCGTTATCGCCAACGTTGAAAACCTATGGTTTAACTGGTAATAAAACCAATTTAGGTACCTTCAAAATAAAATTTGTAATCATGGTGGTCTAATCTCAGTTTGAAAATGGCCACGCAAGCCGAAACAGCTTCCACAATAATACAAAAATTAAATACTTGCAGAACTAAATAACAACATTATTAAATTTAATTTTAATAAACAATTTTTTTATTAAATGGAATTCTACGAATTAACCACCAAAAAAAAAAAAAAAACAAACTGTATTGATTTTTGTTATTGTTTTTGGGGTGTTATGGACAGCGTTACAGTGTCCATCATCTGCCCTGATGATGGACACTGTAACGCTGTCCAAAACGTTGGCTAAAGAAGGAGGTAGCGAAACACGGCATAACACCCCAAAAACAATAACAAAAATACTTTTTGGCCGTGAAAACCTTAAAACATACCAAAGTGTATTGATAATAATTTTCGTCGGTCAAATAATAAATATAAAACATCCTACGTGCGTTGAAGAGGAGTTTAATCATTAAAAAAAAAAAAATTCTAAAATATTATTGTAGTGTACAGGATTATGTATGTTGTTTCAATATCCTCCAACAGGTGTCATTATTTAGGTAGTTATATGAAGTTTGAGGTGTCACAATAATTGTCAGTAAGTAGTACCTTAGGAGAGTGGCAATTGTCACCGTTCGGGTATTAGACATGAAGGGTTACGGAAATAGCCGATGATATCCAATCGGCTCGGCATCTTTAGTGTATAGTTCCCTTGCTTCGGATTCACACAGCATCCATTATAGCAAGATTTTGATAACTAACTAACTAACTAACCATCACGCCGTTTCCCCGCAGGGGTAGGCAGAGAGGACGGACCGCCAAACAACTCGATCTTGGCACACACTCCTTGCTTCGTTCACATTCATACATCGTCTCATACATGCTCTTCTGTTATTCTGACTCTTGACATCGCCCGACTCAAGTATCTGATTCACTTGGTCGTGCCATGTCTTCCTCGGGCGTCCCCGACTTCGTCTACCATTCACATTTGCGTCATATATTCTCCTTACACTCCTTTCCTCATTCATTCGCTCTACATGCCCAAACCATCTGAGCGTCCCTTTCTTAATCTTATTCATTACGCTTACATCAGCCTTGCATTCTTTGCGGATCTCCACATTTCTCACACGATCATACATGGTTTTACCACACATACGTCTCAGGGATCTCATTTCTACAGCATTCAGTCTACTTTCATCCTTTCTCTGCCAGTTCCATGCCTCACTGCCATACATCAGGGTAGGTACCAGCACTCCATTATGGACGGCTAGCTTCGCTTCTTTTGACATTTTTTTGTTGCTGCCATACTTCTAGATCACTCAATTTCGCGCCCAATCCCATATCTTTCAACTCTTGCATACAATTATCCATGTATAGATTGAATAACCACGGTGACATTACGCATCCTTGCTTAACACCTTTTGTGATGTCAAACCACCCCGTAAAATCACCGTTCACCCTAATACATGCAACGCTTCCCTCATACAGAGACGCAATTGCTTGTATGAGATTCTTATTCACTCCGTACTTGGACAACACCTTCCACAGCTAAATATTCATTGCAAACCACACGATAATGTAAATAAAGTAACTCGTTATCTCGAAGAACTATGAGCTTTATTGAACTTTCTCGAACAAATATCAAAAACTGGGCGACCTTTTGTCATGTGCACCAATTCATTGTTACGCGGATAACAGTACAGTCCATGATAGCTTTTCGTTTGACAAGCCCCCAAAGGGCACACAAACTCCAATGGCTCGGAGGGCTTTGAAGCAAAGAATGGATGGTTACCTCGAGAGTGTTTTCTCTTGGGGTAAGAACAACCTCGTCGAATTCAATGTTTAAAACACCCAATCATGTCTGATTACGTCTAAAAGGGATCGAAATGAAAATCTAGTCTCCTTTAACGGAAGCAATCTTCCGAACAGACCTTCCATTGATATGCTTGGTGTAACTCAGGTAAGGGGGCTCCATCGAAGCCAGAGTAAAGTTAGCTTCTCAAAAACTGGGCGTACTGTACAGGGCCCGCAGATACTTTAATAGTACACAACTGCTAATCCTCTACAAATCGCAAATACGCCCCACGGTTGAATTTGGCAGCCACCTCTGGTCTGGAACTCCAAAATACTTGAAAAATACCCTCGACTCTGTGCAGAAACGGGCGGTCCGTTTGATAGATTCTCCCACCTTAACGAACGGATTGCAATCTGTAGAGCACAGGCGTCGGGTAGGAATGCTATCCCTGTTCTACCGGTATTTTTTTATTTATTTATTTTTTTTTATTTATTAAAAGATGTTTATACAATGAACAAAAAATTGTGTTAATTCATCCGCCATGCTAGGGATGTCCCTGTGTTATGGCGGATGAAGTTTACAGATTGTGTAGGTACAGTGTACAGCTATTAACTTATGCAATTCATTTAAGTAGTTTAAGTAACATATTTAGTAACAAATTAAGTTTTTAATTTAATTAACACATTAAATTAATTTATGTTACAAGTTGTATCAATTATATTACAATTCAATTAAAATAGCAAATTTTTACTCATCATCGTTACTGAATGTAAGGATCCATTTTGATAATTTGTTTTTAAAGATATGGGGTTGGGTTTCGGATTTTAGGTTCTCGGGGAGAAGGTTAAACATTTTAGGAGCTAGGTACATGAAATGTCTTTGAGCTGATGTGGTGCGTAGTGTAGGAACATTGTAGTGTCGTTTGGTTATTGTTCTGGTGGTGTAACTGTGATGTAAAAGAGTTTTTTTCTTGTATTTGAACATGAAATGTGTTAGTGTAAATTTTAGAAGAAGTTGCCGTATGTTTAAGACATTATATTCTGTGAAGAGTCTATTGGAGGAATATCTTGTTGAATATTTCAATGGAGATGCTCTGAGGAACTAGCGTCATTGATCCTTTCGGCACCGGTGCAGAGTTGGGAGACACGCCAAATACGTGCCCAACATATGTACACGGTTTTTGTCACATAGAACGGGTCTTTTTTTCGACTCGTTCTTGAGTTTAACAGCTCGGCTATGGAACGATTTGCCGGCCTCTGTGTTTCCTCCCTCCTATAACATGGGTCTCTTCAAGACCAGTATTCATTCCTTCCTCTCCTCAAAAAGACCCTCCACACAGCATCCCAGATGACATAGGCCCTGAGGGAAATTATTTTCCTCAGAGCCTCCTGTGTAAAAAAAAGCAATCTCAATCACTATTGAAGAATATTACAATTACTATCAAAAACATGTATTACCGGGACTTTTATGGCCACTTTCATAACATCAGTTTAACGAATAACAATATTTAGATATTGTGTTCATCTCAAAATTTCCCTCTTTAATTAAAATAACACTCTCACATTAATTTACTTACCATATATTCTATGTTACCTGCTTTGTGTCAACTATTATACTTGGTGTTATCTATATATTGTATATCTTATGTTATCTTTATTTTGTTTCTTATATTTATATTATGTTTATATTATATTATGTTATTTCTTATATTTTTCCAAACACATGTACTGCACTATATGTAAAAGCCCTATGGGCGTTTAAATAAATAAAAAAAAAAAAATAAAAAATGCAGAGCGTTATCCAAAATGACAGATCTGCCTCACAAAACATCCGCCGCTTTTTGAATTCGCATTGTATATAAATGTATTTTTGATTTCCCTTCGCTGGCAGCTATCGGAGGCTGAATGCCTCCATAAATCAAATAAAAAGAGCAAAGGGGTGGAAGCGATATTACAAGGGAGGAAATTCTTACACCTTGTTGGAGCTCTGTAGTCAATTTATGGTAATGGCATAGATCGAAATATGCTTGTTCTTGCAATCACATAAAGACGTACGCCATACAATACGCTTGATTCTATCAAATATTACAAAAATATGAAGACACGTGATTTTTTATGAATTATTTAGACAATTTAGTTTTCTTTCATGTGGGCGACTCGCTCGTCGCTTGGTAGTGAAAATATGATTAACTTTTAACTAGTTCTGAGAGAAATTTTGAAAAAAAAATATAAGTGTCATTTTCAAAAGTTTACGTGATTGTTTGGAAAATTCAGACAAGTTACCACTTATTTTTATAAAAAAAAAATCAAATGCCATTTTTTTAACTTTTTTTAAAATGTTTATATGAACATCGCACAAGAGTCCCAACTGCTCCCGTCTGGAGCCAGTGAAAATATGGCATCCCCAATTAGGGTATGTTGTGAGGCTGAAGGTAGTGGGGAGGGGAAGGAGATGGGGAAGAGGAAGTGGGAAGTACCTGGCTTTTCAGATCTGGTCACCAAACATGGCTAAAGCCATTTAAAGCAACGTCTCAATTCTGAACGGTGGTCTTACACCAGGGCGATACTGAAAGGATCTTGCACTCTGGAACGTACCACAAATATACCATGTATTATTTTAAATGAATAATTTGTGAAATAAAACAAATTCATCAAATAAAATTTATTTGTCCCGTCGGGATTCGATCCCGCGACCTTCGGAATGCGAGTCAAGAACCTTACCGCTAGTTTGTCAAGAATTCATACTATCCTTGATTTTTCACGGACCTGCTCTAGTATGAACATAAACTATCAGCGCTTTGAAAAATATCACCTACTACTATTATTAACGTTGTTAGTTAGTATGTATCTAGCTGATTTATTTAAAATTGTTAAATTTTTAAAAATTACAAATGAAGAATATATTACTTTCCTTAACCATTGTGTCAGATATCTTTGTCAATTTATGCTGCTACGCATGTTAGGAAAATCACTCAAATGTTGTAATACATCAATCGCGCCATTTGTGAGGACTATTAAAATAAATCGGCCTGTCAAACCGGGGAATTTAATATTTCGTAAAGTCGCTGTATCGAAATCCGTTAGCACCCCAACCCCATGGTTCTCGAAACCCACCCCTTCCCTCCACCGGATACTAGTACGGGAATAGCAACAAAAAGACTTGCACACTTTTAAGTACATTATTTGAAGAGTTCAGTTTGAAATCGCTCAACTCTTCATCGCATATTCAGAGAATTCTCTTCCTCGCATATTTAGAAAATTAACACTAAGCTTCAAGCCGCCGCTATTCACATTTCGTTATTTTTGAAGATAATATCTAGATACGTTCTTTATTTTTACATGAGCTCCACACAGGAGGCCCTGAGGAAAATAATTTCCATCAGGGCCTATGTCATCTTTGGGGATGCTGTGTAGAGGGTTTTTTTAAAAGAAAGGAAGGGGAGGAGAGTTCTGTGAACGAAAGGAGTTTAAGGGGTGGGTAGGAATCTGGGGTTCAGTGTGTCCTGGTCATCCGCCTCCAAGACCTAGACAAACTTTACCCCATGAACCCGGGCAAAAAACCCCTACTAAATCACCAAACGTAGCGAACCACTTGGGGTGACCTATGGCAGAGGTGTTGGTTCCCGGGGCGGCGGTACCCATTCCCGCCTGCCAAATTGAGAAATTTCGGCGTTCTACGCCGAAACGCAAATTATGTGAAATTCCATCGATAGAAAAAAATCGCAAAGTATGCTCCGAAAATTATTAAAAACAAATCTATTTCTATTATTTTACAAGTTATATTTGTGAAAAAATTCACAATGTTTCTTTAGATGATACTTTCCGATTAAGATACCTTCCACGAGATTTTTGCTCTTTTTTTAAACGAGTCATGTTTTATTAAGCACTTTCGCAATTTTTGCTTCATTTTTATCACTTAAAATATTAGCGCGCTCTGTCCAACATTCGTAATTACATCTCTCTCTATCTTCTTCTTTTTGATTCGGAAAGCGCCGCCTTAAGCCTTCAGTCATTCATTCATTGACTTTCTGCATTATCGCCGAGTCCCGAGGTACTGATAACGATGACATTTTTCCACAATGCTTTCATTGGTTGAACCTGTCAATGCTCAAACAGCCTGTCAATGCTCATTCTCCATATCTGCATAATTTATTCCATCATAAAATATTAATCTGTTATCAACAATGACAATGTCTGTTCAGCACAATACGCTATCACAATCACCTATAAGTTATCAATAATGACAATCTCTTTTCAGCACAATATGCTGTGACTAAGGATAATATGACATTGTTTTCATCGTTAATAATCAACTGGTTTTTGACAGTGATAATTTTTTTTACACATTAAGATAAACAGGTACCTACATAAAAATGTTCATTTGTTTTTCATTTCGGAAACGACCTGGTTTTGACGTTTGCATCACATATCGAGAGTACGAAATTTCTACAATTAATTTAATATAACGGACCGAAAACTGGCAAGGTTCCAGTTAAAAACGGTTCAATCAGACTCTAATAGGGTTTTAATTTATAAATTGGACCTGTTTGCACTATTTACCAACGAACTACAATAATTCAAGCATTACATACAGTATGGCAGCATGTTTTGCAAGAGAGTGGTCGTGTTTCTGTCAAATCTTATCTAAATCTGGCTAGTGAGTGAATCCGGGAATAAATTTGACCATGTATTGGCGTCATAAATCGCAAGTTGTTCGTGTCATAAACAACATATTTTCTTTATAAAATATATGATTTGTTAATAAATTCAGATCCTTCAGAAATGCGTTCTTTTTTCATTGAATAAAGTTTTATTTACTTTTTTCACTATGTAGGACTCCATTTGGGAAGACAGGTATGGGTACCACCACCTCGGGAAGCATTGATTGGATAACCAACGCCCCTGCCACCCTCACACCCCAACACCACACCCCAACTTAGAAGGGGTGACTTAGCATGGGTGTCCACGATTATTAGGGGTTGAGGTTTGACTAGATCTTGGCGGTGAATGCGTTTGCCCTGCATGGTGGGCTGAAACAGGTGAGACCTAACCTAGACCTCTCTAGCCGGATTCTATCGACCCATTGCCTTGCACCGCACATTTCCGTCAATCCTGGACACATTGACCAGCCGGATTCCTAAACAGCCTTCATACCCTTTTCCTTCACAGGACTTCCTCTTCTTATTTTCCCTAAAGAGCCTCTCCACAGAGCATCCTCCAAGATGTCACTGTCCCTGAGGGATTATTTTTCCTTGGTGCCTAACATAAATATTTATGTTAGGCACCAAGTGATTCCTTTCCTGTGTGGAGCTAACAAAAATAAAAAAATCTCAAAAAATAATTTCAAGGTTGACAATCAATGGAAATTTAATTTTTCCTTTAGATGACAGGTATTGGGTACTTTCCGATAAATCATGGTTTAAAACAAACGGAGAGAACATACGAGTAAAGCAACATCGTTGAGTCCGATTACGCATAAAAAAAATTACAACTCAAGAAAATATTAAATAATGCACTTACTAGGAGCCCATAAAACGGGTGGATATATCTCCCCATGTAAACACATCAAAATAAAATAAGAAGAGACAGTCGGACGATTTGGAAGCGCCATCATACTGTCGTAGAGATGTAGCGGCGTAGAGGCTACGTACTCGCGTAGAGAAGGACGTCTCGATTGAATACGGAATATAATACCGCTACGCAGAATGCCGCGGGAAGGGAGACTACGGCATATCAAACCTCATTTCTTATGCGGGGAGAGCAAATCAAAAACGACATCTCGATCTGTTGCCTTTGAGGGACATGCAATTCCCGACAATTTTAAAACATGTCTCTGTTAGACTCACCACAATATAAATTGTTTGTTTCATACTATGGCTGAATAGTTTTTGTTTTGTTAGATGTGATTTTATATTTTCACGACCAAAAGTTTTATTGTGATTTATCTTTGAGGTCAAATGTCTTGGCTGCGAAATGCACAAGAGTGGACCGGTATTGGAATGTACCGGAGTATGAAGGAGCTATTCCGGGCAGCGCAAGATAAAGATACATTTTCCATTGTGATCGTTAACGTCAGAGGGACCTGATAGAAGAAGATCTTTGGGGTATTGTGCCGTGTTGCGCTACCTCCTTCTTTAGCCAATATTTCGGACAGCGTTACAGGATCCATCATCACGGCAGATGTGTCAAATTGCTGTAAAGCTGTCCGGAACGTCGACAAAAGAAGGAGGTAGCGCAACACGGCATAATACCCCAAAAAATAAATCATGATAAGTTTGTTTTGTTTCCAAATCAAAAGACGTTTGAAAATATTTGTTTCTGATATGTCGCCGCTGTATAGAATTGTGGATGTACACTTTATAAAAACATTTTATATGTCATAACATAAAAAAGATCACGTCTTTTAACGTTTGGAATTTTTTTTACTTCGTGTGTTATTTATGTCTTAAGTAATATTACATTTCTGTTTAAAAAATCATTTATATATTCTATTAGTCTTAATTTAATCTTCCTTTATTATTATTTTGTTTTATATAGGATATCAAGTCCACAAAACAAGGTTAGAAAGTAGCATATATTTATTTATTTTTAAAACTGTAAAGTGATATTATTTGAAATATATAAATATTATTTTAATGATCACACACGACTTAAATTACGTATTATACAAGTTTAATAATAAAATTTCATTAAAGAAGAACACACAAATAATCTATAAGAAAATTTGACTAAGAACAAGACAAATAAAAAAATAAAAAATAACTGTCGCAACTGGAACTCGAACCAAGAACCTCTCGTCTTACCGGGACAAACACTTTTCCCAATTCGGCTACTGAGACCTCAGTTAAGTATCAATTTGCCATTTCAGATTGCAGAATTTACAATATATTATTTTCGACTGTTTTTTTCTTCATGATGGCATGATTTGGCATCTATCGTTTTCAACAAACAAGTGTTCAGACAACTGTTTTGTCACCTAGACAGTGTCTCTGATAAATATATCCGATTTTATTTTAGAAAAAAAAAATTGAGAGAAAAGTATCATCTATAATCGCGAAGAAAAATCACAAACTGAAACAACAATTTCAAATACCTCCTTTTGAGTGATTGTAGTAATCAGATATTGTTTTGGAAATTCGTTATTAATTGGTGACTATCGCTTTATTTTGTTTGATTGATCGACGCCATCATTTTTAAATACCGATTTAGATGATCTTGAAATTTTAATTATTCACCATTTTCATTAAAATTTTCAAAAATAATGTGTTATTTTTTGCTTTCTAAAATATGGTCGAAAACACAATAATATGTGAACTGATAAATGTAATAAAATGGCTGTATAGAATTTTTTGACATTTCGCAGCCCTGAATTTTGTGTTATTTGTTGTTTGCCAAACAGTCGCAAACGATTTTTGAATGAGCATCATTCAAGATGTGACAGCCCTCTTTACCACCCCCTCCCCCTTAAAACCCACCCCTAAATATTTGTATGTCTTCTTCTTCTTCTTCGTCGCCTTCAACTGCAAACCATAAATATCAGCTTCCGCTAAAAAAATTCTCCAGAAGGGTGCATACATTATATTATATTTGCCATAGAATCGATGGGATACAATAGTCTAAATATGATAAAGGCAAGTGTATTGTGAAATTTTGAAAATGGGGATATTGGATTGGCAATTGTGAAAGCGCTTAGGGAATCTCAAAAATATTGAGAAAGCATTGGTTTATTGAAGGCTGAATTGCTTGTATTCGTGTCTTGTTAGGCTGTTTTGTTTAGTTTTGTCTCATATGAGTTTAAATTGAACTATTGCTAATAACTTGTACGTATTGCATCGTTGCTACAAATCGAAATATCTTTGTTCTGATACAGTGAAAACTCTCGAATACTAAGTTCTGGCAACATTTTGCCGTGTTGGCCATATTATCACTTAAACATATTTGATTAAATTAAAATCACTGGCAAAGCTGCTTATTAAAACTAGTGACACATAAATATTAACTAATTCGAAAATTGGACAAGCTCTAAAATAGGTACCACCTAACTGTAATCAGAAAATTATTTAATTTTTATTTTATTCATGTAATACATTCATGTATATTTGAAATGTGTTTTTTTTTTTTTTTTTGTGTATTACAGACTGTGTGTCCATTTACAATACACATGTGATACAAACTACACATTTATAGATAAATAGTAGAAATAGAATAGTAGAAAGAAGATTTATACATATAGCGGGTAATCTGTCGCGCTTAAATACTTCTTAAATTCTTCGAGGCTACAGTTAAATATATCAATAGTTTTGGAAGCGTTGTTTAATAGCACCATACCTCGTGTCATGCTATGCCGAGACAGTACGTCCGTTCTGCTATGTGGTATACATAGAAGTTCATGGTACCGTCCCTGACTGTAGTTGTTTGGCACAAACAACTTGTAGCATTCCAGGAGGCATGGGCTATCTATTAAATTATTTATTATTTTGTACGCCGTTACTGCAAGGGCCCCACTCCTCCTCGACTGGAGACTTTGGCAATGCGTTTCTGTGAGCAGATCTTCATGATGCATGAATTGCGGGTACTCTCCATGCATTCTCATATACAGGTATCTCAGAAACTTTTTTTGGATCTGTTCCAATTTTTCAATGTATTTTTTCTGGTATGGGGCCCATACAGCAGAGGCGTACTCAATTTTAGATCTTATAATGCAATTATACATAGCCATCATTGCTTCAGGATTTGTAAACTGTTTGCACGTGTTGTTCTTTTATTCGAATTTTACAGACGATTTCTCAAGTTTTCTGTGTTTAATCAAAAGATAAATTTCTGAAGTGTCTCTCATTTGTCAACCAACAATTTTATAATTATGTTATAAAGAAAATCGGCAATGCTTGTTGTTTAAAGGGCAAGTTCTTATAAATAATTTCAGCTTCAAAAATCCAACAATAATAACGATATCCCGTGATTGTTCACGGGTCTGCGATAGTATTATGTTTTGAAATTTATTATTGAAACTTACAAATAAATAATAGAAATCAAAACGACAATAATTTTTTTTAAGAATAAAGAACATGTTAGGTGTCTCACAAGCACAGGTTTCTCAGAATTTGCCGAACACTTAATTGATACTGACCATACCTTTACTAAAAATACGGGAGTCCAAATAGTCCATATAAATAAAATAGGAATACGCCTTAATAACCTAGAAGCTTTAGAAATATTAAAATCAAAGAAAAATAATTGCCAAATTTTAAACAAACAATTAGAATTAACCACCAGTCCCATTTTAAAGTTATTCCCTTTCTCCCTCTCTAACCCCCACCCTCCCTTGACCCCTCCTCCTACCCCGCCCCCAACCATTATCTGATGCTCTCTCTCTCTCTCTCTTATATGCTCTCTCTTTCTTTTGTGTTTACCTCATTATCTTAACTCTGTACTTTAATTTAGTTTATATGTTTATTGTCCTGAAGAAGGTCGAGTTCGACCGAAACCGGTCGACGAATATAAATTTAAATAAAGTGGTTTTAAACAAAGAACTTGTTTCATTCTGTAAAACGACAATACATTGTACGGACGGCTGCCTGGAGAGTGTTTTCTCTTGGGGTAAGAATAATCTCGTTGAATTTAATGTTTCAAAGATCCAATCTTGTCTGATTACGTCTAAAAAGGATCGAAATGAAAATGAAGTCTCCTTTGGAAGCAATCTTCTAAACAGGTGTAACTATAAGTGACCAGCTCTAGGGTCACTGGGGGTACTGGGGTTGGTACTGGGGTTGGTTCTGGGGTTCCATCGAAGCCAGAGTTAAATTAGCCTCTCAAAAACTGGGCGTACTGAATAGGGCCCGTAGATACTTTAATGGTACACACCTATACAAATTGCAAGTGCGCCCCAGGGAAGAATTTAGCAGCCATCTCTAGTCTGGAGCTCTAAAATATCTGAAAAAGCTTTGAATCCGTGAACTCTGTCATCTTAACGAACGGATTGGAATCTTTAGAGCAAAGGCATGGGTGGGAATACTGTTCATTTTCTACCGGTATTTCAATGGAAGATGCTCCGAAGAACTAGCGTCATTGATCCTCTTCTCACCGATGCATAGCCGGGATATTTGTCACATGAGAACGGGTCGCTTCTACGACTCGTTCTTGAGCTCAATAGCTCGGAACAATTTGCTGGCCCCTGTGTTTCCTTCTTCCTACAACATGAGTCTCTTCAAGACACATATTCACTACTTCCTCTCCTCAAAAAGACCCTTCACATAGCATCTTCTAAGATGACATGGGCCCTGATGGAAATGATTTTCTTTAGGACCTCCATTGTGGAGTAAATGTAAAAAAAAGCATAATAGTATGCAAGCATACTGAAATTAATTGACATAAAAAAGAAATACGTCATCGCAGATTCATGTATTCAAATTTTGATTAAAATCAAACAAATATAGTTTTTTCGATTATTTATAAATCGTTACAAAATCTTTTAATAAACGAAAACACGAGTTTTATCGTATTTCCTATACATCAACCAACCCTTCCTAACAAATAACCTTACAATAATCAAACCCTTACCAAGTTGCCAACCTCCGATGAGCACACGCTGCCAATAATGTCTTGTTAGTCGGAGAAAAGAGAAAGTAGAAAGTGGGAGACGATAGAGGTAGTGGCTTCAAAGGGCCAGTGGTCGGTTTATGGGGCATCCGCCCTCCCTAACGCAATCGGGGGCCGTAAACGGTTATTTTACTGCTTTTCTTACGACGTCAAAATTGGCGTGGCTACCCGATGGACAATCGACAAGAAAAGGCGGTGCGTGGCTTTTTTATTAATGTAAGTGAGATTCTACAAGACGCGCTTGTTAGTGCCAACATTGGATAATAATGAAAATTGGAAGTATGTACGTAGCCATGTTTATTATTATTTTTTTTATTTACATGTAATATAAGTTTACTAGGGTTCTACAATCTGACTCCACCTACCTGTGGGCCAATAATTGGTTGTTCGTCGGATGCGCAGTCGGTAAACAATCCGAACACGGACCATGGATTCCGAATGTTTGTACACGGTTGACGTTTGTTATTCGACAACTCCACCCAGCTTCCCATCGAAGGCCCTGAGGAATATAATTTTTCTGTGTTTTCCCGTAGAAATTGTAGAAAAATGTAAATAATTAAATATTACCTTAAATCTTCGAATAGAAAAGGTGAAACTTTTGTGTTGGAATTTACACTCCTCTCATAATACCGGTTTATGTAGAAAAAAATAGTTCAATTAAGATCTACTAACGTAGGAAATAATATAAGTTTGTAATTAAAAGGCAATTTTAATGTGGGCTAAAATAGACGATATTATTTAAATTATTCGGGTGAAACATGTTATGGCGTCTTAAACAATTGGAATTGGGAACAATTACTTCATAAGTAAGTAAGACATAATTTATTTATTTGTAAGAAACAATGTGATATCAAGATGGCCGTGAATTATTTGATTTAAAAATTAGATCAGAGGCTTTCTAATTTTAAATGTATTAATTTTGAAGTATTCAAGTTGCATGTCATATTAGCTAAGACGTTCATGATGTCCAAATATAATCCATTTCAATAAGAATTCATTATTCTCAAATAAAGAGATTCGACAATTTACACTTGTATGGCGTTCGCGTTTACGTCCACTCAGTGGTTACAGTATTCTATTTCAGCCGTGGTGCAAGAATTTTATGAAGCTGCTTCACGCGCCGCCTTTGTTTTTTTTCTATGATACAAGTTTTTATTTGGTTTAGCCGATACTTACGCGCCGCAAACGTACCTGTCGCATCAAAGTATCTGCATCCCTCTCTCCCCCGCATCAACCATCGACATCAGAGAGGGACAGTGATATTGTGGTTTTATGTCTGATCGCAGTGGTAGCACAGTAAAAAGTCCGCGAATCTTGGGGGTCTGTTGGATAATTTGGGAGGATGTGGGGGGAATGGGGGATTATTGGGGGGGCTTTGGGGTATTTTTACGACCTTGCAGGACTCCCGAGAACATCACATGTCAGTGTACAGAAAGAAGGATATGAAAGGAACGCTTTTTCTAGTCCGTTCAAATCACAAGACGAAATAAAATGCACATTTTTAAAGTAAAGTAAAGCCCGTTTTAAGTTTTAAGCCCATTAAAGTTTTAAGTTAAAAATGTTAAGACAGTGCCTATGCGTTATTGTCATCTACTACTATACTTTTTTTTACATTATTTCCACACAGGAGAGCCTGAGGAAAAAAAAAATCCTTTACGGCCTATGACATCTTTATGATGCTGTGAGGAGGGTCTTTTTAGGGAAAGGAAGGAGATGAAGTTCTGGGAAGGACAAAAGTTTGGGGGATGGGTGGGAATTTGTAGTCAATGTGTTCAGAAGTGACAAACGTATGAATCCATCCCTCCCAAGAGGTCAAAAAGTCTCCCTCAACCAGTGTCTCCCAATCCGGCCAGCCACTCAGATAGTGGGCAGACGCATCCGCCGTCAAAATTCAAAAAACCTTACCCCGTAAATCCAAGCACCCCTGCTAAGTCATCAAACGCAGCAAAATACTTCGGGTGACTTTTGACTTATGACCGAGATGTCGGTTATCTAATAAATGGTTTCTGGGTTCCTAATAAATGGTTCCGGGGCGGCAGTACCCATGCCCGCCTTCCAATTTGGTAAAAAATAAAAACGAAAAAATATTTTTTTCTCAATATACCTGTGAATTAATCAAACTTAAAGCACAAAATTTTTGTCATTTTCCATTTCATTTCATATATACATGTTCGTTAGAATCCCCCGCAAATAATACGTTACACTACATTTGTTATTTGCGTCCACATATGACCGGACAGACTCCACAAACTGCAAGGATCTAAGTGGCAGTATTGCTAGCATGTAATAACTGTCCCCGGATTACTCCGATATTGGAAGCGTAATGAAAGAGGATGCGACGCCAAACTGCCTTCATTACCGGGCAATGTTGGCAAGACTTCCAATAATCGGGAATCCTTGGCCGTTACAAGGAGACAAGTGGTATTTATTGGGTATCAAACGAAACCAGAAGTTCCTCTAATTCGTTTAATTAAGTTGGCTAAAAAAAATCAGTGTGAGACAAGGCCTATAATTGTAATTACAAGTATATGAAATTTTTTTATGAGAAAAACTCTCTTTTTATAACTTTTGAAGGTTATCCCCATCAACGTAATATATCATTGAAGAAGAAGATAATACTTATAATCTAAATGAAAATATGAAAGAAAACAAGACACAGAAAACAGAAAAAAACAATGGTCGCAACCGGGACTCGAACCCAGACCTCTCGTCTAACCGGGACGTGCGCGTTTTCCAATTTCGCTATTGCCACCTTCTGTCAAACCGTCATATTTGTCAATCTCATATTTCAAATATTTAGAATCATTAATATTATCTTCAACTAGTTCTTTTTCCATATTATAGGCAACTACTCTTTTTATTGGAAACAATCATTCTAAGAATTGGTTTGTAACCTGAATAGCGTCTCGGATAAATGTATCCGAATTTATTCATATGGAACTATTGACTTTATGAAAGTCTAAATGATTATTAAATTTTTTTTTTTTTGCCTATAATATGGAAAAAGAACTAGTTGAAGATAATATTAATGATTCTAAATATTTGAAATATGAGATTGACAAATATGACGGTTTGACAGAAGGTGGCAATAGCGAAATTGGAAAACGCGCACGTCCCGGTTAGACGAGAGGTCTGGGTTCGAGTCCCAGTTGCGACCATTGTTTTTTTCTGTTTTCTGTGTCTTGTTTTCTTTCATATTTTCATTTAGATTATAAGTGTTATCTTCTTCTTCAACAAGTATATTACATTAGTGATGTTGAAATCAGCAGATGACGAACGAAAATATCGTCGCCGTGGATATCAAGGGAGTCAAGCCACAAAACCACAAAGCTGAGAAAACGGCCCTCAAAGATTTTTGGTGACAAAAAAGTCACATTTTTTGTTTTTAAAGATAGAAGGGTGAAACTTTGGACATAGATATTTTTAGATGTTATTTATGCGGCTTATTGTCGTAGATTGCTCTAAATTGAATTAAATTATTTGGAGGATCAAAAGATCTAAGCCGCTTTTATTCATTGACTGTTTTCATCTATGTGTGTTAGATCTATCGGCAATTCTCAAGATTCTTATATTAGAGTGTTTTATGGGTCAAATCCATTGATCACGGCAACTTTTAAGGTTTTAAAACACTTCTGCATACTTAACTCGATTTTGGCAAATTTGTGTCTTGGCTGACTCGACATCTACGGCGACGATATGAAATGCGTTTTTAAAATACATTTAAAAAAGAGTATTACATAAAATATAAGCAGAACGTATGTCAACTATATTGTCATCAATAGAGCTTGCCTTTTAAAGGCAGCTTCACCAACGCTAAATATGTCGATATCCGAATTGATCCTGTTCAACAGCAATTTTTCACTCATGTAACTTAGTCCTGCAGGCTGGGAGATAGAACAGTCTATGCTGTCTGTAGCAGAGATAACCATCGGTAAAATAGAAATGAATGTTGTCCATAAAAGCTGAGTTTTCAAACCTTCTTCTTCTTCAATGGCGCTACAGCCCATTTCGAGCCTTGGCCTCCTTCAAGATATACCTCCAACGCCCGCTATCCTCGGCCGTCGTCTTCCAATCTGCAACATGTAGTAGTCCTCTTGCATCCTTCCTGACATCATCCTCCCATCTCAGCCTAGGTCTGCCCGCCTTTCGTTTACCTCCCGGGAGTCTTGTTAGAACCTTCTTCGGTACTCGTGTGCTTGGCATTCGGTGCACATGTCCGGCCCATCTTAATCTTTGGAGCCTTAAATAAGAAGAGAGTCTGGGAGCTTGGTAGATGTCATAGAGCTCATTATTGTGGCGAATTCTCCATGCCTCTCCCTCTCGCACCGCTCCTAAGATTTCAAACCATCCGCGAATAAATCTGAAGAAATGTGCAATAATTTGTACATCGTGTGTACATTAATTTTCACGACATACCCCAATTAGGGACATGACCAAAATGCAAGCAAGAAAAACTTCACCAGTACTTTTGTGTTTGCGTCTGGTCACGTGTTAAGTACCGGAAAAAATTAAGAAGCGGATTATTAATCTATGAATGTGGATGAAGCAACCGTTCTCATTGAGGATATTACAAAGTGCTCGATGGACTGTTCCAATTATTCAAGTGTTACAATTCCGTGTTGTTTGTAAGGCCTCTGGAAAAACCTGTAGAGCATTTATTGTATCGCTGTTCGTGTTTTTCCAAAGGTCATTAGGAGTTTTTCATTAATTCTCTCTTTCTCAGTGTATTCAACATCCAACTTTAGTGGGTAGCAAAAAACTCTGCATGACTTCAAAACAAATATATTTTTAGGAGAGTTAGGGAATACGAATTTTGGTTCGAAATACATTTATTTAGAGTGTTGATTTTTGTGATAAGTCACCAAGGTTCGTAAAAAATGCAAGGTTAGCTCTTACGAGCCTTTTTCAAAAAAAAACTAGAGTAGCTTGAAGTAAAAGACTGTCACTTAATGCCAGTTAATTCAAATCTCCCAATGGAACATGGACTGCAAGCTACGTCACAAATTTTTAGCCAATCACCGCTCTGAAAGGCTATTCCCTCAAATTTGTGATAAGAGATCGTTCTCCCGCGAGAATGCTGTCAGATTTGTGTGATTTTCTACGGCTGTTATTTGATTTTTCTATCGGTCGATGTCAAAATTTTTTCTGTGAGCTGTTACCTATTTTAGTTTGGGTCGTTGTAAACACGAATTCCTCCAAGTATGCATGATTATTTATTCATTTAACAGCTGTAGAAAATCACAACTCTGACAGCACTTCTCGCGGGAGAACGATCTCATATCACAAATTTTAGGGAATAGCCTTTCTGCCCCCTCGATGACCAAACCTTATTAAACGCATTTTTTACGAACCTTGTTTAGTCACCTCATTCCTTTTCCATATTTATATCACCAATTAAAGCTAAAGTTGAAGTCACAGTCTCACTGGTATGATGACACTTCTGCGGAATCACATAAAAAAGATACAAAATAAAACAAGACAGAGATACGCCGTTTTATTCGATCTACTTCTACTTAAAAATCGGCGTGACAGGTAGTCAGTAAAAAGAGGTGATAATAATAATGATAATTAGAAGAGGCCTGTCACACGTACACGTGACAGTGGTAGCGTTACGGCCTACGGGCTACAGGCTACAGCCTACGCCGCAATAACGCCACCGCTACGAAAGCGCAATAAAGCCTCCGATATTGTCGCATCGCGTGCCGCTTGGTACCACTGAAGAATTACACGAATATAATGGACACTAGGGTGGGGCGATACGCAGGGATGGCAACTTGAGACTAGCTTGTTTGCTAACTTAACAAAGTTGTTGGTTTAAAAGAAACAACGATTTAACTGCTTTATAAAATATCTTTTTTCATTGAAGAAGAAGATAACACAAATAATCTTAATGAAAATATGAAAGAGAACAAGACACAGAAAAATAAAAAAGATAACTAGATAAATAAAAAGACGAACGCTTCTACCAATTTGGTTACTGCCACCTTCTGTCAAGCCGTCGTATTTGTCAATCTTATATTTAATTTTTTTAAAGACTTAACAATATTACCCTCGACTTTTTTTCCATATTATAGGCAACTACGTTTTTCATTGTTATCTTTTTATTTTTTTGTATCTTGTTCTCTTTAACATTTTTGTTTAGATCAGTAGGATTATTATTATAAGAAGTTATTTTTTCTCCGATGATATTTATTTTCATCTCATTTCACGTTTTTCCATTACGTTTTAATATTTTGACTCGCAATTCTATTCTAAAATTTAATGTTTTCAGCTCTCTAACAAAAAAAAATACTAGTTAAATTAAACTTTTGTCTAAAATTTATCCAATAACAGCTATCACTATCAAAGAAATGGTGTCTTAAAAATAATTTAACTTAATTGCATAATATTCCAATTTTAGCGTTACACCACAAAGGGCCTACTTTACTACGAAAAATCGATATCGACTGACGGCCTCCGTGGTCGAGTGGTTAAGCTGATTGAATCCGAAAGTCGCGGGTTCAAACCTTGACGTGGGCAAGTAAGCTTTGTTTGAATAATTTAAATTCACAAATTATTATTTTAAAATTCTATATATTCGCGACACGTACCAGAGTGGGAAACACTTTCAGTACCTTTCATTCGGAACGTGCCTTGAAATTGCCTTAATCGTGTTTGATGACCATATCTGAATATCCAGGTATTTCCTACCCTCCCTCTTCTCCTTTACCTTCCTCGGTCCATACTTTCAGCCTCACAACATACCCCAATTTGGGATGCTTTTGTCTCACTGAATCCAGACAATTGGGAATAATTAGAAGTAATGTGATACTGAAAAAAATATATACAGTTTATCGTCGTTTGTGTCTAACGTACGAACGATTACGATGATAGCCGAAGGCATCTGATAGTCGGGCAGACGCTATCGGTCTCGCAGCCCGCAGTGACAGAATAACTTAGAACCTTCTAGAGTTAGGACGTCAGGTCCAGTAAAACATTTATTAAACACTTTCTGATAAACGTAAATAAAGCAACATGTAGTGTCAACAAACTCGATCTTATCTGTTTATCTTATCAATAAAAAAGAGACTGCTGTTTAATGTATTAATTTTTGTGCATAAAGTAATGAAAAACCAAATGCCAAAATACTTTAAGGAAGTAATTGTTTTTAATAGAGTTGTACATAATTACGAAACAAGAAATATAAATAGTTAGATTGCCACATATGAAAAAATCAAAATTACAGGAGTGCTTAATGTACAGAGGACTAAAGATGTGTGATAAAATGCCTGAAAGTGAATGTTATGCTTACTGTAAAAATATTTAAATTTATCGAATGAAATGTTACACTGTGCTTAATAGTTTATATTCTTGTAGTATAAACTAACTTAATAAATAATAAAATAAAATAAATTGTTTCCCAATTTTTCCCAAGTTTCCCAATCTTATTGGGAGTTAACAGATAAAACAACTGGCTAAATATATATATTTTTTTTTTTTTAAACACGTTGCAGGTCGGCAAGAATCATTTATCTTTTTCATCTGGCATCCCTGATATTTAAAATCTTACACAGGCGGACAAGTGGAGAAGGTTGTAGGCAATATTACATTATATTGGTACAAGTATATGTGAGTGATTTAAATTTTATCGTTTTTCTTTATGGCGAGAATACATGAAACTCACTGTGCGTTTTATTTATCGTCATTTTCTGCTTTATCATTCCACGAATTAATGCCAACATTTCGAAAACAATATGGGTTGCCATTATTTACGAGGATTTTATAATAATTCCTTTTTTTTAATTGCACTTTTATGGCGATGATTAACAACGCTCTCATGACATTTAATTTTTTAAGTATTCGTGATTTTGTGCGATAGTGGTTTTGTTTATTCTTTCCAACTGCGGGGTTTCGATTCCTGAAATTTTATTTTAATAACTACCTGTTTGATATTATAGAAAATTTAATTATTAAATGTCGTTTATTAACCCATTTTCATGAAATCTAAAATACCACCAAATGATAACGTTGTTATTTATTTTTATTATTTTTTTAATGTTTCTTATTTCAATTTTGTCTAGAAATTTTATTATTAATATGGATTGCAAGAATTCCTATTACTCGATACTATCAACACCTCCTTTACGATAGCAAAAATTGCGCTCAGAAGGTAGAATTTTAAAGAACCATTAAAATTGTTTTGAATTAAGTAATTATTTTGCGAAATATTTACCACAAACACAACAGTTGGGGGATTAAAATAAAAAATTCAAAGAAAAAATTATATTAATAAATTAAATAAATAGGAATAGGAACCAGTCGACCGGCGGCGTAGTCCGGCGGTAAGCCTCTTGACTCGCATTCCTAAGTTCGCGGGATCGAATCCCGGCGTGGCAAATAAATTTTGATTAATTTGTGTTATTTCACAATTTATTCATTTAAAATAATAAACAGTATATTTGGGGCACGTTCCAGAGTGGAAGATACTCTCAGTATCGCCCTGGTGTAAGACCACCGTTCAGAATTGAAACGTTGCTTGAAATGGCTTTGGCCGTGTTTGGTGACCAGATCTGAATAGCCAGGTACCACCCACCTTCCTCTTCCTCATCTCCTTCCCTCCCCACTAACTTCAGCCTCACAACATACCCCAATTGGGGATGCCAGAGTCTTACTGGCTCCAGACGGGAGCAGTTGGGACTCTTGTGCGGTATATATATAAAAAAAAATTATAAAAAAAGTTACGTGAAGCATAGAATTTTGGACAAGGTTCTGGGTTCCACTGCCTCTGAGACTCTCCAATAGTTATTGGATAACCAACACCCCTGCCATAGGTTACGCTAAGTGGTTCGGTTCGTTTGGTGACTTTTTTTTTTTAAATTAACTCCACACCGGAGGCCCTGAGGAAAATGATTTCCCTCAGGGCATATGTCATCTTTGAAGATGCTGTGTGGAGGGACTTTGGTTCATGGGATGATGTTTGTCTAGGTCTTGGTGGAGAATGATTTTGCCCACCACGGCGGGCCTGATCGGGAACACTAGTTGTGGAAGACCTAATCCAGATCTCACCTGCCGGACTCTCTCGACACGACACCGCAGTGGGAGGGATGGATTCATTCGTGCGTCATTCCTGGACACATTGACCCCAGATTCTTACCCACCCCTCATACTTTTTTCCATCTCAGAATTTCCTCTGCTTTCTTTCCCTAAAAAGACCCTCCATGCAACATTCCTAAAGATGACACAGGCCCTGAGGAATTTTTTCCTCCTTTGAAAAACTAATAAAAAAAAATATTCTCTATGACTACTACCAGTGGCTCTTTGAGTATACTTGAATGAACCATCTACGGGTGAAAAAAGGTATGCACAATGCTTCACATTTCTTCAGACTGATTCGTGGATTGTTCGAAAACTCATCAACTCGGTCATTTTGTTTCCTATTTCCCAGTTATTTTCTTCAAGGCACAACCGAAAAACTGGCTAAGGGGCGCGGAAGCTCTGTCTCGTTAAGGTTAGGCCGATTCTTGCTGGTACTGCCAGATGACGAGAAAGTAAACCCTCCAGACTGCAGAGCCATTTTTTTTATCTAACCACGTTTGTCTCTTTTCTTTCTTGTAGGTGCTTGTAGCATACGCAAGATACAATCCCTCGCAAGCTGCTGTCCTTCGTCTTGCTTTCTATCATCTTTCCATGCCCTTATATATGTTTTACTAACACCATTGTACCAAGTTTATTATGTAAGCACTTGCATACTGCTCACTAACACTTGTTACGTTACAAATTATTACGTTTGCATAATTGGAGAATAGACCTCTTTGCATAATTGGAGAATAGACCTCCAATATAGAGGCGCGCGCATTACCCCCTCCCGCGAGCGACAAAAACCGACGAGTCGCCAGAGCATCTCGCCGGCGAGCCCCGCAGTTATCGGCCAGCAAGCTTCCCGATCCCACGTCTCTTGTGAACATGTGTGAGACGAGTTCAGTTTCGCCGGGTGCGCCCCTCCGCGTGTCCGCGTATGGACGCTGCTGGGACCAGAAAAGTAGCGCGTAAAGCCGCTGTTAGCCCATAAACCAAACGTGAGTCAATACAATGTTTACCCTTTGTGTGCAAATAATGTTTTTAAGCCCCTAAAAA
The DNA here is from genome assembly GCA_936435175.1 of Glyphotaelius pellucidus. NCBI lineage: Eukaryota > Metazoa > Arthropoda > Insecta > Trichoptera > Limnephilidae > Glyphotaelius > Glyphotaelius pellucidus. Next base: position 10,076,374 of record OW386556.1, read on the forward strand.
GCGTGTAGAGAGCAGAGATTGACGTTCAAACTAACTTTCAGCTAGGATTGTTCATCCCTATGTACTATTGTGACTCCTAGAATTGAATAAACTATTTATGTGATAACCTACCGTGTTTTGCTTGTCGAAAGAGGCCCTGGGAGGATGAGAAGCGTGAAGCTCCGAACCACAGGCACTAGCCTTGGGGTTAAGAGAAAACATACTTGCGCCGCAAACCTGAGCTAGTTTATTTGGGGCAAGTCCAGCATCTAATTGTATTAAATATGTGGGAGCTTTCTCCTGGAGGCAATGGCCTCCACACCTCTGCCACTAACGTTAGCACCCACGCCGACGCTAACACTGGCGCGCTAAACGTGGGGCCATTTAAATTTTTCTGTTCCACCACGGCCTCGTTCCCAAGCAACAATTGTAAACTCTGAAATGTTATTATGATGTATTGTTTATTCCCAATTGTCTAGCACTTCCAACAGGAATCTCGGCGCGAACGTAACTTCGAATCACAATTTAAATTATTACGGGCGCGATTTTATCATTTGTGAGTCGTCACTCGACAAAACATTATTACCGGTATTCCAACGCAAGGTGCCCAACCTAGGAAGTTGTCGCTGCGAATAATACAGTGATTACAAAGTGTCGGCCGATTAAATTTGCTATTTTCAATACAAGTGAATAGTGGAAATAAACACAAATTAAAGAAGAATTTATTCAACAATTAAAATCATGAACATGATAAACAAATCATCCGCTTGGTCCCGAAAGTGCTAAATATTTTTATAATATACTATACTGCAGCACGCTGGTCCATTTCTTAAACGGACACTTGCTGACACCTAGGGAACAAGTGGATTTAAATTCTTTCTGTCATTTGACAATTGGGTATTTTTGACTCTGTCGTTTGCTGAAACCGGGTCATGCCGAACCACATTCGACTAGATGCAAAAAATGCTTAATTCGCGTTGACGTGGATTCCTCGACATCTGACACTATAGTACCTTGTCAATTGACAAAGAAGGTAATATCTTGTCGAAAAGACGAAGAGAATTCGCGTGTAAATACCAGAAAAATTGGTGCTGTCTAAAATCAGGCTATAGGAAGCCGCGTAAATGAAACCAGGCCCCCAAGATATTGTTGAATTCTCAAACGAATTACTTCCACGAAAACTTGTGAAAAAAAAAAGAAGAAACATTGCTTTCTGGATTTTTTCGATTTTTTTCTTTTTTTTCGAAATTTTTAATTTTCGAAATTTTTTTCCAAAACGCTTGGATTTTTTCTTAAAAACGCGTGGCCAGAGGAAAATCTCTGCCCAAATTTTCTCCAGTTTCGGACTCTGAAAAATTTTCGATTTTTTTCTTTTTTTTCGAAATTTTTAATTTTCGAAATTTTTTTTCCAAAAACGCTTGGATTTTTTCTTAAAAACGCGTGGCCAGAGGAAAATCTCTGCCCAAATTTTCTCCAGTTTCGGACTCTGAAAATTTTTTCGATTTTTTTCTTTTTCTCGAAATTTTTAATTTTCGAAATTTTTTTCCAAAACGCTTGGATTTTTTCTTAAAAACGCGTGGCCAGAGGAAAATCTCTGCCCAAATTTTCAAATAACCCAAACACTTACAAATACGCGTTTTTTCGCAGAAGCATTTTGTAAAAAAAAATACGTCCCCAGTGGTCAATCCCTGGCAAAATTTCTTTCCAATTACGGATAAAGAGTCGAGTTCTCGTTTTTCTTCCAACGTAAGGTCACCCTGACACGACCCTATACACTATGGAAGTCCCTCAAGTCACGCTGGGTATAATCCCCCACATTTCTACGTCAAAAAAGGAAGAACTACTACAGGCCCTGAGAAGTAGAAAGATTTCTCCCAGGAATAAATCCAAAAAATGCCTTATTCAATATGCTTCTTTCTACAACAAAAAGTACATCAGGAAGCACGTCACGTTCAAGGAAGAAGACATCGTCTGGAGGAGAAACAACACTCTGTCACAAGGTGCGCTGTACTTCTCTGCCAAATTGGCACCCCGTTTTGTAAAGACGAAAGTTCTAAAGAAAATCTCACACCTGGTTTACCGATTGTCCGACATCTCTGGTAAACACATAGGTAACTACCATATAAAGGACATTGTAAAAAGTGGGAACATGGAAACAAACTCCATTGCCACGCCCGTATAACCCCAACGGTTATTCCTTGACTCCTAGCAACCATTCGTCTACACCGTGACATGGATCACTATGGAAGTCAACCTTTTTTGTTTCGTCACTAATGAGCGGCCTCTCGTAAACGATCGTCACTCATTAGGACACCCAAACGAAACCTTTCTAGCTCTGGCACAGTGGTGTCAACTGTAGCCAAAGTCATGGAAGAAATTATAATTCTCCCTTGTGGTTTCGTTTCATTTTTATTTTATTTTTTTGTATAAATATCTCGTCATCATCAGTCATTCGCCTCTAATTGCTGCCCCAGGTGTCAAACCTTGGAAACATCGTTTTCTAAGCATGCACACCTCTACCTGAAATTGATCACTTCGGAGAAAGGAATTCCCTGTGGTTTACTGCAAGTAGTCAGAGACTACGTGCCCAAGGTTTTGTGCATCGTCACAACTCGCAGCATCATATTTTCACATCATCGTGTCATACCTCGTCACCCCTTTCTAAATGTTAGAAAAATCTTTTTTGTACATTAAATATCGGGTCCTCGCCAAAGTGCATCTAACCCTTATGTCATATGTAGTTAAATTAGGTAAGCAAACCTGTGTAAACCCACGGCGGTATCAGATGTTTGCTACCCGTTCTAAGTTTTTTTCTGTTTTTTAAGAAAATAGAATGGCGCTCAATAAATAACCCAAATTGCTCTAGCTCTCCCCAGAACTGGATGTGGAGTCTGGAAAGTATCGTTATAAAAGGGACAACTTTCGACGTGCCTCTTCATTAACGATAAAATTTTTTTTTACAACATTTCAGCAACATTGAGTCATCCTTGGTCTCAACTGCTCAAACTGAAATTTTGGGGTTGCCTTGTTGTGACTTATCACGTGCAAAGTACGAGGTCACAACAAGAAGCCAGGTCTCCAAGTGAACCACCCTGTGAACAACCCATCCCATTATTATAATTTTCATAACACCCAAGTGTGTTCATCGCAGTCTGTTTAAGTAAGTAAAACCTAGAAGGTCTTAAACACTCAAATCGGACCAATGTAAATAATTTTCCTTGTCAAAAACGATAAGCGCATGTCTTGTATTGTTGCTACCATCGTACGTGTAAGTACAACAAAAAGTTGTACCATCACGATACGATACTCTGTGCATAACCCAAAGGGTTTGTACCACAAAGGATCTCTTTTGCGGTAAGCTTAGATGAAATTCACATTCCATCAGCACGCCAGAAATTTTTTTTTTGTCCCTTAATTGTTGAAGTATAAAATCCTGGCCAGATCTTCAAATATGTTTTTTGCCTTTGTGCAAGTCTTTAACGTACGCTAATATGGATTTATTATGCTACGGTATTGTTGTACTAAGTAAATCAGTATGTCTCGCAGTCTGTATTGAATAGGTACCTTTATATGAACGTTAACCTTTTGTTGCCATCATAGGTGGGAACCTTATAAAATCTGCCATCATAGGTGGGAACCTTATAAAACCTGCCGTCATAGATGGGAATCTCAGAATATCTACCTAATGCGATACGGGGAGCCCGTTATAATTACTCTGTGGGTTTTTGTCAGAAATGTCATAAATACCTAGTCTTTTGCACCTCCCTTCAATACTGGGCAACCCAGTTGTAATTCGTTCATTGTTATCCGTGAAGACGTTATAAAACTTACTTGCAAATCTTTTGATCTCGCAATCTTGTACGCTATACGTGAAGACGTTATAATACTCACCATGAATCGTGCGAACGAAATAATATCAAACCTTTATGTGTGAACTACTCAATGTAGTCCACACCCCTTTTTTAATCATTAATATGCCCGTGGACTTCCTGTCACAAGAACCCAGGAACTATCTACTATCTCAAAAGGACTAATCATACGCTTCACTCATGATTATGGGGCATCGTGTCGTGGGAGTTAAGTTGATGGACACAAAAACACCTAACTCGTTGTCTGGGAGACGAACAAAGAAAAATCCCCAGGTTTGTGAGATTTGAGCAAGGGTCTGTCATTTCTCGCAAACAAGTAGGAGAATAAAACGACCCCTAATCTTCTGCCCAATACACGTAGAGGATTAGACTCTTTTATGTCAGTGTATTCTTTTGTCCAACACTACCAAATATTATTGTAATGTGCCAGGATGACTGCTGTAGACCTTGTTTCACCTCCACCCAGAGGTCGAATTTCGGAAATAGCCGAGTCCCCAGCAGTTTTCTTCGTTCAAATGTTCCCAATTATCACCCTTCCCCTTCCTCGAAATTATCCGTGAGTGGGGATATATGCGTTACGCACTTGGCGTTTCGTTTGTCAAATGGGACAATCTTCATACGCGGATCCTTTCAACTTCCTACTCCTTTCCCAGTTGTCATTATTGTAATGTGCCAGGATGACTGCTGTAGACCTTGTTTCACCTCCACCCAGAGGTCGAATTTCGGAAATAGCCGAGTCCCCAGCAGTTTTCTTCGTTCAAATGTTCCCAATTATCACCCTCCCCCTTCCTCGAAATTATCCGTGAATGGGGATATATGCGTTACGCACTTGGCGTTTCGTTTGTCAAATGGGACAATCTTCATACGCGGATCCTTTCAACTTCCTACTCCTTTCCCACTTGTCATAACTAATTTTGTACGCAATGTTTTGTTTTTCGAAAGTAGAAAAAATGCTACCGTATAGACGTGAGCATAGGTCATGGAAGACCAACTTCTTTCGAATGGGGAATTTTGTTATACGTACAATCCCTTAACCACGTATTCTTGGAAATGTATTTGGTAAAGAAAAAAAAAACAAAAGGGGTTACACAGAACCTGTCCTTGAATACGTACCTTTGTAACATGTATTAGTCATTAGCCACTTTTAGTTAGCTCTCTCTCCGTCTCTCTCTCTACACGCCAAACAAATCCAACTTTTTCTCAACATGCACACTTGTTTCTCTCCAAACTTTTTTCATCATTGGTCTACTAGGCAGGTAAACTTCAAGAATTTTGTTCTGATAATAATTTTTGCCGGATTAAAAAAAAAAAAACCAGCAGCTCTGCACCCTACCTACATCTGCGCCCTCTTCATGCTGCCCTCGCTACCGTCACGGAGGTCCCATGCCTTCAATCCCTGCGTACCAAAAGCACCCGACCGCATCTAACATAACCTAGTGTGAGTCGTGCGTGTAGTTGCGAATTGTATCACCACAAAGAACCGACACTCAAAACAAACCCGAGCACGCCAGCTCTAGGTTGGTTCCTGTTCCTGCTGCATAATGCAAATGTTCCTGTTGCCCTTGTGCAAATGTTCTGCAGCCATTATGCAAATGTTCCTGCTGCATAATGCAAATGTTCCTGTTGCCCTTGTGCAAATGCTCTGCTGCCATTATGCAAATGTTCCTGCTGCATAATGCAAATGTTCCTGTTGCCCTTGTGCAAATGCTCTGCTGCCATTATGCAAATGTTCCTGCTGCATAATACAAATGTTCCTGCTGCATAATGCAAATGTTCCTGTTGCCCTTGTGCAAATGCTCTGCTGCCATTATGCAAATGTTCCTGCTGCATAATGCAAATGTTCCTACTGCACAATGCAAATGTTCCTGCTGCCATTATGCAAATGTTCCTGCTGCATAATACAAATGTTCCTGTTGCCATTGTGCAAATGTCCTACTGCCATTGTGCTGATGCTCCTGTGCCCTTGCGCAAATAACAATACCAACGATTGTTCATAAAACAATCCCACTACATACAAAAACCAGTGTACCAACCACCAATTACGATTCCACTCTCCAGTACTTCAATGGTTTCGTACTGGCTCACCCACAGGATCCGGAAGCAGTTACCCTTTCGACCTCTGTGACAGGTAGAACTCTCCACACCACCTAGAAGCCTCATCCTGTGTTCTCTTCCTCGTATTTTCTTAAAGGCCCTAGTGTTCCTTGAGTGTAATCTCAAATGGGCCAGGTTACTGTGACAAAGTAACCTTGTAACTTCAGTGAAACGTTCAACCATCCCAGACATCCTACGCAAACCACGTTCGCAAACATTAGCTCACAGACCAATGATACAATTTTAGAGTTTTTTTTTCTATCACTGCATAACCCTTGTACCTTTCTTCAACAGATCCTTGTTCTTTGCAACTGTATTTATGTATGCCACTGCCTTTATGTACATTTATTGACAATTCCTTGTTTCACCATGTATCATCTCTTTTGTGTTCTGTTCATAACTATTCTCCAGCTAGGAATTTCTCTCTCTCTCTCTCCTCGTTTCTCTTAAATGTTTTTGGCACAAGTGCTGAAAGGGTAAGAGGATTTATTAGCCCTACAGCTCCATTGCCACGTCGCTTTTTATTGCGGCGAGGGGGGAAGTGTTACGTTACAAATTATTACGTTTGCATAATTGGAGAATAGACCTCTTTGCATAATTGGAGAATAGACCTCCAATATAGAGGCGCGCGCATTACCCCCTCCCGCGAGCGACAAAAACCGACGAGTCGCCAGAGCATCTCGCCGGCGAGCCCCGCAGTTATCGGCCAGCAAGCTTCCCGATCCCACGTCTCTTGTGAACATGTGTGAGACGAGTTCAGTTTCGCCGGGTGCGCCCCTCCGCGTGTCCGCGTATGGACGCTGCTGGGACCAGAAAAGTAGCGCGTAAAGCCGCTGTTAGCCCATAAACCAAACGTGAGTCAATACAATGTTTACCCTTTGTGTGCAAATAATGTTTTTAAGCCCCTAAAAAGCGTGTAGAGAGCAGAGATTGACGTTCAAACTAACTTTCAGCTAGGATTGTTCATCCCTATGTACTATTGTGACTCCTAGAATTGAATAAACTATTTATGTGATAACCTACCGTGTTTTGCTTGTCGAAAGAGGCCCTGGGAGGATGAGAAGCGTGAAGCTCCGAACCACAGGCACTAGCCTTGGGGTTAAGAGAAAACATACTTGCGCCGCAAACCTGAGCTAGTTTATTTGGGGCAAGTCCAGCATCTAATTGTATTAAATATGTGGGAGCTTTCTCCTGGAGGCAATGGCCTCCACACCTCTGCCACTAACGTTAGCACCCACGCCGATGCTAACACACTGTATGCAGGGACATTGGAGGTCTAGATTCGTTCTAAACTAAATGTAGCTTCGTTCTTTAAAAAAAAAATAGAGTCTTTGCGAGAGCCTTGAAGAAGTAACCATCTGTTACTTATACCAAATTTTTATTTTATATCCATCACCAACAGAGTAGACTATTTTATCTCCTGGTTTGCAGGACTAATTTGCCAATAGTCATGTCGGCGGAGAGAGCTGTTTTATTATGAATTTAATCAAAATCAATCACTTCGAAAATTTACATGTTGAATATCAATGAAGCTAAGTTTAAACAGCAAGCTTTGTTTCTGCTTGTATACGACCTTATTCTCAAATGTATAGATGCATATGCAGTTTTGCGGTGTCTCAAAAGATGACAGTCAAGTAGTACCATAGAAGAAGGACGTCTATCGTTGTTTGTGTCTAATACATGAACCGTTACAGAAATAGCCGACGACATACGATAGACAGCTGGGCTCTCTCAGTGTAAGGCTCTCTGGCTTCAAAAATTACTTGGAACATCCAATAGAATGGACGTCTGGGCCAGTTCGATTTTTATTATAAACCTTACCATAAAGCAACAACGATAAAGTGGTTCGCTACATTTGGTAACTTAGCACGAGTGCCCAAGTTCATGGGGTAAGGTTTGTCCAGGTCTTTGGCGGCCGATGCGTCTGCCTGCCTGCCGCGTGGTGGGCAGGATCGAGAGAGACTGGTCTCAACCTATCACTTTGCATCTCGGTTGGAGGGATGAATTCATTCGTCGAATGGATACACTGACATCCAGATTCCTACTCACCCCTCATACTTATTTCCTTCCCAGAACTTCTTCTCTTTCCTTTTCTCCCTACAAAGCATCCCATAAGATGACATAGGCCCGGAGGAAAATTATTTTCCTCAGGGCCTTTCGTTTGGAGCTAATGCAAAAAAATTATAAAAAAATAAAGTGACTTGTAATTTAGATGAACTTCGATCATTAGTTGAGTTTCCTAAACACATTTCGAGTTATCTCAATCAACTGGCATTGAAGAACATTACGATTTGTTTGTACTTGGTTTTTAATATTTTTAAAGCAGTATTAGCTTTGAATTCGCATTAAAATTGCAATTTTTTTATTGTTTTTAAAGGGAATAAAGAAATTTAAATAATATTATTTTTTTATTTTAACTTTTATGAGTAAAACCTCAAATTGTAATATTTAATTAAATGAAGACACTATGATCGAAAACTCAATCGAAAATCTGGAAACAGAAAAATCAGAAAAAGATATTGTTATATTCATCCTAGACTTGCAGAAAAGTCAATAGATGTCGCACTTTAAATAAAATGGATAAAAATTTATCCAGACACCATCTAGATTGCATTTAGTTCGAGTTGAATCTTGTAATCATCCATAAAGATGGCAGCCAATAAAAATATGCGTTAATAAAAATGAAAATAATATGGGTGGTTCTTAGTCAAAGTATGGTACAGTTAAAAGTGACCGAATTTGATATCGACACCTTAGCTCAGTGGACAAGAGCACCCACCCGGAAAGTAGGGAGGTCCTGGGTTCGAGTCCCAGAGGTGCAAATATCTTTTTCTGATTTTTCTGTTTCCAGATTTTCGATTGAGTTTCGCTCATAGTGTCTTCATTTAATTAAAAATTTAAATAATTTACTACTATGGGATCCCAATAAAAACGAACTAGAAAAATTTTCAAGCATTTAAATTGCATAAAAAATTCAATAAGAATCAAAATGTTAGGTAAATCATCCAATATCTCGGTTAAAGTATCTCATTATCCAGGGGTCCGTGCCTCGCAAAGGGCTCGCCGGATCAGAGGTCTCCAGCCTCCATGCCCGTGCATTAATTAAATAAGTTGTGGCACAAGTCAGGAATACAAACACTAACCAGCACAGTCAACTTTGGACCAAGAATTGCGAATACCACCTTCTATTTTCTATATTTTCATCATCTTGACTTTGTAAATTTTCGATGTTTATTTTATGCAGGAGAAAAAAACCTTCAAATATTTTGCATCAATATCATCAATATAAAGAAGATCATTAAAATATCTATTGATCCTAATTTTTATACAAATTTTTAAATAAGAACGTTGGTTATTTAAATTTTGAATGTATTCTTTTCGGGACATTTAAAAGAGTAACCAAAACTTATTTTTAATTTAGCTTCACACCAGCGGCGTGGCGTGCCTTGTAGCCCAGTCAATGAACGCATTGAACTGGAACATGCTAGAGGAAAGCTGAATTTTTGCAGGTGGATAGTACTTCTTATGTGGAGTATTTTCCAAAAAAGTCCCCACCCCTCCCCCGCTTGCTTCCTCCCCTGTCCCCTCCCAAACTTTACAATTTTAGAGTTCTACAAAATCCATTATATCTCTTAAACTATTATATGCATCTGAAAAAAAATTTCTCCGTTAAACTTCTTAGAAAGCTGTCTAAAAATAAGGTGTCTATTTGTCTTTGTTATCTATTACGGTTTGGCAAATAATAATGACATTGTCGCTAAAATATTTTTTTTTTTCGTAAAATTTTGATTTAAAGGTGAATATTTTTTTTATCTGGGGGGACACGCAAAAATATTTCATATAATTTATTTGCCAAATTTAATAAGCTTTAAAACGATGTATAATATTGCTTACCTTTATTCTTAATACTGGTCAAAATCCGATTCGATAGCAGGGCGGCACGGCGTGCTTGGCGGTCGGGCCTAGCTCGCTGTGCTTGCAGATGACCGATTTGAGCTTAGGTAGGTATTTATAGTTTTAAATTGAAACACCGAGTACTTTTTAATTGATTCACGATTTAAAAACGCTTTAACACTAAACTGTATAGTAATAGTAGTAATGGAGGCTTTCTTACCTTGCTTTAAAAAAACGTCTTAAAATAAAGGTGGATGCGAAGCTAGTTCAAACTCAGAGTAGGATTTGAGCTTTGCAGGACTGTCACATACGCATAATATTCTATTGAATATCTGATTAGGGTTGATTATAAATTCTTTGTTTCTAACTTTGTTAGATTTATTACTGGCTTGAATATCAATCATATCCAATCTGTGTAGTTTTACTTCTGAAAAACTTTGCCCTGCCATTTTCTTCATAGCTTTGAACCTTACCTCATAAGCATCGTCATATGTTTTAGTTGAGTCTGATACTAATCTCGAAGAAATGCAAATTAATTCACCAGACTTTCGAGCAAAAGTATTGTGTGTCACCAGTATAAATTTTGTTAAGTCTTGTTTGAAAAGCTTCACTGATTGAAATGAATAATGGAGCTCCTAATATCCATTTACTGAGAAATCCCACACCCTTGCGTAAGTGCTCCTACTGTTTTTAATGACTTCATCAAGGATTGTTCATGTCAATGCATGTATCAGTCCAAACTCCTGAGCAAAACATGTTGTTAAGTAAAAACATATTGTAAGTTTTGCTGTCCGACTTGTCGCTTTGATTGTGTTTTAAGTGTCGGTGAAATGTTTAAGATTTATTGCAACTGATTCGTCTTCACAAGCTTATTCATGTGGCATCTTCTTGTTCACAATATTTCTTTTATTTCACGAGGAAAAAATGTATCATGAGAGTCATTGCAAATTATTTTGACGATTGCAGCGCCTGTAAGAACATAGGCTCTTACAGCTCTTGCATAAGCGTGTCCTTTTATCACGTGTATCACTGTGGGACCTCCGTACACAGTTTTCCATAAATCTTCGAGCCCACTTTCTTCCGTGATCCAATACATCCCAAATATGATATTTACAAATGAAACTTCCTAGTCATACAATAATTTTTGAAATTTCAGATGATCCACCAGCCCCCGCTACCATTTCAATAGGTTTGAGAAAAAGCGGTTGGTCGAAGTTACAATGTCACACAATCGTTCATAAACCCGTTCCAGCTAACTTTTGAATGCACAATGCTAATTTTATGTCACTTCACCACAAATAATTGGTTGGAGATACAAAAGATAATGAATCGGCATGCTCTTTTCTGAAAGATATACATTCACTGACATCTTTGATGGTTACATCTTTCAAGCCGCTCTTTTTTCTCTTCGCGTAACAAGGTTGAAGGATATTTTCTTGATTAACGTAATTTCCATTTCATCACTGAAGACGAAGTACATCTAGACTTGTAAAATTAGAGGCTGGATTGATGCACATTGCACTTTATTCTTCCCACGGCATGAAATGTGCTTAGGCCATCAAATTTTTCATTTTTAATTTTTCATTTCAATGGCATTTTCGAACACAAATTGTTAGAATGTATCATCTTCGATTGTAGGAGGCCCAGCTCTTATTACAGATCTTTGGTATCTGTCACCTTCATGACACGACGAACAAATGCCCAATGACGACAACACTTCTATTAAATTCTTAGATCCGTACATTCTCTGTAGAAAACACAAACTTGTCTGAATTGATGACAAAAAGACCTTGGCCTTGCAGATGCTATTATGGCGTGGTTAATTACTAAACGTCTTCTCGTAACATCAGGTCCATTATCATACAATCTCTTCTTGGTTACAGTTAACGTGAACAGATTCAGAGTTTGAGGAACTAAATCATCACCCCCACGACTGATTTCCGAAACATCAGGATAGCTTTCACAATCATGTGGCATTTTTTTAAACTTCTTTTCTGATTATTTCTGCGGCAGCAAGTACAATTCTTAAACATTCCAGATTTGCATTCTTTTCTTTGTTTCTGTACCAGTCGCCTAGTATCTTATAACTTGAGTGAGACAGAAAAACTGTCATGTGCATGTATACATAAAATCTTGAAAATAGTCAATGTATACATAAAATCTTGAAAATAGTCAATTACTTGTTTTTTAGGAAATGTATATGAGTACGGAAGATCACTGCCACAAATGTCTTTTACTATTTTCCCTAATTTCTCTAATATAAACTGACATTCGTCAGTATTTTCTAAAAAACTACAGAGTTTAAGAAAATTTTTAGCTGAATTATCATATTTAGGTGTTCCTATATACTGAGTTGGTTTACTTTTACAGAACTTCTTGTAGCAAATGCCATGATAGCGAGCTTCTGCTACGACCAAATCAAACACACCTAAAAGTTTAGATTTTATTTTTGCACCCCATTTGTCATCTATTATATTACAATGTTTCCCCTATTTCTGGTCTTAACACCAAATGTTTTGTTAACGATATTTATGAGATAGTTTAAAATCAAACGCTGTTTTTTATTATCAAAAATAATACTCACAAATAGTTCTCCGTGAAATTAAATGTATTTTCTAAATGCCTTAGGAATGGCTGAGGTGTACCTACTGGTCAATAGGCTACAATTAACATTTGTAAAAGCTTTAATACTGCTAGGCTTATTATACATTTTTCTACAATCTACGTGGACAGTTGGTTACGCTACCTAAAGTGGTTAATTTAACATAATTATTATCTCTTTCAATACTAGCGTTAATTAGCATTTGTAACCCTTTCTTTACTTTAACAAAATTTCCTGGAAGGTATTTTTTTTACATAAAATACACAATAAGTTCTCTTCAGACATTTTCAGTGGTTTTTTTTTTATTTATTAATTGTTAATTAATTTTTTCTCAATATTTTAACCTGATGAAGGAGGGAAAACGCACAAAAAACTTGATACACGGCTTGGCGCAACCACCTCAAAATATAACCACAAAACCGACACACACCTTAACCTTAAGACATATCTTTTTTTTTTAACATATGAGATCAAACTGACCATATTTATTTATTTTTTCGTTTGTTTCAACTTGATAAAACAGTAAATAGCGACGCGACAAGAACGACATGTCGCTTGGCCTCGCCACTCCGTGTTACGGCCAGCCCGCGCACGCCGTTGCGTTTGTCCACTATTTTCGATAGAAATAAAAGATGTAAGTAAACATTGTTATGCATGGTTTTAAAGCTTATTAAATTTGACAACTTATTTGTCGAAAGTATTTTTTCATATTTTCTCAGACAAAAAAAATATTCAACTTCAAAAAATAATTTTGCAAAAAAAAAAATTTTTTTAACAACAATCTCATTATTATTGGCCAAACTAATGCAGATATTAAAAAAAGTTTTATTATAGAATTTTTAGGCAATTTTATAAGAAATTCAACGATGAAATTTTTTTTCTGATATATCTTTTAGTTTACGAGATATAATCGCTTTAGTAGAACCCCACATTTTAATGTTTGGGAGGGCACAGGGGAGGAAGCAAGCGGGGGAGGGGTAGGGACTTTTTTGGAAAATACTCCACATAAGATGTACTATCCACCTGCAAAAATTCAGCTCTCCCCTAGCATGTTCCAGTTAGGGCCTGTTTTTTGTCTAGATTGACTGGGCTATTGGAGGGGCCTCGTATCAAAATTAGTTGGGGGGCCCAAATGAAGGGTAAAGATTTCTTTCAAAAGAAACAAAAGCCCGGGGGCCCCGTATCATTAATACGTCTGATACGGCGGTAGCTTTGCCCCTGCTTCACACATAAGGCCTTGAGGAAAAAATCCTTCAGAGCCTATGTCATCTTTGGATATGCTGTGTGGAGGATCTTTTTAGTTAAAGGAAGAAGCGGAAGTTGTGGGAAGGAAAAGTATTAGGGTTGGGTAGGAAACTCGGGGTCAATTTGTCCAAGAGTGAAGGACGTATGAATCCATCCCTCCCATTGCGGTGCGTGGCGATTGGTCGATGGGTCTAGAGCGTCTGGCTGGAGAGTTCAAAAGACCTCTTTCAATCAGTTTCTCCCGATCCGACTCGCCACGCAGTATACGGGTAAATGCATCCGCCGTGAACACCTAGACAAACCTCAATTCACGAACCCTAACACCCCTGCTAAGTAATGTTGCAAACCACTTGGAGTGACCTATGAAAGAGGTGTTGGTTATCCAATAAATGATTCCCAGAGCGGCGGTACCTACACCCGCCTTCCAAATTGAGTGGCACGCAATTGATTGGTACGCAAAAGCAAAGTGATAAAAAATTGCATTGCTTTTTATTTCTTAACCTTTTTTCATTTCTCCGGCATTAACTGTCTGAAAAGTTCTAGATTTTTTGCTTTAGAAGAGTTTTATTTTGTAATGTACATTTGTTACTTTTTTCACATTTCACTACTGGTTTCCACACATATGTATCATTAAGTAACTTTTAAAAGCTTTAAAAACTCGGCTTCAAGATACGTCGTGTGGAAATGGGGTGTGAAATTTTTTAATAAAAATAACAGTAGTTTATTTTTTTTTTTAATCCATGATATGGGGAAAAGAATTCGATCCCAAACGTCCCATTATTCATTTTGATAAGTATAATACAATGTTAATCCAATAAAAATTTAGAAAGAAAAGTAAAATTTAAAAAAACATAAAAATTTAACTATCATTTGTATGGGGCGTGGTTCTGAGTGAGCTCGGAGTGGCGCTTGGTGCTGGAAGGCTGCGTTCACCATCGTGTTGTCTGAGGCCATTAGCCGCATCCTAGCTCCAGTGACGATGTCTCATCAGGCCGGTGAATCCGTTGAGTTCTTGTTCCGTAAACATAGCCTATGCTGCAGTACATTTTGTATCCAAATATAATTCAACAGGTGTTATTATAGACGTTCGATCCAGCTGATTTGGCAGTGGTACCATGTTTCACACAATATAGGCTAGTACGAAATACATTGAATTGGAGGAAACACAACCAAGTGCCATTTCTTGTGATCTTCTCTATTCTATGATTTCAACTCTTATAAATAATGCCATTGAATTCAATTAACTGTATCCTAAATAAATCAAGCATCCCAAATAAGGGTGGAAGGCAAAAGTAGATTTTTTCTTTGGACTGATGTTAATTTTTCAAAGGGCCACTTAATAAGGGATGAAACCTCTTCTGGGGTGACAATCATTCGAAAAATGTTCATTTAAAAAAAAAAAATCACAACTTCTTCCGTCTTTCCGTGGTTAACATTATTTTTTATTATTTGCAAAGTGTTAATTGCTTTACCGTTGTAAAAATCAATGCTTTCAGCTGAGTCGCATCTTCGACAATTTTAAAGTAGGTATGCAGTATTTACTTGACAGTTTATACGCATAAAATTAATAAGAGGCGGAATTGAAAACGACTGTAAGAATCGATGTAGGAAAAAGTAAAGTAGATGATAAAGGTTTGAAAAAAAAAACCTGGCTATTGGGAATAATTTATTGGATAACCAATACCCCTGCCATATGTCACCCCAAGTAGTTCTCTAAGTTTGGTGACTTGGGTGCCCGGGCTCGTAAGGTAAGGATTGTTTAGGTCTTGGCGGCCAATGCGTTTTTCCACTTACTACATGGTGGGCTGGAACGGGAGAGATTGATTGAGGGAGGGCTAACTTAAGCCTTTCTAGCAAGACCAAATTGAGCCATCGCCTTGCAACGCAGTGGGAGGGTTTTTTTTTTTTACATTAACTCCACACACAAGGGCCCTGAGGGAAATAATTTCCCTCAGGGCCTATGTCATCTGGGATGTGTAGGGTCTTTTTGAGGAGAGGAAGGAATGAACATTGGGTCTTGAAGAGACCCATGTTGTAGGAGGGAGGAAACACAGATGCCGGCAAATCGTTCCATAGCCGAGCTGTTGAACTCAAGAACGAGTCGGTAATACGTAACTCCTAGACATTGACCTCCAACCCATATTTTTCCTTCCCAAAACTTCCTCTCCTTCCTTTCCCTAAAAATACCCTCCACTCAGCGTCCCCTAAGATGAAATAGGCCCTGAGGGAATATGTTCAGACGTTCTGATGTTCAATAAAATAAAAGGAAAATTATTGATTACATATGATTTTGAAAAATTCAGTGTAAAACCCGGGCAACATCAGCTATTATTGAAAAGCTTTCGATTCTAATACTAGCGAGGTCATCAATTTCAGATAAATTATAGTATCTGAACCAAAAATTTTTACTATCACCGATTAGTTCTGTAATAGCCGATAAAAATAGTATTCGAATACCAATTTTTTTTTAATCTATGTTAATATTCCACACATCTTTTGAAACACCTTTGAATATGATAATGTCTCCAATAAAAAATAATTCAATTTCCCTGTACAACCTTCCCTTGAAAGCAAGGTCAACCTCCTAGACCCTTTCTCTGAACAGGGTAGACAGTGTACCCTGTATTGATACATTCCACCCCTCACCGCCCCCAAACAGCCAATAAAGGAATGGAGAACATCCCCTAGAAAAAATCCCCAAACCAATTGTCCGGAAGATTGCCTAACCGACCGGAAAATACACCCTTAAAAATTCAATTCAGGAACAACGGCTATCGGTTAAGATTTCACAATGTTTTCTTGGCCTTCAGGAAGGCTTCAAGGTTTGTTTTAGGGTGACAATATTGTTTAAGGCGGATAATATCACGTCTTTAACAATAATTGATATAAGATCGACTGTGCATTAAAACTTAAGTATCAAATATCATGTCCGCGTTTATTTAATTTTTTTTTACATGAGCTCTACACAAGAGGCCCTGACGAAAATTATTTCCCTTAGGGCCTGTGTCATCTTTGGGGATGCTGATTTAAGGGGTGGGTAGGAATCTGGGGTTCAGTGTGTCCTGGTCATCCACCTTCAAGACCTAGACAAACCTTACCCCGTGAACCCAGGCACCCCTGATAAATCAGCGAACCACTTGGGGTGACCTCCGGCAGAGGTGTTGGTTATGCAAAAAAGGTTCCTGGGCGGCGGTACCCATTCCCGCCTCCCAAAATGTCTATTTCCAATTTAATTTTTTTTTATTTTAAATTCCTAACACCGGAGCAGGAGGATCTATTTCGGAGAGTAATTTTGGAGTAATTAAAACGCATTGATTTTTGATAGCCATGAAATTGACTATGTGCCATTTTGAATTTTACTTTTAAATGGCTCCAGTTAAACACCGATTCTCTTCCCATTTCCATTTTTATTCGTATTCAAATCTGCCCTGTTGTAAATTCTTGTCGTTATGCTTGTCAACATCGCTTGGGGAAAGATGGGCTTTGTGTGAATTTATTATTTATCTGCGAACTAAACGTAGCTTTACCTAACCATTCTAAGCAATGTTATGAATCTGAAAAAATAGTATCTCAGCAGGTAGCATTTTTCTCTCTTTTTGACTCTATGCAACGGCATATCGCTTTGCCTTAGAGTTCATTGAATTAATCGAGGAATCAGAGAATTACTTAAAATGAAAACCCTTTTAAATGTCTAATTTGAGATTTTTACAGCCAAAAGGTGTGTTAGACCTATTTCTGGTATGTTAGACCGTTTTGCGCTAACCCCTTATTTAGTCATTGTTTCGCATTGCATTACAGTGTCCATTATCAGGGCATAACAGCGTCCATCACACACATTTGCCGTGATGATGAACATTTTAATGCTGTCTGAAACTTTGCCTAAAGAAGAAAATGAAGATAAAATTGTGGCTCTTAGTCAAAGTATGATAACAAAGATAGTATGATAAAAATGACCGAATCGGATATCGACACCTTGTCGCAGTGGTTAGCGCAGTAGCCTGAAAAGCCAAAAGTCCTGAGTGTGTGTCCCATTACTTATTCATTGAAGTCAATGTTAGCTCTCAAAAGAAAATATGAAACAGAAAAATCAAAACAAGATTCACTCCCATCTAGGAATTAAGCCCAGGACCTAAGCCTTGCCAGGGCTCTGCTCTAACCACTGAACTAATTCGACCCTATCCTCTGCGGTCATATTTGACAGTATCATTAGACTAAGAGCTACCAATATCATCTTAATTTTCTTAACGCATATTTTTATTGGCTGCTTACTTTATGTAACATTACAACATTCTTCCCGAACAAAATTTAACCTAGATAGTGTCTTGGATACAAATATCCATTTTTATTTTTATGTGCGACATCTATTGAATTATCTGAAACAATTTATTTTTGGAATAACTTAACGTGTAAAACCATCATCATTATAGGAAATCATCATTAGAGGAAATGTTAGCAAATTTCAAACAAAAAAAGGACCAGAAAAATCAGAAAAAGATTCGGTCGCATATGCGATAGTAAATTAAAGATAATGTTGATAGTTCTTAGTCGAAGTATGAATCAGTTAAATACGACCGAAGAGAAAGGATCGCATTAGCTCAATGGTTAGAGCAGCGCAAGGCTAAGATCCTGCGTTCAATTCCTAGATGCGATCGAAACTTTTACTGTTGTTTCTATAACAAATTTTGTTTGAGAGTCGCTAACACAGGAGAATCTACCAGTTAAAGGTGTCATATTGTTTGGAACCTACCCACGTGTAAAAAAAATATTCGAAACATAGCTTAGAAGTGAAATGTGTCTCAATTTTTTTCCGTTTTCTACAAAAAATATTTTAAAAATAAACCGTCTAAATTCATATCAATAACATAAGGAAACAATTTTCTCACCCTTCGCTCCTGTGAGAGGGATGTAAATAACTTATGAATTCTTTATTTTTGTCTTCTCCTGTTCCTATCACTTTCAGCGTTGTATCGAATCGTTCCTTAACATTTCCATAAATTCAATTTCCACCCATTCCATCCCCTGGAATTTGCTTACATCGGGGCTAAACCGATAAATAAATAAGAAGGAAGAAGAAGCGGCAGAGAAGAAAGATCGAGATGAGAAGTGAAGTCCTTTGGGTGAAATAAACGACAAACTTGGAGCACAAGTAAAGTTATATCGTTTTAAAAATTCCAATTTTAGAATGGGATGAACTTTGAACGTAACTCAATCTTTTGGATTGTAACTATAACTCGTGTGTTAACTTTTCTACTGGGTTACTTACGAGTTATTCTTATAATCAATATTACTTATTAATATTTCTGTTTTAAAAATAAATTCTGTGGAAATCTTTCACAAGTAACTAAATAGAAATAATAGAAGTTATTAGCCGTGGTCATTCATATACTGTCGAATCCTTTCAAGAAATTTAATATTAAGAGCATCATATTATATGGGGTTCTAACGTTTATTTAAGGCCCTGCTTCCCGCATTTCTAGCGATTTATTACATATTTTCCTTTACTTTAAGTTTTAAAGCTCTTAAAAATATACGTTATTATTACGCGGCATGTTTGCAACGCGTGTAAACAAATAAAAATAAAAATCTCAAATGAAAATATTCCGGGTCGAAATTGTATACTGGCCGGTTTTACCCCATACGGTTGTGCCCCGAGAAAAAAAAGACATTCTTTCACAAATTTAAAAAATGTTACGAAAATCACCCAATAATTATACGTAGTAAAAGTGAAAATATACGTATTTAAGTATTTGACATTTCACTTACCTGCGAATTATAAAAACTTCACTATTAATCAATTCAATAGCGTAAAAATTACATCAGGACACCGAAAAACTTTGAACATGTGGTATCTCGCCAACGGGCAGACATTTACCGACAAGTTTCTACTGACTTGCATTGGTTTTGGAGTCGTACACGGGGCGGGGTGGGTGGCGGGAAAATTTAAAGTAATAAAACTTTTTTACTG
The DNA here is from genome assembly GCA_936435175.1 of Glyphotaelius pellucidus. Taxonomy (NCBI): domain Eukaryota; kingdom Metazoa; phylum Arthropoda; class Insecta; order Trichoptera; family Limnephilidae; genus Glyphotaelius; species Glyphotaelius pellucidus. The sequence continues at coordinate 10,096,022 of OW386556.1, forward strand.
TTTTACCCCGGTATACGGTTTTGTACAGGTTTCCCCTACTTAGCAATGCAAAATCAATTGATTTTGATATGAAAATTAAGTCGCTTAAAAATATTTTAGATTCCTTAATTAAATAATATGTGTAGAAGGATGACTAGATAACTCAGAATCATGAAACTTCAATAGTTTCTTTAAAAAGTGACGAACAAAAATATAAATAAATAATTATTTATAATTATTATCACGATAATATTCTCAACGGATAAATTGCAAGAAACATATCAGTGGTGTGAAAAATTTTTTTGTAATTAATATAAAAATATTTATTCTTTTTGGTAATTTGTGTAGAATTTATCAAAACCATTTTCCAGATATAGAAAAGAACTATCAATGAACATGCGAATGCAACCCTACTTAGTAACCAATTTAGTGATTTTTTTTTCATTTTATGTAAATAAAATAACCATTGAATTTGTAAGCCCATGTACTTGTAGGTATTGTGCATATTGTAGAGATGGACAAAATCATAATAATAATGACAATAATGTTTTTATGATTTGCATCCCGCCATTTTTGAGAACAGTAAATTTAGGAGTATAATAGAAATTTAAAATAAGTAAATGATTGCAGGAGAATGTTATACGACTTGTCGAAATGTAAAATGATTTGATGAAAAAGAGTGTGAAACTTTGGTATGTTTTTAGGTTTTCACGGCCAAAAAGTATTTTTGTTATTGTTTTCGGGGTGTTATGCCGTGTTTCGCTACCTCCTTCTTTAGCCAACGTTTCGGACAGCGTTACAGTGTCTATCATCACTCATCACTCATCTGCCCTGATGATGGACACTGTAACGCTGTCCGAAACGTTGGCTAAAGAAGGAGGTAGCGAAACACGGCATAACACCCCAAAAACAATAACAAAAAAAAAAAGTGTGAAACTTTATTTCATTTAATTTGGGAATAACCGGTTTCCCCTTTCGAGCATCTGCAGACAAAGAAATGAAATGAAATATAAAGTTTCACCATGATTTCACAGTTCCATAAATAAATTGGATACATTGAATCAGCGTAGGTAGAAACATGTTAAACACTTATTTTAAGTTGTCTCAAAATTAAGAAAAAATAAATTAATTAAGAACATGCAGGTTCTACCGGTATTACAATGGAAGATGCTCCGAGGAACTAGCGTCATTGATCCCCTCGGCACCGGTGCATAGTCGGGAAACACGCCAAACGCGCGCTCAACATTTGTACACGGTTGACATTAGTCACATGAGAACGGGTCGTTTCTACGACTCGTTCTTGAGTTCAACAGCTCGGCTGTGGAACGATTTGCCGGCCTCTGTGTTTCCTCCCTCCTACAACATGGGTCTCTTCAAGACCCATGTTCACTCCTTCCTCTCCTCAAAAACACCCTCCACACAGCATCCTCAAAGATGACATAGGTACTGAGGGAAATTATTTTCCTCAGGGCCTCCTGTGTGGAGTTAATGTAAAAAAAGGTTAAGTAAGAACGGGGAATAATTGTTCGTAATTATCTGACAATCATCTCTTTAATAAATAATTTACAGCGTGTCATAATTGAGATTAAAACTTCCGACCCCGAACACATAATCATGCACGTATCACAATCTTCTGAAACTACACACAAAAACTTAAGGGTTAATTCCCCCTTCCTTCTACCCCCCCCCCCCCCCCCCTCCTCCCAGTCTCTCACCCTCCCCCCCTGACGAGTTCGCGTACTCTTTGACAAGACCTGTTCAAAATGCGGGGTACCCATCCCGGTGTTAGACTGTACTAATTTGCAAACTGCAGAACGTTGTAAGAAACATTTTTTCGTGATAGTGACATATGCTTTGATAATCTCTGTGGTGTATAAGATTAGTCATTTAGTTTCAAAATATTTCAACAGATATCGTTAGTATAGTTAGTTATACGAATTTTTGTGGTGTCTCAACAGATATCATTTAATTAGTACCTTAGAGTAGTATCATCTATCGTCTTCGTGTTTGTTGTGTTGTATAGAATGACAGCGAGCTCACTTTATAGCCACATAATTGTTTAACTAACCACTAGGTACATCGCAGCGCCCGGCGACTTTGATCGACCGGCATGAAAGATCATTCGATTTCTCGTGTCGCGCTTAGCCGCTCGCTTGCATTCTAGCCATCTTTCTAAATTCCTTCTGATAATTCTTGTCGTGTCGCGTTCGAGTATTCAAATTGTAAATCTTTATTTAATAAACTTAAAGTCTGTGATCTTAACCTGTTTTTATTATATTACTCACCAACACACCTTTGGCTCACATTACCAGTTGGTAAATTGGTAAGTATAATAATGCGAAATTGCCTAAATGCTACACGAGTTCAGCAGCAGAATAACTTAGAGTTTCCTATAGAAAGGACAACTTGGAATTTAAAAAAACTTTCATTTTGTATGGATGTTTCCCAAAACAATTCAGGTTATGTCTAATGAAACGAGCATTAAAATGTATTGCTTTTGCTTTTTGAATTGGTTTGGTAAAATGGCTAAGCAATTAGTTCAAATATTGAAAAGAATTTTCAGAATTTTCTGACGAAGACATGGCTACGTAAAGTATGTTATGTTCTACGTTAAACTGCCACCATATTGTGGATTCCTTGTCAAAACAAGGAGCGTCTAACCCTATCGGAATATTGCTAGTTACTGCAAGAGAACCTGCTATTCCTCAATACAAAGGACTAGTCCATCAAAACCATGGTATCAAAAATACCCCCATTTTTCCAAAAAAGAAATTTCCTCTCTTATTCGAATGAGAATCAGACATTGTTCCGTTCCTTCTCACTTTTTTTAAAATTCACGTCCTTGACTGCTCAGATTGTACATTTCGTGGTGTAGATGTGGGAACTTTAGATCACACATTTTTTGGTTGTCCCTCTCTAAATAACTATTCTCTCTCCTATTAAGCGTTATCTAAAATTGCTTCCCTTCCATTCAACATCTCATCTAAGTCTGAACTCGACTCCAATCTTCCATATAATTCTGAAATTTGCACATTTAAATAAAATTAATATATAAATTAAACCTTCCTTTCTCTGTAATTTGAAATGATGGCCAAGCACACCCTTGAAGGGTGAAAACCAGAAATAATTGAAAAAGAAAAACTATACAAAGAATTTTCCCACGGGAATGAAATGTTTTTCCGGGATTAAAAGTAGCTTGTCACTTATCAATCCTCCATCTATCCATATGCAAAAAAACAAGTCGATCGGTGACTCGGTTGCGACGTGAAAGTATGTCTCTCTTTTATAATATTAGTTGGTGTTGCGTGGTGTCCGTTACATTGTTTTGACTCTCCTGCCTCTCCAAGATATATTTTCTACCGTGTCTTTTTACTCAGAATAAAGGTAGTGCGCCGGTTATGGTATCTTTGCAGCAGCCTCCCAGTGGGAAGGGGAAGGAGATGGAGGTGGGTGGTGTCCCCCAGAGCTGATCTTTGATGCTTGATGAATATTCAGAATCAAAACTTCCTATCTACTTTATATATCATGCTCCAGTGATTGGAGAGTACCAAATCGGGTGAGGTTAAAATTAATAAATAATAAATTTGTTAATATCTCATATGGTATAGTCGCAATATTTGTACGTGAATTAATTAATATTTTTTTATTAAACTAACTAGGCGTATTGTTGTACAGGGCTCGCAGATTCTTTAATTAATAGTACACAACTGCTAACCATGTAGAAAATTGCAAGTTCGCCCCACGGTTGAAATTGTGAGCCACTTCTGATGTGGAGCTCTAAAATACCTGGAAAATCTCTCGACTCTGTGCAGAAACGGGCGGTCCGTTTGATAGATTCTCCCATCTTAACAAATCGATCGCAATCTTTAAAGCACAGGCTGCGGGTGGGAATGCTATCCTTGTGCTACCGGTATTTCAATGGACGAGGCTCTGAAAACTAGCGTCATTGATCCCTTCGACACCGTGCATAGTCGCCAAACGCGTATACAAATAAACATATGTACTCGGTTGACAACTTGTCACAAGAGAACGGGTCGTTTTTTCGACTCGTTCTTGAGTTCAACAGCTCGGCTGTGGAACGACTTGCCGGTCTCTGTGTTTCCTCCTTCCCACAACACGGGCCTATTCAAGAACAATGATCATTCCTTCCTCTCCTCAAAAGGCCTGTGTCATCTTTGAAGATGCTATGTGGAGGGTATTTTTGGGGAGAAAAGGAGTGAAAATGAGTCTTGAAGAGACCCATGATGTAGGAGGGAGGAAACACAGATGCCGGCAAATCATTCCACAGCCGAGCTGTTGAACTCGAGAACGAATCAAAGAAGCTAATCGCTCTCTTTTGACAAATGCCAACAAATAATGGACGCGCGTTTAGCGTGTTTCTCGACTAAATACCGGTGCCGAAGGGATCAATGAAAAGTTCTCGGAGCATCTTCCATTGCAATACCGGTAGAACAAGGACACCATACTTACCTGACGCCTGTTCTCTAAAGATTGCAATCTGCTTGTTAAGATTTAAGTCAAGATTTTTTTCAGGAATTTTTGGGCTCCTGATCAAAGGTGGCTGCCAAATTCAACAGCAGGGTGCACTTGCAATTTGTACAGGGTCAGAAGTTGTGTTCTATAGCGTGATGAACAGATGAAATTGAGAAAGAATCTGACTTACCTCATTTTTTACACTGCGTTTTGATGATAATCGATATTATTGGACTAGGGGATCAGAGGATTGATGACTGTACAAGTTTTTTTAATAGACTGACTTTTAAACGGTGACCAGACAACTCAGAATGAACTTGACTAAACATCTCCCTTGAAAAGTCATTAAAAATAATTAAAATTGGGTAAATAAGTTACGTAAGGTTAGGTTAGGATCTGGTTTTCAATTTTTTCATAGCTTTTAATGACTTTTCAAAGAGTGTTTCTGAGTTGGCTTGGAACACTTTTAAACACTTGTCGCAATGGTCTGCAAAGTATGTATATTTTCCAATACAGCCAGTATGGGACAGGTAATTGGATAATTGGTTCAATGGGGGAAAGGGGAACGTTTGTTATAGGAAAATGCATATTGTTGCATAAATTCCAAAAAAATTCAAGACTACTTTACATGGTGTATTCGAACCTAGTTCCAAAATGATAGATACTCTAACACTAACTTCCTGTAGCGAGTCAACAAATAAATATAGAAATATTTTTGCTTGAAATGGCTTTAGCTGTATTCAGTGACTTGATCTGATTTTTTTGGTATTTTGTTTATTTGAGTATCGCAAAGGAGTCCGAGCTTTTACTATGCGCCTGGAGTCAGTGAGTCCATGGCATCCCCAATTGGGGTATTTTGTTAGGATGAAATGGTATGGAGAGGAAGGAGATGAGAAAAGGAAAGGTGGGAAAAAGGGTATTTAGATCTGGCCAGTTAAAGCAACGTTTCTAAATGTCGCGCTTTCAACTGGGCGATATTGTAAGTATCTATCACTCTGGAACGGATGCATATTTTGAAAAATACAAAATAATCAATAAAATTTTCCTGCATACGCAGGAAGTGGCAGGAATTGTTTAAAAGATCGAAACTACTCAACCACGGACGTCATTAATGATGTTTTTTCCCTCTTTAACTTTTTTTACCTTACGGCATTCCCTATATTGGAATATCATAAACCCACAGGCAGTTGGAACTCTTGTGCTGAACAACGTAAACATTAAAAAAAAAAAAATAATAATTAAAAATAAAACAATAACTTTGTAAACACCACTTTTTATTTTTATGTACTTAATGCCGACCGGGTTTCGCTACCACCGTAGCTTCTTCAGGGCAGTACAGAACTCTACTAAAATTAAGTTACATGTGTTATAGATAATATACATATGGGTTAAAAACAAAATCGGCCGGACTACTCAAGTGGAGGAGGAAGCAGGGATAAGTGTAGATGGAGCATTGGGTAAGGAAAGGGAATCTTTTTTGTCAATAGGTAACAACTTCAGTATTGGACTATTATTTAAATTTATTTGGTTGTTAATTACCTTACTATTAATATTTTTAGCTTTTCTTAATTCTAGGGCTTCTTCCATAGGTATCAGATTGGATAATTTAGAAGCCCTAGAATTAAGAAAAGCCAAAAATATTAATAGTAAGGTAATTAACAACCAAATAAATTTAAATAATAGTCCAATACTGTAGTTGTTCCCTATTGACAAAAAACATTCCCTTTCCTTACCCAATGCCCCATTTACACTTATCCCTGCTTCCTCCTCCACTTGAGTAGTCCGGCCGATTTTGTTTTTAACCCATATGTATATTATCTATAACACATGTAACTTAATTTTAGTAGAGTTCTGTACTGCCCTGAAGAAGCTACAGTGGTAGCGAAACCCGGTCGGCATTAAGTACGTAAAAAATAAAAAGTGGTGTTTACAAAGTTATTGTTTTATTTTAAATTATAATGTCACATCACAAAGTATCTGCTTCATATGAACAAATAATAATTTAATTTGCACGGCGATGAAGATATCTTTAACAATGAATTAGTAAGGCTCAAGAATTGACAATTTGTTGTTAAAATCTGATTTTCTCGTAAGCATTTGAACTCTGAATCCGTGCCTGCCTGATCTGAAGAAATTTCATCCCTAAAATATAATATTAAACGACCCCTAATGACTGAGATATAACCCCTTCCCCCCCCCCCGTGTGTGTGCCAGCGATAGATGAACGGAAAATTCAAACCAACTTCGTATATCAAAATTATATACTTTGCATAAAATTAGCGATACGATTTGGTGGGGGAATATTAAAACAAAGATATTAAAGGAGGCTTATTGCCAAATTAAACGAACAAAGGTAGTTTTATAATTTTTGGCATATATCAATTATTTTGATTGATATTTTATTAATAATATGTACCTACAATCTAGTCATTAAAAGTGTAATTTACTTGGAATATAACACATTACATATGCTTATTACTGTATCTCATGGAATCTTTCATGTGTTTTTTCTGAAGTCTCTTTATACAAAATGATATTCCACAAAACAATAATCAGTTGCTGGTTAGCAAGATTTACCACAACTACTTATTAAACTTAATAATAAACTGCTTTGAATTTAACACAAAAGATAAAAACCTATAATATATGGTAAGTATATAGTTTTTTTTGACGTGATAACGTCTTATAAATCTATGAACGCCGGCTGCACTCACGAAAAAGCATGACTCATTGTCACGTTCCGCCTGAGCCGAGCGTGCAAGCAAGAGCGCGGAACAAGCGTTTGGCTTGTGACACATCTATCTCTCTTCCACTCCATCGTTATTATATGACGTTATAACGTAAAATTATCATCCGTTAACCGACTTTACAGACAACCAAATTTTTTTATTTTTTTTATATGAATACCGCACAAGAGTCCCAACTGCTCCCGTATGGAGCCAATGAGGCTATGGCATCCCCAATTGGGGTATGTTGTGAGGCTGAAGGTAGTGGGGAGGGACGGAGATAGGGATGAGGAAGGTGGGGAAGTACCTGGCTATTCATATCTGGTCACCAAACACGGCTAAAAGCCATTTTAAGCAACGTTTAAATTCTGAATGGTGGTCTTACACCAGGGCGATACTCATAGTATCTTCCACTCAGGAACGTGCTGCAAAAATACAATATATTATTTTAAATGAATAAATTGTGAAATAACACAAATTAATCAAATCAAATTTATTTGCCACGCCGGGATTCGATCCCGCGACCTTCGGATTGCGAGTCAAGAGCCTTACCGCTGGACTACGCTGGCCGTCACCAATTTATGTGTAACAGTTGTGTGAAATTTAAAACGCTTTTGTATGAGGGAATAAAAAGATCTTAATTAAACGGTGAATAATCTTGTAAAATTTACAGTACAGAAGTTTTTTAATGGATTAAATCCCCAATAATAATGCAGCATCCCTCCGACTGCGATGCAATACGATTGGTCGAGAGAGTCCAGCTGGAGAGATCTAAGTAGAAGTCCCTCAACCCGCCACGTAGTAATTGGGCAATCACATTCACCGCCAACGCCTAGGCAAAACTCGCCCAATGAACTCGGACACCCCTGTACTAAGTCACCAAACGTAGCGAACCGCTTAAGATGACAACTGCAGGGGTGTTGGTTATTCAATAAATGGTTTCCCATACCCGCCTCCCAAATTTATTTATTTATTTATTACACGCCCTAATGGGCTTTCACATTCATTGTTTATAAGTTAAGCATCACAGTACTTTTAAATATTTTAAAACTAAAACAATAAAGAAAATATAATAAAATGTAACAACAAAAGCACAAAATAAAATACATTGGTAAAAATGATAAGAAGATAACACATAAAAAGATATTCAATATTAACAAAAATTGCAGAAATTATCCACGACTTTTTGCAATAGTATTTAACAATGTAGTTAACAAATTGTAACTAACAATGAAAAATTAAAAGGTAATTAACAAAAAATCGCACATAAGCAAGGCCAGTGCGTGAGTAATCATAAATATAATTTGTTTCGTTTAGATTTATTAGTATTATTTTCGTCTTCAGTGGTGTAATATATATTTTTTTATGATACTTGAAATATTATGTAATCTACTTTATTAGAAATATAGCGAGTTATTACTCATAACACAGGAAACGTGGAGGGTCCACCGTAATTTTCAAAAGTGGTTTTTCACAGAAAACATCTTTACCTACATATTAATTTAAAATTCATGATTAAAGTTTAATCATTTTATTTTAGTTTGTCGGAGCACGGTTCTAAGGCAAGCCCAAGCCCGTTCGTTCGATGGAATGCCTTTGGATGTATTTTGATAGACATGCAAAGTAGCTGAGAAATAATAATTAGTATGCGGGATATTTTGATAAGTTACACGTTAAAGCAAAGTTTTATCCTCCACTAATAAGTTAGTTTTCTCGGGGATAATGGGAGAGGAGGGATGTGCGCAGCGAAACAACGCGCCGCGAGAAAAATGTGCAGTTTAACGAAAATTATATCATTTTTTTTAAATAGTTCCACATGTTAGGCGAAAATGGGTACCGCCGCCCTGAGAACCTTTATTGGATAACCAACACCTCTGCCATAGGTCACCCCAAGTGGTTCGCTACGTTTGGTGATTTAGCAGGGGTGCTGGGTTCATGGGGTGGGGTTTGTCTAGGTCTTGGAGGCGAAAGACCAGGACACACTGAACCCCAGATTCCTACCCATCCCTTAAACCCTTTTCCTTCCCAGAACTCTCCTCTCCTTATTTTCCTTAAAAAACCCTCCACAGAGCATCCCCAAAGTTGACATAGGCCTTGAGGGAAATTATTTGCCACAGGGCCTTCTGTTTGGAGCTCATTTAAAAAAAATGAGAGGCCCTGGACAAAATAATTTTCCTTATCTTTGGGGATGCAATGTGGAGAGCCTTTTCAAGGAAGGGAGGGAGAGGATGTTCTGAGAATCTGTGGGTCCAGGAGGAGTGAATCCTTCGACGGTCAGGAGAATTCTGTAGGAGAGGCCGAATTGTCACCCTCAACCATTAAGTTCCGATCAGGTCTTCCACGCAGTAAATAGACAGACGCATCCGCCGCCAAGACCTAGACAAACTCACCCTGTGAACACAGGCATGTATGCTAAGTCAGTGAACGTAGCGAACCACTTGGAGTGACCTATGGTAGAGTGTTGGTCATCCAATAAATGATTCCCGGGCGGTGGTACGTGTACCCGCGTCCCAAATTGAAGAATTGATTTATAATTATTTTATGATTCACTAAAGATAGTCGCACCTTTTTGAATTCTAAGACACAAGTGTTTTTCATTTTTATCTTAGTGTTGATTTTGGCTAAATGAAATGGTATGCATTTACAATATTATTTTTTCTATTTTATGCGAACGATTCTACCAACTTTTGATCTTACCCCAGATTTTAATAATTACGGATATATTAAAAAATCAATCATTTTCATCTTAAAATCAGATTTCCTTGTTGTGTTGAATCTAAAAACGAGCCAAAAGTTTGAAGGTTAATCATTTTTAATACAGTAGTAAAATTATGTTATTCATTTGTCCACGTTGTTAGAATGCGCCGTTGATATGCCATGTCCTTAATTTAATTAATTAAAGTTCTACTGTCTATGGACAGGAAATTCATTGTGTAGAGGTCATATTTGAATAAATCTGTGAATCAATTTGGAGCACCTGCCCGCACTCCCTTCTTACCAAATGAAGAAAGATAATAAGTACTCGGCTATTTTTGCTTAATCCAAATTCCCCATCAGAGAAAAACCTCTTTATTCTTAATATGTACATTACAATCTAACTGTGTGTGGAATGTTTTTACAAATATTCCTTTACATTTTTTTTACATTAGCTCCAAACAGGAGGCCCAGAGGAAAATAATTTCTCGCAAGGCTTATATCATATTTGAGGATGGTGTGTGGAGCGTTTTTTTAAGAAGAGGAAGATTTGGGAAGGAAAAAGGTATGAGGGGTGGGTAGGAATCAGGGGTCAGTGTGTCTAAGAGTAACGGACGTTTGAATTCACCTTTCCCCCCTCTAGTGCAAGGTGATGTGGCGAGATGGTGCTGCTGGAGAGGTCAAAAGTTCTCACTCAACGCACAGTCGGCATATACCTATACAATCCTCACCCTATGAACCCGGGCACCCCTGATAAGTCATTAAACGAAGCAAACTACTTGGGGTGACATATGGCAGAAGTGTTGGTTATCAAATTGTTAATTAGAAACTTTTCTCAAAAGGCTAATTTAATCATTGATTTGCCAATATCGCATCTGTATACAGGAGCGCAGTTTCCTCTTTTGACAACTTTCAGCCAGAGAGCCTTCTTACGTCAATCTCAGATACGTTGGAATATGTAAGCTGGGAGGCGATTTGAATTCTGATTTTTGGGGTGAAATCCCTCCCCGCACCTTCCTCCCACCCACCCCTACGCTGGGGAGGAAATCTTCTGCAGGGGGTGGGATGAACTTGCTTCGTTAATTTTCAAAGGATACGAATATAAAGTTGCGACGAGTTAATAATCTAAGGCGCAAGGTGTTTTTGAATTATTTAATGAATATGGGCAATCAAAATAATAATCTAATTTAAAACAAATTTATTTATTTTTCGTACGTTGCATTACGTCAAAATAAAACTATACATGGACTATTCAGAAATCTAAAAAAGTTCACCAATATTTATATTTAAATTTAAATATTTTCAATAAATCTTAGGTTATCGTAATTAATTTTGGGATATTATGCAATATTGTGCCCCATCTCCTTCACCAGCAAATATTTTGGAAGGGCTTCGGTGTCCAGATGTTCATCATCATATCCATTATCTGCCCTGATAAAGGACAATGTGACGCTGTTCAAAATGTTGGCTAATAACGAACAATTGTTGCTAACAACATGGCACAACAACTCAAATATTAATCACCATCTCAAATCACATCTAATCTTAGGTTAGATAATTTTTTGTGATATTTATTTGACTAGATTTTTGTCAATCATTGGTATTCCGCGTTGTACCAAAAGTGCATAGAAGAAAACACAACACGAAAAAATAATATTTATATTGAGAATCTTCAGACGTAGTTGATTTGTCTTTTAAACGCGTAAGCAAGGTTTAAAAGAATTATTAAGATATTAAGCTTAAAATGGGACGTTTTCCATCAATACGTATTGTACCTACTCGCTGTAAGTATTAATTGATTAAAAACCCTCATGTTTAAAAAATTTTGTGCAGTTCACACGCGGTAGAAGTGAAACCTTCAGAAAACTTAAGTAGACAAGAGTGGGGAGGCTACGAAGCACCGCACAATGTGGAGACCGATTAGTCTATCTCATTCTCTCGCAGGCTAAATCATATTTTTTTTTTTTTTACAGTTAATACCGCACAAGAGTCCCAACTGCTCCCGTCTGGAGCCAGTGAGACTATGGCATCCCCAATTGGGGTATGTTGTGAGGCTGAAGGTAGTGGGGAGGGGAAGGAGATAGGAAAGAGAAAGGTGGGGAAGTACCTGGCTATTCAGATCTGGTCACTAAACACGGCTAAAGCCATTTCAAGCAACGTTTCAATTCTGAATGGTGGTTTTACACCAGGGCGATACTGATAGTATCTTCCACTCTGGAACGTGCCGCAAATATACTATATATTATTTTTAATGAATAAATTGTGAAATAACACAAATTAATCAAATAAAATTTATTTGCGCACGCCGGGTTCGAACCCGCGACCTTCGGATTGTGAGTCGAGAGTCTTGCCTCGGGACCACGGAGGCCGTCCCGAGGCAATATAGATGTACCTATGTGTTAGTCCCTTTTTAGTGTCCCTTTTTCGTTTCATCGAGTATCAAAGTGCTAAAAAAGTTATTTATCACCTCAAAAATCTTAAAACTAACACGGGACTTATTTGCAGATCTACATTTGGAAATTATTATTGTCGAAGAACTGACAAATTTGCCGAACGACCAAAATAACATTTTTACCGAATATAGAAGTCTGATAATATAGGTGCAACCCTGATGAAGCAAGGGTCCCTAGAGAACCACGCTGTGGTCACAAATATCCAAAAAATAGTTGGTTTAAAAGTCGGTTACTACATTATCACAGTTAACGGTAAATTTATAAAATATTCGTAATTTGCTCGTTCATAGATGGCATCAATTTAATTATTTTACGAAAAAACACTTTTTGTAAGTTTGCTGAATTTTTGGTTTGTCCTAGTACATATGGTGTATGAATATGAATAAATAGTTTTGCCCAGATAATTTTTTTTTTTTCAAGAAAGGCAGGCGAATACAAAATTTAATTGGTTATTCAATTCAATATTGCATAATTTTTGTATTTTTGAGAGAATTGAGTTTATGTACTTATATATTCATAATCAAATAAAAGGGCAAGTAAATAATTATTCTAAATTGAAATTACACAATAATTTTGTTTGTAACCAAACCGGTTTCGCTTTATATTAGCATCTTCAGGGTATAAAATTAAACTGACATAATATACATTGTGTGAGTTTATGTACATATAGAAAAGGACAATGTATATTTTTGATCAGTTTAATCTTTAAACCCTGAAGATGCTTATGTAAAGCGAAACCGGTAGTGAAAAAATGAAATAAATCGTGGTTACAAACAAAATTATTGTGTTATTTCAATTTATAATATGTCAAACCACAAAGTTACTGCTTTCTACCAAAAAATAATTATTCATTCAAATATTTTGAAGTAAACTTGCAAGAAGTGTTTTTTCCTAAAGTAATTAAATTGATGCCATCTTAGAAGGTGCAATTGATCAATCATTTTATGTTTACTCTTAAGTAGATAACAAATCCTCAAAAATAAATCGAAATTAAAAACAATCACAAAATTGATGAAAAATCATAGAAAGTCACTGAATTCACTCGCTGGAATAATTTCGTCTGGCTCACAAGCAAAATCTTTCACAGTATGGTCTCCCTATCAATTACAGATTTCGACAGTAAACACAGTATATATATTTATCTACAAAGATAGATGCGCAGATAAACACAGTGTGTCCACCAAACATCATCTAACCCAGCAAAAGGAAAAGTTGGACTGCCAATCCAACCGTGAAGTAATTTCAGGATTTTCAGGATTCAGGCTTCGTGGTGCCGTGGTATACGGTTTGACTGGGCTACGTTTGTACTTTAGCATTGCACACTGGTACGATTGTACACTGTACACACGCCAAGCCGGTGGTCCGGACCGCCGCCCCGCGACTGCTGTCATTGCCACTACCCCCTCGACGTCCCTTCCCGTTCCCTTCTCGTCTCTGATCCGTGCACCTTAAGAAGGGTGGCTGATTCGTTAATGTTTCAAATGTTTATATTCTGTCTGTGTTCGGAGGAATGTATCTTTTACAGACAGCAACGTAGTATTTTTAGCTAATTATTATATTTTTTTAAAGATAAGTAACATTATTATGAAACTGTAAATATTTCTAATAAAATAAAATAAAAATGAATTGAGGTTTGGAAGAACTTAGGTCGACTCTTGGTCGAGAAATGATTCAGTAAATTTTAGTGATTAAGACGAATTGATTGCATGGTGGTTTTTCAATGATTTTTTCGTTTTCGTTTTCCACACAGGAGGCCCTGAGGAAAATAATTTTCCCTCAGGGCCTGCGTCATCTTTGGGGATGCTGTATGGAGAATTTTTTTTAAGGAAAAGGAGAAAAAGAGAGTTCTAGGAAGGAAAAGGGTTTAAGGGGTTGGTAGGAATCTGGGGTTCAATGTGTCCTGGGCATCCGCCTCCAAGACTTAGACAAACCTTACCCCATGTACCCGGGCACCCCTGCTAAATCACCAAACGTAGCGAACTACTTGGGGTGACCTGTGGCAGAGGTGTTGGTCATCCAACAAAGGTTCCCGGGGTGATGGTACCCATTCCCGCCTCCCAAATCGAAGGTATCAAAAGGTTAAATCTTTTATATTTTTGTTATTAGAAATATAGAAAAGAGCGTTAAAAAATATGATTTGAATTTTAAGAAAGGCAAATCGTGTATTTTAAAACTGCCTTAAAAATTACACTACCAAATTTGTAACATGCAAAATGACCACAAAACGCTCGTGCAATTTTTTTAAATAAATTAAGAACGTTTGTGTTTTTCGCCCATGTACAATCCAATTTTTTAACTAATGTTCAAGCTGTCAAGTAAATTTTTGAGGGTTTTTCAATATTTACGTTCAATACCACATTTTTCGAGAATTCTCCTAATTCAAAACCTAGAAAATAGGAATAGACACAATTATGGCGTATGGTACCAAGTTTACTAATTTATTACACATTTTTGCTCTATACTTAGTATTCTCTATCCAGAATTAAAACATTTTGACCGGACAGTGGTTGAGTGGGCATCGCGTTTGGGTCCCACCCGGGCGTCCTGGCTAAGTCCTCCATCACAACACAAGCAACATTTTCGGCTTTCTGTGGTGGTAGTAAGAGATTTTCAAACATTGTTGGGTTATTCGTAACCCGGGAATGTTTGCCTTTTTTTAAATTTTAAATGTAATAAATATACATCAATTTATCATTTTAAATCATTGTTATTATGACTGTATAATTATTTTTAACAATTAACTGCTAAATTACTTAACTTACATACACATTTACGTTTGTACAAAATAGAATTATAATGTTAGAGAAGAGTGAACAAATCAAAAACACAATTGTTTACCATAATAGGGTGCCACAGAACGTACTTTAACCAATGATTGCTGACAATATTTAAGTAAAAAATGTAACAGATATTTTGTTCTCGGGTTACTTTTTTGTGTTTTTTTTTTCAACTGAAAACATAAAAAAAACAGTAGGTATAGGGCAATTAGGATCGGATGAGAGATCAACTGTTTACTCTGATCGATCTGAGCAGTAAAAGAAAGTTTTTTTTTTTGGTTTTGAAGAAAAGAAATAGAAAAAAGGCAAAACAAATCACCGGCGATCAAAATTTCTTTTACATTTTTACTCTAATGCAGGAGGAATCACTGGTTAAATAAGTCAAGTATGGCCTGTAAAATCCTGTATTAAGGCATTCAAATGTACAGCTGAATTCGCAATTAAATGAAATACCTCAGGATTAAGCGTATTTAGAGAATGTAGAAATTACGCATGAAGTAAATTATTAATACCAAATAAGAAGTAAGTGTAAATTAAAATGAGAAATTGAATGTTTTTATTAGACCACATGAAGTGGAACAATTTTCAGTTCAATAAAGAAAAATCAATGCGTCGATAATGTAATTACGAAAAATCAGTACCTAATTACCTAATTACAATGTATTCTATAATGATACTTTAAAATACAGAGTGAGTTTGTGACCATGACTGAGGCAGGCATATAGCTCATACTAAAAGGTACAACTAGGGCCGGGGATGAGGATGATACAAATAACGAGAACCTTGGTCCTTTAATAATATTATAAAAATATTCCATCGCTGTAAATATCCTTCCAACCATAAAAGAATAGAACACAAACGTATTCGTAATTCCGAGAAATCCTTTTTACATTAGCCACACATAAGAGGCCCTGGGGAAAATAATTTCGTGGCCTTTGTCATTTTTGGAGATGGGTATTTTAGAGTAGAGTAGAATAAAAAAGGGTATTTTAGAAAAAAAAATTGTTGCAGATAATATTGTTAATTCTAAAATTTGAAATATGAGATTGACAAATATGACGGTTTGACAGAAGGTGGCAATAGCAAAATTGCCACCGCACGTCCCGACTAGGCGAGAGGTCTGAGTTCAGGTCCCAGTTGCGACCATTGTCTTTTTTTATTTTTCTGTGTCTTGTTCTCTTTCATATTTTTGTTTAGATTATTATTGTTATCTTCTTCTTCAAGAGCTGACGCATAGCCCGTTGAGCTGCCGCATAGTATGTACCTGCCCAGAGCTACTTGTGAAGATATACGAAAGATTATCAGTCAACTGAATAATTCCAAGTCACCGGGGATTGACAATATTCGAATGTTCGATATTAAAAAACATTTAACCATTCTATGTCCGGTAATTACCCATCTAATTAATAAAATCTTGTCTCAGACAGTTATACCGGATGAGCTCAAATGTAGTATTATTAGGCCAATATACAAAGGGGGAAAACATTCCGAGATAGAAAATTACAGACCAATAAGTATACTGCCAGCTATTGAAAAAATTCTAGAAAAATACATCTCCTTAAATTTAATAAAATACCTAGAAAGTTTCTCCATTATTGATCCCAACCAATACGGATTTCAAAAAAAGAAAAGTACAGAAATGTTACTGCAGGACTTTTCGAATTACACAAATCAAGAACTCAATGATAAAAAACATATTCTGGTTTTATTCATAGACAACTCTAAAGCGTTTGATACTATTGATCCGACAAAACTATTACAGATATTGGAGGCGATTGGAATCAGGGGAAAATTACTAGAACTACTCAAAAACTATTTAAACAATCGACAAATTAAAGTGAAACTCTTTCAAACTTACAGCAAAGCTAAATTTATGTCAACAGGAGTCCCGCAAGGGTCAATCCTCGGTCCAACATTATACATAATATTTGTTTCACTCATGAATAAAATCTTCACATTTGTTAAACATTACGTTTATGCTGATGATACGGCACTAGTTATTTCGCATGAAGAATTAGAAATTGCAATAAAACTCATGCAGCACGATTTCTTATCCTTACAGAAATGGTCACATGATGCGGGTCTTATAATAAATTCAAAAAAAACAAAATTAATGCATATACGATCTCCACATGCCAAATATACCATCACACCTGTAATAAAGTCGCATACATTTGAGTGCATACACAATTCGTCACAGTCCTGCAAATGCGGAACCATTGAACTTGTACAAACATATGTATATTTGGGGATAACTGTAGATATGCACATGAAATGGGATACCCACATAAGCAACATCTGCAAACGCCTAAGAGCTATTGCGGGGCGAATTTACAAAATAAAATATTTTATGCCCATTAGTACGCTAAAAATAATTTATTTGTCACTAGCGGAATCCACTATCAGATACGGAATAACATCTTGGGGAAACTCGTGCAAGACAAATATAGGTTATATTCAAACGATTCAAAACTCTTTGACTAAGCTCTTGGTAAGCAAAAGTGTTTATGCACAAAGAAGGGACATAAAATTACTATATGAATCAGTTAACATATTACCTGTGCGAGGAATATTATGGTTTAAAATTGTATGCCAAAACCTATTGTCGGACTCAATTTACAAAGAAAAAGTAGATCATGAACATGGCACTAGATTTAGTAAAAATGAGGGTTTGTCCGTTCCGAAAATTATAAATAAATACGGCCAACGGACATTCACTTATCTTGTCCCCACCATATTTAATAAGATGCCGATGAATTTCAAAATCGAATCCAATTGCCCCACTGATCTCAAAAGAAAAATTAAAAAATGGCTAATGGGTCAAAACTTTTTGTACTGATATTGTTTGTAATCTTATGTATAAATACTATCTATAATTAATTTAATCTATCAGTAATTTACCTGTGTTATATCTGTCTGTCTGTATATTTTATGCTTTTGTATTGTAGGTACTTAAAAGTTATTCTTCTGGAACTATTTTGCTATTGTGTTTTCTTATAATATTTTATGTTTTAGTGTTTTATTAATATTGTCAAATTGACCTGCTGACAAACTGCCTTGGCAGTTTAGCGGGTGATTAAAATGAAGAATAAAAAATAAAATAAAAAAAAATAAAAATAAAAATAAAAATAAAAATAAAAATAAAAATAAAAAATGAGAAATATCACTGACTTCTGGTCGTAGAACTTCTTTTACAGGAATCGATTTTCAAAAATCTTTGCTTCTTTTACCTTCAATTTTGCCAATGACTATTGAAGTCCTCAGTTTGGCAAGCAACAAGTCCAAAGAATCAAGGTACGTCATAGGCAGATAGTTGGGGAGCCTGTTGTGAATGCCTAGATAGCTGGAATGGACATATTTGTACGTCTGACTGTCGATGGTGAGAATATTTCTCCAGCAGTACGGACGTCCTCTAATTTTCTCTAATCTCTCGGTAGGTACTCCGTAATATCGCAGCCAGTAAGCAGTGAGCAGTAAGCAGCAAGCAGCAGGGAGTAGGTAGCAGCCAGCAGTGGGGAGTAGGCACTGACTTATTCCACTGGTATTGTTCCGTTGTTTAGTCATTTCGCCAAATTAGAAACGAATTGAGTTATTTAATAAAATTAATTGTCTTCATACCGCCGTGTTGACTACTGTTGCTGGCTGGTGTCTTCGTTAGGATACAGAGTGTTCTAAAACTTCCTAGAATAGTTTTACCTATTTTGCTAATATAAGTAATGTTATTTTTATTGAAAAGGAATCGAGCAAGATATCTACCGAAATCGAAAAAAATCAGAGCGTGTGATTCACACGCGGTTGAAGTGAAACTGGAAAGTCACTGACATACCTTCCTTTCTTTTGCCTGTGTATTTTAAAGGGGTTTGAAGATTGGATATTAATTTCAGAAAAATAATTTTAATTTTTTTTTAATTTTGTAGGATTCGAACTCCGTTCGCTGGATGTCTGTCTCTCTGGCCGTTTGATTTGTCCTCAGCCATTGCGATACGGGAGGTTCGAGCCAAGGTGCGAAATTAGCACATCATATTAGAACCGAGGACCCATCAAATAATAAATTTTAGTGACGCACTTCCGTTTCACCCGAATTTCAAATCATACATAAGTTTCACTTATAAACTTTATTTGTTTCAGGTGTATTGAAGTATTTAAAGAGTTACGTAAGCCATAAAATGATACTTTTAAGGGTTCCTTTATTTAAAAAAAAACACACATTTTTTTTGTGAATTCCTCACAAGATTTCCGATTGCCTCGAACCATCTGGAGTCAGTAAGACTGTCGCATCCCCAATTGGGGTAAGGTGTGAGTCTGAAGAGAATAGGGATGGGAAGCATATGGGGAAGGGGAAGGTATAGAAGTACCTGACTATTCAGATATAGCCACCAAGCACCATTAAATGCATTTCAAGCAACGTTTCAATTCTGAATGGTGGTCTTACACCAGGTAATACTGTGAATATCTTCCACTCTGGAACGTGCCGCAAATAAACCTTATAATTTTTTTGGTTCCATGCCAACTCAGAATCAATTCAACTCAATTAGTCTTCGAAAAATCATTAAAAACTATGAAAAAAACAATTTTAAAATAGCCCATATTTATATTAGCCAATTTTTTATAGCCAGAGTTTTTCGGTCACCAATATTTTTAAACGTTTGAATTGTGAAATAACCCAAATCAATCAAATAAAATTTACTTGCGCACACTTGGATTTGAATCCTCGACTTCCGGATCGCTAGTCAATAGCCATACCTATCGATCACAGGGGCCATCAAAATACTTTATTCATTATTAAATGCACATTATTTTTATCTTCGTAAAAAAATCAATTAAGTTATGGAAAAACAATTAAACAATTTTATAGCGGATGTGACACAAAGGGTCAGGTTTGTCCGGGTCTTGGCGGCGGATGCGTCTGCCAACCAACTGCATGGCAGGCCGGGTCGAGAAAGAATGGTTGACCGAGTCCCTTTGAATTTTCCAGCCGTACTCTCTTGGAACATCGCCTTGCAGCTCAGTGGGAGGGATACGTCATACGTTTTCATACGTCATACGGTTTCATACGTCCGTCACTCCTGGACACACTAACCCCCAGATTTCTACCCCACCCCTAATACCCCTTTCCTTCCAAGAACTTCCTCTTCTTCCTTTCCTAAAAAGACCCTCCACACAGCGTTTTTAAAGATGACATATGCTCTGAAGGGAATTATTTTCCTCAGGGCCTGGTGTGTGGAGCTAATGTAAAAAAAATGAGAGTCTTTACAAAGCTTCAAAAGCAGTAGCCTTTCTCGACACAAGTATATCCTAGTGAGACAGGCATCAAAAAACCCTGTGTAAACACACTTTATATAGATAAATAATAAAAAAAAGTATTTTAGTAGTTCAAAAAATATATCATAACTTAAGAAAATATAACTTCTTCTTTGGGTGTAAGTCGGTGATCTGTTTGAGTTTAGACATAGATCAATTAAACTAATCGGGCATTATTACACTGAGCTGTGGACCGCACATAAAATATCAAAGGGCAAAGATCTATATGAAATTATGTATAATTCTTATTTCGTCTTTTACCATCGATATTGTGTATTTAATTGCACACCCTGTGATGATATTTCCATCGAAAAACATTATTATAATGTCATCGAAGCGGCAAAGAAGCTACAGCGCCGAGCACAGAGCACAGAGTAGAGAGCACAGTAGCCCGCAGTGTCTGCCAGGCGTGCGCGTGGGGCGACATCGCTCCAAACAGCGCATTTAGCGAACCACCCTCACTGCCAAAACAACCCACGTCTTCTTTTAGAAAAATCTATTTCCTACTTCGTTCACACTTTGTAAAGTGTTTTTACTAAGAAAAATAAATTTGTGTTTATACTTTGTACTTTGTTTTTTACTTGGTTTGTTCTTGCACTTTTTTGTGCTTTGTTAGTAATTTTTAACCTGCTTGTTTTTTTGTTTGTACTTTTATGAACTTTTTATAAATTAACTACGTTGGTACCAGTGACAGTCGGTGAGTGTTTGTATAAGGGATGCTGAAGTATATACCTACCTAATATCAAATATAAATATCTATAGACTAACTATAGACCACGAACAAGATTACTGACAAAAATAGTATGTCAAATAAGCTCTGTAAATCCTTTATGCTTCACATCATTATTACAGTCCAAAAATTAAATTAATTAAATAGACATTTAACGTATGAATCGGCTTCAGTTATTTAAGACAAACTGCCAAAATGTCAAAATGGTCGGGCAAACAAATCTAATACGTACCCAATTAAATCCACGCGTTTGGGTTATGCTATTCTGTGCACTTTGCCTACGCGCATAAAAGTCGTTTTCTGCGCGTTGGATGCTCCCATGGAATGCGTATCCGGCTCCAGACAAATTTCGGCAGGCAGAACTAAATACGCATGCGCAAAAATCAAACTTTTTCTATCATCGTGGATGCGGAATGAAGCAGAGAATTCTCGGTTGCCGGTATTGGTGCGTTTACGCGACATTTCGCGCCCGGTCCGCGCGTCGCGGTTTGTTGTTCCTGGCCACTGAGGTTGGGACGATGTCGTCAAACTGCAGTATTTTATCGTTTACCGCTAGAAATCAGCCCAAAGCTTTTTGCCCAACTGAAGTTGGGACGGTGTCGTTAAATTGCAGTATTCTACTGTTTGCCGCTAAAAATCAGCCCACAGCTTTTTTCAATGCAAAATAAAGAAATGAAAATTATTATTATATTTATTATAAGTCTAGAAAGGAAGGAAAGCGCCGCATCCAAAGTATGTATGTAGGGACCGCTTCTGGCAAGCACTTAATTCTTAAAATATATTTTTATTTGTTTTATTGAAGTTGGGCCTTTACGCCAGTCAGCCGCCGAATCGTAAGCACTCGCTACGGGGCTTGTTCGCGCGAGAAGACTCCAAGATGAAAAATCAGCGATGCGACTAGGCAGCTATTTACGTTACACGTTATATTGTAATTGTGATTACTTAATCGCGGTTGTTATTGTTTGGGAGGGAAGAAAGGAAAGTGGGGAAAGGCAAGGGGAAAAGTGGGGAAAATGAATACGGAGGGAATTTATTATTTGTTAATTGAGCCGAAAATTATTTTGCTCTTGTGAACAAACGTTTGCTGGATGAGATGTATTTATTCACTAATTATATTTTAGTTTAATATTAATATTAAATGAGGAAGTTGAGCAAAGGCAAAATATAGTATTCTGCAACAATGATTCTGGAACCAACTACCACTTACCTTTTCCTCGATTTCACACACTCGGAAACAAATTTACCTCCAATATGGACGTATTTAATACATATTTAACCCTAGAAAGATAATCTACGTCTTTGCGACGCAAGCGAGACGCAAGTATTGCTGTCTTTTTATTTCGCAACGTAGCGCGCTGTCTATCTCAGTTAGCTCAGTTGCTGAACAGAGCTTGCGCGGGGCGGTTCTGTCACCACGGTAAGTACAATATTACGGAGAAATACATACACCATACGTCCGAAAGACGTATGTTTATCTTTTGTGTAACTTTCGGACTTGTTCGTATAAATGCGATACAGCGAACAAAAAACAAATTTTCAAATTATTTCATTATTTCAAAAATAAATAAAGTAGCTCATATCCGTACTAAATATTTTTTTTAACTTTTGATTACAAAAATAATTTTTCAGTTTGGTTGGGTATTTTGATCTTAGATCCAAATTTAAGATTTGTATGAAACTGGCCGAAATGGGCCGCGCATACGTTCCTCTTAACAAATGATTTTGAATGCGCCAAGAGATCAATGTAGATCATTGCAAACGCATAATACAAAGAGACTTCTTCAGCAGTGGATGTTGAATGCACAGAGAGGTCACCATGGACCATTGCACCGCAGCTAACATTTAGACTTCAGACTGGTAGAAATTATTATTGTCATTTGTGACTAGTCCAAGTAATTATTTCACATCGGGAAAAGGTTTAGGTGAGTAGATAGAATAGATAGAAAAGCAAAAGGTATATATGTAAGGAAAGGTATGTAAATTTTAAACTACTTTTCTACAACATAAACTCTGATTACTAAATGTGTGACCGCAATTCCACCATATTTCACACCTTATGCAAAGGGAGGCATATTTCTCTGATTGATATCGCAGCAAAGGTATTGCAACCCTCACATCTAATTAAATCTACCGCCTTTCCATCGGCAACAATTCCCAAAATCGTTAAACATAATTAAATACCGATATTAACTGTCAAAAATGATTTAGTGAAGATTCACACCTTTGGGGAAGGGTTTCCAATCTAATGTATAATTAATAACAGAATGGCTAATACGGTGACCTCGGAATGGGTTAATTATCAGTAGACCCTCGGAGTAACCTGTAACCTCTTTACACAAAGCAAGGGTTCGGGTCTACGCTAAAGGTAGCTAATGACATCTATTGGGGTCGGGTGCAGTTAATACCTAGGTACCCTACGTTATTATTGATACCTTATCAGGAATGTCTAACCTTTGGGTTTATTCAATTATTATCTAATGCATTATTTATATTAATTTCTGTTTTACACTCTCGTAAAGGGGTCATGCTTGGCGAATTGGTTTGTAGGTTCGTTTGCATGGTTCCACCTTGTACCGTTGTTTTATGTCCGAATCAAATATTGCGAGGCCCGGCCACTTATGCCAATAATAACCCAAGCCAAAATTGCGCTATACGAAAGTGGAAAATATTATTTTAAGTTTTTATTATAAATCGGGGACAATCACAAAATGGTATAATCGATAAAAGTAATGATTTATTTTTAATGTATTTATATACTAATGTTTAAACAATATAACGATATTTTGTATCTTTTTTATCAAACTCAACCGAAAAACAAATTACAAAAATACGGTTTGTTTAAAAAAAAATTAACAATTCATCAACGTTAATTTTCAAGCACTGTGAAAGTCCCATTCAAGTTCTGTTGCAGCACTTTACAGCACTTGAATAGAACTTTCAGAGAATATAAAAACTAGATTTGAAAGATTGATCAAGTATTCAAATTCCGTGGAACAACTCGTCCTACCAGTTCGATATGGAGTTGTGATTAAAAACAACCACGAAGAATTTTCCCTCTTGGCCACCATCAAAATCAATTGCAATCATTTTGTTTCACAGAATTTGCATAATTCATCAAATTTCAAATTTTGTGAAAGTTCTATTACAGTTCTGTTATTTTTTCAGTTATTTTTTTTAATTTTTTTTTTTTTTAATATTTTTTTTTTTTAATTTTTTTTTTTTATATTTATTAACGCCCTAGTGGGCTTTTACAAGAAAAGAAGCAAATATATAATTAACAATATTAATTACATGTATTACATAATCAATAAAACAGAATAAATATGAATGCAATCGACTCGTTATGTAAAGAATATTACAACATAAAAAAGAAATGAAATGAAATAGTACAAGTTGTACTTACAAAAAACTAAAACAATTCAGCTTTAAATATTTATACATATTATTAATAATAAGACCTGACATAGAACAAAGTGTAAATAGAACCGCAAAAATATTATAAAGTAAGTATACATTTTACTGGTGAGGTTTAGATGAGAAAATATTTTATGAGAAAAACAAAAAAATAATAAAAGTTAATTATTAGCAGATAGAATAGAGATTAATTGATTTTTGAAACATTCAAAACTGTCAATACTAAATATATCTATAGATTCGCAGTATTTATTCGCAAGGTTATGGCTTCTTGGAATTGGTGAGTATATAGAGTAATTAGTGTTGATTTTATTGTTGCATTTAAAAATATCTTTACTACGAGTTTGTCTAGCGGGTATGCTAATGCAAATTAGTTCCAACAAATTAGGGCTGTCAATTAAAGATTTTATAATTTTGTATAAAAATAATAAATCAATTAACACTCTTCTATTTGATAATTTAAGAAGTCTGGTTTCAGCGCGTAAGTAATTATAATTTATAAATTCGATTGGTGTACCGAAGAAATTTGTTTTGAACCTTTTCCAATGATTGAGAATGAACATTGCAGTATGGTGACCATACAGAGGTATTGTATTCTAATCTGCTTCGTACTAGTGAGCAATACAGATGTTTTAATGTTAACATACTTTTAAAATTTGCCCCCTTTCTCAAGATAAAAACTAGTATTCTCATTGCATCACTTGTTATTTCATCGATGTGTACATTGAACTGTAGACTCTCGTGGAATATAACACCAAGATCACGAATCTGCGATACACGAAGAAGATTAACACCATTCATATCAAGAAAAGTTAAAAGGATTTTTACCTTTGTAAAAACTAATAATCTGGCATTTACCAATATTTAGTTGTAAATCATTGACAGAACACCACGCGCATAGTTTGTTCAGGTTTAACTGCAGAATGGCGCGATCGTCATCGTTTCTTATTGTCCTGTAAATCTTCAGATCATCAGCAAATAATAGGACTTTAACATTACTAAAAATATTAACTATATCATTTATGAATAAGCAAAATAATATGGGGCCCAAATGAGATCCCTGTGGTACCCCACTCGAGGCAGCAAATGTATAAGAAGTAAACGAATCAACGTTGACCGCTAATTACCTTCCCAATAGATAACTCTTAAACCATTCCAAAATACTCCCTCTCATTCCCAACAACTTCAGTTTTCGTAATAAGAGTCTGTGAAACAACTGGGCAATAACGATATAATAAATTACCTTATTGGATACAATTTTAAATTTAAGAATTGTATCCTTATTTCTTACCGACAACTTAACCTTCTCCCAACCTCTTGTTCGAATGTGTCAACTACGTGTCAACTCGCATTATATTATAATATTCACTACAGTGGCAAAATTCTGGACATATTTAGCGATAGCCCCCAGAACTTTAGTAAATAATTTGCCAAATCTCTTGTGTTCACTTGTTTTCACTTTACCGTATTTTTGTATTTATTTATTTAAAATTTATTTAAAATTTTAAATAAATAATTATTTTTTTTAAATTTATTTAAAATTTACGGCACAAAGTGCCATTTACAAGCTTGTGTATATTTAATTACAGTCATAGTACATTATACAGGCATTAAAAATAAACAATAATAACAAAAAATCATTATGTAGTGACCTCGTTAACGTATAATTGGCTGAAATATTCGATCAGTACAACCTTATATTTCAGAATGGAAATATTAAAAATATCAGCCACATTGGCATAAAAATTTCCAGTGGTGTGTAATCTATTTACAACTGAATTGGAGCCTGATACCGACATAAAGTTGTCACAATAAAACAAACTAGGGAACCTTGATCTTATTGTAGGTATATGAAAGTGAATCAGTTTTAATATATCAGGGCTATCAAACTGATAGTTAACGATTTTATACAAAAATATCAGATCAAAAATTTTTCTTCTGTCACTTAATTTCAACAATTTTAATGAGTGCAACAAAAAATCATAATTTATTGATTCTAAGGGAATTCCAAGTCTAAAATTAATACACCTCAAAAATTTGTGTTGGACTCTTTCAATGGTATTGATGTGATTGTTGAAGACAGGTGACCAAATTGTTGAATTATATTCAAGAATGCTTCTAACAAGAGATGTGAACAGAATTTTTAATGTGTAAATATTTTTAAAATCCTTGGAAATCCTTAATATAAAACCTAACATTTTCATAGCCCTGTTAGCTATAGAAGTTACATGAGATGCAAAGCAGAGTTTCTGATCAATATTTATTGTACAAACTTTAATGTATTTATTTTTTTTTTGTTATTATTGCTTTACAAACTTAGGGCTAGATAGATAAGGACATCCCATAAATAAATCAACAAAATTTTCAATTTGGTAGGCGGGTATGGGTACCGCCGCCCTGGGAACCATTTATTGGATGACCAACACCTCTGCCACAGGTCACCCCAAGTGGTTCGCTACGTTTGGTGACTTAGCAGGGGTGCCCGGGTTCATGGGGTGATGTTTGGTTGGGTCTTGATGGCGGGTGCGTCGGCCCACCTTCTGCGTGGCGGGCCGGATTGGGAGATGCTAGTTGAGGGAGACCCTTTACAACCGGTTACCGTTGTCCGGGCCGCTCGGTAGTACAGGGGCCCGACCCTCAGGCTCACGACTGAGGGTGGGCTGCCCCATCAACGAGTGAAAAAACCCCGCCGTTGCTGTTGTGCCGGTTCGTGACCGGAGGGGACCCAGCAGCAGCGTTTGGGGCGCATTGGGCGACCTCTTTAGCCGGACTCTCCCTGCCCATCGCCTTGCACCGCAGTGGGTGGGTTGGATTCATACGTCCATCATTCCTGGAAATTCTGATCCCCAGCATCCTACCCACCCCTCATACCCTTTCCTTCCCGACCTTCCACTCCACACACACAAAATAAAAACAAAAATAAAAATGAACTTACAAACTTTCAAAAATAACTTTTCAACAACGGCGAGAAGCAGGAGTCCCCGGTGCAGGCCAAAACTGTTGGTGAATTTCACCAACATTCGCGGCCTGCACAAAAACTTAAACTCTGTCCACCACCATCTTCTCTCCCAACGTCCTAACCTTCTCTTCCTCTCCGAAACGCAGATAGCCGAGCCTCCAGACGCCTCCTATCTGGACTGCCCGGGCTTCATCCTCGTAGGCAAATTTAGACCCAAGGGAGGTGTATGTCTCTACAGTCGAGCTGACGTCAACTGTGTGCGTCTGTTGAATCTGGAAATCTCCAGATTCGACGTAATGTGGGTGCGCGTCAATCTTGCCAGTACGGTAAGGTTTTATGCGTGTTTATACCGCTCACCTAACCTTAGCGAATCAGACACGTCCGAGCTCTTCAAACATTTAAGCAACACTATTGATGACCTCTTGCCCCGCTTCCCTACGGCAGAGTTTGTGGTCCTGGGGGACTTCAATGTTCATAACGAACCTTGGTTGAAGTTCTCGGGATCAACAGACTCGGCTGGACGACAAGCGGAGTCCTTTGCCCTTTGCCACGGACTGGAGCAAATGGTTCAGGAGCCTACAAGGGTTCCTGATGTCCAGTCTCACCGCTCTAATCTGTTAGACCTGTTTTTAACCACTGTGCCACACGGTTACAAGATTGACGTCACAGCGCCTTTAGGATCGTCGGACCACTGCCTGGTGACGTCATCAATCCCCGTAACCTTCAGACCGCCAAACGAGAGGCTGAAAAGAAAAGTGTGGCACTATAGGTCTGCAGATTGGTTCGGTCTGCGGGCACATTTTAATGCTTTCCCGTGGTCAGCTGTCTGTTTTCGGACTTCGGATCCCTCAAGATGTGCCCAGGAAATTGGTGAAGTCATCACGTCCGCGATGGATGGCTTCATCCAATCCACTATTAAGGAAACTGGTGTGGGCTCAAAGCCGTGGTTCAGTCGACAATGCTCTGAAGCAGTGCGACGAAAAAACGCGGCTTACCGAGCCTACAACACATCTCGAACGTCCGAAAACAGAATATTATACAACCAAATTGCAAAGGAAAGTAAGAGAATCATCAATAGGTCGAAATTCGAGCACGACCTGCAGGTCAGCAGAAAGCTGGCTGCCTGCCCGCATGGTAGCAGAGCGTTCTGGTCGCTTGCGGGCTCTATAGGTCGCAATTTCTGCAAACCCAGTCTGCCACCTCTTACCAGACCTGACGGCTCTCTAGCAAATACCGCCGCCGAAAAGGCTAACTTATTAGGCAAAATGTTCGCGGAAAACTCGACCCTCGATGACCAAGGTGCTATCCCGCCGTCGGTTCCTCACTGCGGTTTTCGTATGAAAAAGCTGAGGATTCGGCATCGGGATGTACTCCAAGTCTTACGAGGGCTTGATGTTAATAAAGCTAGTGGGCCTGACGGAATACCTGCCCTGGTATTGAAGAGGTGCGCTGCAGAAATAGCTCCAATTTTGACGACGCTTTTCAAAATGTCCCTGAAGTCTGGGTCTGTGCCCTCTGGTTGGAAAAAAGCGATCATTCACCCTATTCCAAAGAAAGGTGACCGCTCTAACCCGGCCAACTACCGCCCCATAGCGATCACATCTGTTCTGTCAAAAGTGATGGAACGTGTGGTCAACGACAAACTACTCACATACCTCGAGAAGAACAAAATTATTAACGACCGTCAATACGGATTCCGGCGGAACCGCTCGTGCGGTGATCTTCTCGCGTATGTGGCACATGTTTGGGGGCGGTGCCTGGAACGCTTTGGTGAGACCCAAACCGTTGCACTGGATATTTCCAAGGCCTTTGACCGGGTTTGGCACCGAGGGCTTGTCAACAAACTGCCTTCTTACGGACTTCCCGCTTCCTTGTGTACGTGGATTGCCGACTTTTTGAGGGAGAGGTCGATTCAGGCGGTTGCTGATGGTTTCACCTCTTCCTCGCATTCGATAAATGCTGGCGTCCCACAGGGATCGGTTCTGTCTCCGACTTTGTTTCTGTTGCACATCAATGACCTCTTGACATGTGCACCGATTCATTGTTACGCGGATGACAGTACAGTCCATGATAGCTTTTTGTTTGACAAGCCCCCAAAGGGCTCACAAATCCCAATGGCTCGGAGGGCTTTGAAACAAAGAATGGACGGTTACCTCGAGAGTGTTTTCTCTTGGGGTAAGAATAACCTCGTCGAATTTAATGTTTCAAAGACCCAATCATGTCTGATTACGTCTAAAAGGGATCGGAATGATAATCTAGTCTCCTTCAACGGAAGCAATCTCCCGAACAGGCCTTCCATTGATATGCTTGGTGTAACTCTAAGTGACCAGCTCAGGTACGGGGGCTCCATCGAGGCCAGAGTTAAGTTAGCCTCTCAGAAACTGAGCGTACTGTACAGGGCCCGCAGATACTTTAATAGTACACAACTGCTAACCCTGTACAAATCGCAAGTGCGCCCCACGGTTGAATTTGGCAGCCACCTCTGGTCTGGAGTCCCAAAATACCTGAAAAAAACCCTCGACTCTGTGCAGAAACGGGCGGTCCGTTTGATAGATTCTCCTAACTTAACAAATGGACTGCAATCTTTAGAGCACAGGCGTCAGGTGGGAATGCTGTCCTTGTTCTACCGGTATTACAATGGAAGATGCTCCGAGGAACTAGCGTCACTGATCCCCCCGGCACCGGTGCATAGTCGGGAAACACGCCAAACACGCGCTCAACATTTGTACACGGTTGACATTAGTCACATGAGAACGGGTCGTTTCTACGACTCGTTCTTGAGTTCAACAGCCCGGCTGTGGAACGATTTGCCGGCTTCTGTGTTTCCTCCCTCCTACAATATGGGTCTCTTCAAGACCCATGTTCACTCCTTCCTCTCCTCAACAGCACCCTCCACACAGCATCTCCAAAGATGACATAGGCCCTGAGGGAAATTATTTCCCTCAGGGCCTCCTGTGTGGAGTTAATATAAAAAAAAAAAAAAAAAAAAAAAAAAAACAAATAAACGCCCGCTTTAGGTAGAAAACTAAATATTCCTATTTGATATGTAGCTAAGTATTGAATGAAGTACTGAATAGTATGCTTGAACTTTATAAATAAATAAATTGCAAATCGATTACATATTTTTTTTAAATTAGATACTCCTAGAAAAATACTTCCCCTCTCGACTTATGTCATCTTTGGGGATGTTGTGTGGAGGGTCTTTTTAGGAAAGGAACGAGAAGAAGGTCTGGGAGGAAAAAAGGAATCTAGGGGTCAGTGTGTCCCAGAATCGCAGACGTGCGAATCCATCCCTCCTGCTGCAGTGCAAGACGATGTTCTGACGGCCCACCATTCAGTAGGTGGGCAAACGCATCCGCCGCCAAGACCTAAGCAAATCTCGCCCCATCAACCCGGACATCCCTGTTAAGTCCCCAAACGTAACAACGAACCAACTGGGGTTACCTACGCCAGGGTGTTGGTGGTCTAATAAATGGTTCCTGGGGCAGCGTTACCCATACACACCTCCTAAATTGTAATTTGTATACGTAATCCTAAGGTTAAGCTACCAAGAGAAAATACGCAATCCTAAGGTTAAGAAGCTACCAGGTGTAAATTATTGTTTTATTCTTACTTATATCTTCATTCATTCCGCTGACTGCTGCGTGCATTACATATAAAATTTAATTAAAGTGACACTAGCCCTGTTGTACGTCAGTGAAGCAGGGATCTGACTGGAAGAGGGCATTATTTGTGTGGAAATCGTGAAGATACCTACTACCTATTATGCATGTAACAAATGAACTGGGAAAAGAGTGTCACTAGAAAAGTATGACGCGCAAATGAAGTTAGTGAAAGGAAGAATTCTAGATATAATACAACATTATTACACTAAATCCAGTTCCACAGTAAACACGAGTAAAAACACTCGCAACTAACAATTGAATGCAGTGAGCTCCTCCATACATTTTTAATAAATTGAGAGCTTTGTGAGCCCTTGTTGTATTAATTTCTTGTTGCATATGAAAACAAAGCCCGCTGCACAGTGCAGTGTTTGCGTCTCGACTAAAGGCTTACTCGCTATCCAAACACAAAGCCGAGACTCGAACCATACTCGCTCCATCTTCCGTAGTCGCTGCTAATGCGACAAAATATTGTCGCTATGGATTGTCCCTGTTCCTTGTTCATTCTAGGAGACGCCACATTCGACTATGGGTTATATTATGCAGATCTCGAACAAACAAATAAGAATAGTTATAATGCTGTAAAACAACAAGCCTTTGAGTGCTAATTTAACAATAATGGGCTTTCACCAACATATTTCGAATCGACCAATAAATAACATGGTAAAATAAAATTGTCTGTAAAATAACAGTGGAAAATATTGAAAATGGAACTACAAAATTTGTAGGCTTTCAACACCAATTTAACTGTCGAATATTATTTTGAAGCGCAATGACACTGAATATACAGAACGCTGTAAATCACTAAAAATAACTTTTTTTTTCTTCCTAAAAAAAATTAAAATCAAAGAGCACAATGTTTAAGTATGTACTTAATGATATAAATTTGATGGTGTTTAAAATAGTGATTTGTTTTCATGTAATTTAAATTTTATTTGAATTAAACAGTTAGTAGGTTGAAAGAAATAATCACTAATGGTGTCTTCAGTTACACTAACTTTTACTGATTTTAAAAATATTTTCTCAAAATAATTTGATAGACTAATGCTGTGGGAGAATCGATTTAACGTAATTGGGTGATTTTCACATAATTCGCTAAAAGTAATTAGTTTTTAATATGCATTTATTTTGATTTACTTTCCTCCGGATCAAAATATAAAAGGTATTTATGTTTTTTATGAAAATGTCGTATTCCCTGTGCTCTTTACAGCTCAAAGTTATTTTTGATTTTTTTTTTTTGTTTACGTGAGCTCCACACAGGAGGCCCTGGGGAAAATAATTTCCCTCAGGGCCTATGTCATCTTTGTGGATGCTGTGTGGAGGGTTTTTTAAGGAAAGGAAGGGGAGGAGAGTTCTGGGAAGGAAAAGGGTTTAAAGGGTGGGTAGGAATCTGGGGTTCAGTGTCCTGGTCATCCGCCTCCCAAGACCTAGACAAACCTCACCCCATGAACCCGGGCACCCCTGCTAAATCACCAAACGTAGCGAACCACTTGGGGTGACCTATGGCAGAGGTGTTGGTTATCCAATAAAGGTTCCCGGGGCGGCGGTACCCATTCCCGCCTCCCAAATTGGAATGATTATTTAGACACAGTATGCAAATATCATAAGAAATATCTAGGTTCATTTTACAATATTAACGACACATACAGAAAAATGAAGCATTTGAAGCAAAATAACATCCTTAAATTAAATCAGATAAAAAGATATAAAATTGACTAAAAAGAATCTTATATTTATTTTCGCGTATTCAGCACGTGTTCTAAAAAATGTGACTTGTGGCTTCCTTTACGACTTTTAAAAGGGTATTAATTATTACGTGAAAATGACCGGATGCCGAATAAATGGCTGTACAAAGAATCTAGAACACTACATTTGAAATAAGGATAATTCAAGGTAAAAATCACAAACCCACTTTATTATCCGCAATTCTAAAGAACCGCAATGATTGATGCCTATTCCGACCAACTTCAAAAACTCGGAATAATACACAATCGCTCCTAGCTCTAGCGACAAAGCGATAGTCCTAACGATATTGTATGCATACGTCTGCGTCTCCGCGAGTTGCGACAGTTCCCAACTTGGCTGATATCTGCCCCATTTGCCCGCCTAAACACCCCCCAGGGAGGCTTGCCGCGCGATAGCTCCTCGCGGGGTGGGGCTAGAATTCCTGAATCTCCATGAATTTTCCTGAATTTTCTTGGATATTCCTGAATTATATAGAAAATGCACAGGATGTGTCAAAGAGACAAACAAAGGTGAAAAAACATTTGTCTTGTTCAGGTCAATCCACAAAGTTGATTTCTTGAAAATTTTTAATTTGTTAAATGTGTAAGAAAGAGCTGCAGCATTATAGCGATAAGGAATGTATGATAATTGCCTTTTTTACCGTCACGTTACCTTAACCGTAAAACGTCTCAGTAAAAAGGGCACAAAGACTTTTTAATTTCATTAGTTCTTTGCATCATTAAAATTCATGCAAAGTCCTACAATATATTTTTGGTTTACTAACATGTCTCAAATCCAAATAAGAGTATCGACAAAAGATAGCGATTGGAAGGAGATGTGGAAAAGGAGGCGGAGAAGTATCTGCTTATTCAGATCTGGTCACCAAACACAGCTTAAGTCATTTCAAGCAACGTTTCGATTCTGAACGGTGGTCTTCACCTTGGCTATACTGAATGTTTTTCCCACTCTGGAATTGCAGGAAATACAATGTATATGATTATTATTTCATAATAACTCTACGTAGGAGGCCCAGAGAAAAATAATTTCCCTCAGGGCGTACGTCGTCTATTAGAATGCTGTGTGGAGATTGTTTTAAAGGGAAGGTAGGAGAGGAAGTTCTGGGAAGGAAAAAGGTATAAGTGGTAGGACTCTGGGGGCCAGTCGGTCCAATAATCCACCCCACCCATTGCGCTGCAAGGCAATGGGTTGAGAGAGACCGTCTGGAGGGGCTAAATGGTCTCCCTAAACCAGTCTCTCCCGATTCGACTAGCCACGCACTAAGTGCGCAGACTCATTCACCGCCAAGACATAGACAAAACCCACCCCAAAAACCTTGCTAAGTCACCAAACGTAACGAACCACTTGGGGGACCTATGGCGGAAGTGTTGGTTATCCAATAAATGATCACTTAATCTTGGAGATCGGCTATACTACACAACTGAATATACGATTTACTCCCGATATTGTCGTTTCTTCTTGGACGCCACCGATTTCTTATTCCATGAACTTGTGCGTTTGGCCATCATTTATCCGTCAACCGTACCCACAATACCTGCTTATTTTTTTTCCATTATCTCCTAACACACCCTGTGAACAGTTTGAAGTAAATAGAGTTCGCGAAAAACGGACTGAAAAGTCATAAAGCAAGAAGATGGCTGGCTATGGTGACAAAGTGCGCTATGGGGAAATCGAACCCGACCCGTCCTGAAACTTATGAGCGATTTAGCTGTATTTATTCCCCGTGCCACCATGCTGTAATGGCTAAACAACATTTTATGTATTGGCCAATTTTAACATCGTCATTTTGATCGCTTTTTGGATTTTATGGGCTGTTTTTTTGTTATCAAAGATTCGCGAACAACCGTGATTTCGTTTTATTTACATATATCGAGATTTTTTCTTTTTTTAAGTACTGTTAATATTTTTTTATGTAACTTTGTTTTTATTAAGATTATTTTGCTAATATTTTGAAAGTGAGATTTAAATTAGATTCTATGTTCATCAGAAATGATTTTTACTTTATTTGTAGGTAATGATTTTCAATACTTTATTTATAGGTAATGATTTTCAATAATTTATTTATAGTTAATGATTTTCTGTA
The DNA here is from genome assembly GCA_936435175.1 of Glyphotaelius pellucidus. Taxonomy (NCBI): domain Eukaryota; kingdom Metazoa; phylum Arthropoda; class Insecta; order Trichoptera; family Limnephilidae; genus Glyphotaelius; species Glyphotaelius pellucidus. Next base: position 10,131,016 of record OW386556.1, read on the forward strand.
CTTTAATTATTGGTTATGATTTTCAAAGCTTTATTTATATGTAATGATTTTCAAAACTTTATTTATAAGTAATGATTTTCAATACTTTTTATGGGCTATGATTTTCAAGACTTTATTTATTGGTAATGATTTTCAATACTCTATTTATAGGTAACGATTTTCAATACTTTATTAACAGGTAATGATTTTTAATATTATATTTAAAGATATTTTTTTACGTGAGCTCCACACAGGAGGCCCTGAGGAAAATAATCTACCTCAGGGCCTATGTCATCTTTTAGGATGCTGTGTGGAGGGTTTTTTTTTTTGAGCAAAGGAAATATAGGAGAATTCTGGGAAGGAAAAGGGTTTAAGGGGTGGGTAGGAATCATGAGTACCTAAATATGAATAATTTATTTGTTTTTATATTTAGATAATTAATGGATCTTGCTTAGTTGGTTTATCATAATAATATATGTTAATTTTCCATTATCCAATAAGTATTCTAAAAATATTTTTTTGTTTCTTAAACATAAAATTACTTTATTTATAGGTAAGGATTTATAATATTCACCGAAAAGTGTATTTGAAATCTGTTGAATTTCAATTTTCTGCCAACATTATAACAATTTCTCACAATTAATTCAAACATGTTATATTTCCCAAGTTCAGCGTGAGCACTGCCATCTAGCGTTCAAAAGGCTAACCTCAATACATAGAGCGAAAAATAAATCCCACATCAAAATATTAATTTTCATTAAAATACCTGTAAAAATAATAGTAAAATTTAACGTCTATAGTTTTATTGGCTATTTATTTGTCTGTCATTCTAACACATATGTCAAAAATTAAGTCAATTATATCTGTAATGGCCAATAATTTAAAACAAAAATAAATAAAATACTTCTTAGCCATATAAAATATTTATAGCTACTACGTATTGTTATACCTTTTGACTTGAAAGACAAAATTAAATTTGGTTGGGTATTGTCGCCCCAAATCTAAAATTTTTTTTGTCATCTTTATTTTCCCACAAAAACCCCATCGTAGGAGGTTTTTTAATTCTATGGGACGGTCATTTTAGACTTGTGTAGAAATCAGATATAAAAAAATACCAGAGGCCATTCTATATTCGCTAGTGTGTGAAGGAATCTCAAATTGTATTTTAAAGTATGTACATACACGCGATTACTAGTAATAGTTCTTACCAAAAAGGTACGTTAGTGAATTCCATTCCAATTCATAGGTCACTGCAATATCAGCAAATGTTTAAAAAATACATGTTGTCAACAATGTTTAAAAAAATACATATTTTCAAATCGAAATATTTTTACCACTTTCAATGGATTTATCTATTTATGGTTTATTTGGGATAGCCAAGTTTTCCACCATCCGTCTTCTCTTTTCCATTATTTTCTATTGATAACACCAGCCACTTGATATTCACCGACTGAGGATGGCATTTTACATATTTTTAGGAAAGAAATTTACTTACAATAAATTCTTATATTCATAAATGATTTTGGTTAAAAATTTAACTGTGATTATGTTTTTTTCGCCGATGATCTTAAATTAGTCTGTTTCAGATCATCAACTGCTTCAAAATGACCTCGACACACCCAATAACTAATGTACTATCAATGATATACTATTAAATGTTGAAATATATTACACTTTAAACTTCGCTCGAAATAGAGTGAAGACTTCTTTAGCACCACTGCGATTAGATGACGTTTTGATTGATAGAAACGAGCGACACTAAAAAGAGATAAACACATACATCTATAGGATTTAGCCTGCGAGATAATGAGATAGACTAATCGGTGTCCTCTTTGTGCGATACTTCGAAGCCTGTTGATCTCATTTCTGTGCGGTACTTCGTAGAATAAAATGTAAATTAATTTTTAACCTTGGTAACAATAATATAATAAATAAACCCTACAATTATTCTTCTTCTGATGCTCTGCATTTGTCTCATTTTCCCGAAGTTTAGTTTTCCGAAGGTTTCACTTCTACCGCGTGTAAATTGCACACTCTGATTTTTTTGTCTTATGTTATTAAAACACTATTCTTAAAAAAGTGTCTTCCATAATAGATCTAGGAATTTCTCTTGAATCTAGATTCATATTTGACGTAGATACACATTAACGACTCAAATCACTTAAAACGCTGGGATTTATACAAATATGTAAACCTTTCAAAGATCTTAAATCAATTCTAACCCGTGCCTTAGCAATATTGAAATAAATGTAATGCGAGATCATTTACTACTGGAATACGGAGAACATATGAAGCACTTGTCCGCAGCACTTTGGAATATAGCTCCATTATTTGGGCTCCCTCTGAACAAAACCGTATCCTAGAAATAGAAAGAGTTCAAAAAAGGTTTATGCGTTACCTGTATATGGGGGAATATACATACTACCCATTCCTGTATCCATCGTTGTTTTTATCAGGAATGCTCGATCTTAACACATTAGAAGCCCGCCGAAAAATATTTTTGGGTAAGCACTTTTTAACTAATCTCCGGCATTATACTGAATCCGCCCATGTTGAAGAAGATCAACTTATATGTACCCAACTCGCTCACTCGTGAGAGATCCCACGCACTTTTTTATGCTCCGAAAGCGAGAACTTCTTCCTATCAAAATGCGCCATTAAACAGAGCAATTCAACTGCTAAATGAATCTGTATTGAATATCGACATCTTCAATGTCACCTACAGAGAGTTCAGTAATTATCTTCTGGCATACGTCACAAGATAGTGAAACTGCCCGCATACACTTTTTTTTCTTTAAATTTTGTAATCTTCCCCATAATATTCCGGTGTATAACTGTTTTATGGAGAACTTGATAAAATAAATAAATAAATAATAAATGTTTCCAATTCCCATTGTATGGCGCCATAATATGTTGACTACGTTATAAGTGTGCTGAAGTAGATATTTTCGTCGATTGATTCAGAAAAAATATTCTGCGATTGCCAAAAAATATATTGTGCTAATTATATTACATATCATTTGTATTTCTAAATATGTCTCTCGTGTATCTTGCCTCTCTTTGTGTTATTTGTCATTTGAGTGAATTTTGGAATTTTATAATTTTCTAATTCTAACTGTTTTGTTATTTAATATTTATTTAGAAACAACTTAAAGATTTACAAACGTATAATTTGTCCGATTAGTTTTATGTAATTGTTAACCTAATTGTATTTGAACTTAGTTTTTACAACTGGATTGTTCTCATGTGAGTGAGAAAATCTGTAAAAACCCAGTTTAAATAAATAAATAATTAAAATTATATTTGTTTTCAGATTGATGGATCTCGTACCGGAGTGATGATTGATCAACGTGACGTATTATCTATGGTAAGTTCAAATAATCATAAAACTTAAGACTTTAAAAATGACATGGTTTTTTTCGACAGTTCTAACAAAAGTTTTGACCATGCGGTATGGAACCTTTTTTATTAAAGTGATAAAAATAAGCGTAATAAACCTCCCCCGTTCAATTAAAGTAACTATCTTCGAACAAGACATAAAGCCAATAATTCCATATTTAAGTCCACTAATCCTGCTACTACCCTCGTTTGCTTTTACGAATCACCAGCGGAGACCACGCATTATCCAAAACGGGCTTCGGACCCTTGCGGTGTCCAGCGCGAGTTTTAAAGTGTACCCCTATTTGTGGTCGGGCGCTCCTTTGGCATTTGGGGATATTCGAGGTTATTTGGGGGTATTCGAGGTTATTTGGGGGTGGCAGGGTCGTGGGAATATTGAACTGGTACTAAAATTGAACCAAAATACCCCCACGCTTATCGCTGGGCCTTTGGAGAGGGTGGTTTAACTCCGCTAGGACAAGATATTGCGGGTCAAATGAGTATCTATTGCCAAAGATATTTAGAAAGATCTAAAAACGAAATGTTTAAATTCAAAATAATGCTTACTTAGGCCCAGTTGTTTCGTAGAAATTCACGTGTGACAAAGTCATTAACTGTCCAATCAGTACCATTTTGTTTTCTTTTTTGTATTTGAGAGATCCTCGTTAAACGCCGATTCTAGATGAGTTTCTATCAAATTGTAATAATATTTCTATTTATTTCTTAACACGTAACATATTGCAATGATCTTTGGCTGTTCAACTAGGAAATTTACCCATTTTAGGACAGTCAAATATGAGCAGATTTATTGCATGTAAAATATTGTTTTGTCTATTATATTGACTTTTATTTAGAATTTATATTGTACTAGCTTTTCCCCGCGGCTTCGCTCGCTTGGTATTACGGGAAATTACTGTAACGGTTGAACTTATCGATTATCTCCCTCCTCCCCACCCCCACCCCCTCTCGCATTCTATACATTCATTCCCTTACATTCAGTTTTCAAACATCTCGCCTGCCAACTAAATTTCATAAAGCTATAGCTCAAAGAAAAAGAGAATTATCCAATTTTGTTCATTCGTTCGGAATTTATGCGCTTACAAACATTTCGGATGTTTATTTTTAATTAAATATTTGGAAGTTTGTTAATATAATAAAAAATTACACTATTTATTATTCAGTCTTTATAATCGTCACAAATTATATTTTAATGTAGGAACTCTTACCTGACATTTATTCCAAAACAGAAGCTTGTCCAAAAAAAACAAAACATATTCTAATATTTGAATTTTCTGGAGCAGTAGCTGACCAGGGGGCTGATTACCTACCAGCATAGAGCCCACAAACATATATCAACATCGTTTCCATGGAAACGATTTTTTTCTGACGTTAGCAAAAACTCGCTTTTGTTAGCGACAGAAAACGTATAACAAATATAATATATTAATATTTATAATTTCATTACGCCAGAACTTGCCATCATAAACAGACTATAGTCTTCGCATATAATTTAGCTTTCTATTGGTGAATGAATTTTTAAAGTTTTTTTGTTGGTTAATGCGTGAAAGCGTCATAAACGAACTCGAGCAGTTTCGCATTTATAATATTAGTATGGATTTTACTTAGAAACACTTGGTGGATAATATATTAAAGTTTATATGGTTTATATGGTAATATAAATTTATTTTATTCTCTATAAAATTATTTAATATACTCCCACTTGCAATAAAAACCGTTAAAAAAATAAAAGACTTCAAAAAAAGAATTAAGATATGGATTATGGACATGGGAAGGAAGAACATAAATACAATTTTGCAACCAAATAAAGACTAATGCTTGTATTGTGCTTTCTTTAAGATATAATTTTTTAATTTTCTGTTTTATGTTTCCTCTTGTAATTATTTTAAAATAGGTATGAATTTATAATTCAAACACAAAATGTAAAATGTGACCTTAGAACGGGGTACCCCAGTAAGGACACATTCTTTCCTAAAGCAATGTAAAAAAAATATATATATAAAAATAAACAAATATAAATATAATTCAAATAATAACTGATAATTTTAATAACACGATACTTGTTCTCTTCTGCTTAACATAATTAGTTAAATAGCTGAAACGAAGTTAGTAGAATCAGTATTTAACGAGGACTTTTCAATTGTAAAAAAATTTGAATGGCCAATTAATAATAATGTTACGTTTAATTTCAGTGAAACAACCCGCCCTAAGCACAAATACCCGCTTCAACGTTGAAAATTGTTGATCACTGGTATTCTTATATATTATTGTTTTAGAATATGTTTGTATTCTTTCCTCAGGGCCTACTGTTTAAATTTAATGTTGAAAAAGGAATCTACTCATCTCAACTTTTGATAAATTGAAGGAACAACAGTGACATCTATTGACAATATTAGTTGCTGGTATTATTGAACACATCTTTATCTCCAAAATAGTAGATACGTAATACAAAACAATAAGTCAAGACTTGAAGAAATCAATCCAATTTATTTTAGCGATACATGCCGCCCGCACTTAAACCAATACAGCAGTGAAGTTTATGAACTCTAGCTTGAAAAGCTTTTCCACAGTGTTTTAAACAATCATTAGTATTATTTCAACAGCAGACCATCAGAGTAGTACTTTTCAGTGCACAATCGAGTTGGAATAACACAGTAATAATTACTTATCCGCGATGGCGGGCATTGACCATACGACAAGTTTTCCCATTAGGGCCTCTCGAATGTCCGGTCACTTTCTGCAGGGCCCCCTCCCATAACCTACTCACCACGGGAAGAAGGGCAGGCAGGGGCGGACTTTTACATAGAATTTAATAAAATTTACCATTTTTTTCCAATTTACACTGCATGTAAGAAAGGCTGTACATTTTCAGTTTCGAATTATATGACTTTAACCTGCTGCGATAATTCTAACATTGCAATTTAGTTGATTGGCATGTGGCTCGGATGCACCACGCGCGTTTCCCTACAGATGAGTACAGTTTCCCGGCGAAATGAGTATTTAATTTGAGGTTTTCGTTCAAAATTTCTTTACTAATGACCAATTCATTACTATATCATTATAATTTTATATATTTACTATCATTTGTGCTATTTTTCCTGAGTTTTAATCCATTAATTATGTCGTGCTATTCATTTCGTTTTGTTATCAGAAAAAGTTAGGTTATTTCTGAAAAATTATTTTCATAGACTTTTACCGCATGAATTTAATAACTGTGTCTCGTTAGACCGGCGAATCCATGCAGTCTTAGTTCCATAAACATTGTCGATGCGCTGCTGTACCTTCTGTATCCTAATATAATTCTGGGTGCGTTATTACATTGGATCTTAAGTTTGTTCCATCGAGCTTATTCGTTAGTGACACCATGTTTCGTATGTATACAGGCAAGCGCAAAATGCATTGAACAATGTTTTTTTGCATTTATTGCTGCATTGAAAGAATTTTTGGGCAATCATAGTATCCAGTATACTGATACTTCTCCTCTGTCGTTCAATATCACTGTCATTCAGGAGGTCATCAGTAATAATGTTCTCCAAGTATTTTACATTCTAAGACATCTTAATGTTTTCCTCATTAAGTTGTACGGGGACTTCTCGGGATTTTTTCCATGGTGGAATGTGATTAATTTCGTCTTCTTATTGTGGTAATACTTGTTGATACTTATTTTATTTTAAAATTAAGTCAAATTACAAATTTAATTGTTGAGATTTAATTGTTGGTGAGAAAGTTCATCACATGCTGGGATCTTATATTATGTCTCTGGGATCTTATTTATGTCCCGTAAACGATAGTCAAATTGAAAATAGTTAAAACGATATAATTTTAACCCATATTTTGCCGCTATCACTTCCCGTGGTCAGATTTTGATGAAATTTGGATATGTTGTATATAAACACCTAATTAAGAAAATAAAAAAATTTAAAAACTCATACTTACAAAAATAGAATGTGTTGCGTTTTCGCAACGTCAGCGAAATAGGGGGGTAAAAAGTGAATGTATGAAACAACACAAGTTTATTTGAAAGTGGATTTATTTCTATTAATTTGTAAATCATACTATTAACATTAACTAAAATTAAAGATATTAAATGAATAAGTAGGAAAGTGCACCATTCCAAAAGACATTATAAGAAATTAGCATACACAAATATTACAATAAACATTTTTTTTCGGTATGGTCAATTTCGTTACATTTATGGTGCAATGCCACATTACACTCTGAACATGTATAATATGTTTGTGAATCACATATACGACATCTATTTCTATTTTCTAATTTATTTAAAAATGAATACTCCCTGTTATAGTTGACCTCGATGCTGTCGCAAATCTACTTGGTCTGCCAATAGAAGAAGAATGTACTTTTGACGATTTCATGAAGGCGGTGGCCACACTTCTTCTAAATTTCAAAAGGCTCATATTTTCTTCTGGATGAACCATTTGATATAATTTTCATGCATTACGTAGTGCCACATCACGGAAGTTGGAGAATATGGCCCATCTCTTTTTACCACGAACCCTTATCCTATAGTTCGAAACAAAATTATCCACTAAATCAACTCCTCCCGTAAAACGATCATACTGGGTTGAGTGACATTAATATATCGATTTTTTAATATTTAAATACCTTATTACGTTTTTAATTGGCTCTACGTTATCAAAATTAGATGTCACTGTAACTACAGCACTATTTCTCCATCGAACAACCAGTATCTCATTGTTTTTTTCGAATCTCTAATCACATTCCTCTCTTTGAAATTGATTAATTTGTTTTGTCGATTTTAATGTAGCAATGTTCTTTAGTCGATTTTCTCTTACCATACCAGTAAAAAAAACAAATATTGGAACACGTGAATAACTAAGTTGTGATTTCTTCCAACGTATTTCCCTTGGCACTGACGACGAATATGTTGATGGTTGAGGTTGGGATGGAGTTGTCGAAGGTTCACTCATTAGCCTCTTGGAGTGGACTTTCAAAGTTCCTGCCGTAGTAGAATTTCTCTTATCATACCAGTACAAAAAATTAATACGTTATACTCACTCTTGAATAATTACGAATAATACGCGAATAATACGTTACACTCGCGTATCAATTTCAATTTCTTCCAACGCATTTTCCTTGGCACTGACGACAAAGATGTTGATGGTTAGAGTTGGGATGGAGTAGTTGAAGGTTCACTCACGAGTCTCTTGGAGTGGATTTCCAAAGTTCCTGCCGTATCCACGAACATATGGCTAAATGCAGTGTCTTCATGTAAATCATTGTCCTCAAAATCCTCTTCATCTACCGATGTTGGACCCCCTGAAGTCACCGAAGATCCTAATTCGGCGACTTCAGAGGGTAAAATAATCACATCTGGAATATCTTCTTCGCCGTCTTCATCGTCGATATTCCAATTCTCTGAATTCCTTTGAAAAAGTCCTTTGGATTCATCCTTTACAGAAGAAAAAATGCGGCAATAGCGATTGGTGCCGGTAATAGTGAATAAAATAATGCAAAGGTTTTTACCCCCGTATTTCGCTGACGTTGCGTTAGCGCATCACTTAAAAAAACTATGTAAAATGAGTACCGTTGGAGTGTTTTATTTTTTTAAAGTGAACGTATTAAATACGGGTCAATTGTGTATTAAAAAAGGTTTTAATATATTAAGAATTTTGGTCATATGTTAACGATAATAATTATCAAAAAATCGCTTACCTGAGTGTCGTATTTTGTCTGACTTTGGGGGGGGACAATTTGGAACAGAAGCAAATATTTTTCTATTTTTTTAAATTTAACTATAAAGTCAAACCTTTTCTATAAGTACGTAAAAGAATAACGGTGATAATTTATCAAGTTCTCAAAATATGACCCAGCAACCAAACTGTTGCGTTTTCGCAACGTCAGTGAAATATGGGTTAATGCGATATAAAACGTGCAATAAGAGATGAATATTCTCAATAAGTTACAAAATAAAGTTATGAAATACATTCATTCAAATACTGTACTTCTCGGAGTCATTGAGTCCATGGATCTGTCAAAAGTTAGAAATAATACGGAGAATGAGAAGTTTTTCTAATAATTCACATGCATCTACAAATCTATTACATTCATGCATTCGACAATCCGAGCGATCACCAATTCTCCCCTGCGCCAAGGGTGGACACTTTGGGTGTACTAAACAACCCCCGGGGCGGGGGTTGGGGGGTGTCCGACAGACCCGTCCCACCCCATTAATTCTAGCCGAATTTCACACTACACAAATTCCATTGACCACTCGGCTTGTACTCCAATCAAGGATGTTTCGATGGGACTTGGCAGGGAAAGACGTGAATTCATTAATAGTTCAACATTACAGCATGTTTGAGTGCGACGTTATTTAGTTTAAGTGTTGGATTGGACAGTGGACAGGCCTAGAGGGACAATCCACGAATTTGACATTGTTGGGTCGATTTTCGGTCGCTGCACAAATAAAAATGAAAGATTTAAAAAAAATAAATTACACGCAAGATATCCAAATGAGGAGATTTAATTTTGTGGAGCTGGTGATTTTATCAAAAATACAAAATTAGATTATCAGTCCGCTTAATCATTCAAATAGTTGACTGTAATTAAATTTGTTTTGGTGGACTTTACTGTTGACACAAAATGTACTGGATAAAATGGAATTGTGCGGGATCTGGCTAACCAAACGTCATTCGTTTGTGATGACAAATCCTTTCTCTTGGTCGATCTCACACCCTGAGGGACACCTCCAGCGGTTATCACTACAAACATTTGAGGAAACGAGAGAGTTCTTGTCGATATAATTAATAACAGAGGGAGCAAGGCTGCAGCACAGCAATTCATAAGAGACTTCTTTAACTTGATGTTGAATGCGACGAGATGTTAATATGGACCATTGCAAGTACATAACAGTAGTAGACTGACATATTGTTATTGTCATTGTTGTTCACACTAGTCAGGGTATTGTCACCAGCTCAGGAAGGCTATGTGGATAGATAGAAAAGGTAGGAATTCAAAGGTACATAAACAAGGAAATGTATTTATATTTGCATTAACAGTCAGTCTGTGAGTGATTTAGTAAGACGAATTTTTCAAATATTGTCAGGTTGCTCGTTACCCTGAAGGTATTTCATAGAAAACTCAATAAATGCAGGATATCAATTTTGTGAAAACATGCTCAGTTTTTGATTGGTTTTCATTTAATAGTAATAAAAAACGTAGGTTGTTATGTTACCAAACCCTTTACAGTGTTCATGAAAAAATTGTATTTTTTGCGAATAAGCGTCCCACATCTCAAATACACATACAATAATATTCTTTCCCCCGTGAAACAAAGGGGTGGTCGAAAAGGGTTCACTCTTAGGAATTTGCTCCCATTGTTACAGTGGGACATTAATTACCAGATGCCCTGTACTTAATGTTCCTTCATTGTGCGAATAATAAATAATTAGACTTAATAAAAATGTGTAATTTTAGAACAACCCTTAATGGAAGGGGTTCAAATGCTTATTTGGAAAGTTCACCCCTCTTATGCTTAGGGATGGAAATTATAAAATATAAAAATGCTGCATGATAATTTTATTATGATAAAATAAATACTCTGTTTGTATCATTAATATGAAACCCTTGTAAGGTTTATTACTCATTTTCTAGTACAAATGCATGGAATTTTTATTTCTTAAAAGACGAATTAAATTTTGGACAACAAGCACTACTCAAAATCAGCTGCATTCCGCAAGGAATAATGAATGTATAGCTGAGCAGTAAACAATTTGTCAACATAATCGATGTTATAAAAATAAACAAGATGGTTCCGTACCGAATCAGAATCACGTCAACATTTCTGCCAAGTTGTTAACTGTATAACCAACACCTCTGCCACAAGTCACCCCAAGTGGTTCACTACGTATGGTGACTAAGCAGGGGTGCCCGGGTTCATGGGTTGAGGTTTGTTCAGGTCTTAGTGGCGGATGCGTTTGCCCACCTACTGCGTGGCGGGCCAGATCGAGAGAAACTGGCTGAAGGAGACCTTTTGATTTCTCTATCCGAATTCTCTCGACTCATCGCCTTGAACCGTGGTGGGAGGACTGGATTTATTCCGTCACTACTGAACACACTGACCCCTAATTTTCTACCCACCTCTCATTATTTTCCTTCCCAGAATTTCCTTTCCTTTCTTTCCTTTAAAAGACCCTTCACACAGCATCCCCTAAGATGTCATGGGCTCTGAGAGAAATTATTTTCTCCTGTAAGGAGCTAATAAAAAATTAAAGGCTATTAAAAAAAATTGGAAATATTCCATAACCTAACCTATTTATCCAATTTAATCTATTTTAAATTTGTAAGACTTTATTCAATAATAAATGATTTAATTATTATATTTAAATAATTTTTTGTGTCTTCATTAAGAAGTTTATAATTAAAATATTTGAATTTCGTAGGTCTTAAAATTAAAATTAGAGCGCACAGTTTACACCGCGCTATACAGAGCGTCAGACCATCCTTATTATGCCAGTCAAATATTTATTTCTAAAATATCGAAATATATCTAAACATCATTTTAGAGACACTATATAAGTAAAACATTAAATATTATTTGAGAAAATACCTATTCAATTATTCTTATTCTACTTTATTCCAGGAAATACCTGCTCTTAACCTTTTCTAATTCACAGTAATGTGTATTTTTCTTATATATTGATTTTATCTAGAATTATCTTGTTGAACAATTTGTTTTGACCGTAATAATATAATGAATATCATAGCTAAATGAGAAAATAACAAAGCGATATAAAGTTTTTAAAATTAAAAACCTTAATGGGCAAGTAGGTACTCGTTGAAACAAACTTACTTCTCTCCTGGAAAACCTGGTTACCAATAAATTACAATAAGTGCATTATAAGGGTTGTTTTTATGTCACCTTCTCCCTGTGCTTCCTCTACCCGCTCGGAGATGGCGCGCATTAAAATAATTTATTAGCGAAGATCACAACCAAACCCTTTTCCTCCGTTGGGGGGTGAAATAATTTGAATGCATTTCTTCAGAGTAAAATTAATCGTGGTTTTTTTAATGGCCGCTACCTCTTGAATTATTAGAAAAGGGTGGGTTACTGATAAAAATAAATTATTAGTTTTTCTAAATGGATACATATTAGCCATTGTCTTTCTATCTAATGTTTCCTCTATTTGATCACCCTTCTATATTCAGTTCAAATTTTATCAAATGGAACGACTTTTTTTGCTTTCTTTTGTTTTGTGTATTGTTGTTCATGAGCGGTTCAATAAAATAATATTGACTACGAGACTTCCGGTATTATATTTAAGTTAGTAATATTTAAGGTACTACTCCGGTGGTAGTCTAAAAGGAAAGAAAACTTCTGACATGCAAACTCACTTTCTATATTCTGTATTTGCGTCGTATATTGAAGTCTAATTCACGTCCATTTCTTATTTAAAAGAACTTCTTTTCATTACATCAAATACTTCGAAGTGCATTAAACCCTTCGAATAATGAGAATATAATATCTATGAACTTTCGCCTGTCAAAGTTTGCACGTAAAAATTCTCGGTTCTTCCCATGCATTTCAAATGTTCATTTTTATTGGTTATTTTTAAATCTTTTTGAAAAAAAAAATTGTTCTAAACTTAAGATAAAATAATCTTTCCGAAGTGCTTATCAAAAATTAAGATTTTTGTTTTAAAATATTAAAATTTTTATATTGAAAATGTGAATTTGCTTAAAAATTACGTACCTGGGGTTTCCCCAAAAAAGTACATAAAATAAAAGAAAATTAAAATTTTATATACAGATTCCTTTTTTTAAGAAAATTTGTAATAAAACTGTCACTTCACTTTTTATCACACTCATACAATTTTATTTTTAAATTAATTGTTTATTACGTCACACATTGGCGCAAAATAAAATCGTCACTTATGATCGGGTTTGTAAAATATCTGATCAATATAGCTCGTTTATTTCTAAATCAATAAGAAGCAATATTTTTTTTGCTTTCAAATATAAAAGAAATCACAATTTTTTGCTTGACAGGAAGAGAGATATCTAACTTTTAATGATGCTCGGTCGTTCTGGGACAATCTGGGTCTCCTGTTATTATAACGGCATATGATGTTTTGGGACAACTAGGGTTACCTGTGATTAGACGGGTTAAGTAGCATTAGTTTTAGGTGTGTATATATATATGTATGTAAGTAATATGATAGGTACAAAATTTTACTTTTGAAAGATTTGACACGCTTAGACCCGGTGACGTGGTCTTACGATCCTTTGCTCTGGGTTCAATTGTCGGGAAATACAATTTGGGGGGGGGTAGTATACAATAACTCTAGAATCATTATTTTCATAGCAAGTGCTCTGCTGTAGAATTAGCTCAGTGGTTAGAGCAGAGTCCCGGCAAGGCTAGGTCTTGGGTTCAATTCCTAAATGCAACCGAATATTTTTCTGATTTTTCCGTTTTAAATATTTGTTGTCGTTCGAGTGTCGCTTGTATTGTCTTCAGTGATCAAATATAACAATTTGAGGTTTTACTCATTAAATTGTTCCAAAAATATAAAATTTATAATTTTTTGGTAAAATATACATGAGTACAAAATCAATATTATTTAAAATCAGTCATCTCTGAATAAGTTAGAATTAAGGTTAAACGCAACGTACGTTATAATCTACGCATTCACAGATGGCGCCAATAAAATTATTTTAGGTTTTAGACACTTTTTCATGTTATGCTTTAAGATATTAATAATAATTAATTGTTCGCGCCCGTACATACGCAAAATGAATATGAATAAATAGTTTTGTCAATAAAAAAACTCAAATCTTTCAAGAGAGGCTGTCAAATACAAAATTAAATCGGTGATTCAATCCAATATTGTATTTGTCAGCCTCTCTTGAAAGATTTGAGTTTTTTTATTGACAAAACTATTTATTCATATTCATTTTGCGTATGTACGGGCGCGAAAAATTAATTATTCTTAATATTTTAAAGCATAACTTGCAAAAGTGTTTAAAACCTAAAATAATTTTATTGGCGCCATCTGTGAATACGTAGATTATAACGTACGTTGCGTTTAACCTTAAGGCGGAATTGGGTAAATATTAATATATCTGGCTTTAATACGTGTTTTTTCATCTAGTAGAATTGATTTATTTGGTGAAACTGTTTAACTCTGAATGGCTGAAAGTATCAAATTATAATGACACTTTTAGATTACTTCCTAAGATATACCTATAAAATTTTATTTTTTCTCTGTATAATATCTTAAATATGTTTATATCAGGTGTACCTACTAACCTATTTCACTTATTATGAGTATATTGTATAAACTATGTAAAACATTCAATAAAAATAATAATAATAATAATATGTAAAAAAAATTAAAATTAATTTTTTTTAAATTATAATATGTAATCTTTATTCAATGAAATTTGGAACATTATAACTAAGAAAATACATATTCAGTGTAGTTTACAATAGATTATATCAGTACAAAAAGTTTACAAGTAGAAAGTAGTATACATATGAACAGTATGTTAAAGGTAAATTAAAGAATACTAATGTGTAGTTAGTTATATAGTTGAAGATTCTTATAACCTGCCTCACTAGGCTAGCCTGTGTTGAGGCAGTCATTTTGTACATCAATCTAAAATACTTACTAACATACCTACATTATTGTATTAATAATATGATGGTTACTTTAATGATAAGCTTTAATAGTACCAACCAATACATTCGTGTCTTTAGTAATTGCGGATTTGGGTGAGTGCACCGGTAAAGGCCCTGTCATTACTTTTAATCCAAATTTTTATGTTTTCTTTGAAATTTTTTTGTGAGTCGCATCTTTTTATTAAGTCTGGAAGAATGTTGTAAAGTCTCGTTGCAAGGTATATAAAGTTACGTTGACCAAAAGTAGTGTGCATTATGGGAGTGTGTAGTAAATCTTTATTATTGTTTCGAGTATTTAAGTGAGTATTCAATCTTTTTTGATAGTATTTATGTTTGTTTGTGTATAGATGAATGAGGATTGTTTTTGCATATATCTGCCGAACGTCAAACACATTCATAACATTAAATATTAAGTTCGAGTCGGTAATTAGAGGTAGCTTAAGGATAATTTTTATAATAATTTTTTGTGCCTTTATGATTGGGTCTAGTGCAGATGCACTATGATGCAGATAATAGATATCAAATCTTCGATTTGGGTGGCGGGTAAGGGTACTGCCACCTAGGATCTATTGATTGGATAACCAACACCTCTGCAACAGGTCACCACAAATGGTTCCTTACATTTGGTGACTTGGCAGGGGTACCCGGATCATAAGGTGAGGTATGTCCGGGTCCCCGTGGCGAGCGGGAACGAGAAAGACTGGTTGAGGGAGACCTTTTGACCTCTTCATCCTGACTGTCTCGACCCTTCGCCTTGATACGTCCGTCACTGCTGGACGTATTGCCCCCAGAAAACTACCCACCCTATATACCTTTTCCTTCCCAGAACTTTCTTTCCATAAAAAACACCGTCTACACAGAATCCCCTAAAATGACACACCTACATGGAACCAAAAATATGTAAAAAAAAATAGAAGAAAAAAAGACACGTTATTTACTTCATTTAAGTCACTCCAATTTTAATGTCTAATAACTTATTAAAAAATAAAACTATTTATTTGGTTTTTGAAAAGCAATGATTAAAAATCAATTTTTATTTTTCGAGATACAAATCTGACCATATTATGTCTATAATTTATCCTGATTTATGGTTTTTTGTTTGCCACAGAATTTCTCTAAAAAAACTATTCTCTATTTACAAAGAAGCTGAATCTAGTCCTACTGAAAATTATTTTTTCGTGCAAAAATATTCGTGGCAGGTAATAACTTTATTAATTTACCCATCCGATATCTACGATGCAACCTTTTCTAAGACATAAAAATATTATATTATAAAGTTGAAGCAGCGACAGAAATGCAAAAAGAATAAAACAAAAAGGCGAAATGAGAAAATATTATCTACGCTAGATTTAAAATATGATCGCAAAAGATAGAGCCCGGAACACTTCCCGCGGCGGGATCTCTGAATGTATTTTAAATGTACCATTTAGTTTATGAAAGGACCGCGGGGTGGTTAGCAGGGTGGTTTGGAAGACTTAATACTATATACCAGTGACCGATCGAAACTAAATTTTTCAGCTGAAACCGAAACCGATTGTGTTCTATTTTCTAGTTTCGACCAAAACTGAAACTTACTTATTTATATAAATTTAAAACAGTCAGTACCCTGAAATTTGGCGAATATGTTATAGAAAATCTTAATCGAATAAAAAAAATGTTAATCGAACATAACTCAGTAGTTTGGTCCCCATCTTACGAAATTCAGATTAATAACATTGAGCGAATTCAAAAAAATTCGCGATTAATCAATTTTAAATTGAATATCTCTGTAGAAGACTTAAATTACGATTACTTATTAAATACTCTAAAAATACGTACATTAGAAGACAGACGTAAAATAAACGACTTAACATTTTTATACAAAATACTTAACTCTAAATTCGACTGTTGTGAACTCTTGCAACTCATTAACTTACGAACACCCACAGTAACAACACAACAAAATACAATATTATACAGCAGCACTCATAAGCGTTACTACATTGCCCACTCTCCGATACAACGAGTTCACACCATGGGAAATAAGTATTTGGGTGATGTTGACATGTTCAATATCAATTTGGCGAGTTTTGTGGATCATCTAAAAATTTATTTCAACACTATTACTAAACACATCTTATAAACCTATAAAATAGCTCTATTTTTCTGTTTTTGTTTATTTTTTTCTATGACTTTTATCTAATGTAGTTTTATTTGTATTATTTCCTAAGTTTCAAAGTATCTGTCAAATTAAAATTACACTACAAATCATGTAAAAGCCCTCCGGGCGTTAAATAAATAAATAAATCAAGAAACGTACTTTTTTCGGTACCTACTCTAGATTTTTATTTTTTCTCCACCCTGCATCAAAACCTAGTTACGCCCATGTTATACACCATAGGCATAACTACAAAAGAAATAAAAATAATATCTTAAAACTACAACAATAGAGAACAAATCAGTCTACCTAATATTTAAGTTTTTCTTCGACATTGGCAATACAATAGCTAAATATTATTTAAACGATTTTATACGTGCATCTGAGTAAAGCTGAACATGAATTAAGCCGAAGAAAGCGTCTAAGTAAAGCCGACACACTCCGAACACAGGTTTCAACTAAGCACAGCTGAGCCGAAGCTTTGGCTAATTTTTGGCCGAAACGAAAACCGCGATCGAAATTCTTTTACTGGCCCAAACTGGCCGATACCGAAAGTTAGGCTGGTCTCAAACTACTAGAAAACATTTGTAAACTATGAAACAACAACTTTTTGAAGTGAAAACTTCTTTAGCACCGTTGTGATTTGAAAGTCGATGAATCGAAAAATAGCGGCACTAAAGAGAGACAAACACATACATCTATATGTGAGAGAGAATGAGATAGCATATCGGTCTCCTCTATGTGTGGTGCTTCGTAGCCTCCCCACTCTGGGTTTCACTTCTACCGCGTGAATTGCACGCTCTGTTTTTTTAACGATTTTCTCTATAATGGCAACTTCAATTGAATAAAATAGATTTTTAGATGAAATGTTCCAATATTTACTAATACTAACGGGTAAATCGTAAAATGCTTAATTCAAAAAAAAAATCGTGAAATTCATGATGTAATTACTTACCTACTATAAAACCACACAAGACACTGATGAAAATTATTATATGTTTGCTTCGATTACAACTTATCAAATCATATCGACTAACGTATAACATCATATTATTCGTCAAAATTCTTCAAAAATGTCTAATATATTTGACTTATAAGTCAACGTCATAAAACTTTGACTGGTACCGCATGTGGGGCTGTGGGAGCCTCAGCACGGGTAAAGCACCCACTGAGGCCTACATTATAAATAATGTTTGAAATGTGATGTTCAAAATTCAATATATCGAATTAAAAAATTAAATAAATCTCATAATATTTTTTTATTTGCTACTGGATTCTGTTACTTATTTGAGTACTCGAGTAATATACATACATTTCGTATTAAATTATTAAAAAAAAAAAAATGCAAAAAATATGGGAGTAAAATAGTTTAAGCCTTCGTCACTGGGGTGGAAATTTGTGACACGGACGTAAGGGTTGGGTTATTAAACTAATTTTTGGAAAAAAACAACAAAAAGTTAATTTGAATCATCATTATGAATGTAGTCGGCATAAAGCAGTATTACGGGTAAGGGTTATATTTACGACAATAAACCCTAAAATATATTCAGAATCTTAACGACGTAAGTAAAGAAGCCGTGTTTACAAATTGTAACTCGCGACCCGTGTGTTGGACGGACCTACTGTCGAATTTGCCCTATCAAAGAAAAGAAGAAGCAGAAAAATAATGTGGGAATCTTAACGACGTAAGTGAAGAAAGCGTGTAAACAAATATATGCCGTACGGCTTATATGCGGTACGGCTTATTAGACGAATGAATGTACGGTCGAATTCGCCCTAGCGGGCCTAGATATTCGACCTTTCTGCTGCGTTATTTTTAATTAATTCTGAAGAACGTGTTACAAATATTTAAGATTTTTCGTTACGTTTCCCTCCCTAAGTTATGAATTCATCGTCTAAAAAAATAAAATGTGGTGCTTACCGCTAATTTTATAGTTGAAAAACTGGTTATAAAGTTTTAAATAATTGTACGTAAAATATATTAATGGTAAGGTATTGTTTTTATTAATTTTAAATATAAAGAACTTACATCCCAGGTATCGGTTGGAGTAAAAAAGTTATTATAGTAACGAATTCGCCAGAAATTATGAGTATTGTGAGAAGAAAATGTGAGAATTGAGCAAACAAAAATTATTAGTACCGCCTTAAGGCACGTGTAACTCGCAGAACGATCTCCGTCCGGCTGTTTTCTCATTAAAAACGCTTAAAGAAAGTCAACGCCTCCAGTTACTGAGAAGAACAGCAACGTCGCACGCGTAGTTATAAAACGACAAGCAATTTAAAACATGGCTGGTCATTTCGATCCATCCCCTATGACGCCGGGT
Organism: Glyphotaelius pellucidus; assembly: GCA_936435175.1. Lineage (NCBI taxonomy): Eukaryota > Metazoa > Arthropoda > Insecta > Trichoptera > Limnephilidae > Glyphotaelius > Glyphotaelius pellucidus. The sequence goes on from OW386556.1 coordinate 10,150,517, forward strand.
TTCGATGCACCGATCGAAGACTAATACAAAACTCATGCAGAGCAATAATATGGCGTTCTTCTCTATGATCTTCTTAATACAAAGTCAATTATCTTGGAAAGTAGACAAGTAGCATAATCGTAAAAATATTATTTTCAAACTACCCTGTAAAAGGGAAAAATCAGTAAGGGGTATATTTTAAAATTTAGAATAATCCCCCACCCACCACAGTAGGTGTAACACCCCCACCCTCTTATCCGGGACTTTTAATAATAATGAATAATTTACATATTTAAATAAAAGTATGACCCTTTTTTACAGGCCCACGTGAAAATCGCTTCGGATCCACTAATTATAAATATGAAAAATTTGTAGCTTGCTGTGGGATTTATGAAAGCAAAAAAATGGATTAAGTTATTTTTTGCAGATTTAAAATTTAAACAGTGGGTTCATTATGACTAATTCCTACGACTGTGGAGATTTGGACTTCGTTAGAAAAAGTATAAGAATTTTCAGATGGAGTTATAAGTAGAAAGTTTTAGTGTTTGTGACAAATATGGGACTGACGTCTTATATCTATATAAAAATAGAAATCAATCTGTGTATCTGAGTTTTCTGTGCAAGGCTATGTATATATTGAGTATAAGAAATGTTTGAAACTTTCAAAATACCTTTCTTCCACCCTCGCGATGGTTTCTGAATTATTACAATCACATTTTATTACATCTGAAAAGTTTGTAATCTTCCTAAAAATCTTACGAAACTGTCAAAAGGATGAGGTTTTGAAAAGTAAATTTCAATTTTCGAATAAACTCTTTAAATTAATTAATTTAATCGAAGTACTCCCCTTTGGTACTAACCAAAATCGAATTCTTTGAATATAATAGAAAAAAATTACATATTTTTAATAGGTACCTACGTTAGGTTAGGTTAGGTACCAAATTCGAATAATTGTTCTTATAATATACAAAAATGAAAAAATAATATATGAAAATGAAAATTAAAAAAAAAAATTGCAAAAGGTGTTACGCGAGCTGTTAGAAAATCTGAATGTACCGGAACTAAATATATTAAATGCGGGAGAGGGCAGGGGATCGCGGGAGGGGGATTTGCAGGAGAGGGGAGAGGGAAGGCGGTGAAGGTGAAGGGGGAACGCGTGATGGGAAGGAGAGGCGGAAGGGGAACGGAACGAATGGAAAAATACACCCATGGAGAAATAATTTCTTTATTAGTGGCATTGCAACGCACGCCGGGATCTCGCTAGTGATATATATAATAATAAAAATGTGCAAGATTGTCCAGTATCTCGTCGTTATCGCCTATCATCCGGGGTAATACGTTATGCTAATAACTGTGATTTGATTATTATTTCTCCATCCCAATATGACTTATTAACTAATTATTTATAATCACATTCATATTCTTGGTTTTCGGCCAGAAGACCGTTGTATTTTGTTCTCAAATCCCAACAGGTTTTTGTGCATCTTTTTCTGTAAGCCACAACTTCCATCAGGCATTTAACAATTTTTATTTAAAAAACTTGTGATCATTAGTATCCATCTGTTGGGTTAGTCTCGTTACAACTTAAAACCTGTATGATTTTATTTTTATAGACGCGATATTATTCGTTCATTGCAGTAAAGTATTATATTTATAGAAGCGTAACAGTCAAGATATTATAAAATGTCTTTATTGTTATTTTTTAATTCAACGTGCATACTTATGTACTATACGCAGTCAGTTTAGGAAAAAACGGTATGCCAACGAATACAAAATTTAACAAAGTGGCCCCGAAAGTGTGGCAGAGAGGATGTACCACCGAATAACAAAGTATAAAATATATTTTCATTTCAAATGCATAAAGGATAAAAGTACTGGTTTATATGCTGTATACACCAGCATAAACGTACAAAAAATCAATACTGTAAATAAATTCGTTTGATATCCATACAAACTTATTTTAAAGGAATTTTTTAAATCGATTTTACATGTGAAATTGGTAAACAACGCAAAAATAAAACGAAATTGGTTGTCTGTAAAGTTTATGGACGATAATTTTACGAGATAACGTCATGTGAAAACGATGGAGTGGAAGAGAGGTAGATGCGTCACAAGCCGAACGCTTAGGCCGAACGCTTGTTCCGCGCTCTCGCTTGCACGCTCGGCTCAGGCGGAACAATGAGGCGTGACAATGAGTCATGCTTTTTCGTGATTGCAGCCGGCGTTCATCGATTTATAAGACGTCACCACGTAAAAAATTACTCTAATTTTTTATTCTGGCGACCAACTGTCGAGATATCAACATCTCCCTGGTAAAAAATTACAGTTCGAAAGTTTGTGCTAAAAAATATAATGAACTGAACATTTTTGATGATTTTGCGAAGACAGTTTAATATATATTTTTTTTGTATTTAATCCGTTGAACTTTAAATATTTAATCAATACGGTAACAACCACAACATACATGGGTTCGAAATTCAAACCTTACCTAACTAGGTGAATACGATTAAACAGTCTACGTTATACATAATTATTGATGTGGAGACGGTATGCGTAAAATATTTTTTTAAAAGATGCTACGTTATTAGTTTTGATTCGAAGAAACTTTAACCTTTAACTGGTGACAAGCGGTCTCACAGGCCGAGCAGCGTCAGTGAAACATCATTTCACCTCCTTTCCCGAGCTTGCTTTGTTCCAACGCCTGAGTTGCTTCGACTTTAATTACGTCCACGCCATAGAGAAAAATAGTTGCATTGCACAGTCCCAAATTGGTAAGTTACAACGATGTAAAGTTCGGCAGCGGTCTCTCTGACCCTATGTCACCACTTACGTAACTTTTTAAGTAATTTTGATATTTTGTTTTTTCCAAATTTTTACATTTATTACTTCCAATGAATAATTCTGCACCTCCAAAAAGGAGGTGTAAGGTGCCAATGCTATTGATAGAGGAAAATTCATAAAAAATTGTCCAGAAACGCGGTATTGCAAAACATGCAACGCAGAGTTTATAATTCTCACATTCCACGCGATATACGATCCAACTTATCGCATATTTTGGGTTCTGATTTGCCACCTGAACCACAAAACTCCAAAAACATGTGCTAGTTATCCTCCTAAGTTAAATCGCAAATCTAATTACTAATGTGATTAGTGTAAAAAACTTGTGTGCTTGCAATGTGCCGAACGATTGTGCCCTGACTGTCAATAAAAATAACCAAAGTTTGACCATTGCCAGTTTTGTAAAATGATACCAGTGATAAGAGCACTATTTTTTATGTATTGATTATTATCTTAACTATGATGAAAATAAGTATTTTTGTTTTAATAGGTTGATTTATTTTTTTTTATTTGTGATTACTGATCTCATCTCTAGTTTTTTTATTTTAGTTACTACATACCTTGATATAACAAGTTCTTCATTAAAAATACGTTTACAGTTTATTGATTAGTTTTTTTATCGTTTTATATGTTATTAAACAGTTTTTAAAGACTGCTGAAAGCTATATTACCTAATTTCTATGCTATTGACCGGATACGACAGCGGCCTCTCAGGCCGTTCGTCACCAGTTATGTTACACAAAAACCATGTCACCAGTCAAAGGTTAAAAAGCATGGAAAAAATATAAATAAAGTCGATTATATGTGTAGAGGAACCTTTATTACAAAATGACCCCATCCCTAATCCTTAAAATAAATTTCACTTTGAATTTAACTGCAAATACAATCAGGACATAAAGAACAGTAAGGTAAGTAACTCCCTCCCTTGAAGTTCCACATTATCCAGTTAAAATAATATTTTCAGGTTAAAATTAACCAAGCGGGCAAAACTTGACACCATAAATTAATTAGAAAGCGGGACCATTTTTTTAACTTTATATTTCATAATTTATTAAGGACGACGGTATTCTTTTTTGTATCAAAACACGTGCATATTTATTTTATATTCGCACAAAAAGGGTATTTGTAATTTAAATTGGGTTATTTGTCGTGTTTTTTAACATATTTAGTGGGTGGTCGCGGAACGTGTGTTAATTTTTTTTTTATTTTCGGGTCGGGTAAAGGCATAAAAGATAATGGCCGAATGCTAAACGTTTCTTGATTGCAATTAGATTTTTTATGATAATGTTTGTTTTTTATCATTGTAATTCATAAAAAGGTTTGAACTGGGCCATGCATTATATTTCAATTTTTGTTATTTATTGGCGACGCGTGGATGTTCATAAATAAGAGGTTTAATATTATATTTTTTGGGAAAACTCTCCGTAGATACTGTAAAATTTATAGCAGATAACTGTGAATTAGTATCTACCTATATTCTCACTTATTTTTTATTTGTTTCAGATTAAAATTACATCATTGAGTCTCGGTAGTACCTCCTGATTTTAATTTTACTAATATTATAAAGGCGAAAGTTTGTACGTATGTTACTCTTTCACGCCAAAACGACTGAATGGATTTTAATGAAACTTTACAATAATATAGCTCATATATCAGAATAAAATGAAGGCTTTATATAATGGTAAGTTCTGGCGTTATAAAATTTGTATAAATGAAAATGTTTGTATTTCATATATTTTAGCGGCAGGGAGGAAAAGCAGGGGGAAGGGGAACGGGGGAGATGGGGTTTGCTGGGTGGGAAGAAACGAGGGATGGGGAAGGCGAGGAAGGTGGAAGGGAACGGGGATACCCGGGAAAGGACATTTTCTTTTACATGAGCTTCACACAGGAGACCCTGAGGAAAATAATTTCCCTCAGGGCCTATGTTATCTTTGGGGATGCTGCGTGGAGGGTTTTTTTTTAAAAAGGAAGGAAAGGAGAGTTCTGGGAATGAAATGAGGAGGGGGGGGGATTGGAATATGGGGTTCAGTGTATCCTGGTCATCCACCTTCAAGACCTATACAAAACTCACCCCATGAACCCGGGCACCACTGCTAAATCACCAACGTAGCAAACCATGCAGGGAAAATCAATTTATTTATTTGAATGGCATTGCAACGCATGCCGGGGACCAGCTAGCATTATAATAATAATGGTCTTTATTCCAGAATGTGGGGAGATTAGTGCAATCCCACACATCCCACAATTCCACACATCTCTGTATGTAACTATGTACAATATAGGTACATAGTTACGTACAGGGATTCAACTAAGAACATTTTATTTATTTGATAACCACGGTATAAATATGCCATAAACAATGATTACATTGTACGATTAAAATCATAAGAAAATATTCGAAATAATTTTAAAAGATGATATCATTAATTAATTGTGGCATTTGATTGTGAAATGACATCAGAGGTATTAATTAGTAAGATATACAAGTACATACAAATTCTATAGTACAAATAAGGTAGATTTAGATTAAATTAATATTGATTGAAAAGATTTGAAACGATTATAATGTTTATTTGGACTTTATTATTGGCATTGCCTGTGAAAAAAGTTTGAAAAAGAATATACATGGAGATAGTGACGTTTCTTTGGACAAATTGTAATTCCTTATTTGAAATAAAAGATATTGAGAAAAACCTAAGGTTTATAATTACGCAGGTATGCACTTTTCGTTCGTGTCAAAATTGTGCGGCAGGCGTCACTCACATAAGTTCAGTGTCATATACTGCATTTAAAAAAAATCAGCAAATTTAATACTTATCCTGACATCTTACCACATATATATATAATATAAAAATCAAAAATGCTTGCTTGGGTTACGTACATGAGTTAAGCATAGGAAATGTTTGAAACTTTCAAAATACCTTCTCTCCACCCCGCGAAAGTTTCTGAATTATTATAACCACATTCATGACAATACATCTGAAAAGTTTTTTTAATAATTACAAAAACTCTTGCGAAACTGTCAAAAACTAAATGTCATTTTGCAAAATGATGATGTTCAATCGAAATTAAATTTTCGAAACTCTTTAAATTAATGAATTTATTTGAAGTACTCACCTCATACTTTGAATTGAATCAAGAATTACAGATATTTTAAATAGGTACCTATGTTAGGTATAAAATTTGAATGATCGATTTTCAAATAAACTCTTTAAGTAAATGAATGTTTACCAACGGTTTGTTTTCGGTGTATTATGCAAGTGCATAAATACGCACGATGGGATTGAATTGAATTTAATTTTTATTTATAAATCTAATAATATTCAGGAACGCGTGAGAGAAAGGGGATGTGGGAGGAAAAGGGGAGGCAGAAGAGGAACGGTACGAATGGGAAAAGACACGCAGGGAGAAACAATTTCTTTATTAGTGGCATTGCAACGCATTGTGGGAACTCGCTAGTTTGATATAATATGTATTTATTTAATATAAACGGTATACATACACCATAAACACGGATTATCCATCACAAAATCATGGTTAAATAAGAAATAATAAAAAAGAGTACAACAGTTAATTGTGGCTTTTGATTAAGAAATGACAACAGAGATACAATTACATATAAAATTCTGTAGTGCAAATAAAATTAATACTGATTGAAAATACTTGATAGTAAGCCTTCTTGTACCTAGCTTCCGTGCTGTTAAATAGATCTGCCACATCTACATATCTATTAGTAACTTCGTGTAATCTAGGTACAAGCGAGTGTTTCATGTACGCAGTCCAGTTATTGTAGCATTTAGACAGGATTTTAGCACGAGTGGCTCTCGTGGGTATATGAAAATCAATGAGCCTAGTTACATCAGGACTGTCTATTCTACCATTTACAATTTTGAACATAAATATTAAGTCAGATATAATTCTTCGATCTGAGTCTTAATAAATTTAATTCTTTCATCAAGTAATTAAAGTTTATGTTTTCAATGGGAATGCCGAGTTTAAAATTAATGTGTCTTAGAAATTTTAGTATATATAAATATTAATCAGAAAAAATAATAAAACTTTTTAAAATATACCAACGCTTTTAATTAATTTTACGGCAGTTTAATTAATTTTAAAGTCAGCAATGAATAGTTAACACCTTGCCATCTTACCTACTAACAACTCCGCTAATGTGTGACGATCCCGACGCGTATCCTTGATGGGTCTAACATCGCCATCAAGGTACCAATAATAGTAATTTACTTAAAGCGTCCATTCGCAGTCATGTAAGTGTTCATTAAAAATAATAAAAGCGAATGGAACGGAGAAACGCTTAGTGCTGTTAACCCCTTCCCTGTGGCTCGTGCGTTTAAGGGAAGGACTATTAATTGCGAAGGAATGCGTGGGATGAAGCTGGGAATATCAAAATCTATTTATTTTATCCAGCAGGTTAACTGTGGTTTCTCTCATTAAGGCGGCGCTTCGGATCAAAAAGAAGAAGATGAAGAGAAATATAATTACGAATGTTGGACAGAGCGCGCTAATATTAAAAGTGATAAAAATGAAGCGAAAATTGCGAAAATGCTTAATAAAACATGACTCGATTAAAATAGAGCAAAAATCTATTGTAAGGTATTTTAAGTATCATATGCAACATTGTGAATTTTTTCACAAATATAACTTGTAAAATAATAGAAATAGACTTGTTTTAAATAATTTTCGGAGCATACTTTGCGATTTTTTTCTATCGAGGGAATTTCATATAATTTGGGTTTCGGCGTGGAACGTATCTAGATATTATCTTCAAAAATAACACATATTTTTTTAAGAGCTTAAAAACTTCAAATGTTTAAGGGAGATATGTAGGACATCGGTCGAAATTCGGATAGCGGCGGCTTAAGGGGGTATTCTAGTCTAGAAAAACAAAACAAAAAAAATATTTTTCGATAGTTTAGATATTCAAGAATTTTGCCTTAAAAGAATTTTTCGAAATTCGAATTATTTTAGAAGTTATAGCCATTTTAGTGTCGTGGCAAAAGAAGGAATCTAACTAGAATCTAAATAGAACAAACTTTTAATCGCCTTTTCTTGAAACTACTTTTTCAAAATTTTGTGAATTTTATACCAATTTTCTTGAAATTTGATAATTTCATGAATTTTCTTTATGCGTTCCATTATGGTGGGAATCAACAAAAAATATATATTTTTTTTAATTTTACTATTTTTAAAAATTCGGAAAATAACTGAATTTTTTTTTGAGTAGCCGCCATTTTGCGAGAATTTTTTTTTTCATTTTTCTTGGTTCCTACCATAGTAAAATTTGTACTGATAAATAATGTACATTTTTTTTATTTGTCAAATGACCAGAAGGGTGGAAATCGTGACAAGATGAACATGCTCTTTTTTCCCCCCTACTTCAACAGCGTTAAACTTCGTTTTTTTTGTGAATTTTTAAAATATAAATAAATAAATTTTAAAAAATGTATAAATAAAATATTAATGTTTTTTTATCGACCGTCAAAAAACGGCCGAAATTTAAGGACTTGCTTTTCAAGCAGTGATTCGTTGCATTTTGCAACTTTTTAAATAATGTTTTTTCCTACATAATAGGTATGTATGAAATGGAACACGAAAATCACGATATCATTTTCATTACTAGAACAGCTGTTGTATAACATTTTACGATCTCCTTAAATACCATTTCGAATAAAAAGAGCCTTCGTGAAAATAACCAAGTGTTTTAAAATCAGTAAGATTTCACGTACAGCTTTTATTTTATACCTACTTTTATGTTCCCTTTTAAGCCTTTGGATTTTCCATTCAGTGTAGCTACTTTTTAATATTAATTTATTTATATATTACATAATTACAATGAATACCAGTTAAACTGCTAGACAGCTTTTTTTTAAAAGGGTTATTATTTTTTTTTCATTTATTATCCGAATAAATATTATTGGAAATAAATAAATTAAATAAAAAACAAACAACAATAAAATTAATATACAATCAGAAAAAGTGTAAAATACAGAAGAAATTAGAGAGAATAGATCGGTTCAATATGTAGTTTTCAGATAACCATTTTTCAGCATGGATCTCCTTCTGAAACTTCTGTTCTTCTCAGGATTTGTAGCATTTTAGTTTCGTTGTAAATTTTAATGACATTGTATTTTTTTATAGGTTTTTTGAGCGTATTTTGAAGTGAAAACTTTTTTGGCACCGTTGTGATTTGAAACTCGATGAAACGGAAACGAGCGGTACCAAAAAGAGACAAACACATATATCTATAGGATTTAGCCTGCGACAGAATGAGATAGACTAATCGGTGTTCTCTTTGTTCGGTGCTTTGAAGCCTGTTGGCCTCCTCTTTGTGCAGTGCTTCGTAGAATAAAATTTTAAATAATTTTTAAACTTGGTAAAAATATTATAAATAAACCCTACAATTATTCTGCTTCTGATACTCTGCATCCGTCTCATTCTCTCGAAGTTTAGTTTTCTGAAAGTTTCACTTCCAAGATAATTTCTCTCAGGGCTTACATTGACCTTGAAGAGACCCATGCTGTAGGAAGGAAGAAACACAGAGGCCGGCAAATCGTTACACAGCCAAGCTGTTGAACACAAGAACGAGTCGAAGAAGCGACTCGTTCTCACGTGACAAATGTCAACCGTGTACATATGTTACCTTACAGATTATCTAAGAGTGGCACCACTCTCAATCCTCAAGAGTCTATACATGATTTTTTTAAATTATTTTTACATGAACTCCGCACAAGAGGACCTGAAGAAAATAATTCCCTCAAGGCCTACGTCATCTTTAATGATGTTGTGTGGAGGGTTTTTTGGGAAAGGAAGGAGAGGAGAGTTTTGGGAAGGAAAAGGGTTTAAGAGGTGGGTAGAAATCTGGGGTTCAGTGAGTTCTGTCATCCGCCTCCAAGACCTAGACAAACCTCACCCCATTATGAACATGATTCTTGGGTTAATTGATAAATTGTTGATATTTCGTATTTTTATGGATAAAAGTCAACATAAAAGTCTCATCTTCCCCTGCAAGCAAAGGGTTAAACAAACACCTATCGCAATTCACTGAACTTAGGGGTCGTCAACTATTTTTTTCTCTGTATTACGGCCGGGCCCGCTAATACGGGGGCGATAAATCGCCGGAATGGTCCTATTGAAATTCCTGTAGCCAACACGTTGCGCCCCTGGCGGAATCGTTTTGGAAATTGTTCAAATTACACACACTTAATGGTGCATTCGATCCCTCTTTAATTAAGAACAAGGGACAAAGATACTTTTATGAAGTGGGATTTACTAAAAATAAAGGATTATTGTTATTATAAGCTAAATAAATGTAAACTACATACCGAAAAAACCTTTAAAATATCAATTTTTCTGGTTTTTATCTCGTATCTGATAGTGAGTATTAATATTATAGCTCACGTTACAATACCGCGTATCTCGAAAAATACCTTTTTTCGAATTTCTTTAAAACTACGGATGCTTCATGGTTTATATCGACATTTAAATGTTTTGACTAATCGCCGCTTCTTTTATAAAAAAAGTTTTGTTACAAAATAATTGGTACTTATCAATGATTATCAGTAAATGCTTATATAAAAGTTTTATTTAGTAATAAGAATAAAATTATTTTATTTTTTCAATGCTCCTATAATTGTTTTTTTTTATTATTTCAAGAAAGTTGGATAAAATATCTTGGATTTCTCGCATAAGAACAACGCATACCTCATTATTTCTTAGCATTTTTGGTGTGTTGCACCGCGAATGTAAAATAAATTCCTTACAATACTTTTTTAATGCAAACAAAACTTTTTAGATTTTAACGGTCAAAAGTATTTTCGTTATTTGTTTTTGGGGTGTTATGCCGTGTTGCACAACCTCCTTATTTAGCCAACATAGAACTTCTTTAGACACAGTAACACTGTCCGAAACGTTGGCTAAAGAAGGAGATATCGCAATATGGCAAAACACCCCAAAAACAAATAACGAAAAAACAAAGAAAACTTTTACAAAAAATTACCTGAAACTGCTGTAAGAGTTCATATCTATTATTTTTTTTTTTTCTTAATACTGAAATTTTCCTTATGTATTGAGTTTTTCTTACTCATCTTCTTGTTATTATTAGAAATAGTTTAATTTAAATTACTTAAATGATTACTATTTAATATTTTATACTATTGAAATCCCTCACCAAACACAAGCCTTGTCTCTTTACGGTGAGGAAAGGCTATTATTATATTAAGATTTCTGGAAAGGAAAAGGGTTTAAGGGGTGGGTAGGAATCTGGGGTTCAGTATGTCCTGGTCATCCGCCTCCAAGACCTAGACAAACCACACCCCATGAACCCGGAACCATGATCGTATAAATACGGATTAAATCTAGTTGATTGCTTACATAATAATACAACATAGATAGCAAGCAATACATACCTGCAATAAATATAATGCATGCCACATAATTATAATGGTAAACTTTTTTACAGTGCTTTATTATAAGCAATTGTGGTTTTTGTCTCTTTTGGCTTTTCAGGTTTTCCAGTGCACATTCGGTAATCAAATTATTATAAATAACCTCAAATACATTATTTATAAATTAATTAATTTTTCCAGCTCCTCTTTCCCCGAAACGAAAGTGTTAGCATCCTTCATTCAAACACAGAAACGGTAGAATTTCTCGCGAACAGAGCGCTTTTAAGTTAGCCTTTTTTGTTCCCAGATGTGAAAGCTGTAATTGTTTTTAACCAAGTATTTTTTCCTGTAAATAATGTCTACGTTCCTGTTGGCAGCTTTGTGAATAATATATTTTTGTACGATTTACGATGTACGTATGATTTCAAAATAAAAATAAGCTTCTACTAAAATCAAATATATACCAAGATTTCTAGAGAAACAAATAAAGTTGAACTTCAAGCCCATATCAAGCAAATTTTTCATTTTTAATGGTTATATTTCACCAGGTTGATACTGAGAGTATTTTACTTCCTGGAACGTTCCACAAACATATCGAATTATTATTTTTACTGAATATATTATTTTAAATCAATAAACTGTGAGAAAACTATTCAAATTTATATTATTATTTTTTATTTAACTTTTAGGAGTAAAACCTCAAATTGTAATGTTTAATTAAATGAAGACACTGTGAGCGAAACTCAATCGAAAATCTGGAACAGAAAATTCAGAAAAAAATATTTGCACCTCTGGGGCTCGAACCCAGGACCTTTCTCTTTCCGGGCGAGTGCTCTTGACTACTGAGCTAAGGTGTCGATATCCAATTTGGTCACTTTTAACTGTACCATACTTCGACTAAGAACCACCCATGTTATCTTCATTTTCTTAACGCATATTTTTATTGGCTGCCATCTTTATGCATGATTGCAAGATTCAAACCCGAACTAAAATATTTAATGTGCGACATCTATTGACTTTTCAAAATATGCGTTAAGAAAATGAAGATAATACGGGTGGTTCTTAGTCGAAGTATGGTACAGTTAAAGATGACCGAATCACCTTAGCTCAGTGGTCAAGAGCACTCGCCCGTAAACAGAGAGATTCTGGGTTCGAATCCCAGAGATGCAAATATCTTTTTCTGATTTTTCTGTTTCCCGATTTTCGATTGAGTTTCGCTCATAGTGTCTTCATTTTATTAATTATTAAAATTTACTTACGCCGGGATTTAAATCGACAACTTTCGGATTCGTAGCCTAAGATCGTAACTACTCAACAGCAAACGCAGTCTTATATACATCTAAGACACAATGATTTTCCCTCAATCCGCGTATAGATAAAGCTCCCCATACCGCCAGCGTTTCCCAAACCCCTCCCCCTCCCTAAAAGTAAGTTTTAATTGCGGATACTAAACAGCAAGAAGTGGCCCCTTGATTTATAGCCACTTTTTATTCCTTTGTTTGTAGAGGTATTAAATAATGCCCCTCCTTAAGCCGAGCTTTTGGTTCTTTGGAAAGTGTTGTATGTTGTGTACCTCCGCTTTCAGATACAAGAGGGATCAGGGTTCTCAAAGTGTTAACCAAGGAATCATAATTCCAAACAAAAAGGCAAATTACATAATTTAATTATTCTTTTTTAAATAATAACTGCACGTAGAAAGCCCTGTAGAGATAAATATGTCTATGGCTGGAAATAGTGCCACACGTACCATTGGTCGAACGACGACGTTGCGCTGACGAGCTGGACCTCGTACGCAGCGCGTAGCGAATCGCGTTGCACTAGCTCTACATTCATTCACCTACATTTTACTGCTGTACGCTTGCACTATATCCAGTTTAAAGTTCTATGTAAATATTTGGGCAAATTATATACATGATAAAAATAAACACAAGAAATGAGATAGATGTACGCATGTTTGTTCAAAAGTCTGGTCAATCGGGCAATAAATTTAGGTTGGGCAATGTGCTCAGTGATGTCGCTGACATATTTAATTTAAACTTCGAGAAATTTAAAGTCAAATTAGTTCACAACATTTTAGATGTAAATAATAAATAAGAAATCATTTTATTTTATATTAATTTTTTTGTTGTTTGTTTTTATTCTAGATGCAAAGAACGAGTAATTAAGTAAAAGTTTGATTTTTTTAAATGTTTATACTGCTTGTAGGTATATGAATTGTACTAACAAGTTTTTAAAGTTATCCACGTGGTAACGTTAGTTATATTCTTATTTATTATATCGACTTTATGCTTTATTTATATATTTTGTAATCTTTTTTATTTATGTTATACTGTTGTTTTAAAAGAAATTTGTATTTGATATGTAAAAGCCCAATAGGGCGTCAATAAATAAATAAACAATATGAATTCTGAGAGACATTATTCAAACAATGAAGCTGTTACCAAGTATTTGGAAATTGAAAAAATAAACGGCATTAGGTGTTATACTGATTGATATAAGCAGAAAAATTGTTTGCAATTTAGAAAAACGGAATGAAACAAAGGGATCAAGCGCGAGCTCATTATTTTACTTAGAAAAACATATCATTCTGATGAAAATGACAGGAAAAAAGATAATCGAAAAAATTTACAAATAACCAGCTTTCGTACCTAATAAAAAGGGAAATGAAATATTTTTTATCACTAACCTAAACGAACCGAAAAATCAGACAAAAATAACTTTAGGCGCAAATCATTTTCATTAAAAATAAGGTCTATTTCGATTAAGACCACGCATTCCGAATTTCTACCTACTACTTAAATATAACGTAGGTACTTCCCTGGAAAACGGTTTTAAATTCTTAAAAAACACGTGTTTTTTTTTTGAGATAATATCTACGCAGATGCCGAGATGAAAAGATAATGGCATGAAATAAAATCCATCCATAGAAAAAAATATCGCAAAGTATGGTCCGAAAATTGTTAAAAAATAAAGTTTTGTTATTAAACATTCAGCGGGTATGAAATACAGTATTTTAAATGTAACTTAACTACGATGTCAATAGTTTTACGGTCTATTTAAAAAAAGTCTTGTTTCACTAAATAATATTTTCACGTGAGCTTTTCGCTTATGCCTATTCTTTATAAAGCTGGTTCACACAGAGCTATAAATCTGCGAACAGATATCTGTTGAATCGCAAGCGCTTATCTTTCGTCCTTTCACACGACGCTATCAAATATTTCTTCCTGTGGTAGGAGAGGGGGTCAGTTGAATTAGGGAGCGGCAACGGAATGCACATTTTTTGTACTGAAATCTGTCAACTTGACATCTGTCATCCGCGTGTCTAGGCAGCTCCATAATTACAATGACCCCCTCTCCTGTTTTAGTCGAAGAGGGGGAGACTTATCTTCTGGACATATCGCCTCTGGAGCGGTTACTTCTAAGATGTGTATTGTCTATGATTGATCTGCGCTTAAAAACGCTTAGGTGTGAATGGTCTGAAGGGATTGTATGGGGAGCGTTATTTGGCGTGCTATGATCTTTTATATTTGATAGCTGTGTGTGAACCAGCTTATAATCTTTTTTTATAATAGCGCGCTGCTTTAGCATTCGTATTTACTTAAAATCTTTCAAACCATTTTCAGTAATCATCACATTATTGAATGCTTATAACGGGGCTAGCATGCAGTTGTTTAAAATATGCAATAAATTGTCATTAGTACCAAATTGTCGATTTGCACCAATTAGTTAAAATTTCGGATCTGAAGTTTACGCTTAAGCCTCAATAACATTGAGCGAGTTTACATGCTACTAGCCGGTAAGCTTAAAAGCGGGTGAATCGGCGAGTGAGATTGCCATGATGACACACAAAACTGTCTACTCGCTCAGTAGCGACAGTAGCAGCTAAAATAACGACTTTCGCGCGAACCAATTCGGTCGACATTTTGTAAAAAAATTGAGCTCGCAGCTAGCGCCACACGCTAGCCAGTAGCGAGAATTACGGTACCCGCGCGAACTAATACTGTCAGTTACGAAATCAGCTGTCGGTAGGCCGCCATCTTGAGCGAGTAGCGAGTAAAGTTGACCACCTTTCAACTTTTTCCGTAGTTTGTTCACGATCCGCTAGTTAGCAAGTAATTCGATGACACTGAGCGAGTTTACTAACAGATAGTGAATTTCCCAGCTAGTAGCTTGTAAACTCGCTCAATTTCATGGAGGTTTTAGTCTATCGCAAAAATAATTTATTGACGTGAAAACGTCATAAATCGATGAACGCCGGATGCACTCACGAAAAAGCATGACTCATTGTCACGTTCAGCCTGAGCCGAGAGTGCAAGCGAGAGCGCGGAACAAGCGATAGATCGGCCTAAGCGTTCGGCTTGTGACTATAAAATTCTACTTATTTATGTCTTTTTTTATTTTAACAATAATAATTACATTTAAAATATTATTACCTAGGCTTACATAATAATTAATTTTATGGTTCTACTACTCCACAAGTTGAGCTCTAGGAGCTCGTGTTTATGGGAGGAGTATTTACATGCATAAAAAAAAACATAATGTTCTGAGAAGTATGTAAACAATGATCAAAGACTTAAATGTCTTGAAGAAAATAAATATACAAATACTTTTTGACATAGATATAAAAAACAATAATACATTTTTTTATTAGATTTTAATTAATTAAGTGTTCAATATATCATTATCCAATTTCAGGGACTTAATTTGCTTTTTAAATTGTTCATATTTCATTGTTTCTGTTACATTTATTTTGTTTTTGGATAATAATATATTGTACCATCTCACACCTAAATATAAATAGTGGTGTTGAGCCGTTGTCGTTCTAAGCATAGGAATGGCTATTAAGACATTCGTTTTGAATCTATTGCTTATGCTATCTGAGGGATGAATTTTTTGGGTGAAATATTCTTTGTAGATTTGATATAATGCGTTTCTCTTATACAATTCTGTGATAGATGGTACATTAAATTCCCGAAATATCTCTAAAGTAGGGAAGTCGTTATTATCATTAAGTCTTATATAATCAACATTATCAACATATTTCCTATTATAGTCACAATTGATTCAATGCACTTTGTTTTCAACTACGGACGTAGTATATGAAATCCAAATATCATTTACATTGTGGCTTGCTCTAAATGTTAATTTTAAAATCAAAGTATTTTATTATTTACTTATTTTTCTAGTTTGAATACACAAATCTTTTTCTTCGACAGAAACAAACCGAGATCACCGGCACATAGTTAAAACACTTTATTTTATGACAAGGAATCGTTAATAATCTTGCCGTCTAATAAATGGTTAATTAATCAAATAATAATTACGAAAAAACAGACATAATACCTAAAGTCAATCTGTTCCCAGTTTCGTGCCCGAGTTGCAGAATCTCTCCCTAGCTGGGGTAATGTATGGACTTTAGAATTTCCCAGTGGCCGCCGTTTGGAGTTGTATTGTGCCCAACTTTCTTTTCGACAATGCCTCTCGAGTTTTATCGTTTTATTTATTATTTATCGTCATTATACCGCCAGCAAATAATAATACTAATTTATGGCGAGCACGGCCGCGCTTTGCAGAAGTATCAAGACATTGTTGATATAATGGCGATGGAGGGCTTTGAAATATGGCGTTTAAAGTGATTAAAATATGTTGTTTTTTTCACGGCAATATGCTCGAGCTCCCCTGCGTTGCTTACTGGCCATTTGGCAATGGAAATTTTTATAAAATCTGCACAACTTAATTTTCTAAGAAAAGTCTAGCAAATAATGTAATCTACGTACCGAAATGTCCCTAAGAATTTATTATTGAACTAGCTGGGGCAGTTAAAAATTTTTGCTTCTAGGCCCTGCAGGCGACTTTTTTTATCTTCGTCGAATTGAGTAACGGTTCCTTAGTAGAGCTTTGCCGCATTTTATATATAAGAGCAGAGTGTACGTGCCGTTTGCAAAATATCATCAAATTTGTCAATATCGATAATTTGTCGATCAATCTGAGAATTCCATTGTGCAACATATACGAGTATAGTCAAATTTGCCCGTTAAGGGTCTACTATTCGTATTTCGACCGATTTCTTACATATCTCCCTTAAACATTTGAAGTTTTTAAGCTATAAAAAAATATATGTTATTTTTTAAGATAATATCTAGATACGTTCCACGCCGAAACGCAAATTATATGAAATTCCCTCGATAGAAAAAAATCGCAAAGTATGCTCCGAAAATTATTTTAAACAAGTCTATTTCTTTTATTTTACAAGTTATATTTGTGAAAAAATTCACAATGTTTCTTTGAACGAAACTTAAGATACGTTCCACGAGATTTTTGCTCTATTTTAAACGAGTCATGTTTTATTAAACTTTTTCGCAATTTTCGCTGCTATTCTACGACTAACCATATAAGCGCGCTCTGTCCAACACTCGTAATTACATATCTCTCCATCTTCTTCTTTTTCAGCGCTGTGTTCACGAATAGTAGACCCTTAAACGTTAAAATAATAAAATAAAAAAATTACAAACGGGTAGAGCATTCTCAAATAGATTCAAAGAACATATACGATGCTATAATAATGAAATCACTTTTTCAAAATTCGCAGAATATCTTTTAGTGAACAATCCTAAACCATTACATATAGAAAGGATCTTAGATTAAATTTACTTTAACAATTATTAGAAATCAATAAACGAACGACTGACACCAATTTAACGCTAATTAATAAAATAAGGAAAACTATATTTTCCCCACTCCTTAGTATGTTTACAAAACTTAACCAATATAAAGCACTTTAATGAGACATAGCAATAACCTCAATCTTTAACAATTAAGACAAACTTAACATTTAGTGCGGGGTTAACAGATTCCGAAATACCCCACATAATAGTGTCAACTGTCTCAATTAGTTTTTCAGCAAATTGATTTAGCCGGAAATAAATCAATTTAGACACCTTCAAAAATTAGAATTTTGAATCCTATAAATAAATAGTCTAAAAGTGGTTTAACCACAGTTTGAAATTGGCCTTTTAAGTAACAAAAATAAAAAATAAAATACTTGCAGAACTTGATAATAACAATTTTATTTATTTGGCGTCGAATGCTTTTGCCCGCCTACTGCGTGGCGGGCCGGATCGGGGGAGACCGGTTGAAGGACACCTAACCTATACCAATATAGCCGTATTCTCTCGATTCATCACTCTGCACCGCAGTGGGAGGGATGGATTCGTACGTCCGTCACTCCTGGACATGTTGACCCCAAATTTCTTTTTGGACAATTCTTGGTCCCTGTAAACTCGTCGGTGGTGACAATTCGGTGTTACATTATATTTTTAGACTTTTTTAAGAGAAATGCAGATATTCCCGTGTTACCAATAACCCGAAAATATATATTTATTTAAACTCCTACCACCATCTCTGCGACGGCCGGCGTAGTCCGACGGCCGGCGTAGTCCAGCGGTAAGGCTCTTGACTCGCGTTCCGAAGGTCGCGGGATCGAATGCGGCGTGGCAAATAAATTTTATTTGATTAATTTGTGTTATTTCACAATTCATTCATTTAAAATAATATATTGTATATTTGCGGCACGTTCCAGAGTGGAAGATACTATCAGTATCGCCCTGGTGTAAGACCACCATTCAGAATTGAAACGTTGCTTTAAATGGCTTTAGCCGTGTTTGGTGACCAGATCTGAATAGTCAGGTACTTCCCCAACTTCCTCTTCCCTATCTCCTTCCCCTCCCCACTACCTTCAGCCTCTCAACATACCCCAATCGGGGATGCCATAGTCTCACATAGTATACGTGGAAGATGTTGCTTGCGCAATGATCGAGGACTTAAGGCCAGTATGTTCACAGAACCTAAATTCTAGATGCATTTCAGGTTTCTATCAAATTGTAATAAGTTGAAAAACCTAACAACATGATAGAGGTCCACTTCTTCTGACCACAATTTTTCAAAAGCTGAAAAGGACTCAGAATTGGCGTTTAACATGGACCTTTCAACTATAAAAAAAAAAACAAAATGATGCTGAATAGCCGTTTGATGACAATGTTACATTTGAATTTCCGTGAACCAACCCGTCTTAGAATTGAGTCCACGCGACACCTTGATGGAAACCAAACGAATTTTTCAAATCAGCCACCCACCCACGTCCCACATTACACAGTACATAAGACTCATTACATTTTTTAATAATAAAAAATGTAATATTCATAAACGTCAAGCATCTCGGTACGATCAATTCAATCCATTGTTATCTCCACCATGAAAGTTTTCCCATTAAAGAGCACCGCGGCGAGACCTCCTTCGTTTCCTGCCCCGCTCCCTGCTCCGGCCCTGGTGCCTGTGCCTGTGCCTGGTGACGACACAAATCATCTCCAAAGATCCACCTCAGCTTCCCGTGCGCCAAAGGGAGATACCAGCTATTCAGATCCAGTCGTGAATGGCGTCCGGTAGCTGGGACTTGAAGATACGGAGTTCTAAGATGGAGAGATTTCGAAGTATTTATTTAATACTTTAAAACTAGTAGATCGCATATCTCAATAATTACAATTGAAGCATTTAGTGGAAAAAGGGCGTTATCGGCCTAACGCTGTTTATTCCATTACTAGTTCAAACGATATATGTTTTCTGTTATACTGCATGAAAAAACTCATTTTAATCTAACGAACATTAATATCTCCTGGCACATTTAACTACTCCGACCCCGACGGCAATATAACAATAGCAGTCAAGTCCAATAAGATTGTTTTCAGGCTTATTGGACTTGATTTCAGAAATTGTTTATTTATTATTCCGTTTTTATTTAGTAAAATATTTACACATTTATGTACATTATTTATAAAATGTTTTGACTGTCCAACTAGGATGATTCCCGTTTTAGGACAGTCAAATTAGGATAAGTTTGAATATATATGGACCATGATTTATACAAAAAGAGGGAAAATTGAGGAAATGAAAAGAAGAGAAAGAATAAAACATAAAATTGGAAAGTTAAAAGCGTATTAACATATTACTTAAAAAAAAAATGTTTATATGTACAGGTTCTTGAAAAAAAGGGCTTAAACATATAGTTCACTTGTGTATGCATGGCATACAACAGTTATTAAAATGATAATAATAAATAAAAGGAATAAAAATATTTTTACACTTAAACATAAAGGGAACTGGTGTGATAACTGGTGTTATAACTGGTGCTATAACTCTATTTTCATTCTAGTTGCAACCCTAAAACAAAAAAGAAAATATCTATATTAAAACAAGCTACAAATCTCTATTCAACGTTGTCCATAGAAATAGATATAAAATACTTGTTTTGTAGAAACAGTTTTCGCCCGCCAAGTCGCAGACGCGCTGTTAAACAGTGTTAATTTTTTATTAAATATTTTTGTATGAAATGGTAAAAAAGTGAGGTGACAAATTGTTGATTATAGATTTTTATGATAAAACAAGTGTTTTCTTTACATAATTCGTGATTTTAGTACCCTTTTCACATAAAAACACCACGTGAGTCATTTTTACAATTTTTTTTATGTTTTCATTCTAATTTTTAATAGTTACAAATGTTGAAATGTAATAATACACTTTGAAAGCTTATCTCACATATCAAAAAAGTTTTTCGTATCCGGCTGCGTTCAGAAATATTTAATTTATTGAGCTTTAATTACGAAACAGAAAAAACACAATTTTTTATAAATCTGACAGTTCGTTTAAGACAAAAATCTTGCACGAGTGGCGATAGACCGGAAAATAGACTGCTGTCGTAAGCCGTTCTTCCATTCACCCGGTCCACCTTGTCACCGGTCACCTGGTCACCCTTGACTTCGACAGAAATTTTAACGATTTTTTTTCTGATTTGAAGTTTTATTTTACAATTTTGTAATATTATTTGTTACTAATATAATTCGCTACTGGTTACAACATGTTCGGGTCCGCTTCATTCAACAGCGTTTTTAAAAATAACTTCAAATTATACAAGTACCAAAAAGATTAGATATTGTTCGGTGTTTTTTTCCAATAATTGGTATGTTATCTGATTTCTGTGCGCTTATTTCAATGTCACAGCCAAAATGTATAATTTATAACTAACTATCTAACCATCACGTCGTTTAAAAGTTATTGTCAGGACAAGGACAAAAAAATTACAATAGGTGGCACGCGAGCTGTTTGAAAACTGAATGTACCGGGGCTGAATGTATGGAATGCGGAAGGGGGGAGGGGAACTTGGGTAGGGGATAGCGGGAGGGGGAAGGGGAACCCGGGAGGGGGAGGGGAACCTGTGAGAGGGAGGTAAACTCGGAAGGAGGATTCACGGAACGGGGCAAGGGAGTGGAGTGGGGATATTGAAATTGGAGGAGGTGGAGTAGGAACGTGAGAGGGGAAGGGGGTTTCACGCAGGGAAAAACCATTTCATTATTAAATGGCATAGCAACGCATGCCGGGAACCAGCTAGTAATTGAATAAAATTGTTAAAAATGTCTCTATGAAAAGCACATTCACATAAAATTTTCACAGATTTCGAGCAGATAGGTCTGCCAGATTCTAAGGCCAAGACATCTTTTGTTACGAGGATAACTTATGAAGGAAGTATTATCAATTCTTTAGAAGCTGAAGCCAAACAGTAAAACTGCTTATTTTTAAAACAGTTTCTCCAACAAAATTTACTTTCCGAACTTTTTAAATATATGCTGTGCCATTTTTGTACTTTATTAGTTTGGATAAAACTTATCTATGGTGCACTGTGCGAAATTCTTATACGATGGATTTTTAATACAATTTTTAATAGTACGTGATAACTTAGTAGGTACTCGTTAAAAATTTTCCCGTTATTTTTCTGATATTGCTTTCACATCGGAGGTTAACTGTCGTCAGCGCAATCTTCATTCTAAAGGCAGCTGAGAATAACTCACTCATATCAGCCAAGTACTGTCGAAGTAATGAGGTTTAGCGTTTTCCATAAATCTTCCACTGGATTTTCAGTGGGTTAATCTTATATTAGTTTTTTATCGTTTCCTGACCAAAATAGAAAATTTTCGTACCGTATTATTATCTAATTTATATAATGTCTCTATTAACCCCTCGGACCGAAACAAAATAATATTTATTGAAGTAAAACTTTTTTGCGCACGCTTGACTTTGGAAGTAAGCTGGTGAATGCGTGACGAGAGCGTTACGAAAAGTGTAATCGGGCGAGGCGAACGAAGCATCAAGAAGTTTTACGTCATGTGGTCTATAGCACACTAGTTTTTTTTTTAGAATATTTTATTTAGCTATAAAATTTAACATATTATGAGTATATCTAATATCATCTATTCTAAAACTACTATAATATTATTTACTACTTACTAAAATTTGGACTTCACAACATTGAGACAAAATCCACGAAAAATTGCAAGACTCCTTCCCAATTTCTTTTCCTTTCCTTTCAAATTTCCTTTTCAATTCCTTTCAAATTGCCTCCTTCACATTTACAGGAAGTTCATTGAACATTTTTTTTAAAGGTGCCGGTAACCCGGGCGTTTATTAATATAAAGAGTTATTTACATTTACATATATGTGCGCTACCCGACTCACTAGACAATATCTGTTCTGAGCCGGGTAGCAGTATCTATAATTACATATATCAGTAAAGATTAATGCAAAAAAAATACAAAAGATAATAAATAAAAATACAAAGTACAAAAGAAAGACTTAAATAATAATAATACAAAGTACAAAAGAAAAACATAAATAAAAATACAAAAGATAACCTACATATAATAATCTAAATATAAAAAAATTAACAAACATATATAAAGTGATTTTACATTTTCAGTATGAAAGTTCTTTTTTTTTAAATTTTAATATATGTTTAAATAATAATATACAACATATAAAAATTAACACGTTCAGTTTGCAAGTAGTTTGTTAATGCAATCCCTTTTTTTGTTTAATAACCACGTATTAAAGTTTTTACATGTGTAATGTCTATCGGTTTGAGTTATGTGTTGTGTTTCTTTTAAGAAATGTTGAATATGGAAGGTGCGAGGTAAGATTCATGTTTTTTAGCAAGAGTGGATTTTATTTTTGGCACTTGTAAATGTTTGTTAGATTTAGCTCTAGTGTTCTGGGAGTGAGATATGTGGGAAGGTGATGATTTTATGCAATTTATATGGATAATTTTTTTTTATGAATAGCTTCCTGATATCAAGTTTTTTGTTTTGAATTAAAAACCTTTATAAAAAATATTGTTTTGTGTTCCCGATAAATTTGTTTTAGGGAGCCTAAAATCGTTGCAGTTTCTCGTAGGAACCGTATCATTAATTAAAACATTATTTAACATATAATTTGGTAAAATTTTATTTTTTAACTTATAAATAAATACTAGGGTTTTTTTTTTTTTACATTAACTCCACACAGGAGGCCCTGAGGAAAATAATTCCCCTCAAGGCCTATGTCATCTGGGATGCTGTGTGGAGGGTCTTTTTGAGGAGAGGAAGGAATGAACATTTGTCTTGAAGAGACCCATGTTGTAGGAGGGAGGAAACACAGATGCCGGCAAATCGTTCCATAGCCGAGCTGTTGAACTCAAGAACGAGTCGAAAAAACGACCCGTTCTCATGTGACATATGTCAACCGTGTACATATGTTGGCCGCGCGTTTGGCGTGTCTCCCGACTATGCACCGGTGCCGAAGGGATCAATGACGCTAGTTCCTCAGAGCATCTTCCATTGAAATACCGGTAGAACATGGATAGCATTCCCACCCGACGCCTGTGCTCTAAAGATTGCAACCCGTTCGTTAAGATGGGAGAATCTATCAAACGGACCGCCCGTTTCTGCACAGAGTCGAGGGTATTTTTCAAGTATTTTGGAGCTCCAGACCAGAGGTGGCTGCCAAATTCAACCATGGGGCGCACTTGCGATTTGTACAGGGTAAGCAGTTGTGTACTATTAAAGTATCTGCGGGCCCTGTACAGTACGCCCAGTTTTTGAGAAGCTAACTTTACTCTGGCTTCGATGGAGCCCCCATACCTGAGCTGGTCACTTAAGCATATCAATGGAAGGTCTGTTCGGAAGATTGCTTCCGTTGAAGGAGACTAGATTTTCATTTCGATCCCTTTTAGACGTAATCAGACATGATTGGGTCTTTGAAACATTGAATTCGACGAGGTTATTCTTACCCCAAGAGAAAACACTCTCGAGGTAACCATCCATTCTTTGCTTCAAAGCCCTCCGAGCCGTTGGAGTTTGTGGGGTTTGTAGGGTATTGCAGTCTAATCGTTGCCACACTTTGAAGATATTGAGTGTGCTTTGCATGCTTTTTTATCCTAGTATATCTGCTACAGCACAATATAGACTTCATACTTCTGTTCTGAATTATTTCCATTATTTTAACTTGAAAGATTATTACACAGAAAGATTTCACTTCATAGAAAGTTTCCACTTGAGCACTAATTTACGTGGAATGTTACAATGGTGTTATAGATCAATTTCCTTGTTTTGACGTCTAATTTTCGCTTTATCCTAATTAAAAAATTAACCTTTTTTGTCTTATCTGCCATGAAAATTGCAAATAGATTCGCTGGTTTTGAATGTGTCCCAAATGATACGCTTTTTTTACATGAGCTCCACACAGGAGGCCCTGAGGTAAATAATTTCCCTCAGGGCCTCTGTCATCTTTGGGGATGCTGTGTGGAGGGTTTTTTAAGGAAAGGAAGGGAAGGAGAGTTCTCGGAATGAAAAAGGTTTAAGGGGTGGGTAGGAATCTGGGGTTCAGTGTGTCCTGGTCATCCGCCTCCAAGACCTAGACAAACTTCACTCCATGAACCCGGGCACCCCTGCTAAATCACCAAACGTAGCAAACCACTTGGGGTGACCTATGGCAGAGGTGTTGGTTATCCAATAAAGGTTCCCGGGGCGGCGGTACCCATTCCCAAATTGAAACACTGTTTTTAAAGGCAAATAAAAGACAACAGATACTTATTTAGATTTTACAATCGGACATTATGCAATTAAAAATATATTTTGGATGCATACATAGCTTAATTTTAAATAGCTTACCAATGCTTTTTTTGTAAACTGTATTTCACTCTTGGCTCTACAACCCCTGGTGGGTCTTGGCCTCTTCAAGAGTCTTCCTCCACTCATCTTGGTTTTATGCCAGCTCTCTCTAGTTTAGAAGCTCCAAGCTAGATATGTCTTTGAGGACGTTGTCGCTCCATCCTAATCTTGGCCTTCCCAGGCTCCTTCGCCCTATCGGCTTGTCCGGGTCTTGACGACGGATGCGTCTGCCCATCAATTGAGTGGCAGGCCAGATCGAGAGACACTGGTTGAGGGAAACTTTTCGGTCCTTTTGCAAAACTCTCTCGGAACATGTTTTGCTCTGCAACGGAAGGGATGGATTCATGCGACCGTCACTCCTGGACGCACCCTTCAAATCTTTTTCCTTTCCAAAACTTCCCCTTCTTTGTTTCCTAAAAATACTCTCCACACAATGATGTCATAGGCCTTATATAAAAAAATCATGTAATTTTTATTAAAAAAGCTCGTTTTTCCATTAAACCTTAAAAATACACTACTATGCCGCGGGTTGGTCGCAGATATTATATAAATTATCATTCCTGTTTTAGCCAAATTGGGGGTTTATTTCACATTAAAAAAATACTACATTGCCCCTAAATGTAAGCTGTTGCAAAGGTAAGTAATACCCATCTACAAAAAATTTGATTACTTAGTTTTCAAACATAATTGTTTTTCAGGCTAAGGGTCGAACTCCCTCATTACAAAACAAACATCGAAGATACCGTTCCTAATATTATACTCAAAACATTGTAATGATTTAGAAATTGCGTGACCGAATTTAATCAAGACAGACGTGTACCCTTTCACTGACGAAATTTATAGTTTAATAAACGATCATCGTCCCTATAGGAAGTATAGGGCGGGTAGTGGATAGTGGGTGTAGTAGAGGGTATAGGGTTCCCAGGAATTTCCAAGTCTCTCCCGCCGATAATAAACAGCGAAATTTAAACATTTGCCGAGAAGGGTCATCTTGAATTGTTAGCATGAAGTGTTAATATGCCCGACATGTGTATTAGGAATTTCTAATTTAAATTTAAGTAATTTTAAACGGCTTTAGCCGTATTTATTAGATTTTGGGAGAGTCGTAAGGATAAATTGGATTTGTGCAGATTATTGAAAATTGGATATTTTATATATAATAAATGTTGTATACCAGCGCAAATCCGTTAAAAATCACGGAATAGTCAGAATTCTGGACAAATCAGTTCCAATCTTCAGAAATTGACAATTAAAATAGTTACCAACTATATTGCTTGTTCGATTTTTTTAACGCAATTAGTTCCAATTTTGAAAATGAATTTCAACCAAGACCAGTAGACCCATAATGGAAATTAATATTTTTAATGATAAGTATTTTTTCTGACCTCAAAACATTTTCAATATCACCGGTCATAGGAAACACTAAACCTCAAAATGTTTTTATTTTCTTACAATTAATAAACCTAAATTTCAAAGTAACTTTCAATCATCATTGACGACCCAAAAACTTAGTTCACCCGTCACACCAATAAATACCTCCATAAGGGTAAACTGGGGGTTATTTTATTATTTTAGAAATAAAACTTATTAGCAAGTTATGCTATAAAATATTCAATGAATAAATGTTTTTTTTCGTACAAAAACGGGGTACAAATACAATGTTGTATCGGTCAATATTGCATTTGTATGCCTTTCTTAGAAGAAATGAGTTTTTATACCGTCAAACAATTTATTCATATTCATATTGCTTATGTACGAGCAAAAACGAACAATTCAACTTAATATTTTACAGCATAACTTCCAAAAGGGGTTTATTCATAAATAATTAAATATGAAAAAGCTGATTATAAATTATTTTAGGTTTTCTTAGAAGGACACGATATCTATACTATAAAAAAATTGCTACATAATTCGAGTTAATGAGATTTTTTTACAGGTATGACGTAAATGTAAGCTCTTTTTAAAAAACAGGAAAAATGTCATCGTTTAAATACCTACTCGTACCTCAATCTACCCTCTATCTAAACTACCCTCTATCTAAAACTCTCATTTAATTAATCAAAACCAAAATTTCCTTTCAAATAAACCTGGGTACTAAATACCTACCCACTTAATTATAAACCATAAATTTTGTGTTACCTATTTTATTTCTAACTAGCAGACCCGGGAACACGTTGCTGTGGCTAACGAAATACAACGCCATTATCCAACCTTTTTAACCAACGCCATTTGTTAATTTGCATACATATCAAATCCACACGCTTACCAGCCAGCTCCCTTTATTTATATATATTTCAACCAATTTACAAAAAACTTTGACAAATTATATTCCTAAAAACCTTTCTCAAGAATCACTCTTTTAGTGAAAACCGCATGAAAATCCGTTGCGTAGTTTAAAAGATCTAAGCGTACAGAAGGCGAGAGTGTATTCATTTTATACTTTGTAAAGATAAGGAATTTTACAGTTTGTAAAAATAAACGTCACTATCTCAATGACGATTCTTTTTCAAACTTTCTTCAGGCAGGTAGGTGTTATAATATTGAAAAACTGCGTTTAATAAAGTCCAAATAAACACCACGATTTCTTATTTGAAAAAAGAATCTTTACGGATGTATTTAAACGGCACCATCTTGAAACGGTAACGGAACATACAACAAACATTTACAGGCAGACGAAATGCAAAAGGGCCAGGTTAAAACAGGACTTTGCAGGCTCATTGAATAATTATTTGCATTAGGATAATTTATTAGGAGAGAAAAAAATATGCATTACTAAATTTTAACAATTTCCAGCTTAGTTGAGGTATTGAACTCTTTATTATCTTGACGGCTTTCGTCGTTGAGAGGTAAGGCTCTCGACTAGCAATCCTAAGGCTTCGGGTTCAAACTCCGGCGTGCACAAGTAAATTTTATTTGATTCATTTAGGTTTTTTTCACAATTGATTCATTTTAAACTATATATTACAGTAAATTTATGGCACGTTCCAGAGTGGAAGATACTCTCAGCATCGCCTTAGTGTAAGACCACAATTCAGAATTGAAACATTTCTTGATTGATGACAAGATCCGAATATAGTCAGGTACTATCCCACCTTCCTCTTCCCCATCTCCTTCCCCTCCCCACCACCTTCACCCTCACAACATACCTCAATTATGGATGCCGTAGTCCCACTGGCCTCAGACGGAAGCAGTTGTTCACGAAATTATCAAATGTATTCTCCAGGTACTCGGCCGCTCTCGCGGGAAAGAGTTTAGAATTAAGTTATCCGTATAGACACTTTATGTATTATTTATTTTAAGGCATTATAAAATACGGTCGCGTTAATTATGAATAATATTAAATTCGTAAAGGGTTAGCGCCCCGGCTGCGCCACTGTAATCTCACCTTAACACTTTGGCCCGCGGGAAACTTTTTCGTACACGTCATTTCGTTTAGCGTTTTAAATCATGCGCCAGTGGCGTAGTCTCGTCCCCCGCGAGCATCACAATAATAAATATCAATTAAAAATTACCGTCGCCATCTTTGAATGTGGCGGCATAAATCGCCGTCCCGAAAACCCTTTTAGGCCCGCGACATAATTTTCGTTTTAGACGAAGAGAGAATATTTTCTGATTTAATTAGTCGTTCGTGTTGTTTCGCTTCTTTATGTCACTCCGGGGCCGCTCTTAGGCCGTAACGCCGCCAGGGTTAACCAACCGCCGGGCTGCGGCCGTGGGACTGTCACTTGTGATTGAAACTTATATTCTGACGTCGCGCGTCGTGTTGTCATTGTCACTGTTATTGTCGTGCCAAATTATCAAACTGAATAATATCATACATTTTTATAATTCAAATAAAGAGCACAATTTAAATTACAACTGCGATGGTACAATAATTTGTGAGTTTAATAAGGTTGTAAATGATTTTTTATTTATTTATTTATTGTACATTTGATACAGAAAACTATTTATAGGACCAAATAATGATTATGTGGGTAATACGCGTTTTCATCCCACGACAAAATATCCCCGACAAACATCCCCCAACAAAATATCTACTGAAACTTAACCTAACCTAACCTAATGTAAAAAAAATGAGACAAAAATAATACAGATTGTAAATACAGTTTTTTGATTTTCACGGCCAAAAGTATTTTTGTTATTTGTTTATTACACAATTACACATCTGCCCTGATGATGGACGCTGTAACGCTGTCCGAAACGTTAGCTAAAGAAGGAGGTAGCGCAACACGGCATAACACCCCAAAAACAAATAACGAAAAAAAAAACAGTAAATTATTGTTCAAAAATAGTCAAATGTGACAAAAATAAGACAGTTATCAATAATGAATGGTCTTTACAGGATTTCTGTATTATTTTTGTCCCATTTTTTTGTTAGGTTAGGTTAGGTTAGGTTTTAGAAGATATTTTTTGGGAGATGTTTTGTCTGTAGGATGTTTTGTCGCGGGATGAAATGTCGCGGAACCGAAAATGTTCACATAATTAGACATATGCACATCATTCAATTGGACATATACACATGAAAATAATATGACAAGTATACAAGTATGACAAGTATACAAGTATGACAATACAGGCGTGAATACATTATGGCTCAGTCAACATTAGTTTCTAACCAGGCAGTGCCCGTTTTAATAAACTAAAATTATTGTTGATACGTTCGTATTGCGAATTGTTGTTTCACTTGTTCTCTTTATTATGCAAAAAGTATGTATTAAATAAATATTTGCTTCCTTTTTATTAGAAGAAATTTACTTGTAGAATGTTAGTAAACCCTTAAAATTACGACATCTGTCAAACATTTAAACAAAAAAAATACAAAATTCAAATAATTTTGTAATTAACAACATACTTTTAACACTTACAGTCTTAATCGCTTGTTTGATATGATTTATACTTATCAGTTCCAATTTTAAAAAACTCATTGAACTTAAATAATTTGACGCATTAGGCAGAAATACAATTACAAATCACTTCTCGCATGTACCCATGCACCAACAACCGAAATTAATGTGTTTGATTTTTTTTAAGTTAAAAAAATGCCACATATTTATTGAACATTCCTTAGTTGTGAGATTTATTACATTATTTTATTACATTTTATCATCGTCATGCAAAAAAAATGCTGAAAAAAAAGCCTTCCTTGAAATGCTTATAATTATTGTCATCCGCAGCCCAAAGGTTAACCCATTGCGGATGGTAAAGTGTACCTTGTATCAGGGACCCAGATTCGAATGGAGAGAAAATCACAGAAACCAAATTTGTGTCCCTCGGCGACTGTATGGAAATTAATTTCATACGCTGAGCTAAAAAGCCCGCGAAAGCCGCGCGCGGTTTCTGCTCGGGCCTAAAGGGTGAACTGGAATTTATCTGACGGAACAACAGAACAGTTACTGCCGTCTTTCGTTGGTACCGATGGCATTGCTCCGATGTTCGGTGTTATTTGTTGATTGTTTACTGTTAATTTTGTAATTGCCTGGTTTTGAGTTGATGGGTGGTACTTATATTTAATGGTTTTCTGGAATATGTCGCGAGTGCGCGAATGGGTTTTGATATTGCGTGATTCAGTATTTCGATAATGTTTTGTGTATAAAACCTTTTGATATTTTTTTATTTATTTTTTAATAAACGCCCTTTTTCGGGGCTTTTACATACTTTTACATGCTTTTACATAGTTAGAAAAATACATATTTATTGTACAAAACTGAACTGCCTCAACAACGATATTTTATATATGTTTAAAGATAAATTGAAGATGTCCACTGACTTAGTATAATTGTTTCCCTCCATTAGTATTCTGGGCAAAGAGGAATAGATATGTTAGTTAGTCCCATAATTTCTGCACTGAAATAAATCCTGACTTCTAGTATTAAGAAGTGGAATTCGGAAGCTTATCAATTCAAGCAATACCTGAGTATCAACTAAATCATTTAGAATTTTATATATAATTACCAAGTTAGTGAAAATTTTTCTGTCTGACAGTTTGAGCATATTCATATTGTTTACAATAGTGTTGTAGTTTAAAATAATTGCTGGAATACCCATTTTAAAATTTAGAAAACGTAAGAATTTGTTTTGTATGCTTTCAAAAGCTTGTGCGTGTATATTATAATGTGGATTCCAGACGGGAGAATTGTACATAAGTAGACGTCTAACATACGCAAAATATAACAGTTTAGTACACTTTACATTGTTAAAATTTCTAGTTAGCCTAGTTATAAATCCCAACATTTTTTAGCCCTTATTACAGATTTCTGATATCTGGTTAACAAATGAAAGATTTGATTAAAAAGTGGTGTCTAAGTCTTTAATTTGTGTTAATGTCTCAAGAGCATTGTTATCAATGATCAAGTTAGGCTAGGTCGTAAGTATTTAAAGATTGATATAATTATTGAAAATCGGGAAGGAATCGTTGTAATCTCTAAAACCCTTACAACATTTCGTGACATCTCGTAAAAGATACGCTGAAATATGTGTCGATACTTATGAAACTCGCCAAAGTTCATTACCAACCATTTTTTGTTTTTTGGTGTTCGATTCAGCACAAAAAACGAATCTTTTGCTTTAGGTCAATTTAACCGAAGTCCACGGCTTCTCAAAGAAATTAAGGGTGAAAGTTGATAGATTATTTCAATCCAACCTAAGTCCCACACCCGCTTCAAATCTTATCAGCCAAAGTCCATTACAGCCAACCACACGTCGTCTTCACTGTCATGGCCGCCATTTGTGTTTGCTCCAAGCCATATCAAACTCACCCAAGTCCTATTTCTTTAATTCAAACACATCTAGTCCAGTGCCTTCTACTTCAATATCGACTAAGTCCACAGGTATTATATCAAATGCGTCCAAGTCCATAAAAAAATCACCGAAAATGCATATTTACTTCAAGAAATTAATTTTGATTTTTATTTTTCTGTGTTCCCAGGTACAAAATTCATAACATAAATTAATATTCACAGGTTTTTACTGGGTTGAATCTGGGAAAAATCGTCAATTTCTGAAAAATGTTTAGGCGAATTTGTTAGGTGTCGACCCAAATGATTTCACTCAAACATAGCGTTAAGACGAAGCTTAAAGCTAAATCAATATTTTAGATCAATCTTTACCATGAATCGATTTACATTATAAATTCAAAAACGCTTTGGATAAATTATTCTTAAAAAATTAACAACCCAATCAAAATGCTGTTTCTTTATTTCATGCTTTATTATTATTTTTAACGTTAAAACATCATAGTACTTAAGATTATATTTATTGCACACTATATTATATAATTTACGCAATAACTCCTACACCAGTTCAAGAGCTAGCTTTCTTTATTGGCGTAGAAATCCTTGAAAATATGTACATATTTCACTATTTTGTTTTTGCCACAGTATTATGTTTATTACTGTAACAATGTTATAATTTAATTAATATTAAAAAATGAGCCTTTTCTACCGTTTTGTCTTGAGCAAAATGATAAATAATTTGTTGATCACTTTATTTATTATTTATTTTATTTTTATTATAGTTTGTTTTTGTTTTTTTTTCCTATTCTATGTACTTATTACTTAAAATAAGTAAAACTATATGAGACGTGTGGGATTGCTCTATCCTCTCCATATCCTTGAATAAAACATTATTATTATTATTTATTTTGGTTACGGATAATTTTAATATTTAAACTTAAATACTACTTTACTTTACTATTACTAGTTAAAAATAAAAAATTTAATTTTTAATCTGAATACTGTAGGTATGTACTCGGAACCGACAATTATTTAATTGTGGAAAATATTTGAAAATTACCAAACCTCCACTTTATTTGGAAAAGTGTTACTGAACATTCCCATAATTTTTGGAATGTATAAATATTCTTTAGTGCAATTTATTTGAATCTGGGGAAAGCCACTCGCCCGGCGCGCACACGCCATTAAGCTCGCGGTGGCGATATTTCTAATTACTTTTCATATAAAATAAGTCATTTCGTATTCCCGGAATCGCAGCAAGAGATGTGGTTGTATGAGTAAGGTTGGATTCGCTAGGAGGTCAGTGATAAAAATTATGTTTTTCAAAATATTTTATAAAATTTCTGAAAAAAAAAAACAATCAAATACCCTTGCCGTTGAGCAGTGTTTAAATGACTGAGGGTAACGGAATCTTGTTTAAATTCGACTTTTTGTCAATGTTCATGTCTGTAAATTTGTTTGCGCGGTGTTTTATCCAATGCACGTGAGCCGCTCTCAACTCATATTTGTAAAACGCATTAATTTTGTGGCTCGCCATAATTTTCAATAAAAACACATAAATTTGTTACGGACCACTTTTATTTTATTTTAGTCCTATTCTAGATATATTTCCATTAAACTACTGTTCTTTCCTGAAATCTCGCAATTACCCCTTCCCCTTTGCTCACCTCCCACTTAAACATCTAAAATCTGTGTATACGTCTGTCAATATTCTATGTCGTAGGTTAGTTCTAATATTATCCTGACGAACGAAGGGTTCTTCCGAAACCGGTAGAGTGTGAATAAAATAAAAGTGGTCTGTAACAAATGTATGTGTTTTTATTATAGATATTAATTATTGTTTGCTAGTTGGGAGAGGCTTACGTAAAAATTAATTTCACTAGTTGGCGCCTGTTTGCAGTCAACTAGTAAAATTAATCTCACAATAATGTTGACTTTTATTAATGCAATTTTTGAATTGCAACAATAAAAATGTGACGCTTTTGTCAGAGTGACAAATTAATCAAATTTATTTTTAAAAAATAGCGAACTGATAAAATGAGGTTGTCTCCTACAACGAAAATTCGTGTTTTTTTTTACAAATACTTCACATTAATTACAAAAAAAGCTGAGGACGGGACTTTGAGAATTTTTGGAAAATTCCGAATAGTAGCTATCGAAAAAGCCATCAAAATACTAATATTTACAAGCTTATAACTTCGTTATTTTTAGAAATATCAAAAAACTAATTTTAGGACCTTTATTAACTCTTTTAAGAATAAATAGTAATATTTAATCACAGACAACATTAGCGACACTCGGTCGAAAATGAAACATTAAAATTAGAAAAAGAAGCATTTAGAAATTGATCCCAGGACCTCAGAATTGCCAGAGCTCAACTCTATCACTGGGCTAATTCGACTCTTTCCCCTTCGGTCAAATTTATTCTATTCATTTTCTTAAAGCAAATTTTATTGGCTGCTATCTTAATGTATGATTGGAAGATTCTTCCCGAACTAAATGATATCTAGATAGTGTCACGGATAAACATTTATTTAACCCTAGAAAGATAACGTGCACCTCAGAGGCGCCCGCGAAACCGATATATCGCTCTCTTTTGTAACCGATGCGTGTACAAGCTTGTGTTTCCGAGCCAACTCAGTCGTAGGCTTCGATCAATAATGGCTAGATAGGCCATACCTTACTAACTCGCCTTTGAAAAATGACCCCATGTAACATTAATTTCACAATACAACTCTTCTTCGTATTCCATCGTCTCGCTTAGAAAGCCTCGATAATATTTGCAAGTTCCCTACAGTATAAAACAGATCACAAAGTTCGTTCTCAAATCCCATTCTGTAGTTTATTCATTTATCAACCAATAAGATGCCTCAAATATCATACGTCACATGTTATGAAGATGAATTTAACAATCCTACTTGGTATAAACTAGCCGTACAAGTTCGTAAAGTCGCTTGAAGAAAGAACCTGAGAGCGTTCATTGTGTGACAAGAAGTGTTGTTTTAGTTTGTATACAAACGTCAACAAATACGTCACGAAACCAAAGCAAAGGGCTGAATCAGGTAAAGGATAAATAAATAACAAGAAACATTTAAGCTTTCATTTTTAGTTTTTACATTCTGAATGTGTTCAGATGTTCAATGTACCTGTAGAACCAAAACAAGAAACGTGTACGTTTTTATTATTGGACAAAGGTTTTTTTTTTTAGTAAAAAATATTTTTATAAAATAGTTAGTAGATAATCATCAAAAAAAGTTTGTGGCTTAACATTATAATTAAATGGAGTTATTTATTTATTATTGTATCAACTATTATTTTTAATTCTTCAGGACAGCTTTATTGTACACTAACCTAAATACAGATAGTAGGTACATTAAATTAATAGGCCCTGAGGAAAAAAATTGGAAAGATGCTGTGTGAAGGGCCTTGATGGAAAGAAAGGAGAGGAAGCTCCGGGAAGGAAAAAAGGTATGAGGGCGGGTAGGAATCTGGGAATCAACGTCCAGATTGTCCTGGAGTATTGGACTTATGAATTTATTCCTCCAACCGCGGTGCCGATGGGTCGACAGGGCCCGGCTGGAGAGGTCTAAGTTACGTCTCCGCCAACCACTTTCTCCCACTCCCCCAACCACGATCCGTCCCGCCACGAAGTAGGTGAACAAACACATTCGCCGCCAAGACCTCGACAAACATCACCCCTTGAACGCAGGCACCTCTGCTAAGTCACCGAACGTAGTTAACCACTTGGAAAGACCCATTGCAGGGGTGTTAGTTATCCAATAAATGGTCAGCGGGGCGGCGGTTATGGGTTTCTCCCAACCACCTGGAACCAGTTAGACTATGGCATCCCCAATTGGGGATGTGAGGCTGATTGTAGTGGGAGGGGAAGGAGATGGGTTAAAGCAGCGGTTGTCAACCTTTTACCTGCATACCCCCTAACTCTTACTACAAATTTGTTGTACCCTCTTTCTATCTTGTGTACCCCTTACCTATTGTACCCCATACCCTCTATTTATTCCTATCACGTGTAAAGAAATCACAATGGGGATTTTCGCAAACTATGAAAATCGTTAAAACGTGTGGAAGATTTAAAGATTATTATTCTGATTTTGATCATCGTACTTATACGTAATTTTAATATTTTCATTCATAATTATTGATTTCAAAAAATGATCTTTTTTTTTAAAGTTTTCTTTATTCATTTAAATGTTTGTTACATGAGTTTGATGATTTTTCGACCACCATGCTAGGCACATGCCTGTGTTGTGGTGGTCGATTTTCTATACAGTACTTTAACATATATGCAATATAAAAAATGTGCGAGAATATAAAAAAAATATATAAAATAATATAATAAGAAAGAATATTATTGAATACAAAAGAATATACAATGGAGTAATATGAAAAAGTAATGGCTATGGAGTAATATGAAAAAGTAAAGAAAAATAAAGTAGTATATAGAAAAAAAATAATGTAGTACTAAAAGTGTAGAACATAGGAAGAACATGGGAGTTCAGAGAACATAGAACACAGGAATACTAAAAGTGTAAAGTAAAGAACACTAAAAGTGTAAAGAAAAGAAAGCATAGGTACTACATGAAAGAAAATAAAAAGCATGTTATTATAAAATATATAAGATAAAGTATATACGGTAAAGTAAGTGCTATATAGTAAGCACATAATAAAAGGTTTTTCATTTCAGTGGAAATCTATCTGTGCGTGGTTATATTTGTAGGTAAATTATTTTACAAATAAATTTTATTTTTTTTTATCTAAAACCACACATTCAGAAACGATTCCAACTGGGCAATATCGACATAATACAACCCTGTTTAGCAGTCAGCCGGACATTACGCACACTTGTACAGTTTGTGACGCGTTCCAACGCGTGTTTCAATATTGTGAACTAACACATCGACAATTTATCACGCGATGAATGCGTGCGTCGCGTCGACTTGATAATTATATCAAAATTAATAAGATTTGTAATAACTTACCGATGGAAAGGTAATACGCTATTGTTACTTTTGATGTCCAACGAATTGTAGCAACTATTAATTATACATTTAGGCATTTTAAAGTGTGTAAAGACCAACACACAAGAAACGAGAAGCCGTTATGTTTTGAGCCTCTTCAATGTATTAGTGAACGGACCGGGCGAAGTGAAATGACGTCAGAAACTTTGCCTGACACTATTTAAAAACCTTACTTTTTTCACGTTAATGAATGCGGTGTCCAAAAGCTATCGGCAAGCCATATATTTTCTTTTGTATTCAAATAGCTAAATACATTTTCAAAATTAAAGTCCGCGGCGTGTACCTTGTATAATATTCGGAAGTGGGATATTTTTGTGTTTGAAAAAATTAAATCGGTCCGGACGACTGGGTCACAAATTAGTTTCATTATAGACCAATAAAAGGTACAACACAAAGGACTATGCGATTTAAACGGTGCAAAAAAATGCACGCACTTTTTTATAAATGGGCCGTGAGCCAATTTTATTTGGTTTCTGGGGTCATTTTGAATTTCACAGGGCGCGTCTATCTTATACTTGGTCGATGGTCGTAGGTCAACATTGCCGAGGAAAGACCGGTGCTGTTCAGTAAGTACCACAGTTTTGTTGCTATGACAACGCGCTCAAGAGGCGCATGTTTATCTTTTGTGTAACTAACATTTGATTTTTTCGTATTTTTGTAATTTGAGACTGATTATATCGTAATATAATCAGTCTCAAACGGCCTCCGTGGTCCCGAGGCAAGACTCTCGACTCACAATCCGAAGGTCGCGGGTTCGAACCCGGCGTGCGCAAATAA
The DNA here is from genome assembly GCA_936435175.1 of Glyphotaelius pellucidus. Taxonomy (NCBI): domain Eukaryota; kingdom Metazoa; phylum Arthropoda; class Insecta; order Trichoptera; family Limnephilidae; genus Glyphotaelius; species Glyphotaelius pellucidus. The sequence continues at coordinate 10,188,307 of OW386556.1, forward strand.
ATTTTATTTGATTAATTTGTGTTATTTCACAATTTATTCATTTAAAATAATATATAGTATATTTGCGGCACGTTCCAGAGTGGAAGATACTATCAGTATCGCCCTGGTGTAAGACCACCATTCAAAATTGAAACGTTGCTTGAAATGGTTTTAGCCGTGTTTAGTGACCAGATCTGAATAGCCAGGTACTTCCCCACCTTCCTCTTCCCTATCTCCTTCCCCTCCCCACTACCTTCAGCCTCACAACATACCCCAATTGGGGATGCCATAGTCTCACTGGCTCCAGACGGGAGCAGTTGGGACTCTTGTGCGGTATTTCATATAAAAAAAAAAAAATTAATTAATTAGTTCATAAGACAAAATACTAAAAATGTTAACTATTTTACGAAAAAATATCTTTATATACAGTTACTACTATAAATACCTCACATTTTTGTTACTTTTTGTAAAACCTTACATATTTCCTGGAAATTGATAAGTTATCAGATATATTTGTGTTTAATTTATTTATTAAAAACGTAACACTTGATTGAAGTTATAAACATAAGTAAAATTGTTTTATTTTATTAATAAATCGGTTTTTTAAGCTGTGTGCCTCTCAGGCGCATGTTTATTTTTTCAATATTAAAAAATAAGGTTATCTTTCTAGGTTTTTTGTGCGACATCTGTTGACTTTTCTACAAGTCTTGGATGAATATTTACTTTGCTTTTAACTTTATGAGTAAAACCTCAAATTGTTATACATAATGTGATTAAATAATACAATTTGAGATTTTAATAATTAAGTTAAAAAAAAAAATAAGAAAAAATGTTCATCATAATAAGAAAATAAGAGAATAAATCATAACCGAAATGTAAAATATTGTTTTTTTGTTCCCATTTGTTGAAAATCTTTACTAAACGGCGCTATAAAAATGTCCAATAGCAAAAACATCCGAAATATAAATTCCCATAAAATCTCCGTCCTAGCACAGCCACCATTTCCGTTCCCACTGTCATTAATTTTTACTTCTGCATTGCACATATTATTCCGTGCTTACATACGTAGCGCATAATCCCGCTTCATATAGATTCCTCTCCCAGCAATACTCCTACCTACGTATCCGCACACGACTAGATAAAAACCTTCAGCGATTTATGCCACCCTGATACCGGTCTGCGAATTCACTGGAACTCTGCTATATATTTTTATGTACTCTATGGTTCAGATAACTCTTATAAATGAGAAATTGCCTATTGAAATATGCATTTTTCTACTTGATGTAAGTTTAAATTAATATTTTGTGATAGGCACCTAACTACTACAAACAAATCTAAAATTATGTTTTTATAAATTAAGTACCTACCGTATAAGAAAAATAATTCCATCAAGTATAGACTTTTTTACTCTAAATATTTTGGACGAGTTGTTTCATAGAATATTATTATTATTATAAATATATCATTATTATAAATAACATGACCATTCAGGGCCAATTTTTTTTTATAATTGAAAGGTTCCCATTAAATGCCGATTCTAGCCAAGTCCGTTTCGGCTTTTGAACAAATTGGGATCAGTAAAAAAGTTTAACAATCATGCCATCACCACGAAAATATAATACATGTAAATATAACATACCTACCAGTGCTTGCACTAAAAGATTATTAATGGAGTAACTTCGGGTAATATGGCACACCATAAGCTTATTTGGAAATAGAATAAAATTTTATTGAGATCAATCAATTTTTATTGGTTTAATCAGTCCCTTGAACTTAATAGTAATCAACAATTATAAATTTAAGGTTTTTAACTATCAAATAAAATTTAAAAAAATGCTTTTTTAATTTTTGACGTATCTTAAAAATTGAACCGTGGTAGGGTAATATGGCCTTGGGCCATATTGGCCACAAACGTAGTGAGCCATATTGCCCTCCATAACAAATACAATAAAAAAAAATTGAAGAAATAACAACTGTTTGGATCCAACCTGAAGGGTAACATTCATATATGGTACCAGGAGTCACTCACACCTTTCATTAAAAGCGGATGGCTTCTTTTTCTTGGGAATATAATCATGGGTGGAACCAATGATCTTCCTGCACTCATTGCTCACCCATTGCTAACACATACTGAAATAATTGTTTCTCTAGTTCTTCGGGTAATGTAATTTTTCTTCCCAATTTCGCATGAGTCGCTACACCAGCTGGTAGATTTACTGTAGCTTACAAACGTCTTAAAGTTGTTCGGGGTACTTAACACAGTTTAGAAGCCTTTGGTGATCCCATTTTTTTTATTTCGTACATCTTCGATTGCCTTTTTCATTGACTCCCTGATGACCAAGTTTGATGTTTTCTTTGAGAAATTCGTTTTCGTGGAGCCATCACCTATTGAAAAATAAAATGATGACATAAAGAAAAATTCACGTTGGGTGTGGCCAATATGGCACAGTAGGCCATATCGTAGGAATACAATTCTAACTTAAAAACTAGTAAACAATGTGCTTTAAAAATATCGCCACACTGTGCATTGAAAGTTTAACTACAAAACCGCGCACTAGCAATATGAAAACAATTATTATTTAAAGAACAAGAATGAGTGAAACTTACCAAAAAATTACATCAAATAAGGTAATTTTCGATCGTCGCACGCACAGGACAAACGTTCACTCGCTGCAACTCAGGGGTCGGCTGAGGGAGTCAAGAAAAGGGCGCGTCGATGTGGCGGATACCTTCATGGCTTGTGTTGTTTGGTTTCGGAGAAATTAAGCCAGGCCATATTGGCCGAGTAGGCCATAATACCCGAAATTACTCAGCATTAGAAATCATAGTCACTTGTAAAATTTATCAATCGGTTGACATAATATAATTAGACCATTTCTCAAATTGATTATATAAATCATTTATTTATTTGACCATTTCTCAAAATGATTATATAAAACCAATTTGAGAAAACGGTTAATATAACTTTTTTTAAATTCTGTGTTTTTCTTGATTAAATTATATTTATTTGTTTTTATTATATTAGCTCCACACACACAGGAGGCCCTGAAGAAAATAATTCCGAATGATATGGGTATCATCTTTGGTTTGCTATGGAGGGTCTTTTTGGAAAAGAAGGAGAGGAAGTTCTGGGAAGGAAAAAAAAGGGTGGGTGGGACACACAATTGTGTCCAGGAGTGACGGACGAATGAATCCATCCCTCTCACTGCAGTGCAAGTTGATTTTCCGAGAGGGCGCTGCTGCAGAGGTCAAAAGATCTCCCTCAACCGTTCTTTTCCGATCCGGGTCATCACGCATTTGGTGGACAGATGTATCTGCCACCAAGACCCGAACCAAAACATTATGAACCCGGGTACCTCAACTATGTCACCAAACGTAGCGAACCACTTGGGGAGACCTACGGCAGAGATGTTAGGTAATCAATAAATTCTAAATTGATAAAATTTTATTTTCACAATACAATGCTAAAACAAGCTTAGAATCTGCGTTTAAGTGGTACTTTTCAAATGTCAAGAAAATTAATTGATTTTGTTAACCAATTTGAAAAATCGTTTTTTTTATGAAATTCTATGTGCTGTTTAAATCATTTATAATAATTCTTAGTAAAATTATTAGCATCATTCGTCCTTCGGTGGCAATTAACGATGAATAACGGCCGATCGTAGCATGCGCCGTGCAATCCGTTATCGTTGCATTGCCTTATCTGTGAATTAACGGCCAGTTAAAACAAAAGATGAAAGTTTAAACCATCTGGAGGATTGCCAACCGGTCGCAGGCTCCGGCTCTCCGGTTCGGTCCAACCGGAGAGAGATAAAGGTTTTTCCGTTTGGTGAGTTAGAAAGTGGTACGTGAAAAATTATCGCCCGAAATGAAGTTGAATGCAATGGACTATTGCAAGGATTTATTAACGGAGTGGAAAAGTCCAAATGAATTGTGTGGCAAATGTTTTTGTAGAAATACTTGCCCGATTTATTTTATCCCAATTATTTGTAACATTGTTCAAATACGTTTTACAATGATAAAGACATAGATTATTTGCATCTATCAAACCCTTCAGTCGACAAAACAATTTTTTTTAATGCGCCGTATACCCGCTCAAAAAGAAGAAGATGGAGTGATATGTAATTACAAATAATGTTGGAGAGAGCCGCTAATATTTAAAACAATAAAATTGAATTAATAAAACACGACTGTTAAAAATAGAGCAAAACTCTCGTGGGGGACATCTAAAATAGCATTTATAGAAACATTGTGAATTTTTTCATACATATAATTTTTTAAATATGTGAAATGAATGTGTTAATAATAATTTTCGCAACATACTTTGCGATTTTTTTCTTTCGAGGGAATTACATATAATTTGCGTTTTGGCGGGGAACGTCTAGATATTATCTTCAAAAATAATATATATATATATATATTTTTTTTTTTAAGAGCTTATAAACTTCAAATGTTTAAGGGAGATATGTAAGAAATCGATAGAAATTCCGGATGCGGCGGCTTAAGTGTAATTTTCACATTAAAAAAAACTAACATTTCAATAAATTACCTCACGGCACTTCTATTTTATGATTATTTTTACCTAATTTTCCAATGCCAACTGATCCCAACCTTTTGGAGCCAGTGAGACTATGATACCCCCAATTGGGGTATGTTGTGAGGCTGAAAGTAGTCGTAGGACGAGAAGAGGAAGGTGGAAAAGTACCTGGCTAGGTAGATTTAGACACCAAACACGGCTAAAGTCATTTCAAGCAAATATTCTGAATAACTGTCTTACATCAGGTCGATACTGAGAGTATCTTCCACCCCGGAACGTGCCACATGTACATACTATATATTATTTTTAATTAATTAATTGTGAAATAACACAAATCAATAAAATAAAACTTATTTGCCAAGCCGGGATTCACACTCGCGACCTCTGCAAGGCCAAATTAAATGAAGGAAGAATACTGATAAAAATTATTCTTTCAAATTATGGATTTTTTCACAAGCTTAAGTTTCCGGCGTTGCTCAGGCTTTATTAAGGGCTTAAGGGGTTGGAAAAGCGATATATATAGTGATCTTCCTGTTCTTTCGGAAGTATCGAAATTCTTGTTTAAGGGGTTGGAAAAGGGGATGAGGGTGGTTTCCTCTAGTATCGAAGGTCAGGTATGCGAAATTTAATCAATCTTAAACTAAAATATTATAAGCACCCTTGAGGTGATTTTTCACAAAAACGGCGCTCAAGTCATCCGAATATTATTATTAAGGAAACACAACCAGGCTGCCCGCGTACCCTTCGCGCAGACTTTTTTTTATAATATATAGATTAATACATATTAAATAAAATAAAAAAAAACATGAAATAGTGTTAGTCCACTGACAAAAGTCATGCAATTTTTATTTGGTTTCGCCGGTAATTGGAATTTGGACATGCGTGTTTTGCCAGGAGCCATTATTTAGTTAGTCAAAAAGCATTTTATTAAAAAAATAAACATTCTTAAGCATTCACACCATCGTCTATCACTATTATTTGTAAAGTTAATTAATAAGTGTTATTGTTTATGTTTATATCACCTAGTATAAACAAGAAAAAAATTAAAATTTTAGTGATTACACGCGATTTCTCATAAAAAGCAATAAATTAACGGAACCCACTTGCAGGTAATAAATCCGTAAACATTGTTTCGTCAGCTCCACGCGCTCAGCACAACAACTCTAATTTACGTTATTTTTATTCCATTCAAAATCATCAGGCCATAAAACAATGCAGATTTAAATGTAGAAATAAATAATTTGTTGAGGAGAAGTCCCTCCGTTTGCCGGTTGCCGCTTGCCAGTCGCCACGTATTCCGCAATAGGTTAATGCGCCTATCTCGCTTTGACAAATACCACTTGTGCTGAAGCTTATTCTCTGTCATTTTTATGTGTTTAGTTATAATAACAACAATAAATAACCCGCGAAAATCCCTTTCCGTTCTCCCACTCTTATTATTTATATACGTCGCGAATCTACCAGCCACCCGGCAGTCAGGGGTGTATTCGATGTGCAGCTTTATAAATAAGCTTTGGCGTTTTCAGTAGGTACTACTTGTGATATAACACTAAATGAGAAAAATTATGGTTTGAGAAAAGTAACAGAATCTACATAATAATGAATTTAACACAGACAAAAATAGAACGTATTCTGTGTAGGTTCATAAGAGAGAATAGTAATAAATTATAACATTAATAGTCAAAGCCTGAACAGGGTTTTGGTTGTTCAGTGTGTTGTTCTTAAATCCCAGTGATTGGAATTTCTTTAGGTATTTTCGGAAACTCTAATGAAGATCAAGGTTAGGTTAGGTTAAATTGTTAGGCGGGAGTTCTTAAAACTATTTATTTAACTCTAAATTACTATCCACCAGATTTTTATAACTTTAATGTTATTAATACAATTAGTATATTAGTACAAAACCAAATAAGAGTAGAGTTCTACGAGTAGATAGGTACTAACGGTGATTATCATAATTTTCTCTAGTTATTTTTTATTTTTATTCATTTATTTATTTATTTATTTATTTTTTTTTTTTTTTTTTTTTTTTTTTTTTTTTTTTTTTTTTTTTTTTTATTATTTTTTTTTTTTTGTGTATTACAGACTGTGTGTCCATTTACAATACACATGTGATACAAACTACACATTTATAGATAAATAGTAGAAATAGAATAGTAGAAAGAAGATTTATACATATAGCGGGTAATCTGTCGCGCTTAAATACCTCTTAAATTCTTCGAGGCTGCAGTTAAATATATCAATAGTTTTGGAAGCGTTGTTTAATAGCACCATACCTCGTGTCATGCTATGCCGAGACAGTACGTCCGTTCTGCTTTGTGGTATACATGTCTAATATATCAATTTTTTTCAAGAATTTGGTCTTCATACATGATTTTCAAGTACCCGGGAGTTCTGCAAAATCTGTTTTTGGACCACTGCTTTTTTGAGAATGCATAACAAAAGTGTTTAGGTGTTTTTAAAAAAAATTAAATAATTTCTTATCTCAGTGTAAATTGTGAAGACAAATAGGTGGGTATTATTTGTGCAAAAATTTAAATAATTTACAATCTTGATATTCAGCTAACCGTTTACCGCACACAATTTGCATTTCCGATTGATAAGGTAGCATTTTCGTTACAAATAAATTATTTGATACTTCGTTAAATGCTGTGCAAAAATTAAATTTCCTTAAAAAACATTATTTCTTAAATGAAAAAAATTATGTTTTGGCAAATAAGTTCTAAATCCGTCCGCCTCGAGCATTTCTTATTCCAAACCTACCCCTAAACATGATAGCCACGAACTTTTATCGTTCCTCAAGTTTTATTTCCACACCTTCGTGGACTTGTGTACTGTGGAAAAAATTTATGCACGCCATAAATAATTTGGAATAATCACGCGTGAAGATATTACGGCCGCGTCCCGTTCGTGTGATGGAAAACGCCGAAAACGGTGGAATTTACAGGCTGAATTTTTACACTTTTTTGAAACGCCTCTAATCTTAAGTGTAGTAAAATTATAATAAAAAAACACTTTATTATTCCTAATGTTTAACGAAGTATTGATTGAGTTATGCTCGTGTTTGTGATTAACTCAAATTCCGGTATTAATTTCATTTCTGTAAAATTCGTTAATCATACATTGTGTAATTATTTAGGTAGTCGATAACCGTTTTCCCAAAGAGAACAGCGTAGGAGATATCAAGCCAAAATTCACACGAAGTGAGACTGTCTCAAATAACTCATTTCATATTGTATCTTATGATTCTATTCTTCACAAATTGATCTCTATATCGGTATTGCTTGAACTGATAAGCTTCCGGATACCACAACGTAATAACAGAAGTCAGGATTTATTTCAGTGCAGAAATTCTGGGACTAACTACCATATGTATTCCTCTTTGTCCAGAATACTAATGGAAGGAAATAATTATACCAAGTCAGTGGACATCTTCAATTTATCTGTAAAAAAATTTAAAATATTGTTACTGAGGCAATTCAATTATGTACAATAAATACTGTATATTTCTTATTATTCATGTGTAAAATTCCCCAAAAAGGGCGTTAATATATAAATAAATAAATAACTCCTGGTTATGGGTGGAGTATTATAAAGATAATATAAAAGTAAATTATGTGTGGAATGCTGTAGAAATTAGATCCCTGAGGCGTATGTATGTTTAAACCTTGTATGATCGTTTGAGAAATGTGGAGATCCGCAAAGGCTGATGTAAGCGTAATGAGTAAGATTAAAAAAGGGACGTTCAGTTGGTTTGGGCGTGTACAGTGAAGAAACAAGTGCGAGGAAAATATATGATGCAAATGTGAATGTAGAAAAAGTCGTGGACGTCCGAGGAAGGCATGGCAACAGACTAGTAGCTACTTGAGTAGGGCCACGACAAGAGTCAAAATAACAGAAGAATATGAGTAGATAAGTTGTTTGGCGGTCCGTCCTAACTGCCCATCCCTGCGGAAACGGCGTGATCGTAGTTAGTTATTTTTTATGCTATTATACAGTGTAGGAGAAGAATAAGAATTGTTCGTATTCAAACTATTTCGTTTACATTAATGTTATTTTAGGATATGAATACATTGCACCATCTCTCACCTATATACAAGGTGGTGCTGGGCCGTGATCGTTCTTTGCATTGATATGGCAATTAAGCATTTGTTTGAAATCCATGATTATGTTATGTGTGCGGTCAATTTTATTAATAAGTTTTCTTTGTTATCAACTTTCTGAAAGTCTGAATCATTAATAAATTAAAATATATTTCATATATTTTTTAAAGTTTATGCATATAAAATTGTGAACTTCTTCGTATTATTGATTACCTTGATGTGAAATAAGTTTTATTTTTTTAAAGTTACATATTGATAGCGGAAATATGAAACGCTGAAAAGACAAAACGTCAATTGTTCAAGAATGCGAAAAGTTTTTTTTTATAAAATCATATATATCCTGTTGATGTAGATATATTAGAAAAGAACGTTTCATGATTTTAGAAAGAATTTGGGCAATTATTTGTGAGTAAATAAAAAAATAATAAAAAAAATTTACCGTATTTATCATAAAAATGCGATGAAATATAAAATAAAAATGGATTAAAAAAACATTTGATGGGTGTAAAGTTAAAATATATTATTACCCATTTACGGCGGAACAAAAATTCGTCGTTTATATAATAAATTACTACCCAAAAAATGCATTAATTTAATTTTTTATTTTATTTTTCATTGTATTTTTTTAATAATTATGGTAAAAAAAATTTTTCACTGTTTTTCATTTACTCACAAATAATTGCGTAGTGGCCTCTAAAATCACGAAATATTTAAATCTTTAATGGCCTATATATTATAATTTAAAGCAAAAATAAATAAACTTGCTCACATCCGTACTTGATATTTGATACACCTTTTAATTACAAAAATATTTATTTTATTTTGGTTCGGTATTTTGATCTCAAATCCAGAATTAAGACGTATGAAACTCGTCAAAAAGGGCCGCGCAAACGTTCCACTTAAAATGCGCTCGTAAAGAACACACTTATTTTTTTCGAAACATTTCGATGAGGCAGGTTGAAAGAGAAGAAAGTGGAGAAAAATGACATTTATTTCTTATTTTTGATTTCTTTTCCTGTACACCATTTCGAATTTCCGCTTTCGATATCTTAACAAACTATGTCCTCCATCGATGGTAATTCACTCCAAACATTTTTCCAGAACTGTAATTTGAATTGAAGAGATTTTGAAGCCAATTCAGAAGTGTTTTCGGAGACATTGTCATCTATTTTCAACAGTATTTAATTTATAATTTACCTCCCTTATTCAATTTGCAAGATTAATTTACCAAAATAATAATACAACATTAAAAGAACTAACGCAACTCAAAAACTATTTCCAATCCAAAAGTTTTTTTAAAATAACACTAGGAACCTTTTTGCATTGTTTCATAATATAGAGTGATATTATTTTCAATTGAAATAACAAATTAAATTGTGCACGTTATAAATTAACAACAACTTCGACTATAATCAAATCTCGTAGAACTGAATTTTTCCATTTACTTGAATTTATCCGAAATACGGCAAATTTCCAGCGACGTGTTTTTAATTTGTAAATGGAATGCATATTTATGCCAAAGCAATAAATGCGGAAATAGATAATATAACGCCATCTATTAGCAAAGTGCAGTAATATTTTTAAATGTTTTCGGCGCATCCACTTACAGTTTTATTTGGAATAATAAATAACGGTTCCGCGTACGGGAGTTATACGCCATCCGTGTCAACACTTTGAAATCCGATGTATTATTTCAATTTACAAAAACTTAAGTAATTTTCTTAGTCTCTTCACGTTTGATATTTGTTTTCCAAATATTTAAGTTTTTCTTCGGTAATATCGTTTTTTAACTATTTTTGTCGTTCATCAATTGCTAATTAAATCATTCATCCAGTTGATTAGTCAGACATCTCCGAAAAATTGAAATATGAGTTGAGCTTGCAGTTATATTATGTAAAAGTGTGAATTAAACAAAATGTTGATTTGTAAGATATTTCAAAATGTTATATTAGTTTATCGGACCGCTATGCCTCCCGATGTTGTTTTATAGCATATTTAATATGTAAAACACAGACACTTGTAAATAATATTTGATTTATTTTGAGCATTCCAGTATAGTTTTCTCCATTATCTCAAAGCTTAGTATTGTAGATGTGTGACTAATCAACCGGACGATCGAAATATAAATTATATCGACATTTTTAATTTAACAAATCCAACATTTTATGTCAAGATATCATTTCTGATAATTTCAGTTTTTAATTTTATCCACAATGTTTACCCGGTTCCCCGACTTTTCATCCTGTGACGAAATATCCCCAACAAAATATCCCCCACAAAATATCCCCGACAAAATATCCCCGACAAAATATCCTCCGACAAAATATCCTACGAACAAAACATCCCCCAACAATTTACCTACTAAAACATAACTTAACCAAGCCTAACCTAACCTAACCTAACAAAAAATGCGACAAAAATAAAACAGTAAATAATAAAATGGAACAAAAATAATATGTATAACAATAATAATACAGTAAATAGTAAAATGGAACAAAAATAATAAAGATAACAATAATTTATTGTCTTTACAAGATGAACGTATTATTTTTTTCCATTTTTTTGTTAGGTTAGGTTAGATTAGGTTAGGTTAGGTTAAGTTAAGTTTTAGTAGATATTTTGTTGGTGGATATTTTGTCGGAGGATATTTGTCGAGGATATTTTGTGGCGAGATGAAAACGCACATTAGCCTTTTATCCATCGAAATGCAAAAAAAAATTTTTGTAACCAATGTTTATTACTAACCCTCGTGTAAAAAATTGTCAACATTTCAATGTTCCCAATGAAAAATTCCAATGGACGTATAAAACAGTAAATAAAAATAATATTTTTTCTACTTTTTGTCGCATTTCTTTATTGTAAGTTTGACAGGTCGCAAAGTGTTGAGTGAGGGTAACGTACATTTATGAAGATTCGTATTTTAAAAATAGGGAGATTTCGACGGGAGACATTACTCTTGGGGGATTCCTAACTGTTGTTCCACGAACCGCCTTTGCTTGTGTGTATTATTTATGTATTTAGATTGGATTTAGGTAATATATGGTAATGGACGCATCTTTCACGGGAGAGCAGCGCGACGCCGACGCCGACGCGCGACGTCGCACAACGCGCAACGGTGGCTGACGCTGGCGATAGCGGCTTAGCATTTTTCTTTGAATTATCTATCTGCGTGTGAGTTTGCACGTGAAATGAATTTTATTGCCGTGCACTTAGAACATTTCGAGTTGAGATTCCTTCTAACTACTTGTTTATGTGTGAATTACAACAGTGGGTGCACGGTTTTCTGTAAAAATTGATTTCTCATATTCATCAAAATAATGTTTTTTTATTATAATTTATTTTTAGATGAATGCCGCAAAAGTGTTCCAACTGCTCCCAACCGCCTGGAAACTATTGCATCCCCAATTGGGGTATGTTGTAAGGCTAAAGGTAATGGGGAAAGGAAGGGAGTAGATGGGAGGAGAGGAAGGTGGACCTGGCTATTCAGATCTTGGTACCAAAGATAGCTAAAGCCATTTCATGCAACGTTTCAATTCTGAATGGTGGTGTTACATCAGGCGATACTGAGAGTATCTTCCACTCCTGAACGTGCCAAAAATATACCGCATATTATTTTTAATTGTGAAACAATACAAATTAGTGAAAAAAAATTCAGGCTGGAGTTTGAAACCGTGACCAACGGATTGCGAGTCGTAAGGCTTACCCCTCGACAAAGGTGGCCGTCAAACATGGCATGGTAGATTTGTTTTGGTGACCAGATCTTAATAGCCAGGAATTCCCTCACCTTCCTCTTCCCAACTCCTTCATATCCCCAATTGGGGATACAATTAGCTTAATTACAATTAGCTACAATTTAGCTTCACAAAATATCCAATTGGGGATACCATAGTCTCACTGGCTCTAGACGGTTGGGAGCAGTTGAGGCTCTTGTGTGGTGTTGACATATTTTTTTATACTTTTTTATACGTCTTCTATAAACCAAATGGTTCACAAAATCATACGTTGTATTGCGGTGATAGAGGTCTATCCTCTCTGCCTACCCCTGAGCAGCGTGGACATTTTTAGTTTCAAATTCAAGTTAGTGCATTTCTAAGGTCTTTTTTCAATTTGCAAAGATATTTACAGTGAAATTTATCGAAAGTAATTTATAATAGGCAACGTAGAGCCTCCCCGCAGTACTAGATAAAAGGTTCTACGCCACGTACCTACCAGCCACGTCCTCACGTATCGGTCGCAGGGATATGCGCCGTTCGATCTGACCAAATAGGGGGATGAGGGCGTGTCGGCATCGAAGCCTTCGATCTATTCCACGGCTTCCCATTGGCCGTATTGATGTATTGGGAAAGTATTGATATCGCCAGAGCCTGCGGGCGGGGGTCCGTTGGAGACTAAGAAGGCTCTATTGGGCGTGATCGGGAGGTTTCGATACTTTAAGAATAACGAATTTTTGATATGTAAATTTTGAATGCGAAATAATCGTCGTAGCAAAGTAGGCTAGCTTTCAAAACTGAGATAAATAAATTTGATTAACAGAATTTAAAAAAATTAAAATGCTGTGATTACATATTACATAAATAAATACTCAATGTAATGTAAACATAGGTTTATTCAAAATACTACTTATAGTAAAAATGTGAGTGAAGCTGCCCAAATTTTGCTCAAAATAACATGTGGCGTATTTGTAACCAAAATAAATCAAATAGATATGCACGGTGTGCGGAATCTCGTAGTACAAGCTCAATAAATTTAAAAAATATTTTTTCTTTGACTATCGCAAATTCACTTTGTGGCGTAATTTTAATTAAATGAAAACAAATCACTTTGTATACCTTTATTTTTAATAAATAATTTTGCTTCAAATTTAATCATTTAAAATAAGCCAAATACCATCTTACCAGCTTTTTATACTAATAACAACATAAAAAATATGTATTATATAAAAAGGGCAAGGGTGATTTTTTTTTAAATTCTGCGGTCAACAAATGTTCAATTAACTCTGTTTGATTTGAATTTAAGTTTCAATTATCAAAATTCTAACTTATTGTGTGAAGAATAATTCTAGGTACCTATTATCATCAAACATTGATATTAATTTCGATTGTCGGAATGAGAAACGTGAAATATTCCTGCGTGAAATTATTTTAGTTCAATGAACTCAAATTTGTTTTGAATTTAACATTTATTTTCAAAATTTAACTGCTTGTGAATAATTAAGAAATGCGATACAATATAAACTTATATGAAAAATTATTTTAATCGACTTTTCCAAAATTGGAAAAATAATATCCCGTGATTTTTCGGGCGCTAGTTATGATAATCATAGATAATTTGAAAGTTTTTACACAGGTCAGACAAACATAAACAGAAAAAATACAAACTTTATTAATTAGTTAGTGGAATGAACAAAAAAAATTTAATAGAAAATTCATAAAATTTATTATCTTATTTTTGTACACTTGCATTTTTTTTATATGAATACCGCACAAGTGAGACTATGGCATCCCCAATTGGGGTATATTCTGAGGCTGAAGGTAGTGGGGGGGAAGGAGATAGGGAAGAGTAAGGTGGGAAGTACTTGGCTATTCAGATCTGGTCACCAAATACGGCTAAAGCCATTTCAAGCAACGTTTCAATTCTGAGTGGTGGTCTTATACCAGGGCGATATTGAGAGTATCTTCCACTCTGGAACGTGCCACAAATATACTATATTATTTATAATGAATAAATTGTGAAATTACACAAGTTCATCAAATAAGATTTATTTGCCACGCCGGGATTCGATCCCGCGACCTTCGGAGTGCGAGTCAAGAGCCTTACCTCTGGACCACGCCGGCCGTCAAAGAATATTTTGAATTGCAATACTCTTCAAGGAAAAATATTTCATTGACCTACTGAAAAAATAAAGTGCATTATAAAACTTTTTAATAGAAAAATTGTTTTTCTAATACGTATTTCTCCAGTTCACACAAAGTAAATCGAGTTCGTTAACCTTTTACGGCGAAACGCCCGGAAAATCGTTGCATCAACTTTTCCGAAGTTTTTAAATTTATTTTCACACCCCAACGTGAAATCTATATATGGGCGTGTTCGATCACGTGGGGCGGGTTTACTGCGCGGACCGAAGTCGGCTCGTCCCCTGATTGGCTGATTGGTTTTCGATTGATGCCGTCTACCGGAGCATGTTTGCCTTTTTCCAATACCGATTCGTGATTGGTTCTATCGGGTAGGCGTGGTCGAATTGTGGGCGTGCAGTATTGGTTCGGTTCGATTGGATATCGGTGATTTTTGTGGGCGTTCTTATCGATTCGATTGGATATCGGAAAGATGCATTGTGATTGGAATATTGGTTATTGGGTGTTTGAGGGCGTTCCGATTGGTTCGATTTGGTATTGGAAATAGGCGTTCTAATGAGTTCGATTGGTTATCGGAAAGACGCAGTTCGATTGGAAATTGGTTATTGGCAAGTTATTGCGAATCTACAGGTTGTTTTTGTGGGCGTTCGATTGGGTATTAGACACTTAACCATGTGTGGGCGTTCTGATAAGTTCGATTGGTTATTGGTAAAGGGCTTTTGGAAAGTTTCGATTGTTTATTGGTATTTTTTAGGCTTTTTAATATAATCTATTGGTAATTGCAAAGTCCTGTGGGCGTTCGTAAGGGTTCGATAGGGTATCGGAAAATAAGTTATGTGATTGGAAAATAGGTTATTGGAAAGTTTTGTGCATTTAGAGAAAATTCAAAACCTATTAGACAAATCAGTTGTAAAAAATTATACAAAATATCATGTAGAGTCCCTGTTCAACCAAAAATTAGAGTTCAAGGATTTTGAAGGGAAAGGCTTAGTGAAAATCGATGTAAAAAGGTCGTTGAAAATTTAAAAGAAAACTTCCGAGTTGCACTGAATCAAATCTTTAAATTTACAAGTATACGTGGTCGAAGGACATGGCCCCCGACTAGTGACCTTAAGGTCGCGGGTTCAAACCCCGGCGTGCGCAAGTAAATTTTATTTGTTTGATTTGTGTTTTCACAATTTCATAATTTAAAATAATATAAGGAATATTTGCGGCACGTTTCAGAGTAAAGATATTCTCAGTATCGCTCTGGTGTAAGATCACAATTCAGAATTGAACTGGTTTTAATGCAATGTTTGGTGACTAGTTCTGAATAGCCAGGTAATTCCCCATCTTTCTTCTTCCCATCTCCTTCCCCTCCCCACTTGCTTTCAGCCTCACAACATATCCTAATTGGAGATGCCTCAGTCTCACTGGCTCCAGGCGGTTGGGATTAGTTGGGTCTGTTGTGCAAATATTCACATAAAAAAAATACCCAACATTTTTTTTCACATTAACTCCGCACAACTGAGGAAAACAATTTCCCTCAGGGCCTATGTCATCTGAGATGCTGTGTGGAGGTTCTTTTTGAGGAGAGGAAGGAATGAACATTGGTCTTGAAGAGACCCATGTTGTAGGAGGGAGGAAACACAGAGGCCTACAAATCATTCCACAGCCGAGCTGTTGAACTCAAGAACGAGTCGTAGAAACGACCCGTTCTCATGTGACAAATGTCAACCGTGTACATACGTTGGGCGCGCGTTTGGCGTGTTTCCCGACTATGCACCGGTGCCGAAGGGATCAATGATGCTAGTTCCTCGGAGCATCTTCCATTGATATACCGCTAGAACAAGGATAGCATTCCCACCCGACGCCTGTGCTCTAAAGATTGCAATCCGTCTGTTAAGATGAGAGAATCTATCAAACGGACCGCCCGTTTCTGCACAGAAGAGTCGAGGGTATTTTTCAGGTATTTTGGAGCTCCAGACCAGAGGTGGCTGCCAAATTCAACCGCGGGGCGCATTTGTGATTTGTACAGGGTTAGCAGTTGTGAACTATTAAAGTGTCTGCGGGCCCTGTATTTGAGATTACACTGAATGATCAATTTCAAGTCAAGTTTCTTCAAATATTAAACTAGTTTTTTTTTACCTTGTCCACTTACTTAATATTCAAATTAAATTGGATCTAAGAAACCTATCGTTTCTGAAAATATCTAATTACAATCTAAGTATTTTTTGTAAACTCTCAGGGTAAATTTTCAATAAGAAATCTTTATCAAATAAAGTTATTTGATATTTAGTATCAGGAGCACAGAAGATAAAGACGATGTCGGAACAAGAGACGAATTATTAGTCGGAAGTCCCGTCTTTCTCTCTGGCAGCGTCTCGAATCCGGCGCGGTGACTTACAAGAATTACTGTTATTATCACAATAACATAGATACGAGCATTATAGGAAATCTTACGTGTACCGCTTACTCCTTATATTCTGTTATCCGGGTACATTCAATTACTTTCTCCTCCATATAAATCTAAATAAAAATAATTTCGATAAATTGGTAAACTAAATTTAAGTTATATCCAAAACTATATTAAAGTAATATCCATGACAAATTTTTTATTCAAAACTTATTTATAGTTATATCCATGACAAAAGTTATATCCAAACCTAAATTAAAATTATATCCATGATAAAAGTTATACCCAAAACTAAATAAAAGTTATATCCATGAAAAAGGTTATATCAAAAACTAAATTAAAGTTATATCCTTGACGAAAGTTATATCCGAAACTAAAGTAATGTTATATCTGATGACATATTATTTTACTTTACTCTAATGCTGTTAATGTTTTATTTTGTGAAAACAAAAGTATAAATGCATTTTAAAGTGGTTACATACGGCTATTTTTTAGTTATATATTTACTATGTTATATATTTTTAAGTAACTATTACAGCCATTTCAATTTCAGGAGTCACTGTTACCTGTTTTATATATTAACCTGTATTTTAATAAAATACAAGAGAAAATTAGACGAAGCTACCAAAATTTAGCAGGTTTACAAAAATTAAGTCCAAAAAAGACCACATCCTTAAAAAATACAAATCAGAACCGTACGTAATAACCTACAAAATGGGTCTCTTCAAAATCCCGGTTTACTCCTTTAATTCCACAAAAGACCCTCCACAAAGCATCCCCAAAAATGACATGGGCCCTGAGGGAAATCCTCTTTCTCAGCGCCTTCTGCCAGGAGTAACGTAAAATAAAATGTATTGTAATATAAATAAAACACGTACCCAAATAAGCGCAACGTAAAAGCAAATTAGCTATATATAAAAAAACGTATTAATTTCGGTTATGGGTTGTCTTTGATTGTGACTGGTTCAATGAACTCGAATTCTTTTTGAATTTAAATATCATTTTCAAAATTGTAACAAATTGTGTCAAGAATTCATGCAAGCGATAGAGTACATACCTATAATCAAAATTATTTAAATTGTCAATTTCAAAATTGAAATTGACGCTTCAGTTAGGCGGTAAAGTATCAAGAAACCTATAATATAGTATCTTTAACAGAAAATTGTTTTTGAAAAGATTTTTTTAAAATAAGACTTTTGTAAGAATTTCTTTGGGTTATTCTTGACAAGTAAAGTCAGATTTCGTGTTTTTTGAGGCTCTAAGCTTTTCCCGTTTTTAAAAAAGCGTTATTCCGTACTATATTGACTAGCCAATTATCCCGTGATTTTTAAGGGTTGCCCTTATTTTAAATAAAATATAGAAATCCACATAAAATCTGTGTTGTAAGACGATAGAGACCGCTGAAAAAACGGACGTTGGAAATTAGTTATTAGTTTGAGAATTACCAAATGGGACAGATAAAATCATCTGGGTAATATTAAAGCCAAATCTTACTTGAATTATCAAGAATATCATAAATCTTTAACAGCATCAGCACCGTTAAGAGCATCCTGTAGCTCGTGGTAATGTATTCAATCCGGAAGGAGGTTTCCTCTTTGGCAGTATTTAAAGGAATTTGGAGATAAATCAGAGTGCTCTCCACATCTCCTCACCGACTCGCTTTGCATACAGCCTTAAAATACAGTAGAACCTTCTTTGTTACCAATCTACCCGCAGGATATTCTAATATCTTCGCTATTCAAACTGCTTTAAAAGTGAAGGAGTGGGGCTCTCATTCATGTGATAAGAAAATCTAATATCTTGTATGAATTAAATTAGATAACATTATATTATTTATTGTAATACTTAATCTCTGAAGACAATAAGAGAAAGATACGGTCGCATCTGAGAACTGAACCCAGGAGCTTAGCCTTGCCGGGGTGCTGCTCTACCACTGAGTTAAAGGGACTCTAGCCCCTTCGGTCATATTTAACTGAATCAGTTTCAATGGATGGAAGAACGCATTGGCCACCGAGACCTAGATATGAACCCGGGCACCCCTACTAACCAAACGTAGCGAACCACTTGGGGTAATCTATGGCAGGGGTGTTAGTTATCCATAAAATGGTTTCCAGGGCGGTGGTACCCATAACCGCCTCCAAAGTGTTATTTAGGGTTTTGAAAAAAGTAGCTCTCACACGCATATAAAAATTGCGCACATTGAAAATAATATTAAGTCGATAAAATTAATTATACGATTTGCGAATTGAAATAAATTTAATTCTTTCACCAAATAAATATAGTTTTTGCTTTCAATAGGAATATAGACTTTAAAATTAACGTATATTATTAGTTATTTAATTTATGATGAATGAAATTGAACGTATTTTAAAATGGGGAGTACAGTTAAAAAAAATTATGGGAAAATGACATTACACACTTTGAAATAGGTACCTACTAGATTAGGACTCGTCCTAACTAAATAACAAGCATATTATTTTTTTTAAATCACTTGCTTTTACGCTAAACATAATTAAAGTAAGTATCTGTCATATCCAAAATACAACATAATAAAAACAAAACAAAGACAAAAATTCAACAACAAACTATAGATATTATCCAAGAAAAGCCATAACTACTCCAGATATCCAAATTGTCTGTCTGAGCAAACATTCAAACATTCAAACATCTCGCAAGATTCAACTCCCAACAACAAAGGTCATAAATTCAAATATCAAAACACATACACAATAGTCGGTAGTCGACTGGCAATAGTTCATTAGCGTAGCTGGGAGGGTGGGGCGATCCAGTGGCGGTCCGTGGCGGTTAGGGGCCGGGGCGCAATAAGTAACCGGAGCCGCATCGATTGCTACCCCGAGGGGGTTTTCTAAGATGTTCAGGGGTGACTCGTGGTTTTGTTATATACTTGGTAAGTATTATTCGTATTATTTTGTTTCTTATAAACTGGTGCGTAATTTGAAAGTCATTAAATGGGTGGTCGAGGGATAAAGTTTTCGTCTTGCAATCCGAAAAGTCGCGGGTTCAAATGCCGGAGTGCGCAGGTTAAAGTTAAATAATTATTTTTTGTTGTTTCACAAGTAAAAATAATGTATATTTAGTACCTACATTTGCAGCACGATCCGGAGTGTAAGACTTTCGGTAATAAAAACCATTATTCAGAATTTATTTATTTATTTATTGATCAACGCCATTTTTCAGGGCTTTTACAATGTTGCTTGTTAATTACAATGTTGCTTGAAATTACTTTAGCAGTGTTTGGTGACATGATCTGAATAGCCAAGTACTTCTTCAGCTTCCTCTCCACCATCTACCTCCTCCCCACTACCATCAGCTACAACTCCAATTGGGGTTAACACAGGTTCACTTAATCCAGACGATTGGGAGCAGTCGAGACTCTTGTGCAAATACATTAAAAAATATATAATTACGTTTAAAATTTTATTTATTTGCTGGTGGACATTTATTGTCATTAAGTCACGATAGAGGGATATACCTAATGATTAATATATCATCATTAGGTATATAGTTAGGTATATCCGCTTATGTGGTATTTGTAACCCGTAAATCTAACATCTAGTGGATGTTAGATTTACGGGTTACAAATACCACATAAGCGGAAAAAATAACCATGTTTTCCTCGTAAAAATTTGGGTATTCCTATTAAAAATGCGACCGCGTATAAATAAATATGGGGATCGAATATTAATAATGTGGAAAGATAGTGACGACCAAAAAAAGTTTAAAATGAAAACTGATTAATTGTCATCGATCGATACATTTATTTGTTCAAGAAGAAGAAGATGGTTTGAAAGGGAGATAACATGTAAATACGAGTATTAGACGTGCTTAGATAAAACAATAATTATAATTAAGAGACGCAAGCGAAAATATTTGATAAATCGTGACCTACAATGAAAAAATGTTTACAAAGCATATAATTAATAATAATGTTTTTGTGAATATTTAATTCGAATGTCTGAATTATTAACACATCAATTACAATTTTGAAAACAATAATTTAAATAAATGTCTCTTAAAATAATAAATATATATTAGGTAAAGAAAGTTATCGCTTGTCTGAAATATTCACAAAGTCAGTTCGAATTTTGAAAATGAAGTAATGCAATCAAGAATTACAATCGCTCACAGCTATATACCCACCACCAAAAAGTAGACTTTTTTATTTGTATTGGTTAATTACATTACAATGTAACCACGTAAATTCATTTTAGACCACTTTATTGAATGTTGTCATAAAAACGTATATGCTTAAATGATAATAATGGAAAGGCACAAAGTAAATTTTGCACAAATAGTTTTATTTATTTTGCAACTTTGAACATCCATCTTGGTATGGAGAATTCATTTGCAGTTGGTAAAGTGAACCATTCAAGATTTTTAAATTTTTAAATCGATTCATCATTATACCCGATTTTTCAAAATTTACATTAAGGCGCCGCTTCCCCGCTAAAAAAGAAGAAGATAATAATGAATGTTCGACAGAGGGTGCTAATATTTTAAATGATAAAATTAAAGCGAAAATTGTGAAAATGTTTAATAAAACATAACTTTTTAAAATAGAGCGAAAAAGGCGTCTTAAGTATCATTTAAAGAAACATTGTGAATTTTTCACAACTATAAATTGTAAAAAATAGAAACAGGCGTGTTTTTAATAATATTCGGAGCATACTTCGCGATTTTTTTCTATCGAGGGAATTTCATATAATTTGCGTTTCGGCATAGAATGCATCTAGGTATTATCTTCAAAAATAACATATATTTTTTAAGAGCTTAAAAATTTCGAATGTTTAAGGGAGATATATAAGAAATCGGTAGAAATTCGGGTAGCGGCGGCTAAATTATAATCACTAATTACATATAATCTAATCAACTACGCCACTGTTTTCTAAGATTTCCGGCATTTCTGGACCATCCGCAATCAATTATCATAAACCTCGGATCCCTCTCCATGCACGCCACTAAATCAGATCCGCTCCAGGGGCGTGCAAGCAAATAATAATAATAATATTCAAGCGCGGCCCCGGGGGCCAGGGGGCCAAACGGGGCCCGGGTCACTGCCGGGTGCTACCCTTTCGGATCCAAGACGAAATTAATAATGCAGAGCGGCCGTAATCTTCAATAGGGTCTTCAATATGTAAGGTGCAAACATCGGGTGGGTGGGAATTGATCTTTGTGACGTGCGACTTGATCAATTATTTACTTTGTGATGACATCAATTGGTGAGGTGTTACATTCTCCCTGCCTTTGAGGTTTATCGGATTTCACGGGAAATATCAAAGGACAATTCTTTTTTTTATTTTTTTTTTTATTTTAAAGAAGATGAGAGCAAAACAACTTACCTACTCATTTTCACACTCTCTTTTGGGAAAATAATTATACAAAAAAGTCATAAGGCAATTTATATAAAGTAGATTTTTCGTTTACTTTAGCTCCTACAGGAGAAAAATTATTCCTCTCTCGGCCTATATCATCTTTGGGGTTGCTGTGTGGAGGGTATGAAGAAAAGGGTACGAGGGATAGGAATCTGGGGCTCGTTGTCTCTATGAATCCATCCATCCTACTGCGGTGAAAGGTGAAGTTCCTGAGAGAGTCCTTAGAAACGTTGAAGGGTTTTTCTCAACCAATCTCTCCCGATCCGGCCTACCTTGTAGCTGGTGGGACGATACATTGACCGCTAAGACCCGGACAAACCTTACCCTCCGAACTCGGGCACCCCTGCTACGTCACCAAACGTAGAATTAAATGTCTATGGCACTATCCGGTGCTGGTTATCCAATAAATGGTTTCTGGGACGGCGCGGCGTTACCCATACCCGCCTCCCAAATTGACAATGTGCAAATCCACGGTTTCAGAAATTTTTCCAAGAAAACCATTCGTCTTGCCAAAATATGCAGTGCTAGAACACATATGTTCTGCCGTGTGGTATTTTTGACAAGTCGTGATGACGAATATCCACTATCCAAATTTAAACTCTCTATTTTCATAAAATTACCCACTAGGTAAGTAATACGTTGCTAGAGCAGACCTATGAAAAATTACGGGATATTATAATTCCAATTTGGAAAAAGCAAATAAAATAATTTTCTGATTTAATATGAGATTGTAGATATGTATCCACTATATCGCTTTTCTAAATTATCCTTCACACAAGCAGTTTCAGGTTTGAAAAGACACTTAAATTTAAATCTTATTTTAGTTCAATAAATACACCACAAATAATTGAAATTGTTATATATGATTTTATGCATCAATGGTAGGGTCAATAAAAAGACTGCAATTTTGGAAATCTAACTCTTGTGTTAAAAAAGACTACGGCATTTAAAACTTTTAGGCAAAAGGACGAGGGGCAAGACTCTCAACTAGAGATCCGTCGGTTCAAATTCCAGCTTGCTCAAGAAAATTTTATTTGATTGACTTGTGTTTTCACAATTTAAATTTTTTAGTTTTAGATATGTGTGGTATGTTCCAGAGCGGAAGATACATCTCAGTACCGCCCCGACGTAAACCACCTTTCAGAATTTGAAACGTTGCTTGTTGTTGTTGCTTTAGCCGTGTTTGGTGATAGATCTGAATAGCCAAGTACTGACCATCTTCCCCTTCCTCTCCCTACTTACCTTCATCACACCATACCCCAATTGAGGATGCTGTAGTTTCACTGGCTCCAGGCGATGGGAAGCAGTTGGGACTTTTGTGCCGTATTCACATTATAAATAATAACAATAAAAAGGCGAGAAACGGAAAAAAGAAGTGAGAACGAGTTTTAGAAGACTGGAATAACTATTCTGTTAATATCAGCTAAATCAACAAACAAACACGAGTATGTGTCTAGCATGGCGGACGAAAACTCCACAAATTATGTAACCATCAAAGCAAATGAATAAAGAAAAAACAATAATTAATAAAAACTTAATAATAATAATAATAAATAAAAACTTAATAATAAAAATAAAGTAATTTAGAACAACGTTTGTCTCATTTACAATTAATTGAGGATGTCTTTATCAGGGTGATTCTAACTTCCACCAAGGATAAAAAGCATAATTAGTTGTGACATCAGAAATAATCTCGTGAGAGATACCTACTAAAAAAGAGTCCATGCATATCAGTTATCTCTCTTGATGAAGTGATGTGGCGAGAAAATCGCCACAGTTTAAATGTCTTTGAAAAGCGAATTATACACGTAAACAATTATAGAATCTATTATTTTAGAATCTACTATTTAAGAATCAAGCATCCTCTTATATTTCCGAATGTTTGATTACTACCTTAAATTCAATTTTAAAACCGCAATACCTAATTGATATTAAAATAAAATTGTGATACTATCGTGTAATCCACGTATCTTTTTTACACGGTTTATGATTATATCATGCCACTTCTCACTGTACAGAGTACGGCAAAGCCTCGCCACCCCCATAAACCTGATTTTATTAGCAACCCTCTAACAACCCCCTACCCCCAGCAACCTCCCCTCTCTTCAGATATTTCTAATAAAATTTTAATCCGAAATTTTTCCATCAAATTTGTAACGAGACTTGAAATTTGTTGGGTTCAAGGAAAAATTGGCAGCTTAGCTCCATCATTTCGTTGTTTCTTGAAAGAGATTTAAGAAATTATTTCTTTTATTTTTTCTTGCGAAGATTTCGTGGAAACATTGATTGTGTAAGCAATTTCGTTTGTTTTTTTTTTCGTGAAAACATATTACGATATGCTTTTATTTTTGTGAAAAACTTTGTCAAAATAATAATACAAATTTTTAGCCAATGATTGTTTTGTTCTAATACAGGAAATTTTCTAGTAACTTAGCAACGGTTTGAGAATAATATCTTCTACGTAGAAAATAAATGTGTTACAATTTTATATTACAAAAACTACAGATTCGCGATCCGAATTGGTTGACTGTTTATTGAGATATAATAATAGTTGATAATAAAAATAATGCCAAGGTGAAGGTCACACTGGCGACCATCATCATGAAAATCATGACTTTTACCAACAAGCAAATGACAAAGTAAGTAAGTTGTACATGGCCAAATTATATTTAAAGATCCTTTTTGTTAGTCATAATCATTGGCGACATTCATTTTGAAAGTCGTGGTTGTTAACGACATCCATTCTGAAAGTCATGGTTGTTAACGACATCCATTTTGAAAGTCGTGGTTGTTAACGACATCCATTTTGAAAGTCATGGTTATCAACGGCATCTATTTTGAAAGTCATGGTTGTTAACGACATCCGTTTTTAAAGTCATGGTTGTTAACGACATCCATTTTTAAAGTCGTGGTTGTTAACGACGTCCATTTTAAAAGTCTTGGTTGTTAACGACATCCATTTTGGAAGTCATTGTTGTTAACGACACCCATTTTGAAAATCATGGTTGTTAACGACTTCCATTTTGAAAGTCATGGTTGTTAACGACGTCAATTTTTAAAATCACGGTTTTTAACGACATCCGAAAGTCGTGGTTATTGAAGACATCTATTATGAAAGTCATGCTTGTTAACGACATCAATTTTGAAAATCATGGCTGTTAACGACAACCTTTTTGAAAATCCACATTTTATTCGCTATTGTACATGTTTCTATCCCGGAGTATTTCTTCACTCAACCATAACAATACCATAAACACTAATATAAAAACATACATTAAAAAAACAGAGCGTTCAATTCACACGCGGTAGAAGTGAAGCCTTCAGAAAACTTAAGTAAAGTGAGGAGGCTACGAAGCACCGCACATAGAGGAGACCTTATATAAGGATATTATAATATCTTATTCTCTTGCACATTAAACCATGTAGATTTACGTGTTTGTCTCTTTTAAGTGTCGCTATTTTTAGTTTCATCAAGTTTCAAATCACAATGGTGCTAAGAAAGTTTTCACTTCATAAATATCAATTATTATTAAAATGTATTATCTCAAACTAACATGATTATGCAGGTCCATATTTGATAGAAAAGCTTCTATTCTATTGCATTTTTTAGTTTTTTACTTTTACACACTTACTATGATAGTAAATATTGGTAATAAAATCATTCGATACGATCACCCTCAACGTTTGAAAGCACTTCGTATTTTTTTACAATAACAGGCCTAGAGGAACATAATTTTCCTTAGGGCCTAATGACGTCCGTTTCTTTTAAAAGCAATATTTTAAAAAGGTACGAGGAATAGGTAGAAACTTAGTCAGTTTGTAACAATGATAAGTGTAATCTCATATCAACCTACCAAAACCACTTCTCTGCTCGGCAGGAACCCTGAAAAGCAATGACTTAATGGTGTCCCAGGATCGCCATCAATATAAAGTAATCATAAGTAATTGCAACAAAGGGTAGATTTGAAATTAACACTCGTATTGTTAAGAACAATTAAAATTTATTCACAATTTTTGTGGGCAATTCATTTATAAATTATTTCTTAACTAAGAATTTCTATTAGAGACAACAGACTACAAACAAATAATAAGTTAAATTCAGGGGTGGCCTTCTAGAAAACATAGATCTAAAAGATGTTGCAATCTGCTGCGTCATAGTTACATGAAACGACATATTTGAAATGCTAAATAAAATATAACCTGGTTATGGGTGCCAGCCTCATGAGATCCATGAGACAATAATTGAAGCATGGTAATTCACTAACAAATATTCTATAAAATAACAAACATGATCGACTAACAAGATATGAATTTTTCTCACGGTCTCCGATCCACCAAACTGCAAGGCTCCAACACACACCGATCCACATGAGAGGCCAGCTGGAACTGCCTGAGTCGAAGGAGCAAGCTACTGCGTCCCCTCTCTCTCTCTCCAACGCGTAGTGTTGACGGCCGTTAAAATCGTCGCGTGTAGGTACTGTTATCAAACCTGTTGCAGGTTTGAGGTGACGGACGTATGAATTCATCCCTCTCACTGCGGTGCAAGGGTAGATAGAGTCCTATTGGAGAGATAAATGATTTCCCTCAACCAATCTCTCCCGATTCGGCTCGCCACGCAGTAAATGTTCAAACGTTTCCGCCGCCAAGACCTTGAAAAACCTCCCCCTATGAATGCGGACACCTCTGCTAAGTCTCCAACGCAGCGAACCACTTGTGGTCACCTATTGCAGAGGTGTTTGTTGTCCAATAAAAGATTCCCTGAGCAGCGTTACCCAACTTCGCCTCCCAAATTAAAAAAAAAAAAAAAACAAATTATGTGATTGCTATATTATCATTTGATTTTTATTATCTTTCTTTTCTTTCTCTGCAGGTTATATTTTATATTTGACAATACTATGTTTTATATTTCATTTTGAAGTAACAACCAAACATTGATTCTCTATTATCATTTGATTTTTATTATCTTTCTTTTCTTTCTCTGAAGGTTATGTTTTATATTTGACACTACTATGTTTTATATTTCATTTTGAAGAAACAACTAAACATTGATTACGCATTCTGTAAACATTTATAAATGGAGTGTTAATATCTATGTACATCCCAATGGCAATTTTATAACTATAATAATTGTTAACTCTCTGTAAATTTTTCAAACACAAAATAAATAAATAAAACAGTATTAATAAAATTATTGTTTTTTCTAAAAGATTGATTATCCCTTGCAGTTGTCTGATCAAAATATTCTTTGTAAAAACGTGAAAAGCAGTAAGCGCTAATTTTCGTATTCCCAAACTTTTCCTATCTATTCCTCGGTCTTATGGAAAAGGCACGGGGCGGGAGGGTTGGACAGGGGCAGAGGGGGAGTTTTCTAATTTTCAATTATTTTTTTACACCCCGTACTTCTCATTTTGGAGATAAAACAGCGCTACCGATGTTCTGCAGGGTTAAACGCTAACTTTTTGAATTTGCGAAGTAATAAACCTTCGGAGTTGGGCCAAGGAGAGGAGAGAGGGAAGGGTCGTGACGGCCATTCTTCAATATCTTTTCAAATTGTTTTGCGAAAAATAAGCGAAACATCGATTTATAAAAACAGTGTTTTCAGAACGGTTAACAAAAAACTGCAATTTTACTGAGCGAAGAGTTTTAATACTATTTTTTCACATATGGCAATCATTTTTAAGTATATAAAAAACTATAATTAGAATAAAATAACTGAGTTTCAGCTCCTTTCTATGTAAACCAATCAGTCTCTGATTTCACCCGATTTTTTTGTATATTAATTTGTATTCAATAAATTGATCCCGAGGGAAATCACTCTTTTCGCAAACCACAAACAAATATATAAATTAATAAAGGAAGAATGTTTAAATGGTTGAGAAGTAGGTACGTCTTTGCAAAACATCCCCTTAATATGTAAATATTTAAATAAAGTATTACGATTACTAAGATCACGTTTTTTATTGTAAAAATAAGGAAGTTGAGTCCATTTTTCTGTTTTTATTTTATCAATGTTAACATTCAATCTTAAATACTATACGAATTTTTTTTTTTTGAAGTTCGTTTTCATAATTAAATTAATTCTCAAAAATTTAATTTTATTAAGCCCGCCAAAACGAACGGAATCCGAGCGGTAAGAGGCGGGGTGTGTGTGTGTGTGACGTCATTTGGGCTTTGAAAAACACGTTGCTTGGGGGTTTTGTATATGAGATTTCAAAGTTAAATTAATTTTTAATGTTAGAATTTTTGTTTCTCCCGCCTAAACTTTTTCCAGCACGGTATTGCCGATGATTGACAAGTCGAGCCCGAATCAGCTGTTCGACGATCGCCATTTTGGAATTCAGAATTGGAGGGTTACGAGTACCTAGCATTGCGATTGTTTTTGTATAGTTTAAAGTTTCTGACATGGTGTGTAGTTTTTTAAGCAGATTTATTAGTATTATTATTTTGTATTGATTTGTATATTATGGTCACTTACTTAAACTAAAAGACTAATAACAAGATAGCAAGCAAAACTGTTTGGCATATACCTCTCTCATTATAAACAAACCATATCTCATGTAATAGAAAGAGATGTGTCATAGACATTCCTATGACCGTACAAACCGAAGTACAGATGACGTCAGAATTCTTTGGACCAATCATGAAGCGTTTATTATTTAAAGCTTTTTAATCATTTTTTAAGAACGTTTAATTAATTCTAAGAATAATTATTTAGAAATATATTTATAAATTTAGAATCGATATTTTTTGATCTACATGAATATATTTTTTAAAAGTCAAAATATTTTTCACTCAACTTCCTTATTACGCCATTCAATAAAATCTTTTACCGACTCCTAATAAATTGACTACGATGACAATGAAAACTCGTGCATCTAGTATTGGTCTCTATTGGTCGCGATAGTACTTACTTAGCAACATTATTAAAATGATGTTATCTGGAGGCAACTACATTCCTAGTATTATAAAGCATACTAACTTCGGTTGTGGGTCTGCCTGTGTTTGATTAGACCTCTGGTTCAATGAACTCAAATTTAAGTGTTATTTTCAAAATTTGGGGGGATGTATGAAGAAATCAGACAAGCAATAAAGTACCTGACACAAAATAAAATTTTAACAAAAATTATTTGAATTGTGATTTTACAAATTGGAACTGATGTGTCACGAATTGAGACAAGCGATAAATAACGTACCTTTAATATAATATTGTTTTACTTATCAGAAATTATTTTAATAAAAAATTTTAATTATTTTAATAATCATGTGTATTTTTTGTTTTAAATTTCTTAATGATTTTCGGGGTCTGCGTTTTCATTTTCTAGATAGCTTTTTAACTAATTAGATTCACTAACAAAATATCCCGCGATTTTTCACGGGTCTGCGCTTAGGTGTAATATAAATCAATAACATTACTATAACTTTTTTCGACATCGAAATTTTTTAATTATTTTCCATTTTTCCCTATCGAATTTACTACGAGTGTAATAATAGTTGGAACATTTAAAACGCAATATTCTGTCATCAGAATATAAAATCTATGCATTCTTCTTTGGAACAATGGCCGCCAGTAGCAGGGAAAAATGTTAATTAAAATTTTATTGTAAAATAAAAATCGGGTGATAATAATAATGGGTTTCTTCCCATCCCAGAAAAAACTCTTTGACGGTTAACGTTATCTGTGAACATCAAAAAGAAAAATCTACTAAGTGCTTTTCTATCTCGATCTAAGGAATTTTAATTGGTTTTTTGTAGAAGAACACAAGTTAATATTTAAAATAAGTACCTACTTATCAATAGCTGTATAAAAATTAGTACATAATTTTAAATGTGGGAACATACTTATACAAATGGTAAGATCGTTTTTATATAATTAATGAAGATAATATTACCGAAACTTAATCAAAAATCTGACACAAAAATATCGGAAAAATTTGCGGTGTATCTTTTTCCGATTTTCTGTTTCTGATTTTCGATTGAGTTTTGCTAATATAGTCTTCGTTAAGTAAATATTACAATTTGAGGTTTGACTCACTAAGTTAAAAAATAAAAATAAATATTCAATTTTTTATGAGAAAAACTCTCTTTTAATAACTTCATCAACGTAATATATCATTGAAGAAGAAGATAACACTTATAATCTAAATGAAAATATGAAAGAAAACAAGACACAGAAAAACAGAAAAAAAAAAATCAATGGTCGCAACTGGGACTCGAACCCAGACCTCTCGTCTTACCGGGACGGCGCGTTTTCCAATTTCGCTATTGCCACCTTCTGTTGCGACCATTGTTTTTTTTTCTGTTTTTCTGTGTCTTGTTTTCTTTCATATTTTCATTTAGATTATAAGTGTTATCTTCTTCTTCAATGATATATTACGTTGATGGGAATAACCTTCAAAAGTTATTAAAAGAGAGTTTTTCTCATAAAAAATTGAATATTCATTTAGACTTTCATAAAGTCAATAGTTCCATATGAATAAATTCGGATACATTTATCCGAGACGCTATTCAGGTTACAAACCAATTCTTTGAATGATTGTTTCCAATAAAAAGAGTAGTTGCCTATAATATGGAAAAAGAACTAGTTGAAGATAATATTAATGATTCTAAAATATTTGAAATATGAGATTGACAAATATGACGGTTTGACAGAAGGTGGCAATAGCGAAATTGGAAAACGCGCCGTCCCGGTAAGACGAGAGGTCTGGGTTCGAGTCCCAGTTGCGACCATTGTTTCTTTTTTTTCTGTTTTTCTGTGTCTTGTTTTCTTTCATATTTTCATTTAGATTATAAGTGTTATCTTCTTCTTCAATGATAAAAATAAATATGTTTTTGTAGTTCAGTTCACTAGATTAGCAGAAAATCATTTGATTTAACAACTATCATTCTTACAAAAATTGTTATATTTTTTAACCTACAAATCTTTTATACCCCACCACAAGTCATAATATAAAATCAGTATTCACACAGTACATTAGTGCATTAATCTAATGCCCAGTTGATTAGTCATACATCTCAAAATACTAAGTTTTGTAACAACTATCACTCTTACAAAAAATATAACAAAAATTGTTATATTTTTTAACCTAAAAATTTATACCCCACCACATTTCATAATATAAAATCAGTATTCATACAGTATATTGGTGCAGTAATAATCTGATGCCCAGTTGATTAGTCAGACATCTCAAAATACTTAGTTTTGAAATAATGATGAAAGAAATATTCGAATGTTCAACGTAAAAAAATCGCGGTAAAAATGAAACCTTCAAAAAACTGAAATAGGTTAAAATGGGGAGGCCACGAAGCTCCGCACAAAAAGAAGACCGATTATACTGTCTCATTCTCTCGTAGGCTGAATCTTGTAAATATATGTAATTATATAGTTCCATGCCATCTGAGCATAAAGTCAACTCAACACCTCCTTGAAAAGTCATAAAAAGCTATGAAAAAATTATTTTAAGTTAGCCGATAACCCTAACCTAACGTAATCTATTTAACTAATTTTTATATATTTTTTTTTCACTAAATGACTTATCTGAAATGGTTCTGAGTTGTTTTCATTCCGAGTTGTCCGGTTACCAATTATATGCAAAAGATATTCTAATTTACGCATTAAAAAACCAGGATAACTTCACACTTACAGACTTGGGCCGATTCACAAGATCCATATTACAACATGCATTCCACCAACCAACAACTAAAACGACTTTAGGACATGCAATATTTTTCAATAAAATTATTTAATATACTCCCTCTCGCAATAAAAACGGTTAAAAAAATTGACGACTTCGAAAGAAAAATTCAGATATGGATTATGGACATGGGTAGGAAGAACATAGATACAATTTTGCAAGCTAATAAAGATTATTGCTTGAATTGTGCTTTATTTTAGATATCCATACTAATATTATAAATGCGAAACTGCTCGAGTTTGTTTATGACCTTTTCACGCATAACACAATATAAAGACTTTAATAATTCTTTCACCAATATAAAGCTAAATTATATGCGCAGACTACAGGTTGTATATGATGGTAAGCTCTGGCGTTATGAAATTATAAATATTAATATATTATATTTGTTATACGTTTTCTGTCGCTAACAAAAGCGAGTTTTTGCTAACGTCAGAAAAAAATCTTTTCCATGGAAACAATGTTGATATATTTTTGGGCTCTATGCTGGTAGGTACTCAAGTCTACTGGTCAGCTACTACTGCAGAAAATTCAAATATTAGAATTCGTTTTTTTTTTGGACAAGCTTGGAATAAATGTCAGATGAGAGTTCCTATATTAAAAATATAATTCGTAACGATTATAAAGACTGAATGATAAATAGAGTATTTTTTTTTATATTAACGAACTTCCAAATATTTAAATAAAAATAAACATCCGAAATGTTTGTAAGCGCATAAATTCCGAACGAATGAACAAAATTGGATAAGTAATTCTTTTTTTCTTTGAGCTATAGCATTATGAAATTTAGGTGGTAGGCGAGATGTTTGAAAACTGAATGTAAGGGAATGAATATATGGAATTCGGGAGGGGATGGGGGTGGGGTAGGGGGGAGATAATTGATAAGTACAAGCGCTACAGTAATTTCCCGTAATACCATGCGAGCGAAGCCGCGGAGAAAAGCTAGTAACTTTATAATTTTCCTCTTGTAATATTTTAAAATAGGTATTAACTTGTAATTCAAACCCAAAAACATGTACAATGTGACCCGTGACCTTAGAACGGGGTATCCGGACACATTCTTTCCTAAAACATTGTAAAAAAAAAATTTTTAAAAATATATGTTAAATATATATGTGTTAATGTAATAAATTATTCAAGTTCAATGATGTTTTTTTTCAAAATTGTAACTGATAAGCATTAAATCAAATAAGCGATCAAGTACAAAAATATTGAATATAATAGCGGAGTTCATTCGCATGGTAAATTTCTTATCGCCTCTATTTTTTTTTGATAGGCAATGGATCCTGAGGCAAATATTTTGTAGATACTTTCAGCTTTACAAGTCCCATAACATCCCGTGTTTTTTTACGGGTCTGCTCTATTATAAAATGCATTTGGTTTTCTATAAAATGTTACATTTTCAATAATTTTGTACTGTCGCTACTTTCTTAAATTAATGAAATTCACAATTTTCCACCTCTTTTTTCTTGTACTTTCGTCACACGTACTTTTTCTCAGTATGTACCTTTAAGTATACAAAATAATACTTCATCGGACGACAAACAATAATAATGCAAAATGGCTTCCCATTCGAAATTCAAATCCTCGACCTTCGCTTGTTTCCCGCGCAAAACACAAGATGGCGAACAGACGGGCGGAATAAAAACAATGGAGCGGCGCACAAACAAATGAGTGAGAACGGCATGTAAAAAACGCTCCGTTTTAATGTAGTGGAACACGTTTTTAAAAAATTCATGAGTATGGCATTTTTTTCACGGGGGCTAGAGGACATTTTTAATTAACAGAAGCGCGCGCAAGGAGATCGCTCATTTAAGGCAACACTGGGAAAACCTAGTATACAACAAATAATTATCATTCTAAAAATACTTGCTGTGATAAATTAACTTTTATTTTTGTTTCAATATATTACGTCAAAATTTTCGTAAATCACATCGACCATACGGAAGAACAATGTCGGATCTACTAAATATTGAAAATCGTTTTTTTGGCTTATTTGAATTTCCTTTTGGCGATTTAAAATACTGTATTTTCGATTGAGTGATTTTAAAATTACCGTGACGATTCACGATTATGGTACCGTGACGGCATAAAATAGGCAATAAGCGTTCGTTCCTTATCACAATAATGCTGCAGCTCTTTCAAAAGATGAGATACACAATGTACAAAGGTGTGTTTCCTCCAAAAGAAAAAAGTCATCATTTTCTTGCATCTCTCGTACACACGGTACCGTGAGGTCTCCGTAAATCCCTACTAGCCGTGACGATAGTTTTGAAAGTATGGAATATAGTAACAAGGATAATTTTGAAGTGTGAGTGAATTCCAAAAATTCGAAGAACCGAAAAATTTTTTATGATTTTTCTGCCATGTATTTGAAAAATGATTGCTAAGAGTGTAGATGGCTCTAATTTAGTTATTATCGGATAAATCTCTTTTGGCAAGCTATGCTTAAAAATAGCAAGATGAATTAATTAAATATTTTTTTCGGTTTACGAACTCATTTTTTTTTTAAAACGTGACAAATACAATATTGGATTGACTCATCCAAACAATATGGTACTTGTTTGCCTTTCTTTAAGGAATTGAGTTTCTATTTGTTAAAAACTGTTTATTCATATTCATATTTCGTAATTATAGGCGTAAATAAAAAGTTCATCTTAATTGTTTTATTCTTAACTTCAAAAGGGTGTATTTTCCCATGATAATTAAGTTATCGCCATCGATAAAAGAGCATATTATTTTTTCTTTTAAGTTACCCTTAATAATGATAGTTTAAAATAGCGTATCGTTATGTTATTAGGGTTAAGTACAAACAAACGCGCCATTTTTTAAAATAACTCTAACAATACTGACTTGGTATTTTTATATAAAATTCTAAATGATTTAGTTGATAGTCCGGTATTACTTGAATTGATAAGCTTCCGAATTCCACTTCGTAATACTAGAAGTCAGGATTTATTTCAGTGCAGAAATTCTGGGACTGACTACCATATGTATTCCTCTTTGCCCAGAATACCAATGGAGGGAAACAATTATACCAAGTCAGTGGACATCTTCAATTTATCTTTGAATATTGATATTGTTTGTAATCTTATGTATAAATACTATCTATAATTAATTTAATCTATCAGCAATTTACCTGTGTTATATCTGTCTGTCTGTATATTTTATGCTTTTGTATTGTAGGTACTTAAAAGTTATTTCTGGAACTATTTTGCTATTGTGTTTTCTTATAATATTTTGTGTTTTAGTGTTTTATTAATATTGTCAAATTGACCTGCTGACAAACTGCCTTGGCAGTTTAGCGGGTGATTAAAATGAAGAATAAAAAATAAAAAAATAAAAATAAAAAAATAAATATAAAATATTGTTATTGAGACAGTTCAGTTATGTACAATAAAATGTTTTTTCTATGCTATATATGTAAAAGCCCCGAAAAAGGGCGTTTATTTATAAATAAATAAATAACAATATTAATAAACTTAAACATTTTTTTAATAACTCTAACAATAACAATATAATATAACATCTTTCAAACTAATAGAGAGATGATATATTGCCGCACAACAATGTTTTAGCGCATTCATTCATTCATTTGCCGATATTACTCGACTCGTTCAAATTCTTCTCTTACGCAGATTTATTTTGTCTTCAAATTTTCTTTCCATTTCAAAAATGCGGTTCAGAAACCATCCCTTTGTGAAAGTAAATCCAATTTCCCTGAATTTAAGTAGCTTTTCTGGAGAATGTACACGTAAATCTGGTAGTTTATGTACCTACCTGCTATTTTTAAATACAAAGATATAAACATGTTATCCGGTAAGACAATGGAAATTACTGAAGCAAATTACATTTGTAAAAATGCGGTTACGAAACCATCCCTTTGTTAAAGTAAAACCAATTTCCCTGAATATAAGTAGCTTTTCTGGGGAATGTACACGTAAATCTGGTCGTTTATGTACCTACCTGCTATTTTTAAATACAAAGATATAAACATGTTATCCGGTAAGACAATGGAAATTACTAAAACAAATTACATTTGTAAAAATGCGGTTACGAAACCATCCCTTTGTTAAAGTAAAACCAATTTCCCTGAATATAAGTAGCTTTTCTGGGGAATGTACACGTAAATCTGGTAGTTTATGTACCTACCTGCTATTTTTAAATACAAAGATATAAACATGTTATCCGGTAAGACAATGGAAATTACTGAAACATAATTTTACAAAAAAAAAAAGTTATTACGAAAACAGAATCAACAGGCCCACCTTTGCACGTTTTTCATACGAAATTAGAAAGATAATTTATTAGCACTCATAGGACGACCATAATTTTTTTTTTAATGGTTTTATGTTTAATGACCGCTTACTGCGTTTTCCACCAAAGCCCATCTATTTCATTTCGTTCCGCGTACGTTGCTAGGTGCTCATTGGTAGTTCTCTTCAAATATTTAATACTAGTATCGTCTCTCTTTCTGTCGTCAACTATCTTGCATGCGTCCGTCCCTTTCTCGGATGTACGATGGACGCTCATATAAAGGAAAGGGTTGCGCAGGGTGGGATGGGGGACACGACTTTTCAATACGTAATATTGTGACCTCTGTGGTGCAGTGGGTAAGATGGATTAATTTGCATCGGAAACTATGATTTCGATATTCATGAAAGTTGAAATAATATGACCACACGCGTTTCCATAAAAAATACACTAATTTCGGATATCGGTTAGATATTCCAGCGTGAAATATTTGACGTTTACTGAGAGCTTTTATAATTCCTACGGCTACGGCTAAACGCAGTAACGGGAATGGCGTTTTATTTCGTTATTACTTGTGAGGGAGATGTATGATAATGATTGCTTGTTTTCTTTGGGGGGAGCAGAAATACGTACGTCGTTAGTTTTATTATTGATATTATATTATTATACTATTGATATTTTTAGTGTGTAAGAAAGAGCTGCAGCATAAATTTTATTTAATAATTTGTATTTAAATGTAGAAAAATGCAAAACTTTGACCTTTTCCAGAAAAACACCTAGTCGACTATTAATACAATACGACAACAAATTAAATAAATTTAAAAGGTGTACAGAAAATGCGAGATCTTGGCATAATAATGGATGAGAAACCAGACTTCACGGTCCACATTCAACAAATTGTAAAAAGGGTTTGAAAACATTAGGATTTAAGAACAATTAAAAACTTTGAATTTATTTATTTATTTATTTATTTATTAAAATATATAGATGTACATAAAAACATAAACTGCACATCTCACTAGGGCATTCCTGTATCGAGATGTGCAGTTTTACAATAAAAATAAAAATAAAAAACAATAATCGAATAAAAATAAAAAACATACATATAAATTCACAAGAAACACTAAATATAGTTTACTCAAATATTAATTACAGCTGGGCGGTATGCTCATATTGCTCTTAGTTGGCCACAATAATATTCTACTGTAAACTAAACATGTTCAAGGTACCTGCAGTGGCTTAACAAATGCATTCATAGGGTGACCATACCGTCAGTAACAGTAGATTTACGAGTATTAACAAAAAATAAATAAAAATAAAGGTAGGTAAATAATAATAGATAAATAATAAAAAGTAAATAATAATAAACAAGTATGTAATAAATGTATATAGATTATGTAATAAATATAATATAGTAAGTAATAAATATAATATAATAAGAATAAATATAATATAGTAGGTAAATAAATGTAAGTAAATTAAATACATAATATAAAATATAATTATGAATAAACAATAATAAACTATTTAGTAATCGTAAGAAAGTAAATAAAAAATAAACATAGATTAAGTAAATACATAATAATTATGAGTAAATAATAATAAACAATTATGTATTATAGTGAGTAAATAATTATACAAAAGTTAATTTGATAATAACAATGAGTAAATTCAAAAGTATACAGCAGTAAGAAATAGCAATAAGTAGTAATGTACACACAGTAATCAAATATGGATTGTATCGATTGTATCGAATAGTTGCAAATCATAAAATTTCTTGTTAGAAGCCTAATAGAACATAACTCCATGGTCTGGTCGCCCTTCCGCAAAATTCGTATTCATATTGAAATTGAAAATTATACATTTCGTAAATTTTAAATTTAACAACCCTTTAGAGTACATAAATAACCCATTGTTAATGAATATTTTAAATATTCCAACTTTAGAAAACAGACGAAAAATTGTTGTTTCATAGTTTTGTAAAATATTCTACTTCTTTTCGTGCCCTGTCCGTTCAACGGACGTTGGCTAGCATGTTGGCTATGCGAACTTAGTTTACTGCAGCCCGGAACAACTAACTCTACAGCAGACTGGCCTAATCACTGTCTCAGATTTTTCAGCCATGATGTTCTCCTTCTTCCAGGGCCCGGCTTCCGGCAATCTTTAACAGCATTATTAGATACAAGATCTCGTACTTCTCTGGATGTCTCATCACATGTCCTAGACATTGAATTTTTCGGATTTTTATTGTTTTAATAACTTCTTTTTCTTTATTCATCCGAATCATAACATCTTCATTCGTAACTCTGTCCATCCAGCTTATTTTGAGAATTCTTCTGTAGATTCACATCTCGAATACCTCACTTTGCCTTATCAGTTCTTTAGTAAGCGTCCATGCTTTAATTCCTTCCATTCCTCGTTGTTTTATTTATTTTATTTATTTTGTACACCATGCTGTAACTCGCTCGAAGCAGGGTAGTTATTCTGAATAGATATATTACTGTATACTTTATGGATGTTCGGGAATCTTCAATAAAGCTCGTAATTTGTCGAGATTACAAGTCTTCTTTGTTTACGTAATGGTGTGGTTTACAATGAATATTTAACTGGACCAAACTTCCGTTCTAATGAATGCTCCGTGTATTTCTGAAGAAAGGGAAGTGGTCACTGAAGCTGCCCAACTTTTGATCGGATATCATCGGTTTTTTCCGTAACTGTTGGGGTATTATCACGAACGACGACATTTGCCACTCTCTTAAGAGTTACTATTTTACTGACATCTGTTGAGATACCATCTATACTTCAGGTTCCATGACAGTTTATCCGCCGACACATAAGTTGTGCTTATATACAATGTGGAGTTGGTTTAGGGAAAATACAGTTTAACTAAGTGATTCCGAAGGGAAGTGCAGAGAGGATGTAGTGCCGAATAACAAAAGTATAAAATATATTTTCATTCAAAAGCATCAAGGAAAAATCTGCTTCTCTCTATACTGTGTATACCAGCGCATTAGTACAAAAACTCGACACTGTATAAAAATTCGTCTGATATTCATAGCAGCTTATTATTAAGGGTATTTTTAAAGTCAATTTTACGTTAAAAATTAGTAAGTAATGTATTTTAGGAGGCCAACTGTCGCCGGATCAACTGTTACCATACTTACCACATTTTTTAAAGGATAATGAAAATACAACAAACAAGATAAATACAACCACCCTATATGCTACATGTAGAATGTTCTTGCAGCCTTCGGTACCTACTTTCAAATACAACATTTAAAAAAATATATTTTTGCGTCATGAAAACTGATTAAAACTAATGTGTCGTTTTAATTTGACTCATCGTAGTGAAATATTGTTTCAAAAAAATCCAAGTATTGTTGTGAAAAACTCAACATTTTATGATATTAATGTTTTTTTGGATTAATCATTTCGATTATAGTCGGTATTAAAATGACTAGAAAATCAATGTGTCTTAATCCCGCCTTCCAACCCTGTACCAAAGACAAGAATCAGGCGGAAAAAGTGGGTGTTTAAAAAGAGAATCGGGGTGTAGGAAGTGGGAAGTGGGAAGTGGGAAGGATCCGGAGTACGTTCGTCTTATCTCCGGCTATTCTTTCAAGCGAAATTAAAAATTGAATTGAATATATTACAAGGGGTGCCAGTGAAGTGGCGTCAAAGGATTACAGGTGTATACCTGTGTAGGCGATAAATGGTCATAGTTTAAACTGCGCTGTTAAACCGGAACCTAATTTTTGAATGGGATTTTAAAGGCAGTGTAGCGAAATTGACGTAAATACTAAAATATTTGATTTTCTTTTAGGCTTGAATGAGATTCTTTTAAAAATCGAAACAGCTATTTTTTTCTAAATTAATAATAAACTTAGTTTTTAGCTTAGCTCACGAAACATGTTGGTTTTGTAAACAATAAAAGTGGTAAAAATTAGTTTGTTATTGTGTACAAAACCAACATGTTTCGTGCGCTAAGCTCACTTCTTCAGGGTTTACAACGTGAGCTTATCTCACGGAACATGTTGGTTTTGTAAACAATAAAAGTGGTAAAAAATAAGTTTGTTATTGTGTACAAAACCAACATGTTTCGTGAGCTAAGC
The DNA here is from genome assembly GCA_936435175.1 of Glyphotaelius pellucidus. NCBI lineage: Eukaryota > Metazoa > Arthropoda > Insecta > Trichoptera > Limnephilidae > Glyphotaelius > Glyphotaelius pellucidus. Next base: position 10,228,621 of record OW386556.1, read on the forward strand.
TCACTTCTTCAGGGCTTACGAAGTGAGCTTAGCTCACGGAATATGTTGGTTTTGTAAACAATAAAAGTGGTAAAAAGTTTATTATTAATTTTGAATTATCATGGTGCCACAAAATAAGTTTGCTGTGATTGAAGAAGTTTATTTTATAAAAGATGGATTTTCAGGAAATTATAATAAGGAAACAGTAAGATTTTTTTATTCATTGAATTGTTTGTTACATAAATTTTAGAATTTTTCGACCACCATGCTAGGCACATGCCCGTGTTGTGGTGGTCGATTAGATGTGTCTTGTACTTTTTTATGTGAATAGTGCACAAAAGTCTCAATTGCTTCCAGCCGTTTAACGCCGGTGAGGCTCCGGCATCTTCAATTGGGATCGGTTGTCAGCCTGAAGGTGGTAAGGAGGAAAAGGAGATGGGCTAGAGGAAGGTGAAGAAGTACCTGGCTATTCAGATCTGGCCAATAAACATGACTAAAGTTATTTAAATTAAAAATTCTGAATGATGTTCTTTCACCAGAGTGATTTTTAGAGCATCTTCCACTCTGGGTGGGTAGGTACTATCTATTCCTTTTTAAGATTACCTTTTGCACAGATTTATAGTGTCCACCATCAGGGCTTATTATCGTGGTTTACACGGGACATTTGAATAATCGCATTGGTTCAAGTAGAAGGTAATTTAACATAAAAATAAAAAGAAAACACCATCCTAATATTAATCAAAAATCACGCTTTGTGGAAGATTTTCTAATTTTTGATTGTATTGGAAGTTACTGAAATTAAGCGTCTTATTTGCTCGAGGCAAGTTAGCAAAAAAGTGGTTTTTATTTATTTTGTGCATAATTTTATAAAAATGAAATAAAGTTAGAATATAAAAAACCTCAAAGATAGTCTTAGACATAAAGAAGTATTTAAAAAAAACGGTTTTTGTATTACTTCATAGTGTCATGAAAAAACATTTTTTTTAGTGGTTTACGCTTATATTTTTTGTTATGTAAATAATAACTTTATTGTAATTCCAATACAAAGAAAAGCTAGTAAAAGCTTCAATTTATCCGTAACATATTTTTTGATTTTCATAATATAAACCGATTATTAATCTAAATAGGATTTCACATTTCACATATAGCTTCATCTTAAGGTTGGCTTATGGCCGGCTTAACTTTACCCACGTTCAACCAGCGCGTAAAAATCTAACGAGTAAGACGGATGCGTTTAACAAGAGAATACTTGGAAAAGCTTCGTATCCATTAAAACACTTATTAATGGACTAGGTAAGTGTATATGTTTTTAGAAGATATTATTGAATTGTCAAACATTTCGTCTCTCTTAAAACATCTATTTATTTATTTTATTTATTTCTATACATTACAGTATTTACCTTTATAATTTTATTATGTTGGGTGTAAGGTAGGTTTGTGAAGGTGAAACTGTGGATAGGTATTGTTGTATGTTTCGTGAACACCTCACTAGGAGAACCTGTGCTGAGGTGTTTACGTGTTTATTTATGTTTATGTGTGACAAGTATTTATGTGTTGTAATATAAAGTTTTATATGTATTTTTTTTCAAATTTTAACAGTTATTGTACATTATATCAAACTAATAGATTTGTTTATAAAATATTCTGATGATATCATGGTGGGTTAATCTAATTTTACAATAAAAAACTTCGAAAATTTCAATTCCATTTATATTTCCCATTCCAAATCACGATAACAGAAAAGTTAAATGAATCCCAGACAATGATTAAACATGAAAAATAAAGCTGCACCAGAAAAGGAAGATAAAAAACAGGATTAAATAGTACTTCTTTCTAAGGAGGTAATTATTAAACCCCTTCCTGAAAGAAGGGTTTAAGGACTCATTTGAGATTAATCATTGGTTTAGGGTAAAAAATATCCTTCCTATTATTTTATTAATTTATTTACGTATAAAACTCTTTCCAGGAAGAACAGCATTATAGACTCAGAAGAAAACTTTTATAGGCATTCAAAGTTGAAATGGAAAAGAACCAATTAACAAAAATAACGTTATACTTGCTGACACAAACAAACCAAAAAAATATCTTTTTAAGATACTTTTAGCATAACCTTGGACACAGAGGCACTTTATTAGAGCACAATACAAAAACAGATACCTGCAACCGACATTTTAAAAATACTATGTAAAAAGTGTTGTTTAATATTTTTTAAATTCTATCAATATATTATTTATAATAATTTTCCACAAAATGGTAACTAATAATAGAAAATAATTTAATTTACAATTCCATTGAAAAGCTGATTTTACCCAAAATTATAAACCGCAGATTTAGACTATTTCATTTTCAAAAAAATAGAACTTTTATATCTTTTTGCTTAAGATATTGAAAAAAGTATTACATTTTATGACCTGTAGTCGCATATATTGACTGCGAATCAATTTTTAGACAGTAATCAATATTTTTAAATAAACTTTTCAAGTTAACACAACTATCTGCTAAGTGAAAAACATTGGATATTTGTAAAGACAGACTTCAAAAATACTCTTAATTAATAAGTTGTTATAAATATAAACTCATATCAAACGAATTTATACATGTACAGTGTCGATTTTTTGTACTTAAGTGTTGGTATACAATACATAGTTTATAGACGAGTAGATTTTTCCTTGATGCATTTTAATGAATATATGTTTGATACTTTTGTTATTCGGCGGTACATCCTCACAAAATATAACTAAGTGACTCCTTCGGGGTCACTTAGTTATATTTTGTGTAATTAAGTATACTGGATTTTCCCTAAACCGACTGCACATTGTATATCAGTACGCCGGGAGTCCGATTGTCGGCGGATCAACTGTCATGGAACCGTGACTGACCTATTAATTTTTATTAATTTTGAAGGATGAAGTATTTTCAACATAAAAAATATTTTGAACTTTGTTATTTTCTTGATGATTTTAATTTTACTAGTGGTCGCCCAACGGTCGAAATTTGATCATTATTTATTTAATGTGTAACTTTTTTTTGTTTTAATGTATTTTTTATGCAAAATTTGAAAAAAATATTAGCATTCTGCACTCCTTCTCTATATAATTCTCTCGATGGTCTCTTCATGTTCACAATAAAAACAAAATTTAATACTTATGTATACAAAGATTACCTTAGTACTTACCTTTTTATCCTCTCTCTTTTGTATTAATATTATCTTGTACTTTTTGTACCATACTTTGTACTATTTTTTACTTTTTTACTATCACACTATACACTTGTTGAACTCATCTGTATATCTTTTCAAGATATTACAACTCATGTATTTTTTATTTATTTTCTTCTATGTGTAGGTACTATTTATCGCTGCGTTAATTTTGCTAATTTCTTGAAAAACTTGCTTTCGAACAATTTATTCATGATCAAGTTAATAATAAAATCAACATAGTAAATACCTACACGTTCCTCAATAACTACTTTTAAGTATCTTAAGCACTCTTCTGTTTTACCATTATTACACTATGTAAACTTTTTAACTCCTTTGTACAATTTTAATGATAACGAAACTACATACTATGTACATATTAAACCTGTTTGTATCCTTAAAGTACAGTTTATAATGTTATATACTTCATGCTTACAATTATACTCCTGAATAACATGTGTAACTTGAATAATGTGATTCTGTAAAAGCCTTCAAGGCGTGTATGAATAAATAAAATAAATAAATAAATAAGCTATAAAGTGTGCGAAATTTCATACTCCTCCGTCCGCGCAATTTTCAAAGGGGTACAAAGTTTTTGCTTCACGTTTTAATATACTGATGATCACGTGTTAATATACCGATGATGATTATTCTTAATAATAAGCGTGATTGACGCATTGATTGGACTAGTTGTTAATCAATAAAACCTTATAATTGTTTTGTGTTTACATAAAATAAGAAACAGTAATAATAATAATAATAATAATAATAATAATAGTAATAAAACATAATGAATCAGGTCCCTGGATAGAAAATGAAGAACTCAATTGTTCAGACATTGAACCTTGAGTTTTTCTGATATATCGGTTGAATTGTTAGCCAAAATTATTAAAAAAACTCATAATTGGAAAGCCACGGGTTGCGATTGGATACATAATTTTTGGTACAAACGTCTGACTACTTTACATCCTCTTTTAGCAAAAAATCTTTCTAAATTTGTCAAGCAACCGCAAAATTTTCCAAATTTTCTTACTAAGGGCATTACTTATATGTTGCCTAAAAGCGAAAATATTAATAATCCCTCCCAGTATAGACCTATTACATGTTTACCGACAATATACAAAATTTTAACCTCTTGCTTGACAGATTTAATATATGCTCATTTAGATGAAAAACATATTTTATCTGAACAACAAAAAGGTTGTCGCAGAAAACATATGGGATGTAAAGAACAATTAGTTATTGATTCTGTAATTCTAAAACAGATTCAAACTCAAAAACGTAATTTACATTCTTGCTATATAGACTACCAAAAGGCTTTCGATAGTGTCCCGCACTCGTGGCTGATCAAAATATTGAGTATTTATAAAATTAACCCGATTATTATTAGCTTTTTGGAAAATATTATGACGTTTTGGAATACAGATTTATTTGTCAATTTAAAAGGTCAGAAAATAGTAGTACCGGGCATTTCAATAAAAAGAGGGATTTTTCAAGGTGACTCATTGAGTCCTCTATGGTTTTGCTTAGCATTGAATCCTCTCTCTAAAATGTTAATTAAAAGCAAGTTTGGAATAAAAATTAAAGGTAATACGAGAGAAAGTAGTATAATTTCGCATTTATTATTTATGGATGATATAAAATTATATTCGAATTCTGAACCAAATTTAGAGAAAATGATTAAGTTAGTTAAAATTTTTTCAGATGATATTAAAATGACTTTTGGTTTAGATAAATGTAGAACGATCCATATAGAGAAAGGCAAAATTGTAGACGGAGACGAGGGTATATTTAGAAATTTCAAAATTAAAAGTATGATAGGGGATGAGGTTTATAAATATTTAGGATACCCGCAATCGAATAGATTAGATCATACTAGTATTAAAAATGATATCAGGATTAAATTTCAAAGTAGAGTCAGAAAAATTTTAAAATGCAATCTATCTTCTAAAAATTTAGTTAAGGCAATAAATACTTGGGCAATACCTTTATTAACTTACTCATTTGGCATAATTAAATGGTCCAATACAGATTTAGATAGCTTAGAGCGATTAATTAGAACTACGTTAACAAAGTTTAATTGCCATCATCCAAATTCAGCTATAGAACGAATTAATTTACCTAGAAATTTAGGAGGTAGAGGTATAGTCAAAATAACTTCTTTGAAATACAATCAGGTAGAAATGCTAAGAACTTTTTTCCACAGGAAAGCTAATAGTTCAGAAATGCATAAAATAATTTGCAAGGCAGATAGAAACATTACACCTTTAAATTTATACGACGATAATGCCAACATTCTTTTAAATACCAACCAGGAATTATTAGATTCCTGGTCAAATAAAATTATTCACGCCAAACACTTCAATTATCTCAACCAAACGTATGTTGACAAACTTTCGTCAAACAAATGGTTGAGTATTGGAGAATTGAGCGCAGAAATAGAAGGATTTATGCTTGCCATTCAGGATAGAGTCATTAATACTAAAAATTATAGGAAATATGTAATCAAAGATAGAAATCAAATTGATGATTTATGTAGAAAATGTTTGGCTTTTCCGGAAACTATAGAACATATTATATCGGGATGTTCTATATTAGCGCCTTCCGAATATACTTTTAGACACAATCAGGTTTTAAAAATAATTCATCAAAGTTTGGTAATTAAACATAAATTGATTGACTGCCGTAATGTAGTACCATATTATGAATACGAACCAAATTCGTTTTTAGAAAATGAATTTTATAAAATATATTATGATAAAACTATACTAACAGACAGAACGATTCGTCATAATAGACCCGATATAGTTTTACATGACAAAATTAAAAAAATAACTTATATCATTGATGTCGCTATTCCAAATTCCTGTAATATTCAAAAATCTGTTTCTGAAAAAATTAGAAAATATACAGATTTAGGAAATGAGATTAAAAGAATTTGGCATTCTCGGACTATAAAAATATTACCATTTGTTATTTCGGCTACTGGCATTATACCTAGCTCTCTAATTAAAAATTTAGTCTTATTAGATTTGTCAAAGAATCTTTATATAAAAATGCAAAAATCAGTCATATTAAATACATGTAGGATTACGAAAGATTTTTTAAATATTTATATTGAGGGATCGGTAGGATTTATCGGTTCAGTTAGGAGTTCTATCGAGCCGAACCCTCTGATATGAAAATATCTGGAGTCGGTGAAGTATTTTCCCATATGGTCTCTGGTAGGTTGACGTGTTGTTCTTGTATAGTTTTGTATTTAGTATACTTATACAATGCAATTACATCGCGTGAATTGACTAGATTAGCATTTGTGGAAAAGTGTGTGGAAGGATTAAGTTTTTCCTGTGAGGAAGATTTAACCCGGACATAAAATCTAGAGAACAAATAATTTATTGAACGAAATTTACAAGATTTGTAGCCACTGAATATGTACTTTTTTTTGGCTACAAATCTTGTAAATTTTTATTGAACGAAATTTACAAGATTTGTAGCCAAAAAAAGTACATATTCAGTGTTAATGTTTGCAGTGGTTTATAATTTACGTAAGTTCGAAAGGTTAAGAATAGAAAATAATATAATTATGAACTGTATGTACTTAAAGAAAAGAAATTAGTTATAAATTTAGGTTTCTCGTAATCCGCCTCACTAGGCTAGCTTGTGTTGAGGCAGTACTTTAAAAGTCAATTTGTAATACTTATTTTATAATGCTTATGAATAAAACTACACTTATATTAAAATAATATCCCACAATAGATTGGTTGCATTAATAATTTCGAATTTGGGTGAGTGCACCAGTAAAGGCTTTATCATTATTTTGATCCAAAATTTTATGTTATCTTTGAAATTTTTTTGTGAATCAATTTTTTTATTCTAACTGGAAGAATTTTGTAGCAGTTTTGTTGCAAGGTATCTGAAGTTTCGTTGACCAAAAGTAGTGTGCTTTATGGGAATTTGTAGTAAGTCTTTGGCATTGTTTCGAGTATGGCGAGTATTTAATCTTTTTTCATAGTATTTATGTATGTTTGTGTATAGATGTATAAGGATTGTTTTTGTGTGTATCTGCCGGAATTCAAACACAATCATAATATTAAAGATTAAGTTTGAGTCTGTAATTAGAGGTAGTCTAAGAATTATTTTTATAATAGTTTTTTATTGCCTTTATGATTGGTTCTAGTGCAGATGCAGTGCCACTTCCCCATGCTATGATACCATACTCAATAATAGATTGACGGACTGCAAAATAAATCATTTTCAAGTATTCTAAGTCGAAAAATCGATATCGTTCTGATTAAGTGCATGGTTTTTCTTATTTTGTTAGCAATTATTTGAGTGTGAAGATTCCATTTACAATATTGGATCAATGGTGAGGCCGAGGTACTTCATCTGTGTAGTGCGCTCAATGTAGGGACACGGCAATATTTATTGGAATTTAAACATTTGTGTATTCTAATAGAGGCATCATCGTGAGGTTGTTCTGTAATATTTATGCTTGATGTGACGTATTTAATTTTCTCGTTGTGAGCTTATTTGTATCCAAGTTTCAAAGCCAATCCAATCAAAAGAAATTTGGGAGTGGGAGTGAATTACCAGCAATTCTTTGTAATTAATATCCTTAGTCCTTTTTAAATACCCCGTCAACCATTTTAAGATATCACTCAAAAGCTAATTTTTGCTCTACTACACGAGAAATATAATTAAAATTTTATCTCCTCTTCTAAAAACAATGCCATTGCTTTACTTCTTTAAATAAGAAGAAAGAAATCAGATTCTTTTTCCTGATAACCTCTGCGTTGCTAAAGCACAGTTCACTTTTAACTTTCTTATTTTTAATCTCATCTGTATTAGAAAGTATATTTTACAAATGTTTACTACTTAAAAACATTCGCAGAGATTAAATATTATAACTAGCAGACCACGTTGCTGTGGCTAACGAAACACAACGCCATTACAAAACCTTTTTAAACAACGTCATTTGTTAATTTGTATACATTTCAAATATACACCGCCGCTTGCTAGCCCGCTGCCCGCTGCCCGCTGCCTGAATTGAATCTTTGAATTTTTTCAATGCAAAAGTCCGAAATATTCTGTGATCTCATGTTGTTAAATCCCAAGATTTACTAGTAAAACCTATGATTTACCAATTTTCTGACTTTTAGAGTAACATACATATTGAACTCCTGTGTACAACTTTGCGTACTAAATAAATTACATAACTACTTATATTATAGTTGGTACCTACTTATATATTTCATATTCAATTTAGGTTGTTACGTAAGAGGAATTCACTTATTATTTACTCCTTATAACTTACATAACCATACCTTACAACTTATTAATAATAATATATACATGAAAAAGCCTTCAAGGCGTTAAAAATAAATATTATGTAACAACACCACCGTACACTATACTGCCGTCATAAGCAAAAAGGCAGCAGAGAATTAACAAAGTTCGAGATTCATACACAAGAACTTTCACGTGCTATAATAAAAGTATTCCAGAATGTGACTTTTTCAAAATCCCAGCTGCCTTTCAGTTTGTGACGTAAGTGTAACAAACATCTACCTTGAAGCTAATTATTTACTATTTAGCAGAAGTAAGACATTAAAAAATCCGTAGGAATTGGACCGTCAGGAGTAGTTGAATGGTTTTTTGCCTGAGAAACAAGTAATGATATGTGGGAGAATTTTTTGGTATGGTTTTGAAGAAAAAAAATTAAAAAAGAAAAAGTCACCCGAGACCAATATTTTATTTAAATTTTTTTTTCTAAAAGTTGTCAGAATAACTGGTTAGTAAGTTAAATACGTTCTTTAACACCCTGTATATCTCAAATAAATACAGAAATCTCAAACGGCTCAACAAAAATTTACGTTAGAAAATTCACATGAATGTTAACTTTGACCCTTATGCAAGAAAAGTATACGCATACCGTACTTAAAATACCGTAATTAATGGTTATCTTACAATTTGGGAGGCGGGAATGGGTACCGCCGCCCCGGGAACCTTTATTGTATAACCAACACCTCTGCCATAGGTCGCCCTAAGTGGTTCGCTACGTTTGGTGATATAGCAGGGGTGCCCGGGTTCATGGGGTGAGGTTTGTCTAGGTCTTGGAGGCGGATGACCAGGACTCACTGAACCCCAGATTCCTACCCACCCCTTAGACCCTTTTCCTTCCCAGAACTCTCCTCTCCTCCTTTTCCTAAAAAAAACCTCCACGCAGCATCCCAAGGATGACATAGACCCTAAGGGAAATTATTTTCCTCAGGGCCTCCTAGGGGAGCTCGTGTAAAAAAAAAACTTCCCTTATTTTATTTTACCAAAAAATTGTCATTCCTCGTTCTAACACAACTGATCATCGGGAACGAAGGCTAAAGAAAAAAAAAAAAAAAGTAATTTATCTGTTTCAAACATGAACGAATTTGTCGCTAATATCACGGCGTACACTTTTTATCCGCATGTACGGTCACTTCACGTAACTTTACATCTTTGTCTTATGTACTATTTGCAATACGAGAAAGTTCCGTGCATCTGTCCACAGCATTTTTTCCTTTTAATATTGTTTGGTTTGTGATCTTTGTGCTACCCCCTCGACAAACAAAAGAGATTCCTCATTAACCCTTTGTCCGTCCCTCACAAAGGGTTTTTACCTTTGTTACATCTATTTGCCTCCATTGAACATTGGATGGCGTTAATCAAATGAAAATCACAGAAAGGGAATTAAAAAAGAAAGTTGTCTTCCCTGAAAAAATCTTTTATTTTTTTTAAAGAGTTTGGTCTTGCCCCCCTTCTCCCATTTTTATTTCATTCCCTCGGGGTATTAAGATGTCACAAATAACCAAAGGGTTAAATAGCATTTTCCGAAATGGACTCAATAAGAAGGTAATGTAAAGGGGAGAGTGGGGTGAGTGGGTGACTTTTCTAGATTTGTTTGAACAGTAGACGATTGAGGATGTTGGAGGGGGAAAGATCGAGGTTTCCGTTTGTTAAGTTAGATTTTTTTATGTTCGAAGTTTGGTTAATTTGGAAAATTGATAGGGAGGGTTTTGAGGCGTTAAAACTTGGGTTTGTGAAAAGATGCAGTCATTTTTTAATTGTGCCGATTATCCATTTTGCATTTGGTACAGTTTAATATTATTAATAGGCTTGCGTCTGTGCGTTCCAATTTCAGAAGCCGGCTTCGACTGACGCCACGCCGTACGCGCCTCGCCACAAATAACATCTGTGTACGTGAAATTGTGTTACGTTACAAAATAGACCGCCAATATAGATGCGCGCGCACCACCCCTTCCCGCGAGCAACAAACCGGAGCGGCCGCTAGACGCGCCGCTCACCGCAAGCTCCTCAGTCTTCAGCAAGCGAGCTCCGCGGGCCCACGTACCCCGCGAATATGGGCGACACCAGTTCAGTTTCGCCGTGTGCGCTTCCGGTCCCCGATGGACGGTGCGTAGTCTGAGAGAACAAGTGCGTGAAGCCGCTGTTGGCCCATAAACAAACGTGAGTCAATTACCATGTTATCCTTTGTGTGCAATTAAATGTATTAACCCTAGCCACGCGTGATAGAGAAGAGAGACGGACATTCAAACTAACTTTCAGCTAGGATCGTTCCTTATGTATTATTGTGTCTCCTAGAATTGAATAAACTGTTTATGTGATAACCTACCGTGTTTTGCTTGACGAGGGAGGCCCTGGGACAATGGAGAAACGTGAAGTTCCGAACCACAAGCACTAGCCTTGAGGTTACGAGGAATCCTGCTTGTACCGAATCTTGAGCTAGTTATTATTTGGGGCAGATACAGCAGCTAATTGTATTAAATATGTGGGAGCTTTCTCCAACCCTGCCGTTAGCATCAGCACGCACGCTGGACGCCAACACTGGCGCTAAACGTGGGGCCATTTAAATTTTTTCTGTTCCACCACGGCCTCGTTCCCAAGCAACAATTGTAAACTCTGAAATGTTATTATGATGTATTGTTTATTCCCAATTGTCTAGCACTTCCAACAGGAATCTCGGCGCGAACGTAATTTCGAATCACAATTTAAATTATTACGGGCGCGATTTTATCATTTGTGACTCGTCACTCGACAAAATATTACCGGTATTCCAACGCAAGGTGCCCAACCTAGGAAGTTGTCGCTGCGAATAATACAGTGATTACAAAGTGTCGGTCGATTAAAATTGCTATTTTCAATACAAGTGAATAGTGGAAATAAACACAAATTAAAGAAGAATTTATTCAACAATTAAAATCATGTACATGATAAACAAATCATCCGCTTGGTCTCGAAAGTGCTAAATATTTTTAATAATATACTAGTTTGCAGCTCGCTGGTACGTTCTTAAACGGACACTCGCTGACACCTAGGGAACAAGTGGATTTAAATTCTTTCTGTCATTTGACAATTAAGTATTTTTGACTCTGTCGTCTGATGAAACCGGATCATGCCATGCCATGCCAAAATCACATTCGAATAATGCAAAAAATACTAAATTCGCGTTGACGTGGATTCCTTGACATCTGACACTATAATACCTTGTCAATTGACAATGAAGGTAATATCTTGTCGAAAAGACGAAGGGAATTCGCGGGTAAATACCAAAAATTGGTGCTGTTTAAAGCCAGGCTATAGGAAGCCGCGTAATGAAACCATGCCCCCAAGATATTGTTGAATTCTCAAACAAATTACTTCCACGAAAACTTGTGAAAATTTTTTCGATTTTTTTTAATTTTCGAAATATTTTTTTTTTTTTCCAAAAACGCTTGGAGTTTTTCTTAAAAACGCATTGCCAGAGGAAAATCGCTGCGCAAATTTTCTCCAGTTTTCGGACTCTGAAAATTTTTCCGATTTTTCCTTTTTTCGATTTTTTTAATTTTCGAAATATTTTTTTTTCCAAAAACGCTTGGAGTTTTTCTTAAAAACGCATTGCCAGAGGAAAATCGCTGCGCAAATTTTCTCCAGTTCTCGGACTCTGAAAATTTTTCCGATTTTTCCTTTTTTCGATTTTTTTTAAATTTTCGAAAATTTTTTTTTCCAAAACGCTTGGATTTTTCCTAAAAAGCACGCGGCCAGAGGCAAACCTCTGCCCAAATTTTCAAATAACCCAAACACTTACAAATGCGCGTTTTTTCGCAGAAGCATTTTTAAAAAAAAAATATATATACGTCCCCAGTGGTCAATCCCTGGCAAAAATTTCTTTCCAATTACGGATAAAGAGTCGAGTTCTCGTTTTTCTCCCAACGTAAGGTCACCCTGACACGACCCTATACACTATGGAAGTCCCTCAACCACGTATTCTTGGAAATGTATTTGGTAAAGAAAAAAACCAAAAGGGGTTACACAGAACCTGTCCTTGAATACGTACCTTTGTAACATGTATTAGGAATTAGCCACATTTAGTTAGCTCTCTCTCCGTCTCTCTCTCTACACGCCAAACAAATCCAACTTTTTCTCAACATGCACACTTGTTTCTCTCCAAACTTTTTTCATCATTGGTCTACTAGGCAGGTAAACTTCAAGAATTTTGTTCTAATAATAATTTTTGCCGGATTTTAAAAAAAAAAAACCAGCAGCTCTGCACCCTATCTACATCTGCGCCTCTTCATGCTGCCCTCGCTACCGTCACGGAGGTCCCTTGCCTTCAATCCCTGCGTACCAAAAGCACCCGACCGCATCTAACATAACCTAGTGTGAGTCGTGCGTGTAGTTGCGAATCGTATCACCACAAAGAACCGACACTCAAAACAAACCCGAGCACGCCAGCTCTAGGTTGGTTCCTGTTCCTGTTGCCCTTGTGCAAATGCTCTGCTGCCATTATGCAAATATTCCTGCTGCATAATACAAATGTTCCTGTTGCCCTTGTGCAAATGCTCTGCTGCCATTATGCAAATATTCCTGCTGCATAATACAAATGTTCCTGTTGCCCTTGTGCAAATGCTCTGCTGCCATTATGCAAATATTCCTGCTGCATAATACAAATGTTCCTGTTGCCCTTGTGCAAATGCTCTGCTGCCATTATGCAAATATTCCTGCTGCATAATACAAATGTTCCTGTTGCCCTTGTGCAAATGCTCTGCTGCCATTATGCAAATATTCCTGCTGCATAATACAAATGTTCCTGTTGCCCTTGTGCAAATGCTCTGCTGCCATTATGCAAATATTCCTGCTGCATAATACAAATGTTCCTGTTGCCCTTGTGCAAATGCTCTGCTGCCATTATGCAAATATTCCTGCTGCATAATACAAATGTTCCTGTTGCCCTTGTGCAAATGTTTCTGCTGCCATTATGCAAATGTTCCTGCTGCATAATGCAAATGCCCTACTGCCATTGTGCGGATGCTCCTGTGCCCTTGCGCAAATAACAATACCAACGATTGTTCACAAAACAATCCCACTACATACAAAAACCAGTGTACCAACCACCAATTGCGATTCCACTCTCCAGTACTTCAATGGTTTCGTACTGGCTCACCCACAGGATCCGGAAGCAGTTACCCTTTCGACCTCTGTGACAGGTAGAACTCTCCACACCACCTAGAAGCCTCATCATGTGTTCTCTTCCTCGTATTTTCTTAAAGGCCCTAGTGTCCCTTGAGTGTAATCTCAAATGGGCCAGGTTACTGTGACAAAGTAACCTTGTAACTTCAGTGAAACGTTCAACCACCCCAGACATCCTACGCAAACCACGTTCGCAAACATTAGCTCACAGACCAATGATACAATTTTAGAGTTTTTTTTTTTCTATCACTGCATAACCCTTGTACCTTTCTTCAACAGATCCTTGTTCTTTGCAACTGTATTTATGTATGCCACTGCCTTTATATACATTTATTGACAATTCCTTGTTACACCATGTATCATCTCTTTTGTGTTCTGTTCATAACTATTCTCCAGCTAGGAATCTCTCTCTCTCTCTCTCTCCTCGTTTCTCTTAAATGTTTTGGCACAAGTGCTGAAAAGGTAAGAGGATTCATTAGTCCTACAGCTCCATTACCACGTCGCTTTTATTGCGGCGAGGGGGGAAGTGTTACGTTACAAAATAGACCGCCAATATAGATGCGCGCGCACCACCCCTTCCCGCGAGCAACAAACCGGAGCGGCCGCTAGACGCGCCGCTCACCGCAAGCTCCTCAGTCTTCAGCAAGCGAGCTCCGCGGGCCCACGTACCCCGCGAATATGGGCGACACCAGTTCAGTTTCGCCGTGTGCGCTTCCGGTCCCCGATGGACGGTGCGTAGTCTGAGAGAACAAGTGCGTGAAGCCGCTGTTGGCCCATAAACAAACGTGAGTCAATTACCATGTTATCCTTTGTGTGCAATTAAATGTATTAACCCTAGCCACGCGTGATAGAGAAGAGAGACGGACATTCAAACTAACTTTCAGCTAGGATCGTTCCTTATGTATTATTGTGTCTCCTAGAATTGAATAAACTGTTTATGTGATAACCTACCGTGTTTTGCTTGACGAGGGAGGCCCTGGGACAATGGAGAAACGTGAAGTTCCGAACCACAAGCACTAGCCTTGAGGTTACGAGGAATCCTGCTTGTACCGAATCTTGAGCTAGTTATTATTTGGGGCAGATACAGCAGCTAATTGTATTAAATATGTGGGAGCTTTCTCCAACCCTGCCGTTAGCATCAGCACGCACGCTGGACGCCAACAATTGAAAGCTACCTACTAAATTGTAATTAGGTTTCGAATTCAAGAATTCATCAAAAAACGTCGGCACTTTCGTTAGCATGCCATAAGTACGATGAATTTGAGTATCTCGTCGGATGTGGAAAGATTAACGGTAGTACTTAATTTTGAGTTGTGAATTGTTTATCAAGCGGCTATATATTACATATGACGTCATTGCCTGTCCTGGTTACTTTGTCCCGGTGACTAGCTATCACTGGATGACAGTGGATCCATGGAACGGGTTATTTTTGGAACCAGATCCTATCGCATTTTTTAAAATGGTCACCAACACTAACTGGGTGAGGCGGAAGCAAAAGCCGCCCGCAGTGCCTAGCAGCAAAAACCTGTAGAGCGGGTTAATTGCTAGTTTAATATTATTTATTTTTAATATAATATAATATATTAAATATAGATCGTAACTATGTAATCGTAACTATAGATCGTACCATAAAGCAGGATATCTATTTATTTGTTTGTTTCTGGAGCAGATAAAATGTTTTAACAATGCTGGCGTCATGAAATTTCCATAGTTTATCTGCAGAGTTTTTTTTCTCTACCAAACAGTTTTGAAATAACAATATTTCGTGCTTCAAGATACGTTATTCTGAAAAATAAATATATACGTATCTCTTTAAAAAATTAGGTGCCACAATTAATGAGTGGTAATAATAGTGGAATAAAAAAAAAGTATATCTACTTGTTCAATATTTGCGAAATGATTTGAATATCTTTATTACATACCTACTCTAAGGGTAGTTCAATTTAACCCTCAAACTGTACCATTCCAGAGAGAAACACTATTCCTACGCTGGGGTCCAACAGATCCCAAAATTGAATTGCTTATATATTGAAAATAAAAATATTTCTTAAGTTCAAAATATTTTCTTACCATCTTTTAGAAGTGAAAAAAAATAACATTCCTATTTTGACGTCTTAGATGCAATTTAGGCAACCTTTTTTAGAACGGTCCACATAAATGGAATTTCGGCGAGAGGTGCAAAGGTGACCTTCATTTTCTTCTTTATCCCAAGGGCAGACATTTCACCTTTTTTAGTGCTGAGATTAGAGACATCGTCAACCAATTTTTCCAAAATTCTTTCAATGATTGGTTGGAGTCAAGGGGTTAAAATTGATGACGTAAATATTAGCTGCACAAAATTTTGGACAGGAGTCGCCCCGAAAGCTCTTCGAAAATCGGCCTCACTATGTTTAATAAACCGAAAAAAAAACAATTGCCATTAGCCATCTAATGGTTCTTCTACTCACAAAATACCTATGGTACGGTTGATTCATCGAATGGACTCCACATTTGGTATTATTGTGATGACATGTACTTGTTCAAAAGTTCATTTACATGGCTTAACTTACCCATCAAACGTTTTTGATGCAGCACTAGAAAACTCACTGAAATAATGCAAAATTCGAAAATGTTCCTTCCAGGTCTGTTGGACTCCAAAACAGCAAAATACGTTACGAAACGTGACTGGTGACGGTGTTTGGCGAGGTGTCCTAAAAGAATACCTAAAACCACACAAACGAGAAATAAACTAGTGAAAAAGTGTCGTTCATCAGATAGGAGAGTCCTTCAGACTCTAGGGTATGTTCTAAGATCTAAGGGTCAAATAGTGGATTATGATAAAATCAATGGCTAGAAAAAACAAATATTTTCATGTTGTGCAGAGCTGCATTCTCAATACTTTGAGAGTTAATATCTTAACTCGTTTTTATGTATTTTACAAATGTTTTCCTGAATTTGGTCGACAGTCTTTTTTTGAATTTGTAATTATTTCCATACTTTCAATATTTTCCAAAATTGCAATACTTTTACCTGAATTTGGTCGATGGTATAAAGTTATTATAATAATGCCAACTGCAATATCAAGTCACAGAAATTGTAGTGAAATGTGAATATGTATATATTTTCAATGCCTCTCAAAATATGGTAATCTAGTAATGTGTTTCAATGGAGGTCAGTAAAATTATAGTGTTTGAGGGAGATGACTATCGCCCGTTGGTGTCTAGTACCCGAACGGTTTCGAAAATAGCCGATGCCATCCGATCAACAACACCTTCAATGACCATTTCCCCTACCGCTTATTAATACCAATTAACGCAGAGCATCCATTAGAACAGATATTAAGGCCGCACTCTTGAAACGCACGGCGCTGAAAAAGAAGAAGATGGAGAGATATGTAATTACGAATGTTGGACAGAGCGCGCTAATATTTTAATTCGTACAATAGCAGCGAAAATTGCGAAAAAGCTTAATAAAACATGACTCGTTTAAAATAGAGCAAAAATCTCGTGGAACGTATCTTAAGTATCATTTAAAGAAACATTGTGAATTTTTTCACAAATACAACTTGTAAAATAAAAGAAATAGACTTGTTAAAAATAATTTTCGGAGCATACTTTGCGATTTTTTTTTATCGAGGGAATTTCATATAATTTGCGTTTCGGCGTGAAACGTATCTAGATATTATCTTCAAAAATAACATATATTTTTTTAAGAGCTTAAAAACTTCAAATGTTTAAGGGAGATATGTAAGAAATCGGTCGAAATACGAATAGTAGACCCTTAAGTTCACTTAAATAGTAATTGTAAATTTTAAAGTAATTGTAAGATGACAATAAGCACGACTGGTAACTTGACGAACCGACGTATAATTGAAACTCCAGATCATTCGATTTCTGGTATTCATCAGAAAAAACAACACGACAAAACAGAAAAAAAAAAATTTAACCAGTAACTTTTTATTAACTAATTTATTTTTTCCATGTTTAAGAAATTGATAAAAATATTTCCGCAGTTTCGGACATTTGTGGCTAAAAATGGACATTTATTCACAAAAATTTTACTTAACATTAAATGTTTATTAGGGCTGTTAGGTAGGTACCTACTGCGTTAAACACTGAGATAAATATCCATAGATAAACTAGATTGAAACACCCACCCCAAATGATAAATCTCTCCATTCCAGACGGAATTGAATCACGTATCAGCAGCAAATTGATCCGCAGATTTGACCGAAGTGGTCCATTTGACGAGACCCTCTTAAGAGGCTGGATAAATAATTCAAGCTGTGTCAAACTGGCCCGGCACTTGAAGGGTTAATGGGGGTAGTTGTCTGAATATAAAGAAGATGAAATGGTCCTTGAATTTGCTACAAATATTAGGGTGTTGGTCAATATATACGAGTACTTTAATACGGTATCCGGAAATTCATAGCACAAGCTGGAAATTGGTGAATTTATATCGCATTTTGAATCGATTTTGTGGTATAACTTTTTTTCTTAAGAACTTTCGTTTTCGAGTAAATCGAGTCCGCGGTTGGAATGTTTAAAAACCTAAAGTTACGATTTAAGAATTTCGAGTGCGTAATTAATTACGTAGACGTCAAACGTTCTGGTGTGGAATTTAGTGATAAGATTATTGACGAAGTATCAAGGAGAACACGCAGATTTCAAGTTAGACCCTACTACCTACCTCGATTTTTTATTAGGTATTTATTTATCAGGAATTAAGAATAGAAAACCGATTTGAATTGGCCGATTTCTTTCATGTCTCTGAAAGCGATTTATAAATTATTATACTTTATTTACAAGTGAGTTCACGCAAGAAATAATCATTCACTTCGAAAGTATTTATTCACAATTTAAAGTCGTAATTATTAGGCTCGCGCATAATAAAATAACCTCAAATCTCATTCGATTTATTCACCGTTACCAACGACCGACGCGGCTCGACGCGGCTCGACCCGGCAGCTGTAAAAAATGGGTGACCGGACAACTCGGAATGAAACCAACTCAGAACCATCTCAGATAAGTCATTTAGAGTGATAAAAAATATATATATAAAAATTGGTTAAATAGATTACGTTATGTTAAGGTTATCGGCTAACTTAAAATTTTTTTTTCATAACTTTTCAAGGAGGTGTTGAGTTGACTTTATTCTCAGTTGGCATGGAACCAAAAAAATGAACTATACTATAAGTAACTATCGCAGGATCGATTGTCGCCGGACCAATAGTCGGGTCACCATTGTAGGGTCTAAGGAAACGTCACGGTGCGGTGTGTGAGAGAGATGCAAGAAAATAATTACTTTTTTCCTTTCAAGGAAACAGACCTACGTGCATTGTGATTCTCATCTTTTGAAAGAGCTACATACAGCATTATTGTGAAAAGAACTATATTTTATTGCCTTTTTTATACCGTCACGGTACCGTAATCGCGGATCGTCGAGGTAAAATAAAAGCGCTAAATTTCTCAAAAATAGAATAGTATAAAAACTTTTTTTTATATAAAATTTGTGTAATTTACCACCACATGATAATTTTCAAAATTAAGATAAAATTAATGTGAAGAAAATTCAAGTTTCTTTTGTTTGACAAATTATTTATGTGGACAAGTAGTTTGCTTATCGTTTTCCAGCCGTTGCTATTAAACATTCGCTTTAAAAAAAGTGTTAAAAGGTCACACGCGGCAACACTTTTCTTCGATTAGTCCGGCCCACTTCCGCATCCGGAACAGCGGATCCTGCCTTCCCGCCAAACCGATAAATCCGCACCGGAAATGCCCGGTAAACAGGCCGGAAACGCGCGAAATCTCGGGGATTCCCTAATGGACTTTTGAAATTCGAATTGATACATGCCCGCCAAGAGTTGGGAAGTGGAGAAATAAGAAGTCAGGGTTGCCTTCTTCGTATTTATCGTTTCCTGGTAGATTTATGGGCTCACTCCTCTTATAATGTCCGTTGGCTGTCGTTTGGAATGTGCTGGAAGAAAATTTGGGGGTTATACTTAATTTATTGAATCATTTAATGGGTTTCGTACTAAACCACTTACACATGTATTCTTAACTATAAAACAGAAATCCATTGTATAAAGCAGCAAGAACTCATTAAGAGGGTTAACCTTAAAAAATTGTCCCAGTTTATAAGTCAATCAAAATAGTCAACAATATTGGAAATATTAGAAATTACACAGAAGTGTTAAAAAATAAAATTCATTTTTTGAATAATATGAAAACAAGAAATGAGAAAGTTTATTTTTTATTTTTTATATGAACACCGCACAAGAGTCCCCAACTGCTCCCGACTGGAGACAGTGAGACTATGGCATCCCCAATTGGGGTATATCGTGAGGCTGGAGGTAATGGGGGGGGGAGATGGGGGAGAGGAAGGTGGAGAAGTACCTGTTCAGATCTGATCACCAAAGGCGCCATCGGCATTTTAGGAATTAGAAGGACGTTTTGTGAGTCGAGAGTCTTACCTCGGGGCCACGGAGGTCATCAATAATTCAAGTTACATTGAAACTCGGGCCTGAAAACAATCATACATCTTGTCACACATACTCTTCTGTTATTCTGACTATTGGCATTATGGTGTCATATTTTCCCCGGGCAGTCCCGACTTCTTCCACCATACACATTTGCATAAAATATTCTTATTACACTCCTTTCTTTGTTCATCCGCTCTACATTCCTTACCCATTGAAGGGTACCTTTCTTAATATTTAATTTACTAACTAACTTTTTAAATATAAACCTAGAGGTACGAAGCAAAAAAAAAATTATACTACTTAGGAATACTCTTTTACATATTATGTGATAATTTTTAGATTGTACTATTGAGGATTTTATACATTGTACTATTGAGGATATTATATATTTCACTATTGAGGATTTTATATTTCGTAATATTTCGCATATTGCACTGTTGAGGATTTTACATATTATATAATATTGAGGATTTAACATATTGCACTATAAGGATTTTATATTTTATACTGTTGAGGATTTTATATATATGTATTTTTTTCAATTATTTCTGGCTTTCACACATCAAAGATGTTCTAAGTCATCATTTCAAATTGTAGAGAAAGGAAAGGTAAATTTATATATAAATGAAGAAATAAATATATATATTAATATTATTTAAATGTGCAAATTTCAGAATTATACAGAATTAATTGGAGTCGAGTTTAGACTTAGAAGAGATAAGATGTTGTATGGAGGGGAAGCAATTTTAGATAACGCTTGATAAAAGATTATATATTGTTACTATTAAGGATTTTGTATATATTATTGTTTGAGGATTTTGTGTAACGTACCATTGAGGATTTTAGTAATATAGTTTTTGCCCGCTAAACTCAGCCACACCAATGAAACTTAATTTCGTAAAAATCATTTCGCTTCCATATGTTTGGGAAATCAAACTCGCATCATTTTATAACATGTCAAATACATTTACTATTTCACTACCAAGTCGATCATCAACTTTCCTCTCGATGTTCTTGTACCAAAATCATTTTTCAGAGAGCCTAGACATACATACTTGTTTTCCTTCAGTATTATATCAGCGCTTAACTTTAACATGACCAAGTCACCTAAGATCAAATATGCGGTTACTTAAATTTAACATTACAACCCTTAGCATTAACCACAATAACCTTTTGGGGATGAAATCACCCCTTGACCACTGGCCAGTGTTTATCAAAGGAAGGGGTGGAGACCAAACAGCCTACATTCATAATCATTCAATTAGCTATGTATAAGACGGTTTAATGTCATTATTAAATTTGAATTTGCATCACACAATATTATAATTTACGAAATAAATTATACAATTTTGATTTATTGTCAATATTTTTTCAAATACCTTGACTTCACTATGAGTGTTGCTGAATATTCCCAATATTATCTATTAACTATTTACTCTGAATAAGATATTAGTTTTCATAAGTTTTTGCTGTAATTTTTTCCCTTAAAATATACGAGTTTCAGACAAGTTCTACTATTAAGTTGTTAAGTTATTATGTCATCGCCTTCGAACTTCGCGATGGTAACTTGAGTATAATATCTTAATAATCTTTTCGTATTTCTCTTTATAATTAAAATAACTATCTCACATTAATGACTATTTATTTGCTTATATCTTGGTACTCTTGCTATTATGATATATAATTGATTAAATCATATTCGATGGTTTCTTCAAGATCGATACAATAATAACAAACTTTTATACGTATGTAAAGATTATCTAAGTACTTACTTTTCTGCACTCTCTCTCTTTTTAACTATAGTTATTTTTTTTATAAATTCACCGAATTGTGTAACTTTTTACGAAAATGCAACTCATGTTTTTTTTCCATAAATATGTACTTTTTTATCACTCTGTTAATTTTCCATTGTTCTCTAAAACTGCTTTAAAATCAACTATTCATATGTAAGTTAATAAAACAATTAATTTGTAAATTTACATTCCTCTATAACAAATTTCATAGTACCTTAAGTTGTTATGCTTTACCATTTTATTCTAAATTAATTAACTCCTTTGTACAACTTTTCATTATAATGACACTACATACCTATATATTTAACCTGCTTGTATCCTAAATCTCCAGTTTATTTTGCTTCATACTACATGCTTATACTCCTAAACAACCTTTTTATCTTTAATAACATGATATTGTTAAAGCCTTCAAGGCGAGTACAAATAAATAAATACCTACTTATAGTTCATCAGAACATTCAATAATTAACCCAGGTGCAATGTTTGATGGTGTTATTAGAAGCAATCTGGAGTATGCTAATGGTATGTGGACTCCGCACCAAACTAGATAAATATGCTAGGACAAATCCTGAAAAAAATCTTCACGTATATCTATAATGTATAGTCGTTTGGAACATATCCGAGGTTCGTGCATCATATGGACTACATGAGACAATGAATAGATTTTTAATCTAGAAACCTTTATGACAGTCTTAAAACGCCTAGTTTTAATTTAATGACTATTACTCTTGACTGCCTCCATGATCAAGGGCCAAGGCTTTCAAATAGCGATCCGAAGATCGTGGGTTCAAAACCCGTCGTCCCAGATACATTTTATTTGATTGATTTTGTTTTCTCAATTTAATAATTTAAAATAATAAAAGGGTTATTTGCGACACGTTCCGCATTTCAAGATACTCTCAGTATTGTTCTGGTTAAAAACCACTATTCAGAATTGAAACGTTGCTTGAAATGGCTTTAGCCGTTATTGGTGCCTAGATCTGAATAGCCAGATACTTTCCCATCTTTCTCTTCCCAATCCCTTCCCCTCCCCACTTCAGCCTCACAATATACTCAAATTGGGGATGCCATAGTCTCACTGATTCTATACGGGAGCAATTGGCTTGTGAGATTTAAAAAAAATCTCTATTAATAGACCATTCCCATTGGAATGCATGACTTATACGTGCCTGAAAACTTCGTTATCATCACACCAACTTGTTCAAGATACCTCACGGCAGAAGAGATGTTCTAGAACAGCATAGCATGAAAAGAGGAGTGGGTTATTCAATGAAATTTTCAAAACAGAACATGTATTTAATTATAATCTAGAACATTAAGGACGGGTTGTTTCAAAAAATTTGATGAGTTCATCAAATATTTGAAGTTAATTTTCACGTTCTGTGTAAGTTCTATTCGAGTTCTGTTATTTTATCATCATAGGCCAGCTGCTTCATAAAACTGAAATCATCACAGAACTTGAATAGAACTTACACAGAACGTGAAAATTAACGTCAAATATTTGACGAATTCGTCAAATTTTTTGAAACAACCCATCCTAAATCTTTTTTGAATATCTATCTTCCAAAATGTTTAGGCAGTTAAAATAATAAATCTTGTAATGTAAATTAATGATTGATTAATTTAGTGAAACATGTTTAACTTGAGAGGCCGGTATGGATACCGCCACCATATTTCTTGGATAACCAACACCCCTGCCATAGGTAACCACAAGTGGTCCGCTACGTTTGGTGACTTAGCAAGAGTGCCCGTTTTCACGGAGTGAGATTTATTCGTCTTGACGACGGGTGCGTCTGCCTACCAACTGCGTTGCAGGCCGGATCGGGAGAGATTGGTTGAGGGAGACCTTTTGAACTCTCTAGAAGAAATCACTCGGAACTTAAATGCACCGCAATGGGAGGGATGGATTCATATTTCCATCACTCCTGGACAAACTGACACCCAGATTTCTACCCACCCCACTTAACTATTTCCTTCTCAGAACTACCTCTCCTTCCTTTTCTAAAAATACCCTCAACACAGCTTCTCTACCATGACATAGGGCCAGAGATGAACTGTTTAACAGAGGACATCCTGTAAAATACCGGGCCTACAGATCAAACAAATAAGATATAAGAATTTTTTTTCGTGATAATATTTTTATTCTAACATAATTAAAATTTTGTTATTTATTGCGGAGTTCATAGAATATTATCGTGTTAACCACTCATAAACTTACAACATTGGAATCAAAATACGAAATCCGTTGTAATAAACGTGAATTTCTCTGGAGGCGTTAGTAACAAAGTAATCATTAGATTTTGGGAATAAGTCAACACATTATAAAGGAAATATGTGGCAAATTCCTCGGTACGGTGGCACGCTCTGGTCAGTATAGAAAGCGCCGAAAGATTAATTCGAGGGAATTTTAATGGATTTCCCGGTCTTATGGAAGGGGCAGGGCTGTATTGTCTAGATTAATTTCCAAGTTTCTCTTCGGAAGGCGTGACTATATTCTTGAAAACGAACAGAAGACAATCGTTATTTAAGCAATTTTCTTGGATTTAATTAACTTGTGATAATTCAAAAACTCCATTAGATTACAAGTTCATGCAAAAAAAAAAATTTCCATAAAAAGTTATTAATATTATAGGTATATTATTTTTTTTTTTTTTTTTCAATGCTTTAGGAAAGAATGTGTTCTTACTGAGGTACCCCGTTTTAAGATCACACTGTACATGTTTTTCATGTGTGAGTTATAAGTTAATACCTATTTCAAAATACCACATGCGGAAAATTATAAAGTTATGTCTAAAAGAAAGCACAATATAAGCATTAATCTTTATTAGGTTGCAAATTTGTATCTTTGTTCTTCCTTACCATGTCCATAATCCATATCTTAATTCTTCTTTTGAAGTCGTTTATTTTTTTAACGCTTTCCATTGCAAAAGGGTACCTCCCTTCCTCCCCTTGCCCTGAAGGCACAAATTACAATAGTTCGAACGCCTTTCCCAAGGCACAGGTTTCCCCTCTACCTCCCTTCCTTCCCTTGCCTTCGACCTTTTCCCACATTTTTCCCTATTTTTCCCTTTCCCCACATTATTTCCTATTTTTCCCTCATTTTTTCCCATTTCTCCCTAGGCGTCGAAACGGCTAGCCGGTCAATTCCCATTTCATCACCTGTGCGAATGGCGGTTACAGCGTCCGTCTCGTACAGAAGTATTGCATATTTCTTTGTCCAAAAGTCGTTTTAATTGTTGGTTGGCGGAATGCATGTTGTAATGTGTATCTTGTGGATCGGCCCAAGTTTGTATGTGTAAAGTTATCCTGATTTTTTAATGCGTAAATTAGAATATCTTTTGCATACAATTGTTTCAGCAACATTAAATTCAGTGCTTAAAAACGTAGTCCGTAGGAGTTTTGATGAGGAATCTAAGTATAATTTTCAAAATATCTTTGAATAAATAATATCAGCTCTACAGATAGATAATATCTTTCAATGAAGTCGCAACACTGGCGGAACTGTCTTTGGATTTACATTCCTAAACGTCAAACTACTATGAAAAACTAAAAATACTAATAAATTGACAATTTCGGATTGAAATACAAAATTTAATAAACATTGGCGGTTTATGTGTATTTTTTAACGCTTAAAGGGAGTTCATTAGTTAATGAGGTCTTTAATCATATTTGAACAACTTTCATTTCTCAAAGATCGAACTTAGAGGAATTAATCAAGTATATGGATCGCGTATCAAGTTATTTCAACTCTAAGAGTTTCGTTAGTCAATACCTCCATCAATTAATAAATCTGTTATTTAGCATAAAGAACTGCATTATTATAAGAGTTATTTATATTGACAGCTCACATGACACTCGGGAGGCTAAACGCTAAAATAGGGGGCTTTTGTCAATCGACTTTTGGAATCGTATGCACCAACTGAACATACATAACAATTTCGTCAATATCATATTGGTATAAGGTTCTATCAATAGACCTTGGTTGACCTCAATCATAAGGAACCCAAAACTCATCACATGTAAATTAAAATAAATTTTGTATGTTTGATAAAACTTGAAATTCCGGGGTTAAATTTGTTTTATCAGTGGTCAGTCCCCAGTTCCTCCCTGCATGTGGGGGACAATAGTTGCCACTGGACACAGCATAAGAATCAGGGTCCGGACCCCTATTAAATAATATGTATCTACACACATTAAGATTATCTATATAAGAAGTATGCAAGTGGGTGGGGACTTAATCGCTTGTAAAATAGGTTTATGTAAAGTGGAATTTGGGGAATTGAGATTTATGGCCTTGAGTTAGGGGATTGTTATTTTTGCAATTTTTATTGGAATAATTAATTAAAGTAAATGAGTAGTTCTTGCAATAAGGGTAAGAAAATTAATTCACATATTCTTTGTATTACGAAATGTAATTAATCAACAAGACCTAAGAAAAATATATTTCGGATTATGCAACTCCATCTTAACGTATGGTTGTATTGGTTGGGGAGCATCAGGTAAAACTATTTTAGATCCGCTTGTGAAGGCCCAGAAATCAATAATTAGAGTCATATTGCGTAAGCCCTATAGGTTTTCTAGCGATCAGCTCTACAAACAATTTAATGTACTTGATGTTCGTCAAAACTACATAAAAAGGGTTATTATCCATGTACACAAAAATCTAGAAAATCTTCATAAAATTGAGCATAAATATATCACAAGAAGTCATACTAGAAAGGATCTCGTGGTCCCAGAGAGCAATACGACAAAGTATCAAAAGACATATACATATCTGGGACCGAAATTGTATAATAAAATCCCCCCAGAATTAAATATTAAGACATGCAAAATGTCCTGCATCGGTTCATTAATAACTAAATGGTTGATTGACTTGGGTAGGATGGAGTCTGAAAAACTATTAAATAATGTCACTTAAAGTTTTACATGGTTACCTAAAAATGGCACATTAAATATAAACTGAGTACATATTTTATTAGAAAAAATAAATAAAAACAACATTTTTTTACAAAATACATGTCTGACTTTTTCATCAGCAATTGGTTCCTTAGAACAGGCAATCTGCCTAGCTAGGAACTATGTTGACCTACAAGACATAATAACACTTGTACACATTTTTAATATTTACAGTTATCTTTAAATATATTATCATGTTATTATGTTATTTTGTTATTTAAATGTATATAATGTAATATAATAAATAAAAAAAAGTTCTGCGAATAGTGGACATCGCATCCAAAACAGTGTGTTTGTAATTTTCTCTCATTTAATAAATCCGTTGACCCAAATATACAATCCTTTCCTTATATATGTAACTTTACATTCCTACCAGTTATATCTATCCACATAACTTTCCCGAGCTGGCTACAATACCTGAAATAGTTTGAACAAAAATGACAATAATAATATGTTAGTCTACTACTGTTATGTGAATGCAATGGTCCATATTAACCTTTCGTCGCATTCAACATCAAGTTAAAGGAGTCTACATCAATTGCTGTGCTGCGACCTTGCTCTCTCAGTTATTAATTATATTGACAAGAACTCTGAATCCAGATATAATTCTGCAAGCATCATTATATTGAATCCGGAGACGTTCCATCGAGGTGGTTCGGTAGTTACGCATGTTTCACATGCATATAGATTAGTGCAAAATGCATTGAACAATGTTTTTTTTACACGGTTACTGTATTGAAACAATCTTCGGGCAATCATATTGGACAATACACTGATATTTCTCTTCATCGTTCAATATCTCCATCACCGGAGAGGTCTTCAGTGATGATGTGACCCAAGTATTTTACAATCGTAGATGTGCTCACCTCCCCACATCCTGGAATAAAGACCATTATTATTATTATTATGTTTTCCTCATTGAGTTTTACGCGAAACATCTGCTCGAGATTTTTTCCATGTTGGAATGTGATTAGTTCCGTCTTCTTGGGGTTGTACGTCATGTTATGGTCATTTACATATTCTTTGCATAATATTAAAAATATTATAATACGATAGCGTATTATAAGATTTTTATCCTTAGCCACCTATTCAAAATAAGGATTGCTAGAATAATTAAGTGGATGCAGCAGATTTTCGAAATCTGAAATGGAACATACGAAAAATGGATAGATGAAATGGCAAACGGTAGAGTTAAAACTTCACTTTGCTGCGCTCAGTCGATAAAGACGTTCGCTTAATTTAATTAAATTATGATAGAACTTTAATAAAGTAAAAGTTTTGTTACTTGGGACCTATCGTTCCGAAGTCTGAATTATTATTTTCTAAACTAAACATTGACATGGTAGACAGCGTATAGTTTTTCTAATGTGAGTATGAACTCAAAATTTGGGTAGTTAATTTAGAGGCTTATTTTGATCATCAAATGCAAGGGTTATTGCGTTACAACGAAATAAGAAAACTGATATATATCTTAGTCACAAAGTGAAGGGTACCAACATGTTCATTACAAAAATAAAGTTAGGCAATAAACATCTCATAAGTAAAGAATAACATTAGAATATTTCAATATTTGCTTAACAACTGTTCAATCTATTAAAGACCTTGGCGTCACTTTCGATAGCAAGCTTTCTTTTCGGGAACATATAAATGTGATTGTTAACAAATTTCTCAAACTACTTGGTTTCATCACTAGAATCACTTCTGACTTCAAAAACATAAATACCCTAAGAACTCTTTACTGCTCCTTGGTCCGCCCCCATCTTGAATATGCTTGTGTTATATGGTCTCCTTTTTATGCTATCCATATTCGTCATATTGAGTCCGTTCAACATCGGTTCCTAAAAGGAATTGCTAGGAGGCTAGGATTAGAACGAGGCAATTACTCATATAATGAAATCGAACAAACTCTAAACCTTCTCCTTTAGAAGACCGTCGGGAAAAATCTGATCTCATTTGTTTCTTCAAAATCATCAACTATATTATTGACTCACCTACATTATTACAACTCATCTCATTCAATATACCTTCTCGTAGACTCAGAAATAAAGAACTGCTCTTCCTCAATCAACACTCGACTAATTATGGTTATAATTCACCACTATCCAGAATGTGTAGAATGGTCAACTCACGTCAAGACCTTGATTTTTTTGGCATAAGCCTAAATGATTTTTGTCGCTCACTAAACAATTGAAGATATTTTATATTAATCTATTTTTAGCAAAGTCTTGACTTGACTTGACACTTCTATTTTCTTATGTTTATCTGTGTGTCTTTGCTTTCATATTCCATCCTTTATTCTTCTAATGTACATTTCCAAAATTTCGTGTTACTTTATTGTAAATTGGACGTTAGTCCGTTAATAAATAATAAATAAATAAATAAATAAATAAATAAATAAATAAATAAATAAATAAATAAATAAATAAATAAATAAATAAATAAATAAATAAATATAAATAAATAAATAAATAAATAAAAAATAAATAAATAAATAAATAAATAAATAAATAAATAAATAAATAAATAAAATAAATAAATAAATAAATAAATAAATAAATAAATAAATAAATTAATAAATAAATGAATGAATGAATGTATGAATGAATGAATGAATGAATGAATGAATGAATGAATGAATGAATGAATGAATGAATGAATGAATAAATAAATAAATGAATGAATGAATGAATGAATGAATGAATGAATGAATGAAGGAACAAATAAATAAATAAATAAATAAATAAATAAATAAATAAATAAATAAATAAATAAATAAATAAATAAATAAAAAAATAAATATAAATAAATAAATAAATATTTGAATTTTTCCTGCAGCTATCACTGTAAACGCAAAAGTTGCTGGTGTGAATCACTAATTATTAAAAGATACTTAAGTCTACAAACAAAAATTTTCAATATATTTTTCTTTCGACTCAGATCTACCATTTGACATAAAAAATTTCTGCCATACACAACTGTGATACAAAAATTTAAATAATGAAAAATCGGTTGATTTTTTTAAACAACCTAAGTCCTGGACCAAAGTTCTTTTAAAAATCACTATTTTAGTTTCATTTTCTGTGCTATCACTCGACCATTCATTGGTAGTCTTGTAGGCTGATTCAAATCGCTGCAAGCAATTATTGCCAGCAAGGATTTGAACCAGCAAGGCCTGGGTGGGAACCTGACGGTTTGTACCTCTTGGCTGTACCCTGTTAACAACTTTGATGGAAGATGAAGTGGAGGAAAAGTTCTTCCAAACTGTAGTCTGCAGGTTGAAAGTATCTTGATGATAGCGCCAACCTGTGATAAAAAATGGATTTTAAATAACAATTATTTGTTGACAAGAAGTAAATTTTATTTTCTTTTGGCAGGTATCTTTACGGGAAGAAAAATTCGATTCGAAATCCTTTTTTTTTTAAAGAAAGACAAACTTTCCCCTCAGATGTTTCCTCTTGGGACCTAATCACGTTCGGGATGCTGTGTGGTGGGTCTTTTTAGGAAGAGGAAGGAAAGTGGAGGGACCTTTGAGAAAGAAAAAGTTATCAGGGGTGGGTAGGAATCTACTGGTCAGTGTGTCCAGCAGTGACGGACGTGTGAATCCAATCCTCTCACCGCAGTGCAAGGCGATCAACCGAGAGAGAGTGCGGCTGGAGAGATAAAAAAAATCTTTCTCGATCCGGCCTAACATGCAGTTAGTGCAAAGGCATCCGCCTTCGAGATCCGGACAAACCTCACACCATGAACCCGGGCACCCCCGCTAAGTCACCAAACTTTGGGTGACCTATGGCAGAGATGTTGGTTATCCAATAAATGGTTCCCGAGGCAGTGGTACCCATACCAACCTCCCAAATTGAGATAACAAATATCCTGACGATATTCGATACTCGTATATTCCATTACCACCACGCTAAGCGTATATGTTGCTTGGGTTTCATCACAACTCAGAATCAACTCAACTCAACACCTCTTTCAAAAGACATTAAAAGATTAGAAAAAAAAATTAAAAACACCTTGTAACCTAACCTAACGAAACCTATTTAATAATTTTTTATATGTTTTTTAAATCACTTTTAATGACTTTTCAAATGACGTTTTGAGTTGATTTCATTCTGAGTTTTCTGGTCACCGTTGCTTGTGTCATGATGGAAGGCTTAGCTAGACTAGGAATTGAATGACGCCTGGTTGGAAACCCGGCGCATTGTCAACTGAGATTGTTTTAGATGCTCTTAAAATAATAAATCCACAATAAACCCTTAGAGCTCAGTATACATGTAAACAACGCAGCACTTGCAATAAATACACATCTCTTCACTCTAGCCTCGAAGGGTTAAAAGGTGTGTGGGGCCGTCGCTCCCCGCCCAAAGTTATTTAACTTATTGTTATTTCGGACGAAATAATTACTACTGTTAATGTTAACCCCTCGCGCCCCGGGGGGAGCGGCTCGCGTCGGGGTCGCGGGGTCAATCCGGGGGATGCTGGGCAGAGGAGGTCATTATTTGACCTCAGGGTAGTGTGAATTATTAAACGAATCTCTTATTTGACGTTGTAGGAGGTCTTGCATTGAAATAATCTGGTAAAAGGTTAAACCATATTAAAAGAAAATATTTACTTAGCCGTGGGTCAAATATACCACTTTTTGTTATATAATACGGTAGAAAAATAATGCTGAGAAAAAAACTTTAATTTGTGAGAAAACTTGCGATTATTAAGATTAAATATTAAATTTAATTATATGAAATATTAAATTTTAGATAAAATACTATTTCGTATATATTAAATAGCATTTATTCAATTCCAAAAGATAACAAATAAAGGTTAGCTAAAACGCTTTATTCTTGATTCTGAAATGAGAAAATCTGAAAGGCTTAATCTAAATATAGCAAATTTAAATTATTTATTAATAGGTATGCTTATTTACTTATTAAGTACAATAAATTATATTTTTAAATATTATCATAATAATATCGTCATTGCCGGTCCCGCTTATTTTGTGGATGACGGTGGATCCGAGGAACGGGCTATTTTTGGAACCAGTTCTTATTGGATATATAAAATGGTCCCCAACACTAACTGAACGAAGTCGAAACAAAAGCCGCCCGCAGGGCTTAGCAGCGAAAACCTGCGGAGCGGGTTTTAACTGCTAGTGAATGTTTAATTCTTGAATTTTTTTTCAGGTGAAATGTGGTTAAATTCTTTTATTGCCTGATATTTTAGATGATTTTGAAACCACTACAATATTAACAGATCAACTGTTAGTGAAGGTAGATCAGTGAGAAAAGATATCGTAACTTTAACTTTATGATTGTGAAAAAATTAAGCTACACTGCATTAGTAAAGAGCGCATATAAGAAGAAATTGAGGACGCTTAATATACAATGCATAAATAATCTTCACTTTTATAATAGAAATGATTTTTGAAAAGAAAAATTAAATTATCTATAATGCCGTGGACATTATATCCCACAATCAATTTGATAAGTCTTGAGACAGAGTATCAGGTGTTTTAACCACTGGAGCGTCAGTGCAATTTAAAACTTTTTTCTCCGATTGCTAGACATTTTTTGGTGATCATTTTGAATATTTGCCGCAAAATAAAAAAAAATCAAACCTCCGAATTTTGATATGGAGATATACAAACTGATTATAGACTCTACAGCCAATGAATTCACCTATCTTTTGACGGTTATTTTCGTAGGATTTATGAAAAAAATATTATAAAATCGTAAACTTCTACTTGATTACTTACAAATAAGAGAAATTTGCCAAAATTGACAGCAAAGCAATCCGAGGTATTTTAAATAGTGCAATATTGTGGCAAAAAGCGCTCCAGTTTAATTATGTCCAGAGGTCATGAATCCAAAACCCTTCAAACCGCTGTAGGTACCTATCTAAGATTCAACCGGTCAGTGGTTGAGCGGGCATCGCGTTTGGGTTCCACCCGGGCGTCCCGTGTTCGATTCCCCGGCTGGCTTAGTCTTCCATCACAACACAAGCAACATTTTCGGTTTTCTGTGGTGGTAGTAGGAGATTTTCAAACATTGTTGGGTTATTCGTAACCCGGGAATGTTTGTCTTTCTTTAAAAAAAAAAAGAAGAAAAAAAAAAAAGATCTAGAACCTTATTTTTCCAATAGAAAAAGTGTTTATTTTAAAGGCTTAACTTTCAAATGATTTTTTTATGCGTTGAACTGTTGTGAGACCAATAATGTTATAATAATCCTTGTCCACGATCCCAGGTTCGACTCCCCGCAGGCTGTATCGGTGTCGAGAAGTCAGGACACTTAGTCACCCGGTTATTGAGACATTAATCGTCGGCCAAAAGACAAAGTGCTACCCTTAAGAAATTACGATCGCCACCCTTCATCCTCCCCATTTCCCTCCCAACCCTGGCCCGACGCTAACAGTAAAGTTCGTTACTGCCCAAGTCTTATGTTTGCAAGTTTCTAAGTTCTGCGGAATGTTTGGTACTCATTTAGTCATTTTGGATGCTGCTCAATATGGTACATTTGGGATTGTGTTTGAAAGGGTAAGTATAAATTAAGGATTTTGGTTTTATGATCTGTGATAAGTAGCATCTAGTGAGTTAAAAGATATCCCGAATATCTGGACAATATTCACGAATTAGAAATTATTTCCTCACTCATCAAGCTTATGGAAAATTTAACAGATTCGTAAAATGT
This sequence comes from Glyphotaelius pellucidus, assembly GCA_936435175.1. Classification (NCBI taxonomy): domain Eukaryota; kingdom Metazoa; phylum Arthropoda; class Insecta; order Trichoptera; family Limnephilidae; genus Glyphotaelius; species Glyphotaelius pellucidus. The sequence goes on from OW386556.1 coordinate 10,262,186, forward strand.
GACAAAAATAAAGACGATTCTAAAATCACCAAATGTTTGTAGTTTCATCAAATGGATTTTGACTAAAAATATTATAATAAACCGTTCAGTTTTCAAATCCCAGTAACCGCAAAATTTTGGGTTAGAAAAACACTACTACTATTTTAATAGTGCAAAAACTTTTTTTTACATTAATTCCATATAGGAGGATCTGAAGAAAATAATTTCTCTCAGGCCCTATGTCATCTTCGCAGATACTGTATGGAGGGTCTTTTTGAGAAGAGGAAGGACAGGCTGGCAGGCTGGCTCCACAGCAGAGCTGTTGAACTCAATTACGAGCCATAGAAGCGATTCGTTCTCATGTGGCAAACGTTTGGCATGTTTTGGTCGCGCGCTTTTGCGCGCGTTTGGCGTGTTTCCCGATTATGCACCGGTGCCGAACGGATTAATGACACTAGTTCCTCGGAGCGTCTTCCATTGTAATATAGGTAGAACAAATACAGTATACCTACCTGATGCCTGTGTTCTACAGAGCGGCCACAGCATGAGGCCAATATAAGTGGATTACAATGTTAAGTTAGGGGAATCTATCAAACGGACCGCCCATTTCTGCGTAGTAAAGTGTTTTTTTTAGGTATTTTGGAACTGCAAGGTGGCTGCCAAATTAAACAGTGGGGCGGACTTGCGATTTGCACAGGATTAGCAGTTGGGTTCTATCAAAATAGCTGTACAGTACGCCCACCCTTTGGGAGGCTAATTTGACTCTGGCTTCTATGGAGCCGCGTGCCTGAGCCGGTCACTTACAGTCGTGAATAGAAAATCTTTTCATCTACGTTTTATTATTTTAGAATCAATTTTTAATTTAAATATTATGGTTATGTTATTATTAATTCGGCTTTTATATTAATAAAAACCATTTTTCGTATTCATGATTTTGATGCCATATAATATGGTTGCGTAGAACAATTCACTTTCGTTCGGAGGCGGGTGCGGTGCGAGTCTAAAACAACAATTTCGCTGAAAAAACTGCCCAAAGGAAGGAAGGATTATGGAGCCAAGACTTACCGTGTCCACTTTCTAATGGTCATTTGCCGCTGGCTCTGTGGTCCTTTTAACAATTTAATAGTCTTTATAATAGTTCAATAGTTAACATTAGTCTTTATAACAGTTCAAACACACTGGCGGCTGGCGAACTATCAAACAGGTCACACATTGACCGGCAATTGCACTTCTTAGCAAAATAGATTCTTCCTAGCAGAACACAATACAAAAAAACATGGCTACATCTGCATCTGCGGCGGGTAAAATAATGAGATCACTAATTGAACTTATTGCGTTATTTCAAATCAAGTAGAAGGTACACATTTTACCAACACTCTAATCGGTTTGCTTGTGCGACAAGTGAAAAAACAACACACTCGCGGCAATAGAATGGAGCGATTACTGGGTAAAGTTTAAAGTTTAAAGTTTTCCAGCACTAAATCGTAAACAAAAGAGAATACTGATTGGCGTAAACATAATATGTGAAATCTAAAAATAATCACGAATTTAAATTAAAATTAATACTTAAATTGAAATTGCTATTCTACTCTTCATAGAAAAATCGCAACTGAGGTGGCTTGGGCATGTACTAAGAATGCCTGATGACCGAATTCCGAGGAAGATACTATTTGCGATTCCAGAGGGTAGACGTCCAGTGGGCCGCCCCAGACACAGCTGGGCGAGGCAACTCCAGAATCTGTGTGAGGAGAGGATGGGACTGCCATGGACGGAGGCCGAACAGTCAGCTTAAGACAGGGACGTATGGAGGAGCCTTGTCGATGCAATGGGTCCCCGACCCGAATAGGATAAGGGGATGAAGATGAAGATGATGATGATGACTTAAATTGAAAAATTACCTGAAACTACTGTAAGATTTCATACCTATTTTTATTCTTTCTTTCAAATATTGAAATCTATTATTGATAAATCTTGAGTTTTTCTTACTTATCTTTTTGTTATTTTTGGAATATTTATTTTTTACATACGTACATGATTTCATATATAACTGAGCATGAATTCCCTCACAAAACACAAGAGCCTTATCTATTTACAGTGAGGAAAAGCTATTTTTATATTCCTTTATAACACTGTATAACATGTAAAAAAAAATATGTTTATTAATGAATGATAAAAATATTAATGTATTCCGGATGTTGAAATAATGACAATTCATTTTTTAAACATGCTTTATTTATACCATGAACGGTTTATTTAATATCTCAGTGCATAAAATAATATCAAATATTATGTATAAATTTTATCTTTCTTTGTAACATCTTGAGGAAGATGTATGAGACGGCAATACATTATGCGGAAATAAGAAAAATATGACAATACATAATATGTTCAGGGAATTGAACCTACTGCAACCCCGTTCCCGCGAGGGGCTCGTTATTGGCACGTGAAATTATTATGTCATGCAACCCTCTTAAGGCAACAATACTACTCACTACCTACTTAGAATGTAGATATATTTGAGGTGGTCTTTGCAGCTTGGCCTTGTAAGCAACATCAAATTCAGTATCAAAAAGATTATTCGAAAAAAATGCCTTCTTCGGCACCCCAGATTTCTTCTACTATTCACATTCACGTCATGATATATTCTTCTTACTCTCATTTCTTCGTTCGTTCACTCTTCAAAGGTGAACAATAAAAAATCGTATTAGAATAATACTCCACTCAATAACAGCATTAAAAAAAAGTTTCATCTAACGGCAGCTTAAATAAAGCAATGCGCGACGGGTGGATGAATACCGAAAATATTCCATAGAAATCCAGAATTTATATAGCGCAATCTGCAGCGGGCAAATAGAATGCACAGCGCCTTATATTGCAATTCGAAATTTGAATAATTAAAATTGGAACTAGCGCCGTGCGGCGGCAAAATTAAAAGCGTGAGACAGAATGAAAATCTATTCCATATAACTGTGTATGGAATATTCCGTATTTATGTATTTTATCTCGCTCTTTAGTCGGCGCTCGAGGAAATTTTACACTGGGTTTTCACCAAGTATATTGAAGATTTGAGATAGTCTGAATATTTAATATTTTATTTCACACATCAGCAGTTCTGGAAAAACTTATAAAAATCGTAAACAAAAAGCATTGTTTGAAATGGTCAGGTTTGGTGTTTGTAACTCTAGTTCAATGAACTGGGATTTGTCGTGGATTTAAATGTCCTTTTCAAAATTGCAACTCAGTACTCAAAACTGGAAGAATTCACACAAGCGATACAGCACCTACTCTACCTATAATATAATATTTTAATAGAACTGGAAGAATTCTGACAAACGATACAGTATCTATTACCTATAATTTAATATTTTAACAGAACTGGAAGAGTTCCGACAAGCGATACACCAGCAAACAGTCCCTATCTTAACTATAATAGAACTGGAAGAATACTGATAGAACTGAATAAAGTACCTACCTGCCTATTATATAACATTTTAACAGAAATAGAAGGATTCTAGATAGTACATAGGTTCTTTATTAAATACCTATAATATAAAATTTTAACAAAACTGGAAGAATTCATACAAGCGATACATTATCTATATAGTATATAGATACTTTGGTAGACACCTATAATATAATATTTGAAAGAAACTAGAAGAATTCATTCAAGAGATACAGTACCTACCAACATATAATATAATATTTTAAAATAACCGGAAGAATTCAAGCAAGCGATACAGTACCCACCTACCCATAACATAATATGTTCAGAACTGGAAGAGTTCAGACAAACGATACGATACCTGCCTACCTATAATATAATATTTGAAAGAAACTAGAAAAATTCATTCAAGAGATACAGTACCTACCAACATATAATATAATATTTTAAAATAACCGGAAGAATTCAAGCAAGCGATACAGTACCCACCTACCCATAATATAATATGTTCAGAACTGGAAGAGTTCAGACAAACGATACGATACCTGCCTACCTATAATATAATATTTGAAAGAAACTAGAAAAATTCATTCAAGAGATACAGTACCTACCAACATATAATATAATATTTTAAAATAACCGGAAGAATTCAAGCAAGCGATACAGTACCCACCTACCCATAATATAATATTTTAACAGAACTGGAAGAATTCAGACAAACGATGCAGTACCTTCCTTTAATATACTATTTTAATAGTGCTGGAAGAATTCAGAGAAATTTTGTGATACAGCACTTCCCTCTTTATAATACAATCTTTTAACAGAACTGGAACACTACCTAACTATAACGCAACATTTTATCAGAAAATTGTTTTAATAAAATTGTAATTTTCAAATTTGAACCAATGACATTATTGTCCTTGTTCCGATGCGTTCATTATCATTATGCGTTGATTATTCACGTTATTAAATGTGATTTTTCACGAGCCTGCGTTAGTAAGGAAAAGATAGTATAGATAATATTTCATTGAAATGAAATTCTGTAGCGATAGTAACTAGCAGTGAATATGTTAGCATGTGTGTCTACATTTGAAAATGTATTGTTTTAGCAGTTATACGACCTATGCAAAAATTCATTTTGATTGGAATTGATGTTGCATCTATCAATGTAGAAATGGGTATTTTGTCTACTGTATCGAGTCGGTACGTGGAAATTTACTTTGTTTAACAACTCAGGGCAGTCAACTTTTGAGTTAATAATTTTGTACAAGAGCATCTGATCAGCAACAACCCTTCTGTTGAGGGTTGAATGATTTTAAATTGAGGAATTTGAGAAATCGTGAATTTGTGAGTTTCGATATTATCTTTATTGAATGTTTTCTAGTTTCAGGAGTTTGAATTGAAAATCAAAATAGAAAATAAATCGAAACATTGTAAAAGGTCCCGTAACAGAGATTAAAATAACTCGGTTTTTCTGCTTTCTTCATCAATAAGAGCGTTAAAAACAGATGGCATTCAAATATCAGCTTCTTCGGTGTAGTTTATATTCTTCCTCTGTAATCTCGATTCTCGTCAATAAATATTTAAAAAATTATGAAACGAATGAGTCTTTGCGATCTCCCGGTATTTGAATTACTCTAGCTGGTGTTCACTCAAACATAAATCACTAGCGGGAATTGTTATAGCTATGGGTGGCCATAGGAGTATAAATGGCTATAGATTGTCAGCACGAAGCAGACCTACTCAAGGATGATAAAGGAACAAGTATTATTTTGTCTCTTTGGTAGAAATTCGGAGCAAGTCGAAATTAATAAGCCTTTAAACCGTAAAGATAGTGACAAAAATTAACTTAGTCAGTAGGTAATAAAATTATCTTGTAGTATATTTACTAGAATTTTAAGTCGTTCCTTAAACGTGAATTATTTGTAGTTATTGTTTATGTTGAGCCTTTTAAGATCTAAAACGCAAATATTTTCGGTTGTACAACGATGAGGGAATGACCAAGTGATTCAAATACTTTCGGCTTAACATAAGTTGGCAAAACCGAATGTGTAAGAGCAGATGCATGCATATCAATGAAGCAAGCAGTATTGGCCAAGACAGAGTTTTCTGACAGACAGAGAAAAGGCGTAACAATTTACAAATAATTAACGATTCAAGTTAATGCACCTAACTGACGAGGCAGATTTGGCATGTTTGTATTTGCGATCAAAAGAGGAGTTGATCGACGTTTATCGGCGACTGTTCGAATACCTCAAAATACCTCAGGAGCATGGACGATCGATAAAACCCCGTTCAACACGATATTGACTAAATCCGTCATCTATGGTTAGTTATCAATATTTGCGAGCACGGTCAATGATTGATAATAGAGAAATTTCCACCGTCGATTTATAAATTTAAGCGCAGCTTCCATAGCATAGCATCAAATAAGTTTCTGTTAACTTATTTTTAACAATGCCATTTGTTATGCAAAATTACTGACTTTTTAATTATTTATTTATTTATTTACGCCCTAGTGGGCTTTTACAAGATAAGTAAACAAGCAATACAGTTGTGTTAGGTACAAAGTATACAATATATAATGATTTATGATTAAATTAAGGCGAATTAAAATTAATAGTATGTAGTAAAGAAAGCAAATCTGTATAAAGATTCATAGAAATATAAAAATAAAAAAGTGTATTCACCAAGGAGTCGTGAAATCATACATCTTGGTAAAGTGATGGACGGATTGAACAAATAAAGGTCTTACAATTGAAAAATCACATACGTAATCCATAGACTTAAATAATGCATCTAAGACGCGATCAATGTATTCCAATCGATCTTTGGGAAAAAAAGTGATTGAAATGTCACTAAAGATCTCATTAACTAATTAACTCCCTTTTTGAATCAAAAAGTAAATGCAGACTGACAATGCATATTTAGGTTAGTATTTCAATTAAACGTTACGGACTTGCTTGGCGTTTGTGGAATTTGAATTTGGTGGAAAGTGAATTCATAGAAAACAACATCAGAGTTGCCAGCCTATATCAATTTCTTTTTTATTCCCTGTCAATGCCGATTCGGCTGACAAAAGTGAAACCGTGCTCGATAAATCGATAAAAAATCTTCGGAAGTCACGCCTATTCATGAAATATTACGGAAGCTTGCTCAACCCGACCTTAAAAAAACTGCATACAATAATTATATTAAATTTATAAAAAAACATATTATTTTCTGCAGTAAAATGTGTTTCTCGCGTGCCTGTAAAATAAAATGTATTAAATTTTCTTCATTATCAAAGCATGCATTAAGCGGAAACCCATATCGGAACTTTCATTAATTAAATTCAAATTCGTAATTCGTGGCGTTCGAAATTCAAATTTGTTTTTCGAATTTGCCAGACATACGTTCCACTGAAATCCAGAGTCATCGATGCAAATTAAACAAGTGAACTCTCATTTGTGGATTCGAATTCGCCTTTGCCGTAGAAAATAGCATTCTCTCCTTTCTCCTCGTGGAATTTCAAGGGACGGTGAGAGAGATGGGTGCTTGTTTGTAGGGGTGCCTTTGCAGGGGGTAGAAATGGAGTTAAGGTTTATTATGGACTTCCTTTTCCACAGTCTGTTTTCGCGGTTTCTGTATTGAATCATATGCTTATTCCGTTTTATATCGAAATATGGAATTATTCGGTTGAATATTTGTATATCTAAATGGAAGATTTTGGGGAATTTTAGATAACGTTCTATTTGTTACTTAATCGAAGTACGATTTTCATGTTTTCCGAAATGCAAAGTATAAAATCTGAATAGAATTCAAAGAAAAATAGTTAGCTCTACAATTTCCCCCATTTGAAGGTTTTATAAACGTAAGCCACATGTATTTTTTTTACATTTGGCTCCACACACGAGGCTCTGAGGAAAAAATCCCTTCAGGGCCTATGCTGTGTGGAGGGTCTTTTTAGGAAAGAAAGGAAAGGAAGTTCTGGGAAGAAAAAAGATATGAAGTGTGGGTAGGAATCTAGGGGTGAGTATGTCCAGGAGGGACGCACACATGAATCTGGGTAGGGCGATATTCATAAAGAGTCCTGGTGGAGAGATCAAAAGGTCTCCTTCAACTAGTCTGAATGGCGTGGCAGGTCGGATCGGGAGAGGATGGTTGAAGGGAGTCCCTCTGGCTTCTCCAGCCGTACTCTCTCGGAACATCGCCTTGCACCGCAGTAGGAGGGATGGATTCATACGTCCGCCACTCGTGTATGCACTGACCCACCCTCACGGCATCCCCAAAGATGATATAGATCCTGAGAGGAATTATTTTCCTCAGAGCCTCCTGTGTGGAGTAAAAAGAAAGAAAAAAAGATCTCGCCTACATCTCCCGATCCGGCCTACCACGCAGTTGGCAGGCAAATGCATCTGCCGCAAAGTTCCGAACAAATCTCACACCATGAACCCGGGCATCCCCTTAAGTCAACAAACATAGCGAACTACTTGGGGTAACCTGTGACAGAGGTGTTTGTAATCCAATAAAGGGTTTCCGGGGCGGTGGTGCCCATATCCGCCTCCCAAGTTGAAAACAATCAAACATTGATATAAACCTGACGCATTTGACAGAATCAAAAATGTATACCTACTTTTTTAACTATTATAATGTTGGTGAATTGTGGCACTAAGTCAAAATGTTTATTTTTTAAATTATGGATTTTGAAAATTTTAAGTTGAGTTATTTTTTTATACAATCATCATAAAGTTATGCTTTGAAAGTACGAGAATCTAAAATTATTTTTAAAAGCAATATCAATATCAGAACTGAGTCATTTGTACCTTGAATGTATTCTTTAGTGGGCAATACTCTCTTGGAAGTTAAAGATGTGCTCAACTGCACCTAAGATAGTTTTATATAGGCTTTAATAACATACTTCAACAATAATAATCAGTGTTAGCATAATACTGTTCTTCTGCATAAGTTCTACATAATTTAAATAGCATATTTCACTTCATGATTACTCCCTGAACAAAATTCGAATGTATAACGCGTGTTGTAAAAGCCCGAATAGGCGTCTAATAATATAAACAAATAAATAAATAAACAAAAATACTTTTCCTAAAACTTGCAAATACCTCAGTGGAAGTTTTCCAAGTGAGGTGTTCACACAACATTGCTGCTTAACCGTTCACGTACCGTTACTGATCAGTAGACATCGGATTTAAAGCATTTGCATATTTGCATATGCAAATGCATATATCTCTCAAATAACGGCGTTATTGCATATTTTAGCCTTTTTCCCCAATTTTTTTTTATTTTTTTTTTTATAGTTAATACCGCACAAGAGTCCCAACTGCTCCCGTCTGGAGCCAGTGAGACTATGGCATCCCCAATCGGGGTATGTTGTGAGGCTGAAGGTAGTGGGGAGGGGAAGGAGATAGGGAAGAGGAAGGTGGGGAAGTACCTGGCTATTCAGATCTGGTCACTAAACACGGCTAAAGCCATTTTCAAGCAACGTTTCAATTCTGAATGGTGGGTCTTACACCAGGGCGATACTGATAGTATCTTCCACTCTGGAACGTGCCGCAAATATACTACATATTATTTTAAATGAATAAATTGTGAAATAACACAAATATCAAATAAAATTTATTTGCGCACGCCGGGTTCGAACCCGCGACCTTCGGATTGTGAGTCCAGAGTCTTACCTCGGGACCACGGAGGCCGTCAAAATGCATATTTGATGCATATTTCGTGATGCATATTTCGTTATGCATAATCAATGATGCATATTTCGTGATGCTGCGCCATACATGGTGAAAGCTGGCCAAGCTCTGCAAACTTTTTTTCCAAATTTACGGCACATTACCTGCTTGGCTCATCGGTTTAATCGCCTTGTAGAAGAGATGAGGCAAGAGTATGGGAATGTTGACAAATTGATTTCCTCTACGAAAAAGTGTTTTTAAAATCATCATCGCGTGTGCAGTCTTACAAAGAAAAGCAATTGCCAAATCTAGCATTGCCGCCTGAACCTACAATAACTTGATGGGGTATTTGGCTAAAGGCGATGTTATTCGATGCTGAAAATTTTGAGGCCGTAAAACAAGTACTTGGTCGATTTGACAGTTCTGGGGCCATTGCAATTCAGTCAAGCAAGCTAGTATTTGAAGAAGCATCCATTAAACAGAATATTGCCCTCATCTCACAAGTTACCAGATGCCATAGAAAAAATTGGAAACAAAAAACCTTCCTCTCTTTAAATCAAAAGATATACTGGAAACAATGACCTAACTCGCCATCTTAATCCAATATCAGAAAATATTCATAAAAAGTTAGACGCTATTTTAAATTATTATTTTAAGAACCCGAGTCTTGAAGACATGCAGAACATAATGCCTACATCAACGGCACAGGTCATTAATAGGTATTTGACGGCCAGCGTAGTCTGGTGGTAAGGCTCTTGACTAGCATTTCGAAGGTCGCGGGATCGAATCCCGGCGTGGCAAATAAATGTTATTTGATTAATTTGTGTTATTTCACAATTTATTTATTTAAAATAATATACAGTATATTTGTGGCACGTTCTAGAGTGGAAGATACTCTCAGTATCACCCTGGTGTAAGACCACCATTCAGAATTGAAACGTTGCTTGAAATGGATTTTGCCGTGTTTGGTGACCAGATCTGAATAGCCAGGTACTTCTCACCTTCTTCTTCCCCATCTCCTTCCCCTCCCCACTACCTTCAGCCTCACAACATACCCCAATTGGGGATGCCAAAGTCTCACACTGGCTCCAGACGGGAGCAGTTAGGACTCTTGTGCGGTATTCATATAAAAAAAATTACCTCAAACCGTCTGTACAAGCACAGAAACAAATCTCTCAAACACTTAGATGTTAACAGATAAAGCGATATCCACCGTTACTGAATGACTAAGGTCACCCGCGATCGTTCTGTAATCCTTTATTCGCGCTTAACCCCTCAACATTCAAATAATTAATGAGCGCGTTAACTTTACAATGTATTATACAAATAATGATGAAAACTTTAAATTCACAAACCCTCAATTTGATTATTATTTCTAAAAGCGCCACTTTCCGTTTCTAAGTGCCAGTAGTGTTTGACCGCATCAAATATTCAATAAGGGGTGTGTATTTTAAAGTTGTATTTGCCGGTTACAAGGTATTGTATTAAAACATTTCGGTGGTTGGCTGAATGGCCACCGACTTTAAAAATTCATGCGCGACCGTGCAGGGTTCACTCCAATGCGGGAAATAAGAGTTGCAACTTGGGGTTAGAATAATCATTGTTCGAAAATGGTCCGAAACATTGTTAGTAGTACAAACCAAGTTCATATATTTTCCTTTTCAAATCAATATTTCTGCAAATGTATCCATTTTGGAATAACTAGTCATCCATAATAGGCAATCTGCCTACAACACAATTTAAGATATATCGGATACGTTGCTCGCCAAATTGAGGAGTCCGACTTGGAGCAGCTCCTAGTCAATTGCAAAGTGAAAGACATCAGAAACAGAGGAAGGTTACCAATACTTATATCATATCTTATTCTCTAAAAGAAACACACAAAATTATATCCCTACATTATTAAGAACAATATTTTAAACAGAGTAAATGTAATAAGAGATCTTGGATTTCTATTAGATATTATGCTTCTTTTTCAATCTCAAGGCGAACGTATCACGTCGAAAGCTTTGAAAATGCTGGGATTTATACTGAGAGTAAGTTCAGTTTTCAAAAATCCACAAACATTCAAAACTCTTTACATATCCTATATCAGAAGCTACCTGGAGTATGCTTCTACAGTATGGAACCCTCATTGTTCTGTATATGAAGCAAATCTAGAAAGAGTTCAGAAAAATTTTATGAAAAATGTCTCTTAACGTGTGCGAGATGATGAAAACTATGTCCCCGTAAACCTTAAATCTCTTGATCAACGCCGAGATATCAGAGACCTATTAATTCTCTATAAGATTATTGATAACTTCATTGATAGCCCAAACTTACTACAAAATATTCATTTCAGATGTCCATTCTCGATCTCCAGAAACATTTTATATCCCTAAAAGCAATACAAATTATCTTGAAAATATATTTATAAGAAGAAGCTGTAGCACTTTTAACAGATTATGCCCTAATATCAATGTGTTTAACACGAACCTTGCTAAAATCATAAAAAAATTTTGTGCATTCATAAAAAAATGCATTCATAAAAAAATAACACTCGATCGAATGCCACATGTTTAACTAAAAACTCAGTTATGCATTGATTTCCGTATTTCTCTTTTTTTTAGTTCACCACATTTTCTCTTCTACTTTTAGCAGTTCGAATTTAAATAAAATCACTTCCTGAAAGATATTATTGATATCATTAATAATATGTCGAACCACAAATTTACTGCTTTCTATCAAAAAAAATATATGTATATATTTTAACCACGGATATTGGAAGGACTGAATCTCAATCAAAAATCAACCCCGTCGTATCAATATAGGTTTCAACATTCTACGAAAGACACAGGCGTCTGTATATGATAAAGTTAAATAGGTATATGCTATTTATTTGTCGCAAAATAAATACATGCCAGTAGATGCGAAAACATAGAATGTACACAGAGAGAGGAGGTTATGAAAATGACATTTGTAGAGGGAACAGCACGAAATAATGCGGTAATTTTATTTGACGTCTTCTGCCGGCTCTCCTTTATTTATTCTTTCAAGCACCGACCGCGTTATACATAAAAGGGTTTAATTTTATCGCCATGTATTTTATTTGCGCGATTTTGTTTCTATTTGTCTTTTAGTAAATTGGGTACAGAGTACGTAGTCGCCTATTAATTTCTGCGAAATTTTATCTTGTTTGAAGGAATATGTGGCCCAGAAGATACATCCTAGACTCATGTGGAGGAAGATTTTTTTTTTACATTAGCTCCTGAGGATAATTCCCCTCAGGACCAATGTCATCTTTGGAGATGCTGTGTGGAGGGTCTTTTTAGGAAAGAAGGGGAAGTTCTGGGAACGAAACAGGTAAGAGGGAAGGGTAGGAATCTAAGGTTCAGTGTGTCTACGTCATCCGCCGCCGTTGCAGACAAACCTCACCCCAAGAACCTGGGCACTTATACTAAGTCACCAAACGTAGCGAACCACTTGGGATGATCTGTGGCGAAGGTGTTGGTTGTTCAATAAATGGTTCCCGGAGCGGCGGTACTCATTCCCGCCTCCCAAATTGTTGTGGAAGATACTAAGCATAACCAAGTGAACGGAAATTAAATGACAAAATTCTGATTAAATCAGAGCAATACTGAGAGTATTTTCCACTGTGGAACGTACCGCAAATATGCTATATATTATTTTGAATGAGTAAATTGTGAAATAAAACAAATCAATCAATTAAAAATATTTTCGAACGACTCAACGAATTTGAACACTCGATCTCAGGATTGCTAGTCGAGAGCCTTGCCCCTCGTTCACGGAGGCCGGCATTAGCAGAAGCAGAATGACGTATTTGACAATTTATTTTCATAATCAAAGTGCTGCATGGAAATGACAATGAGAAAAATCATGTTCAGATTTCATGAAAACTCACCGTTCGAGAGATTTGCTACTTCAAAAAAAGATTTTCCACCTTAAAATTGCTTATTACTATTTACTGTACCCGTATATCTATTTATTTTAATATTGAGACCTCTACAAATAGTACTACATGTCTGTATTTTTCTAGATCTCTAATGTGCCTTATTTGGATACCAGATGGATCACTTTTGCTAACATAAAGGCGCATTCACACGAGGCCACCCGCAGAAAGAGGAACGTGGGGCATTACCTATACTGGACAAGTCCACAAATGTTCATGTGACGGGGCGACTGCTGCTTTATTTGAACAACATTTTACACAACGGACGAAGATAATGTGTAAATATTCAACACTCAAACTGATTACTGCGCTGAGGTCATTATTATCATATCCGTATGGTTCTGCTACCAAGAACTCCGTTGTAATGAGTTCACGTCAAAATAAAGCATAAGACTATCTATGTTACATTAGTTGTTCCATTTAAAGGTTTTCACTTGGGTTTTATTTAAGTGATTTGAAAAATTGTAGCTAAGAAAAGTGAAATATACTAATAATAAAATGCGTAACAAAAAAGGAAGGTCATAGAATAGTAGGGGCATCCATGAATGATCTAGGAGATGAGTAACTCTCTTTCTCTCCGATGGCACTACAGCCCATATCGAGCCTTGGCCTCCCGCAACATTCGCCTCCAACTCCTCCTATCCTCAGCGGTTGACTTCCAGTTTGTTATCTGGCGAAGCTGTGCTGCATCCCCTCTTACCTCGTCTTCCACCTCAGCCTGGGTTTTCCCACTTTTCCCTTTCCAACTGGGTGTCCAGTCAAAATTCTTTTTGGGACGCGTGTATCCGGCATTCTCTATTCATGTCCAGCCCATCTCGACCTGAGGAGTCTCATGTGGGCTGAGATATTAGGGGCCAGATATATATCGTACAGTTCTTTGTTGTGCCAGATGCGCCACTGTTCTCCCTTTTTCACGGGTCCACATATTCTTCTCAGCACTTTTCTTTCAAAAGAATCTATCGTTTCAGCCATCTTTACTGTCAGTGTCAGCGCGTCACATCCATACGCCAATACAGTTCTAACAATGAGTAACTATAGTTGTTAAATAATCGAGAGATCGGCTGTGACTTTAAGGAGTGTGGCGCAGAGTTAAAAATGTCAAATTGTGTGTAGTGTGTATTGAAAATGTGTGATGCACGATAAATGAAGGAGGGCATAGAGTTGGTGTTGCACCGATGGAGGCTAAGAATTTTGTCAAATTTGGTTCGTTTGCTGGGAAGTCGTAGTTGGATTTGTTGTAGGAGTTGGGCAATCCATGACTGATCTTATATACCGATGTGGGTTAGGATTTGGCACCTGTCAAATCCGCACTTTAAGAATGAGTTGTTTTAAAAAATTTGACGATTTCATCAAATATTTGAAGTTAATTTTCACGTTCTGTGTAAGTTTTATTCAAGTTCTGTTATTACATCATTATACATTCTGTTATTGCTTCATAAAACTAAAATCATCACAGAACTTGAATATAACTTACACAGAACGTGAAAATTAACTTCAAATATTTGATGAAATTGTCAATTTTTTTTAAACAACCCATTCTAACTGTTGTCGGCACCCGTCATTCAGTTGTCAAAAACCTCATGCCCAGTAACGACCTTATATGGAACATTATATGAATAAGCATTTAACGTTATCGAACCTTACATTATAGGAATAAACAGTTAATCGTTTTCGATGTGGAACTTCATGGTTATCTGAAGTGTCGTTCGCCGGGAGGTAACTGATTTTCTATGGTACCTGTGGTCTTTTACCAACTCTAGTATTGTGCAAATCAACTATACTAGGGTAAGCCCCACTATATGAATCCATAAAACTTTCTGCGTAAAGTACGCTTCATTGTGTGATTCTCATTTTGGTGTGTGGCAGATAAACTTGCATCGAGATCATATGTGTTCAAATGGCAGAAAGGAGAACCATGTCATTTTCTCTGACCCTTTGAGGTTATGTGAGTCAACTGCGTCATCTCACATTAGCCGACTTTTCAAAATTAATTTATTAATTATTTGACTAATAGAATATCGGCGCAGTGTGCATTGTCCACGTTTGAGCAGAAAGGAACAGCGAAACGGTACGTTACCTGCCCCCGCCGCTCCCTGACCGTGTTCGTGGAACCAACCAGCCCCTCTGTCCTCTGCGCCGATTCTTCTGTCAGCAACCCCTTACGTACATACTTGTAGTCAAACAAGGTTCTACAACTATCGGATTACTTTTTTAAAACTATTTTATCATTTTATTTTAAATTAGTTCCACACCGCAGGCCCTGTAGGAAAACTATTTTTATCGGGCCTCCCATTGACGTGCAATGTGATGAATCGAGTCCAGCTGGAGAGGTCAAAATTTTTCCCTCAACCAGTCTCTTCCGATCCGGCCCGCAATGCAAGAGGGCAAACGCGGATGAGTCTGCCCACTTACTGCCTGGAAGGTCGGATCGAGGACTGACTCTTGGAGGGAGACTTTTTGACCTCTCCAGCGGGACTATCTCTGCCCATCGTTTTAAACAGCAGTGGGAGGGATGGATTGGGACTGCTGGACACACTGATTCCCTGATTCCTACCCACCTCTCGAACCTTTATCAGAATTGTATCCCTTTCCTTTCTTTAAAAACACCCTTCACACAGAATCATCAAAGATGGCATATTTCCTGGGAGAGATTGTTTTTTACTCAGAACTTTCATTGTAAAGCTAATGTAAAATTTTAAAATATATATATACATATATTTTTTTTTACACGAGCTCCACACAGGACGCTCTGAAGAAAATAAATTCCCTTAGGGCCTATGTCATCTTTGGGGATGCTGTATGGAGGGTTTTTTAAGGAAAGAAAGGAGAGGAGAGTTCTGGGAAGGAAAAAGGTATAAGAGATGGGTAGGAATCTGAGGTTCAGTGTGTCCTGGTCATCCACATAGACAAACCTCTCCCCATGATCCCGGACACCCCTGCTAAATCACCAAACGTAGCGAACCACTTGGGGTGACCTATGGCAGAGGTGTTGGTAATCCAATAAAGGTTCCCGGGGCGGCGGTACCCATTCCCGCCTTCCAAATTGCAAATATTACAGTCAATTAACATTTACGTTTGTTGCGTAAGTGAAATAAAATATTGTTTGAAAAAAAAACGGAAAGATGAAGGTGTTTAGCGCCGCAAACGAGAAATAGAAGATATGAAGAAACGTTATTACTAAATGCCAAAGGTTGCACTTTCGCTTTTAGAAAATCTTTTTATGCGAAAAATTGACAAAATATTTGATTGTACTCGTAACAAGAGAAAGTTTGAGAATTCTCGCCTTTTGGGGGATTGTTTCGACTTGGCTATACCTCTCTTACTTAATATGTAGAAAATATTTTAATATAATTACAAAACACACGCCCGGGGCCGCGGACCGCGAAAGATTTGAAATTCTCCTACGGAACTGACCGCCGGCCCCGCTCCCCCCGCTCTCCCCCACCCACTACCTACTTCTTTGTTTGTCCCCGTAATGAAAATTTCAAACATTTCCGCAATGAATATTAAACGCATTTCTGTCCAACCGCCACTGAGATTTGTTTTGTTTTTTAATTTAATAAATGGTGTCCGCCGTACCCGTCTTTCCCCTTTCAACCTAAGTCCTACGTACAAAAGATGGCCCTTTGATATAATTTCACAAGCACTCTTATTATTTTATTTTATTGTTTGGGACAAAAGTAGAGTTGATGATTATTATATCAAGTTATTTTATGCAGTGCGGATGTGTTAATCCGTAAGTATTGTGAATTTCGTGAACATTTGCATAATTATGCCCAAATCTTGAGCAAATATTATAATAATATTCCACATACAAGAGAACGAAAGGTTGCGCGATTTAAATTTGAATATTTTCGGGGCATTTTAAAAGGTTAAGCGGATTAACGGCCGCCCTGTGTTTGGAAAATTTAAACAGTGCTTTAAGAATATTATTTTGAGAAATTTGTTTATTTTGAAAATGCGTAGGTCTTAAAATAGTCTCTGAATCCGACATTATGTACGCGAAAATGAATTCAAGTTCGCCTCCTTGTCTAGAGTGATGGACGCCGCTTGCATAAATATTGATTATAAGTCAGAAAATCTGTTTGTGAACTAAAACATCAAGTAAAGACATCGTAAAAATTTCAAGGTTTTTTCTATAAAAAATTCAAAATTAATCTAACTATTTTTTAAGTTACAACGTAATTTTTTGCATAAGCTTTAGAGTTTAAAAATTAGTCTTGCTTTAAAAACTTCACACGTGTCTTGTTGACTTTTATAACAGAAGATGTTGAAGATTTTGTTTTTATTTTTTCGTTGTTGTTTTTCAGTTTGGTAGGTATGGGTGCTGCTGCCCCGGGAACCATATACTGGATAACCAACACCTCTGCCATATGCCACCCAAATGCTACATTTGGTGATGTATCAGGGGTGCCCTGGTTCATAGGGAGAGGCTTGTCTAGGTCTTGATGTCGGACGCATCTGCTCACTTATCGCCTGGCAGGCTAGATCGAGGACTGATTGGTTGAGAGAGATTATTTGGTCTTTCCAGCAGGACTCTCGTCCCAGCGCTTTGCACCGCAGTGGGAGAGATGGATTAATATGTACATCACACTTGAACCCACCGACTCCCAACTTCCATATCTTGAGCCACCCCTCATACCCTTTTCCTTCCCAGAATTTCCTCCCCTTCATTTTTTTTAAAAGACCCTCCACGCAGCATCCCCAACGATGACAATTATTATGGATATATTCCTTAGGGAAATTATTTTCCTATGAGCCTTTTATGAAGAAGGGCAATCATTAGAATAAAATCTTGAAAAAATAAATTTAAAACATCATAGCTATAAATCAGGTTAGGTTAGATCAGAAAAACACATATTTTTTTGGAAAAAAAAAACTCATAATCCTTGTCGTTAAATTATTCACTTTTGGTTCTGAAGTATAATGTATTGTGACAAAAGGCATATTGGTAATTATGACCGTCAAATCACTGTTAACTCGGTGTTCAGTTAAATAAGAGAATTGTGGTACCAAGTTAATGTTTAAACTTGTTGTCCCACAAAAGAAATCACAAAACTTTAATGTCCACAACTCTTTCAACCCCCGAGGGTGCAAAAAAGGCTTTCACAACCTCCCGACGGAAGCACACATATAGAAAGAAGAAATTTAAATAATCTCCATTCTAAATTCCCTGGAACGGACCACAGTAATGTTTAATCAAATCTCATATTGTAATATCTTTTAGCGGTGACGTGGTGAAAACCTGGTGACAAAACAGCCTTAGCCAAAATATTTTTTTAACTTCGTAAGTATAAGCTATAATTATTTGTTGGTTTAGTTTAAAATGAAAATTGACTTCGAAGTATTGCATTTTGAAATAATTATTTATATTTTTGACAATGTTAACTGCAGCTTGACATATTATATATATTGTTATTGGAACAGTTATAAAAATAAAAACGCAAGGAGATATTATGTCAACCCAAAGCCTGTGCGTAGATTAATCACAATTTCTTTGTAGTGAGCAAATTACAATAAATGAAATTAAAATAAATACATTAAAAACATAAAGTGATTTTTTTTTTAAATAACAGAAAAGATGTCATTCGACACATGCGACACTGCAAGTTATAAAACAAACAAATATCAAACATAATATGTTTTTACTTTTTTTATTAGTCATAAAAAGATGCATGCATCACAAACAAATTTTATATAATAATTAATTACATAATAGATGTATTTGATGAACCCCCATAAATAAGCAAGGCTTGTGTGTATGGGAAGGTGTTATCATATTGGTTTTATTTGACATGATTTAGTTTAAGTTTTCAGTATAATTTTTTAGGTGAGTCTTAAATTATTTTATATTAGTATTCACGTTTCTTATTTTTTCTGGTAATGAATTAAAAAATTTTACTCAGAGATATTTATGATTTAACTGTCCTATTGTTTTTTAACATAACAAACATTATATTTAAACATGATACGTTTAAATATAATGTTTGCTTATGATACGTTTAAATATAATGTTTTTATAATATTTATGATTTATTTAGCATACATTTAAATATAATGTTTGTTTAGCAATTAAAAACTTAAAGAACAAAATTATAAAATTACATTTTAGTTTGAATTCATAATATAATTTTAAAAAAATTATAAAGTATTTTTTTTTAAATTGTTATAATTTTAGTTTGAATTCATAATATAATTTTAAAAAAATTATAAAGTATTTTTTTTTAAATTGCTAGTAATATTTTCTAATGAAGAATTGTTTCGTTATCATATTATTATCAACAAGTAATTGAAATATAAGTTTAGCTCCACAGGAGCAATAAAATCAAAGGATTAAAATGGATTATTATGACAACAAATGTTAAAATTTCTCACATCTGACTAAGCTGTTATAAAAACCTTGCATGAGATTCCAGTGGTGTGATAAAATTGGCGCGGTCCGAATAAATAAATTGCACCAACTTTGTATGATAGGATTTCAAATGAATTCACTGATAATAAATAATCAGTCTCAAAATAGACACTTCCATTTAAGCTTTTTTGTCAAAAGCTATTTTGTCTCTACCTTTCTTTCGCGCACCCCACCCCCATTATTATTTTTCGGCCGCATTTTCATATGTTGCTTTCCTCACGAGTGAAAACGCAACCTTTTAGGTTTAGGAGCGGGTCTCTGTGTGGTGGCTTCTTTGTGGGAATAATTGTAATTTTATTAAGATTTTCATTCGTTTGCCGCGGCCATTCTTTGTTCTCGGCGGATTAATGTAATGAATATAAAATTTCATAATGTGCTCCGGGGGTAAATATTTAATATGTAATATTATATTCCTGTTTTACTTTTAAAGGTAAGGTCCACCTTTATTAAGGGCGATATTTATGTTGTAAGTAATGGTCGCAGAAAATATTAACCCTTTCTTGTCTGAATTAACCTTTATGTGCAGTGGTCAGGTACTCGGGTACTTTTGTGTTTTCAACTATGTGATTCATTTTTATTTATTTACTCACAACTGGGCTTTCATATTTATAAATTAATTTGGAGTAAAATAAAGTAAGCTTTTACGACAATGACCAAGGATTATTAATTATAATATTGTATTTTTGATATGCAGCTTCAAAATTGTATATAAAACTAAACACTTCACTCAAAAAGTCAATTCGGGTGATACAAAAGTGAAAAATCAAAATTTTAAGATATATGTATTCCTTATAGTCATTGGATATTATTTTTGAATTAATATAACATTTTAGTTCAGTTTGCCAACAGTCTCTTTCAAAAATCAAACTGAGCGATCCAGCATTGACACAACGAAGTTGAATTCCATTTCACAGTAACTGATCGCTCACGCAATTACGGCAAACACCGTAATTTATAAAAACTTAACATTCAAAAATGTTAAATAAAAGTTTTTTATCTCAATAAAGTTGAGGTTTTGTTTTTATTTATATATTACATTACAAAATGATGCTTTGTCTGTCCAACTGGGAAGGTTTCCCGTTTCAGGATAGCCATATTGCACTTTTAATTCATAATATTTTTAACAACGTACGGTTGCGTTCAAGATATCATAAGATTGAGATTCTATCGAAACAACTTTTGCGAACATGAATTGCATTCGGAACAAATGAATGGTTTCTTTATGTCCTTGAAAGTATCGCAAGGATGTAACTTTTTCAAGGTCATTTTGGAGAACATTAATAATTGTATTCAGAACAAAGGAATGGTTGCTTTCGAAAGATAGAATTTGTATTCCCCATTTTTGTCTTTCAAAACTGAAGCGTTTTTAAAGTTTTATTTTACCAAGTGCATTAGAAAAAATATTCAATGTCTGCAACTTTTGCTTTTTAAACACATTTTTTTAAACACATGTACTAAACATCTGTTGATGGCATTTAAATCAGGCAATGATTTTTGAAGGATCCTGATTCCTGCAAGAAGTAACTTATCAAAAAAGCGAAAAGTACCGACACGATATATTACAAAATATTTGCAAAATAGTGTCAAAATCCAGAGAGGAAATTGGGGAAAATGTTTGTGTGGACAAAACGCTCCTCTACATGAACCAAAATTAGCTGATGAATACTTTATTTTATTTTATTTTATTTATTTATTTAAGGAACATTAACAGTCTTAATAATACAATAAACATAAGAGGATGATAAAAAAAACAGACCAATTATTAATGTTCACAGATAGGTATTTAGAAACAAGACTAACTGAATATTAACTAGAATATTTAAAAAAATAATAATAGTACAAATGTGAATACAACAAATGGTAAACTAATACACAACATTAAAATAAGTGTGATTATAACTGAAATAGACTGCAAATTAGGGTTTTGGGTTGGGAAGGGTAAGGGGAGGAGAGGGATAAGGGAAAGTTGCCACGCAAGTAATATAAAAATATTAGATACAATTAATTCATGTGTTATTCGCACCTAGAATGTTATACAGTGAAGTTCTGTAGCGACAGTAGCTAGCAGTAAATACGTCAGCACGTGTGTCTATATTTGCAAATTTGTTGTTATAGTAGTTACAAGTCCTTTGTATAAATTCATTTTGATTGGAATTGGTGTTGCATCTATCAATATAGAAAAGGGTATGCAGTCACTGTCCTTATTTTTTTTTTGTGTCGTTAGTTTTTTTGTATATATCGAAGTGTACAAAGTATGCCCTAGCCAGGCTGCCCTAATGGCACTGGAAAGTAACCGATGCGACTCTAGACTGGTGATGGAATGCAGGACTATTCTTACAGAACTTGCTACCATAAAAAAATTTACCCTGATCTGGGTACCAGGACATAAAGGTATTGAGGGCAACGAGCGGGCTGATGAACTAGCAAGGAAAGGGGTGAAAGCACCACTTGTGGGATCCGAGCCGGCTGTAGGATTAGCAGCTTGCCTCACAAAACTACATATTGATAGGTGGGTCGAATCCCAGCACTGCAAAGAATGGGAGAGGGCACCTAGAATGAGACAATCTAGAGTACTCATAAAAGGACCAGACCCTAGACGAACCAGGAAACTACTCAATATGGACAGAAACTTGCTGAGGGAACTGGTAGGACTACTGCCATCTCAGGAGACACATGCAGATATTGGGAGTGGAAAACACCAATAGATGCAGGAAATGTGAAGAGGATGAAGAGACTCCAATTCACTTATGGTGCCAATGTCCTGCCCTGATGGGAACTAGGCTCAGATACCTGGGGAGACACACAGTAGAACCAGAAGACATAGCCACATATCCGGTGACAACCCTGGTGAACTTTATTAAAGGGACTGGGTTGTTACTAAAGGATTGAGGTAAAATGGGAGATAGCACAATGGGCCTATGGCCTAAGTGCTCATGGGAACTATGTACTTGTAAACCGTCTCCGCCTTTTATAAAAATAAAAAAAAAGTATGCAAAAGATACTGTCGTCACTTCTCAGTTCATCATAAAGCTGAGGAAAATTCATACAAATAGAAGTCAAATGGGTATATAACATTAAATAATTTCAGGGAAAGTAAAAATAATATTTTGATCAACAATAACATTAATATTTTGATTTGTTTTTGCCGCCGTGTTAAATTACAACAGTATAGCAAGTACCATCGCATTATGACAAATAAGCCAAATAAAGACCGATGCGCGATTCTTGCGAACAATTAAAGATAAAATACATCGTAAATACGCTGATTAACTGCCGTATCAGATACAGCCGTAAAACAAAGAGACGTGCTGTTGTGTAGTGGAATACCCCACCCCTGTAGAGGGGGGATCAATAGGGACGGAATACCGGTTTCAATGGTTACCGGTTAATCGGTAAAAAAATTAAGCTTGATAATATATCTTTCTCAAACGTGGTATTATGGATAGTCAGTTTTTTTTCTTGTATAAACTAAGTGGGATCCTCACTGCCTAGATCCAACGGGATTATTTCATTTTTTATATATTTAACTTGAATCAAGTTTAATATTTGCGGTAAAAACCGATTTACTTAGAAAATCAATTGTGTGAAGCACTTATCTTTTAAATGAAGATTTATCTACTTTTTCGCATGAGCTCCATACAGGAGGCCCTGAGGAAAATAATTTCCCACGGGGCCTATGTCATCTTTGGGGATGCTGTGAGGGGGGTTTTTTTTAAGGAAAAGAAGGGGAGGAGAGTTCTGGGAAGGAAAAGGGTTTAAGAGGTGGGTAGGAATCTGGGGTTCAGCGTGTCCTGGTCATCCGCCTAGACAAACCTCCCTCCATGAACTCGGGCACCCCTGCTAAGTCACCAAACGTAGCGAACCACTTGGGATGACCTATGGCAGAGGTTTTCATTTATTTATTTTTCATATTCTCGGTATTTACCAACACATCACGTAGAAGATTACAAATGAAAAAGGTGTGAGGGCAGTTTAAGTATAACAGTTTTACTATTTTGTGACTTGCGTCAAAAGATATTTGCTGAACTGTCTGTAAGTGACATTGAAAATGTCGATAGTCCATGCACAATCGTTAGAGACACTCTGTTTATTTACGCGTTCTGATAGACTCATTTCCACCGATCTATGATCTTTTAATAAGTGTACAGGGTTTAAAATTCTTCGAGGATTTAATAAAGGCATGTCTGTATTTTGTATCTATATATAGTTGTTTTTGTTAGTAAATTCTCTTCTGATGAAGGAAGGACCTTTTTAAAACCTGTGTAGATGTGTTAAATTAAGTGGTTTAAATCAAATATTTTACATATTTTATATAAACCGAAAACCGATAAACACAATACCGATAAACGCAAAACGATAAACCGGTATCACATTCCCTCGGAATACCGCTCTAAGGAACAGGGGGGCATAAGGAGAGGAGGTATGGGGGCAAGCATTATTTAAGAAATGGTTCCTCTTGCTTCAATTCTGTTTGCAAAACACTGCCATGGCTGTTTATTAGTGGGGGCCGGGACCGGCAAATACATTATTCGTAACAATATCGAGACTCGAATAAGGAAAGTGCGACGGGTTTTGATAGAAAATAACTCTAATAACAAAAAATTTGCAAAGTTTGTTTTCCGCCCGACTCAAAATCATCTACCGTAAGAGACTAAACTAGGAGAATAGCAAAGTCCTCTTTTAACTCGACCGTTTGGCATTTCATCTGCTATAAATCTAATTGTACGTTCTGTTTCCGGTTTCGAAAATCTACCACTTTAATATTCAAACAAGCCTTACGATAGATGGCTAACTTTGACCATGATGTGAATGACGATGTGTGAATGCGATACGGAGCTGGCCACCGAACTTGTGGTCAACGAATGCCCGCTCCATTCATTCCCCGACATTCATTGACGGCCGGCGCAGTCCAGCGGTAAGGCTCTTGACTCGCATTCTGAAGGTCGCGGGATCGAATCCCGGCGTGGAAAATAAATTTTATTTGATTAATTTGTGTTATTTCACAATTTATTAATTTAAAATAATATATAGTATATTTGCGGCACGTTCCAGTGTGGGAAATACTCTCAGTATCGCTCTGGTG
Organism: Glyphotaelius pellucidus; assembly: GCA_936435175.1. Taxonomy (NCBI): domain Eukaryota; kingdom Metazoa; phylum Arthropoda; class Insecta; order Trichoptera; family Limnephilidae; genus Glyphotaelius; species Glyphotaelius pellucidus. Next base: position 10,286,723 of record OW386556.1, read on the forward strand.
TGAGACCACCGTTCAGAATTGAAACGTTGCTTAAAATGGCTTTAGCCATGTTTGGTGACCAGATCCGAATAGCCAGGTATTTCCTTCATCTTCATCTTCATCTTCACCTTCATCTTCCCCATCTCTTTCCCCACCCCACTACCTTCAGCCTCACAACATACCCCAATTGGGGATGCCATTGTATCACTGGCTCCAGACGGGAGCAGTTGGGACTCTTGTGCGGTGTTCACATAAAAAAAATAAAAAAAATAATATTTTCAAATACGTGTGTTGCCCCTGCTGTCAGTGGTAAAGTGTAAAAAGTCGAAAAGTTAGAAATTCTCTAACACAAAATTAATCAATGTCGGTTTTTGAGTGTGAATGTTTTATAGATCGCAAGCCATAAGTAATAAAAATAATATTCGGGTTTTTTTACGCGGGGCGCTGTACAAATTTATAATATGTTTCTGCAATGCTCTATCCTACCACTACTACCACTACTACCACTACTACCACTACTACCACTACTACCACTACTACCACTACTACCACTACTACCACTACTACCACTACTACCACTACTACCACTACTACCACTACTACCACTACTACCACTACTACCACTACTACCACTACTACCACTACTACCACTACTACCACTACTACCACTACTACCACTACTACCACTACTACCACTACTACCACTACTACCACTACTACCACTACTACCACTACTACCACTACTACCACTACTACCACTACTACCACTACTACCACTACTACCACTACTACCACTACTACCACTACTACCACTACTACCACTACTACCACTACTACCACTACTACCACTACTACCACTACTACCACTACTACCACTACTACCACTACTACCACTACTACCACTACTACCACTACTACCACTACTACCACTACTACCACTACTACCACTACTACCACTACTACCACTACTACCACTACTACCACTACTACCACTACTACCACTACTACCACTACTACCACTACTACCACTACTACCACTACTACCACTACTACCACTACTACCACTACTACTACTTACTCGAGATTAGACAAACTATTATTACAAATCATGACTAACAGATTGGGTTCGTCGATCACTTATACAAAACTGTATGTATATGCATTTTACCAACGAACGTAACATATATTATTTTGTATATATTCTGTAATACCAATATAATGTGTAATACATAAGGATCATACTTGCCTGGAAGATCACTTGAGATTAACAATGTTTAGTTTTTATTGGAGAAATTAGTAAAAAAGTAGTTCTGACGGTAGTTCTTAATCAAATTTGATCGTTTACGAACCATATCTACTTTAATTAAATAAAAGTAATTATAAAGTTTTTCTTATGTTTTACGTTGCAGGTCTCCAATTGCGATTCCAAACCCCCTTAACACATTACAGACGGCAAAATAAGTGGAAAATTTAGAACCCATCCTCTTTCAACTTCTCAAAATATCACCAACAAGAAATTTGTTCCTGCGTTAGCTTCAAAACCAGCCGTCAAAACATCCCGTGCTCTTTCAACCCCTGTTAATTACTCGGAGAGGGAAAGAGACCACTGCCAAGAAGTCAGTAGGTATATCTGGGTAAGGTTAAGCAGAATACGTTCAGTCTACTTAATACTTAAATTCATAGATATTCTGATCAAATTTGTAAATAACTGAACAAGGAATGTGTCGCTACACGTCAAAGTACAAGGCCAACTTCAGTATAAGCCTCGGCGTGCGATAGATTTTGAAATGTCACGGAATCAAAGCAGTGCCATCGATCAATGACAGTTTGCAAATGGCGGCGATTGTTGTTGATACTCGTTGTTACTGCTGATTTTGTCTTGCTTTACCGGAAACATATTAAATAAACAGGATGAATAGACTACTTTTAACAGCTAAGATGTCTCTATCCGATTCGGCCTTTTTTAGCTGAATCGGATTGGGACATTTTCGCTCAGTTGGTAGAGCTGCTGCCCGGAAAGCCGAAGGTCCTGGGTTCGAGTCCCAGAGGTGCCAATATCTTTTTCTGATTTTTCTGTTTCCAGATTTTCGATTGAGTTTTGCTAATATTGTCTATATCAAATATATTATTTATTTATTAGATCGTGATCTATAAAAAAACAGTTGTAAAACATTAATATATTACGGAGGAGATTACAAATTTAGAACACATGAAGGTACAGTAAATGAGAGAAGGTAAAAAGAAATAAATAATTTTATAAATATATCTAGCTTTTACCCGCGGCTTCGCTAGCAAGGTTATTGGGTTGAAATAACTGTACAAAGAATGAAAGAAAAGAACGAGATTGAAATGTTTTCCTGAGATTAAAAGTAGCTTATGTCACCTCTCAGTCCTTTAACTATAATTGTCCAAAGGATCACGTCGATGAGTTGCTTCGTAGCGACTTGAAAAAAGGACAAACAAACATTTACACTTTCGCATGATATGATACGAGATTTTTATGTAACAAGTATTATCATATACATAAATAAACTGGACCACTTACAATACTCGTTTTACGTTAAATGAAGGACTAATTGTACCTAAGCATTTAAACAAATATGGACAAAGAACGCTGGACTATATGATACCTAATTGCTTAAAAATGTTGCCTAACGAAATTAAAAAATGTACAAATGGTAAAACAAATATTTTGTTGAGAAAATTGGCTTGCCGAAAGATTTAATTTGTATTAGACTAACACAAAAATTCTAACTGCATTTAATTTCGACGACCTCCGTGGTCCCGAGGTAAGACTCTCGACACAATCCGAAAGTCGCGGGTTCGAACCCGACGTGCGCAAATAAATAATTTAATTTGATTAATTTGTGTTATTTCACAATTTATTCATTTAAAAAAATATATAGTATATTTGCGACACGTTCCAGAGTGGAAGATATTATCAGTGTCGCCCTGGTGTAAGACCACCATTCAGAATTGAAACGTTGCTTGAAATAGCTTTAGCCGTGTTTAGTGACCAGATCTGAATAGTCAGGTACTTCCCCACCTTCCTCTTCCCTATCTCCTTCCCCTCCCCACTATCTTCAGCCTCACAACATACCCCGATTGGGGATGCCATAGTCTCACTGGCTCCAGACGGGAGCAGTTGGGACTGTTGTGCGGTATTTCATAAAAAAAAAAAAAAAATTATGTAATATAAGTTTATTATATCTCCAAAGTAAAAGTACCCATCGACAAACTGCTAAAAAGTAGTTTATTGGGACTTTTCTTTTTCTGTATAATATTTTATTTTTTGCTGTCATATTGTATTGCTTTGTATTTATAATAAATAAATTAAACCTTGAAAAAAAAAATATATATATATATATATTTGGGGTATTATGTCATGTTGCGCTACCTCCAACTTTAGCCAATGTTTCGGACAACATTAGAATGTTCATCATCAGGGCAGTTGTGTAATCACATTATCCTGATGATGGACACTGAAATGCTCTCCGAAACGTTAGCAAAAGAAGGAAGTAGCGCAACACGACATAATACCCCAAAAATAAGCAGAAGCAATAACAAATCATAGTTGATTACAAACAAACTTTTTAATTTAAATTTACCGAATGCATCTTATTTTTATTGAGACTGGCTCCCTTCTGTAAAACTCGGTTCATTTTATCTTCCATGGTATGTTCCTTATCATTCTTAACATTATTAGCAATTAGTACTCAAATAGGCGTCGTACTGGTATTAAATATGATAAATTCGCGTGTATTAGGTTTCCGTGGGCAAGTGGAAGAAGTGCGAGGAGGGGCGACCAGAAAGGGGCTGGGGGGGGGGAATGGGGTGGGTTTGTATGAAACAGTTAAATGGTTAATGTTTTTAGCAATGTTTGAGAGTGGTGCCAGCTTTACGACCGGTATCGCCATACTTAGAGATAAATTCGCCGGAATTTGCCGAAATAATTATTTTCTTTCAGTCAATTTTCAGGCTTTGTAGCGGATACACTACTCGCCGAGGAATATTTAGATCGTGCATAATTCGAGACAGATAATGATTGAAGGGCGGCACGTGGACGATTGATGTGAAGGTTGCTGTGAAAATAACTTTACGGATGTCACGGTAACAATTTTTTGAAATTTTATTGTTTTCATTCAGTCAAATATAAGTAAGTATTCGCAGTTAATTCGTGAGAATTCATTGCAAATGATCGAATAACGGCATCCAATACTTATAAGATTAAAAAAAGTATATTAAAGATAAAAAAAATTATATTACAGATAAAAAATGCATTATATTACAGATAAAAATGCATTATATTGCAGATAAAAAAGGTATTATATTACAGATAAAAAAAAACATATTACAGATAAAAAAATATATTATTTAACAGATAAAAAAAAACATTATTTTACAAATAAAAAATTTATTTTATTACAGATAAAAAGTAAATTATATTAGAGATATAAATACATTATATTACAGATAAAAAAAATATGTAGTGTTACAGATAAAAAAAAAAAATATATTACAGATAAAAAAAAAATTAAATTACAGATAAAAAATACATTTAATTACAGATAAAAAATACATTGTGTTACAGATAAAAAAATACATTATTACAAACATTCATTTTTGGGTTTTATAAAAACAATCAATCAAATTTAATACCTAACATAGGTACCTATTTAAAATGCCTATAATTCTTGATGAGGTTTAACGTATTCGTTTTGGTTATTATCATGTGTGAGTACTTAAAAAAAATCATTAATTTAAAGAGTTTATTCGAAAATTGAATTTTGATTGAACAATCGATGGTTTGCAAAATGTCATTCTCAAATTGTGACATTTGTAATGATTAAAAAACTTTTCAGGTGTATTGTGATATTGTTGTAATAGTCCAGAAACCTTTGCGAGGGTGTAAAGAAGATATTTTGAAAGTTTCAAACATTTTCTAAGCTTAATTAGCAATACATAAAGAACATACATACATACATGCATGCATACATGCATGCATACATGCAAACATTAATTTATTTATATATATAAAGATGAACAAGAAAACTCTCTTTTAAAATGGAGACTATTTAGACAGTGAATATTATAAAAAAATTTGAAATTCCTCATTTTAAAAAATTAAATCATTTTCATAAAAGGAAAGACAATCGCTAGTCGAAAGGTAATTGAACAAGAAAAACATTAATACAAATATTTCCAAAAACCGTACTTGTTAACAAAATGAGATTCATTTTACAAAGAATACATTTTCAAGTAAAAACCCTTTGCAGGATATTATTACAACACAATTTAAATTCAAAATATCACCCACAATCAAATCATGAATCTTCCTTACAAAATATCATCTTCTTTCTCCACATCCTTATCACAGTTCCCATACAATAATTGGATACATTTTATCACCTGGGAGGAATTAAAGCCATAATTACCTGTAATTTAAACCGACAACACTTGGCGTCTCCCTCCCCCCAATTGATTCGAGGTAACCGCAGAATTAACCGCTTATTACCAGGCTTCTCTTTCACGCGTATTGAATTTCGGTTCATGAGATTTTATCGCGAATTTAGTTGACAAAGAAATACCTCTGTAGCCGCGCTGAAAAAGGGTTGCTTCGGAATCACAAAATAAGCATCATTAAATTTTCGATTATAATTTGGTAAATGAAAATGACTTTTTTTTTAACTTGCTTTATATTGATAAAACTAAGTTTTGGTTCATCTCTATGTATTTTTTAAAATATGCTATTAGAAAATTGTTTTTCAAGGAAGCTCATAAGTTAATGATTAAGATGGCCTTAATCTATACTTTTATACTAATATAATAAATGCGAAACTGCTCGAGTTTGTTTGTTACGCTTTCACGCATAAAACAATAAAATGATTTTAACAATTCATTCACCAAAAGAAAGCTACATTATATGCGAAGACTATAAGCTCTGGCGTAATGAAATTATAAATATAAATATATTATATTTCTTATGCGTTTTCGGTCGCTAACAAAAGCGAGTTATTGCTAACGTCAGAAAACAAATCGTTGCCGTGGAAACGATGTTAATATATATATATTTTTTTTATTTCAGGCTTCGTAGTTAATATCTATCTATCTATGTAAATAAAAATGAATCTTCGAAATGTTGGTACCTACGCGCGTAACTTCGGAACGACTCAACCAAATTGGATAATTCTTTTTTTACTGCTGGTGAGCTCTGGCATTATGAAATTTACACGCGAGGCAGGCGAGCTTTTTGAAAACTGAATGTACCGAGAATGAATATATGGAATGCAGGAGGGGGGAGGGGAGGGCATAATTGATAAGTACAAGCGCTACAGTAATTTACCCCTAATACCGTATGAGCGAAGCCGCGGGTAAAAAAGCTAGTATAAGATAATTTACAAATTAGAAAAAGTATTGTTAATAGCCAATTAATAACCAATTTTTTTTTGAAATAGACATATCTTAAATTTATTTACGTATTTATGCCTACTAGCAGTTAAAAATCCGCTCCGCAGGTTTTAACTGCTAGGCCCTGCGGGCGGCTTTTGGTTCAGCCTCGCCCAGTTAGTGTTGGTGACCATTTTATAAAACCAATAGGAACTGGTTCCAAAATTAGCCCATTCCACGTATCCATTGTCATCAAGTGATGGCTAGTCACAGGGACGAAGTAACCGGGACGGGCAATGACGTCATATGTAATATACAGCCGCTTGATATAAATGAGTATTGAGTATTACCGTCAACCTTTCCATATCCGGAGAGATATCCCAGATTTACAAATTCATAGAACTTATACCTAGGGGGGGCACGTCCCTGTGCGTCCTGCCGATGGAAGTGGCGATATCTTGTGACGAATTCTTGAATTCAAAACCGAATTACAACGGTAGTTTTTTTCTGAAATTCCACCTACACATAAATTATTTGTGGCGCGGCGCATATGACTTGGCGTCAGACATGCACTCGAAGCTGGGAAATTCATCCTCGTAGACGCAAGCCTAATAATACTATTCGATCGATATTTGTAATAATTTATTTTTGCTTTTTTAGACTCTTTTGATTAATTTCTTAGTAATACAAATTTTCTTAATAAATAAATGCAATTATTACCTATTCTATTTTTTTATGATTGTTTATCTTTTTCATTTTTATTTTTATTGTGGTAAATAATATAAATTACATTTATATTTTACAAAATATTATATTCAAGGTCATCATTGCTCATGTATGCCTTATCAGAAAAGAGGAGCTCTTATGCCTGATCAGGGAGCCACGATGTTTTACTTAGATTGCATGTTATAATATGTTTTGTATAAAATATTTTCTTTTTACTACAAGCTCTTTTTTAAATGTTTAATTTTATTTATTTGTTCTGATTGGTTGATGATGCAGCGCAATTCAGAAGGGAAGTCATTTTCTTTTTATGGCTTGGTAAATATAATGATTTTTTGCATTTTTCAATTTTGATCAGATAAAATGCATTTTAGAATATAGCAGTCACAGTAAGTTAAAAATTGGTCTTGATAAAGAGTTTCTCTTTCAATTCGCATTATTCTGTATTGTCAAAAAAAATTCTTCATTGCATTTGATTTATCATTAAACTTTTCTATTCAAAGTGCAAGACTGTACACTATTTTAATACGAGATCTTCAGTTTGGCAGCATAAATGTTTTCCACTTTTGACAATATGTAACTGTGACGTTGAAAACGATACGTTGACCAACAAATAGCCTCAGTATTCAATACCCGTCATATTTGACATCGTCACAAAATTCATGATTAGTGCTATTGCGAATTTGAAAGATTCCCATTAACCGCTGATTTTCGGTCCGTTTAATCGTTTGATCAATAATAGCATGATCATTATAATATAAGACTGCTAATCATTAATTTATTGCGATTTTGAATGTACCGGAAAAATAGTGACACTAAAACACATACACATACATAAAACACGTACATCTATAGGATGTATGTGTTTGTTTTTTTCTCTATCTGCCAGAGAATATATAGCATAATCGGTCTTTTCTTTGTGCTATGCTTCGTAGTCTCTCCACTCTTGTCTACTTTAGTTTTCTGAAGGTTTCACTTCGACCGCGTGTAAATTGCAAACTAAGATTCTTAAAAATTTAAAGACCTAAGATTTTCCCTTTGGGGAAAACAAAATTATGAAACAAAGTTAAATAGTTGTTACGACCAACAAAATCTCAAAAGAAGACCTTTTTGGACAAAGATGATTTTATTTCAATGGGACAGAGAAATGTGCGAACTCTTAAAAAACCTTTTAATTATAGATAACAGTATAAAGAAGAAAAAAATCTAAATAGTTGATGCTTCAGAATTTTGAATTTCTCTAAAATTAATATCACGCATCCGAGTGCCAAAATTTCCAAAGCGCCTACCCATCAAGCATCCCTTCAGAAATTTTATTCGAAGGGGGCTCCCATTAATGCGTATAATATCCACCTGGAGACCAAAGTTTGCAATCAGCATTTTGCATAATATAACGCAGTTTGTTGAACATCCCCTAATAAATATTTTCGCCCTCCGCCCCAAATAAAGAAGATACACTCGTCAATCCTGAGAATATTTTATCAGCTATCCTAGCTGCCTATCTGGCTTTATCTGCCGTAGCTTTATAGGAGATGGGAACCTTATAACAACTTTGCGATTGGAGTTTTAAGGAAGGGGTAGTTTTGTGAATTAATTTGTTTTATTTCTTCTTAAGGGTCCACTATTCGAATTTCGACCGATTTCTTACATATCTCCCTTAAACATTTGAAGTTTTTAAGCTCTTAAAAAAATATATGTTGTTTTTGAAGATATATCTAGATACGTTCCACGCCGAAACGCAAATTATATGAAATTCCCTCGATAGAAAAAAATCGCAAAATATGCTCCGAAAATTATTTAAAATAGGTCTATTATTTAAAATAGTATATTTCTAATTATTTAAAATAGTATATTTCTATTATTTAACAAGTTATATTAGTGAAAAAATTCACAATGTTTCTTTAAATGATACTTAAGATACGTTCCATAAGATTTTTGCTCTATTTTAAACGAGTCATGTTTTATTAAACTTTTTCGCCATTTTCGCTGCGATTTCATCACTTTAAATATTAGCGCGCTCTATCCAACATTCGTAATTACACATCTCTCCATCTTCTTCTTTTTCAGGCAAATAGCGCCGCCTTAAGTCTCTGCTTCTCTTCACCTGTCGGCTTAGGATTTCTTTATTAGATTTGGTGTGCCTTTACTTCGATTAAAAACCATGTTTTGTTTTCCCATTAGGTTTGTGATGGTGATCGAGAAATGCATCATGTTGTCATGATTGATAAGCCAAACTTTTCGAAATGAATCTCCTCCCCTCGTACTCTTAATTCTTAAAAAATCTTTCAAACATTCGAAAGGTGTGGAGCGTAAAAATAAATCAATGTATTTTCATTAAAAAACTTATTTTTTTAAATGAGCTCTACAGAGGAGGCCCTGAGGAAAATAATCTCCCACAGGGCCTATGTCATCTTTGGGGATGCTGTGTGGAGGGTTTTTAAATGGAAAGGAAGTGGAGAAGAATTCTGGGAAGGAAAAGGGTTTAAGGGGGTGGGTAGGAATCTGGGGTTCAGTGTGTCCTCCGCCTCCAAGACCTAGACAACCTCACCCCATTAACCCGGGCACCCCTGCTATATCACTTAACGTAGCGAACCACTTGGGGTGACCTACGGCAGAGGTGTTGGTTATCCAAGAAAGGTTCCCGGGGCGGCGGTACCCATTCCCGCCTACCAAATTGAATTAGAACTATATATATTAGAACTCCTATAGGAACATCTTTTGGCACAAAATGTAAAAAAACGTTGTTTTTTTTTTAAAAAATACATCTATTTTTTATGTAGTGGAACAGTTTCGAATTTCTGCCACGGTCCTTTGCATCGAACTGCGCTTTTTAGCTGCGCTATCATTTCTTCCAATTTCAGAGCACTGTGTGTGTGTGTGTGTGTTTGTCAATTTAGTAGATAGAATGCATTGTCATTGACAAACAGTCTATCTGCCGAGTTTCAATTTGCTTTGATGTCGGAAAGTGAGTTAATTTCCAATTCTAAGATATGCATTCATTCATTCACTAATTAACGAAAACATAATTGAAATTCAAATAAGCAGTTGTATATATCAAGAAATTATTAGGATGAAGAGTTAGAAATAAATTTTATATTTGTCGGAAGCGTTACTCAATGGTAATACAAATAATATTATACTCGACCCATCAAGTAACACTAATCGACAGTTTCACAGATGTTCATTAATAATTGTTTAAGATACGCCACGCAGCAACGTTGAGATGAAAGCTTTTTTTTATTTATTTATTGGAAAGCCAATAAAACATCTCACATAATTATTAGGGTAATTAACCTTTTCAGCAACGTTTTAGAGACGATTCCAATTAAAGGCGAGCACTCCATTCATTACAACATTATTTGTGTAACGATTAGTTATAATAAACTAAATTGTAAGTAGGTACATAAAACAACATTGCATAAATTTCAAATTTTAGTAAATTAACACATATACACTCACATACATGTAAATGCATACATGTGTGTTCACTGTGCACAAATATACATATGTATGTACACACACATGCACATGCATTTACACCTATTATAGAGCCAACGCACAAATAGGTAAATCATACAATAATTTAAGAGTGGCTCTATGTGAGGAGATCGTCAGATATATGTAAGTATAAGTTCTTCCCGAAGGTAGTGATTGAATTCGAAAATATATGATACGTACGTGTTTTAGTTGAAAAACATTCCGTGTCAAAATCTTGCGTTGAAAATTTTTTTAAATCTCAACTCGATTTCAAGTTGACTTCGTGCACTCAATCAGAACTCCAATTCCAGATACAATAGAAGAAAGAAAAAAGAGAAAAGTTGTTTCCGAAGAAGAAGAAGATATAAAAAGTGACATTCAAACGTTGGCTAGGAATAATAATAATAATAACGGGTCCTCCGGAAGAGGGGCATTCTTGCATTCATTATGGATGGGGTGACGAAAGTTGAACGCGTTTCAAAAGTGGAAATTCGACTCGCGGGAAATTCGGATGTCACATTATTATCGTTCCTCATCTATATTTCCACCTTTATCACCGGATAGATGTGGATTTGGATGGCAAGGGAGGGGGGCAGACGGTCATAAAAATTTAATTTTTAATAGATATCGGGTGCATTGTGAAACGTTGCATTTGTTTCTTAGCCTTATCCCTCCGTGATAGAGGGGAAAGGCTCTTGACTTGCAATCCGAAGATAGCGGGATCGAATCCCGGCGCGCGCAAATAAATTTTATTTGATTAATTTGTATTTATTCACAATAAATTAATTTAAAATAATAAATGGCGAATTTTTCGCATGTTCCAGAGTGGAAGATACTTTCAATATCGCTCTCGTTTAAGACCACCATTCCGAATTGAAACGTTGCTTGAAATGGCTTTAGCTGTGTTTGATGACCAGATCTGAATAGATAGGTACTACCCCACCTTCCTCCTTCCATATTTTCCCCCTCCTCACTACCTTCAGTCTCACTGGCTCCAGACGGGAGCTGCTGGGACTGTTATTCTTCCACTCCTTTCTTTCCTTAAAAGACCCTCCACACAGCATGTCTAAAGATGACGTAAATTTCTTGACATGATTGACAAACATTTGTACATTTTCTGATGTGGCTTCATCGATTTTTTTCAGGTTTTTGTGTTTTGCGAAGACCCAGCACTAGATTAACAATCTATGGTCCTACAACTTTTTTGTTATAATAAATTATATTGATACTTTGTAAGAGAATCTCGATGTCGATAATATTATGTCTTCGAATACTGTAGCAGCATTTGTTAACCTAAGCAGTTTTTTTTGTTATATTTTCGGTTAATGTAAGAATTACTTAATAATTTGGTGACATTGGACTGTAATTCTGGACTTGGTGTTATTGGACTAGGTGATATTAGTACCGCGGCATGGGTAAGCCACCCAGTGAAGCCAATATTACTAAATTATTCTATAAAATGTAAACTACTGTGGTATCAAATAAAAAAATTAAAATTGGACATGGTAACTTTGAATTTGTTGAAATGCAAGCAATTGATTCTCGTTCATAGTTTTCTCAATTACAATAAGTGCTTCTTTCGGTGGATGTTTCATTCTGGTCACTATTTATGTGTCGTATGAATTATATCCGAGTAGTTTAGATTTGTGTTAAATCGATCCGGTGTATTACACTTTATGTAGCCTTTTGAAATACACCAGAATAGCTAGCATGGTCGATTGATATAACCCTATATCAATACGATATTGCCCAAATCCGTCATCTATGGTCAGTTAGCAATATTTGCGATCACGGCGAACAATTATTGGTAACAGGAATTCCAACCGACGATTGACAAATTTTAGCCCGGTTTCCACAGTATCAGATAAGTTTCGGTTAGCTGTCAATGTATGCATTTATTTAGCATTACTGGCTTATTTAAAGAACTTATTGAACTAACAAAGTTTTTTGTATTGAAAGAAGTCATATACCCAATCCACATACTTTATAATTCAACGCGACCAAATTATTCCGTTCGACTTTTGTTAAACTTAAGTAGCTGAAATATGACAAAAAAATTGATAAACTAATTAATTCCTGTGTAGTGTCAAAAAGTAAATGCGGACAAAATGAATGGAAATTATTCATACTTTTACGCATTTGACTGGCGTTTGACGTTTTTGAATGTGAATTTATGGACAGATCCGCCAGTGTTGCCAGCGTGTATCAATTTCTAATTAATTCCCCACCAATATCGGTTCGGCTATTAACAGTAAAACTGTGCTAGGGATATCGATATAAAATCATCGGAAGTTACTCCTAACGATCCGATATTGTAAAATTATCGATTTCACCATGCTAGGGCCCCTAATCATCGCCTTGTCGGAGGCCGTCGTAACACGATATCACAATTCAATCCATCCCATAAAATAAGTTTCACAGGAAATGCTTACATACCCAGAATTAAGAAAAAGTGGGTTAACCCTCAGTACCATTTCGCAGTCGATCCTAAGCCTACGATACACAGCACATAACCTTTTACGCTTCGCATCGTCAGCTAAAAAGTTTAATACCGAGGCGTAAATTGAATGTGATAATCATGCCGGCAGTCGATATAAACTTTGGCGCATAAAAATTACAAATGATTCCCCTGGCAAGTCAGTTAAGAGTAACATCCACCATTTGAATACGGAGAGAGAATAAACCCTTATTAATTATTTTTCACTGCCGTTAGTTAAAGAGATAAATTAATCCAAACGCTCGTAAAACGCACCTTCCACAATGACATTCCGTGGATTTATCTTTATAGTTAATTTTAATCTTGGCCCATTAGCACCTGAATATAATTTCGCAAGTTCGCCAAGAAACTTTTAGGTGGAAGTGTTGTTCTGGGGGGCGGCAGGGGAGGACTCGGAAGAATGAAAGATGATCGAAAAATGACGAATGAAGACAAAATTACAACTTCGTTCTTACACGAAAAAAATTAAATACATCTTTATCGGACGTGCTGGATCAGACAACAAGATCTCAAATTTTTACGATATTAATAATCTATGATAAAACCATTATCACATAAGTGTACTTACTGTAAGTGTGATATTATAATATCAAATCACACACCACTCCTTACCACGCATCCCGAAATGTGAGATTGGCGCAATTGATATTAACGAATTTTCGGTCTTGTCAGACATTTAAAAATAATGTTCTTTGTTCAATTTCGTGAGAAGATGAGGATGATATTTAAATAATTACCTCTAATGAACACGTTTGGAAAATTTAATGTACAATTCTTGCTCTAAAATAGAGAAGTAACAATCAGTTTCTAATATATTAGTTAAATTGACTATATTCCTACTGCTAGCTACAAAGCTCTTGCTGGCTTTACAAGCTGGACTCTACCCTGAACAATTCAGGAATCAAGGTGCCCATGTGTGTCGGTGCCTTATTGAATTTGTGGTATTTTTGCGGGCTCCACTAACTTGTACCACACACATCCTTTTGAGTCCATAAATAGAATAGTGGAATTAATTTGTTAGAGTTATTTTATTATAAATCAATGAGCTTAAACAAAACTATGTGAAACAAAATGGGGTATAATATCTATGGGTTTAAATTTTTGTTTGAGTTTGTGATTTTGGTCATATGAACAAATTTGGTTACTGGCTGATATTTTCAGGCAACACCTGTGGGTTTATGGAAAATTAAAAATATTGCGGTATTCGTTTTATATTAAGACGATTTTTTTTATATTAGCTCCATACAGGAGGCACAGAACATAAAAACTTCCCTCAGGGCCTATGTCATATTTGGGGATGGACTATGGATGGACTGAGTGGATGGACTTTTGGAGGATGGACTGTGTGGATGGACTTTTTAAGGAAAAGAAGGAGGGGAAGTTCTGGGAAGGAAAAGGGTTCGACGGGTGGTTTGGAATCTTTAGATCAAAAAAGAATCAACATCGCTTGGTTTTGAAGACATTTATGGTTAGAAATAATTTTTTTGGCTATTTTTAATACTACAAGTAAATCCTCATCTCTTTTTATTAAATGTGATATATGTAGGTATCAAAATTTAATTCTCCACTAAGCAAACGGGAATCTCGTGCGGTATCTCAATAAAAAAATGGTCTTTCGAATCAGAACATCGTTATGGCTTGCCAACATTCCTACCTCCTTTCAAATATTTTGCGCCACAAATAGCAGTCTTGAAATCACCATCAGCATCTTTGCAATTAGAAACCTCGCGCCACCCCTTCTCAGCAAGTCAGCTAAGTCCGGGCGGATTGTGGGGGGATGGGTGCGGTGCGGCAACTGCGGGGTGTAGTGTCATCTCTCATGTCTCCTAAAGGGTTGTCAGTAGCCACCCACACCACCCCACGCCACCCCCCGCCCCCCGGTAAATCGTAAAACCTAGTAGAAGGTAACTCTTCATTACTGCGCGGGGCACCTACCCTGTACCCCTCCCCCAGGGTAGTGCCTTACTACTCAGTACTGATGCCATCAACTTGGCTGACGCGGAATTGGTAAAATTGTAAATTGTTACTAAGACGCGCGACGAGAAAGTTGTGTATTTGACAATAGTCGAAATTATTTCTGTGAAGACTCGTAAAATTTTTGGTACCAGCTTACATAATACACAACTACACCTACCTGCTCACGTCTTAAAATGAACGATTGTAAGCAAGTAGATAGCTTAACAACGTTGTGGTTTTTATTTTTCTGAATAAATTGAGATGAGCACCAAAGGTTTTTTTGATTAACAACGTACTTAAGAACAGTTTCCCATGTTTTGCTGCAAATTTTATTATTAATATTGAATATCAAGTTTACTAGGGATGACTTATAATTTTTTACCTAGGTTAGGTGGCAAGGGCAAAAATTTGGGCATCAATCATTTTTTTCTTTGCCTATTGTATGTATTCAAAATATAGTGTTGATGAAGGGTCTTCGCTCAAGGAGAAACCGAAAACTGGTTGGCAACTGAATTCACGGCAACAGGTTGGCAACTGAATTCAACACAATTTATCAAACGCCTGAACAAAATCGATATTTTTCTGATCTGATATATCGTTGATTGCTCGAAAACTTGACAGGCGTGGTAACCTGTCAACATGGCAACTGAAACGCGACGGTCGCGGCGACCAGCACTGCTAATCACCGCGTCGCCTCAACAACTGGTATTCAACAAGTTGTTTGTGTGCGGAACGCCAATGATATTCACAGGTTCTTTGCCTGTGGTTAGCGACTCAATCGCCAACTGTTTTTTTTTCAGTTTCTTCAAGAGCGGTTGGCCTAAGTAATGGTGTTTTTAATAATATTATAAATCGTAACAGTTCATAATAAAGAATACTTTATTGGTCACCATTAAACGGTTCCGCGATTCTTCATTCCGAGGCAAATTATCCTCGACAAAATATCTCCCAACAAAATATCTACTATAACCTAACCTAACCTAAAAAACAAATGGGACAAAAATCATACAGACAATAAACTGTAAAGATAATAAATTACTGTTATCTGTATTATTTGTGTGAGATTTTACTATTTTTGTTTTATCGGAATAAAAATTTATTGTCTTTACAGGATGTCTGTATTAATTTTGTCCCATTTTTTGTTAGGTTAGATTAGGTTAGGTTAAGTTTTAGTAGATATTTTGTTGGGGGATATTTTGTGCCTAGGATATTTTGTCTGAGGATATTTTTTCGAAGGATGTTTTGTCGGGGATATTTTGTTGCGGGACGAAAACGCGCATTACCTCATTAAACGGGCAGCCCCCTAGTTTGGTGATTTAATATATATTTTCTTTGTAATTAATTATCTTGTATTTTATTGATAAAAAATAAATAAAATCTGAAGAAGAAAAGGTACACAGAAGGGATAGATAGGTAAGTTATGAAATAAAAGAGATTGCTGTGAAATAGCCATATTAAATGATGACGAAATTAATTTTAATTCATTAAGGGAAATTGTGATAATTCAGCAGGAAGTGAAAACTTTTTATTGTGCTTTGATCATTTACCATTGCATCTAAATAAATAAATAACTTATTTTTTGATTTACAAAACAACTGGTGACAAGTTGGGACAAAAGAACTTTCATTTTTAAATAAATTTCTCGCAAATTTATTTTTTTAATTAGTTTTTAATAGTATTTCAAGTCGGAAGATACTAGGAACGTGGTCCGATCTTAATTAAATACTAATATTGGAAATTAAATTATTAAAATTTTTGTGGTAATGTCGCGATCCGATCTTAAGTAAATACTAATATGGGAAATTAAGTTATTAAAATTTTTGTGGTAGTTTCGCGGTCCGATCTTAAGTAACTTTCATTTTGAAAATTAAGTTATTAATGTTTTTGTGGCAGTGTCGCGGTCCGATCTTAAGTACTCATTTTGAAAATTAAGTTATTAATGTTTTTGCGGTAGTGTCGCGGTCCGACCTTAATTAAATACTAATATTGAAAATTAAGTTATTAAAGTTTTTGTGGTAATGTCGCGGTCCAATCTTAAGTAAATTCTAATATTAAAAATCAAGTTATTAAAGTTTTTTGGTGGTGTCGCGGTCCGATCTGAAGTAAACACTAGTATTGAAAATTAAGGTATTAAAGTTTTTGTGGTAGTATCGCGGTCCGATCTTAAGTAAGTACTAATTTTGGAAATTAAATTATTAATGTTTTTGTGGTAGTGTCGCGGTCCGATCTTAAGTAAGTACTAATTTTGAAAATTAAGTTATTAAAGTTTTTGTTGTAACGTAACAATGTAATTAAAGTTTTTGGGGTAATTAAATTATTTCTTGGAAAACTAAAAAGGTAAACGCCGAACGAAGGACTCGAACCCAGGATCTTTTGTTGCACCAGTCAACTCGGCCATCGGGACCAATATTATTTTTCTCTGTCATTTTTGATGATCTCTTATTTCAAATTCAGAATTAACAATATTATCCGTAACTAATTTTCCCCATACTTTGCGTGGCTACCTTTTTGAATGATTACAAAGTTCAATTTTTTATAAGAAAAACTCTCTTCTTATAACTTTTGAAGGTTATTCCCATCATCGTAATATATATTATAAGTGTTTTCTTCTTCTTCTTCTTCTTCAATGATATATTACGATGATGGGAATAACCTTCAAAAGTTATAAAAAAAAAGTTTTTTTTATAAAAAATGAATATTCATTTAGACTTTCATAAAGGCAATAGTTCCATATGAATAAATTCGGATACATTTATCCGAGACGCTATTCAGGTTACAAACCAATTCTTAGAATGATTGTTTCCAATAAAAAGAGTAGTTGCCTATAATATGGAAAAAAAGAACTAGTTGAAGATAATATTGTTGATTCTAAATATTTGAAATATGAGATTGACAAATATGACGGTTTGACAGAAGGTGACAATAGCGAAATTGGATAACGCGCACGTCCCGGTTAGACGAGAGGTCTGGGTTCGAGTCCCAGTTGCGACCATTGTCTTTTTCTATTTTTCTGTTTCTTGTTCTCTTTCATATTTTCATTTGGATTATAAGTGTTATCTTCTTCTTCAATGATAGATTACAAAGTTCTTTGAGGTGCCGTAGACCAGCTCAAAAAGAAGAAGATGGAGAGACATGTAATTATGAATGTTGGAGAGAGCGCGCGCTAATGTTTAGAACGATAAAATTGAAGCAAAAATTGTGAAAGTGTTTAATAAAAACATTTAAATAGAGCAAAAATCTCGTGGGGATCATCTAAAGAGAAACACTGTGATTTTTTTCACTCATATAATAACTTCTAAAATAAGTGAAATGAACGTGTTTATAATAATTTTCGTAGCATAGATACTTTGCGATTTTTTTCTATTAATTTCATATAATTTGCTTTTCGGCGCACGAAACATCAAGATATTATCTTCAAAAATAACATTTATTTTAAGAGCTTAAAAACTTCAAATTTTTAAGGGAGATATGTAAGAAATCGGTGAAAATTCAGGTAGCGGCGGCTTAACGAATTTAGATAGATCCTTTTTAATTTTAATTTTATTTTTTTGTGTCTTTTTTTATTTCATATGTCTAATTTTTAAACGTCAATAATTCATGGTGGAATTTGAAATGCCTTTTTATGAATCAAAATAATTTTATAACAATTATTTGTATACTCAGTGGTGTTAAGACGTAACGAAATGATAAAATGTGAAAATACAGTGCTTTTACCGAACAATTTTTTCTATCAAGTACATAAAAATTCAGCTGCGTTTTTAAGCGGTTAGATTAAAAAATTCAATAACTTCATCAAACGACCTGATATGATTTTATTTGGCTCCGCAATTGAGTAGGCCGCCATTAACCTGCACGGTTGGTTGGTTTGTGACCACACTGTGATATTTATTACCAAACCAATCTCAATAAATTTGAGCAATTCATTTTCGAAACACTCTGCACATTTCAACACGGGAAATCGTCAGTCAGTATAACGTTTGTACAGTTGACGCATTGCGAATCTGGTGAGTCAGATTTAAAACACAGATTTTACAAATGGTAGGTTAGCCTTGGGAAAATTTGAAATCTAAGTATAGGGAAAACTGAACAAAAGAATATTTAGTTTTGTACCAGTAAGGTAATAGTAAATTATTTTTGGTAATGCACGTTTTCATCCCGTGAAAAAATATCCTCCGACAAAATATCCTCCGACAAAATATCCCCGACAAAATGCCCTCCGACAAAATATCCTTCGACAAAATATCCTCCGACAAAATATCCTCCGACAAAATATCCTCCGACAAAATATCCCCGACAAAATGCCCTCCGACAAAATATCCTCCGACAAAATATCCTCCGACAAAATATCCCCAACAAAATATCCCAGACAAAAAATCCCTGACAAAATATCCTCCGACAAAATAACCCCGACAAAATATCCTCCGAAAAAATATCCTCCGACAAAATATCCTCCGACAAAATATCCTCCGACAAAAGATCCCCGACAAAATGCCCTTCGACAAAATATCCTTCGACAAAATATCCTCCGACAAAAGATCCCCGACAAAATGCCCTTCGACAAAATATCCTTCGACAAAATATCCCCAACAAAATATCCCAGACAAAATATCCCTGACAAAATATCCCGGACAAAATGCCCTCCGACAAAATATCCTTCGACTAAATATCCCCGACAAAATGCCCTCCGACAAAATATCCTCCGACAAAATATCCTCCGACAAAATATCCTCCGACAAAATATCCCCGACAAAACGCCCTCCGACAAAATATCCCCAACAAAATATCCCAGACCAAATATCCCTGACAAAATATCCTTCGACAAAATATCCTCCGACAAAATATCCTCCGACAAAATATCCTCCGACAAAATATCCTCCGACAAAATATCCCCGACAAAATGCCCTCCGACAAAATATCCTTCGACAAAATATCCTCCGACAAAATATCCTCCGACAAAATATCCTCCGACAAAATATCCCCGACAAAATGCCCTCCGACAAAATATCCTTCGACAAAATATCCTCCGACAAAATATCCCCAACAAAATATCCCATACAAAAAATCCCTGACAAAATATCCTACGACAAAATATCCTCCGACAAAATATCTCCGACAAAATATCCCCGACAAAATGCCCTCCGATAAAATATCCTCCGAGTATAGTGAAAACTGAACAATAGAATATTTAGTTTTGTACCAGTTAGGTAATAGTAAATTATTTTTGGTAATGCACGTATTTTGTCGGAGGATATTTTGTCGGAGGATATTTTGTCGGAGGGCATTTTGTTGGGGATATTTAGTCGGAGGATATTTTGTCGGAGGGCATTTTGTCGGGGATATTTTGTCAGGGATATTTTGTCTGGGATATTTTGTTGGGGATATTTTGTCGGAGGGCATTTTGTCGGGGATATTTTGTCGGAGGATATTTTGTCGAAGGATATTTTTTCGAAGGGGATTTTGTCGGGGATCTTTTGTCGGAGGATATTTTGTCGGAGGATATTTTGTCGGAGGATATTTGTCGGAGGATATTTTGTCGGAGGATATTTTGTCGTAGGATATTTTGTCGTAGGATATTTAGTCAGGGATATTTTGTCAGGGATATTTTGTTGGGGATATTTTGTCGGAGGATATTTTGTCGGAGGATATTTTGTCGGAGGGCATTTTGTCGGGGATATTTTGTCGGAGGATATTTTGTCGGAGGATATTTTGTCGGAGGGCATTTTGTTGGGGATATTTCGTCGGAGGATATTTTGTCGGAGGATATTTTGTCGAAGGATATTTTGTCGGAGGGCATTTTTTCGGGGATATTTTGTCGGGATATTTTTTCGCGGGATGATAAGTGGCGGAAACGTTATTTTTAATACATTTTGGTAACTTTGTAGACTAGCGCAGACGCAATCACGGGATTTCATAATAGTTTGAGAAGCCGAAAATTTATGTAAAGAACACATCTGAACGAGGCCAATAATTTGCTTCAAAACGATCCAAAAAAAAATTCTCGATAATGAACTCATTTATTGGGACTTCATCGCTAACCTGAATTATTGAGACATCAGTACCAAAATTTGAAACAGACTTTCAAAGCTAAGCTTTCAAGTTCGAGGGTTAATTGAACTACAGTTACAGACTGACACACATTTTCAATATTGAATGAATGATTATTTTGGTTATGATGCATCTCCAGATTCCAAACCTTACACCATTCATTAAGTTATATTTTTGCGTATTAACTTCACGCAAGACGTCTATGCCATA
Source organism: Glyphotaelius pellucidus (assembly GCA_936435175.1). Classification (NCBI taxonomy): domain Eukaryota; kingdom Metazoa; phylum Arthropoda; class Insecta; order Trichoptera; family Limnephilidae; genus Glyphotaelius; species Glyphotaelius pellucidus. The sequence continues at coordinate 10,307,997 of OW386556.1, forward strand.
TTTGGGTACACTGTGTGGAGGGTCTATCAAAGTTAACACGAGTCTTAATGAAAGCTACTCACTCACTAGTTCCAAAAGATTATTAAAAAAATCAAATAAAATAAAAAATAAAAAAATTAAATTTTTGTTCCGTTTATTTGGGCATCGTTCCAGAGTGGAATTTACCTATCATACAGAATCAATGGACTTTAAATGACTTTAGCTGAGTCTATTACCCATATTTGATTGGACAGGTACTACCCAAGTTCTTCAGCCTCACAACATTCTCCAATGTGGCTACGCCATAATTTCAGTCTCCAGTGTCAGTTGGAGCTCTTGAACATCTAAAAACATTGACATTCTTGTTTAAAATCGATGAAAATATTTTTTTAGTTCTTATTCGATTATCCAATCACAGTTTGCAACATCTGTACTCAAATAATTACAGATCAAATATAGTCAGCGCCACAAAGCGATAACTCGTGAAGCAGTGCGCGACCCCACTCGGCTACAGTACGCTGCATACATATTGCACCGTCAATAATAGAGTGGGTTAGGAGCAAATTGGGAATCCCCGATTCATTTGCATCGCGCACTCAATTACTATCGTGGCAACATCGAGGTAATAATATTATTATGTGCTGATGTCTGATGGTAACAATATTTTTGTTGGGTGTATCACATAGGTGGTGTATTGTATCTCATGGTGATTTATTTTTGTTTGGGCGTATCATATCATTGGTGGTTTATTGTATCGGATGGTCATAGAAGGTACTTTTGTTTGGAAGTATTATTATTGGTGATGGTGATTTCTTTTTGTTTGAGTGTATCATACCATTGGTGGTTTATTGCATCCGATGGTGATCGTACTTTTGTTTGGGAGTAGATTATTGGTGATGGTGATTTGTTTTTGTTTGAGTGTATCATATCATTGGTGGTTTGTTCGTGTTATCGATGATTTATTGTATCCGATGGTGATAATATTTTTATCGTTTGTATCGTCTTATCAATTATTTATTGTATCTAACGGTGATAATATTTGTATCGGGTTATCGATGATTTATTGTATCTGATGTTGGTAAATTTATTATCGGGTGTGTCGTGTTATCGGTGATTTATTGTAACTGATGGTGATCATATTTTTATCAGGCGTATCATGCTATAGATGATTTATTGTATCTGATGGTGATAATATTTCTATCGGGTGTATCGTGTTATCGATGATTTTTTGTATCTGACGGTGATAATATTTTTGTCGGGTGTATTGTGTTATCGATGATTTATTTTATCTGATGGTGATAATATTTTTAACGTGTGTATCATGCTACCGATGATTTATTGTATCTGATGGTGATAATATTTTTAACGTGTGTATCATGCTATCGATGATTTATTGTATCTAATGGTGATAATATTTTTATCGGGTGTATCATGCTATCGATGATTTATTGTATCTGATAGTGATAATATTTTTATTAGGTGTATCGTGTTATTGATGATTTATTGTATCTGATGGTGAAAAAATTTTATTGAGTGTGTCGTGTAATCTGTGATTTATGATATCTGGTGGTGACAATATTTTTATCATGTGTATCATGCTATCGATGATTTATTGTATCTGATTGTGATAATATTTGTATTGATTGAATCATGTTGGTGATTTATTTTATCTGGACGTCTAACTCGGACGATCGATAATGTCCCTTACGATATTGACGACATCCGTCATCTATGGTCAGTAACAATTGATGAGAGATATTCTGACTGACGCGCGACGATTGGCAAATTTTATAACGGCCTCCTATAGTTCAACTATCACAATTTTTATTACGTATCCACCTTTTTTCAATTAATTAAAACCATTAACTGAGGATTTATTTGAATAAACTTATTGATTGTGAAAAATTAATATTTTATTTTTGCATTTATTTTTCGAACATCCCAAACATATATATGAACGTTTGTAATACATTACCTGGGTACATCCCTCCAACGTTCTAATAGTTTCACGTCTCCGTTTGTGTGCTTAAGTTATCTAAGGTGAAATCTGTTGACCGCCGCCGATCATTCCACGTCTTTGGGTTGGTTTAGGGGTGGTTGGAAGGGTGGGGGAGGAGGGTGGTGATAGGGGAGGGGAAGGAACACGAGATGCTGATGTAAGATGGTGGAAAGATAACACTGATAATGGGCGGTGCGTAATTATTTGTGAATTCGAATTTTGAGAAAGTCTTTTTTTAATTATTTTATTTTAGGAGCAAATTTTAGGTGTATTTTAGGAGCAAGTCTCGGTTTATTTTTTATCTACCGTTTTATAGTTAATGTGTCATGTTAAAACATCTTTTTACTTCAAAATTAAAAAATTCTTTTTTTTTTTTAATGTTCTTACTGTCTACATACAAAACCACGGTGACGCGACAGTTGACCACTAGGCAGTTGGCCCCCCGACATTCGGTCCTCCGACAGTTGATCCTCTGGACAGTTGATCCCTCTGTCATATGACAGTTAATCCCCTAAAAGATTATTTCTGTTGTACGATCTCATGGTAAAGTAATTACGTAGAGAGTATACACGGATTTATGACAAAGGTTGATATTATTATTATTCTCTACAAATGTTTTTGATAACAATATTGCCGTGTCCCCGTAAGAGTAAACAGTGAGGGTGCACGACCGAATAACAAAATGCGACTTACTTAAATATCTATTATAATCCTCACGGAATACTCCTTCGGGCGCACGGCATTATTTTTATCAAAAATATTTGTTCATTTATACTTTGTACTATGGGTACTAGTTTTTACCCGCGGCTTCGCTCGCATGGTATTAGAGGGAAATTACTATAACTCTTGCACTTATCAATTATCTGCTCTCCCCCCTCTCACATTCCATACATTCATCTTCGGTACATTCAGTTTTCAAACAGCCCACGTGCCACCTAAATTTCATAATGCAAACGCTCACCATTAGTAAAAAAGAGAATTATCCAATTTGGTACAGTCATTCGTAAATTACGCGCGTACAAACATTTCAGAGATTCAATACAGATAGATAGATATTATTTATATATATACTGTTATATGTATCTTTACCACACGCTTGATTTTGACTGCTTTAAATTTTAAATCAATGATTTATCATTTGTACGCCTCTGGCTTTGTAAGACACACGTGGAACATCGCCTGGTTTTCCCTTACAGATGAATTAAGACGCGGTCATCAGTTCAGCTGGTTTATTGTTTCCTCCCTTTCTCCTGAGCCTCCCACCCTACTCCCCATCTTACCTTACCACCCCGTCTTACCATTCCACCCCGTCCTACCTTGCCACTCCTTCTCTCCTGGCTCCTGGCTGCCCCGGGCCACGCCGGGCCCCGGTTAGTACCTGCGAACTATCATTCCTTTCATCATCATTATCGCGGGTGGATCGGGCATGTGTTGTTTACTTTGAATGTATGGCTGAAAGATGATGCCTCGTTACTATAATATCCAAGTCAAATAATCTGAGAAAGGCTGACTTTGCGAAGGTCTTTTGAGAATTTGATGTGAAGTTTTGACCTGTGTTGTATGACGCGTGGAAGAAATTTAAAGATTGTTGTAGACTGAAATTGTCTAAAATACTCGTATATCGGCGGTATTTTTAAATTTTGTTTTTACCTGTAAATTAAAACTGAAGTTAGCTAGTTTGACACTTTGTTTGGTTTGGTGGATCATTTGTGTATAAAATAGAATGATTAAGAAGGTTACTTATATTAACCCTCCGCCCGCCGCGTCTTTTTTTTAACGCGAGATGTCGCGCGGGGTTTGCCAAGGACCCCAAAAATAAATATGATTAAATTGTTGTTATACTCGTAGAATACTTTTTATGTGTTAATTTAACTGATTATAAATCAGGTGATAGAGGCTGCATCGAAAAGAAAAGAAAAAATTGAAAATTAGATATTTATTTTTAATATAACAGCTTGAAAATCAACAAGGAACATATTTAATAGTAAACTTTAAAAAAAAATCTAAACAATTTCTATCAAACTTATAACTATTTGAAATCGATACAAAAATATTATTATTACGAAAAAAAATCAACAAAATACAATTAAAAAACATATAAACTTGGTTTTTCATTGTATTTTGTTGATTTTCTCCCAGCGCACGTGCGCAGACTAAATGTAGGCGGCGCTAGCGTCAATTATAATCCTTTTTAGAAAACTACCTACAGTAAGGAATCAGTGGGAACATTTAAAATGTACATAATTAGCATTTCTGTAAAACCTGGGCTTTTAAAGACCCCACGCGACAGGTCGAGGGTTTAAGTATAGCTACAAAAATTCCAAAAAATTACAAGCATGCTTTACTTGCGTGAAATTTCGGGCAAGGTGATGTTTGTAAGTTGCTCGATATGATGAGCCAATTTTATTTACAATTTGGGGGGCGGGTATGGGTACCGTCGCTCTACGAACCATTTATTGAATAACCAACCCCCCTACTATCGGTCACCTTAAGTGGTTCGCTACGTTTGATGATTTAGCATGGGTGCCTGGATTCCTGGTGTGAGGTTTGTCTGGGTTTTGGCGGCGAATGCGTTTGTCCACCTTCTGCGTGGCGGGCTGGATCGGGAGAGACTGTTTGAGGGAGACTTAACCTAGACCTCTCCAGCCTGATTCTCTCGACCTATCGGCTTGCACCGTAGTGGGAGAGATGATTGACGGAGAGGAATATCAAAAATTTGTCCAATTTTTGTATGCGGTATATGTATATACGTTGACGTCAGAAGAAGAGTAAATACATAAATACATAAATTATGATTTCGTTAACTGTTAAAATATTGATTGATTTTGTATTTGAGCGTAATTGTAGTGCATATTGATTGATTGATTAATTTTGTTGATTGGTTGATTTTGTACTTTAGAGTAATTGTAGTGCACATTAATTGATTGATTGATTCTTTTTGTTGGTTGATTGATTTTATATTTTAGCGCAATCGTAGTGTATATTGATTGATTAATTTTGTTGATTGGTTGATTTTGTATTTTAGAGTAATTGTAGTGCACATTGATTGATTGATTGATTCTTTTTGTTGGTTGATTGATTTTATATTTTAGCGCAATTGTAGTGTATATTGATTGATTAATTTTGTTGATTGATTGATTTTGTATTTAAGGTTAAACGCAACGTACGTTATAATCTACGTATTCACAGATGGCGCCAATAAAATTATTTTAGGTTTTAAACACTTTTGCAAGTTATGCTTTAAAATATTAAGAATAATTAATTTTTCGCGCCCGTACATACGCAAAATGAATATGAATAAATAGTTTTGTCAATAAAAAAACTCAAATCTTTCAAGAGAGGCTGACAAATACAATATTGGATTGAATCACCGATTTAATTTTGTATTTGACAGCCTCTCTTGAAAGATTTGAGTTTTTTTATTGACAAAACTATTTATTCATATTCATTTTGCGTATGTACGGGCGCGAACAATTAATTATTATTAATATCTTAAAGCATAACATGAAAAAGTGTCTAAAACCTAAAATAATTTTATTGGCGCCATCTGTGAATGCGTAGATTATAACGTACGTTGCGTTTAACCTTAAGCGTAATTTTAGTGCATATTGCTTGATTGATTGATTCATTTTTTGATTGCTTGGTTTTGTATGAAATTTAATCCTGTAAATGTGACCTGTTATTTTTTGTTTCTTTACTCCATTTTGTTGCAATACGTGTACGTCCAGAATAGAAAATATTTTTTTTTAAATTTACCTTTTTAAAACTTTTATTAATTACACATGAATTTAATTCGCTGTGTTATCTTCGGGAAGATTTCTCTCTTACCTATGACCCACCCCTATGTATATTTCTCCGCACGCATATCATCCCTAAGATCATCAGCCACCCCTAAAGCCTCCCCGGAACCCTTGTTATTCGTCCCACGAGTGTTCCCACATGCAACCGTATTCTAATGCGATGTAAGAAATAATGAATTTCACCGAGACGCGGTGCATACGTTTTATTGCCAAACCCGAATCTGTTGGATACATAAACGAACATGTTGTTTATATCAAAGTGTTTCGTTCTTCTACCCATATAATGTACAGGGCTATCTTCATTTTGTATTATATTATGAGGCTCAAAACTTAATAAATAATTGGTTTTAATAATATTTTACTTGCTGTAATGGTCAATCTACTCTTTTGAGTAATTTTTTTATAACATCGACCGAATTAAACATTATGCACATTTCTCCAACACATAAACCAGATTAGCAGATTTCCTTTTAATTTAATTGAATACTAGATGATTAGTGAAATTGAACCACGTTGACAAAAATCTAGGCCAAAAAATTTCACATATATCAGGAGCTAGAAGTGCCAATGCCAAATTTTTAAATCGCTCTGTGAAGATTAAGATTTCTTGGCGTAAAAACACAGAAACAATATTTTGACTTCTACATTAGATACGTTACAACTTTATCAATCTAGAGCACTTGACATTGGTATTCATAGCATTCAAATAAGGAAAGTTTTGGAGCACTTTAGGCCCCTAAATCAAAATAACTAAATCTGAAATAGGCACTTATAGCATTAACCCCCAGATATAAATTGTTGCCTTCAAACTAAGTTAAAAACCTTTATTTTTTACATAGATACAAGATAAGTACTTAGAAACAAAATTAGTACTATAGTAATAATCACAGATTATCACAAAATTAGTACTATAGTAATAATAACAGATTTTGCAATAAATGATTGTAAAATGTCGAATTTCCAGGTCAAGATTTTCTGACCCAAGCATTTCGTCTGAAATCAATATTTCTCATTAAGGGCACCGTTATTGTTTATCATTATCTATTATTCTGTGCCAAAACAACACAGTTGTTGTTAATTTTGTTCTTCTTGGCATTGCTTTGTATATACTGTTCATTCTTTGTTTCATATTATTTGATCAATTTTTGTAAGGACTCAAAGGAAGGAAGTAAGGAAGACTATAGGATTACTACTTAAAGTTTATTATAGCTAAGCGCACTTGAAGTGAAATAACACAAAGCTGCGCTATATAAATACTACGTTATTATTATTATTTTATTTTATTATTATGATAATAAACTAGCGTATACCGGTCAAAAATTACGAAAACCTTGGCTTAATTCTTGACAAATCAGTTCCGATTTTGAAATTGGCAACGAAACAAATTTTCTTTTAATTTTTGTTTATTTTAAAATAACTCTAGGTACTGTAGGTATCGCTTGTCCGAACGCTCCAAGCAAATACTTCCAATCTTGAAAATGGTGACACTTAAATTCAAAGCAAATACATGTTATAGATTTATTTGTTTCGGAGTCACAACAACGCACAACTAAAATTATTATTTTTGATAATCGTTTCAACTTTTCGTAACCCTGTTCAAGAAATCATACTCATTTACCAAAATTCCACACAATCTTAACACCCTATCCATCTTTTGCTTCTTACCCTCTTCCACCCCCTCCTCAACCCAAGAAACCCCCCATCATACAACATACATGCCCAATATTCTAATCAACGACTCTCGTGTTGTTTCCTCCCGTTATCATTTCTTTGTCTTGTAATTATTCCAAAGTTTAATGAAGAATATGGGTACAGGAAGATGCACTACATGCGGGTAGCGGGTAGGGGATGGGGAGGTTCTTAAAGAAGATGGAAGTATTCTTGAGTTAATAAAAAAACCTTTGAGAATAAAATATTAATTTTAACCATATTTTGTAATAGAAAATCGGGTTTTTATGGCAGTTTTAAGTGATGCTGAGGATTTGCCCACTAATTAAAGACGTAATCCCGATTCCGGAATGCGTATTTCCAAACCCCATACCGGTTCAGTCGCGGTAGCGACATTTTACATTTTAAATACACCTCTATATTGGTTATTTTTGATCATATTGCAAAATTTTTTTTTTCCAAAATTAAAATAAAATAGTCTTTCCAATGTGTCTATTAAAAATTAATAATTTTATTTCTAAATATTTAAATTTTGATATTTTTCCCATGTATTGTAAATACACCTCTATATTGGTTATTTTTTATCACTTTGCAAAAACAAAAATTATTCTAGAATCTAGATAAAATTATCTTTCCAATTTGTATATTAAAAATTAATAATTTTATTTCTTAATATTAAAATTTTGATATTGAAAATTGACTGAATCGGTATAGGGTTTGGAAATACGCTTCCGGAATTGGATAAAGCCTTTTTACTAGAGCGTATAATTTGAAATTGAATTTTTTTTCAGTAATTGCTTTACTGAAATACATAATACTAGTTTCCTATTTAAATATCTTATCCAATCTGTAAAAAATAATACTTTTTCTTTTTTATGTGACTAACCCACAAGAGTCCCAACTGCTCCCTTCTGAAGCCAGTGAGATTATGGCATCCCCAATTGAAATATTTTTTGAGGCTGAAGGTAGTGGGAAAAAGGAGATGGGGAAGAGGAAGATAGTGAAGTACCTGACTCTTTAGATCTGGTCACCAAATATGGCTAACATTTCAAGCAACGTTTTTTTTACAACAGCTCAACACAGGGGGCCCTGAGGAAAATAATTCCCCTCGAGGCCTATGTCATCTTTGGGGGTGCTGTGTGGAGGTTCTTTTTAGAAAAGGGTATTAGGGGTGGGTATGAATCTGGGGGTCAGTATGTTCAGGAGAGACGGACAAGTGAATCCATCCCTTCCACTGCAGTGCAAGGTGATATTGCGAGAGAGTACGGCTAGAGAAGTCAAAGGGACTCCCTCAACCATTCTCTTTCGATCCGGTCTGCCATGCAGCTGGTGTGCAGATGCACACACCTCCAAGACCCGGACAAACCTCATCCCGTGAACCCGGGCACCCCTGCTAAATCACCAAACGTAGCAAACCACTCGGGGTGACCAATTCATTTTCTTAATTTTTGCCATTTGAAAATTCTAAAGCTCACTGTGGAAATAAATTCGCAAATTGAAAAATGTTACCTTTCATGTCTCAAGAGTAGTTTGTTGCTTAGCAGATTCAATCTGCCTATATAAGACTTATGCCAAGTCATAGTCAAGTAATTATCCATTCTAATTATGCAACTCGGTAGATTTAATCTCTCTAGTTTATCTACTTAAATTTGCTGCTTGAAACCGACGTAATTTACTGCAAACAATGCACTAAGATCGTGAGATGACGCAGTGACAAGACGGGGACATAGTAATATGCCCTGGAACAGAAAAAACAAATGAGTATAAACCATAAAAGAATGATATCTTTTCACTGTGCAGTGATTTGAATTGTATTGTTGAACATTTAAACTATTTCGACAAACATAATTTCACAAGAAAAAGAAATTAATCAAACGTGTGTAAAATGGTATGGAGAGCTATTTTTTTTAATCATTTTAGGTCTGCAATCATTAGCTAGAATCGTAGCGTGTTAGTCCATCCGCTCATGGGGCAACTGAAAAAAAACAATTGGCAACTCAACCCCTTGCGCATTTCATTGGCGTTCCACACACAGGCAACTTGTCAAAGACCAGTTGTCAAGAGTGACGTAACCAGTCACCCGCGATTCGCAGTGCTGGTCGCCTGCCTGCCTTCCACCGTAGTGGGAGGAATTCATACGTCCCTCACTCCTGGACACACTGATCCCCAGATTCGGATGGGTCGGAATACCCTTTTCCTTCCCAGAACCTCCTCTCTTTCCTTTCCTAAAAAGACCCTCCACACAGCATCCCTAAAGATGACACAGGCCCTGAGAAACAAATTTGCTAAATAGTGTTGAAACTTATGCAAAGCCGGGTAGTAAAGCTCTACAATTATATGCTTCCAATTTAATAAAAAACATTTATGAAGTCAACTAATTTATTGGAAAATTTTAGCTTCAGAAATATTTTCCTTATTAAAAGTACAAAATCAATAAACTTTTAAGAGAAAATCAATAATGCAAATTCTTCAACCCTCCAGCGGTGCCAGAAATCTGCCTGGGTAAATAAAACCAAGGACTTAGTTAACCCGTAATACCGAAAGGGGTAAAACTTCACCTTCTTGAGGTGTACCCTCTCCACGGGGTAGGCCGAGCCCCTTGTTTGCCGATTATTAATTCGATTCATTAACACCCTTTCTTGGCGTTCGCCTTGCAAAAGATCAGCGGGTCGGGAGGGACTTTAAACTGTTTGCACTACACTTACGGTAGCTAGAGGGTTATATTCTTCAAGACGGTGTGTTTGACCAAGAAAGTCTGTTTATAAAAAGGAATTACAATATAAAAAATATTGCTGATTTCCAAAAAAACAATCAGTACGAATCATTATAAATCTATCTATCTATATTTATAAAAATCAATTGCTGTTCGTTTGTCTCGCTAAAACTCGAGAACGGCTGAGCCGATTTAGCTGATTTTGGTTTTGAAATGTTGGTCGTAGTCCAGGAAAGGTTTAAACGGTGAGAAAATATGGAAAAATTGCGAGGAAGATAGTAAAAACATGAATTTTTCCAATATTAGTTTAAAAACTGAATTTACCAGGGTTGAATGCATGGAATGCGTGAAGGGTAAGGGGGAGGGGAGAGGGGAACCAGTGAGGGATATTTGGGAGGGGGGAGGGGAACTCGGGAGGGGGTTTGTGGGACGGGGGAAAGGGGGAAGGGGGGAGTAGAGTGGGGAGAGGGTAGGTGGAGGAGACGGAGTGAGAACGCGAGAGGGGAAGGGGACGCGAGAGAGGAAGGGGAGGCGGAAGGGGAACAGGACGAATGGGAAAGAACACGCAGGGAAAAAAAAAATTTTTTTAAACGGCATAGCAACGCATGCCGGGTACCAGCTAGTTATTCATAATTTTCCTCTTAATAAATTCATGCTACAATGTCATTTTAATGCGAATTATTTTTTTAAAACCTTTATAACTTCAGTGAATAGGTTCAAATAAGATTTTTACCTTTTTTGATTAATTCATAGATATGTAATTAGTTTATGACACGGTTAAGAAAAACATAGTGGCAGTAGGGTAATTTCTCTGGTTTTTTTTTACACTTGAAAAATTATGATATTGAAAGTAAGATAAATAACGATTGAAAATGTGCCATTTTCGATTTGACGGCAAAACGACATGTTCGTTTTAATTCATGATTTTGGCAGCGTTGACACCACGCAAGACAACGCCGGTGTCTGGCGTCTTACCAGCAAGTGGTGTCTATGTCATGACGTTGTAGCCATTTGGAACCATTTCGGAATGTCATGTTTACCAACTCAATTATTATGGATGAAAATATTTAAATTACGCATTTTTTATGAAAATCAGAAATTTAAACCATAAATCTTTTATATATTTTCAATGTTCATAGTTTGTTTGAGAATGCTAGATTTTTTAAATATGATACTGCACAAGAATGACGATTGCTTGGAGCCAATGGGTCTGTATTCCTTTATAGGGGTATGTATTATTTAAGACTAAACGGGGTGGGAAGAGAGGAACGAATGGAAAAGGATTCAAGTAATGTTTCGATACTGAAAAATACAGAAAATATCTTCTTACGAATATCTCCTTGTCTGCAGGATAACGATGAATACCTACATAGATGAAAATATGAGTCAGGAAAGTAAACAGTTAGTTACTTAGAAGTGACTTGTAAACGTAAAATATTAACCAATGTTTGACTGACTTGAAGCAATAAAAAGATAAAACCAAATTTAATAGCTACCTAAATTGTTTATCATACTTTGTGAAATGCATATGAATACATACTAATCACGAATATTAACGATTTAACTATGTCCCTAGACACACCCCTAAAATGCTTAAGGGTTTATACTGGGCATCGCCGCTGATGGAGTTATGATTTATAGCGTTAATGCTATCTTTATAACTGTCGGCGTCACATGTGGTAACTGTGCGCAATTTTTCATTATGAAATCACTCAAAATTAATAGTCTACCTGTGATACATTCCATTTTTTGATACGATTGATTATTAAAATATCTCAAACGGTTAATAAATCAAAAGGTTTTTTTAAAAAGTTCACTCGCATGTCGATTAGGTACACTTGTCCCATATTAAGGGTAGGAATGCGTTTACCGCAATTAATGCGTACCAATCTGTTTTCATTCTGCTATAACGACCTGGCCGAATGCTTTCTTATTTACTAACAATAAACGCTTGAATATTTCACGTGGGTGTTATTCCTACGTGAAATCTATTACAATGAACTCAAATTGGCTTCGAATTAAACGCCATTTTAAAAATTAGAACTGATTGTGTGAAGAACAAGCGATAAAGACGTTTTTGCCAAAGTTTGTACCCGTTTTTATCACGTATATTATTAGTCCGTTACTTTTACATTTTAATTATACATAAGTTTTTACCAATACCAGATAAGTAATCTGTAAGAAGTCGGGATGTTTTGTCAGTGCAGAAATTCTGGGACTAACTACTATGACATGTACTCCTCTTTGAATACCATGAAATAATCTTAAAAGTGAAAAAATTGTTGCTGGGGCAGTTTAGTCATCAAAAAAAAAGTTTAAAAAAAAAACTATTTAAATTTATAATTTTATAAACTATTCATAAGAGAAGGTCCTAAAAACGGTGTTAAATATAAATATAGGATCACGGAATGAATCTGACGGATTCTTTAACACAGAATATTGATCCAAATTTACGTAAAAACTGTATTTTTTCCAAAAACATATTATGTCAGGTATTTAAGACATCATAAAATCAATCATAAGCACCTGCAATTAATTTCGAAATCAGACTTTTTCATGGTAAAAATGCACTACCTTTTGATCCAAATAATTAATAAAAATATACGCAAGAATTTAGGTAACTAACTAAGTAAAGTAATGAATAAATTTGCAAGTTTAACATAATATAAAATATTCCGATATTCTACGTTACATAACTACGAAAAATCCAATAAAAATCGTGGGAAACATCATAGAAACAATGTACAAATCTTGGCGAAAACGCCCACCAATATTTTTAAAGGAAATAATTTTTGCAATTTTCAAAAATAATTTAAACTACCCCGTGATTTTACGGGTTTGCACCTGTTATATTATTATAATAAAAACATTTCCCGTTTTCACAATACTCCATTACCATGAACATATGTAGAATACGGAATCGGCGAGTGTTAGTTTTCTAGTGGCATTAGTATTAATTGAAGAAATAATATTATTTTTTTGGAATGTAATTAAGTACCGGTCAAGTGTATACGGATTGGTATTTTAAGAACGGAACCTTCGGAGAAAACACTTTTGGAAAGCCTGCGAATATTTTTATTGCATTAATGATGATGGTGCAATAATAATATGGGAAAATTTGTTCAATTACACCAGTTTTTCTGAAACCCGTCAATAATGATGAATTTCTCAGAATGAATTTCTCTCCACAAAAAAAGTGACATCTAGCGATTCCGAAGAAGACAACACCAATACTAATAAAACGACCAAAAGTATGGAAAAAAGTGCACTTGAAATCAACGATAAAAATATGGAAAAATTATTCTCCACATTGATAAAAATATTGAAAATATTAAAAAAGAAATGGTCACCAAAATGGAAAAGATCACAGCAGAAACCCAAAAAAGCGTAGAATTCATAAGTAATCAGTATTACGAAATTATAAAAAAGAAAGACCTATTAGAGACCTATTATTATTAGTATTGGACGCCACACTACTGCAAACATCTGTAAAATAAATCACACATAGACAGAAAACAATTTGCATACGACCTAATCCATGTAAAATAATTAATTAAATAGAATCATGTCAAATTTAATTCCATAAATAGATTTGACAGGATTTACTATTTACTGTACTTCATCTCTTCTTTCATTTATATGATTACTCTCTTTAAAGTATTTATCCGCACTTCCAATTACATTTCTATTTTTATTGTATGCAAATGAATATGTATGTAACCTTATATTCTTGTTACTACAAATATGCACCTCTAAGCCTGTCTCGACACAGGTATATCCTAGTGAGACAGGCATTGAAAAGTCCAATGTAAACATTCTGTATATTGATTAATAAAAAAATAAAAAATAAATAAAATGTAATAAAACCGGGAAAACAAAAAAGCATTGGTTTTTATTTTTAATTGTACTTAGTAATTTAATTGTACTTTTAATTGTACTTAAGAAAAGAATCTTCGGAAAATCTAAAAGAAATCAAGATCCTTCAGCACCGTTCTGGTGAAAAACCATAGGTATGTCTACTATCAAAACGTAATGATTTTGAACACAACTGTTCTTGTATTGGTCGTTTGAGAACAAGCCATTTCTACGACTCGTGCTTGAGTTCAACAGCTTAGCTTTTTTTTATGTGAATACCTCACAAGAGTCCCAGCTGCTCCCATCTGGAGCCAGTGAGACTGTGGCATCCTCAATTGAGGTATGTTGTGAGGCTGAAGTGAGGATGGAAAAAGATGGAGAGGAGGAAGGTGGGGAAGAACCTGCTATTCAGATCTGGTCACCAAAAAAATCAATTTTAAGCAACGTTTCAATTCTGGAACGTGGTCTTACACCATGGCGACACTGAGAGTATCATCCCCTCTATGAAACGATTCGCTGGTCTTTGTGTTTCCTCAATTTGAGTACCTACAATGTTAGTACCTACAAGACCAATGGTCACTCCTTCCTCTTATCAAGAAGATCTCCACACAGCATCCTTAAGAAAATCGAGGAGGCCCTTAGGGAAATTTTTTTCCTAAATTTACGTTTCTTGGTTTTACGAAAAGTAGAATTCGGGTACGTCCGAGGAAAGTATGACAATATCAACTGAATCAAATATTTTCAGAATAACACGAGCACGTATGAGATGATGCATGAATGTGATTGAAGCAAGAAGTGCATGTCAAGGCAATGTTGTGTGGCGGTATACCCTCCAAGCCTACCCCTGCAGAAAAACGGCATAATGGTTTAGACTTAGTTTGTTAAGGATAACAAATCAATTTTTAAATATATTTATGAAGTAGTTTTCAATTTGTTTATCAATTAATCATTAATTATTGATGATTTATTAATCAATATATCTTATAGAAAGCGAACTACAATGTGCGTGCCGCTAAAACTCCGAAGCGCGTATCGGTACAATCAAGGGGGTTATATGGTGTGATAGCGCTCTATCCCTCATCCATGAAGAAGGTACCCGTTTTCACTTGAAGGTCGTACTTTAGAAGATACAAGGTCTGGAAGTTTGTTTTGCCATCTACAATTTTCTACAACAGT
Source organism: Glyphotaelius pellucidus (assembly GCA_936435175.1). Classification (NCBI taxonomy): domain Eukaryota; kingdom Metazoa; phylum Arthropoda; class Insecta; order Trichoptera; family Limnephilidae; genus Glyphotaelius; species Glyphotaelius pellucidus. Next base: position 10,323,187 of record OW386556.1, read on the forward strand.
CCTGAAAATTCTAGAGTATTCAAGAGCATTCCACAACTTTGCAAAACATCCAGGAACATTTTGGAATATTCGGGAATTGTCTGGAACGTTCCCGGAACATCCCAAATCATTGTGGAACATTCCAGAATATTTTCGAATTTCGTGGAATATTTTGGAACATTGTGGACTATTTTGTGTGGGTGAGGCTACCTATTAGTAAGGGTACATAAAGCAATATCCGTCGTGGATTCGATCGTTAGTTAAAAATCATTTCAATTCCCTGAGCGTAGCCGGCTATCCCAGTTTGTTTAAAATAAACAAAAGCATATCATAAAATTATAGCAAAGACACTCTTTCATTTTGGATTCACCGACACTCACGACAATCTTTTTCATTTAAAAATTCACACGTAGCGATAAAAAACAATAAAACTCCACAAATTTTTAAATTCGGGACATAAAATTTTTAAAAAGCGTTAAATAAAAATGAGACGTGACTGACACGAATATTAAGGATTATTTACAACCCTTACGTGACAAAAGACCCTAGTGCATGGCCGACCTAATAATTAATAATAACGACACCGGCTTCGGGGCTGTTAATTTTAATAAATTAAACGACGCTACTATACAAGGCTGACGGGCGGAGATAACGAAAAGGTTACGCCGATAACGGCGTTACAATATTGAACGGTTACACGTATGAATTTAGTTTTATTATTTATTTTCTACCCTTTCATTGATACGGATCGCAAAATATAACTACATTCAAAATTGTTGAATCTAACTTGTGAGTAATGTAAGCATTGAATCATTTTCAGGAATAGTAAAAATCAAAATATGCTTGCTAGGATGTATGTGAGTTGTCTGTGCGTTGCTAAACCATTCATCCGATTGCGATGAAACTTTGGGAATATGAAGTGCGCGTGCCCGCGATGGTTACTGTATACAATAGTGAACTCTGATGTCATGAAATTATGCGTTGCTAACCATCCATCTGATTGTGATGAAACTTTGGAGATTTGATGTAAGCATGTCAGCGATGGTTTTTTTTTTATATAATAGTGAGCTCTGGCATGATGAAATTTGTACAAATTGAATTTTTAAAAATTCAATAGGTGTTACGCGAGCTGTTTGAAAACTGAATGTACCGGGACTGAATGAATAAAATGCGGGATGGGGGAGGTGAACTTGGGAGGGGGGTTCACGGGACGGGGCAAGCGGGAGAGGAGAGTGGGAAGAGGGAAGGCGGAGAAGGCCAAAAGAGCCAAATCAGCGAGAAACGAAGACAGGGTTGAACAAGAGTCAAAAGGCTGCGCTTTCCTGCCTTACGTTCATAATGTAACAGACAGAATTGCCAGGGTGTTGAGAAAAGAGAGCATCAAGACTGTCTTCGGAACCACTACAAAAATCCAAGACCTACTGAGGTCCGCAAAGACTAAGTTTCCTCTGGAAACAGATGGAGTGTATAAACTCAGCTGTTCCGGATGTGACGAGGTCTATGTAGGCCAGACAGAGCGGACGATCTCCAAAAGGATTTCGGAACACTTTCGTGCTTGTAAACTTGGCCACCCTGACAAATCGGCAATCGCCGAGCACTTAATCGAAACCGGCCATTACTTTGAATTTGTTCCTGAAGTCCTGGGAAGACCCAAAACTTACAGAGCAAGCCTAATTACGGAGGCAATTGAAATCCATAAAAATCCTATTAACATTAATAGAGACGACGGAGCTAAGCTCAATAGTTTTTGGTATCCAGTAATTGACGGCTACACCAAAGCTTAACGCAAAAAACCATGCTGATTTTTTTCTAACACCAGCTCGTAGAGAAATGGAGCTGGCAGCACGGTATCGCTTCGACATAGATAAGAAAACACTTTCACCAATATCATTTGCTCATCTGCCCTGACGATGGACACTGTAACGCTGTCCGAAAAGTTGGCTAAAGAAGGAGGTAGCAAAACACGGCATAACACCCCAAAAATAAATAACAAAAAAAGTCCTGTATGTTTTTTATATCGTTTTTTTTTTAAACAATGTTTTTAAAGGTTTTACTTTTTAAGTATTACGTTTTATTTGCTCGTTTTTAAAACAAAACTAATTAATTTAATAATTACTTTTTTGTTATCTATCAGTTCAGATATCCGAAGAAGTAATGAGACCATAGCTACAGAAAAGTAAGTTTTTTGGCTCTCCTGAACATTTACCTTTTTGGACATGCAGCCGTATGCTTCCCGAGTGCTTCCTGGGATAGTATGCAATGGAATATTTTCCCATGTAAAACGCCTAAAATGGGCGTTAATAGCTCTACTTGGTTTTTAAAAATCATATAGCTTCCATTATCAAAGAGATGATTTACCCTGCACGCTCGTGCATTCGAAATTCACGAAAATCTGTAATGACCTGAAAAATCTGAAAAAGGGCCTTTTAAATCATGAAAATATCAGACCGTTTTTCGTAAAAGCTTTTCAGTTTTCCAGCCTGCAAGCGCCGGGGTGACATAGGGGACCATTTAATAAACGTATCGTGTTTGCAAGTATATAATTTTTTAATCAACCGGGAAAAAAATATTAAATACTTAAATAACTTTTTATTTATTTATTAAAAGAAGTTTATACAATGAACAAAAAAATTGTGTTAATTCATCCGCCATGCTAGGGATGTCCCTGTGTTATGGCGGATGAAGTTTACAGATTGGGTAGGTACAGTGTACAGTCATTAACTTATGCAATTCATTTAAGTAGTAACTGTAACGCTCTTCAGTCCTAGTGATTGTGGTATTACTTGAAGTGCTTTCTGAAATCTTCAGTAAAGCGCGTGGTTCGTCTAGATTACAAGTCTTGTTTATTTTCGTTATCGAGTTAATATTTAGCTGAACCTAACGTCCGTTCTAATTATGCTCTGTGTACTTCTGAAGCAAGGGAACTGAAGGTGCCGAGCTGACTTTTTGGTATTAGAAACGAACGGATACAGTTGACACTCTTCTATAATATTACTCTACTGACACATCTCAAATTTACGAAAAAGACATCTGTTGAAGGACATTGGAACTAATACATATTCCTATACATTACTATAATGCCTTCAATGTTCTCTCCAGAAATATTCGTTATTTGTAATTACTGGGACCAGTACTTTCCAGTACTATAGGATACTTATTGAAAGATGGTTCTTTAAATCACAGTGACTGTGACGAATCGTAATTTATAATTATAATTCGGAGGACTTGCATCCTTTCTGACTGAAAGCTAGGATTTAAGATGCACATCTACCTTACGCACATCTCGGAAACGAGACTTTAGACAACTAAAGTAATTTAAGAACTAATCGTTGACTAATTATGATACATCACAACAACAATAACTGAGTATCGTATCCAATCACTGTCAATTTTCAAAATGTTATTTTTTTCTTACATTTTATATTGGGAGAGAACAGAATCAAATGTACGACAATGGCAATCACTTTGTTTGGAGTACGGCGATCGCGGATGCAAATCTCAGCAAAGTGCTAATATTAATGCCACAATTTGATATAGGTAAGTTAGTTCACGAGATCACGAGTTCAAAATACCTTAAATACCTTAGATTGAGCATTTGGAAAAAGAAAAATGGCACCATTCGACGGTTAAAGTCAGCGACATTTCAAACTTCTGGCTCATCAAGGAAGTAGTCAAGAATCATTTCATAAATCAGATTGATCTCACCGAGTTTTGAACTCGTGATCTCGTGAACTAACTTACCTATATCAAATTGTGACATTAATATTAGCACTTTGCTGAGATTTGCATACGCGATCGCCGTACTCCAAACAAAGTGATTGCCATTGTCGTACATTTGATTCTGTTCTCTCCCAATATAAAAAGTAAGAACGTCATTTTGAAAATTAAGGAAAAATTTATTGTCTTATACTACCAGTCCATAGACAAAAAATGTCATCTACTCGTAAGTATCTTTTCCAAAAATAAACATATTTTAATAATAATCTGTAATGTTGTATTCCAAATTGTTAGTTTTTGTAGAAAATATGGTAGAAATTGAAGTAAATGAGGGTGATAACTAACAGCAACCTGAACATTTCATAAATATTGTTATTGGAAAACCAGATTTTGATTAGAAAACTTTACTCCATAAAACAATAACTCGGCGAAAACATCATTCAGCTAATTCCAAGACGAGCTTTCCATACGTGGATTTAACCACTCCGGGATTGAGAGGGTGGTTCGGGGGCGGAGGTGAAGAACCCCCCTTTTTCCAGGAGTAGATGGGTGGTGGGGGGGTATAGGGGGGGGGGATACGAGTCAAATGGGTACAGGGGGAAAGGCGAATCATTGAATATTTAATGTTTCATTACACGAAGGTTTTATATGACTCCGTACGGTGGTACATTTTGGTCTAGCGAGTTGAATACTTAGGGTTTGGAGTGAGAGGATGCAGAAAGCGTGTAACCCTTAATACGACGTCTGTCATTTGTGATCTACATTTTGCCATCCATGATTATTATTTGAAGGTTTAAGGTAGATTTATCAATTTTAATCATCATTTGAGAAATGTTGTGAGGCTAGAGAATGATGGAAAAGAAAATAAAAAGAAATAGATGATGGTTCGGAAAATCTGTTTATTCAGATCTGATTAATAAGAATAGCTAATCCCATTTCTAGAAACTATTGGATGGTGACCTCTCAAAAGGGCAATACTAGAGAATTTTCCACTCAGAGCAAGATCTATGTAGTACTCATTATATTTTAAATGCCATTTTGAAAGTGTCATTGATTTTTTATGGATCGGTCTACTACCTACAAAATACTTAGATGAAATATCAAAAATACAAATTTGTGTGTGTGCTTGAAATTAATTATTCGTAAGTGAAATTATTCACGTTTAATTCCTTCGAATTAAAATATATTTTTCAAAATCGGAACTGATCGTGTTAAGAAATTCAGACAAGCAGTAAGTCTTACCTACAATTAGATAAAACATAAGAAAAAAGTAGTGAAATAGAAGTGTCAAGTCAAGTCAAGACTTTGCTAAAAATAGAGTAACATAAAATATCTTCAATTGTTTAGAGCGAAAAAAATCATTTAGGCTTATGCCAAAAAAATCAAGGTCTTGACGTGAGTTGAACATTCTACATATTCTGGTTAGTGGTGAATTATACCTATAATTAGTCGAGTGTTGGCTGAGGCAGAGCAGTTCTTTATTTCTGAGTCTACGAGAAGGTATATTGAATGAGATGAGTTGTAATAATGTAGGTGAGTCAACAATATAGTTGATAATTTTGAAGAAACAAATGAGACCAGATTTTTCCCGAGGGGCTTCTAAAGGAGCAATGTTTAGAGTTTGTTCGATTTCATTATATGAGTAATTGCCTCGCTCTAATCCTAGCCTCCTAGCAATCCCTCTTAAGAACCGATGTTGAACGGACTCAATATGACGAATATGGATAGCATAAAAAGGAGACCATATAACACAAGCATATTCAAGATGGGGGCGGACCAAGGAGCAGTAAAGAGTTCTTAGGGTATTTATGTTTTTGAAGTCAGAAGTAATTCTAGTGATGAAACCAAGTAGTTTGAGATATTTGTCATCAATCACATTTATATGTTCCCGAAAAGAAAGCTTGCTATCAAGAGTGACAGCAAGCAAGTCAATAATATTTTAAATATATATTTCTTTTATTTATATTTTTGACGGATTTCAGGTGTTTTTTTTTTAAATTAACTAACGGTGTTCATTCGAACGGTAAATTAAAAGATTGTCTCTTAAATTACCAATGTTTCCTTTTGAAAAGCAATGATTTTCAGCTATATAATCTGACTACTTAAAAAAAAATAAATGGCAGTGAAATAGTCGGTGAAATGTTTTTGTAAGAAGTTAAAGATTCACAATGATTCAAAAAAGCATAACTTTAATTTAATAGGTAGATAACCTAAATCATTTTTTGGAAATAGATCAAAAATATTGAATACATATTCTTTCACTTACAACAACTTCTCTAAGTTTTTCCAACATCGGTAGATTGTAGGATGTTGTATGTGTTTTTTTAGTCGGTACAGACGGTTTTAATGCCATACATGTAGCTTCGTTTGCATGCCACCTAGAGCTAGCAGCTTGATGGTACAGAACTATAATGGGAAGTATGGAAGATTCCTTCTGCAATTTTGTAATGAGATTTTCGGATGAATTCGCAGCAACCAACTGCATGTCTGCTGTTCTTGCTCTGCGAAATACCTTTCAATCTGCCGGCCAGAAAATATTAATTAGATGCAAGACCCATTTTAATATTTGTAAATGCTTTTATTAAAAATTTTAATTAATTACTGACTTAGTGAATGACGAGCCATTATTTGTAGAATCAAAACTAAAAATCGAAGAAGACATCCTATTTGAGGTCAAGAAATCAATCAGTTATTGAAGTGGCGACAATCGACTTGAAGAAACCCATGTTGTAGGAGGGAGGAAACACAGAGGCTGGCAAATCGTTCCACAGCCGAGCTATTGAACTCATGTGACAGATGACAATATATTGGGCGCGTGTTTGGCGTGTTTCCCGACTGTGTACCGGTGCCGAGGGAATCAATGACGCTAGTTCCTCAGAGCATCTTCCATTGTAATACCGCTAGAACAAGGACAGCATTCCCACCTGACGCCTGTGCTCTAAAGATTGCAATCCGTTTGTAAAGTTTGGAGAATCTTCAAACGGACCGCCCATTTCTGCCCAAAGTCGAGGTTATACACATCAGCTCTATTCGATGCCAAAAAGCTTATTAAAGCCAGCTTGTATTGCAATATTGTTGAAATAAATGTATCTGTAAGATCGGAGTATATGCTTCCTATATTTTGGAACAAAATCGGGACGATAATGAAGAATTGTTGCAATAATACGGTAGGTACTGTCTTGGGTCCTGTCGGGAAATTAAACATAGCACCACATTGTATCACCATTCTCAAATTTTATTCCGTGCGTAATCTATAGCGGCACTTTTTTTTTAATCCTATAAATTATAGTTCTGCAGATATTTATGTAATTAAGTTTTATTGAATTGTCTTTTGTCTTGTTTTAGTTTCTATTTCATTTTATGTCACTGTTACTAATATTGTTTCATATTTAGTTCATAAATTTTACATTACTTCATGCTTTAAAAACTTTTTGCATAATTTTCGATAGCTCATCAGGCATATTCTACCCTCGCTTTTACTGCTAGTTCGCTACGTATGATGACTTAGCAGGGGTGCCCGGATTCATGGGGTGAGGTTTGCCTTGGCGGCAGATGCTTTTGCCCGCGGCGGGCCGGTTCGGGAGAAACAGGTTAAGTGAGACTTTTTGACTTCTACAGCCGGACTCTCTCGACCCACCACCTTGCATCGCAGTGGGAAGGATGGATTCATACGTTCGTCACTCCTGGATACATAGAAATACAGATTCAACCAACCACTCTAACCATTTCCTTCCCAGAACTTATTTTCCCTAAAAAGACCCTCTACACAGCATCCCCAATGATCATACAGTACCTGAGTTAGGCTTTAAACCAAATAATATGTAAATAATTGATTCAAATAGTTAATATACTTAAAAGCAATGAGTAAAAACAGTGTCACGCAATACATCAAAGAATATTTTTAAATCCAATACAATATTTTAATTTTCCCCTTTTAATTATCGTTCCTCGCACCCCACGGCAAAAATAAAAACATGCATATTTAAAATGTAGCATAAAAGAAGCAATATGTAAAATAACTCGCTGTAAATATAAAACGGCCGATGCAAAATAAACGAATGTTTCTATTCATTCGGGGCCGTCCAAAAAGATTATTGTATAATTCAAAATATCCATCGGGGACCCGGGGGTTAGATTTTGCGGGAGTCGATTCCGAGTACCACGTATTAAAAGATTTCTCATCAAAAATTAACCAAACGACATGGAAGCATTGGGCCGGGTACTTATCGCCCGGCCCAGACGAAACACAGGGTTGTCATGAAGATATAAACAAATATAAATATGGTATGTTTTTAGGTTTTCACGGCCAAAAAGTATTTTTGTTATTATTTTTGGGGTGTTATACCGTGTTTCGCTACCTCCTTCTTTAGCCAACGTTTCGGACAGCGTTACAGTGTCCATCATCAGGGCAGATAAGCCATGAGAAAAAAAAAAATATATATATATATATAAATATGTAAAACAATTTTCTCGGTTTACCCGCGTAACGTAGTCCTTAAAAGGACTTTTTATCTCCTGACTTTTCGGACAAATCTCACTGTCCATCTTATGTCTTGGCTTTTGTCTCAAACTGTTAAAAGCCAAGACATAAGGCCTTTGAAGATGGACAGTGAGATCTGTCCGAAACGTCAGGAGATAAAAAGTCCTTTTAAGGACTACGTTACGCGGGTAAACCGAGAAAATTGTTTTACATCTTACACCCGTGAAAACCTTAACCATAACATATATAAATATTTATATATATATATATATATATATTTTTTTTTTTTTTTTTTAACGTTAACTCCACACAGGAGACTGTTAGGAGAATAATTTCCCTCAGGGCCTATGTCATCTGAGATGCTTTGCTGAGAGTCTTTTTGAGGAGAGGAAGGAGTGAACCTTGGTCTTGAAGTGTTTTACTAACACCATTCTATCAAGTTTATCATGTAACACTTGCATACTGCTTACTAACACTATACGCAGGGACATTGGAGGTCTAGATTCGTTCTAAACTAAGTGCAGCTTCGTTCTTTCAAAAAAAATAGAGTCTGCGACAGCCTTGAAGGAGTAATCATCTGTTACTTATTTATAAAATTAAAGTAACAATATTAAAGTAACAATATTACACAAAAAAAGTATGTAACCCGTCTCACTAGACGATGTCTATTCTGAGACGGAAGTGGTGGATAACCTCCAATGATCTTGAAGAGACTCATGTCGTAGAAACGACTTGTTCTCATGTAAAAATGTCAACTGTGTACAAATGTTGGGCGCGCATTTTGTGAGTTTCTCAAGTATGCACCGGTGCCGAAAGAATCAATGACGCTAGTTTCTCGGAGCATTTTCTACTGAAATACTGGTAGGACAAGGACCGCATACCCACCCGACGCCTGTACTCTAATGATTGCAATAAAATAACAATAAAACATTAAGAAAAACATAAAATATAGTTCTCACGTAGAACCATTAAACGTCGATCTTCGTGTTTGAATAGATATTTATAATTTATTAATAAGTTAATATTAGAAAAAAATATTATTTAACCAACAAAGCTAAACGCTCTGGCTGCGCCTCATAAATTGGGACAACATGCCAATTAATGCTAGCTAGCGTCACTTTACACTTTAAATTTTATCGTTTTGAGAGTTTACACTTAAAAATAGATTTTTGTAGAAAAATGTACAAAAAAATACTGGCTCGGTTAATTTGAAATATTTTTTTAATAACTATCGCAGACCTGCAAAAAATTACAAAATAGTCACAGAGGCTAATCAAATCAGAGTAATTGATGATAAGAAAGTGATAACATTTTTTTCGTTTCGTGTGTCATCAAAATGAGATATTTTAGAATCTTGACAAATCAGTTCCAATTTTGAAAATCGCAATTAAAATAATGTTCTGTTTAAAATATTATATTATATGTTGGTAGGTACTTTATTGAATTTCCCAAATAAACATGTTTTGAAAATAAAACAAAATTCCTAGAGTTCATTGAACCGGAGTTACAGGCAAATGTAACAACCGATATAAGTATTTTCAATAATAATTGGTGAAAATAGATTACAGCAAGGTTTGATAGTGTACTTTGTTTGATATCTACTTTGTTATTTTTGTGATTTTGAGAGTACGATAGAAGTTTGTGAAGTGAAATAAATATCAATCTTGAATACCGTCACCTACTCTTATGTTAGTCGCAGTTCTCCCTTGAATACCGTCACCTACTCTTATATTAGTCGCAGTTCTCCCTTGAATATCGTCACCTACTCTTATGTTAGTCACAGTTCTCCCTTGAATATCGTCACCTACTCTTATGTTAGTCGCAGTTCTCCCTTGAATACCGTCACCTACTCTTATGTTAGTCGCAGTTCTCCCTTTAATACCGTCGTCTACTCTTATATTAGTCGCAGTTCGCCCTTGAATACAGTTACCTAGTCTTATGTTGGTCAGAGTTCTCCCTTAATTACCGCAACTACGCGGATGTTAGTCGCAGTGGCGGTTCGTGCAATAAGGCAGGAGAGGCTGGGCCTCCCAAAAAAATAGAAAAGAAAAGAGAAAAATACTTCCAAAACGTGTAGTAAATGGAAGCCTGAGCTATTTAAATAAATCAAAATTGGAATTGAGACATCTATCAAAAATATATTGCATTATTTTAATGAGCAAAATCTTGATATCCGACCTTTTTTTACCATAATCATTTTTACAGATCTTTTGAAATCAAACAAATGTTCTACATTCATTACAAAACCATCTTAGGGTCCCATTCTTAATTTGGTTGATAGCTCCTGCATCAATTTAACGTTTTCAGTTTTTCACCGTGTATATACATTACATATTATCTGAAATAAAACATTTTCACCGAATGGTTAAGTTATTTAGTTTTAAATTTGTTGATTTATATCAGAACCACCGTGTAGCTTGTGTAAGCAAATAATATGAGAAACCCCCGAACACAGGATTACTACAAAATTCCATACACTTGGCTTAATATCGGTTCTGTAAACGGAAACCTTTAAATTTATTATTAGTCTGAAATCATACGAGGGCGATTGTTGGCTGACTGATGAAACAGGGTTGAAATTCTACAAAATATTTTCTAAAAACCGGATTAAAATTATTCTACATTTTGCGATTTTAGGAAACTTTTAAGGGTCTCTATTCTGATTGAAAAAATATTATTAATATGGTTTTTAGATCTATGTTATTTTTTATATCTACCATTATTTTTAAAACATAAAATAATTTTAATAGTTTACAGTTTTTTTACAGTAGTTGTAAAACATAGCACGAATACTTGAATTTGAAAAACTCAACCTGTAAAAAACTATGTTTTTTTACTGTAATACATCCATTTATAAATATCTTTTAAAACTTTAAAAATTCATTATTATTTTGGTTTGATTGAGGATCGATTCTTCCAACTCGGGAACTGTAGTCGTTAACTCTACCAATCGAGCCCAATCCCGTTTGAACAAGACCGACATTTATTGTGTATTAAATGCTGTAATGTCATCGAATTTCTGAGAAATGCGTTAGTCCGCTAGGGTGACCCAACAATTGATCTGGCGACAATTGGCCCCCCAACAGTTGGCCCGCCGACAGATGAACAATTGTCGGAGGGCCAATTGTCACCGGATCAATTGTCATGGAACCGTCCTCGCGTGTGTGCGCGATTGGCACTAAAAGTTGATAAAATACATTGTCATCGATAAAGAGTCTGTCTACCGAGTTTCAATTCGAGCAAATGTTTGGAAGTGGCTACTTCCAAGATTTCGCTTCATTCAAACAAACAAAAGTGAAATTCAAAGAGATTTCTTTGAAAATAGATAAAATAATTTAGGCTATATTATCATGAAAATAGCTCGCGGCTCTGGGAAGAATAAAAGTGCTTACTATAAAAAAAGGTTTATTACGCCATCCAAATAAAATGACTGTTATTGTGGTCTCCATTTTGTTAGAATATTGCCAAAAAGTTTAATTTTATTATCTAACTAGCGCAGATCAGTGAGAAATCGCAGAATATTTAATTGTAGGATTTGTAATTCTGTAATACATACTTTTTTCGGAGAGAATATTTAGAAAAATAAAAGCCCCAAATTTGTTAATTTAAAAAAAAAAAGTGTTTTTAAAAATTGAAAAAAAAAAATTGCCACAGACGAGAATCGAACCTGTTTTGCACCAGTACGGTACGAAATTATTCGTTACCTCTGTATCTGGTCCCACCTAAATATTACTTCAATTTTTGTATGTTTGTCTTCAGTTCTGTGTGTACATTACATATTTTTTTCATAATAATATTGTATTTGAATTATAAAAATCTATTTCGATAAATGGTTTATGCATATCGTATTAAACCAAGCACCGCATTATTATCATAGAAAATCTTTCAATCTTTGAAAATCGCTTTTAGAAATTTCTTCTCATTGCAATATTATTTCAAAATCACAATGCCTATACGACTGGCGTGGGCTCACTATTGTAATACCGGTGTTGTTTTCTGTATTGGGCCTAGTGCGATTGTTACCCCCTCGTCACATTACACCCCCGCTTTACGGGGGTGATCTATTGAAAAGTCGAGCTGCTCGCAAACCCTCCGGGAGGATTTTATACGGCCAGTCAGGGGGAGTTACTTTCTTTAGAGTGTATCTTTTGATATGAATTTTTCAATCATACTAATTGGGTTCTTTCACGAAACGATGTTTACAGATTTTTTCGCGATTCTGAAAATCTACTTCAAGTTGTGCAACAATGGCGTTGTTTGCTATTCATTATTTCCAGTTCTTTGATTGATATGTAGATGTTCTGCTTATATTTTAAAAGAGAATTCATTTTAATAAAATGTTTGTTACCGCATTGCAGAAATACATAAATTTGTAAATTTAAAAAATGAAATCTATGAAATTTTAAAAACTTTTTGCTTTTAGTTTGTAGCAAACTTTACTATTCTAACAACGTTTTTTCTAATATGCTACGGAGCTTTGAAAAATCTATTTTATTGTCAAATTAAGACAAAGCAATTATGTTGCTTATTTCAATATGTTTTTTTTTTTTTTCAATATTAACACCAAAATATTACCAACACAGCATTTTCAAATTCTGGCAAAACAGGGTTGTGCAATCTTTTTCGAAAATAGGCATAAAATTTGTAAAAATCGATTATTTTCGATTTATTGCCATTTTGTTCATGTGTAGGTACCTACGTACCTTCAGGTAAATCATAATTAATTTTTGCATTTACAGAATATTACAAAACACAATGTAAACTTATATGGTTTCATACTAGAGTATAAAATATTACTTTCATGGGGTGAGGTTTGTCTAGGTCTTGGCGGCTAATGCTTTTGCCCAAATACTGCGTGGCGGACCGGATCAGGAGACTGGTTGAGGTCTAACTTAGATCATCATACGCGATCACCTTATTAAAAATGCGACTCTTATTGTTAAAAGATAGAAGAATATTTAATGATCTTATTTTTTTATTTAAAATAAACAATAACTGGTTTGGCTCCCCTGAATCGGTCTGGTTAATAAATTATCATGTACCTAGTAGACTAACCCGACTCAAAACACCTTTTCATTGCAACAATACTGGGACTAATGCAGTACAAAAATCAATAATAAATCGCTTCCATACAAGCGCAATGAATATGCTAATATCGATCACGCCGATAATCTGGCTTCATACAAAAGATGCATTAAACAAAATTGGTTTGCTAATACCAAGTCAATATATATATCTACATCATGTAAACATAATATGCCTACCAGTACTCTCACTCTAAAATTAATGAATTTATTAGAAATCACAGGGACTTGTAATCTATCGGTATTCATTTATCGGTTGACTTAATCCATAATACCTACCTATTTTTTTTTTACTCGTTAGAGGATTTCTTACTTTTTGTATTTTATATTTAAACTTTGTACCTCTTAAAAATATCTAATTTTTCTACATTTTACTTTTTGTTATTTTATTTCTTACTTTTAACTTTTTATTTTTACTTTTATTGAATACATTATACTTGAAACTTTATATTTTATACTTTTACCTAAACATATTACTTACTTTTTTTTAGATTTAACTTACATTTTTACTGTTATTCTTTATGTGGTTGTTGTCCTATTTATATGTAGGAGGGATGGTTTAATGCGTCCGCCACTCCTGTACACATCAACCTCCAGATTCCTACCCAACCCTCGTATCTTTCTCCTTCCCTTACTTTCCGTAATAAGGCCACCAACAAAGAATCCCCAAAGTTGATATAATCACTGAGGGAATTTTTTATTGAGAACATTAAAATATGTCGAAATGTCATGCAAATCTTAAATTATCAAAGTTAAAAATGTAGCTGGTTCTGAAAGTGTCAGGGTTCAATAACAATGTGTAAACACGGCGAGCAAGCGGACTCAATTGACCCCTTGGGACCCGGCCCCAGATACGTACGGCGTATCGTATAGGTTCATGCCGCCCACATAAAAGATTCCATTGAAAAAGGAATGACATGCCAATGACAGACCTGAGTTTGTTGACGTTGAAGAATTTTAAATTCGGAACAGAATAAATATGTAATAAAAATACCAGGTGATATTTTTTCGTCGTTGTATTTATTTATACCGGTATATGTTTTTTAGTAATATGTAGGTTTTATATGTTTTTTTTAAATTTATTTTTTACTTTAACTCCACAATTTTTCAATATGATTTTCCTCAGGGTGTTGTCTTTGGGATGCTGTGTGGAGGGTCTTTTGTTGAAAGGGAGGAGTGAACCTGGGACTTGAAGAGAGCTCTCATCAGCCGTTCTCGTGTGACAAATGTCTACTAAGTACAAATTTTGGGCGTGCGTTGGTGTGTTTCCCGACTGTACACCGGTGCTGAAGGAATATATATTTTTTTTATATATAAGAGTCCCAACTGCTCCCATCTGAACCAGTGAGACTATGGCATCCCCAATTGGGGTATGTTGTGGGGGTAGTGGGAAGGGGAAGGCTATTTAGATCTGGTCACCAAACACGGCTAAAGCCATTTCCAGCAATGTTTTAATTCTAAATGGTGGTCTTACACCAGGACGATAGAGAGAGTATCTTCCACTCTGGAACGTGCCGCAAATTGTTTTAAATGAATTAATTGTGAAATAACACGATTTAATCAAATAAAATTTATTTGCCACGCCGGGACTCGATTCCGCGACCTTCGGATTGCGAGTCAAGAGTCTTACCGCTAGACCATGCCGGCCGTCAATTAACGCTAGTTCCTCGATGCTGCTTACATTGAAGTACCGGTAGAAGAACTAGGACAGCATTCCCACCCGACACATGCGTTCTAAAAATAGCAAACCGTTTGTTAAGATAAGAGAACCTATCAAATGGACCGCCCGTTCTGCAGAGTTGAGTTTCAGGTATTTTGGGGCTCCAGGCCAGAGGTGGGTGCCAAATTCAACCATTAGGCCCCCTTAGCAGGTTAAGAGATTAAGATCAGATAGTTCACATGAAAACCTTACAATATCTACCCGATCTACCCGTTAATTTTGAGTCTGTGTCAGTGCTCATCTAAAGTTGTTCAATTTTTTTTTTTGAGTTCATTTAAAATGTTTTGTTTTTTAATCCCAATATTCTCAAATAGTTAAATAGATTAAAAAAATTTCATAAATATAAATATATCAGTAGTGTGTAAAAAGAGAATCTAATGTCAGTTTTTTTTAATTTTTTTATTAAATCTCCAGTTTTATTTAGATATTTATACATTTTTTAACTAAACCTTTAAAAAGGAGGAAGGTCACGGTTTACATGAGTTATCTAAAAACCAGCACTATACCCGTTTTCAACCTGTGAAATTTTGCTCACTTGACGTTCAAAATAAAAGGAAAATTACTTTCTACATCTGATTTCGTAAAACACTGTGAAAAACACGGGCAACGCTGGGCAGTTCAGAAAATAACATGTCAACATAATATATAAAACTATGAAATTAAAATATATTTATTATTTCCATGGCATTTATTTTTGGGGTATTGCTACAACTTCGCTACCTCCTTCTTTAGCCAAAGCTTCTGACAGCATTACTACAATCATCATCTGGGTATTCATCATCAGAAGAGAAAGGAGGCAGCGCAATATAACATAATGACCCAAAAATAAATCACGATAATCAAATGAATTTACTTTAGCCAAATTGGGTGACCAGATCTGAATAGCCAGTTACTTCCCCACCTCCTCTCCCCCATCTCCTTCCCCAATCACCAATCCTTTGAACCTCACTTACATGATTTGTTAATGCCGTGGTTCCACTGACTTCGGGCAGTTGAAACTCTTGTGCGAAATTCACAAAAATAAAAGCTTCAAGTTATGAACTATTTTCGATTTGAAAGTTTTTCCTTATTTAATAATTGACTGCGGACGTACACTAAATGATATCAAATTTGGTTTTACACTTGGCTAATATGAAAATATTGCGTTATATTTTATTGAACTAGTTGTATTTCCAAAATATTTTTACGTAATATAAAGTAAAAATTAAATCATTCAAAAATATGTGTAGATAATATTATATTATCCCCGCCCTAAACATTTTTCTGCGTGCACTTATTTTAAAAACAATGATCGTACAATGCCCATTATACATTTGAATTTTCCGGAAAACGTGACTCAAAACGAAATATGTATTCCATATTTATTATCTATGAAAATCCTTCCCGTATTTTTAAGTGCATTGCTTTTAAAACTTTCTAACTAACTTTCATTAAATCCTGAATATATCTGCTCGTACATTCAACAACATTTACGATTTCAGAATGGAAAGGAACAATGGCAGACGTCGTCAATATTTGTACATATCACAAAACTATTTTTTTGCAGTTATTTGCAACGGCAAGATCCTAATCCTTGGAGCCAAAGGTAATATTAATTAATAAGATTATTTGCAGACGACTCAATGATGTACATAATTCATTAAATGAAGACCTGAAAAATGTTTTAACTTCAGCAAAAACTGAAAAATTGATAGACCGTGAAGCAGAAGTTGATAGACTTATTTGAAGTTGTGATTAATTCTGGACTTTTTCTCAAAATGCAAAACAAATTAATGAAAAAATTGCCAAATCATCTCACTCACTATTGGGAAGAATAAGAATATTCCTAAAGACAGTTTCCAGTAAAAATTGATACAATGCAATCATTTAAACTGTAGCAGCATTATATTCTTAATTAATGGTGGAAATTATATGAAAAAAAATTACAAACCAAAGCAATGAAAAATATACAGAAGAAAAATAGATGATGCGAAAGTCAAGGAAATGTTGAAAGAGTTGCTATTAATTTTAAACCAATTATTTAATACAGTAATCTTAAATCTAATTTAACTTTACTAATTGAAGGCCATACATCAACTAAATATCTTATGAAAATTGAAAACCTGCAAGACAAGCACACACATGAGACGAGGAAATGTAATCAAACAAGTCTTCCCTTTAGAAAAAAACCACGAGTCGAAAGTTGTGGATGTATGAAGCAATGAAGGTTTATAAACAAATTTAAATTATAATTACGAAAATAAGTGTTTAACTTTTTTTTTAAAGGCTTGAATTATGAACTATAAAACGTAAATAAATTAAGGCCACGGGGTAAAAATCTAGCATGGACTAAAAACTAATACTTCAAGTAAGTATTGCCTGAAGTGGGGGACCTTAAAAAAAAGGAAACGTTGCTGAAATTGGCTATATCTTTAAAATATTAAAGAAAAATGGAAATAGTACTTCATATTAATTTTCCCCGTCTCCTCAATAATACAGTCTCACAAACATTTCTTAAATTAAGTATACCAATATCCCATGTGCTCCAGGGTTGTGGGATGAGATACAATTAAATAAAAATATCAGTAGCTCTTTTACGCATAGTATTTTATTCGCAACTAACTAACTCATCATTACAGGAAGAGATGATAGACCACCAAACAACTTGCTCTTGGCACATACCCTTTGCTTCATTCACTTTCATACATCGTCTCATACAAAACCTTCTGTTATTCCTCTCTCTACATGGCCCGACTCACTTTTTGGCTCAATAGTTTGTGCCATGTCTACCTCAGGTGTCTCCGACTCCTTCTACCATTCACATTCGCGTCTTATATTCTCCTTACATTCCTCTCTTCAATCATTCGATTGATATGTACAAACCTTTAAAACCGTAGTCCCTTTTCTACTACGCTTCCTTTTGTATGTTTATTTAAATCCATTCATGACAATTTGGTTTTGAAATTTAATTATTTTTACTATTATTTTTTTTTTTTTAAATTTATGTCCGGGTTAAATCTTTCCCACAGGAAAAACTAAACCCTTCCACACACTTTTCCACAAATTATTATCTAGTCAATCCACGCTATGCAAGTGTATTATGTAAGTTTAATAAATACAAAAAAATACAAGAACAACATGTCAACCTACCAGAGACCAAATGGGAAAATAATTCACCCACTCCAGATATTTTCATATCAGAGGGTTCGGCTCGGTAGAACTCCTAACTGGACCGATAAATCCTACTGATCCCTCAACATAAATATTTAAAAAATCTTTCGTAATCCTACAAGTATTTAAAATGACTAATTTATGCATTTTTATGTACTTATAAATTCTTTGACAAATCTAATAAGAATATTGTTAATTATTATGTGAAATTTAAGTATTACTGTTTAATATCATTGAAGAAGAAGATAACACTTATAATCTAAATGAAAATATGAAAGAAAACAAGACACAGAAAAACAGAAAAAAACAATGGTCGCAACTGGGACTCGAACCCAGACCTCTCGTCTAACCGGGACGTGCGCGTTTTCCAATTTCGCCATTGCCACCTTCTGTCAAACCGTCATATTTGTCAATCTCATATTTCAAATATTTAGAATCATTAATATTATCTTCAACTAGTTCTTTTTCCATATTTACATATACTGTTTAACCCCACTCCGTAGTATGTTTATGGCAAAGCTGAGAAATGTAATAATTTATTTTGAGAATTCATTTGAAGACATCGATATGTATTATTTTTAAAGATAATCGTAAATTATTTTTTAAATATTCCATCTTTAATTTGTATTCTTTTTCATACGATAAAATTACCAACATATAAAAATAATGATATGAAGAAATTCGAGAAATCAGCAATTTGAATATAAGTAATCATAGAGAACTCATATTTTAACAGGTTTATAGAATATCATTCTTTCAAAGTAGCAACAAAAAGCTTTAGTTCTTAAACTTGAATGCATTGAATTCACTGACAGAACGTACACAAGAAGGCGTTGTGTATGTATACTGGGTACGGTTTGTTGGAAGAAGCGGGGCTGGGAAATATTAAGTGTAGGTATGCGGATGTTACAGGCAAAGGCTTAAATAAAAAAAACCATTCCCATCTCATATCATTATTCAAATTTCAGATAGCTCTCTCTCCTTTGCGCTGCAGTTTGAAATAAAATTCTCCAATACGGAAAAGGACTAGTGCGCCGAAATATAATAATAATTCCTCACGTTTGGAATTTAAAAATCCAGTTGAAAAGAATTTATTCTGGAACAAAAGGAAAGTTTTTAGTTTTTAACTTATTATTTCTGAAAACTATGAAAATGCAAATATTAAAGTATATTTTTTATGATAATACCACTCACGAGTCCTAGCTGTCCGGAGCCAGTGAGACGGACTGTGACAACCCCAATTGGGGAATGCTGTGGATTGGTGAAGGAAGTACGCAATAAGTTTAAGGACTAAAAAGCAAAGAAAGAGAAACCATGATGTATAAAAACAACATTTGTACATTTTTTAATTTCGGCAGGTAACATATTTAAGCAATTAGGTATCATGTAGTCCAGCGTTCTTTGTCCGTATTTGTTTAAATGCTTAGGTACAATTAGTCCTTCATTTAACATAAGACGAGTATTGTAAGTGTGGTCCAGTTTATTAATGTATATAGAGCTATTCATATGCTGAAATATAATTTTATACCACAGAATTGCTCTTACTGGGAGAATTTTGAGATTTTGGTAAAAGTACGGAACATTATGCCTTTTTTCGTATAAACTTTTATGAGCTAATAATTTAACTAAAGAATTTTGAACTGATTGAACACGATTTACATTTGTTTTGCAGGAAAGTCCCCAAGTTTAAATTCCATACCTGATAATAGATTCAGCTAATGATAAATATATTATTCGAAGTGTGCATATTGGAACATAAAATTTTAATTTATATAATCTGCCAACAACAGATCTGAGTCGTTCACAGACTTTATTTATTTGTAAATCCCATTTGAAATAGCAGTCAATAATTACACCTAAATAAACATATTTTTAACAACTTCAACAAATTGAATAATAAACATGTGTAGGTACTTTAAAAAATAAAGAAGATCTATTAAAATTGTTCAATACGGGTGGATGTAGTTAGAAATTGTTAATTTTCTTAAAATCTCTCTTTTGCTACTTTTGGAGCATAAAACTCGGCTGATTTTATTCAAAAATTTAAAATAATAAATATCATCTACTTATTTGAAATCGACGCACAATCTCAGGTACATTATCGGCTCACAGTTAGAGTCTCCCGCCAAACCGTGAAGCTAAATAGACTAGCGCTCCTGGCGGCGCATTTTATAACATCCATTGAATTGCTGCGCCGATAGCGGCGGATCCGGGCACTAACACCACCATCAGTGCCATTTCTACCACCCGCCTTACCTGCATCCCACTTCTGCTCCTTCTATTTGCTACTGCAGCTGGTGGGTGGCGCTGGGTGGGCCTGGGCGCTGGGTGGTATTGCGCATAAATAATTAATACACAGGAACCGGAATGATGGGGTTTGAGGTTCGAAACACCCCTTTAGTGTAGGGTGCCGAGGAAAAAAGAAACAAATAGATCGGAAATGTTAAATGTTATTGCGGGAAAAAAAAATTTAACTAACTTATGATAATTTATATTAAAGAAAGCCATATACTCTCAAGTTTAAAGGCATTTATCAAATCAGAAAATTGTTTGTCTGTATGGTTAGGATACCTGTCAATCAATGATTAACACAGAAAAGCGAAGCTTTCAAAATGTTGATCTAAAACAGGATGACTAAATAAAGTTATATAACGCCTTTCTATATTAATTTTAAAATACTGTGGAGATAAAAAGTTTAAAAACCACGTCAAAATATGGTTAAGTAAACATGGAGACGAGGAAATGGAAAAAAGTCAACAAGCGTGTGTTCAAACATGTACAAACATTAAAGATGAGGAAATCAACAAACATGAAAATGAAGAAATCAACAAACGTAAAGATGAAGACCACAAACATGAAGATGAGGACATCATAAAAATTATAATTAGGACAAACACAACAACCTACGGTTCATCTCGGAACAGGACAGAATAACCTACACAACACAAAAACCTACAGTCAATAAGCGTGAAGATGAGAAAATCAACTGAATTAACACGTAGAAAAAGTCAAAAAATTTTAAAGATTAAGAAATCAAAAAACATGAAAATGAGGTCTACAAACATGAAGATGAGGACATCACAAAAATTATAGTTAACACAAACACAACAATCGCCAAAGAGAAGGACTGTGAATAAACTTTTATATGATATATTTGATAGTCATTACTCGTCAATAATAAAAAATTAAAATATATACTTAAAAAAATTACATCTTCGAAATGTTCTATCGTCACGTTGAAGGCGATGTTTGCATGTTATACCCTATTTTTATATCACTATAAAACTATTTTTGCATACTGGTACGAGTACATAAATAAAAAAGAAAACTTTACGTTTTCTCACAATCATTCCGGGAAACATGATAAAAATACGTTATGGGGAAAGACGCGGTACCTCATTTTTAGTGTCTGGTACGAGTGCTTTGATGAATTGTTGCAGGTCGTACTATACAGGGTGAAAATTGCAATGATGAAGGCAAACCTCCGCTATGATACTAGAAGACGAAGAGATTATTTGAGAATAATTAATGATGAGACCAGAACGCAGAAATACGGAAAAGCAATAATTTGTACCAGTAGTTGATATCTGTAAACATCTCTGACCAAATCGCAAATTTAAAATTGGTTTCAAGCCTTAAAAAAAGGTCGTCACAGTCATCATAGACTTTTTTTAAAAAGATCAGTTTCAAATCACCGTATTCTGGATCTGTTGGGTAGGTACTTGTGCATGTATATATATGGATAAAACGCTGTGGGGTAAGTTTGAACACTCTTTCACTAGAGAAAGATGAATCCGCATTGGAAAGTTTTTCATTGAGTGGCGAGCGTCGCGGGAACTATCTTTTGTTGGGGGATTTTTATCGTAATTATTATTTTTTATACGACGCCACACCAAAGTTAACTGGGAACTTTTGTGAGTTGTATTTCAGGAACGATAAGATGTATAAGGTTATATTAACCATAGTGCATCGGATCTGGTTACTCTTTAGCAAACAGATTTTTTTTTTTTACATTAACTCCACACAAGAGGCCCTGAGGAAAATAATTTCCCTCAGGGCCTATGTCATCTGGGATGCTGTGTGGAGGGTTTTTTTGGGGATAGGAAGGAATGAACATTGGTCTTGAAGAGACCCATGTTGTTGGAAGAAGGAAACACAGAAGCCGGCAAATCGTTCCATAGCCGAGCTGTTGAACTCAAGAACGGGCCGAAAAAACGACCCGTTCTCATGCGACAAATGTCAACCGTGTACATATGTTGGGCGCGCGTTTGGCGTGTCTCCCGACTATGCACTGGTGCCGAAGGGATCAAAGACGCTAAGTTCCGCAGAGCATCTTCCATTGAAATACCGGTAGAACATGGATAGCATTCCCACCCAACGCCTGTGCTCTAAAGATTGCAATCCGTTCGTTAAGGTGGGAGAATCTATCAAACGATGACTATATATAGCTATAATTATGCCCACAGTATGTATTTTTGAAAAAAATATTTACTGTAGGCATTATGCATAGGTAAAGAGGGGGACGGAACATAAAAAAGAGCAAAAACAGTAAGACGGAGATAAGCTTGTGTTGTAATAGAATGGGAAAACATTAATAAATGAAAGAGGCAAAACCCAGTGATTAAGGAGATGGTGGTTTTTTTGGGTTTTTAAATAGAAATAAAAATAATCAATTAAATTTAGGACTAAAGGAAAAATTGTCTTCATTATTCAGAAATTTTAATGAATAAATTTTTTTTAAATGTGTGATTGAAAACATAAACATTTGCTTTATTCAATTATTTTTCGAACGACAAAGCAATTTCTTTCAACGAAAACTAAAAGCAGAGTTAGAAACTTTTCTTTTGAAAAGAATAAGAAGTTTACGTCTCCGGAAATATGAAAATAGTGAATTAAACAAAAAAATAATCAACTAACTAAAATTTCTAATTAACAAAACTTGTAATATTTATTGAGTGCCTTCAGCATGTTTTAGAAGATTTTAGAAAAAAATACAAGTACGCAGTTCACACGCGGTAAAATGAAATCTTCAGAAAACTAAAGTAGACAAAAGTGGGGAGGCTGCGGAGCACCGCATAAGGAGGAGACCGATTATTCTATCTCATACTCTCGCAAGCTAACTCTTATGTATATGTGTTTGTGTATTTTTAGTGTCACAACGGTGATAAAGAAGTTTTCACTTCAAAAAAATACTTTTAGAACAATGCAACCTTTTGTATGCAGGAGTAACAATATGAATGTAGGATAAATATACACTTACATACATAGCATAGTTCACAAATAATGTTATGTTACAAAAAATGCATTCTGTTCATGCCCGCAGGCGTTTGAAAAATCACCCATATCCATTATTTAAAAAAACTCCTACTGTTTACAAAATAATGCCAATGCATTTCAGAAATCTGAAACCGATGTCTGAAAGCCTTTTTCGAACTGTATTTTCTAATACCAGTGAAACGAAAATATTAAAAGGCTATTTTTATTTTATTTTAGTTTATTGATATATCTAACAGGCAGAGGGTTAACATTTAAAAATCGCGCAGAAAAAACAAAGAATAATAAATACCAATCGTCTAATACTGGTGTACAAAATATGTAAATGTTGTGTTCAGGTATGTGTTTGTAGTTTCAACATCCTTTAAAAAATGTCGTTAGTATAGATAGTTATAAAGTTCCGAGGTGTCTCAATACATGTCAGTAAAGTAATACTATAGGAGAACGACAACGCCGTTCGTGTCTAATACGCGAACGTTTACGTAAATAGCCGATGATATCCGATAGACAGCTGGGCACCTTCAGTGTCGAGTCCCTTTGCTTCAGAAATACACATTGTAAACCTGATAAATAAACACTAATCGAGTATCATTAAAACTCCCGATCAACTGAGAATTATTGTTCATCAGACGCAGTAAACAACAATATGTGTCTATGTAAAACAACAACAACAAAAAACCAATTACATTAAATTTTGAGTTCTAATAAATGTGAAGTAAGCTTAAACAAGAGATTCAAGAAATCTTGAAATGTTAAAATTTTTCAAAATTTTCTAAAATTTAGAAGTGTAATTATGAACATTTTAACAGACAATGCAGAAAATAAATACAATATTTTCCTCTTTTGGAAACTGTTGATTTCCATAAACTTTAATATAATAGGATGACATCGTGACCATAATATTTTTTGACGATATTAAACCATATTTAATGTCGTCAAAAAATATTAAACCATAACTTATTTAGATTGGTAGATTGCCCCTATTGAATAAATTGTTAGTAATTGGACACGAATAGTAAAATACATTGATGCCTTACTTTTAGGATATTTCAAAGCTCAATTACTTATAGTTCATGATGGAATTGACAACGCAAGCTTATAATAATGTTGGGACCTTTTTATATGAATACCTAGAAATTGGTTCCACGACGACTCAACAAAGTAAAATTTCAACACCCCTTTTAAAATTCATTAAAAGTTATGAAAAATAGCCTTAAACAAACCTGATTAACCTATTTTTCATTACTTTTATTGACTTTTTGGAGGAGTGATGAAGTGCCATTTTGTTGAGTTGTCCGGTCACCTTAGAAATTATACACGTGTTCAATTTTCATGGAACTCATTTTCACGGATCGAGATATTTTATTGAGACCCTCCACACAACATTTCCAAAGATGACATAGGCCCTGAGGGAAATTATTTTTCTTAGGGTACTACTGAAGATAGTCTAAAAAAATAACATTATTTTTTACACCAAACTCAAGAGCTAGTTTTCTTCATTGACGAAGAAATATTATTTTATTCACTATTTCTTCTTCCGCCATTATATTACGTATTATAGTAACATTATTTTAAATTAAATAAATAATTTATAGTTTTGTATTATAGGTTTTTCATTTGTTGAATTCACATTTTTACTATGTTTTTTTAAATTGCTGCTTTGCTCTGTTTTTTTTTCTTCTTAAATATTCTAGTTTACATTCAGTTAGTTTTATGTTTCTAAATACCTGTGAACATTTATAATAGGTCTGTTTTTTTGTCATCCTCTTATGTACATTTTATTATTAGGGCTGGTATGTTTCTTAAATAAATAAATCAAAAATATATTTTTGTTATTGTTTTTGGGGTGTTATGCCGTGTTTCGCTATCTCCTTCTTTAGCCAACGTTTCGGACAGCGTTACAGTGTCCATCATCAGGGCAGATGATGGACACTGTAACGCTGTCCGAAACGTTGGCTAAAGAAGGAGATAGCGAAACACGGCATAACACCCCAAAAACAATAACAAAAATACTTTTTGGCCGTGAAAACCTTAAAACAAACCAAAAATATATTATTTACTTTTGCCGGTGGTATCTTGGTTTCTAATGTGTAATTATCTTCGAGAATCCATTGAAGATAAAAATTATACTGATGAAATAATAATTTTTTATTTCTTCAAAATAGGCATATTTACTTTGGGGTGTCATCATTAATTTTATGAAAAACAAATACCTTTGTATAACACCACTATTTTATTAACAATATCAACATGTTTCGAAAACTATGTTTTCTTTTGTTATTTATTATTGACTTATTATCCTGACGAAGAAAACATAGTTTTCGAAACAGGTTGATATTGTTAATAAAATAGTGGTGTTATACAAAGGTATTTGTTTTTCATAAAATTAAAAATAATTTTTTAGTTTAGTTTAAGTTATTTTATGATAAGTTAAGTTATTAAGTATGTACCTACATATTTCTGCGGCATTATTTCTCGAAATTTGATGCACACAGATAAAATGAGATCTTTTTGCGACCATGTTATTCAATTGACTTGATCTAAATATTAATTCTCCGTATTTGCCCCTCTCTCCCGACCGCCGTATTGAGTCCACATCACGTCCCGGTCCCTACTACGTGCCCCGACCTCCCCTATCGGACTATTCCCGGCGTCCCACGGGAATATTCGATACTACAATAAAATAAAAGAAAGGAAAGACAATAAATAATGTGCCATTCGTCAACCGGGCGATATTTCTTTCGTCCAAATGATGCGACCCGAAGGCCGAAGACAGAGACTTTATTGGTGTTTCTTTATTTTATTTTAAGAGTATTTTATATGCTAAGATTATCAAATTAAGTCTAACATGATTAAAAAAAAACTAAGCTTTACTTAAAAATGCTTGGAAAGGAAAATCTATTTTGACATAGGTTCTTATTGAATTGGTTTTCCCTCTGATAATAATTTTATTGTAAAAAAATACTTTAATGTCTATTTATTTATTTACTTATTTTTATTTAAGTACATAAAACAGGCATGTTGCTCAAAAATTTATGTACATGGATGATTCAATTACAAAAATTTACAGTGTATAATAGAAATTAAAACAAAAATAGTAACAAAAATAATTAGTGCATAAGTGAATGACAAACAAAAATAATTAGTGCATAAGTGAATGACAAACAAAAATAATTAGTGCATAAGTGAATGACAAACAAAAATAATTAGTGCATAAGTGAATGACAAACAAAAATAATTAGTGCATAAGTGAATGACAAACAAAAATAATTAGTGCATAAGTGAATGACAAACAAAAATAATTAGTGCATAAGTGAATGACAAACAAAAATAATTAGTGCATAAGTGAATGACAAACAAAAATGAGTTAAAATTCAACAAAAATATCACCAACAATTTATTATTGGCACCTGTACTGATGGGACAATAATTTAGTAGATAAATACTGCTTGTCTTTGAATAAAGGGCTTCATCACTATATCAGCTTTATATTATGGATGGTAAAATATATTTTTTAAAGTGTTTAAATGTGTCATTAAAAATGTCAATTTCATTATTAGAGCAATGTATAGTGTTATAAGTCTTAGTGTTCGTGGTAAAGGGGAGAAATATCCTGTATTTGTGTGGTAGGTAGATATATAGAAAATATCTTTACTGTCACTGATAGAACTCGCCACATCAACCTTTTTTACATAACTAGTAAAAATACAAACGCTGCAGCCAACTGCTCCATTTTCCGCATCCTTCAAACATTCAACTCAATTCAACCAAGCACAAATACCGATATATTTTTTGATTCCCTCCATCTATTTAAGAAAAACATTTCGAGCACACTGAATTCGTCCACTTATAATACACATCAACACACGCACACATACACACACACAAACACTCACACACACCCCTCTCCTTCAATAATTTACTAACTTAATTTAGGTAAAATGTATAATTTATCACACAAAAACATACATATATAAAAGCGACATGTCATTGGTACAAATTATTGCATTAATTTCTATAACTTTGTAACTATTTTCTACTGTGTAATTATGTACTGTTTGTTTCTGCAAAATAAATGAAAATATACGTGGTGTCCGGAAACTAGTGGTCCAAGCAGGGAATACATCTTATAGAGAACAAAAAAAATCTTTGTTATTTCTTCAATTTTATTAGACTACTAAAAGGTTAAAAAAACTTTTGAAGCCTGAACTCATTTTTAAATACAATGTTCAATCTAATATTCAATTCAATCTTTCGATTTAATTAAGTCTATGTATTAATTCAACCCAATATTAACCCCGCAGTGATCAAACACTTCGAATTTCACCACAAAAAGTCCAACTTCGGACTTCATACTAGAGAATAAAAGTTCAAAACTCAGTAGTTTCACAGGTTTCTCGCTTAAAATGAATTATTTGGATATGCCGTGTGGAGGGTCTTTATAGGGAAGTGACGGAGAGGATGGTCTGTGAATGAAATGTTTGAGGGGTGAGAAGAAATCTGGGGGACAATGTGTTCAGGAGAGACGAACGTGTGAATCTATCTCTCCCACTGCGGTGCAAGGCGACGGGTCGAGAAAGTCCGGCAGGAAAGGTCAAAAAGCCTCCCTCATCCAGTGTCTCTCTCATTCCGGCCCGCCACGCAGCTAGTGGGCAAAAGCATCCTCCACCAAGACCTAGACAAACCTAACCCCACCACTTGGGGTGATATGGCCAGAGTGTTGATTATCCAATAAATGATTCCCGGGCGGCGGTACTCGCCTCTCAATTTAAGATACAAGATTAAAAAAAATATTTTTTTTATAATTGGCAAGAAGCTTTGGAAGATAAAGGTCTTAGGTTACCTTTTTTTATTTTCTCTGTTTTTTTTTATTTTTTATATGAATATCGTACAAGAGTCCCAACTGCTCCCGTCTGGAGCCAGTGAGACTATGGCGTCCCCAATTGGGGTATGTTGTGAGGCTGAAGGTAGTGGAGAGGGGGAGGAGATGGGGAAGAGGAAGGTGGGAAATACTCGGCTATTCAGATCTGGTCACCAAACACGGGTAAAGCCTTTTCAAGCAACGTTTCAATTCTGAATGGTGGTCTTACACCAGGGCTGTACTGAGAGTATCTTCTTGTGCTGCAAATATACTATATATTATTTTAAAAGAAAAAAATTGTTAAATCACACAAATTAATCAAATAAAATTTATTTGCCACGCCGGGATTCGATACCGCGACCTTCGGAATGCGAGTCAAGAACCTTTCCGCTGGTCTACGCCGGCCATTTATTTTTCACTTTCGTTTATCTTCTTCTTCAATGATTAAATTCAAAATGTACAGGTTTTCTATTGACTCGACGAATAAAAGCCCTTCGCACAGACAAGGCTTCGGTGATTGGGCGGCTCATTATCCCGCCCTTCCCCCAAACAGATGATGCCTGTCAGAGCATGCTAGAAATAATAAAACAATAAAGGAATTGAACCCTCGATTGATTCGCCGGACCGCTGAGTAATGATTCCATCCCACTGCTGTCATATTCTACAAGACAATGTTTTACATCCCATTTAGAAAGATAAATCAATTGGAATAATAGTGATACTGTTCTCTGAGTACATAGCTAAATTTATTATTATTGACTGTGATCGTAACATTGAGCTCTAAATTATTATTCGATTTATTAGAATCACTTTTGAAGGTTGTGTTGACGTCATAAGTAAAAACACAGCATCCTACTTGAGAGTCTCAACACGATACTTTGTTTACTTATGACGGTAGTATATTTCAATTTTGGAGGCGGGAATGGCTACCGCCGCCCCGGAAACCTTTATTGGATAACCAACACCTCTGCCATAGGTCACCCTAAGTTGTTCACCACGATTGGTGATTTAGCAGGGGTGCCCGGGTTCATGGGGTGAGGTTTGTCTGGGTCTTGGAGGCGGATGACCAGGGCACACTGAACCCCAGATTCCTACACACCCCTTAAACCCTTTTCCTTCCCAGAATTCTCCTCCACTACCTTTCCTTTAAAAAAACCCTCCACACAGCGTCCCCAAAGATGACGTAGACCCTGAGGGAGATTATTTTCTTCAGAGCCTCCTTTGTGGAGCTCATATAAAAAAAAGTACACGCATCGATAAAAATGATGGAAATAATCAGGTCTCAATGGTCAGAGTGCTTTTTTTACTATAACTCCACACAGAAGATTCTAAGGAAAAAAAATCCTCAGGGCCTATTTTATCTTTGAGGATGCTGTGTGGAGAGTCTTTATATTGGCATGAATTAAAGGAAATTCTGGGAAGGAAAAGAGTATGAAGGGTGAGTACGAATCTGGGGGTCCATCCATCCCATCCATCCCGCACTACGATACAAGGCGGTGGGTCGAGGGAGTCCGGCTGGAGAGGTCTAGGTTAGGTCTCCTTCAACCAATTTTTCCCGGTCCGGCCCGCCACGCAGTGGGTGGGCAAATGAATTCACTACCAAGTGGATAGGAGAAGGATATAGGAAGAGGAAGCTACATTTCGATTCAGAATAATGGTAATTCATCAGGATACAGGCAAAAAAAGTTTAGGACAAGTGTACAGTTTTCAGTATTTGTGTACACTCCTTGGATTTCTTTATCGACCTAGGCAATATACTAAACGTGAGGTGCCCTTGTTTTTGTGTTGATTTCATTTGGCTTAGAGACAAATCATTAAATTCCTTCTTGACGAATATTATTGGATTGTTTTATTTAGTTCAAGAAAGTTTTAGGTGGGAATCACCTCCGAATTAAGCTCGATGACAATCTTGCAATATATGGTTTTATTTTTAATATAAATTTTATTCATTGGTGTATACCTACTTTTATTTGCGATCTTACTTCAAATTTACGATTATTATTTATTTTATGTTTCGACATCTGATAAAAATTTTCCTGAGAAATTTTAAAATATTATATTCTCAGCGGTAGCAATTACAGTAAGTTCCTTCACGTACAAGTTTGTCGGTTCCCATCATCAAAAAAGTGCTCGAGCCGGCGAATGAAACGAAAGGTGGTCGAACGTATTGTGATAATCATATCAAAAGACGGGAAAGAACAACAGATAGACTCCAATGCCATAAAACCACGATCCCTCTCGCAATATCATATTCCCGTAAAACAATTACACTAAGCACACCTCAGAAATAACATCGCAAACAGTATTAGTCGAATTCTTTCCACACCATTAGGGCTAACGAAAACAAAGCGGATTGTACAAGAATTCAACAACATCCTACTGTGATTTAATAATTATAGACGATGTGTTGTGTGTTGAAATTTGTCACTTAGTATCGCTGTGGGTTCGCTGTGGTATCTTAGCGACATCAACGGGGCACCAATCAGAGCTTTGGCTCTGAATGCAGCACATGGATTCCCGTTCTTTATCCTTAGCTAAGGAATACTGTATGTATATGTTAGCTTTGGCATGAACTAGAGCGAGTGAAATAGTCGCGTAGCGATCGCTAGCGGCTCTCTCACTTGCTCTTGTTAAGTAAATTCCTTAGCTAAAAATAAAGAATGGGAATCCACCTTCAGACGTTGATCCTAAGTTTTTTTAAATATATTATTTATTAATTTGAAAAGAAATTCCTACTAATAACTAAGATACTTGCACTTTGATCTGAAATGAAAGATATGGAACACTTCCGTTTTATTGAAACTACCTGTCAAACAGTTTTTTACATGTAGCCCAACTTTCTGGATTTAATTTATTTTGGGACATTCGGTCTTTTTATTATGTGACAAAATTATTGTTTGGTTTTTGTTTTTACCCATAAAAGCTTTTTGTGTATTAATTCCACAAACGAGGCCCGAGGAAAATAATCCCCTAGGATATTTGTCATCATTGAGGATGCTGTGAGGAGAGTCTTTTTAGTAAAGGAAATATAAGTTCTGGAAAGGAAAGAAGTTTGAGGCGTGGATAGGAATCTAGGGGTCAGTGTGTCCAAGAGTGACTGTCTTATGAATGCGGTGCAAGACAATGTTCCGAGAGGGTTCTACTAGAGAGGTCAAAAGGTCTCCCTCAATTAGTCTCTCGCGATTCGGCCTGCCATGCGGTTGGTAGCTGGTGGCGGACAAGACCCGGACAAATCTCACGCCGTGATCCCAGGCACTCCTGTTAAATTACCAAACATAGCGAACCACTTATGGTGACATATGGCAGAGGTGTTGGTTATCCAATAAACCCAGGGCAGAGGTGCCCATATCTGTCTTCCAATTTGGAATAATATAAAATAAATACATAACACTCTTTTGTTAATTCCGTTTGTTTCTTAACGCAAGGAGGAAATCTACATTTTGTAATATTTTAGTACAATGTGAAAAGTGATGAAACTCACCTACTAATTTATCAAATATTAATAGATAAATAAATTGTTGAAAAAAAGAAACAGTGCCGGATTTTTATCAAGGAAATAGTTTAATCATCGAAAGTGTAGAGTTAAAAATTGAACTATTTCTGGGTTGATATTGTAATAATGTTGAGATCTTCGCAGTTATAAAATCCTAGAAACCGACCCACAATACAATACAATAATAGGATAATACAACGTGTGGACCATATAAGGGTGAAATGGAGAAAGGAAAGGAACAGGTCTATTGATTGCATTGGGATACGCGCCGCATATGGGCAGTCTCAGAGGCGTTTTATCAAACTACCCTCTGCAAGGCACGATACGGAATACAGCCTCCGGACAGGGGATGGGGTGGGACCTTAAAGTGGTTGCCGGATAGCATCTTGTGTTCAAAGACGCTGTTTGACATTATGTACGGGAGGAAATGTAGGGTTTGTAAACTATTACTATTTCACATACAAACTTTGAAGACTTCGAATAAAAAGAATTGAGCGTCTGAGGAGACGTGTAACAAAAGTTGCAGACATTAATTAGTAAATCGGTATTAATAAAAGTTTTTCTGACCTAAGCTAAGCGTTTCGGAATAAAGAGCATTTATCCATTTTTGCTATCGACGTGTTATTTTTATGTGAATATCGTAATTAGTTGCAACTGCTCCCAAGCGTCTGGAGCCAGTGGGACGACAGCATGTCAGTTGGGATAAATTTATTGAGATTGAATATAGTAGAGAGGGGAGGAGAATTTTTAAAAATTTGGTAATTTTTATTTATTAATTTTACATGGAATGACAAAAAAGTGAGTTGACGACAACGTTTGTACCTAATACATTTGCGTAATTAAGTATGTTTTTAATTTTTTTTTCAGTCATTTTATTTCGAAAAAACTTAAGTTAAAAACTGTTTTTTTTTAATTTTCGGATACATTCAGAAATATTCCATTTATTTGGATTTTATTGCAAAACGGAAATATTTTGACTTTCTGACAACAAGGTCTGAGGGGTTAACAATCTGTTGTTTCTGTTTGTTGAAACTGTTTGTTTCCAAAAAAATTATTAAGACATAAACAATCGGAATGAAAATCATTCCCCAAATCAAAGAAGGATATGAATAAAAAATACTTGTACTTAATAATCAGGTAGGTAGGTATATTGTGTCGAACCTCGATGAGCATTATTTGAATAAGAAGAAAATCGGTAAAGAGTAAGCTGCTTGAGGGAGAAGGGGGGAGACTGGGGAAAACGTAGTATTAATAATTGTGTATAAATATTTATTTTGAGAATTTGGTATTCAATTGGGTCGCTAGCCGATTATCAGCTCTGCTGCTTGCTACGCGATGCTTCGAAGGCATTGGCGGGCTGAAAAATACATAAATTTGAATTATCTATCAACGGATTTTTTTTAATAGTTTTCGCATTTCAGGCTGTTAACATGATGCAGTTCAGTAACAAGAATAGTATATTTCATATTTTGATGTTTTTCACGATAGGAATAATCGAATCTGAGATATTCAGATTCAAAATCATTTGAAATAATTGCTACACCGTTGATGTTGGGATTATTTATTTTCAGGACTTAAATTAGAAAATATTTTAGGATTTAAAATATCTTCGTTTTAAGAATAAATACGATGGCTAGGCCGTCGTAGGGTGTTGTCGAAAGCACGTGGTAAAAGATCAGTTTAATTCGTTTTTAACGAGTAATCCCATTATATCCCGTATAAATGCATCAGGTACCTAAAAAATCCCAAAAAAAAGCCTTTGATAAAATAGTGGAAACATAACAATTAATAAACCTTTTCAGCATAAAAAAGTTTGAAGCAAAATGAAAAGATTTATTTTTTTTTTGCATTTTTTTTTCTTATTTTCTCTGAACTCCATAACATGGACTATTTATTAGTTGTTATTCTTTTTAATTATTTTTTTTTTTTTTATTTATCTTTTATCTATGATTAAAATAATAATGCAATACACAAATCGCTTGCTAAGGATTGGTTTGTACTCCTGTATTTTTAGGTTTTTTTTGCTGTGAATTGAAGTCTATGTTAGTTTGTTCAAAATTCTACCAATTTCGTTGTTCTTTATAGGTAGATTAAACCTTGTATTTTAAAAGAATATTTATAGCAAATAGTTTGAAATAAACAAAACAAAAATATAATTTTTTGAATCTCAAAAACTTTTATTTTTCAATACGAGTTCTTGTGGACATAGTACAAGCCAACCCTCAGCAAGCGACATGTGTACATATCCAAAATACAAAAATATTAGTAGAAAATTATTAACAACCCGTAACAAACATCTGTTTAGTAGTTTAAAAGGACTCCATTGTAATTAGGTAACATAAAAAAATAATAAAAGAATTTCGTAAATATTTTATTGCTTAGAAAAAATATAATTCAGTTAATACGATAATTTCAGAACCAACGAATTTCAGGTATTTAATTAAAATATTATTTCGGCAAATTGATTGGTTATGGATATTGGCCCTTCATTCAGTTTACTTGAGCAAATATCAATGTCAAGAGCAGTTAGCTTTTAATTTCTTTTCATTAAAAAATAAATAAAGAAACCACGCATAACAATAAAAGTTTTCATCTGCTCCACCCGCCTTCACTGCAAAATCGCCTCCCCGCAAGATCCGCTAGAATTCCCTCTGAAAATACCGATCCCCAGGAGCGGGCACTTATCTATGCATTGGCGCATTATCTGCCCCAAGTTATGCGGAATAATCCCTGGGAAAACACCAAGGCCCGGTGCAAACACCGTCGCACCACTGCTGGTCCGGAGCCAAACCTGGGGCTAATCTCATTGTGCCAGTTATATATATATTTTTCAGATTTTATAAGAAATGGTGAATCGTTTGGCCAATGATTTTTAATATTATACGATTTTTAAAGATATCAAAATATTTATAACAACATGTTTACGTCCTATACCTACTCCGCATCTATTTGAATTCGAATTTCAAAATTGATATATTTATAATATCTTTAATAAGATTAGTTTAGGTGTCTGTTTTTTTTTTCACCATTTATGGCTACATTTACTATATCACAATCAAAACTGAGAGATTGAAACATTCAACTATTATTACCATTAGAAATACAAGTATCCATTTATAATACATTTTAAATTATGGATAGTCCAAAGGTTTGTCATCCAAAATTTTAATAATTAACATTAAATAAACCCACCGCCACCCACAGTTTGATTATTTTATGATACACTAGCTGAAGTCCCGGCGATGGCCGGGCTTTACACAGAGTTTTCGAAATTAAAAGTAGATTGTAATCTTCCTCTTGTTTTGAAGGTCACGTGTGCAAAGTTTCACCAACCTCGGCATAAAACTGTAGACTTGCACACAAATCAAATCCACGCCGCCCGATTGCCAGCCTCGTCGATCACATACAGACATTCTCCTTTCAATTTACACAAAACCTGAAGAAAGTATAAACTTAAACCTTCCTCATGAATCACTCTATCTATTGGTGAAAACCGCATGAAAATCCGTTCAGTATTTTTTGAGTTTATCGCGAACAGACAGATAGACAGACGTGGCGGAGGACTTTGTTTAATAATAGGCAGAGATACTTGGTTTCACACGTAAAATATATGTTACTTGTGTAACCAGCTGAGGAATCGAACTGATGCGATGCCATTTCAACCATTGACGTCAAATAAGGTTTTCTTTTCCAGCACACACTACAACCTTTCTTCATTCTTGGTCTATCAAAATTCAAAATGTAAAATCACAACTACAATGCATGGTGCGCCTATTTATGAAACGAAAACAATGTGTTGCGCAATCAAACCCATAATCTCATATAGAAAAGAAACTATTCCGCTAAAACCACAATTATTTCTAGAATACGCTTCACCCACCACCAGTTGCCACCCCACTCTCCTCCGCACATCCATACGGCAGTCTATTCATCAAACAATGATCCAATACCGCCATTAGTCAATCCATTACAAGCATGACTGTCCGCTTACCCAAATTGACTGTAGACTCTACCCCACCCTCCCCTCAGAGATTAATCGACTACACGTTAGTTGGGACAATAAAGATGTTCTTAATTAAGGTGACAGTTTGTGCATTTGTAAAGGTCTATAGATCACTAAGGGCGACCACCCCGCAGGAGGCTGTACAATGGAGAAGCCTTAATGTGGAACTAAAAGCCTTCTTGCTGGGATAGTGGATGCCGGGGTCATATTGAGGATATCTTACACGCTGTAAGATCGCATGGAATCTTCAGACAATGGATGAATGGAGGTAGAATTGTCGAAGATTCGGGTACAAGCGTTAATAGAGGTATGCTAATGGACAAACTATGGCTAGTAATGTTCTCAGTTATATACTACGGTGGTGGTAATACCTTCATATTATAATCATGTGAGGGTGAATGAGATAAGATTCGATGTCTTGCTTTTGCAACATTTCAAGGAAACGTAGTAAACATGGTCAAAACTTACGTCCCGGATAGACGAGGGGTTCTGGGTTCGAGTCCCAGTTGCGACCATTATCTGTTATTTTTTACGTTATTAATATGACGGCTTGATAGCAGGTGGCAATAGCGAAATTGATAAACGCACGTTCCGGATAGACGAGAGGTTCTGGGTTCGAGTCCCATTTGCGACCATTATCTTTTTCGGATTTTCTACGTCTTTTTCTCTTTAATATTTTCGTTTAAATTATTTCTGTTATCTTCATCAATGACATATAACATTAATGGGAGTAACCTTAAAAAGTTATAAAAAGAGAGTGTTTCTTATTTTTCATCGTATTTTTTTAAATAAATATAATAAAATTATTTTTTTATTGTTTTTCATTTACTCACAAATAATTGCTCAAATTGACTCCAAAATCATGAAACATTTAAATTTTTAATGGCCTTTATCTTATAATTTAAAGAAAAAATAAATAAAGTAGCTCGGATTCGTACTAGATATTTTATATACCTTTTGACTGCAAAAATAATTTTTCAGTTTGGTTGGGTATTTTTATCTCAAATCCAGAATTGAGATTTGTATGGAACGGGCCAAAATGGGCCGCGCATACGTTCCTCTTAATCATTAACACCACTATTATCGAAAATAAATAACTTTTTTTTTTTATGAAAAACAAATACCTTTGTATAACACCACTATTTTATTAACAATAGTGGGGTTATACAAAGGTATTTGTTTTTCATAAAATTAATGATGACACCCCAAAGTAAATATGCCTATTTTGAAGAAATAAATAACTTTGTTTACACAACCATTTAAATAAAATTATCGATTAAATAATTAAATAACTTCAAAACCTTGGTGTTGAAATATGTCGTTTATTTTGATTAAATTGTGGTATATGCAAATAATTTCATTATAGTAAAATGGCGCCACAAAGTGAATTTGCAATTATCGAAGAAGTGTTTTATTTTTTTATATATTTTCCTGCTTTGAATTTGTTTGATAAGGCGGTCTTAATTATGAATATAATATTTAAGTTTAGATAAAAATGGCATGTTTTTATAATGAGCTCGATGCACCGCCTCAGTTTGTGTGTTAATCATCATGCAAGTGACATCTATTGTGCACGGTAGGAAGCTTACAATAATTTATGTGCCAGTACCATACAAGGACACACGACCCAACACATACCGCGTACATCGCCAAACAAAATAGTTACCGTCCTTCCTCTTTAATTACTACCAGTGACATCTAGCGAAATTTATCGGCAAAACTCGGCCGCTTACCTTGGGGTGTGGGGTGGGCTGCGGCCCTCCCGCTCTGACTCCCTCCCCCCTCCCACCTCCTGCAGAGGTATTTGATGTAAATCAAGAGGCGTGGAGCGCTGTAGCGGGAGGTATTCAAAACAAGTCGATTAAAGTAACCAAACCTAACCTCACTTAATCTTTTTTCACGCTGGTAGCGTTTTTAGGTTGTATTAAACGCTGGAAAGGATTTATGCATTAGTGCAAGTATCTTAGAAAGATTTTTTAATTTATTACCAAAAGAATTAATCGAATGAATTAAAAATATTTATGTTACTTTATTATTGTTTGAAAACAAAATATTGTCTTTAAAGAAGCGAAAATTATATTATGCCATGCTCTGTCGTAAATGTATTTATTTATTTATTCATAAAATTAACGCCATTCGGCTTTTACATAATAACATAGTTATGGTATAGCAACAACATGAGAAAAAAGCTCAAGTGAGCTTGTATATTTAAATATTACAATATTGCAACAATGAAAAAATATATTTAAATATGATATATTTGCAAATAACTAACTTAAGAGGTACGTTGAAAATGTTTAATTGTAGGTAAATAATAAGTCAAATATATTATTAGTTAGGAAACAAACCTTATTTCCAATGACACAATAAAATTTTAAAAATCTGTGAACAAAATAATAAGAATAGACACTATTATAAGTATGTACCAATATTTGTAAATTGATAACAATGATGAAAAGAAAAGAAAGTTAATTTTTTTTTAAATAATTGTGATGATTTATAAAATTACTAAAAATCATACAATTAATTACTAAGTTGCATTAAAACGATACTATACGTAGAGATATGAAAATGAAAATTGCATAGATTTTTTGCGTAATCGGTCAACATAACTATTTTCAACTAGCAAAACGTCAATTATAACAATGGCCTTTATTGAATGAGCCTTGCAAAATTATGTTTTTACTCGCCCAATTGCAATTCATCTGTCTGTAAATTTGTTTATTACGTTCCGGTTAGGGTTCAAGATGGGGCGCAATTTTGAATACTTCCTTTTATCCTGTTGACCCGACAGTTGATCCCCTGAAAAGATATTTAATTTAAAATTATAAATTTTTTTTGTGCTTATTTACCAATTTCAAAAATAAAAGATATTCAGTTCGACTTCAAAAATATCGTTAATAATAATTTAGTACGAATATCAAAGGAATTTTCATAGTGTCGATTTTATTGTACTTACACGCCGGTACAGTAAATAGAAAAGCAGATTTTTCATGCATTTGAATAAAAATGTGTTTTATTCTTTTGTTATTCGGTAGTACATCCTCTCTGCACCTCCCTACGGGTTCATTTAGCTATATTTTGTGTAATAAGGTAAAACATATTATCCCTAAAGCGACTGAACATTGTATGCAAGTACGCCGGGGGACCAATTGTCGACGGATCAACTGTCATGGAACCTTTTATCCCGCAAGAGTGTGTATGATACTAAGATCTATTGAATCGGAATAGTCAATATTTTGGTACCTATCGGTTGGACGAAAGTTTAAAAAAGAAATGTTATTGATAAGGCAATATTTCTTTGGACAAATTGAATAATTCCTTATGTGGAATTTCACAATTGTTAAATAAGATATTTATGGATTGTAATTAGGTATGAATGTACATTGTGCTTACTTACAAATCTTATAATTTCGTAGGAAATTTTGGTTTGGATTTATTGAATAATAGGCAATTAGAATCATATATTTTTTAATTTATTTATTGGCGTTATAAGCAGTATTTATAAATTCATATATAACAGTATTAACAAGATTTTGTCATTGAAAAATAAAATAACGGCGTTAAACTTTAAGACCGTAATAGAAAAAAGAAAAATGCACACACTAAAATATATAAAAATACAAACACTATATCTAAAACAAACAATTCTGATAAAGTGCATCTTCTTACATCTACAAAAAGTGTTTTGTAAAGTATAAATATAACAGTGCTAACGAGATTTTGTCATTGACAAATAAAACAACGGCATTAAAATTTAAGACAGTAATAGAAAAAAGAAAAATACACACACTAAAATAAACAAATATAGATACAGTATTTCTAAAACAAACAATTTTGATATAGTACATCTTCTTACACCTATAAAAAGTGTTTTATTTATTTATTTAAAATTTACGGCACAAAGTGCCATTTACAAGCTTGCGTATATTTAATTACAGTCATAGTACATTATACAGGCATTAAAAATAAACAATAATATCAAAAAATCATTATGTAGTGACCTCGTTAACGTATAATTGGCTGAAATGTTCGATCAGTACAACCTTATATTTCAGTATGGAAATATTAAAAATATCAGCCACATTGGCATAAAAATTTCCAATGGTGTGTAATCTATTTACAACTGAATTGGAGCCTGATGCCGACATATAGTTGTCACAATAAAACAAACTAGGGAACCTTGATCTTATTGTAGGTATATGAAAGTGAATCAACTTTAATAAATCAGGGCTATCCAACTGATAGTTAACGATTTTATACAAAAATATCAGATCAAAAATTTCCAAGATTTAAGTAATTTTAATCAAATTCAAACAGCTGAAAGCAAAAAAGGATATGTTATGAGCTAAAAAAAAATTCACCAAACATAAAATCTTTGGTTACATATATTAGACTGAATGTTTTTTTTAATGTCAGGTCTACCTGTTCACCGACCTTTTGTTTATACAATGCAATTGATTCAAATAAAACAAATTAAAAATACAATAATGTTTTATCTAAACCTTCAATTTTAAGTGTATTAAGTTTTCCAATGCTCAAATTGACAAATAAAATTGTGTTAATGGTTACTGCATTAGAAAAATGGTTAATGCAATTAAATTGATTTGTCTAGTGCTTGAATCTAGACTGAGATTCGTTCACAATCTAACGAAAGAGATGGATAAGTGTAGTTTGCAGTTATGCAGAACAATGAATCCGAGTGTAAGATTCATTCAGCTAGCAGCCAGTGATGTAGCCTCCGCCGCAATGACGCTTAAACGAAGTTGAACAAACGACACCGCTGATCTATGGACACCGGCGTCGGGACGCCATTATTCCAGCGTCCGCTTGAGGAGGGCACAGATTTTAAAAATGAGTTATTAGCAGTAGATAATTGATAAGATACGTGACATAAATAAATTTTATGAATATATTCGAATTCGTAAAGTGCGGAAGGAAGAGTGGCTAACAGTCCGTGGTAGAGCTCTGACACCAATCCAGAAATATCCCTGAAACGTAGGTACACGCGGTAAAACTATGTTGAAACATTTTGCAGTAATGAAACGCCTAATGAAAAAAAAATTTGGGGAACATATTATTACAATTTGAAATCTCATCAAATTCCCTGGAAGGTATGCCACGATCAAGTGAATTGTTAAGGTTTTTATGTGACATTCCATAAAAAAACATCTTTACATTTCACACGGGTAGAAGTGAAACCTTCAGAAAATTAAACTTTGAGAGAATGAGACGAATGGAGAATATCAGGAGTAGGATAATTGTAAACTTTATTTATAATAATATTGTTACCAAGTGTAAAAATTATTTAACATTTTATTCTACGAGGCATTGCACAAAGTAGACGTCGATAGGGTACGAAAGGATGCACAAAGAGGACACTGATTAGTCTATCTCATCCTCTTGTAGGCTTAATCCTATAAATGTATGTGTTTGTCTCTTTTTAGTGTCGCTCGTTTCCGTTTCATCGAGTTTCAAAACACAACGATGCTAAAGAAGTTTTCATTTCAAAAACACACTCCATTTCGACAGGTATTCTGAGTTTATTTTACAATAATACGTTTAAATGATGATTTTGCTCTTTTTTATTTCTACACAGTTAAATACCGGCTTGCCCCCCCCCCCCCCCCCCCCCGTACGTTTCTGAATTTATCAACATCAACGGGTTTAAAAAACTAACACCATCTAACTACTGTCAGCGAATTTAAAAATAGCTCATAATAACACTCTTCATTACCGACTGAGAGAGAGAGAGATCTGCTTGATCATAGATGTAAAAATATCAGTGTCATGAAACAAAGATTTTGTATCAAGACAGGGTGGAGTGTCATCAACTCTTCCTTTTGTAAGATGTT
Source organism: Glyphotaelius pellucidus (assembly GCA_936435175.1). Lineage (NCBI taxonomy): Eukaryota > Metazoa > Arthropoda > Insecta > Trichoptera > Limnephilidae > Glyphotaelius > Glyphotaelius pellucidus. The sequence continues at coordinate 10,364,803 of OW386556.1, forward strand.
GATAGGAGATGGTGTGAAGATTTTTTAATTAAATTTATTTTCGTATGTAGCGTACGTACACATCATTTTTCGAAAACCCTTGTCAGTGTAACGGTTTTCACACGTGACAGTCATTTCAGGGGTGTCATTATAAAATATACTAATCAAAGATTTTAGAGCATTATTTTTCAAAAGGGAGCCATAAGCCAAAAATATCTTAGTGTACCTTATATCGCCACGAAAATGGGTAAAATGCTTAAAAATTGCTTGGCAAATGGAGTCTAGAGGTCACGAATCCAAGCGCAGAAGTGTTTTTTATTTATTTATTTTGTGAATAATTTCATAGGAAACAAAAAAATTTAATCAATGTAAAATGTGACGGATGATTTTAGCCATAAGATTGCATTTAACACCACCACCTCTGCCATATGTCACCCTTAAGTAGTTCGCCACATTTGGTGATTTAGCATGGATGCCCGGGTTCATGGGGTGAGGTTTGTCTAGGTCTTGGAGGTGGATGACCAGGATACACTGAACCCCAGATTCTTACCCACCCCTTAAACCCTTTTCCTTCCCGGAATTCTCCTCCTTAAAAAATCCCTCCACACAGCATCCCCAAAGATGACATAGGCCCTGAGGGAGATTGTTTTCTTCAGGGCCTCCTGTGTGGAGCTCACATAATTTTTTTTTTAAGTTGTTTCTTACATGCGTTAATACATATTTAATGAATAATTACATTTTTACGCTTATATTTTTTATAGAGTGATAAACAATTTTATTTTAATTTAATGATTGAATGAATTTTATTTTAATTAAATTAATAATGACGCCACCAAGTGAATTTGCGAATTTTGAAGAATTTTTTTTTTATTTTAATTCAACTCAACTGGAAACGGTAGGAAAAATTTCAATTTATTGGAAACATATTTTTTTGTATTTATAATTTTAACCGATTCGTTATAAAAATTAAATTGAAATAATGATTTATATTTATGTGTATTATATTTTATGTGTATGATTTGTGTTGATTTATGTGTATTTTTTAATTATTTTATATTTAATGCGCTAATTAAATACTATTTAAAGCATTACCATCAACAAACCACCCCGGGTCAGGTTGTAGGGACGGTCGACAAGCGCACCATTGGTCGGTACAGGGTACAAGAGAACAGGGGTAGCGGGTACAGGAGAACCCGGTACATGTGTACCACTGTGTTCCGACACACCTTGAGTTGCTCATTATCCAACACCAATATATAAAGGTGCCGTGACGTGCGACCAGGAGACGGTTCCACTGTAACGCCACTGTTCTAGATAATTTATGTTAATCCAGCTGCAATATATTTTATGTAAACTCAAATTTCTGACTTTATATGTATTATATAATACTTTATCTCTACAAATTAAAATTCCTGAATGAAATGTTAAAGAAAAACGATATTCAATGTATGTAGCTCTCTCAAATGTGCTGATAAGTCATCGAAGTTTCCAATTTAAGCAAACACTCTATGCATTCATTTTTTGTCTACTAAACCATAAATTTTTAACTTTAAATCATATTTGTTTAAAAACCTCGCAAATTTTTTTATTTTTAACCGTTTGTTTTGTTTTTTTTTAAAGAGTTTTTTTTTTTGGTGACTGAACCTTCTCAACTCTGATAATTTGTGTAGTTTCATTCTTTGAGTTGTAGTACCGCGCTGGAGTCCACATTATAAATAACATTGTAATTTGTGATTAGTGAAATTTTACTGAACCCCCCCATTTTGAGCGCACGTAATTAATGGATGACCCCTAAGCAGATTTAAAAATTAATGAAGTACAATTGACTAACAGCAGCAAAGCTTGCCTTGCTTGCTTGCTTGTACATCATTGATGATAAACATATGGATATTTGAAGCGATTCTATTTAACAACAAGACAGCTCTCTCGACTGGCGCGACCATTTACTATAATAAAAATAAAATTTTAAAAATCAAGAAGTTACTTCGGAAATCATCGTACAGGCATACGCTTATATTTTCAGTCTAGGTTCATAAACTGTTTAATGAGATTCTAGTAGGTATTTTCGAACAAAGTTCTTCATCTCCGTTTGCCTATTATAGTAAATCGCACAAATGAGTACCTACTGAAAAATAAACGAGAACTCATTGCATGTTCACAGATTTATTGATAACCAACATCTCTACATAGGTCCCTCCATATGGTTCACGACGTTTGGTGACTTGACAGGGGTGTCCAAGTTCATGGGGTGCAGTTTTTCCGCCAACCTACTGCGTGGCGGTCTGGATCGAGAGAAACTGGTTGAGAGAAGCATTTTGACCTCTCCAGCCGGAACTCTCTACCCATCGCCTAGCAATTGGAGGACGGATTCATCCTTATGTCACTGCTGGATACACTTACCCCCAGATTCCTTCCTACCCCTAATATTTTTTCCAGAACATCAACTCCTTCCTTTCCTTAAAAAGGCCATCCACACGGTATCCCCACAGGCAAAGACATAGGTTCTGATGGAAATTATTTTCCTAGAGGTTCTCCTGTATGGAGCTAATTAATGTAAAACAAAAATTTATATAAAAAACAACAATATTATTAAATTTCAGATAAAGTGAAATCTTTGGCGTTGCAACCAACCATACTTACCTGATGTGTGCTTACTCCTTAGTTAGTCAGCTTTAGCTATCTGCCCCCTAATCCCCTCCCCCCTGTATCTTCAGAAGATATCACCCCCCCTCCCCCACTTTCTGCTTACAAACTTCTCAAGAAACACCGCTGGGGGGGCGCACAGCTCCCCCTCCCCCTTGGCGCCTGGGGGGATAGCACCCGGATAAGGTATGCCCCACCGGACAATAAGGGATCATGGATTAAACGGATTTAAAGTTACTTTTTTCACACAGGAAAAATTTATATAATTGACCAATAATAATTAATAATATCAGATTGTTTATTTATTTATTAATTGTTTGAAACATTTACAGAGTGTTAAAAATTATTACAATTATAGAATTGCCATTGGGATGTACATGTATAGATATTAAAACTCTAATTAGAAATGTTCACTGCATGAGTAATCAATATTTAGTTGTTACTAGACGGAAATGCTTGTAATATTAACAGAAATAATAATAATCAAAATGAAATATAAAACATAGTAGTGTCAAATATAATACAAAACCTGCAGAAAAAGAGAAAAAAGAAAGAAAGCATGACAATAAAGCATGTGGATGAACAAAGCGGTACAAAATGTCATTCAACAGCACCATTTCGCGAGATCGCGAAATGGTGCTGTTGAATGACATTTTTGAAACAGTTCATATATTTATTTATATGTTTACGGACAAATAGTCCATTAATAACATAACAATAACACGAATAAGAAAAAAGAGATGACAATGAAAGGAAAGTACATATTAATGAAGAGCATTGACTAATTTTAATATAAATAACATAAAGATATAGAATACTACAAGTCTTAAAGATGGATTTAAAAGACTATAAAAATTACGCATTTCGTATCGACTGCCGAAAGTCATTAAGGCTAACATCAAAAAACTCAATGCTTTGACTTGCGTTAACAAGTCTCTATAATATAATATAATATATAACTATATGTATTAAAACTTTTTTATTTAGTTAAGTATGTTAAAATGCAAAAACCTTGCACTGGATAAATAATCTGTTGAGTAATAAATGAATAAATTCAATTCGAAAAAAAATAATAATTAATAAATAAACTTTACATTGGTATGCATTTTTTACTTTTTAATACATCTATTTGAATTTCGATTTAATTTCCTTGAATGGATGAATGCAAATCTTTGATATGACAATTAACCCACTTTCATTCATCGGATCAGCTGAAACTCGGCAGATAGACTCGTCGTCGATGACAATGCATTTTGTCAACTTTTGGTGGCACTCACGCACACACACGCATTTTCTAAAATTGGATAACATGAAGGCGCAACTAGGTCGTGCCGTGTGTTGCGAAAGTATTGCATTTTAAGTAGATCAGAAATAACGAGGCAAGAATTATTGTACGATGGTAGGAATATGATGATATTTTTTATCTCTCAGTTTTCATGACATATTTCTTATATAATGTTATTTTCTTACTTATCAAACTTTTGCATCTTTTACTCTGACCAATCAAACACGTTCTTACTCGTAAAACAAACAAAACTAGGCTAAATAATGTGTATCTATTTCATGATACGATTCTCAGAATTTCACGTTGATTTGTTTGTCCGTTCTTGGATTCACGTCATGGATATGTTAGTATTTCGTACACCTCCAGTATACCCGCTTCCACATGAGCAGTTTATCAGGTTTATAATAGGTACAAGATGTAACAATAATATTGTGTAATATCGTGTAGGATGGACGGGAAGATCGGGAACTAGCCAAGTGCACAAACGGGTAGATATCTAGCCGGTGGCTGGTGGATAGTGGATAGTGGCTACCTTTCTTAGTCAAACATGGAGGCTGTCGGCAATATGTACAATACAACAGGCTGACTGGGAAGTTACTGTTCTCTTAAATAATATTCAATTTTAGGTCACTGCAGGTTACCTAAATGTTTTACAATTTGGCCAATTTTTCTTGAATATATGGGTCCATACAGGCAATTTTTTAACAACTTTAAAATTTCGAAATAAAAAGAATTTTCCGATACACTTTGTTTTTTTTTCTTAAATTATTATTTCATTTCATCGCATTATCATGACCACCATACTGGGCTCATTTCCGTGTCATAGCAGTCATATAGAGGCTATGTTACAATTTAATAATAATAATAGTAAGTGTATATACAAAAAAATATGTTTTAATACTTTTTTTAACGTTAGCCCCACACAGGCCTTAAAGAAAATAATCTCCTCACGCCCTACTTCATCTTAGGGATTACTTCGTGGAGGGACTTTTTAAGGAAAGGAAGGAGAGGATATTCTGGGAAAGAAAAATACATGAGTAGTGTAGTCAGTGCGTTCAGCAGTGACTACACTACTCATACATGTATGAATCCCCTTGAAGACTGCAAGGCGACGCACAGTGGTCCCAAATCGCATTCTAGCTAGACAAAAATATTTTTCCACGGAATGTGATGCAAAAGGGTCACAATACAAAAAAAAAAATATTTTAAAAATTTACATTTATTTCAACCACTGTTACAGAATTTTCAAAGTAAAATAAAATACAAATAAATTGCGTGTAGTACAATGATTCAAATAAGTCATAACAATCTTTTTATTTTAAGTAATTAGTTAAAATATTATTTGTAACATAATATAAGAACAAAACCGAATGACATTTGTTTATGGTCGAGTCACTATCATCACTTTTGTTAAATTATAATATTCCTACGTGGCACTGTCAATAGACCTCTGCAGTTTCTTCGTTGGTACTTCCGAAATCGACAATGATTTTCAGCCATTACCAGATAAGACATTGGGATGTTTTCGATATTGTGGTTATTTCGGATATTACAGCTTCTCGTTTTCTACCTGACTTCAAACTGACTTAAGCAGCATGAAAGAGTTCTTTTGGACTGGAGATTCAGAGGACATTTAATTTTTCTTATTTTATTTTTTAACGAGCAAAACCAAATTATTTTTCTGACTCACCATCACACGTAACTACAGGAAGAAAAAAACTGTAGTAAGCCATTCCTGTTTTTTTTTAATATGAATTTTAGAGTATATTTTCGACCATTTCCTATGAAATATTAATAGAAATGAAGCGATATTCTTCTTTTCCATTTCCAGAATATAGAAAATGTTAATAGAAATGAAGCTATTCTTCTTTAGTAATTTTTTTTTGAGACCTATAAAATTGTTTTTCTCAACCAAAATATTTTCGTGTTGCAGCATAACTCGACTTTGGTGCGCCTCTTTCTTCTAATATCTCGAAAATATCAAAAATATAGATCAAAGTTAGAGGCTCTGCAAAAGTCAAAAGAGCACGTAAGAGCAGACAAATTCTGCAAGAAAATATAGATAAAGAATGGTTTTGTATGAAAATTGTTTAGTTTGGAGGTACAAATTGGTACACGATTTTGAAAGTTTAATCAAACTTTGGCAAATAATTGTAAATATTGATAATGGTTTCACGATCTTTTAATGACTAATAAAAGTTATATGGAAGAAGCAAATTATTTACTACTTAAATAAATTTGAAAGAACATACTATGGACTTTAATTTTTTTCTTGACGTAATTTTCTCCGATTTCAAATAACAACACTAACGACAAAACAGCGCGTACACCCGAAAGAGATGGGCCGCAGGGAGGCCGCCTGGCACATTCAAAGTGTTGTGTTTACATCGTTGCCACGTGTAGCGAGTATTTTTTAAATTTTTTTATCGATGCGAACATAATGCTATGGACTGTTTTCTATGCTGTGAGTATATTTTTGTACATAAATAAAAACATCGTTGAAATCTTTTTGTCTAGCTAGATTGTTCTAAGGGAACCACCGTGCGACGGGTCGAGAGAAAGCAGATGGAATGATAAAAGGGTCTTCCTATATGAACCTCTCCGGATCCGGCCCGTCACGCAGCTGTTAAGCAGGCACATCCGCCGCCAAGACCTGTAATGTAAAACCATAAAAAACAAAAATCAAAACTAAAATTAAACTAAACGATAAAAGAGAAATTTCAAAGAAAATAGAAATAAAATACTCAAATAATATTTCAAAAAAAACACCCGCAAGACCTTCCTGCTGAAAGCTGTAAAATCACAGAGCTAATTACAATTGTATATAGGGCGTTGAAGATCTCCCAAGAAATACCGACCGATACAAAAGGAGATAATTTATTAATTAATAATAATTTAATCTGAATATCCCAATGTTAACAACAAAATTTTGAAAAGAAGTTATTCAGAAATAAGAAAAAAATCTTCCGTCTAACCTTTCCCAAAATTGTAATATGAGAAGTTAGTACCTACTTACCGTATTTTCTCGATGATAATTAGTATTCCGACCACCCACTAGGCCAGGCCAGTGGCGGCGATATGTGAAGTTTTGTGGGGGCAAGACACTGAACACTCAAGACACACACTATCCTCCCTCGCCCCTATATCCCGAGAAGATGCCCCCCTTTGTACACCCACACCTCTCGGCGCCAGCCTCACAAAGGTGCCACCGTGGAGTTGCGCCCGTGGAGCGGGCGGGGGCTGTTCAAATTTACACCCCTCATTTGTTTGCGATGACCCCCGACAGGGACCCGGCGATATATCCTGGGCTGCGCCACTGGCTAGAATCGCGCTGTAGGGTGTTCGGGGTTAGTTAATTAATCGACTAATTCATGGAAAAATATACATTACTCACACTGGAAGTTTACCTTAAAACTATTCTTTAATTGAAATGATTTACCCCTTTCGTGATGCCCTCTTCTACCGGAGGTTGAATATCACCAAGTCAATCTTCACCCTGCAAGAAGCCTCCGTGGTCGAGGGGTAAGGTTCTGAAGTAATGAGTTCAAATCCCGGCTTACTCTTATTAATTACAATACTATTATTAATTGTAATATATAGTACATTTACAACACGTTCCGAAGTGGAAGATACTATAGTATAGTATCGTCTTGGTCGAAGACATAAAAAATTAAACGATTCTTTTTCTTAATATAATAATATGTTTTACATGGTACATAATAATAATAATATATCTTAGGTTTTTTTTACTACTCTTCCATGGAAGGGGAGTGAACACAAATGTTGTTATTAGTTAGTAATTAAATAATTCATTGTACATGAATACATGTGTGCTGTAGTATTTTTTTTTTTTTGATAATATTATGTATTTTTAAAAAAGAAACAATGTTATGGAAGACAAAGGATATTCGTAAGATTAATTAAGTGGCAGTGGTTTTTTTTCTTAAGAATATTTCTTAAATGTTTCTTAATTCTGTTAATGTTTCTGATTTCTTCCGGTAGACGACTGAAAAAAGTTCCCTAGTAAATTTAATGATGTTGTGCATAAGTCGTATTTAGTTTTGGGCATAGAAACACGCGTTTAAGTCGAGTTCGGTTTTCAGTTAAAAATTGATATTTATCTTTGTCTTTTATAATTTGAATCAATGAATTTTTAATATATGTATAAATCTTTAAATGTAGGTACTTGAAATTCTTCAAGCAGGCGTTCTGTTGGGTATTTCAATTACGAATTTTTTATTAGTATTAACCGTGTTTGGCAATCAGATCTGAATCGCCAGTTTCTTCCTCGTCTTCGTCCTTCCACTCTCCGGCACCTTCAGCCTCACAACACAGTCCAATTAGAGATGTCATAGTCGCGAGCAGTTGGGACTCCTGTGTAGTAAATGAGGGGCTAAAAGGAGTGTGAGAAATGAATTTCAGGCTATTAACGTTATTTATTTATGAAAAAGAATATCGGCATGATATTAAGTTCGATTAAATTTTTGACGCCTTCGAAAATCGGAAATGTTCGAATGAAATCAGTTCTTTTATGAAAAAATGCAATTAATTTAAACGCATTTTATTGATAGTTTTCTAATTAATTTTATAAGTACGTAATGATTATTTACATTTTTATTATTATTTCATAGACATACGTATAAATTATTACGTAACGATTATTTACATTTTTATTATTATTTCATAGACATACGTATAAATTGGATCATTTTTTTAAAAACAGAGAGCTTTTATAATGAACGACCAGTCGGTGGTTGAGTGGGCATCGCATTTGGGTCCCACCCGGGCGTCCCGTGTTCGATTCCTCGGCTGGCTAAGTCCTCCATCACAACACAAGCAACATTTTCAGCTTTCTGTGGTGGCAGTAGGAGATTTTCAAACATTGTTGGGTTATTCGTAACCCGGGAATGTTTGTCTTTCTTAAAAAAAAAAAAAAAAATTCTTCGTTTTAATCACCCACTAAACTTCCAAAGCAGTTAGTTTGTCGGCATGTCAATTTCATAATATTTATTAATCAGAAAATTGCTATCGAAAATAACATTTCAAGTGATTACAACACAAAGGCATAAAATACATAGATATAACACAGGCTATGTACTCATAGGCTTACACACATTGAAAGTCAACTTCTTCGTGTGCCCTATCAGGTCCCCCCGACGTTGGCGATCACTCTGGAAAATGTCTCTCTACATTGTGCTGCCCGGAATAGCTCCTCCGCACTTCTAATGCCGGTCCACTCTCGTATATTTCGTAGCCAAACATTTGTCTCCTACCAGGCCCTCGGCGACCTTCTATTTTTCCTTTCAATATTAATTGGAGCAAGTGATACTCTTCCCCTCGAAGTACGTGACCCAGATATGAAATTTTCCTGACTTTTATTGATGTGAGTAGTTCTCTATCTGCTCTAGCCCGCCTGAAAATTTCTATGTTAGTGATCATGTCGGTCCATGGAACCATGAGCATTTTCCGGTGAAGCCACATTTCAAAAGCCTCTAACCTGTTCAAGGTATTTACTTTCAAAGTCCATGTCTCACATCCATACAGCAAGACTGACCACAGTCCGATTCGAGCCGCGGTCAACAGTGGTTGTGTGTACCTTACCTATTGCTTAGTGCCGTTCGCCCGTTCCCGTGCCTCATACAGATAAGAGATTATTGTTACATTTTATTTAATTCTGTTTATCGTATACTTATTTGTTTGCATTCCTACTTACGGCTAATCCGTTTTTGTTTGTACAGTCAATGAAATAGACTGCGTATTATTTTTTCAGTTTAATTTTTAAAAGTTAAGTTTTTTTTTATACAATGGAGGAAGACGAAGATAGACCTCCCGACCCAGGATCGATATTAGATTTTTCTGATTCGGAATCTACCACTAGCCAGGCTTCTATTACGCTTCCATCTCGTAAACGACGACCATCGCATAGCCTTTTCATCCCATCGAAAGTTAAAACTATACCGCCGATTCAACAAACCTCGACCTCTAACGACCTTAACCCCAATAGTAACACCCAGACAAGTACTTTAGCTAGCGATAATACAAAAAGTACTGACTTACTTTATCCTGCTTCCGCTTCCGGTCCTTTTATCGTAATTGTTCAGAGAACTGAACAAGGAAAACTTATTCATCCTTTAGATTTTGGAAAATTCTTATTTGACTCAAAAAATAATAACCTTGGTATTGTTAACGGTTCAATTAAACCGGAAGGGCGATATAAATTATCTATCGAGTTTAATACTGCCGCTTCCGCAAATGGATTTGTAAAAAAAATTGACTCGCTCTCAAACCATAAATATAAATCGTTCATCCCGTCATTTAACCTTACGAGAATGGGTCTTGTTCGAGGAATACCCACGGAGATCCCAGAGGCTGAAATTGTTGATGCTTTGAATAATTCCCAAGGAACCCCGAAAGTAATAAAAGCACGTCGACTGAACTACAAGGATTCTACTGATGGGAACACGATCTGGAAACCTTCCCAATCTGTTGTTGTTACATTTGAGGGACAATCCCTTCCGTCTCGTGTGTTTATTTATTATACCTCGCTTCCCGTCGAAGTTTATAAATTTCCAACTGTTCAATGCTTCAATTGCTGCCGGTTTGGACATACAAAATCCGTATGCCGCTCCCCTCCACGTTGTTACTTTTGCGGAGAAGGTCACCCATTTGATCAATGTCCAAAATCTTCCAATAATCCCATTTGCATTAACTGTTCGGGTGCACATACCGCGGTCAGTCTAGCCTGTCCGGAATTGACAAGACAGAGGAACATAAAACATAAAATGGCTACCGACAACATTTCGTACTTCCAGGCCTCAAAGTTATTCTCTCCTGCGAAAAAATCATTCGCAGAGATGACATCGTCCTCAGCTCCTTTCCAATCAACCACATTTTTAAATTCAACGTCATCTTCTCACAGAGAAACCATTCTCAAGCCAGTCAAACCCAACCCAAAATATACTCCTTACCTTGATAAAAAACAATTGAATAATATTTTGACCAGCCCGAATGGGAATGCCAAATCTCGGACCCCCAATGGGTGTGCCATTAATAGTAATACATCCCCTCCTGCTCTCCCCGAAATATTGAATAATAATTCTTTTATACAAACTTTAATTACCCTTTTAATTTCTATCCTTACAAACAACAATACTGTACCGTCCAACGCTGCCGATTACATTAAATCTTTATTATCTTGCCTCCCCAATGACTTCGAAACTGAACAAAATTCTTCAGTGGAACAGTAGAAGCCTCTTCGCTAACAAATCTGACCTAATTCAGTTACTCGACGAACACGACGTTTCAGTGGCCGCCATTTCTGAAACGTGGTTAAAACCCTCCTTTCACTTAAGAATTCCGGGTTATTATTGTCTCAGACACGACAGACCGGATGGTAAAGGCGGCACGGCTCTGATAATCCATAATTCTATCCCGTTTAAACAAATTAATATACATACTCCCTCCGACGATATCCAGATAATAGCAGCTGTCTTATCTGATATCACAATATTATCAATATATATTCCTCCCTCTACCACTTTTATTGAAAATGAATGGGCACCAATCTTAACCCAGATTTGTTCCCCTTTTATGATCCTTGGAGATTTTAATGCACATTCCCCTTCTTGGGGTAGCAAAATAACAAATCGTTCTGGCCGCAATCTTTTAGATTTTATTGATACCCATAACCTATGTTTTTTAAATGACGGATCTCCAACCAGATTCACCCCCCCTCATCAACGGAAAAGTGCTGTTGATTTATCTCTTTGTTCATATTCGTTAGCATCTAAATGCTCTTGGGACATCCTAAACGATCCCCTCTCTAGTGATCATTTTCCAATTATAATCCGATTCCAACATCAATCTAACACTTATCCTCCACCAGTTAAAAATAATCTCAAATTTAGAATAAATGATGCGAATTGGAGCACTTTCTCTTCTGAACTAGATAAACTTATTAATTTAAAAAAAAAATCGTCCCCGGGAGACATCAGATTGCAATGTGAGACGTTTCCCTCTATGGTTATAAATGCAGCAGAAAAATCCATCCCGAAACGCAATGCGAACATTAAAATAAAACACTCTACTCCGTGGTGGGACGAGGAATGCACTCGCTCCGTCAACTCTCGTAAAAAAGCAATTTCCTCTTTTCGTAAGTGTATGTCACTAGAAAATTTTTTATCAGTTAAAAAAGCCCAGGCAGAAACCAAACGAATTTTGAAAAATAAAAAACGCGCTGGATGGCGGAAGTTCTGTGAGAACCTGTCTCCGGAAACTCCCCAATCTTCAGTTTGGTCTAGCTTAAAAAAATTCGGATCATCGTATTCTCCGCCGAGAACCAAGCATATATCAGAAGAAATTCTTATAGGATTTGCGGATAAAATAGCCCCCCCATCAGTGGCCGGATGTGAAGAAATGCCTTCTATTAAGCCATATCCATCTCACTCTAACTGGCTAGATGCTCCTTTCTCCATTGATGAGATGAAACTAGTAATAAGAACCCTTTCTGACTCTGCTCCGGGTCCCGATGGAATACTTAATAGTTTCATTAAATCATTTTCTGATATGGCGGTTGAATATTTCTTATCTCTTATTAATAATATGTTTGAAACAGGACTAATTCCGGATGATTGGAAAACTCAAAAAATCATTCCCATTTTAAAACCTGGAAAAAATCCATCTGAAATTTCGTCTTATCGGCCTATTGCTCTTTCATCATGTTTGATGAAAGTAGCGGAGCGGTTGATGAAGAACAGATTAGAGTGGTTTGTTGAAAGTCAAGATATTATCTCACCAAATCAGTATGGTTTTCGGAAAAAGAAATCTACAATGGATAATTTAAGTTTGTTCACAACTGATATCCGAGTTTCCCAATCCCTAAATTCTTATACATTGGCCACATTCCTTGACCTTTCATCAGCTTACGATGATGTTTTACTGAATGTTTTGAAAGAAAAGCTAATTAAAAAACAAATCCCCCCGAAATTAGTCCAATTTATTATTAATTTGCTCTCAGATAGGTCCATTATTATTGAGTCTTCCTCTAAATGCTTAAGGCGCAAACTATGGAGAGGTTTGCCCCAGGGTTCTGTTATTAGTCCTCTGTTGTTTAATATTTATATAAGCGACCTAGACTCAGTAATTCCTTTTTCTATCAAGCGTCTTTACTTTGCGGATGATATCCTTATATATTTGTTACATAAAAATATTATTTTTGCAGCTAAGGAAATGAATTTGGCTTTACAATATATTAAAAGCTGGTTGTCATTAAATGGGATGAATCTGGCGGCATCTAAAACAAGGGTCGTGGCTTTCACGCGCAAAAGAAAAATTCCCCAATTCTCAATTTCTTTTGATAATGTGCCTCTACAAACCGCTACTCAAATCAAATTCCTTGGTCTTCTTTTGAACCATAAACTTTCCTGGCTTCCACACATTCAGATAATTTCTACAAAGTGTGAAAAGGGACTTAATATGATGCGAGCAGTTTCCAGAGTATGGTGGGGATCTCACCCTACCACTCTTAAATTAATGTATAATTCCCTAGTTCGGAGCCACTTGGATTATGGCTCATTCCTTTTTGACCCACTCCCTAAATATCTAGATAAGAAAATGGAAAGAATTCAATCAAAAGCCCTCAGAATGATTATTGGAGCTATGAAGTCTTCTCCAATTAATGCTCTTCAGGTGGAATGTGTGGAGCCTCCATTATATTTCAGAAGGCAATTCCTTGCCAATAAATATATTTTCAAGGCTTTATCGTTATCACATCATCCTATTAAACAATGTCTTAATAGGTTAAGTGTTAATTTGAATTCTAACAAAAGATTGAGAGAAAAACAATGTTTTCCTCTCTTAATTAAAAGTTTTCATCTCTATAATTCTCTATCATCTTCCCTCCAATATCTTCAAGAAGTTCCCAATCTTCCTATATACAATATTCCATTTAAGGCAATCACTTTTATGCCGAACACAATAACATCAGTCTTTCGGAAGAATATTTTATCTTTCCCAAATAAATTTCAAAATGTGGATGATTGCTTTAAAAGCATAGTGGCTTCGAAATTCCCTGGATTTTCCATCCTTTTCACGGATGGTTCCAAATTTGAAAATAAAAGATGTGGAGCATCTATATATAGTCCAGAATTCAACATCAATCTCACTTATAAATTACCGAAAGAAGCTTCCATATTTACAGCCGAATGTTTTGCAATTGAACAAGCGCTAAATCAAATTCAGGTTCTCAACATTCATCGAGCCTTACTATGTACTGATTCGCTAAGTGCTCTAACTAAAATTAGGTCAAATATTTTACGTTATCCGGAAGACAATATTATATGTAAAATAAAAAATCTTCTCAATTCTCTTAGTGAATCTGGGTTTGAGACGATATTGGCCTGGGTCCCTGCCCATTTGGGTATCGAGGGTAATGAGATGGCCGATTTTCTCGCCAAATCTGGTTCAGATTCCGGAACTATTCCACTAAATTTTAGAATTCCTATATCCGATGTCTTTCCGATTCTTAAATCCAATATGACTCGTGCCTGGGAAGAAAATTGGGCAGTCTCCAAAATAAGAACTGGATCTTTCTATGCGGGAATTCAAAACCATATCCCTGCTAAGCCATGGTTTCACGGTAAAAAACTTTCAAAACGATTCATTTCATGTATCTCGAGAATGAGAATTGGCCACTGTTCAATTGCATCTCACTTGTCTAGAATTAGAGTTTTAGATGATCCGTTCTGCCAGTGCGGTGTGGAAGAGGAAACCCTCGACCACGTTTTCTTTAACTGTAAAAACCATTCATCTTTCAAGAACATATACCGCCGGCTTATTAAAATCACACACCAGTCCCCCCTTAACATTTCATACCTTTTATCTCTTAACAATTCTCGTGTTCATACAGCTTTATGTAAGTTTATTAACCTGAATGAATTCAATATTTAATTTGTTTTAGTGATCTAAATGAGTCCAATATTTAATTTGTTTTATTATTTTCCCATTAGATTAACCGAAATTTCTTATCCATTTTAAATATTACCGGCACAAAGCACTCTCTCCAGGGTGAATTGCCTAAAACAAAAAAAAAAAGACTGACCACACATAACGCTTTAAAATTATCTGCCTTAGTTTTAAATTGAGGTTGTCATTGCAGAAGAGGGATTTCATTTTACTGAATGCAGTTCTTGCTGCCTCAATTCTGCACTTAACCTCTACATCTGGGTCAAGAGTCTCTGTGAGGTATCTAAATCTTGCCACCTTTTCGACATTGCAACCATTTAATTGTATCACTAATCCAGAGTGATTTAGTCGCCCAAATGTCATCCATTTTGTTTTATTGACATTGATTGTTAGGCCCAGTTGCTCACTAAAATTGTTAACTAAATTTAATAGATCTTGGAGGTCATCGATTCGGTCAGCTAATAAAACAGTATCATCCGCATATCTTATGTTATTAATGACAACTCCGTTGATCTTCAGACCCTTCTCGGTATTACTTGGGGCTCTTTTAAAGACAGTTGGAATAGAGATTAATTGAGATTTAATCTCTGAAAGTTAACAACATGCTTAAATACACTAATAGGCATATTTATACAAATGAATACAAGCTTACATCATTGGATACGGTATGTATGAATGGGTGCTTAGAAACATTAGCAATATTAGAAAAAAACTTGAACCATTAACCATTTTTTCTTAAATAATAAAATTAAAAGATTAGATTATTATAAATCGGACAAATCAGGTAACAACCTTTATATCAACATGAAATACTTAATTTTATGTGTCAGATATCTTATGAAAGCAGACACCTACTCACGTAACGTGTATCACTAAAGGTATAAGCATGTAGTGTGGGATGTAAGCATTCTGGGCCTACCAACTTCTGTACATAAACTACCCAATAATTCCTCCCCCGCCCTGGGAATGGGCGGCCGGCCAAATCTTGGGCGGGACAGGGGAGAGGCTGTATCGGGAGGTGTTGGGAGGGGGGTTGTTTATTAAAGGTATTCATGGAAATTCCGGAGGTACAAAATATAATCATATTCGGTTTAAAAATTTATATAAAATATTTTTATATTTAAAATATCTTCACCTTTTCGACTACAGTCAAATGACCGGAATATTTTTTCCTTCGCTATTTGATAGTTTGCGAAGCGCAAGCCGAACTACAAATTATGAGAAAGGAACCGCGCGAAACCTTTCCCATAATTCGTGGTTTGGTTCGCGCTTCAGTTCGCAAATGTATACGCAGCGTTATATGTTATGTACATCCTTAGCTGTTGGTTGAGAGATTGCGGATTGAAAACCCGATGAATTGTCATTTTGAATCTCTTTCTTTTTGAATTAAAAATAATAATGAATTTAATTTCAGTCTAAAAGATGTTGACAAATTGAATAGGTATCAAAGCATTTCGAAGTTGCTTTAAAAGGCGTTATCTACACATTTAGGCGGCCAGATATAAATTACAAGGTTCTTCCTAAGTCACCTTCTTTCCCTTCTACTTTTCCTCTCCGCTTCCCTTAGCCAAACAACTCTCCCCATAAAAATATAACACGTTCCATAATTTCTCTAGCTACTCGTGCAAGCAATTAATTACATAATAAACTTTAATATCTTTTTCATCGATTCTTTAAAACTATTGTATAGGTGATAATATTCAACATTTAAATAAATACAAAATTCGCAATGTATTAACATACCAATGGCAATGGGTGTCACATCTTAAATCCTCCCTTATTAGGGTTTAAATAAATTAAACAACCCTCACAAAGATCTCCTTTAAATTTATCTCCGCCGGGTGGACTTTTGCGCCCACATCTCGTAAGACGAAGGAACAGAAGCACAGAAAGTGGACGGGTTAGTAGGTATTCGCGTTCACCACCTTCCGCCGTTAGTAGTTGTTCTCTGATATATAGTACGTGTGTAGTTCTCGGGAAGGGGGCTGGAAGAAAGGGATGACCTCTTTGTAAAGGGAAGCTTTCGGAATATATGTATGTTAGTACAACTTATACCCAGATCTCTGATCTTTAGATGTTAACAACTGTCTAGGAGTCTAGGTTATGTCTGAAGGAGGACCGTGGAAAATCAACTCGTTTGCTAGCACGGGAGAGAATTATCTTTGATGTACTGAAAGGGGTGTGAATAATGAATAACATATCAAATATATTCAAAGTTATTTACGAAAGAAATGAACTGCTTTTAAACTCTTGGCGAGCTTTCTGTTAATAGTATGAACTTGAGTAGACACTAAATGAGGGTTCGAATATCTTAATGTCAACAATTTGAAAAATAAATTAACATCGGAATTCCCGATATGTTATATTTTGAGGTTATTTTTTTTTACATGAGCTCAACACAGGAGGCCCTGAGGAAAATAATTTCCCACAGGGCCTATGTCATCTTTGAGGATGCTGTGTGGAGGGATTTTTTAAAGAAAGGAAGGGGAAGAGAGTTCTGGAAAGGAAAAGGGTTTAAGGGATGGGTAGGAATCTGGGGTTCAGTGTGTCCTAGTCATCCACCTCCAAGACCTGAAAAAACCTCAACCCATGAACCCGAGCACCCCTGCTAAATCACCAAACGTAGCAAACCACTAGAACATAAAGGGTTGGAAGTATTTGGCTAATCAGATCTAGAAACCAAAAAAATAGGTATAGCCATTTAAAGGACGCCAAATAAGTAAAAAAAAATTGGGGCCTTGTTTTAAATTTTCACAGGATACAAGCTATACATTGGTGGCATGCATGTTGAAAGCTGAAATATCAAGATAGACAAACATGTGCAAAAAAAACACGTCGCAACGAGGTCTAGCATGAACGATCGATAAACCTTATGTCATTAAGATACTCACTAAATCCGTCATCTATGTTCAGTGATCAATATTTGTGAGCATGGTCAAAAATTGAAAAGAGATATTCCTGCCGACGCCGACGATAGATAATTTTTATCGCGGCCTCTTGAGTATCGGATAAATTTCGGTTAACTGTCAATAAACAAAAATATTTTTTAATGTCGTTTGTTATGCAAAATTACTGGCTTTTTAATGATCTTTTTTTTTCTTCATTATAATTCTTAATGAACAAACGAAGCTCTTAGAATTGAAAGAAGTCGTATACGCGATCCATAACTGATTTATTCCGTTCGATCTTGTAGAAACAAAGTGGTTCAAATATGACTAAACACCTCATTAACTAATTAACTCCGTTTAGTCTCAATTCGAAAGGGTCCATTTAAAAGTATTTTTAGGGTTAGATGTTGAGTAATGTAAATCCCTAGATAGATCCGCCAGTGTTGCCAGCAAATATCGATTTCTTTTTTATTCCCTGTCAATATCGGTCTGGCTATCAATAATGCGGTTGTGCTCGGGAAAATGGTATAAAATCGTCGTTAGCTACGCCCATCGATCCGATATCTTAAAGTTATGGATTTCACTCTTCTTTACCTCCAGTTCCCATTGTTCGAGAGTTTTACCAGCTTCTAAAACACATTTTTTTCTCAGTATAGATATTTGTAAATGACAGCTATTCTGCCTTTGAAGGGCATTATTGAACAACCTTGATGCGATACACGAAGAAAACATTGTGGTTGTTTGAATAACTTGTCAGCAGTTGATATTATGTTTGAATGTTTGATTTACCGCACTACTATCATTACAATTTTAAAACCTTCTCTGACCATAAATAACATCGCAAAAGAAAATTAATTCTCTGAATGTATTTAAGGTAGATACCATCTATTAATTCGAATTAACATAATTTGTGTTAATGGGACCACGTCGTTCCGTGGATTTTCTAAATATTTGTGTAGGTATAGGTAATCAAAAAGATTAATTATTCCACGAACAAATGACGTGAAAATTACTACATTTTTTTGCCGGTCGCTCCTTCCATATTAACGTACTGACATACACGAAGTATTAGTACAAATAGATTTAGAAATTACAGATTTTTACTCGCTATTCTTGGATAATAGCAAATAGCTTTGACATTAAATACGGATGCTTAAAATAAAGTAATTTTTGAACCCGAGCTTGCATGGGTGCTTCCTTCAGAAATTTAGCCTAATTTTTAGATGGACAAAATATTTCCGCTTAACAATAAAATTTAAATAAATGGATTATTTCTGAAGATATCCGAAAACTAAAAATAGTTTTTGAAAGTTGATGAAATACGCTTTCAAATTTTATAATTTGCATATGACATGTTTTGTAAACTTAATAAATGCATCAAGCAAACCACCCCATCCTATAATGCCGTAGATTATTGAAAATTGTACCAGGGAAAAGCGTATCATTCTCAATTTGTCAAGATGAAGTACTTCCTTAAGTCTATTTTTTTAATTTAAAATTTTGCATGCAAACATAAAAATTATAAAATGGCTCATTTTACGTTTTTTCAAACTAAAATTGTTGAAATTAATTAATTAATTGTTTAAATTTTTTATTAGATGAATGTATTATAAACGTTAGTCACCTCGCTTTTTTGTCTTTCCGCATGAAAAGGTTCACAAACTTTCAAATTTGTTTTCTTTCAAAAAAACTTTGGTTTCATAAAGGTGTACTTTTAACTTTTTTGCGGTTATTTTTTAAATGTGAATGTACAGCGTGGTATTTTGTCTTTCTAACACCGTTTAGAACATATTTTTAATGACGATAGTAAGGGAGTTACAGTGATTTATATGAGACCTTTGTGAGCTGGGACAAATATGGTCTCATGTGATTAAACGGGTTAAGAAAACCTCCAGTTCTGCCGGTGTTACGTCTTGTCCATTCAATTTCTTATGCTCAAGGATACGGCGTATCCACATTGTCAAGTTACCTAAAGTTTCCAAATGCATCATCTTTTCAAGTGCATGAATTCGGGATTGAAAAAAGGAAAGGTGTTCTGATTTCGTAACGGTAACGTAACGATAACGTAACGATAACGTACCGATAACGTAACTGTAACGTAACGACAATGCAACGATAATGTAACGATAAAGTAACGATAAAGTAACGTGCAATTTAAGATGGCATACATTATTTGACACCTGTTATCTCTCGTTAACTTAACTAAATTGTGTGGAAATGTTATATGTTTATTTTGTTTTACATTTAAAATTTGATAAAAATGAGACTCGTATGGGTACCATTACCGTACCGGAAACCATTTTTTGGATAACCAAGACCACTGCACCAACTTAACAGGAGTGCCAGGGTTCATGTGGGGGTGAGATTTGTCCGGGTCTTGGCGGCGGATGCATTTCCCTACCTACTACGTGGCGGGCCAGATCGAGAGGGACTGGTTGAGGGAGATCTAATCTAGACCTTTCAAGCCGGATTCACTCGACCCTTCGCCTTGCACCCCCGTTGTAGGGATGGATTAAAACGTCTCTCACGTCTGGACTCACTAACCCCCCAGATACCCACTTTCTCTATTTCCTTTTTCCTTCCCAGAAACTCCTCTCCTTCCTTTTCATGAAAAATCCTCTATACAGCATCCTCTAAGATGACATTGGCCCCGAGGGAAATTTTATTCCTCATGACCGCCTGTGTGGAGCTAATGTAACCAAAAGTCTATAACGTGTTATATGATCTGAGATTTTCACGGCCAAAAGTATTATCATGATTTATTTTTGGGGTATTATTCCTTATTGCATTACCTCCTTCTTTAGCCAACGTTTCGGACAACGTTACAGGGTGCATCATCAGGGCAGATAATTAATAGTAATAAGACTCATGCTGCTCTAATATGGGTGTCATCGTAATTTTTAACAGACAACATTGCGTCGCCTTAGTTCGTATTTGTCCAACAGACCATTTGAGAATTTTACAGGAGGAGAAGGTTTCTTTCATTATTTAATTGAAACATTATGAAAGATGTTTAAGATAAAGCTCTTTCCGTAAAGGTAAAGGTCGCATTAGTTCAAATAATTCTTAGTTAAGTGATTAACTATAATTCTTTATATTCTATTTTTAATTTTAAAGTGGAGATTGAACAAAAACTAAAATGGTCTGTTGGACAAATAAGAACTGAGGCTTGTGTAAAGCAACCTGCTTCAAATTCCAACATATTCATTATTAAAGACCTACTTTATTCAGGTAGATACTCCAATGCCATAAATTAATTTAAATCTCTTATTATATCAGGGCGCATCGTTCATCATTAAAATTTATACTGCCCAAAAGTCGTGTCGGCCGTATTGTTCATACTGTGTAATAATGTAATATGTAATGACCCAGCCACGCCCTGCCCGTTCCCTTTTACCGACCCCCTTCCCTATTCGAAGCCATAACGTGACAACATATCAAATTTAACATGTGGTAATAAAAAAATTCCGTTTCCGTGTCATCTATCAACGGAAATTCCACCGTTATCCGTTCAATGCATGGCGAGCTTTACAATGTACGACTTACAGATTTAAAAAAATTAATAATTTTGTTGAAATTTCTTAGAAATTTTCACAAAAAAATTAATAAAGTCGAATGGGTTTTCGGCTAACGGCCCTTCACATTAGCCACCAAATTCTTCGAAGTATTGCGAAATCTTAGATTGAATCAAATATTTTTGTAACAATCTTTAAAAAATCGAAAATCCGGTTTTAAAGAAATCATATTTGCTTATAAAAAAATTTACCTATAAAAAAAACTTCACTATCGTTAATCGGTGTTTTTATTCACATTATATAAGGACTGGAGGGGACCCCACCACTTTCCCAACGGCTGTGTGAGGAAACTGATTGTTTAACCTCCTTAGCCGCACACGTCAGGACTCTAATTTTTTTGTAAAATGGAAGCTACATTTATTTTTAAACGAATCTAGACCCTCCAATGTCCCTGCATGCATAATTGTTAGTAAGAAGGAAAATGTATGCATACTTACATTTGCAGTGATTAACAAGATTAAGACACATCATAGATGTGTTCGCCTGTTAGTTCAGCATCTAGTTACAGTGAAATAAAAACAAAATATTTACATGTGTAAGTAAGATTAAAACCAAAGAAAATATATAAAAAGAAAGATATCGAGGGCAGTTTGTCCCACTATCGCGGGGCAGTCCCGGCGAGAATAAGCGTGCAAGTGGCCTGGCCGCAACGTGCCCAAACACCCGCGTCCCTTAGCCGGTTTTCCAAGAATACCCCTGAAGAAGTGTTTGTGGAAAAGAGGGGAGATACTCCCAAAGACCCAGGGGAATGAAGTGAGCCTCGGATCACCGGAGGCAGAACGGAAGGGAACCGGACTCGCGCAAACATTCCTCAGGCTCGCTCATGACGCCGGGGGAGGCACGGGCGTTAGTGGGACGGCCCTACTGGAATTCTGCCACCTGACTGGATGCAGGGACCGGGTCTATCCACCCCCATGGCGGGGAATCGGACAGTACAGTACGATGGAGTTCAGTACAGCAACCTAGTCACAAGTCAGTGTGTTAGTAACATAATTAAACCAAATGAGACAGATAAAAAGGCAGAAAATAAGTTGTAATCAGCAACAAATTGACGCAACATAATAAAGAAATAGGAGAAAAAAAAAATGTACGCATTAGTAGAGCGCAAAAAAAAAAATAATTATTATTATTATGTAGATATAACATTCATTTTAAATAAAAAAATTAAATATAAAAACAGAATAATAAATACAGTGTGGTCATGCTGCCAAACAAGAAAAGTAAAAACAAGAGTATAATAGAAATATAAAGCAATCGGGCATAGGCAGTAATAAAATTGAGATAGAGGAGTAACCATAGAGAGACAAGAGCAATACGTTTGGCACCTGAAACAAAGATGATTTTAATCTAAGTCAGCAACTCTAAGCACAGGCCATCTCTCCACCCACGACTTTACAAACTTTTTGAAGCATTCAAAATTATCTCTGTTCGATACCAGATCGGCATTCCACGCCGGTCTTGTAATCCCTCTCAAACCATCCAACATTTCCTCTCTGGCATCCTTCATCAACTCGCAGTGCCACAGAATGTGCTCGGCTGTCTGGTTGGTGTCACCACATGCGCAGTTCGGATGAGGAGACAGTGCCAGACTATGCAGTCTTCCCCTGAGCTCCCCATGACCGGACACCAGTTGCGTCATATAGTGATCCAGTTTTATGTGCGCCCCTTCCATTCTGCTTTTAACTGAAGGGAAGAAAGAGAAAGTCAATCTACCCTTCGTCGACCTATCCCATCGCTCTTGCCATACACTCAGCGTTCTATCTCGCATCACTTTCAATAAGCCAGGGAGGGACACCGCTCCGCCTGGTGCCAGTTCGACTCCCAGATGGACAGTAGCCCTCCCTCTCCTCAATGCCTTTTTTGTCAAAACTTCCCTAATTTCCAAGTCAATCGGCAGAGTACCGGCCAGAACCGGCAATGCATCGTTAGCCACAGTCCTATATGCGCCCGAGAGCGCCAGCAGGGGAGTCCGTTGGCCCCGCTTGAGAGCCAGGTGTATCAATGCATTATCTAGCCGGTGCTCCCATACAGATGCGGCATACGAGACTTGCGCCACGTACACACACTTGTACAGGAGGCGAAGTGCCGGAGTCCGCAATCCCCACTCAGCTGTTGAGAGCCTTCTCAATTTCAAGAAAAGAGCCTGGGCCCTGCTAGAAACGCTCTTGACGTGCGCTAGAAACGAAGAGGATCTATCTAAGATGACGCCTAAATACCTGGTGTTTTCAGCAAAACGAATAGTGGAGCCTCCCATTTTGATGGAAGGGTTTCTGGTGCGACTGAGCGTACCCTTCATCAAGAGTCCCACAGTCTTATGGGGAGCGAAGTTCAGCCTGTTTCTCTTACCCCATTCAAGAATTTCACGCAGACCTTCTTCTGCTTTGCTCTCCACTTCCTTTCTGCTGTCCCCAGAGACCAAAAGAAACTTATCATCAGCGTAGTCGACCGATATGCATCCTTCAGGCAAGGGTAACCTAGAGGAGTCATCAAAAAGTATGTTCCACAGGTCCGGTACGAGGACCGACCCTTGTGGACAGCCCATATCAACATCACGTACGATGAAAACATCGCCGTACATCACAATTACCTTTCTGTTGCGTAAATAATCACTAACAATTTTGAACAGTAGAGGCGGGCAATTACGACTTTTCAATTTAGTTAAAATCATCGGCCACCACGCGTGATCGAAGGCACCCGAGATGTCCAAAAAGATTCCTATTACATACTTCTTGGTGCAAACCCTCACCCATTCAAGCGCATACTTGATGGCGTGCTCCGTAGACTTACCGGGGACGAAGCCAAATTGACGGTCGCAGGGTGTAGACAGGGTGAGGCGGAGCCTATGTCTGATGATTTTTTCCAGTATTTTACCTAAAATTGGAAGTAAAGTGATGGGCCTGTAGGCCCCGATATCTGTTCTCGGCTTACCGTTCCCCTTCGGTATAATCCGGAGCACGCCTTTCTTCCATTCTGTAGGGAAAACCCCCCTACGCAAGCACGTTTCCAACACTTGATAAAACTCTTCTTTGGCGTGGATCCAAACATTCTTCGCTATTATGCCATTCAGTCTGTCAAATCCCGGTGCCTTTTTCGGACCCAAACCCTTAATTATGATTTCAACCTCTGCTCGACTTAACGGTGGTACGCCGTCCCCCTGGGCGAGGTCTCTAGGTGGAAGCCGTGACAGGTTTCTAACCTGTTGGTGGTGAACACTTTCCCCAGTGACTGAGTCTAGAGGAACTAACTTGCCCAGAAGTGTCTCAAGAGTGGAGACTATGTCAACACTCTCTACGTTCCCTTCGGTACTTCCGAGCATGACGCTCGATAAATATCGTTCTGATCCTTTTCCCGAGTTTTCGACAGCGCTGTGGATTTCCCACGGGTTGGCGTTACCCACTTCGTTTACCCAACTATGCCATGCAGCTCGTTTTGCCGAGAGGACCCCCGATCGATAGGCGCCACGGGAAGCTCTAAAACGGGTCTGAAGAGCAGCTGCTTCTTCAGGTGAGCATACACACCGTCTAACTACCACCAGGCTCCTATAGGCCTTCTTGTAGGCCCCTTTCAGCAAAGTCAGCTCTTGTGTCCACCACGGCGTCCTAATGACCTTCTTTGGGTTTGACCTGCCCAAAGAAATTTCAGCAGCTGATACCACCGCCGCGTTAAAGAAATTCCCCAAGTTATCCGGTTCCCTAGCGGCTACGTCTTGAAAACCCCTTAAAGATTGACGGAGCGCATCCCCAAAGCTATCCCAATTCGCCCTTGTGGTTCTGAAGTTCCAAGATGATCTTGGAGCTTCTGTCTTTGCAATTCCCACTGAAAAAGTTATTAATCTATGATCGGAAGCTATCGCACACTCATGAACCGTCCACTTTGATATTTTTGCCGCAACAGATCCAGAGCAGAGAGTGAGATCAATGTTGCTTTCGCCCCCGGTTCCGGAAAATGTTGATAACGTACCGGGTTCATTGATGATGAACAGACCTTGCGCTGAGATAAGATCTTCGACGGCGTAGGATCTTTCCGTCCGATTTCCGCTAAAGTCGAACCAGAGAGGCGAGCGCGCATTGAAGTCGCCTCCAATAATAATGTTTCGGCCTTTTAGTTTATGCAAGGCACGCGTGAGGCTCAAAATATGCGGTTCCACTAAATTACCATATTTAAAGTATACTGAGATCACGATGATCTCAGTATTGCCAAATTTAAATGAAACACAGGTTTGGTATTCGTTCGAAAGCCCCTCGAGAAGGAGGGGGCTGATCAACGAGGTGTTAACCAGAACACCCGCACCCGGGGAACTGCCTACTTCGAGTACCGCCCCTGGACTAATGACACCAGGTGTTTTTCCTTGCCAAACGTATTGCTCCTGAATAAGCAGAATGTCGATCCCAAGGTCAGTCATGACCCGCTGGGCCTCAAGGGTGGCTATATTACTACTACTACTATATAATTACAATTATATAAGGACTGTAAACTTTCTTTTTTAGAACGTTAGTAATATAAAATTATCATTATTATGTTGGCTACATTGAACTTCGGTAGATCTGCGCATGCGCGGATTTGCCATGATTTTTTTAGCGCGTGGTGAAATTATGGTTTTTGACATATTTTACGCGCGATTCATGTTTTTGTACTTTATTTCTATTCTAATTACCAATTCGCCATTACATTACTTTATTTCAATACGCTCAATATTTGGGTTATTTTTCTTTAAATAATGTATTGCTGTTAATTTTGTAATTTTAAAAGTTAAAGATAGATTATATCTTATTTTTAATTGATTTTTCTGCATGAGTTTAATAAAACTTTCCTGGAAGTTATTTAACAATATAAATGCCTTATCTATGTGTAAATAAACACAAATTTGAAATATCAATCATTGCAAAAATGAATTCAAAATGTCAAATTTTTCAGTTATTCGGGGAATTATTACTACATTTTTTAATAAATTTTAATTGTAGAGTGATAGTGTAGTTTAATAAAAAGTGAAATGATAATTTTGTGCAAATTCTTTAAATAAAATGTTGAACTTTTTCTAAATTTTTTGACATTTTAATATGAGATGTTTGAGGAAAGCTTTTATAAAACTTTTTTCATGTTTGAAGCTTAAAATACTGCAATTTTTAAACAACCAAGTATATTTCAACTACAAAAATCTAAAGGTAATTTTATCTAGTTACTAAAATGTTATTTTTTACGATATCTTCAAAAATAATAAATACATATACAGAGCCTTTAAAATTTAATGTAGGTAAATAGAACATTTTAAATACTTTGGAAAATTTCCGAAATTCGTTGATAAATTATAAATAAAACACACAACACGTAAACTACCCTCTTTGGTTGTAGAAGAAAAAAATATATCTTTCAATGAACAATTTTTTGACAGTCTTTAATTAATAAGGTTTTCACATATACGGTCGTTTATCAATTGAATGTTGACGTTTTAGTCAATAAAACTGTTATTGTTTACAACATGAAGCTATCGTGAGGTCACCAGTGTGCTTTTAATTTTAATTCTTTGCTTTTTTTAAACTTTCTTTACTTCATATTTGTTCATATTACTTCCGGTAGGTGTACTTTCTCTAAGTTGTTGTACTTTCTTAATACTTACTTCATACTTATATTAATGGTACATGTTGTGCCTTTGATGAAAAAAAACTGAGCTCTGCACTATCTAAACTGTTATAGATTTCGAAATAAGGTTCGGCAATACAGAGAAACATTAATTTTGCATTTACTATGCTGCCGTGGTAAATAAAAAGTGTCTTCTTTGAGAGCATCAAGGAAAACAGTGTAATTTTAGTTACCGTGGCAGTATAACTATATAACTCTATCATTGTGTCTTTTTTACAGGTTGATCACCGGTTGTTTCACCCTATTTTAAAAAAATATGAAACATAACGAAATATTGTCACGCTTTCCAGCGACGTATTAGATAATGTAATATTTTGAAGGGCGAGTTTGTTTATTAAGAGTTAATTATTAAAAGCGACACGCGACCATCGGATTTGTCAAGTTGGAAATGGATTATATTTGATGTGAATTAGTCACCATGTTCGCGGGGAGCACAAGTTAAGTAATGTGCGGACTGGAGTTATGGCGTCGTTTTGTGGGAAATTGAAATAATTAAATGTTATGGTGATTTCTTTTTGTTTTTCTATTATTATGGTAGGTATGGCATTTTATGGGGAAGGCTCCTTATTGTTACAAAGTAGAAGCTTTATTTAAATTTAAAATTCAATACAAAAATGTTCAAATAGCCTTATACTATGCCTTTCCTATCTAAGCCTAGTCTATCATTCAGAAGTGAAAACGATGATATAAGAAACATTGAAAAGTATAAGGTATTATTCAAACATATCACTTCATACTTCCACCTCACCACTTCACACTTCACAATGTTAAATGGTGTTTTAGTTACACATGGAATAAAGGTCGTACACTTTCTGTTTCGAATTCTTACTCATAAAAATGTCTATGTGGCTGCGAAAGAGCTTGCAACTTCGCGTTTTGGCAGACTGACACCAACGGGTCTCGTCTTGAAAAAGTAAGGTTATTGCTGACATAATTTTTAAATTAATTTTTGCCGCGTTACTTTAAACAAAAATTCACGAAAGTGATATTTTTTAATAACTTAAATGCCTTTTGCATGTGTAGGCAAAAATAAATCTAGGAAATAAACGTTTATATTTATTTATTTTGAAATCTGAGACCGTGGCACTACATTCACATTTATAAATATTTCTCGTTGAAGCCACTTCCAAGGATTTCCCAAAATTTCCCAAAATTAGTTCGTATATATAAATTTCTCATGCACTCTTAAGTAAGACTGTCCAAAACTACAGGTTAATAATATTAATTGATTTTCATTTTTGTAGCAAATAGGTACGTCAAATAGTTCTGTTAGATTTCCTAATCAATAGAAACCCCTTGGGAAAATGAAGCACCTCCTGCATACGAATCACGAAAACCCCCATACTAAACTTGTCCTAGGAGCTTTTACCGTATTATCTTCCGTGCTCTGTAATATCTTCTGTGACATAATACATTTTTACTATTTTCCGTGGGACATTTCGTACAATTTTTGAAATGTGCACAAGAGTTCCAACTGCTCCCAGTCACCTTGAGCCAGTGAAACTATGGCATCCCCAAATGGGGTATTTTTTAAGGTAGTGGGGAATATGGGAAAGAGGAAGGTGGGGAAGAATCTGGCTATACAGATCCGGTTACAAAACTCGGCTAAAGCCGTTTCGACCAACTTTTCAATTGTGCCACCTATTACAATTTTTTCATTCAAACTTTCATTTTTCATATATTACAAATATTCAGAATTCCACCATTCAGAATTGAAACGTTGCTTGAAATGGCTTTAGCCGTGTTTAGTGACCAGATCTGAATAGCCAGGTACTTCCCCACCTTCCTCTTCCCTATCTCCTTCCCCTCCTCACTTCCTTCAGCCTCACAACATACCCCGATTGGGGATGCCATAGTCTCACTGGCTCCAGACGAGAGCAGTTGGGACTCTTGTGCGGTATTAACAGTAAAAAAAAAAAAATTTTGTATTTCATATAATAATCAATCAAATTTGGTATCTAACGTAGGTAATAGATCTTTTTAAAATGCCTATTCTTCCTTACTTCGCACTTCAAGTAAATTCATTAATTTAAAGAGTTTATTCAAATATTGAATTTTGATTAAACAATCGATGGTTTGCAAAATGTCGTTTTCAAATTTTGACATTTATGACAGTTCCACAAGAATTTTTGTGATAATTAAAAACTTTTCAGATTTATTGTCATGTGGTTGTAATTTTTTTTTTTTTTTTTACATTAACTCCACACAGGAGGCCCTGAGGAAAAAATAATTTCCCTCAAGGCCTATGTCATCTTTGAGGATGCTGTGTGGAGGGTGTTTTTGAGGAGGGGAAGGAGTGAACATGGGTCTTGAAGAGACCCATATTGTAGGAGGGAGGAAACACAGAGGCCGGCAAATCGTTCATCGTTCCATCCATAATCCAGATACCTTCGCGGGGGCTTAAAAAAGATATTTTGAAGGTTTCAAACATTTCCTATGCTTACTATACCAATACATAGACAACTCACTTATATACATATTTATAGGAAAACATATTTTCATTTTTATGTATACAAATTTTCATTATTCTTAAATCCTTATTGGAAATTAAAAAATGTTAACAAAAATGTTTATGTTATAATAAGTGGTGAATATTCAATTACCTATTTACAAATTTTATAATTTTAAGGAAATTTTGATTTTGATTTAAGTATAAAGAAAATTAGGAACACAATTTTTTGGATGCGACGTTTTACTTTATTAGTGCTTACAGGCAATACTTGCTAAATGGTGAATAAGTATTTAAACGGTAATGCGTTTTTCTTATTTGATCTTATGAAGTTTTAGAAAAACATTTGTTTTGATCCAAAACTATTTTTTTCTCGATTATAATACGTATTGATCTATTAATTCTCTACGGGTTGTTTCAATGAGGTGGTTGAGCTTTATAAAGTTTGATTGCATAGTACCTTTAAGATTATTATTTAAGATATTTTAATGGGATATTACCTAGGTTTATGTTATAAAAATGTGTCTGTGACGATATGTTTCTTGTGTTTGTGTGACATTTTGTGTGTTATAAAAATGTGTCTGTGACGATATGTTTGTTGTGTTTGTGTGATATTTTGTATGTTTATTTAATTATTTTATTTTAAATGCACATTAACAATAACCAATCTTAATATATATATTTCTTCTGTCCGTGTGTATGTCACTGAACTCCTCCTAAACGGCTGGACCGATTTTGATGAAATTTTTTGTGTGGATTCAAGGGGATTCGAGAATGGTTTAGATTCACAATTTGGTTCACTGGAAAATGTTCTTTTAATTAATTTATTATTTCTAAGGAGTTGTTGATTTTGGAATGTTTTACATTGGATCCGGCAGACTGTGCTACCATGGCAGTATCGAATATTCAATATTATTCTAGTTCAATTTTAGTTTATCCCGACAGTTGTGTACAGGACAACGTCTGTCGGATCCGCAATAAATAAATAAAATAAATTGTGGAACATTCCAGAACACTCTCGAATGTTGTCCTGAGCGAAGCCGGGTAACCCAGATAGTAACATACATACATTTTATTTTGTGTTATAAAAATGTGTCTGTGACGATATGTTTCTTGTGTTTGTGTGATATTTTGTGTGTTATAAAAATGTGTCTGTGACGATATTTTTCTTGTGTTTGTGTGATATTTTGCCCTTGTGATATACTCTTAAGTCATGTGTATGTGATATCGGGGCGCTTCAGTTTTTCCGCTGTGACTGGGGTAATGCGTCTTAAGCCAACACGATATGATATTCCTGTCGCATCCAGTTTGATATATTTGCGGCCCTGGAGTACGAAATCTATTATTATGCTGGCCCTTTTCGGAACAGGGCTGCCAAAAGTTTATTTGGTTCACTTACAAGTTTTTTTTATTAACATCCTTATAGAAACAAATATACAACATTTATGAGAAAATATGAGTCCGCGGGTTAGCAACGTTCTATGAATATTAATTTATACTTAAAGAGGATGGATTGCCTCACAATTTTGTCTTGGTATTTAATCCTTAAAAAAAATTTTTATACCCAGATAGACAACTTCACGAGACGGGATCAAATTGAAATAATCATAAAATAGACTTAGATAGAGATCCAATGGAAATTACCATAGAATAGACTTAGCATATAGACTAAAGCCTCGATTACATTTAGTGAGTTTACAAGCTACTAGTAAACTCGCTCAGTGTAATTATATTTACTTGTTAACTAGCAGATTTTACACTGAATAAGTTTACTAGCAGATAGTGAATTCGCCAGCTAGTAGCTTGTAAACTCGCTCAATGTAATCGAGACTTTAGAGATGGCTTCGGTAATGAGAGTACGACAAGTACTTCGACAACTTATCTGGAGGTCGCGGTTTAGATAGACATATGAAACCATCTCTTCCACTGCATTAGATACTTGAGACAAGCAGATCATCACGTTTATTCAAATTAGTGCCCATAACTACCATTAACAGCTCTAAAAGTTTTTTATCTTTTTTCTGATGTCATGAAATTGATATTTCTTTTCGAAGTTGGAATCTAGGTCAGTACAAAGATTTTCAACCTGCAAGCTTACCTTTCCATCACCTATAGCTTGTTCGCATTGGGCAAGTAGTTAGTCGAGTAACGAGTATATTCGCTACTTGATTGACCAAAATGCTACTACTAACTACTAAATTTATGGTGTTCAGACACGTTTAGTTACTAAAATACTCGCTACTTGACTAAAATACTAGCCTAGTCTGTACGGGTCATTAGGTTTAGTTGTTTCGCAGAAATTCATGTTTGCCAAACTCTTTAAATGGCTATTCGGAGCCATTCAGTTCTTTTTTTACATTTGAAAGGTCACCATTAAACGTCAATTCTAAGTTTCAGCTTTAAAACAAATTATAATCAGCTGAAAAACTTAACAACATGACAGTTATCCTCTTATGATGATCGCAATTTGTTCAAAAGCTGAAACGGACTTAGAATTGGCATTTCGTCGCCTTAGTTCTTAATTGTCCAAACGACCATTAGAAAATTTTACAGGAGGAGAACTTTCATCATTTCAATGAAACGTTGTGTTAGGTGTTAAGATTTACGTAAATGTAAAGGACTCATTAGTTTTAATAATTCTTAGTTAGGTGATAAAATATCATCTTTTATACTTAATTTTTAATTTTAATGTGGAGACCGAACAAAAACTAAAATGGTCGTTTGGACAATTAAGAACTAAGGCGACGATTTTACTGGGACCTTTCAAATGTCAAATAAAACACAAAATAGCTCTGAATGACCATTTGATGACAACGTTACATATTCATTTCACATTCTGTGAAACAACTGGACCTAATATTCAAAATTTTATTTAATCTGCCGAGAAATAAGACGGTACGTCATTTAATTCTTTTAATCGTTTTTCAGTGAAGTAATAAGTTACACGAATACAAAACAATAAGACGTAGTGAAAGAAGTAACCCAGCCTAACCTACAACAATAAATCGAATTCAACATAAATGAACCTTTTTATTAACTGTCGGACTTTAATATTTTTTAATGAAATTAATAGTATAGTTTTTTGTCATCCCTGGCTGATGGAATACAATTTCCGCCCCCCACCCCACGGGACCCGCGGAGACAGGGATCCGATGAGTTGTCATTAATAACGACAATAGGGATGTATCACTGACAAGATGGCCACTACTACCCCCAACCCCCACCACCCCAAACTAACCCCCCGGTTGGGTGGACTAACTTCGGCCCACATATTGAAGATACTTTGGATATAATACTATTTGAAGAATGCGAAAGTAAAATAAAATTACACCATAACAACATAAATTGTAGTAAAAATACTTTTTCGACAATAAGTTTTTACTAGCGTAGCCTCGTGAAAAATCACGTGATATTATGTAAGTAAATCTAGTTATTCGGTAAATAACGCTTTCCTAAAAATGGAAAAAGTGCAGACATTTGAAAAATCGTGAAATGTGACATTAACATTCAGATTTCAAATATAGAATTAAAATAATTTTCTTGTAAAAAAATATTATATTATAAATAGGTAGGTACCTACCTACTTTGTCGTTTGTCTGAATTCTTGATACAAAAAGTTCCACTTTTGAAAATGACATTTTAATTCAAAACAAATCTGTGTTCATTGAATCAGAGATACATTTTTTTTAAGTTTAATGTAAATCAAATAATAATTACTAATTAAGATCTGCATGTATTTTTTTATTATTTTTGTGACAGCTCTTTTGGCTTACAAAGCAGTTTTCAAACAAAGAAACAGCGGTCACAATAATAAATTTAAATGGAATTCTACGTATTACACAGAAAAAACAATTCATACAGAGTAACAATCCCTCACAGACAGACTCACTACCGAATTTAGTGTGCTTAATTGAGTATTGATAAAATTTAAAGTAGAATTTAAGCAACTGCTAATAAAATTTTGGATGTGTTGAACAGATTAATTTATTTCTGATTGACGTTAATCAGGCAATTAGACTTACTTCAATTTTTTTCACAGAGGGTTGCTTTAAATTTACCCACAATTTGATTTGGATTTGGTTCCAGAACTACCATGCATATTGACACTTATCATGAAATGCCAATTTCTTTTACCTTCATCATACTAATTATCATATTTCGCACCCCCTTCTTTCAATTCACAACATTTCCAAAATTGGAATGCCCTAGTTCTAATTTTTTTTTTCACATGAATATCGCAGAAGGGTTCCAACTGCTCCCAACTGTCTGGAGCCAGGAAGACTATGGCATCTCAATGTCTTCCACTCTGGAATGTGCTACGAATATACTCTAATATATTATTTTTATTTAATTAATTGTGAAATAACACAAATTAATCGAATAAACCTTACTTACGAAGAACGGGATTAAAACCCGCGACCTTTTGGATTGCTAGTCGAGAGCCTTTGTCCTCAACAACAAAGGCCTGCTGGCCTAATGGCTACTAACAATCGGATCTGTTGTACCTACTTAATTTAAAAAAAAATATGTGCTATTCACACGCGGTAAAAGTTAAACCTTCAGAAAACTAAATAGACAAGAGTGGGAAGGCAACGAAGCACAGCAGAAAGAGGAAACTGATAGGCTGCGAAGCACCGCACAAAGAGGAGACCGATTATACTATCTCATTCTCTCGCAGGCTAAAATCTAAAAATGTATCTGTTGTTCTCTTTTTAGTGTCGCTATTTATCGTTTCATCGAGTTTCAAATCACAACAGTGCTAAAGAAGTTTTCACTTGGCTTCATGGAGTGTTGAGCTTTTGTGACAAGGGGCGTTTATCCAACAAAAATTAAGTTTAACTGGTTGTTTTTTTGTATTCTAAAACCTTTTTATTATTTATTTAAACTAAATTTGACGTTTAAAATACCCTTTTTAATTAGGGCACTCAGCCAACGTCATTATATTTAATACCCCAACGTGCTAATACCCTTTATAATGTCTACTCGATAATCTTAGAGCACATCTCTTGAATAATGTATGCCCTTATTGATCTTCCAAATCGCTGAATGGCCGTCTTATCATTTGTCTTACCAAACATAATATATTAGTTGTTCAGAATACAGAACCCGCAAACTTCCAAGTTGTGTGCTTAGACAAACATTATCACCGAAAGATAGTTGGCCGGA
Source organism: Glyphotaelius pellucidus (assembly GCA_936435175.1). Lineage (NCBI taxonomy): Eukaryota > Metazoa > Arthropoda > Insecta > Trichoptera > Limnephilidae > Glyphotaelius > Glyphotaelius pellucidus. The sequence continues at coordinate 10,399,387 of OW386556.1, forward strand.
GTTAAAGGGCAGTGTTTGCCCACATAAGTTCTTTCACATTTGCCAGGTTGTTGCCAACTTTGGGCTAATATCCAAGGGCTATAGCTAAAACTATCACAAGTGGGAAGATCTGCCGTAAGTGATTTGATGAGTGGAACATTATTAACCTTCAGGCTCTTGAATATTTTTACCTACAAGTTTCAACCACAGTTAAATTTCTCAGTGGAATTTCGCTAGGATGTATTTTAAATTAACTAAATATATTTTTTTTTTTTTAAGATGTAGATAATAAAAGCAAACAACATTTTAAAACAAGGTAAAAAAAAGTCTTTCAGATGTTTGTATGATGTTCCCGGCATGCGTTGCAATGCCATATTCAAATAAATAAATTGTTTCTCCCTGCATGTCCTTTCCGTTCCCTCGCGTTCCCCTTTCACCTTCCCCGTCTTCCCTCTCCCGCTCCCCCGTCCCGCCAATCCCCCTCCCGCGTTCCATATATTCAGTTCCAGTACATTCAGTTTTCAAACAACTCGCTTGCCACGTACTACAATTTTTTTAATTCCAATTTTCATATATTACAAATATTCATTTTTGTATATTATAAAAACAATCAATCAAGTTTGGTACCTATTTAAAATATCTGTAATTTTTAATTCTATTCAATTTTTTATGTAAGTGTACTACAAATTAACTCATCAATTTAGAGAGTTTTCGAAATTGAATTTTGATTTAACAATCATTGTTTTGCAAAATGTCGTTCTCAAATTTTTGACATTTCGCAAGAATTTTTGTGATTATTATAAAACTTTTCAGATATATTGTAATTTGGTTGTATTAATCCAGACACCTTCGCGGGGGTTTAAAGAAGGTATTTTGGAAGTTTCAAACATTTCCTATGCTTAATATGGCAATACATGGACATCTCATTAATCCTCAAACGCATTTTGATTTATATATATAGGTATATATAGATAAGCTTACAGGAACATTTTGATTCAAAACATTCGCAATTTTGAGAGAAATCAATATTTCGAAAACACATTCCATTTGCTTAGGGAATTACCAAAAAAAAAGTCATTTTATTTTTTATGCCTTTTATTCAATTTTAAAAAAATAAAAGAACACCTTAAATCTACGCAAAATTTTTCAACTGCAAGGTAAAAAATCCCACCATTTTGTAATCATTCACTTTGGACAATTTTTGAGATTTTATTCACGGAATTAAGTAAGAATAAATATTTGAGGCATTGGTAAAAATGATTATTTATCTTTCTAATGGCGAACAAATCTCTCCGAACAAATGTCTCCGTATACAAGTTAAAAATTCTTTTATAATGTATGGACGCCCGGGGTCAGATATGTCCTTAAGTGGCTCTAATGGAATATGATGTTTGTGGTTAGTAAGACTTCCAAGACTTAAAGGGTTATGCTACATGAACTAAAAATTATTTACCTATCCAATTAGTCATGCTTGTGACCAGGTATTTAATAGGCACGTGGAGGTTTGGGCAAACAAGATTAGTTTCTTGCCTAAAATCTTCATAGTCAGAGGCGTGGAAACCAGTTCAATAGCCCAGAACCATACGTGAAATATGGGATATTATTTCTAATATTTCTGAGGACGTCAATAAACGAGTATCACTGCAAATGCCCCCCATGAGGCACGGTACCGAATTCTAGAAGCTAATGTCTACCAATAGGCTGATTTATAGATCCAAATATTCACTGGATTGACGACAGACGGCTGCATATCACTTGGATGGAGCAATTTTCCAAGATCACTGAAAAATTGGTCAAGTTTAACAGAGGGCGATGGAACAAATTCTATTTCTGCTGACAATCTTGGAATTCAACGTGGGCCAACCTCACAAGCTGTACAAGTGGATCGATGATGTATTTAGGCGAAATTTTAGTTCATTTTACACACTATTATATATATTCTGTCAATATACACACTCATACATGACATTTTGTCATACGAGTATATCTACGTATTGGAAAGGTTGATGCGGTAGCCAGCCGGCTGCTGATGTCATCATAATTCTTCAGCATGGTTAGTAGTTCATAGCTTCACTTCTACATTTTTACCATCAACTGCTAATATTTTTTGGTGGTTCGTAATTGCATAATCAGCGCCCTTGAGGTGATTTTTCACAAAAACGGCGCTCTACAAATTATCCAATTATTATTATTATATAAATCCCGTGCTGGTAACACAGAGCGAGCGCGGACGGCCTGCTCATATACTTCATATATTGCATACCAACACCTCTGCCATAGGTCACCCCAAGTGGTTCGCTACATTTGATGATTTAGCAGGGGTGCCCGGGTTGATGGGGTGAGGTTTGTCTTGGTCTTGGAGGCGGATGACCAGGACACACTGAACCCCAGATTCCCACCCACCCTTAAACCCTTTTCCTTCCCAGAACTCTCCTCTCCTTCCTTTCCTGATAAAATCCTCCACACAGCATCCTCAAAATGACATAGGCCCTGAGGGAAATTATTTTCCTCAGGGCCTCCTGTTTGGAACTCGTGTAAAAAAAAAATAAAAGAAAGCCGAATTTACATTACGAAACTAGTTGCATGCATTTTCTAAATAATTGCATAACACCAAAAAGTTGGTGGAAATTGCACAAATTTACTGTCGTGCAACCTTTGGTATCGCAGCATCTATGGCAAAATGAATATTAAAACTGTTTTCTGCAATGCACAATGTCGTTGTACACAACTATCACGCAGTAACAAGGAACACACACGTCCTCTCATTTGAAATGGTTTCGCGACACTAATTTCATCACTTTTTTACCGTAATTTTGCCCTTTCGCGAATTTTTGGCAAACTACTAAGGCATGTATGATGAAACTATATGTTTACACCTGAAACTAGCAGTGCAACTAATGTCATGAAACAACATATGCGCAACTAGTTGTGAAATGTAAATTCGGTTTTCCGTTTGTTTCCAGTCGTCGCTTTGGTCAAAATCCTCCATTCAGTGTCGCTGTTTCGCAGCATTTTGCAGTCGATAAGAAAGTATATTTGTATTCAATACATAAATCTGTGATAAGTTGAGTCTTCTTTCTCTTCACAAGGTAGAGAGTCATTTATACAATTAACCCTTTCACATCATTACACTTTTTTTCTCTAATTTTATATAATATTTCTAAACTCATATTATATTGATTTAGTACGCAGTTACAAGAAGCAGGTGTATTGTCGCCTCATCCCTCGCAAAACAAAAATCTATATGAGAAAATAGCCGGTAAATAAAATAATACACTGGCCGTAATGCCTCCAGCCAATCTCTAATACACTTCTCACATATCTCTTATACCCAATCGATCTTATTTCCTATGATTTATCACCTCTCGTAGCAATCTTTTCCCACCCTTATGTATTTGGTATACAGGGTGTATAATCTAGCTTTTTCTGTGATAACAAGCGATGGTTCCGGCGCTCAGAGTCAGTGGGAAGATCATTGGTGAATGTTAGTTGGAGGAAAGAAGGAGAAGTAATTCAAATTTCAAGAAACACCTGACTTTTGCAATCCGGTGACTGGCCATTAGCGATGTGTGGTTTACGTGTGAAGTACTTCGTACAGATCATTCTCCAATCTACGCTTCACAGATCATTCCGATTCTTGCGAACATCAGATGATCTGTGAACAATAAACAAAACATTAATTTCTTATTTGTTACAGGAAGCGTAGGCACTATTCCCGCGACTTCACACGCGTAAAAGTATAAAACATCATAGAAGAATAACACTTGACTTGGATATTTCAATCTTTTGCAAATGCAGGCTACATCTTATCGTATTTACATCTGTTTGAATTTAACTTTTGTTTTCTTTATGGAATGAATGCAAGAATGAAGCGGAATCTTGTAAGTGGAAATTAACCCAATTCCCGATATTCGATCGTGCTGAAACTCGGCAGACAGTCACGTTGTCAATTTTACCCACTTTTGTGGCAATCACATATAAATATACAAAGACATATTCGCATTTTTCTGAAATTTGACTTCACTTCTGAATTCACTTTTACGAAATAAATGTCGGCCGTACCTCTTTCGAATTTGACCCGGTTTGTAGCACCGTTGATTCTGATTGAGTAAAAAGGTTCAAATCCCTGTCAAAGAAAAAAATATTTTAGGTTTAAAAGACACTTGAAAATGGATGTATTGTAAAAAAAACTTGGTTTTGACGGGTTGATTTTTTTTTTAATGTGATACCGCACAAGGTTCTCGATTACCTGAAGCTAGAGGAACTATGGTATCATTATGTTAAGACAGATGAACCTTTCGATTCTGAGGTCTCTCAACCTGGCAATTTTATTTTAACACTGGAATGAAGTGCAAGAAGACTATTTAATTCGTTTAATTTCATGTGTGCCTTTATAGTCTAACCTTAAATTCAAGGCAAAATGCAGTGTAACTTTCATGCTACCTGTTGAGCAGTTTAGAAGAACTTTTCAGAATTTATATTTAAGATAACATGTACATACATATGTAACAAGTAAACTTAGGAAACTAAATGTAAGCATCATTGTGTACATCGTACCAGGCAATCTTCGCTTTTTCATATAGAAGCCAACAACACAAATGCAGCAAATAACTCGTCAATTATTCGCGCAATCATAAATTTACCCACTACGAAAAACTACTATACTAAGACATATTTCATAATTCCTTGCTAACGTAAAAAACTATTTTTTTAAATATCTTAGCGTGATATGAATTATTTTAAAACTAAATCATTACACTTTTATTAACAGTCAATTACGATTCGTGAGCGTATAATTCTTGACTTCAAAATCTCTTCACACGCTTTCTTCCTTTTCATTAGTTGAGTTTTAAGAACCGTTCACATCTCTAGCGAAATCACCTACAAATATTATAGGAACTTAAGTAAAAGGTTCTATATAAGCATGTAATAAATTAATTTGAAATATCTTACAACTTGTATCCTAATGTACTGTGTATGTTTTAAAATTATATATAAAACAATAAACAAATAGTATCCAACTGTATGCGTAGAAATTGGAACTCAAACAATAAAATGAAAACTGTTTTTCTATTGAGCACCCTATATCAATATTTTCACCCCCTAACCCCTCTGCCGAACCTGTTCTCGGTGAGATCCCTCAGAAGAATGTGTGTACGAGTGCCTTATTATTTATTGTTCTGTCACGAGCAAGGCACGCTGCCAACTGCCGTAGTATCAAGGGCATTCCTGCGATAAATAAAAACACATATCTCATAGCCAACCCACTTATCGAAGGACCCTCAATATAGGATTCTTTGTGATAGCGTATGTCGCAAGTTGCAACAATGATTTTTTTTTACATTAGCTCCATACAGGAGGCCCTGGTGAAAATAATTTCAATCGTGGCCGATGGCATCTTAGTGGATGCTGTGTGAATGATCTTTTAAGGAGATGAAGTTCTAGGAAGGAAAAAGGTATGAGGGATGGGTAGGAGTCTGGGGGTCAGTGTGTTCAGGAGTGACACACTCGTAAATACTTACATCTCTCCGGGCGACGGGTAGTGAGAGTACGGCTGGAGATTAAAATTACACTCTCAACCAGTCTCTCTCGACACGCAGTTGGTGGGTAAATACATCCGCCGCCAAAACCTAAACAAACCTCACCCATGAATCCGGGCTCAGTAATCAAATGTAGACAACCACTTATTAAATGAAAACTAACATTGTTAAAAACCACTTTGCAATTTTTTAAACTTAAGTAAATCAAATACCTAGTTATATTGATAACTGTTTCGGCGTTCAAGTACATTTTAAAAGTGATTATTTAACATTTTGTCGACTTACCTGTATTAGTTTATTTAACCCAACCCAGTTTTATTTGCATATTTATTTTTTAATTAACTTTATTCATATAAATGTTTTTGAACAAAAGTTTTCAGTGATTTGAACTACCAGATGAGACGCAAGTCTGTAAAGTGATTTAACAATATTTTCGGTTAAAATTTTATAGTATACTTTAAAAATAGGAATCTAAATATATCCGAAGAACCTCAATAATCCCCTAAAACAAAATATCAGTAGATTATTTTCAATATCTCCCATAGATGCCGCATTGTTGCGTTATTGAGAAATATCTCTATCGGATGCCGCTGTTCATTTTTCTTTCTACGACAAAAACACGTCTCCTTTGTCTACAGAACAGACAGAAAAATCGAAGGACATTTTCTTCCTTGGAATTATTATAGATTGCCCACCTGAAATATGACGGGCATCTTTGGTATGTCTGGGGGTGAATTGTTATGGCAGAGAATATTTCAATCATTACGTTGGGGTGCGTTATTACTTAAAACGTTTATTTATTAATTGTTATTTTACATAGTAAGTATGATTGTTGACATGTTAATTTTTAATCTCACTAGGACAAACCTGTGTTGAGGTTAATAATTTCATAAATTTGTAAAATAAAAAATTAATATGAATATTTGTTTCATTAAAATTTCTTACAGAAATGGGTACCTACTTAGCTGAAGAAATTTAATACATTATATAAGGTAACCATGTGTTGCAATTAGATTTGAAATAATATAACGCTATTATTTTCCCGAATTCGCAAGTTCTCTTACATTTTTCGAACTCTAAACAATATCCTTACTCTCACAGTTCACCATACTCTCTGCCAATCCCAATTGGCATATGGCATCATAATTTGGGGCGGCTGTGCTCATAATTTTTTGATCCTCTATAAAAAGTTTAAAAAACGATAATATGTGCTATCAACTAGCGACCGCCAAGATACTCCTCCACTCGACTCGATTACTGAATCTAATATCTCAAACACACGGCAACTCCATCTAAAATTACTTCTAATGCATCTCTTGTATATAAGAAAAACCCTCTTACATCACAATTACACCACCAGAACAATAACCAACCGACACTACAATGTACCTGCAGTACAAGATGAAAGATAAATAAAAAAAAAACATTCCCAGGTTAAGAATAACCCAACAATGTTTGAAAATCTCCTACTACCACCACAGTAAGCCGAAAATATTGCTTGAGTCGTGATGCAGGACTTAGCTAGCCGAGAATCGAACATGCGACGCCCAGGTGGGACCCAAACGCGACCCAATCCGCAAACTTCACCCGCCATAACACACGGCGGATGAAATAACACAACAATCTATACAATGCACAAAATTCTTACAATAAATAATTAAATAAATTTTTAAAGGACTAAAATGAAAATAATTTAGAAAGGATAAAGATAAAAAAAAAATGTTGGCAATCCTCGGCTAACACAAATAATTTAACAATATTTTTAAAATGCACAAGAAATTAGTGGAAATTAGGCTATTAAATTCTGGAAGGCAGGCTATTTAATGCAAGTGGAACCTGATTCAAATAATTTATTTGATCAAAAAAATATTTAGTTGAATTGTCGCAAAGTTTAGACCAAAGCCAATTCAAGTATTACGAATTTGTTGTGTTCTTTCTTTTTTTGACATTAGCTTCACACAGGAGGCCCTGAGAAAAATAATTCCCCTCAGGTCGTCAGACTCTGTGGAGGGTCTTTTTAGGAAAGGAAGGAGGCGAAGTCTGGGAAGGAAAAGGGTATTAGGGGTGGGTACGTATCTGGGGGTCAGTGTGTCCAGGAGTGACGGACGTACGAATCCATCCCTCCCACTGCGGTGCAAGGTGGTGTTCCGAGAGAAGTTCTGGAGAAGTCAAAGGGATGGGTCACCCCATAAACCCGGGCACCCCTACGAAGTCACCACACGTAGCGAACCACTTGGGGTCGCCTATCGTAGAATGTTGATTTTCCAATAAATGGTTCCCGGGGCGGCGGTACCCATACCCGCCTCCCGATTTGATGCAACATATATTAGGTATTACTTTCTGCAATATTCATATTATTAATATATTATAAAGTCTACAAAGCATTTGTGTAATGTGTAGCTATTAATTATTTTACTAGCGAATTCCCGGCATGCGTTGCTATTCCAGTTAATAAAGAAATTGTTTCTCCCTGCGTGCCCTTTCCCATTCGTCTCGTTCCCCTTCCGCCTCCCCTTCCTCTCCCACGTCCCCTTACCCTCACGCGTTGGCACTCCGCCTTCTCCCCATTCCCTCTCCTTTCTCCCCTCTTCCGCTTACCCCATTTCGCGAACCCCCCCTCCCGAGTTTCCCCCCCCCCCCCTCCCGCATTCCATTCAGTCCCAGTACATTCAGTTTTGCGTTAGCAGCTGTGTAGGCCCTGTCCCCTACGCATAGTTTATGGGAGATTATTTGATGAGGAAAATTATTTTCCTGTCTGAATTTAATGTTTAAAAAGGCACCGCTCAACCAAGAAGGTCGTCAACGGATTAAAAATATATTTGTATTTTATATTAAGTTAAAATTAAAGACTTTTTCCAATACTAACCAAAACCAGCCCGCGATCCGTTCGTTGGAGACCACTGATTTAAGAACTGCGACACGGAACAAGAACGAAGTGTGACAATATCCATCCCAAATCCCGAATGATGAATATCAACATGGCGACACCAATGAATATCATCGTCACTTTATCAAATTCCCTAATCCCGGGATACATTTTAGAATGATTAATAAATTTATGAAATACCCTCCTCTCCCTCCACCCCCACGGAATATCGTGGATATAAAATTTACATAATCTAATTAAAAGATACCGATTTTATTATAAGGGTGCGAGGAGTAACGGCCCTAGGTGATATTACAGAGCCTTGTTCCCACCCCTATCGGTCTGTGGGCAAACATGTCTTATGCATGAAACGTCGGCAGGAGACCAATATGTCATTAATTAACATCCCTTGAAGACGCGAATTATTCATCAGAAAAGGTATTTTTTACTCAGGCCTTTGATGTTATTAATTTTACGGTTTTTGTCAGTCTAGGTAAGTACCTACCTACTAATATTCCAAAGAATAAAAGTTGGACAAGTCGGAGGTGAATTTCAAGTTCATAAATTCAGTTTCTCAGCACACATTTAAAATCAATGGCATGGAATGGCGATGTCAGGCAGTGCAAAAGAGACGGAGTTCACAATATGTTTTGGCTTTTTCGGTCATAGTAATTACTAAAGGGCCATCCATAAATTACGTCACACCTTAAGGAGGGGGGGGGGGTAGAGAAGTGTGACAAGGGGTATGGGGGGGTCAAAAAATCATGAAATTCTAGTGGGGAGGGGGTCTCACGAATGTGACAGGGGGGGGGGTCAAAAAGTCATGAAATTCGTGTGACGTAATTTATGGATGGCCCCTAATAAGGTATTCGTCATTGGCGAAATTCAATTATTGGTATCCATTCAAATCTACATGGAAGGCATGCTTTTGGTACGTGTGCAAGGTTCGTAGAAAATGCATTTAACAGGGTTAGCTCATACGAGCCTTTTTCGAAAAAAAACTCGTCGGGCCATTTCTGAATTTTCGAACGCGTGACGTAGCCTGAAGTATTGCAAATAATTAAAAAAATTCTCCCAGTGAACATGGACTTCAAACTACGTCACGAATTTTTAGCCAGATGTGTATCATTATTTATTTGAAATTACCTTCTACGAGCAAATGTACTTTTTTTTTACTAAATTATGTTAGTGTTGTAACCGCAGTATCTAGCAAGTGTTTTGATTTGTTTTGCAGAGAGGTAAGCTCTTAGCTTATTTGACATGAGATAAGTTGTTGGATAAATACCACCATTCGGTTCCAAAATCTCGCTTGAAATTTCATTCGCTACGTTTTGTAAGTAGATCTGAAATACCGCTTTTCTCTTTTCTTTACCTCTGCCCTATTTTTGACTTTAGTCGCACTTCGTTCACTTTATTTTTAAAATCAGTTCCAATTTATTTTTGTACTGATGACAATTTCAATAATAAATTATGCTTCACAATATTGTTTTGGTGAAATATTTCTTCTGCATTATGAAGAGTATTCGGGTTAGCAAAATTAAATTTTGCTAGAATTTTACCTTTAGAATACCTACCAGAAAACGTACGCAATGTAACACAATGAATAAATCAGTCCAATAACGTCGTAACGTGATAATAATATTTTTTGTAGAATAAATGTTTTTGTTTGTATTTATTTGTTCACGAATCGGCGTCATGCATCCGTCCGTTGAGCTTTGGAACCACATTCCCGATTCCCGCAACAGGTTTGAAACGCGCGAACTTCAGTCCGATCGGTACGTCAAAATCAAACGCGTTTTATAAACAACGTGAAATCATGCCTTCCCGCGCGAGTGTTTTTAACCTAAACGAGCATAAAATGTTCGAAGCTATTAAAAAGGGTCTTCCTGAAGGTATCACCAAGACCCAAAATATCATAGACTGCAAAGATGATGTGCTTTTCGTGTGGAATTCGGCTGAGAACTGCATATTGACGCTGAATGTCAAGACGTACGAATTAGAAGAAAATGTGGAATATCAGGTATGTACAAGGCAATGTCATTATTTTTAATATCTTTATTGTGTATTTTCATACCTATTTAAACCTTTTCCGTAGGTTCTGGAAGCTATTTTAGAGTTGTTATGCACAACTGTCAAAAGCAAGTTTTGAGGTTATATACCGTTAAATATTGTTCTAAACCCGTGTTAAATATTTTGAAATTGTGAAATATGTGAAAAATAAGTTAGTAATGATATAATTTGAAGTAGCACCCTTACCATTTAGCATCAACTAGCAGTTACAAAAAGCTTTCAGCTCGTTTGTCAGGCGATGTTATTTGCAATCGTTAAAAGTGGTAGTTTGAAGGAATTACAAATGTGCAGTAACATACAGTCGACAATTGAATGCCCATAGTTAAATTTGATGTTCCTAAACTTATTCTCATCAAAAAGTGTTTCATACTGACTTAATATTATAAAGATTTCAGTTTTAACTTTGCCATTCTTGATAAGTCTTATTAAATAGTCATCTGCTATCCATTTAAAACTCAAGTATTTTTGAATAAGAGTAAAGAGTATTATTTAATGTAAAACACAGTGTTGCCGTTCATCGATAGTTCTCTGAGATTGCCCTGTTGTCTTATTATTAAGTCCTTTAAGTTAACCGTCTAAAGATATAAATGATCTTTAATAATAATAATAATAATTGGATGATTTATATAGCGCCGTTTTTGTGAAAAATCACCTCAAGGGCGCTGAATTTATCGCCTTATATCTTTTTGTTCTTTATTTGATTAATGTATCCCAATTTTGCAAAGAGGCACCAACTAACTTTTTAAAAGTTACACACTCAATGGTTTTTTATTACTTAAAGTGTTTTTATTGAATTGTTTTTTGTAAAACAATGACTGTTCCTACATTCTTAAGCACAAATGAGAATAATAAACTTATTTTACTAATAAGTTGCATATAAATGTGTGCATTGAGTGTGTTTCTTTATTTCTTATTAATAATCTCTTAATTAGCGGGAAGATTGATAAAGACGTTGACAGAATGGTGAATATTATTACAGTTGACATGAGTGTTTGGGTCCCACCCAAGTGTCGCATGTTCGATTTCTCCGCTGGCTAAGTCCTCCATCACGACACAAACTAAATTTTTGCACACCGTGGTGGTAGTAGGAGATTTTCAAATTTTGTCAGGTTATTTGTAACCCGGGAATGTTTGTCTTTCTTATAAAAAAAAATAATTTTTAAATATCTAAATAATATATTTGAAGCATTTGAATATTATTATAATCACATGGCTTCCAAATGAGACTATCTGTTAAGAAAGATTTGCTCATTTTGTTAAGAATGTTTATCAGATGGAATAAAATTGATGTATCGGTAAATTTTTTTTTTTGCTAGTATAAATAAGATGGAATGGGGGACATTCAGGAAGGCGTGGTCAATCTTATGGTAATCATAGCTAATTGTGTGTAGAATTGGAATAAAATACAAATTAGCCTGAATGTGAATAGAAGCCGGGATAAGATATTAGTTTAAATGTTCATATTATATTATTCAGACTAACATATAGGAAATACAAATAGTGGTGTAAACAAATAACTTTGTGTACACCACTATTTAATCAACAATATCGACATGTTTCGAAAACCATGTTAAAAACTATTATAACTATGAAGTTTGAAGAATTAAAAACTTATTATTCCTGTTAACCGGTTATAAAAACTGGGTTTTCTTATAATTATGTTTAATCATTGAAAGTAATATTAGCAACGCTCAAACGAGAATTTGAGAAGATCAGAAAATGATTCAGTCGCATCCAGTAATTGAACCCAGGGTTTTGCCTTTCTGGGGTTCTGCTCTGTTACTGAGTTAATTGGACCCTATCCCCTTCGGTCATATTTAACTGTTTCATCATAGGTACTTTGACTGAGAACTACCAACATTATCTTCATTTTTTCAATGCATATTTGTATTGACTGCTATCTTTATGCAAGATTCGACCCAAACTAAATGCAATCTAGATAGTGTCTTGGATAAATAAATTCATTTTTATTTTAATATACGACATCTATTGCCTTTTATACAAGTTATGTTGGTGATTGCCTATGTACGGGCTTATCTTTGCTTGGTGACATTAAAGGCGCCAATGTTGTAATGATTTTAATAGAGCTTTATAATACTATAACAAATTATATTCATTCTATGATATTGTGGTCCATGTTTAATGTGACCATATACCCCTTTGAACTTACTTACAGTAGTTTTGAACTTCCAGTAGCCAACATTTTTGGGAGAAAACAGCTTTACGTTAATTTACAAACCAGTTCTTTAGCAAATATATTTTTATAAAAATCTTGGAACTCTCCTAGTGGCCTTGGTCTTATTGACTATTTCTCTATCTTTGTCTTACTTGTCATTGATATTCTGGTTCTTTCTAGATACTCTCGGGTTACAAAGAGATATCCTGAGTTCAGGCTTGTAGTTTATTTACAGTTGTCTGAGGGTACTCTGACATGCTTCTATTCCATGAACTTAGCGGTATCTGTGCTAGAGCTCCTTGTCTTTGAACTCAGAGGTCGGTCCTTTGAAACCTGGCATGGAGAAATATATTTATACCATGTATTTACATATATAAATATGTTTTAAATTTAGCTTGTTTCACATATATTTTAATATGTGTTTGTCGAAGAATATAGAATAACTTATTATTCCTAAATTAAAAATATTAATTTCAGTTTTGATTCTGCCTTTAACTTTGGTTCATTGAACTCTACAACTTTGAATTTAAGTGTAATTTTCAATATTGTAACTGATTGCGGGAACAATTCAGACAAGCGATAAAGTAGGTACCATTTGATTGAATTATTCATTTTGAAATGTATATTTCTTTTGCTTAAATTTTTGATAGATGTCTTAAATTTTGAAGTTTACTGATGATATTTATTCGAAAGGTAAATTTCTAATGGTCTCAAACATGTGACAATATTAGTTTTTGAAAGGTTAAGATGCCAATTTCCTTCTGAGTGAATTTTTTTTTTTATGTTAATTTTTCCAGTTTCACATATCCTACAATTCTCTCAGTATCGCCTTTTAAAATCGATAGATCACATTAAATGGATTTATCTATGTTTAGTGACCAGATTTTCCTAATAGTCGGATACTTCCCAACCACTCTTTAATCCTTCTCCGACTCATCTCTAAGCATTTCTCAGATGTGTATGTTATAGTTCTACCGGCTCCAGGCAGTGAGAACTCTTGTACAGAGTGATGAAAAGGTGTTTCTAACCACACTGAGTATGCTATAGTTTTACTGGCTCCAGGCAGTGAGAACTCTTGAATGGTATGAAAAAAAGATGTTTCTTACCAGGGACCGACCACACTGAGTATCCTTTACAATAAAAAGTTTAATTTCAATAGTTGTTCAGAAAAAGAAGATTATTTTCTAACGCGCTGGAAGACTCCAATTCAAAATGAAAAGTTTGTGATTGCGTTAACTTTGTTTTGTGACTGGATCAGGAAACTCAGATTTGACTGCCTCCGTGGTCGAGGGGTAAGGTTCTCGACCATCAATCCGTATGTCGCCGTTTCAAATCCCGGCATGCGCAAGTAAATTATATTTGATTAATTTGTGTTATTTCACAATTTATTAATTTAAAATAATAGTTCCAGAGTAAAAGATACTCTCAGTATCGCCCTGGTGTAAGACCAGTATCCGGAATTGAAAAGTTTCTTGTAATGGCTTTTATCGTGTTTGGTGACAAGATCTATATAGCCAGGTACTTTACCAACTGAGTCTTCCTCATCTCCTTCCCCTCCACACTACCTTCTGCCTCATAACATACCCCAATTATTGGGGATGCCTTATCTCGCTGGCTCCGAAAGATTGGGAGCAGTTGGGACTCTAGTGCGATATTCACATAAAAAAAGTAGTATTTTCTCTTCCTCTCCAATTTCTTAAGCACACACACCTTAAGCCGCCGCTACCCGAATTTCTACCGATTTCTTGCATATCTCCCTTAAACATTTGAAGTTTTTAAGCTCTTAAAAAAATATATTTTATTTTTTAAGATAATATCTATACATTCCCCACGTCGAAACCCAAATTATATAAAATTCCCTCGATAGAAAAAATCGCAAAGTATGCTCCGAAATTTTTTATTTTCACGTCTGTCTATTATTTAACAAGTTAAATGTATGAAAAAATTCACAGTGTTTCTTTGAATATTGTTTTAGACAGTCCCCACGAGATTTTTGCTCTTTTCTAAACGGGTCGTGTTTTATTAAATATTTTCACAATTTTCGCTTCAATTTCATCGTTTTAAATATTAGCGCGCTCTCTCCAACATTCGTAATTACATATCTCTCCATCTTCTTCTTTTCGAGCGAGGCCTTAATACGATACGGCGCCTTAATCTATAATCCCATTCGTTTCCTCACCACATAATCGAAAAAGGAACAATCCTTTTTTCTATTCTTTTTTTAAATGTAACTTTGCTTCGTTCGCCTTCCCGCGCTTATTAGCCCCGGTTTCCCGCTTTAATTCCCGTCTGACAGCGGTTGTCTCCGAGGCCTGTAATTGGCTGTCGTCCACCGGCCGCCATCTTGGAGTTAAATACGAATGATTAATATTAAGAAAGGCGGTAGATGGCGCCATTTCACTTTTTCTGATGCAGGCCGCAATGATGGAAATATCATGGGCTCTCAAGTTATTTTTAATGTTTAAAAAAATATATATCTTTCGTCCTAATATTTAGGCGAACTTCGGGAGGGAGCATTCACAGGATTCACATAGATTTCAAATAAACTTTAAATATATATAAAAAAAAGAAAATATGTTTGCTTTTGTCTTTGTATGTATGCTATGCGTTGTTAAATCATTCATCCGATTGCGTCGAAACTTTGGGGATTTGATGTGCGCATGTCCGCGATTCTTAACTATGTACAATAGTGAGTTCTGGCATCATGAAATTATGCGTTGCTAACAGTTCATCCGATTGCGTCGAAACTTTGGGGATTTGATGTGTGCCTGCCAGCGATGGTTTCTAAATATATATATATATATACTGGTGAGCTCTGGCATTATGAAATTTGTATAAAAAAATTGCGATAGGTGGCACGCGAGCTCTATGAAAACTGAATGAATGTATAGAATGCGAGAGGGGGGGGAGGGGAACTCGGGAGGAGGGGGATTCGCGGGAAGGGGGAGGGGGGAGAGGGAGAACTTGGGAAAGGGGAGGGAACTCGGGAGGGAGATTCGCGGGACGGGGAAGAGAGCGGGGAGAGTGGGGAGAGGGAAGGCAGAGAAGGCGGAGTGGGAACGCGAGAGGGGAAGGGGACGCGGGAGAGGAAGGGGAGGCGGAAGGGGAACGGGTCGAATGGGAAAGGACACGCAGGGAGAAACAATTGATTTGTTAAGTTCTTATATGAAACTAAGAAAAACTCTCTTTTTATAACTTGAAATACGAGACTGACGATTGACTGACTGACGAGAATGACGATTTGACAGAAGGTGGCAATAGCGAAATTGGTTAACGCGCACGTCCCGGTTAGACGAGATGTCTGGGTTTGAGTCCCAGTCTTTTTCTGTTTTTCTGTGTCATGTTCTCTTTCATATTTTCGTATAGATTATTATTGTTATCTTCTTCTTCAGTGAATAAATTAATAAAGTGTGGTGTCCAACCCATGTAATTGCATTTTTTATTTCTTGACAATTAAAGGACAAAAAAAATAGGAGACATTACTTTTTGACTGACCCCCTAGTACATATTGGTAGAAGTAATAAAAAAAAACCATCTGCTACTGGAGTATTATGCCGTCACCACCTTCTTCTAGCCAACGTTTCCTTAGCGTTACAGTTTCCATCAGGGCGGATTTTAATACTCCAAAAATAAATCACGATAATTCTCTGGCCATGAAAATCTTCAATCATATCCATCTGTTTTCATTTAATTTTCTTCCACCTCTGTCACCTTTAGGTTCGCAATTTCCTTCATTCTATTATTTAGCACGATCAGCGTACTGTATCTCTGAGTGAAGAACAAGGTCAGTGCTTAGTACACAACGAGAATCACAACGACATTGTTTTATTATTTAAAAAAAATGTTTGTACAGCGAAGATCTAAAGACCCCGGCCCCAAGCTTTATCGCCTCCCATCACCGGTAAACGGAGATATTAAATGCATAAAATTAAGTCGCCTCTTTGGTCCTCCCGTCTAACACTTCAAAACCCGGCAAAATTATATAAAAAATAAAAATA
This sequence comes from Glyphotaelius pellucidus, assembly GCA_936435175.1. NCBI lineage: Eukaryota > Metazoa > Arthropoda > Insecta > Trichoptera > Limnephilidae > Glyphotaelius > Glyphotaelius pellucidus. Next base: position 10,416,016 of record OW386556.1, read on the forward strand.
TATTTATACGTCGTCGTAAATATGTACCTGAGAGATATAGCTAGAATTGCCTATGTCAGTTTTGGGAATTTGATTTAGGTACCAAAAAGTACTCTAAAATGTCCCTTATGCTGGGGCCGCACCTGCGTGTATCGTCACAAAGCTTCATACAAATAGCAATGCTATGACGGTACACGCAGGTGCGGCCCCAGCAAATTGGAATGCTTTGAATACCTGTGTCAGGTGCTGATAGATGTAATTGTAGCCTATTGATAAACAATCTTAAATTCCTAAGCGTTTTGTAAATTTGACGTAGGCATCTCTAAGTATTAAGCCCCAACATATATTATGTAAATACCGCAGAAGGGTTCCAAAGCTCCTATCCTTCTGGAGTCAGTGGGACTATAGCATATGGCATCCCCAGTTGGGATATGTTGTTAGGCTGCTGGTGGTGGGTAGGGAAGAATATGGAAGAGTTATATACATGCCCGATATTTATATGGAGACTTGCCCTATCCGTTCTTGGTATAGGACTCTCACTTATATTTCCAATGTTTTTTGCATGAGTCTGGGATTGCCTTTCCTCCGAATCCTTGTATTCATCGCTCCGTCTATGATGTTGCCTTCCTGGTAGAGCCTTTTCTCATTCTGGTCTCGATCTAGGGCCTCAGGCGTCGCCTTGTGGACCTCATGAATCCTTCCGTGGAATTAATGGAGCGGGCATTCTTTGACCACATGTTCGGTGGTCTGCACCGCACCGTATTCACACAACACCGACTCTTTAAGGCTCCATGTGTGCATCATGTGGACACAACGGCTGTGGAAGCACCTTAACCTATTGATGGCAGGCCAGAGTTTTCGAGGCAATGACTGTCTCTCAATGGGGTCTTGTACGAGATGGACATTTGCCACGTTGGCCGATTGCCACTCTAGTTTTCACCTACCTTCTGGGGTGATCGGAGGAGTCTCTCTCCTTCCAGAAGGGTTTTTGGGACTTCAAGCGGCGTGCCGGGTGAGAGACAACATCATCGTGCAAAGGTATTGCGCTTTTTTTACAACGTCTTGTATTCTTGTATCGTGTTGCAATCTCTCACCTGATACTTCTTGGTTATGTTTGCAAGTACGGGGAACCAAGAGAGAGAAGTAGATTTTATAGCAAGGGAAAGAAGTGAATTTTTAAATCTATGGCGGAATGATAAAAAGGGAAGTTTCAGAGTACATAAGTAGATAAATGTGTAGGTGGCTCAAAATCACCAAGGTGCAGAATTGGCTTCGCTAGCAATTTAATGCCTTAAATTTTAACTTTTTTGAGAAAATAAAATTAATGAAATACTACAACTAACTTATTTTTAATGTACATCAAACAATACAATTTATAAATGAAGTAAATATTAAACTATATCAATATATATGCATAGAAAGTCATTTCGGGAACGCGTCCTAATGTACAATCTTCAACAACAGGTCCAAAATATTTATGAAAAACTTAAGCTATTTAACACCTGTCATCACTTAATATACCGTATTTTTTATACAAAATCTAGTTTTTGGAAAGGATACTAAAAGATATTTATTTTTAACTATAAAAATGCAAAAACAGTTTGTCCGTTAGCACACAAATCATTTCAGTGAACGCATCTATGATCGAACAAAAATAATTTTATATGAACGCAGCCATAAGGTGTCAAACGTCAATAGAGGAAGAAAACACTAACAAAGCCGGCTGTCAATGTATTTACCGTCAATTGAATTATATCTTAGTGGTAAGCACCTTTCAATTCATTATTCGTAGAGCGTACATCAATAGTCCGTCAATTCGGGAACGTATTTATTACTTTTAATTATTGATGAAATTCTTTTTTACGACACGAATAACAAAGAAACCTCAAATATTTTACTTTTGACAAAGTCAGGTCGCATTTAAGGTGGCCACCGTATAATCAAAGCGCGCGCTTATTTGAAATCGTCATTCCGTGAACGGTCATTTTGGAAACGTTCCCGGACATGATGGTACATTCCCGAAATGACTGTTGCGTTCTCGGAATGATGCTTATTGTTTCCAAGGGCGATTCGCTTACAATTTTTCATAAATTTATTTTATAATTTCGTTGTTTTTTATTAACAGCATTATGGAGACTCCTGGTAAAGAAAAAAATATATAAAAAAACTCAAAAAAGCTGAAAAAGAATAGTGCAGCTTATTTGCGTTAAAGAGAAAAAGCAAATGCTAGAAAAATAAAGTATTAGGATAAGATGATTGAAGAACGGAAAGAAATTAAAAGGGCTAAGGGCAGGGAATATTATAAAAAGAAAAAGGCAGAAAATAAATTGAAGAAAATTGCTGATATGACCGAACGAGAGAAGCGAAAGCTGAGAAAAAATTTGGAAAAATGCATAAAAAAAATACAGAGAAAAGAAAAAATTTTAGCAAATATTATTTAAGAAAATTCAAATGGAACCAAGGACGTGTCATATTATATTAACTTTGAGTAAATAATCAATATTATTCCGACACCATTGCTAAAAAAAAAAACGAAATCGAGAATATTATTATTTTGATAATGATATTGATGTTTTCGAAAAATAATAGGTTTTGTTTCGTTTTTTAAATATTTTTTGTTAGTTAACTTGTCGTTTGCTATAGAATTTATTGTTTATTTTCTAACATTACTTATATTTTTTTCCATTATTTGTAGAAGTTTAAATACACTGTGATTTAAGGTCAAAAGACTCAAATTGTAAGAACTGATTAAAACTTTAAGAAGATAATAACTATAATTATAGAAGTTCCACTAGACTGATTTATGAATATATCAAAAGACTTAATTATAAGAATTTATTAACCACTGGAGCGATTGTGGTCGATAAATCGACCACTTATTTTTTTTGAGATTGATAGCGGTCGAAAATTGGACCACATTTTCCTATCATTTGTTAAACATTTATTTTAAAACGAAGCTATTGAAATTCTCTATCTATTATGACTTTAGATGTCGCAAATCTGAACTTCGTAGATTATTTTAGAACGATGTTAAAAATAATTTTAAAAAAAAAATCATGTAGAATTTTTGATTAGTTGTTGACGGATAAAATGAAGTCTTTTTTCCATAGGTATGCATCTTTCATTATCAAGTATACAACAGACAACATACAAAAATATTCTATTTTGACTCGAATAAGTACCTCTCACGTGTATCAAAGTAACAAACACGCAGGATTCGCGCAGTTTTAAATTTTACGATTTCTTAAAAAAATGTATAAATCCTACAAATATGAAATAAACGGTAAAATAAAGGTTAAATATAATAAGGTTAGATAGCACTATAATTAGTTTTTATATCTTCAGGTTGAAATTCGAAGGTATGATTTTTTTAATGTTGGCAAAAATTTTTTAAAATGACCTTCTGGAAATCTCGAGCAATCGAGGCAGATTTATTTATTTCGCGTGGTCGCTTCTGTGGTTAATAGTAAGAGTAATTTTTATAAAGTTCAAACAATATGGCATTATAAATAAATAACTTTTTTATTTTAACAATTGTTCATAATTTAAATATTTTTTTGCTGTACCTTATTATATCAATATCATCATCCCGCCAACATATTTGTCATTCCGGGAACGGTTGATCATTTTCGGGAACATTACAAAATTTCAATAAAATACGCATAATTTGAGCTATTTTTTAGAAAATACATAACTTATTACATTAACAAACAATCATTCTGTTCATATAATGTTAATTCGATTGTAAGAGTTTTGGACATTTTGAAATTTTATGCTCGTTAATAGCAACTTGTTTTATTTTTTGACGTATTTTCGCTTGCAGAAGATTTTATATGTATTATTTTCATTATTGTTTATATAATATAGATACATAATATACACATGTTATTAAATAAAGCTTAAATTTTGTTTCTTTTTTTGTTTTTGTCCATTTTATCAAACTTAGAAAAACGTTCCTGAAATGATAGTTTTTTGCAAAACATCCACTAAACAGCAATGTTACAAAAAAAGTATAGAATTCTGTGCGCTGCCCTGTCAAAGTTTATTAATATACACATTTTGTGACAGTGTAAACTAAGAGTCATCATTATAGCTTGCAATTTTTTTCGTCATAAAACCAATCTTGAAATTCGCAACCTTGGTGATTTTGAGCCAGGTACCTAGGGACAAAAATATAAAGTCACCAATTTTTTCGCACACCAGTGCTACTGGTGTCGGTTTTTGTGATGTTGATTGTTTGCCTTTAAAATATGTCTGACGTAAGCAAAGCGCGCAAATATTTTGAAATATTTTTTATGTTGCCTTTTTTAAGGCTGAACGGGTTAAATTGTAATTTGAATGAATTATTGCAAAAACGTCTTGAAATATGCAACCGTTGCCAAATGCAATTTAAATGGGAATTAATTAATTTTCTTCGTCCTGTTCTCGTACACATCTACTGTCTACGGAGTGGAAAACAACTTCAATTGCCTTCTTTTTTTCTAATAGATAACATTGTTTTATTCACCAAACTCACTAATTTCGGTTGTGAGTATGTCACTCTGGATTGTGATTCTGGTTCATTGGACTCTTTTCAAAACAGCTGATTATGTGGAGAATTCATACAAGCCATAAATTACCTACAATATTTTAACAGAAAATTAAATTTATTGTCTTTTCAAAATTGGAACTGATTTGTCAAGATGTCTGCGCTAGTAAAATCATTTATGGATTTACAATAGTAGAACATTTGAAAACTATATCTATGATAATCAATCCAAAAATGCGAACAGATTGACTTTCAAGGGACTTTTAAAAGAAGAACTTGTTTTGAGATATCTACTTTTGGCTATTTAACATTAAGTTCAGCTAACCAACTTTTTATGTAGATTTTCTGATTTTTTCTTCGTGTGTTTATTTTTGCTTTTTCTTCTATTGTACGATGAAAAATCAATATTGGTTTCATGTTATTTTTTTTAATGTGAATATCGCACAACAGTTCCAACTGTTCCCGCGTGGAGCTAGTGAGATTATGTCTTCCCCCAATTGTAGTATGTTGTAAGGCTGAAGGTATTCGGGAGGGGAAGGTGATGAGAAAGAACAAGGTGGGGAACCTGGCCATTCAGATGTGGCCACCAAAATGGCTAAAGCCCTTTCACGCATGGTTTCAATTTTGAATAGTGATCTACCTCCAGAGCGTAACTTAGAGTATCTTCCACTCTGAAACGTGCCGCAAATGTACCTACTATATTATTTAAATGAATTAATTACTATACATAAATTAAATGAAATAACACAGATTAAGCAAATAAAATTTATTTGCGCAACCATCGGATCGGGAGCCTTACCCCTCAACCATGTACGCCGTCGAAGTGCACAACTTTTTTTTTTACATTAAATCCACACAGGAGGTCCTGAGGAAAAAAATTTCGCTCAGGGCCTGTGTCATCTGAGATGCTGTGTGGAGGGTCTTTTTGAGGAGAGGAAGGATTGAACGTTGGTCTTGAAGAGGCCCATGTTGTGGGAAGGGGGAAACACAGAGGTCGGCAAATCGTTCCACAGCCGAGCAGTTGAACACAAGAACGAGTCGAAGAAGCGATCTGTTCTCATGTGACAAATGTCAACCGTGTACATATTTATTTTATTATTTTTTTTATTGTAATATAAAAATTATGGGTTACATATATACATATACATTTTACAATATATTACAATTAAGGTAGTTTTTGGTCATGTATACCTTATCAGAAAAGAGGAGCTCTTGTGCCTGATAAGGGAACCACGATTCTTAATGAGGTTGTAAGTTATAATATGTTTTTTATAAAATATTTACTTTTTACTGTAAGTTTTTTTTGAAAATTTGTTTAATGTTATTTATTTGTTCTGATTGGTTGATGATACAGCGCAATTCAGAAGGGAGGTTATTGTAGTTTTTTATGGCTTGGTAAATATAATGATTTTGCATTTGAGTTGTTTTTAAATTAGGTGTAATAAATTGGTTTCCATTTCTCATTAGTTTGTAAAATTCTTAATATTCTTTGTTATTTTTTTCTTTACACATTTCCATAATGGAAGCTTGCTTGAATATGTCATCGACATTTGGTACTGGAAACAATTTAAAAAGTGATTCTGTTGAGAAGGTAGATTTTTTTTAAATATTACTTTAATGATAATTCTTTGCGAAACTTTTACTGAGTTTAGATTGGGTGGGCAAGCGTTTGGCGTGTTTCCCGACCATGCACCGGTGCCGAAGGGATCAATGACGCTAGTTCCTCGAAGCATCTTCCATTGAAATACCGGTAGAAGAAGGAAAGCAATCCCACCCGACGCCTGTGCTCTAAAGATTGCAATCCGTCTGTTAAGATGGGAGAATCTATCAAACGGACCGCCCGTACATACTCAGAGTCAAGGGTATTTTTCAAGTATTTTGGAGCTCCAGACCAGAGCTGGCTGCCAAATTCAACCGTGGGGCGCACTTGTGATTTGTACAACTCTTGCAAATAACCAATTCTTGCTTTATTTGATGCTTTCTAATATTACTTTTGTATTTTTTTTTTATTCTTTGTATTTTTTCCTTTAATTTACATTCTACAGATATTGCATTGCTCGACTACCTTCTGAAATTATTTGTTATTATTTAATCACCATTTAATTTTTTCCGTGGTCGCCTTTCCCCACTCTGCGAAACAAATTTCTTGATATTATTAACCTTAACCGCAACTTCCTGACTCTTAAGACAAATACCCCAGATTTCTTCCAAATTTACAACAGACAACTTTATTCGGCCATTCGTTAGCGTAAAGTTTATTAATCCAGGGGGCTCCATCGCCGTCCGCCCCGTGCCACCGCCCTTCAGGCCCTGCGTAGTTTAGGGCCCCCGTCCGCTATTACTCTGCTCGGGCCGATCGTACGTCTTGAGCCCGAGGAGTCGACCCTACACCCTACACTGTACCCTTACTGCCTTGGAGGCGCGGTCAGCACCGCACTACACACCTAAGAATTAGAACATGTCCTTAAATATCCCTTCAACGACTACAGGGTGGTTTAATTCATTGTGATAGTTTGGACAAGACAGATTATAAAAAATCGTTAATAAATGCTAACTGATAATTTGTTACCAAATTTCGCGTAGTTTCCTCTTCGCTTTTATTTCTTGCAATGTGCAAGTAATTTCTTGCAATTTGCACGACATGATTATTTTATAGTGTTTTCACACAAACGATATATTGAATTCTTAAACATTTATTTAAATTAAATGAAAACAAATAACTTTGTTAAAACACCAATATGTTATTAACATTTTTCGAAAACAATGTTTTCTTCGTCAGGGTAAGATTAATATTAAAAATAACAAAAGACAAATAAGATTATATACAAAATATTTTATTTATACAATACATTTTACATAATTATGATATTTACATAAATAGGTATATTAAATCATCATACTAGGCGGCTGCCTGTTTCATGGTGACCAATGGAAGATCGTTACTTTGAATGAAGTTTAATGTAAACATATGGAATTAGTATAAATGGTGCTAAAAATTGGAAAAATTATAATAAAAAGTAGAAAATAGAAAGAAGAAAAGAAATACATTAGCATTAGATTATAGAAATGTACACAACTTTTTTTCTTTTTTTAGTATGTGTGCATGTAAACACACATTCATATATAGGTGCTCACATCTATACAGACATATACATATTGAATCAAAATTTTAAACCTTTTTACCCGCTTGCACAGTTTATACCCGCGCTATGCAAGCGGGTTCCCTACAAGGCATCGGACCATCCCTTGATTAGTTTTTGAAGTGAAAACTTCTTTAGCACCATTCTGATTTGAAAGTCGATGAAACTAAAAAGCTACACTAAAAATAGACAAACACATACATCTACAGGTATCATACCACATACCATACCACATACATCTTTGGCCTGCGAGAGAATGATATAGAAAATTCGATCTCCTCTTCGTGCGGTGCTTCGTAGCCTCCCCACTCTTGTCTACTTGGTTTTCTGAAGGTTTCACTTCTACCGCGTGTGAACTGTACACTCGGATTTTTTTAGAATAGTAACATTTGATAATTAAAATATTTTTAGGTACCTGTTGTTCCTATATATTTTGGGACAATATCTAACAACGTTAAAATAAAATATATGCTGCTTTCTGCAAATTAGGTAGCAATTTCAATTTGCGAGGTGGTCATGGGTACCGCAGCCCCAGAAACCATTTATTGGATAATCAAAACCTGTGCCATATTTCATCTCAAGTGGTCATACTTCGCTACGATTGGTTACTCAGCAGGGGTGCCCGGGTTCATGGGATCAGTTCGTATATGCTCTGACGGCAAATGCCTCTACCCACCAACCCGCGTGGCGGGCCGAATAGAAAGAGACCGGTTGAGGCAGGCCTGTTGACCTCTCCAATCGTATTCTCTCGATCCATAGTTTTACACCGCAGTTGGAGGGATGGATTCATACACTGTCACTCCTGGACACACCAACCCCCAGATTCCTGCCACTCATTTCTATCCATAAAAAGACCCTCCACACAGCATCCTCTAAGATGACATAGGTCCGGGGAGAAATTATTTTCCTCGGAGCCTCCAGTCTGGAGCTAATGTATTTTTTTTACTCTTTTGAATGTTTTCAATAGACCACACAATCATTTTCCATTTTCGACCATCCTGTACATCCCTAAGACACCCCGACCATTCCTTCCGTTCTCAAGAAGACTTATTGCGAAACATATGTTAAGGGCTGTTTATGCCTTAACAGCACCCCGTGAACGGTATTCCAATTTCTGTTGCGTAACTTAACTGACTGCTCCTTCGGGCTGTCGTAAGTTGCTGGACCCAACAAGTCTGGCTTATTTTACTGGAAAATGTTCGCACATAAGTTGACCGAAGAATGTTGCTTGAAATGTATTATTTGTACACTGGGACGTCGAAATACTCGCCAACACCATTCATATTTTTAAGTAATAATCGAATAGTATTAATAGGCTTGCGTCTGCGTGGTTGAATTTCAGAACCCGGCTTCGAGTGCATGCCTGACGCCACGTCACACACGCCGCGTCACAAATAACATCTGTGTACGTGGAATTTCAAACAAAGCTACCGTAGCAATTCGGGTTCGAATTCAATAATTCGTCACAAGATGTCGCCACTTCCGTCAGCGGGTCGTAGCAGTTATACCTAGGGTCCCCCCTAGGTATAACTGCTACGAATTTGTGAATATGTACTATCTCTCCGGATGTGGAAAGATTGACGGTCATACAAAGTTGTATCAAGCAGCTATATATTACACATGACGTCATTGCCAGTTTCGGTTACTTTTTGCCGGTGACTATCACTCGATGACAGTGGATCCGAGGAATAGGCTATTTTTGAAACCAGTTCGTATTGGATTTAAAAAATGGTCATTAACACTAACTGGGCGGGGCCGAACCAAAAGCCGCCCGCAGGGCCTAGCAGCAAAAATCTGCAGAGCTGGTTTTTAACTGCTAGTAATTTTTATTTGTCAATAGATTTTTCCAAATTTATACAACTTGCTTATATAACACTGAATCCAATAACAATTGGTCACTTCTCAGAGCTATACATTCAGGATTTCTCCCGGAATGCCGCTGATACCTCTAATGTAATACACATAATATAATATATATCATCATCATCTTCTTCCCCTTGTTCTATTCGGGTCGGGCACCCACTGGCGCACATCGGCAAAGAGCCTGCATTCTCCATCTGCCTCCATCTGTCGCGCTGATTGTGCGCCTTCGTCCATGGTAGTCCCATCCTCTCCTCACACAGTTTCTGGAGTTGTTTCGCCCAACTGTGTCTAGGTCGGCTCACTGGACCCTCTGGAATCGCACTCAGTATTTTTATAGGAATTCGGTCGGCAGACATTCTTAGTACGTCTCCAAGCCACCTCAATTGAAATTACATTTCTTTCTGTGTAAATTACGATAACACAAAATGTACGGTCGTCGCTGGTTTAGCAAAAGTTTACATCAAGTTGGGTTGTCAAGCTTATTTCTATATCTTGTGGCGAGAAGCTTCTATGGAGCAATATTGGCCGATAAATTATTAACAAATTACATCCTTTGTTCTCTTTTTTATATTTATGAACAACTTGCACTTTTATATCGAGGCTTTCGAAGCGATGCATCGGAATTCGATGGGGAGTAGGTTGTATTATGAAATTACTTAGGTGGTATTATTTTTCGATTGAAATTAGGTATGAGAGTACTAATGAGTTGTTATTATATAACCATGAGTACAATTCATTATTCGGAAGTCAGTGCTGCAGTAACGCCGCCATGCTCGTTCGATTTGCAAGCTGATTGTTTGCAAACACTTTTTCGACCCATCAAAACCGCAATCATTGTCAAACTTTCCTTACAACCAGCAGATGCGTGGTTTCAAACTTATTCCTCAGCTAACCGAAACATCTATCCCCTCCAGTTTGAAGACAGGCGGGTGGGGGGTATTTGCGGTTAACACTTTGCGGTCCTGTTCGACACTTCCGACCCGAAGGGGTTAATCAATTCGCCCTGTACAAGGTGGTCCCGTCTGCCATTGCTGACTACAATAGGGATACTAAACCTTTGAAGGTTCAGTAACACGACACTTAAATTTAGATAATAATATCTTTACCATTGTGCCATTGACTTCTCTTTTTCTTCTGCTGGATTTTATCCTATTGTAAGTTCAAAGTTATCTTTATCTTGCAGTCTGATCAGCTATAATAACTTATGCGTCACTTTCTTAAAATTAAATCGGATCTCCACGTTTGTAATACGGTTGTGCATGGTTTTACAGCACATCTCAATCTCATTTCTACTACATTCTGTCTGTTTTCATACTTCTTGTGCCTGTTCCATGTCCCATTGCTATCCATCTCTCTTGGTATCAGCATTTCATTGTGAACTGCTAGCCTCGCTTCTTTGACAATTTTTTTGTTTGTTATTAGAGGCAAATACGTTTAGTCCTCTTCACCCTTCTTTCAATGTCTTTATCATCCTTCCTGTCTCTTACGACTATTATTTTGTAATACTCAAACTTATCCCCTTTTCCAAAAACTATCTTTTCACAACTATTATATTATACAGTATTTTCAAATGCCATGGTTTTGACTTACTTACATTCGTCATAAAATCATCCTGCAAACCACCCCACTTTTTTTAAATTTTCAATGTCAATATATCGGCATTATTTTGACTGTTTCATACAGTATAATAATACAAATTATCAATAGAAGTGTACATAAGTTAGTATATCTCTCTTACATAGTTACGATATCTCTCGCGCTAGTTAAATATAACCTTTTCTGAGGTAGATGAAAGTGAAAAAATACAGTGTTATGTTTTTAATGCACTGTTATTAACAATTGTTATAAATATGATGTTATCAAATTAAGGATAGGTATTATGAAAAGTTTCCGTGGTCGTGTGGCCCTCGACTACCGATTCGGAGTGAAAGATACTCTCAATATCGCCCTGGTGTAAGACCGCCATTCCGATTTAAAACGTTGCTTGAAATGGCTTTAGGCAAGTTTGGTGACTAATTCTGAGTAGCCAGGTACTTCCCCACCCTTTCCCTTCCTACTACTTTCAGCCTCATATATAACAACATACTCCAATTCGGGATGCCATAGTCTAACTGTCTTCAGTCGGTCGGTAGCAGCTGGAATTCACATTAAAAGCTTTATATCCAAACCATTCAGTGCACAACTCCTAGAAGGTATGCAAAATCAAAAGTTTTAATTCCAATTATTAACAAGTTTTAACTTTGATTTAACGTCCCGTCACGCTCGCAGGCAAAAGTTTCGCGTTCCCCTCGCTACACAAACAGGTGTATTTTGCATTGATTGCTTAAAGTTTAATGGGTATTAATGTAGTTTTGGGACGAGAGGTGTTTGCCCGTAGGAACAGTGATTCGACAATGTAAATAGTGACAGTTAAACAGCGCTGTGAGCAGACTGCTCTGGGAAGGTGTGGGCTGTTTCGGTTGTTCAATTTCGTGCTCTGTTCAAACTGAGTTGAGCACTATTCAATATTGCATTATTTTGAGGCGGATCTCTTGACTTACTTCAAACCCGATGTAAAACTTACATCATCTGTCATCATGCAATCGATATACTTTGAGTTTTCCTTCATGGTCTGATTCTTATTTGTCTGATTAAGCCGCCGCTATCCAAATTTCAACCGATTTCTTACATATCTCCCTTAAACATTTGAAGTTTTTAAGCTCTTAAAAAAATATATGTTATTTTTTAAGATAATATCTAGATACGTTCCACGCTGAAGCGCAAATTATATGAAATTCCCTCGATAGAAAAAAATCGCAAAGTATGCTCCGAAAATTATTAAAAACAAGTCTATTTCTATTATTTTACAAGTTATATTTGTGAAAAAATTCACAATGTTTCTTTAAATGATACTTAAGATACGTGCGACGAGATTTTTGCTCTATTTTAAACGAGTCATGTTTTATTAAGCATTTTCGCTTCAATTTATCACTTAAAATATTAGCGCGCTCTGTCCAACATTCGTAATTACATATCTCTCCATCTTCTTCTTTTTGAGCCGGGAAGCGCCGCCTTGAGAAGATAAATAAGTGAACCTAAGTTTAAAATATGTGGAAACGCAAAAGAATCTCGAAGGAACGATCTTCCCGGAGAATGCAAGAAAGGGTCGGCTTGTTCTCATGTGGCAAATATTGGGCACACGTTTGGTGTTTTGCTGATTGATTTTCCGGCTTTCATATTTCCTCCCTCCTACATCATGTCGAGATGTTTTAAAGGCAGAGGTTCATTCCTTCCTTTCCTCGAAAAGACCCTTCACACAGCGTCCCAAACAATTGCATCGGACCTTAGGTAAACTTGTCTGTGTGGAGCATATTTTATATTCATTTTTTGGAATAACTTTTGAACCAGCAATGTGATATATCCTTGAAGAAGAAGATAATACTAGTATATCTAGAACAGAACATAGAAAAATAAAAAAGGTAACGGTCATATCTTGGAAACGAATCCAGGATCTCTGTTTTACCGGGCCAGAGACAATAAAAAGATCTCTGTCCCGATAAGATCTTCTCAAAAGAAATATCGCCTCATCTCTAAATAAATAAATCTCAATGCAAAAAGTATCTGCATTTTACACAATAATAATTATTTAGCCAATACCTCGTTTATTCCTAATAGTTTTCCCCAGTTTCCCCTTAGCCTTAGACACTACAAATACTGCGGTTAGACCCATCTTCCCGTACGTCCAATCTGTCCATCACTGATTGAGAATAATTTAAATCTAAGGTCTGCTGTGGTCCTTCCAAATCTATTCACCGAGTATTTTAGTGGTGCTTGTATATATTGCGGGTGTTTCATGCGGCACGTATTGTATGTTTCGAATCTTATTTAATCGTAGAAGACATTTTTTTTATACTTGAGACACAATTTATACAATGTTTTTATACTCCCTCGAGCCCCGGAAGAACATTAATAGCCACCAACTTCATATCCCATTTGACCAGAAGAGCTATTCTCTATCTTTTGTGAGAACGAGATCGTTCTCCCGCGAGATGTCCTGTCAGATTTGTGTGAATTTCTACGGGTGTTATTTGTTTTTTCCATCGGCCGATGTCAAAATTTCAGCTGTGAGCTGTCACGTATTTTAGTTTGGGTCGTTTTAAACACGAATTCCCCCAAGTATGCATGATTATTTATTCTTTTAACAGCTGTAGAAAATCACTCAAATCTCACAGGACATCTCGCGTGAGAACGATCTCGTTCTCACAAAAGATAGAGAATAGCTCTTCAGGGCGTTCATACATATAAAAGTATTTTTATTTATATTTTCTATAATGTGATTTGTTCCTCGATGGAAAGATAAAATTATTCTGCTCAATTTGTCTGTTCGGATTAGACACGCAATATTATAATGCATTTAGATGATAATTACGTCGACACAATTTATATTTTTTACATTTTCCAGTTATAATTGTCGCCCTCCGCTTTCGATGTTTTCCATACAAACGGATGCGGGATAAGAGTGCCCGAGTGCCCGCGCGATGAGGGCCTCAATGACATGTCGGCCTGCCGTTGGCTGGGGCCTACCTAGTACTGGGGCCTACCTGCTACCCACTACCCAGCCCGCTGCGCAGGGCCCATTCACGGCTCGAGGGCATCAATTAATACGCCGGATTAATGACGATGATAATTAAATACCCCGACGCGATACTGTACGCGGGAAGCCCTCAATTCTGGGCTTTCTTGCTACTCTTAACACTGGAAAGTTTTATTTTTTTTGAATTTTTGTATATTTTTAATTTAATATATTATTAGGAAATTTTGGAGGCTGGTATGGGTACCGCCGCCTCGGGAATTGGATAACCAACACCCCTGCCATAGGTGTCACCACAGGTGGTTCGCAACTTTTTTTTTTTTTACTTGAGCTCCACACAGGAGGCCCCGAGGAAAATAATTTCTCTCAGGGCCTATGTCATCTTTGGGGATGATGTGTGGGGAGAGGGAAAAGGAGGAGAGGAGAGTTCTGGGAAGAAAAAGAGTTTAAAGTGTGGATAGGAATCTGGGGTTCAGTGTGTCCTGGTCATCCGCCTCCAAGACCTAAACAAACCTCACTCCATGAACCCGGGCACCCCTACTAAATCACCAAACGTAGCGAACCACTTGGTGACTTAGCAAGGGTGCTCGGGCTCATGGGGTGAGGTTTGTCCGGATCTTGTCGGCGAATGTTTCTGTCCACCAATTGTGTGGCAGGCCGAATCGGGAGAGACTGGTTGAGGGAGCCTTTTTTTTCTTCCATCAGGATTGTCTCGACCCATCACCTTGCGCTGCAGTGGGAGGGATGGATTCATATGTCCGGACCCCCAGATTCCTACTTATACCTTTTTCCTTCCCGGAACATCTTCTCCTTCCTTTCCTTTAAAAGACCCTCCATGCATTATCCCCAACGATGACATATGACCCGAGGTAAATTATTTTCCACAGAGCCTCCTGTGTTGAGCTTTTGTAAAAAATTGAGTCAGTACTCTAAATTACACACTTTGAAAAATTCTAATACGAAACGTTATTTATAAACCGATAGTAATTATTAAAAAAAAAACATGTAACAAGTGTAGATTTTACACAATGAAACTTAAAAACAAAATGTAACAGATTTCAATATAAGAATTATGTTCACCCTACATCTTAGATATTTTTCTAACTACCCGTTTGGAAAACACTATTAGGACGAATTATTTCGCAGAAATTCATCAAATAGTCATTCAGCCCCATTTTGTTTATTGACAGTTGGAAGGTTCCTGTTGAATGCCAATTCTAAGTCCGTTTCAGCTTTTGAACAAATTGTAATTAGCAAGAAGACAACTATCGATGATTACATCGTGATGTTAATCTTGGACAGGACAGACAAACAGGACAATATGATGTTAAGCTTGGACAGGACAGACAAAAAGACATCATGATGTTAAGCTTGGACAGGACAGACAAACAGGATGACATGACGTTAAGCTTGGACAGGACAGACAAAAGTGACAACATGATGTTAAGCTTGGACAGGACAGACAAACAGGACAACATGATGTTAAGCTAGGACAGGACAAACAGGACAACATGAAGTTAAGCTTGTTAGCTTTTTACAAGTTGATAGAAAGCACCTAGAATTGACTTTCAAATGTAAAAAAAATGGTGCTGAATGGGCAACTAATGACAATGGAACATTCTTCACAAAATTTCTTGGAAATAACTGGGCCATAAATAATTTTATAATAATTGCTCGCATTAGCAATTTACAAAGTGGCGTTTAGCGCCATTTTTGAGTGCTACTAATAATTTAATACATTCAGTAATAAACTTTCAATTTACCCAACACTAACGCCGCGCTTTTTGCATCGTATAAAATCCTGGTGGCGTCTACTCCCGTTTCCTCGTACCCATATATCGTTGATGCAGCGCAGCAATTAAATCATTTTGCAAATGCACTCGTATTTGTAAAGATTGTTACATGTTCGCGTTCAAGGGGGGTTGTGACTGTGTTTTAGAATGGGGGGGGGGGGGGAGTGGTGGCACAGTCATTTATCCCGATATAATTTCACCTGGAAACTCTGAAGAGTCTCAAATTGTGGGAGTGTGTTCGAAAATGAACGAAGGACGCATTGGAGGATGCAGAACACGTAAAAATTTAAAATATAAATGTTTTCATTATTACCCTTTTGTTAAATACAGACATGTTTTTATTTTAATTCTAATCATCAGTTATACCAATTAAATTTTTTAAATATTACTGTGAATGCAATTTTTTGGAGATTTTTTAGTATTTTTGAAATTTTGTGTCAATTTCAAAATTAGAACTGATTTTATGAAGAATTCAGACAAACTATAAAGTACCTAACACTTACCTATAACATAATAATTCGATCAAAAATTATTTTATTTGTCATTTTCAACATTGGAACTGATTGTTTAAATATTTCGGACAAGCGATTAAGTCCCATCTATAATATGTATTTTTTACCAGATAATTATTTAAATGTGTATTTTTGCTGTTTAAATTGCTAACGGTTAATGTTGCCAAGTTAAGTCAGGCTTGCTAATTTTTGAACGGACAGCGCTTTTCAGCTAACATGTAATTATTGTCAAACCTAGAATTATATAATATCCCGTGATTTTTCGCGGGTCTGCGCCGCTTATGTGAGATTGGTCAGTATGGATGGTGCATTAATTACTTAGTTCGATTGGTCTTTCAAAATGATTTGTCATATATCAAAAGATTATTTAAGCATACAAATTTGATTAAAAGTGATTTCCGTTAAAGTTTTTATAAAATTATTTATACCCACTATTTTTAAAATTATTTTTATGATGGTCCCTTTCTTAATTCTACTCGTTACGCTTACATCAACCTTGCATTAACTTGCTGACAAAGAAGACATTAATCAGATGAGGCTCGAAAGGGGGGGAGGGGTTCGGAAAAAATCGCGGAATATCACAAGGAGGGGGGGAGATATAATGAGATATCACGTGTATTTATTTTTCGTTGAACGCACGCTTTCTAAACCAAACAGCGGCGCGAGGCCTTAACTCACCAAACAACGATTTCCCCGCGCGTTGCGACAACCGCTCGGCTCACCAGTCGCCAGTAAGTCTGTGATTTTGACGCCGAATACACGCGTAAATTGTTGCCGCGTATGTTTTGCCTTAAAACAATGGCACAACGTCTAAACTAGGAGATCTGCATAAAGACCTACTTGCAGAGTATAAAAAGGGAACAAACCTAGTGTAGCTCTAAAATCTCACCACATATCACCAGGGGAGAGGGGATTAAAACAGTTGCTAAAAAACATCACGTGATTAATAGACGACCCCTTAACTGTATTCTTATTTTTATGTCGTTCAGATTTAACCAACACTTCTCACCCAAAAGTTTACGAGGTCTTAAAACTTATGTCATTGAACGTTTTGTCGTACACCTGCAATTATTATAATTATTTCATAGACTTGGCAATACTGGAGCGCAGTAGGTAATTGTTTTCAAATTTCAGTTCCTAGTTCAAAAGAACAATGCGTCGCTTGAAGAAGGCAGATTCGAATTATGGAACAATTTAAATCTTTTGTTCGAAACAAATCAACTCTACATTTCGACTCTTCGCTTAACTTTGGAGTCAGTGGCGTCACTAGTGTAGCTTTTAAGGATAAAAAAAAATTTCGTTATTTTATTTTATTACGTTGGAAAAATGCTCGGTGGCACTGCAATGAATCCTGATCCAGAGCCGTTTTTACTTTTGAGTCAATATAAAGGGTTATTTATTTATTTTATTTTCGGGAAATCAACGGTTTACAATGTGGTTATTTTATATATGTGTAATTCACCTAACTGAGAAACTAATTATGGATTTCCTCATTGTACTGATATATTTAAAAATTAAACATTATACTTATAACAACTAACAGATATTACTTATATCATACTTATAACAATATTATAACAAAATAACACAGCCAGAATTACACACAATGAACGTTAGAAACCTGTTGGAAGAATGAAAAAAAACTAATCTAATTTAATCTAACCTAACTTTTTAACGCTGCTAGAATTACACAAGGATGGAATTGCAGATGGAGAGAATTTTGCCTAATTACGTAAATAGCATTTGATGGAATTACACAGTCAAATCAAATCAAAAAACCTAATTTAATTTAACGTAACCTAACTTTTGTTTTTTTTACTGCCAGAATTACACATCCACGGAATTACACATTGGCTTAGTTACATATGGAGACAATTACACCTAATTAAATTATATTTACTGAAATCACAAAGTCAATTCAAATCAAAAAACCTAATCTAACTTAACCTAACCTTACTTTTGTTGTTTTTTTCACTGCCAGAATTACACACTGATGGAATCATACATTTACAAAATTACATATGGGGGAATTACATCGATTTAAATTAAACCTTCTGGAATTACATAGTCAAATCAGATCAAAAAACCTAATCCAACTTTTTTTGTTTTTTTTTTCAATATGAAATTTATTTAGGACACATTTTAACCCTCATCAATAGATGATTATCGTCAATGAATTTTGAAACTGTAAGCGTGGGTGAAATTCACGCCCATGTAATTTCATCCTGACTTAATAATTTATTTTTGTATAATACCATTTTATCAATTAGATGACTTCATAGCAAGTTGAAACGGACACAGTAAGAATAAGATGATCACCACAAATTAGTATCAGGGAAATACAGGTATCCATGACTAACTAGTAGATGAAAGAAGAAGTCGGGAGCGTCCCAAGAAAACTTTGCACGAAAAAGTTAATAAAATCATTGGAGTCAAGCGTCGGAATAATAAGAAAATATCTTTGTTTTTATATCGTGTTCAATTCAATACAATTCACGATTTAAAATGGAAAATTGATTAATTAGAAAGAAAATTAATTGTTATAATTATATTGGTTTTCCTCTGTACCTGCGGTCCTTATGTACACCCACGTAAGCAGAATGTAGGCACATAGTATAATGAGTCACAGGTAGATCGATCCTAAACGATTCCGAGTAGTGGCGACGTTTTTCTCGAGGACCCGCCACAAGCCGCAGCCGGGGCCAGATGCGGCAAGTAGTTAATTGGATTTCTGCAATTACTATTATTTTGCTCTGAACGACGGATCGCTACTCAAAAATGTGAGAATTTAGAAGTGAAAAAATGAATTCAAAAGAAGAGTATGAAAGAAGACGATGTTTATTTGGTTAATATTTTCCTATCGATGTTTGAAATTAGTGATGAATAAAGTACTGTGCTATGTCGTTGAATAGATTTTCCTGAGAAATGAAATTGATGTGGCCAATCCACAAATAATTTTAAAAAATTTATTTATGTCCATGCAAACATATTCCCCAATTTCCTCTCTGGATTTTTAGTGCAAGTATTTGTAATATAATGTAGACGTCGACCACTCGGTACGTTTTACTTTTTTAATTAAGTTACTTCTTATATGAGTTAGGAACCTTAAAAAATAATTAAAATTGCCTAGTTTGAACGTCATCAACGGACGTTCAGTATACAAACTAGACGATGTATTTTTAAAAATGCAAAATTTAACGACATAGAATATTCTCTTGTACCTAATACGTTTGGTAAAAATTTAACGATAAAGAATATTTTTTTGTACCTACTACGTTTGGTAAAAATTTAACGATATAGAATATTTTCTTGTACCTAATACGTTTGGTAAAAATTTAACGACATAGAATATTTTCTTTCACCTAATACGTTTGGTAAAAATTTAACGACATAGAATATTTTCTTGTACCTAATACGTTTGGTAAAAATTTAACGATAAAGAATATTTTCTTGCACCTAATACGTTTGGTTAAAATTTAACGACATAGAATATTTTCTTGTACCTAATACGTTTGGTAAAAATTTAACGACATAGAATATTTTCTTGTACATAATGCGTTTGGTAAAAATTTAATGACATAGAATATTTTCTTTTACCTAATACGTTTGTTAAAAAAACCTAAAAATTGGTCCAAATCATTATTAGTTTCGAACACATTGTCAATCTTTAAACATACTTATTTCAGTTGTGGGTGCGTGAAGTGAAATATTCCCGCGTGATATTATTCACGTTCAATCAACTTAAATTTTCTTTACTATTATCGAAATTGGAACTGATGACTGTGTGAATTCAGACAAGCGATAAATTATGTTTTTTTTTTATTTAATTAATAAGGGGCCATCCATAAATTACGTCACACGAATTTCATGATTTTTCGCCAACATAAAAAAATCATACCCCCTGATTTTAACATGAGACATACAATTTTATTAAAGTGCTATAAAGCCAATAAATTAACCTGCATTTTACCTTTTATGTCATATTTGTAGGATTTATAAAAAAAATAATGAAGTTTATAACCGCGCAAACCTGCGTATTTGTAACTTTGAAACTCCGTGAGAGGTACTTATTCGAGTCAACATAGAATATTTTCGATTTCTGTGCGTTGTCTGTGGTATAGTTGATAATGAAAGGTGCGTTTCTATAGAAAAAGGACTTATTTTTAACCGTAAACAGCTGATCAGAAATTCTGCGTGAATTTATTTTTTATTTTTAACATCTTTCTAAAATAGTCTATGAAGTTCGGATTTGCGACATCTATGGTCATTATAGATAAAGCATTTCAAAAGCTTCGTTTTAAAATAAATGACTGGCCGTGGAAATTTTTTAAATAATTATAATAAATGTTTTACGAATGGTAAGAAAATGTGATTTAATTTTGGACGATAATTAATAACGATGATTTTTCGATCATAATCGCTCCAGTGGTCCGAGAACCTCTGTCAGTAAGTTTTGCTTTTTTTAAAATACATTGTCTCTTTTGCATACTGAATGTCTTTTGATGGCGTTCAAAACGAGCAATTTTGACGATTCTTGTAGCGTCCTAACTTCTATAAGAAGTAACTTATCAATAATAGCAAAACGTACTGACATGCCAGAAATCGATTGCATACTGCTTACTAACCCCATATGCGTGGACATTGGAGGGTCTAGAGTCGTTCAAATAAATGTAGCTTCGTTCAATCAAAAATAGAGTCTTGACGTGTGAGGTGAAGGAAGAAACCATATGTTTCCTTATAACGCCGTTGGGAAAGTGGTCCCCTCCAATGCCAGAAATCGATAGCAATATTATAATAAATATTTTTTGCAGCAGTTTCGAAATCCGTAGAGGAATTGGGGAATACATTTGTACGGACAAAACACCGCTCGGTTCCCTCTTAATGATTATTCTTCTCCCAAAATCTCACTTTCATTCACTCTTCATCTTCCTTTCCATTATGTTTTAATGTCCTTCCACATTGGCCATTTGTGGACGGGCCGCCCATTGTACGATTATTTAATGGTACTTATGTTTTTTGGGCGCTTTCGTTTGTCCAAAGTGTCCACCATTGAAAATCTTCGAAAATTAGTGTCATGTCCGCTGATCATTTGACAACAGGAATATCCCGCTTTTCCCCTCGCTGCCCATTTGCCCCTCGGACAATGGGCAGGGGAGAGGCGGGCACAATGGATCACACAAAGATGCGAGGACATCCACTTTTGATAATCGCGTCACGCGAGCATTATTCATTGTGCATGGAAACAATCGGCAGGGAATTGAGTGTCAAAGGTGTGAATGGATGAGAGGAAAGCGTAAAAAAATGCTACAAAAATGCGTATGGGTGTTAGAGAAATGGCGAAGTTTTGTAAAAATGCTTCTTAATTTTGTCTTGTAAAACCTTCGGCAAGAAATTTATTATGTAGACTGTGTGGGTAAAAAATTCAGGACGATGACAATTAAATTGCCAATTAAAACTCAACGCAAAAGTCCTTGGTCTTCTCACTCGACATTTTTATGAAAAAGAGGTCTGTCTCAACTGTTCAAACATTTCAATTTATACAAATAGCATCATGATGTGTGTTGGGGTCGAAAATTCAATAATTTTTATCTTGTCATCATGGCCTATGTCATCTTAGGGGATGCTGTGTGAAGGGTTTTTAAGGAAAGGAAGGGGAGGTAGTTCTTGAGAGGAAATAGGTACGAGGGGTGCCTAGGAATCTGGTGTTCAGAGTGTCTAGGAGTGATGGACGTATGAATCCATCCTCCAACTGCGATTCAAGGCGATGGTTTGAGAGATTCTGGCTGGAGGATCCTGCCCACCACCAGCGGGTGGGCAGATGCAACGGCCACCAAAACCTGGACAAAACACACCCCATGAACCCGGGCACCCCTGCTAAGTAACCAAACGTAGCGCACCACTTGGTTGGTTATCCCCATACCCACCGTTTACCATGTGTTTGACTTTGTTTTATTTGTTAATCAAAACTCAACGTTGATAAACGTATTTAACTCATTTTCCAGTCTAAATAATACGAATGTATTTAAAAAAAATCACAAATACTTTAGCTAGAATAAAATACATGCTATGATTAAAAAGTTTTTGCTTTGGAAATTAAGTTCTCGATTACACTGTTCTCGGTTACACTGACTAAAAAACGATTAATCAATAGAAATTAAAAACATCTTTTTTTTCCAATGTAGTTCTGTATTTTGTTTATCTCGAAGGTTAATTTCAGAAATCTGCGTGTTCACGTCGCTTGTACATACCTTATGTATATATATTTTATTTATTAATTTTATATGCCCAGATAGGCTTTTACAATATTAAAATTTTGCATGATTTACATAATATTACTATAATATTATCTGATACAAAGACAGCAAAAGTTTTTGATGTGTAGATAACCTAAAACTATAAAAAAACTTTAAAAAAAATTTGGCTGTCTGTAAAGTCGGTTTACGGACGATAATTTTACGTGATAACGTCATATAATGACGGAGTGGAAGAGAGATAGATGCGTCATAAGCCGAACGCTTAGGCCGATCGCTTGTTCCGCGTTCTCGCTTGTACGCTCGGCTCAGGCGGAACGTGACAATGAGTCATGCTTTTTCGTGCATGCAACCGGCAGTCATCGATTTAAAAGACGTTATCACGTCAAAAATATAATAAATGGTAGATATAAAGATTTACATAATATATTGTAAAAAAAGAGAAAGAGCAAGAAAAAACAAGAAAACAACACTTGTAACTTTAATACGTAATTGGAATAAAAATAATATAATTCATAATCATCGACCAAGTATAATATGATCGAAGTTCATAATGCATTATTTACAAGTGAATAAAAAAAATAAAAAAACATGTCCTATTGCTCCCATGCAATGTTCCTAAATAATATATCATTCAGGGTATCTTAAATACCGGTCAGTGGTTGAGTGGGCATCGCGCTTGGGTCCCACCCGGGCGTCCCGTGTTCGATTCCTCGGCTGGCTAAGTCCTCCATCACAACACAAGCAATATTTTCGGCTTTCTGTGGTAGTAGTAGGAGATTTTCAAACATTATTGGGTTATTCGTAACCCGGGAATGTTTGTCTTTCTTTTACAAAAAGAAAAAAAAAATGTTGTAAACTTGTAATAAATTTGTCGATATTTGAAGTGAATTTGTTTCCAATTGTGTGAAAGCAAGGAATAGTTGCGTGTATGTAATTTAATTATTTTTAATTAAGTAAAATAATTTAATATTGTATTATATTGCTATTTGATTTTTTTTTTAAATGTTTATAAGCAATTTATGCTGTGATATCGTTATTACGCGTTATTATTAATGATTGTTTCGCCTTCCGAAGGCATTTTTTAATAAAACCACTTACGGATGATTTATTTGTATCACTATTAATTCAATTCAATTCAATTTATTCACCTTAAAAACATTACAAAATTAAAATTTCAAATCGTTTATATAAAAGAGAAAATATTAATATTAAAGCATATTTAAGCAATTTAAATAATATAAACAATTCAAACAAATTATACAATATAAACATCAATGAATAATTTAAAATGTACATGTACTTCTGTACATTTAGGTACTTAAATGATAATTTTTACTTAAATTTTTTCTTTGCTTACTATAAATTTTAATTAACAGACTATTTTTTCTAGTAGAAAATAGTATTTTTAAAGTCATAGCGTCTATTACGGGTACTTTAAAGTTTTTTTTTTGCTTTTTAAAGCGCTATTTAGGTAACATCTCAAAAAATAGCCAAGTTCCTACTCTTATTTGGTATTCGTTTTTTTTTAGCAGGAAATTATGAAACCCACAGACAATTCCTCCTCCCGCCATGATTGAAGAAGTGTCCCGAGTGTTATTTGGGGGAAGGGCGGGCGCCAGGGTACGCGGGGGAGCGCTACTGTTTTCGTGTTTATTATTCCGGGACCGCTGCCCGGGGCGGCCACTCAGGTCATCCATTGTCACAAAAATCAGAGATGCGAAAAATGTGGGACATTGTATTTTTATAGTTCTATAGTTAGCATTTCTGGCTTAATAATTTCAAAGCTATATATATCTCATGGAGCTGACAATAGTTGGACTAACCCTCAAATTCCTGATAGAAATAAATTGTTAAAATGCCACAGGAGTCCGAACTACACGTAGTCAGTAGGACCGTGGCATACCAAATGTTGGATGTGAAGTGCGACTTTGGGTAGGGAGGGAAACTTTTGGTGAAGAAGAAGGTTGGGAAGCAGCAGGCTTTCCAGATCTGTTCTGGAAAGACTCCCTCCACACAGCATCCTCAAAGATGTCGTAGGCCCCGAGGGAAATTGTTTTCCTCAGGGCCTCCTGTGTGGAGTTATTCTAAAAAAATAATTATGGGAATATATTTCACTTTGGAACTTGTCACAAATATGATGTGCATTTTTTTTAAGTAATTGTGAAACAACACAAATTAATCACATAAAATTTACTTGCACACGCCGGGACATAAACCCGTGACCACCGGATTCCTAGTCAAGAGCCTTACCTCTCAAACAGCTGACGACCTTAGCTGTTTATTTATAGTGCAGGCGCTAGAGGTAGTTGATTATGCAAAATGTGAGGACCGAATTCCACCAATGGATTTGGGTTAAAAAAAGGTCACAGATTAATAATGTGGATCTTGCCGGTCAATTTTTTGGTCCATTTTTTTTTTACCCCCTCTACTCTTATTTGTAAAAGGAGTGTATTGAGTACATGACACTAAATCATTTTAATGATTATTTCCGTTATAATTTATAGTTTTTTCTAGTGGTAAGAGTGAGGATGGATTCTTGAATGAAAAAGAAAACGAAGATAAAAATAATAAAATCAAATCATTAATTTAAAAAAAGATATACATATATATAAAAACAGCGAAATTAAACAGAAATATACGTAAAGTGGGCAAACAATTACTCATTTTTATTTAGACATTCGTTATTGATACATTTACAAAGAGAAAAACAAAATAATTCTGATTTTTTGCAACTGCAAGACACTGTACGACAATTTGCAGTACATCTACAAGGTTGAATTACAAGGGTAAAAAAAATGGACCAAAAAATTGACCGGCAAGATACACATTATTAATCTTTGACCTTTTATTAACTCAGATCCATTGGTGGAATTCGGTCCTCACATTTTGCATACTCAACTACCTCTAGCGCCCGGTCTATTATGTAGAATCCACATTGTCATGTATTAAAATGTTCAAAAATTATATTTCTTTTCCATAAACATGAAACAGAGGACCGTAATTTTATTTTATTCATAGTTGTTCAAATATACACATGTCTGTTTTACGCCGAAATTCATTAATATTTTCTGCTTATAAAAAAATGTTTCCACAGTTTTATTTTTTAATCTCTTACAAATTCTCTCTCCACCATTCCACCGTCATCAATATTTCTTTAATCTATCTTTGCGATTGTCCTTACTGCCCCGCGGCCAAATTCTCCTCTCTTTTCTCAAGCATCTCAAATAGGTAGATGCTTTATTCTCCAACAACGATAAAAAATTACCACGAATTCATAAAAAGGAACGAGCCTATCAAAAGAACTAAAAATTCTAACGATTATTTTTAATTGTTCCTTTTACAAAGTCATTCATGTGACCAATCCCCCTCAAACATTTCTCTGTACAAAATTATATATTATTCTATGGTTCTTTTTTTAAAAGGCTCAAACCTATCAATTTACTCTTGAATTGCGTTAGTTTAATTAATCGGTCTTTTTTGCTAGGTGCCATATTTTACTGGCTTTTATTGGGATTTTATTTCCATCCATCCCGATCTTCAATAAAGTACACGAGTATTTTCACCTTTCAAGTGTTATGGGATCAAAGAATTTCTGTATTGTTTCCTTTGAGGTAGTTCGATGGTACTTCGATGGAGGACCACGCCATTTATCAAGAGTTTCCTCCGTGAAAATGACGTCAATCGGGACATATTGTTTTGTTCGTTTGATCTTAGTTCATACTGCGTTTTGCGAGATTAAAGGTTTTTGTTTAGTAATTGAGTGCATTACTTCAAATCCTTTGTTGATAAAATATCTGCGTTCTTCCAGGGAATACGTGTTTGTCAGCCCTCGTGGCAGAATTATACATAATATACGTGAGTTAACACCCTACACGGGCAACCAGAATAATATTTTATCTATACGAGTACCGCACAAGCGTCCCAACTGCTCCGAACCGACTGGAGCCGGTGATACCATGCCACCCCCAATTGGGGTATATTGTGCGGCTGAAGGCAGTGGTAGAAGATGGGGAAGAAATGGATGGAGAAGTACCTGACTATTTAGATCTGGATAAGCCATTTCAAGCAACTTTCGATTTTGAAGGGTTGTTTTTCAACTATCCGATACTAAAAGTATTTACGACTCTGGAACGTTCCGCAAATATTTCGTTTTGTTGTAATTGAAATATTGTGAAATTACACAAATTTATCAAATAAAATTTAGAGATTTGATCCCGCGTCTTCTGGATTCTTAGCCGACGATCGTAACCACTCAAACACGGAGGCCGTAACATGGATATTGGAGGCCGTTACCTTGATGTTTATATCGCGTCATTAAACATAACTGTGAATCTTGCTTTCACAAGGGATGTCATTGGTTTACGAAAGTATCTAGTTCAGACTTGTCACAGATGTCACTCGATTCGAGTCCAGTCCCGAACTTTTACGAAGATAGCCGAAGGTAGTCCTTAGAAGCTGTCGAGCGCTCTCGAGCTCGGTTGGAATTCAGAACCATTTCTAGTACCGATGTGAACGGTCGTTTGTGGCCAAGTAGATTAAGATTAAATATTTATTGAAAAACACGTTAACGTAAATAAACAAGAATTGTAATCTTGGCGAACGACGAGCTTTATTGAATACTCCTGAATATACATAAAGTAATCCCAATCAAAGGAATGAAGAACATTACAATAACTTAAACCTTTTTAACCTTTTCGTCCTGGAAAGAAAAAAATCACACGCGATCCGAAGGGGGGTCACTCGGGTCCCCCAATTTGTTTTGCTTTTTAAGTAATGTTAATAACATAATTTTGTTTTGGTAATAATTAGAGGGAAGTATATTCATAATATTTCTGTAGTCATTATTAGTGTAGGGGATAGGAACGGGGTAACGCCAGGCGATCTAACATAAACGAAATGGGGCGGGCGAGACAGATACTCCGCCGGAATTTGATAGAAATTATTTAATATTTAGAAAAGTAGTAATGCGATATACATTATTTAAATGTAGATCGATAACCGAATGGTTTTTCTAAGATAACCTAAATTTTTGAGTATGTGGTTTAAAAACAACTTAGATACAGCATAAAACTCTCGTTAGTGTAAGTGCGTTCCCCCGGTCCGGTACGGAAATGTCAAAGCAATGTTCATTCCCTTCGCTATTTTCTTACCTCTGATTGTGATACAACAATCACAATCAGTCGTAAGAATGGTTCCACCCTCAGGCCAGTAGGTACATATATTTTGTATGGAGTAGCCCTTATAAAACAAATTAATATATAATCACATCCACAAGAATGCCGGTTACACTCAACATACATTCCTCCATTTAACATACAATCCAACAAGCCCGAACAATGGCCGCCCCTTCTTCGTGGGACGTTTCATTACCGGACCGCTGAATAATAAATCCTTCTCGAACCGGACAATCATTCCAACTCGAACCGGACAATCAATCCAACTCGAACCCGACAATTGGCCAGCCCCAAGCTCGCGACAGTGGCACTG
The DNA here is from genome assembly GCA_936435175.1 of Glyphotaelius pellucidus. Lineage (NCBI taxonomy): Eukaryota > Metazoa > Arthropoda > Insecta > Trichoptera > Limnephilidae > Glyphotaelius > Glyphotaelius pellucidus. The sequence goes on from OW386556.1 coordinate 10,444,142, forward strand.
TAAGGCGATGCGACAAAGAGAAGCAGTAGAAGAAGTCGGTGGCGATTATTTACCCCTAGTGGGAATAATGCACAATGGGTCAGGAGTTAGGACCCGAGGCGGGGCGTTACGTAAAAAGTAAATAAATTAATCTTCTTCAATAATCGTAAATTCACTTTGGAAAAGATACGTAGATGACATTTTTATATGGACTGGTACTAATCGACAGTTAAAAATTTTCTTAAATTTCATTAATTAACTCCACAAAAAATAAATTTATTAGAATTTGAAAAAAAAAATTTGCAAAAAATTTTTAGGTTTGAGTGTTAGTTTTGTCACTAATAATTTTGAACAAAAACACATAAAATGAGGTTATGTACACATATAGAAAGAGATAAAACATAACACAGAATAAATTCTGCGGCCGGTGAGGTCGAGCGGTAAGATTCTTGACTCGCAATCCGAAGGTCGCGGGATCGAATCATGGCGTGGCAAATAATTTTTTGATTAATTTGTGTTATTTCCCAATGAATTACTTTAAAATACATAGTGTATTTGCGGCACGTTCCAGAGTGGAAGATACTCTCAGTATCGCCCTGGTGTGAGACCACCACTCAGAATTGAAACGTTGCTTGGAATGGCTTTAGCCATGTTTGTTGACCAGATCTGAATAGCCGGGTACTTACCCACCTTCCTCTTCCCCATCTCCTACCCCTCCCCACTATCTTCATCCTCACAACATACCCCAATTGGGGATGCCATAGTCTCACTGGCCCTAGACGGGAGCAGTTGGGACTCTTGTGCGGTATTTCATATGAAATTAACAGTGAGAAAGATTCAGAGTGTACGTAATGAGTTACCATATTGTAACTGAAAAGACAAAGCATCACCTGAACAAGTGATTAAGGGTTAATGGGATTTTTATGAATTTATGGGAAATATTCTTAATATTGAACCATTGTACACATTTAATTGATTATTAAGAATTTTGCTTTTGGTTTTAAAGGTTTTCTTTATTTTAAATTATTATTTAATGACCATTTTAGTGAAGTTACATAATTAAATAAAATTATTTTTTTTATTTTAATTTATGAGTAAAAACTCAAATTGTAATATTTAATCAAATTAAGACACTATGAGCGAAACTCAATCGAAAATCTGTAAACAGAAAAATCAGAAAATGATTTTGGCACCTCTGGGACTCGAACCCAGGACTTCTCTCTTTCCGGGCGAGCGCGCTGACCACTGCGCCAAAGTGTCGATATCAAACTTGGTCACTTTTAACTGTATCATACTTTGACCAAGAACCACCCATATTATCTTAATTTTATTAACGTTAATTGGATTAATTGGATTATTATTAACGCATATTTATTATACTTAAATAAAATGCACACTGCGATTCGAACTCGCGATTCGTGGATTCGTAGTTGAGGATCTTCACTGTTAATGGAGATGTTCAGAATATCCAAAATTCCCTGAATAACGCGGAGAAAAATACGCTTTTGTTTTATTTTAACTGAAATTAAAAACTATTTTAACGACGCCGGATTTCGAACCCCGAACTCTGGATCCATAGCAAAGACACTCACCGCTTTCTACTATTATCGTCAAATTAATTAATCTTCAAATTAAATTACCCACAAAACCGTAACACTCGCCATATTAAAATTGCAAAAGCCCCGAATTAGCAGGACATGCATATTTGAAATCAGGCAGAATAATGATACGCAATAACAATACGACGCGGGTTGGATGCACTCTCTCTTATTCACCGGTCAAATAACCCAGTGTGCGCGGGCGGCGTGTTAACCCTTTGACTATCAATAATACACGAGTGGTCCGCCATTATTATTTGCCCGGGATCTCCACACTTCACCGGAGTGGCGGCTCGTGTGTATCTGTGGGAGAGAACGTAATCTCGATGTACATTTGTACATGTGTGCTTTTTAGCAGGGGTCGCCAGATTGTATTGTTTGGTAATTGTATCTTGTATTTCCTGCTAAGCACTTGCATACTGCTTACTAACAACGTATGCAGGGACACTGGCGGTCTAGATTCGTTTCAGAATTAAATGTAGATTCGTTCATTCAACAAAAAATTAGAGTCCTTGCGAGAGACTTGAAGAAGTAATCATCTGTTACTTATACCAGGGTCCGGTAAATGGTGGATAACCTCCAATTTTTGGTAATTATTTTCTTTATTTAACTCCCGTAGGGCTTGTGCGGTCCCTTGTAGGTCTCTGGAAGCCTGGAGTAAGGCGTAAATAGAGCTCCAAGGTTGACTTCTTTCGTCTTTCAAACAAGAGGGGTTTCGCACAGTATTTTTTGGATGTTTTACTCCAATAATAACAGTTGTTTTTTGGTTACTTCTATATTGATAAATTGCGTTTAAATTAGTTCAGATGAATTTGCAATACATGAGATGATTTTATATGTTGGTTTTTAGAAAAAGAGTGGTTGAATTTAAGTAATGAATTGATAACAATAGGTTTCAACGACTGACACTGCTTTTCGTGAAAGCGTAGACAAAAAGATACAAACACAATTTTGTTGTATAAGAAATGTAGATAAAATGTGAAACACAAGTGAAATTGAAAGTAAAAGACTCCATAGACAGAAATGAAGCAAGATGAATTTAAATATAAAACGGCAGATGGAAAATTAAGTTGAATATTGCAAATAGAACAATACAACACTCAAAAGTGCTTTTACAAACAAAATGCAAGTCTAAATTTTATATAATGCTCAAATATAATAAATGCATATTTATCGGCAGGCGTATAATAAATATAAGTAGGTACAATAAATATATAATTGTATTAATTAATCATTTTACTTCCGTTACTTGGACTTTTACATAGACATTTGTATATTTTATACAATGTGTTGATAAAAAATTTATCAGCCATCAACTAACGTTTTTTTGCACAACCAGAGTTAATCAATTTCGGCTATATTCGATGACAAAAACGTAAAAGCCACTTTATGTTAAATATATACCCTTACTTCCAGCCTCACTACATACCCCAATTAAGATGTCATGGTCTTGCTGTCTTCTTACGAACTTTCCGCGTCCTTGTGTACGTGGATTGCCGACTTTTTGAGGGAGAGGTCGATTCAGACGGTTGCTGATGGTTTCACCTCTTCATTAAATGCTGGCGTCCCACAGGGATCGGTTATGTCTCCGACTTTGTTTTTGTTGCACATTAATGACCTTTTATCAGTTGCACCAATTAAGTTGAGACTGAGGGTAGGTGTTCAAATAAGAAAAGTCGCTATTTTTGTTAGTGGCTTTGTTATATTGGCAACTTTCTATGAATTTTTGTCGATTTATTTTTTCGATATCGTTTTATATCGCCAAACCCTACTCTGCCACCACGATAAATTCGGGTTTCTTTGGACACTTTAGAAAGGGGTTGTCCAACACTGCCTTGTTGGACAATACACTGACCGCCCCGTGTAACTCTTGTATTGTTACTACACCCCCTTAACATTCTGCTACCCTTGAATATATTCCACCCTGTGCGCACCTACTTCGTGGGAAAATCTGCACAGGGCTGGGATCATTTTATTTCATTTCATTGACATTGTTATTGATTGATTGGTGCTATTTTCTTTGTCATTATTTATTCCCAATTTCTTAAGATTATCCGGGGACAATTTGTGTAGATTAAATTCAGTACATAAATATTAGCGTGTACAGGAAAAAAAAACGTTTGAAAATTTTAAATTTCAGGTTGATAAAATGTTGTCTATGAACCCACATATAAAGGGTCCTTTGATTAAGCGCTTTCTATCTTTAAATTTAAATAAAACAAAGTGTTTGTGAGATATCATCGAAATTTTTTTATTCGTTGTTATTCCATTATGTATGGAATTTAACATCGTTCAAATGTCCGCCGCGGCTTCTCTGAGTGGCGCGCATCCGACATAATTTTCCATGACTGGCGCTTAAATAAGGCTGAATTTGACCGATGGCATGGGTTATGTTGGCTTTGAGGGCCGCTGTGGTTTGTGCCTTATTCGCATAGACCTCAGTCTTTAGAAAACTCTAATGGGGTCAAATCGCACGATCTCGGTGGCAAATTTTCATCATCTCCACGTGAGATTTTATCATTAAACAATTTTAAACAATTAATTAAATTTTAAACAATTTTATCATTTGCACGTGTTGTTGAACGCTATATCCGTCCATGGTGATTTGGCAAAACAGACTGAATAAATGACAGCCAATTTGACAGATGTCGCTTCAACAATATGGCCGCTATCAACTGTCGAAGTTCGGAAGTCCCTATTGGAAAACCCTGTATCGCGAAAAAATGGCACAAATGAAAAACATTCAGATTTCCTAAAAGCCTAAAATCAATAATTTTCTCTAAAAAAAAAATCCTTTTCTCTTGTAATGAAAGATGGAGTGATTTTAAGCTAAGTTCTCCCTTACTTGGCCTAAAATAAAGTTAGTAATTTTAACAATTTCAACTTATTTTCATAAATTATTGTCAATAGTGCTGGGAAAGACAAGATTAACAGAATATAAAATTTTTAAATGATATCCGTAAATACTGTATTTTGGCTTTTTTATCTCAATTATAAAATTTAGAAACAGTTGTTGATCTTATTATTAAAGTACCTGTTATTTATCGACGCAAAGAAAACAAATAAAAAGATTTGTTAATGCTGAAAATCCAAACAATGTGAATTGGATGAAGGTATCATCAAAAAATTTCGAGCGTGAAATTTCTTCATTTGCTTCTTCTGTTTGAGATTTCAGGACAACCCAACAAATTTCAGCCAGAATTTCAATCCCATGTGCTCTTAAATATAAAAATATTGGATCTGTAAAAAATAAGGCAGATGTTTAATTTTTGTTAATGTTTTTTTCCTAGTGTTTTTAAATTCAACCCTGCAAGTCCGGGCATCAGGCGGTGGGCACCGATCACTTTGACCCCATCCCTCTTACGTTGGCCTCACAATAGAAAAGAGCCAGAGGTCGAGTGGCCGCCCTGCAGAAATGATTTGGTAATGAGAGGATTGTTTCACTTTAATGATCCCCGCCCCCTCTCAGGCCCTCTGCAGCCGGCGGACCAACCACCCAACACAAGGGCAAAGTAGAGACGAAGAGTTGACCGGAGTTCTGTTTTGTTATGGGTACTGGGTGAAGCATTATACTTGTTACTTTTAATTTTCTGGATTCCTTTTTGCCATGGAGTGGGAATCATTTAAATTTACTGAATTTAAGGGGTTAAGCCCCCCTAGAGGCTGAAAAAATAGGCTATTTTAAGTTTTTTTTCCAGAAATTCTACAAAATAAATCGAGATTCCAATATAAATTATTTATTATATCAGTGACTGTACACAAAAAAATTTTTGAAGCGATTAATTTCAAAATGGCGGCTGTACGGCGTTTTTCCGATGACGTCTCCGTGTTTTTAGGGTCCACGGCCGGACACAACTCCTGTAATTTTTGAATTATAAAAATATATTTTTTTATTTCTTCAAAATAGGCAAATTTACTTTGTGGCGTCATCATTAATTAAATAGTGGTGTTACACAAAGTTATTTGTTTTTCATTAAATTTTTTTTTTTTTTTATTTAAAATAGTAACTGCTATAACTTCGCAGAATTACAGTGGTAAGTGGTTGGTTATCCGTTTTCTTTGCACTCCTTGTTTTTCCTACACATATTATCACCAAATTCTAGCAAACAGCATTTCGTCTCGTTTCATCTTTAGTATTTACAGTCCATTTCCAAATGCGCCTGAAGCAAGAGTAATTGTGCAAAAGTAATTCGTATGCAGTTTCGGATGCAACAATTGGTGTACCAGCGAAATGCGTTGCACTCATGGAAATTCCAATACTTCAATTATAGAAAATTGTGAAATTTAGGTACGGGGAAAATTTGGACACACGGTACAAAATATGGCGTATTCTGTACACACGGGCTCGGAGTGTCTTGAAGGGTTGAGGGCGTTTGAATAAAGCGCCGGTCATTAAAGGGTCGGCCCTGGACTTGTCCTTTGGCGTTAATGACAAATCAACAATGTCTAATGATTATTTATGGTGAAGGGTGGAATTGGCTGTTAATTATTATTGTTTTATCCTGTAATGATGATTTCTTCAGAATTGACTGTAAAGATTAGTGATTTTCATTGACGTGGAAATCTTTTTAAAGTATTTTTTTTCCTCTCTGTGGTATTAAGTATTCAAAATAGGAAGAACAGATATATTATTATCAGTAAATTCAAGATATATTTTAACTCTTCCGGCTAATTCGTTCGCTTTTGGGAATAACTCATACGGTTCTCATAGATATTACTGTGTCTCTCTTACTATCACAATGAGAAATATGATTTGAACGGTGTTAGACAGAGAAAACACCGCGATTTATATTCAAATCTAGAAGTTAACCACAAAAGGATTCAAATGCACCCCTCTCTGAAATCAAACTTTCCTACTGCAATTTGAAAAAAAATGAAACTTATAAGCATATTTTATCAGCTTTCAAAAACTGCTTTTAGTTTTCGGATAAATTCAGAAATATTCAATTTATTTGGATTTCATTGCAGAGCGGAAATATTGTGACCGCCTTAGGTTGTGTTAAAAGTAAACGTAATCTTATAATTTAACATTATTAAATACTAATTTCGATTGTGACTCTGTAACGGTGACTCAACAGTTGATCCCCCGACAATTGGCCCCCAGAAACTATAATCAATTTAAAATTATAGGTTTTTGTGCATTATTTATTTATTTCAAACCTAACATTATCAACTTTAAAAATACCTTTAAAAATAAACTGGTTGAATTTATTTACAGTGTCGATTTTTTGTACTTATACGCTGGTATGTACAGTATATAGGCAAGTAGTTTTTCCTTGGTGCATTTTTAAGTAAAATATATTTTATACTTTGGTTATTCGGCAGTACATCCTCTGCACATTCATTCGGAGACACTTAGTTATATTCTGTGTTAGTTGGTAAACCGGGTTTTTCCTAAACCGACTGCATCAACTATCATGGAACAGTCTGAAACTCCGGCTTAATAATAATGTTTGTTTATTTCAGCTGAACAGAGCGTGGGTGCAATACTGTCTGCCAAATGAAAGCACACATACAAATAATTTACATGATATCAAATTGAATTTAAAATAAAATGGTACATAAATTTAGTGCTTCTGCTACGATAGTTTGAGGGAAATTCTCCATGTTTGGTATAGGAGCGTGCCCTGCCACTGTGCGTCAACCCGCACACGAGTGTTTTCCGATTTATTTTAATTTATTTTAATCATTTTATTCTTTTGGTCGTTTCATTCCGCGTTTAGAACCAAACGCCACATTCTTTACCCCAAAATCGAAAACTTACCACAAAGCAAGAAGTGAAGTTAAAGTCAAGTAAAATAAAAGTCTAGAAGAAAAATAGTAAGTCAATAGATTCCTTCCTGTTTTTCTATTTCTTGGGCATTGATAATTTCATGTAACATTTCTAGACATTTTTTGAAGAGTTTTACGTATTTGCTACTGGTTTCACTAAATTAAATCGAACATTAATTTAGTAACAAAATAATAGCACCCTGAAGTCCTTGTTGACCAAATTTCCTTGTTATTTTGACTTCTCCCACAGTTCTCCCCCTCTCCCCCCTACCTCCCCAAGTCATCACTCCTACTACCCTCACCTAATAATATCGAATCATTTCTGTACTAGTATAATTTAAAAAAAAAAATGTGTATTCATAAAATAACTTTTATACAGTTTTTTGTACAGGTTTTTCGACTACCAAACTAGGCATGTGCCCGTACTATGGTAGTCGAAAAGTTTGTTAGTTTTAAGAATGTCAGTGAATGACACAGATGTGTAGAAACCTGTTGAAAATAAGTAAATTTAAGTAACAAATGTACATTGTGAAAATAAAACTCTTCAATACAGATTCCTTCTTACCTATAGTTTAGTTATTTCCAAGGATTCCCAACAAGCCTCGAACATCCTTTTACCGTAAAAGTGTTTGAGATTTCAGATAGTAGCCGTATTCCATCAGTCTTACTTATAAGTCTATGGCTATTGAAGCGGGATCATTTCGGATTTTTCCGACACTTATTAACCTCCCCTCTCCTCGCCTACATCCCACCGCCCCTAACACACACTTGCCGCATCAGCAGATCAACACCAGTCTCTGACGATATGAGAATAAAAATATCTAGATTGGTCGCTTGTGTCTTACAAAAGCTTTCGACAAAGTATCCCATAAATTATTACTGTTTGCATTAGGACATAGAGGCAAGTTGTTGGATCGGTTATCGAGTTACTTGTCCAACAAAATATTATTTGTCAAAATTAAATGTTTCAAATCTAAGTTATTTTATGCAACTAGTGGTCTACCGCAAGGGAGTAATATTGACCCCTTTCTCTTCCTTTAATTCATAAATGACATCATAAGTTGTTTCGACCATGTAGAAGTTCTATTTTTTGCAGACGCTATCAATTTATACAAAGAAATATTCTATATAAGCCACTGCTTATCTTACAGTCAATTACACAATTGGTGAATTGTTACCAACGTTTTGGTCAATATCGATAAATATGAGACACTAAAGTTTGTCGAACGAAAACCTCGCTATTATTCAAATGCACACTTGAAAACAAAATCTTAGAAAAATCCAACGAAATTATTGTTCCTGGAGTTATGTTTGATAACCAATCGAATTTTGTAAATCACTTACAACTAACAAACGCGTGAACACTATGGGATTTATAATCAGAACTATGAAGGACTTCGATTCGTTGTACAATATGTCGAGAGTATTGTGCCAAAATTTCAAGTAAATCGGAGCAAAACTAACGAAGAAACAGCATTTCAAGCGACCGGCCCTCTTGCTCTATTCAAGTATATTTCGAGTATAACAAAACTTTAAATTGATTTTCTGGCAAACAATGTTTTTTAGTCCGTGAATATCATAACTCAAAATCTACTTGACCGATCTTTTTGAAATTTTGCACATTATTTTCACACATTAATCAACAGGTAGTGACGGAGAGTTTTTTTTACCATTTTTTTCCATTTTATAAAAACAAATTCATCGAAAATTTTCGCAAAAATCGCATTTTTGACTTCAACATGCTGCAAAAAAAAATAAAAAAACGCTTCGTCACTAACCATTTAAAACCTTTTAAAACCATTTCAAATTTTTTGTTTCAAATGATTTGTTAAAGAGTTATAATGTTCACCGCAAAACACCTTTTTTTCGAAGCGCCCCCGGAGATTCGCTATCACGGACTTATTTATTAATATTTTTAATTAAAAAAATTTTCAAAGATATTTCAGATGTCATACTACAAGGTATATTTAAAAGAAATAAGCCAACATTATTCATATCTCCAAGAAAAAATCATGAAATTATGCTTTTTTCGCCTTTAAAACCTTACCCCCCCCCCCCCCCCCCCTTAAGTTATAAAAATCGTTTATTTGTCGCTAGTACGCAGTTTGTTCGAATACAATTCAATAGTGTGGTCCCCATACTATCAAATATGAAATATTGACTTTTGACATTATTTGATGTCTTCGTGTTCTGCATCTTGTTCAGTCAAAGATTTAGAATTTTTTTTTATCAAAGTCAAAATGAAATCTTTGCGATACTCTAAATAAGTCTGATTTACCAATTCGGTAATTCGATTAATTTGAATCAATTATTGGCTGCACTTTTTTCGATGTGAGTTTCGGAATTCGCTTTCTACGGATGATGAGAAAACTTCTTTCACCTATAAGTTGTATTATGGCAATCAAAATGAATCAATGTGTGGTGAACAAATTATGTAAAACCATTTAACTGAATCGATTCTTATTAATTTAAATATCGAACTTCACACCGTAATTAAAGTTCAATAAAATCGTCTCAGATTCATCTTTATCTCAAAACGAGCTGAAGTTTCCGGGGTTGCCCGGCCTTTACGCAGAGTTTTTCAAAATCAGATATTGAAGTAATTATCCTTTTATTTTGAACGTCAAATATATGAAATTTCATCAAAGAAGTATCAAAATTCAGCTTTAAGATGCAGTAATTTTGGTTTGAAAATTAAATCGCTTGGAAATATTTTAGATGCTTTAAAAGTACTGTGAGTAGAACAAATATTTGCTTTTGAAACTAACAAGTATTTTATGGATTTTTTTTTTTTACCCCAGAAAAAATAAAGTACCGGTTCTATAAATGTAGGTTCATAATTAAAATCTCATAGCCATCTACATAAGGAATGTCATTGTTAGCCGCCTGATCCCGAATTTTACACCACATGGTGCATTAAAGTTAAAGCTTGGGAAAGGGCGACCTTCTTCTTGTTTTGAAGGCAACTTTGAAAATTTCGTTAATCTCGACATAAAACTGTGGAGTGTATAAAAAACAAATCCAGGCACACATACACCCTTCTTTATCTTTATCTCATTCAGTATTAATTATATTATTACATACATCCGATATACGACGATTGCACGTTTTCTATAATATTTATTATCTATAATATTTAAGTGTGTCTGTTTAAAGATTGTTCATGATGGCTTTGAAATATTACTAAGATATTCTCCATTGCAACTCCTAACTATTCTTCAGCAGAATTCCAGAAACATTGAAACCCCCACCCACTAATTCGGATATAAGGGATAAACACACACATCCACTCTTCACAAGTCTAGCTTAGTGCCCTTTCATCAATCCTGGTTTATTGCGGCGGATTCTCCGCTCCACCCCCGGTCATTTAGTCCCACCCCACTGCCCACCGTAGCCCCACTGCCTACTGTGACCCGTACAGCCCCACTTCTCCCAGTTGCCGGCGGCCTCACAAACCATATGTCTAGGATGCCCCGGGAAATAGCCCCAAATCTACAGATCCACGATCCTAGAGCACTCTTCGGGAGATGGCAGGTTTCGAAAACCTTTTCTGGGAAATACATATTCTGAGTACGAGTTGCGTAACTTTATAATTAGTATTTTTTTTTTTTTGTAAAAGAAAGACAAACATTCCCGGGTTACGAATAACTCAACAATGTTTGAAAATCTCCTACTACCACCACAGAAAGCCGAAAATATTGCTTGTGTTGTGATGGAGGACTCAGCCAGCCGAGGAATCGAACACGCGACGCCCGGGTGGGACCCAAACGCGATGCCCACTCAACCACTGACTGGTCAATGGAATAGTATTTTTTTTAATTTTATTTATTTGTGTAAATAAAATTAAGTTACATGTGCTTGTTCGATGCCTTTCTCACTAAGATATACCTGTGTCGAGACAGGCGCGCGATTTGTTAATAATGATTTGATTAATAAATACACGAATAATGACATCAAGAATACTCAAAATGAACAGACAGATTATAGAGATTAAAATAGTTAGGTAAAATATAGTAATAAATAGAATTGTGGAAATTGATAATTTTAAAAGAATTACATTATTATAAAAATTAGAAAAAAAATATATAATAGGACATTGGTAGCGCAAATCAATTTACAATCCGTTTGCATGCGGGTTCGGTGCGAATCTAAAACAACAATTTCACTGAAAAACTGCCCAAAGGAAAAGAGGGAAATGGAGCCAAGACTCACCAAGTCCTCTTTCGAATGGTCATTTGCCGCTGGTTCTTTATAAACAGTTCACTTCAGTCTTTATAACTGTTCAATAGTTCACTTTAGTCTTTATAACATTTCAAACACACTGTCAAGAGTGGCCAACAATCAAACAGGTCAAATTGACACGCGACGGCGTGACGGGTGGTTTCATAACAAAATACAAAAACACGGCTGTATTTTGCAGCCGCTGCGGGTAAAATAATAAGATCACAAATTGAACTTATTGCGTTATTCCAAATCAAGTAAAATGCACAAATTTTACAACACTCGAATCGTTTAGCGTCAGCGACAAGTGAAAAAACAAAACACATGCGGCAATAGAACAAAGCGATATTTTGTTTTGTCTTGGTGTAGGATAGATAAGGAACTGGGTAAAGGAATAAGCAGTTTTTCAGCTACTAAATTTAAACAAAAAAAGAACACTGATTGGCGCAAACAGACATTGAAATTAGAAATGAAATAATTAAAATAAGTGAAGTTATTGAATGGATTTGAAGGAATAAAAAAGTTACAACAAAAATGGTAAAATAATTTAGATAATAAAATCATTTAGGATCGTTACCTATATTTTTATTTTTCTAATCTTCTCCGAATCACTTCGCAAACCTCCGGTTGCCTCCCCCGCACATCCCTCCGCCCGGATTGTCTTTTGTTTCCGTTATTTATGGTTGATAAATTTCCCCGGCAGGCCGCGACCGTTCGCCATTTTTAACGGCATTAATATTTGACAGCCGGCCTCCGGACCTTATTATATTTATGGCCCTACCCGCCGTATCAAATAGGCCCCGCGATACTCCGGCCATATTAACCCCGTCGCATCGGTGCGATTTTTCTATTTTTTATTCAGCGTGATTTGAGGATTAGCTTTCTGTTTTCGCCGCTAGGAGGCGCGCCGTGTGAGGCGAGGACCCGAACCAGTTTATCAACTTTTGATACGTTTTTATTTCATTATGAGTTCGTGGTTCGTAAGGGGTGGTAATCAATTTCACTCATAACAAGTATACATGCGCTTCACATCCAAATTTTTATCACTTAGAATAGAATTTCAAGTTAGAGGTACCATACTATCTAATCTGAAGTGCAAATATTCGTATAATGATTTAATAGTAATTGGATAATTTATATAGTGCCGTTTTCGTGGAAAATCATATCATTAAAAACCCTACTGTATCTATTGTGTAGATCTACATAAATGATTATTACAATTATCTTTACTTTCGACGTTTTATTTAAAAAAATCCAAATCTTTCTGCCTGTAGATAATAATTAAAATTAACAATTAAACTATATAATCTGTAAACACATGCCGTCACCATTGAAACAATCCACTCATATTGCACCAATACTTGCAATCATTCATAAATGTTTCGGCCTGGATAAAAACAAAAGTTGGAGAATTTTTGCGTTAAGTTAATAACATCATATCAAACATAACACAATAACATTAATTATCAATTAATTAATCATTAATTAATCATTAATCATCAATTTTTAGACCAGGATATGGAGAGGATTGTGCAATCCCACACAATCCCATATAATATGTGTAATATTTGATGTGTGGGTAATATGTGATATGTGAGGGTAATATGTGAATACAGTAATTTTTCAGAAAAGAAACAAGTAGAATATAAAAATATAAAAAAGAGGATGGTGAAATCCCCCTTACTGTTATACAAACAAGAATATAAATTTAACTTTTTTTTTTAAATTGTGACAAATATAAAAATAATGGTTGATATGTAATTTGTTTTTTATATATCTCAAGTTTTATGATAGTTGCCGATTTCATGAGTTGTTTTCCTTATTCCATGCCTCGTTCAATTGTCAATATTTGATCAAAATTTGTCAATATTTTATGGTAGTTGCCGATTACACGAGTTGTTTTCCTTATTCCATGCCTCGTTCAGTTGTCAATATTTGATCAATATTTGTCAATATTTTATGGTAGTTGCCGATTTCACGAGTTGTTTTCCTTATTCCATGCCTCGTTCAATTGTCAATATTTGATCAAAATTTGTCAATATTTTATGGTAGTTGCCGATTACACGAGTTGTTTTCCTTATTCCATGCCTCGTTCAGTTGTCAATATTTGATCAATATTTGTCAATATTTTATGGTAGTTGCCGATTTCACGAGTTGTTTTCCTTATTCCATGCCTCGTTCAGTTGTCAATATTTGATCAATATTTGTCAATATTTTATGGTAGTTGCCGATTACACGAGTTGTTTTCCTTATTCCATGCCTCGTTCAGTTGTCAATATTTGATCAATATTTGTCAATATTTTATGGTAGTTGCCGATTTCACGAGTTGTTTTCCTTATTCCATGCCTCGTTCAGTTGTCAATATTTGATCAATATTTGTCAATATTTTATGGTAGTTGCCGATTACACGAGTTGTTTTCCTTATTCCATGCCTCGTTCAGTTGTCAATATTTGATCAATATTTGTCAATATTTTATAGTAGTTGCCGATTTCACGAGTTGTTTTCCTTATTCCATGCCTCGTTCAGTTGTCAATATTTGATCAATATTTGTCAATATTTTATGGTAGTTGCCGATTTCATGAGTTGTTTTCCTTATTCCATGCCTCGTTCAGTTGTCAATATTTGATCAATATTTGTCAATATTTTATGGTAGTTGCCGATTTCGTGAGTTGTTTTCCTTATTCCATGCCTCGTTCAGTTGTCAATATTTGATCACCTTCAGTCACCTATCTAAAGGGATGTAGCGGATATGGATAGAACGCCCTGCTTGGCAATTTGCGGCACAGAGGGTGCTAATCAAGGTGTTGCGTCGCCCGCCACACCACATAACCTCAATTTCACACGAGACTTCACACGTCTGCATGGCGGCCATGTTCCCCTTCCCCACCTTACAGGGACAGCGATAGTTGTGTCAATTATTAAATTTAATTAGCAATGATATGATTCGAAATTTTATATTATCATCTCAGATGACCGCGACCAGTTGGCTAAAGAAGGAGGAAATGCAACATGGCATAAAAACCCAAAATTAACGTGAAAAATCATATCCCTTTTATACGGGAGTATCAGCACGTACCCAAAATTCCTGAGCATGTACCCGAAATTTAGAGTTAAAAAAGTAGATGTCATTTGCTCTCCGATGATATTTATTTTCAATTAAAAACAAAAAAATATGTTTTTAAAACACACGTCCCCGCTGATCAAACTGATAAAGATCGCAGCAACGGATAACGTGATATGCGCTGTGTCTTGCCTGTACGGTGATGCTCGAATGAGATGGAGTTTGTATAATGTGGTACGCTAGGTTGCACCCAGAGGCAATGTGTAAGAGAAAAAATATTTTTAATCGAATAAAATGTCACCGGACAGCGAAATGACACGAATTCATTTTACTCCAAATGTGTTCAGGAATCGCTGGTTTACGTCTTACGGATGCGTACTGCTGATACATCATGTGTAACGGCCTTTTGGAAATTGCAGATTCGGTTGCCTGTATTAATTTGCACTTTTGATTGAATAAGTAATGCCTGTTAGGCAAAATCTGGAATTAGTAGAATTTGTGGAAAAATGATCATTCTTACTGGGCAAAATACAAGTTTTGTTGGTAGAACTTTGAAAGCCGTTTTCCCGGACTCTATTGCGCCGAACCGACTCTTAATCTGTGTTGATTGTTACTTTTGATAAATGTTACGTCATAATTTCTAGGCTATTGCTAGTACTAAAATGTACATAGATTCCTTTTTTCTAAATGTATTATTTCGATGACTTTTTAAACATTCAGCGGTGTCTCTGGTGGTCTCCAAAAACGTTATTTTGAACAACGCGGACACTTACTCGGATATTTTCAAAAAATCAATCTGCTATGAACTTGAAAAAAAAGAAAGGGACCTTTGTTTTTTTTTGTTTTACTTCATTTGTACAAACTTCATTGTTTTCATTACATTTTTTTGACATCTTCTTTATAAATATCCATATTAAATATAAATTATCGTGTGTTCGCCTCGAGTTTCATAGGCAATTAAATAATACGTTGTTTGTTATTTTTGGAATAACTCGACGAGTAAAACTTCAATTTGTAACATTTAATCATTGAAGACTATATTAGACTCAAAATTTTTGTTTGAGAATTGCTAATATTGTCTTCAACGATTAAATATTGCAATTTGAGGTTTCGCTCGTTGAGTTATTCCAAAAAAATTAAAAGTTTCCTTTTATTTAATGTCATCGAGCAAAGATAATATCAACATAACTTGTATAAAATTCAACAGATGTCGCACATCAAAAGGAAAATGGAAATATTTATCGAATCATGCATAAATATAGCTGTCAATAAAGATGTACGTTAAGATAATGTTGTTAATTCTTAGTTTTATTGTGTGATGCACATCTGCCCTAATGATGGACACTGTGACGCTATTCGAAGCGTCGGCTAAAGGAGGAGGTAACGCAACACTACCTAAATTTTTAAAATACTTTTGGCCGTGAAAATCTAAAATCGTATCTTAATTAATATATATTACGTACATAAACAGATGACTTCTTACTATAAATTGACCTTACTTCCTGATATGAACGGAGTCCGTAAATATGAGCTTTAATTTCTATTTGTAACTTTATTTTCCTCCCTTATCTAATCCTTCAATATCGCCTCACCTGTATCTCACCCCCTTCACTTTCCGCCCTTTCTTCACATGGCAACACTGCATATGAATGCAGCGTGTTATTGCATATAACAGTGCACCCACACACACTGACTGCGCCCTGCACATTCCCGCACCCCCGTGCCCCCGACGCGAACCTGCCTTTACGTCCCTTACACGAGTCTGCGAGAGCCTGCGAAGCCTAGAAAGCTCCTCGAGTCGAGTATGTATTTCTAAGATTTTTACGCTTGAAATCGCTAGCTTTCTGCGGCGGTTGATACGTTATTGCAGAGGCGTGCCGTGGATTTTGTTGGTTTATTCGCGATTTTCAATTTTGTTGAGCAATGAAAATAATGACATTAATTTAATAATTTTGACAATTATTTAAGGGTCCGCTAAGCTGGATATGTAGCAAGAGTGGAAGATAGTGGGACACCAATAATGGTGCTCTATAATAAATCTGCTGGAATAAACTTGGGAAACCTTAAGCAGTAGGTGCTCGAAGGAATCCATAATAGGACCCTTGGTCTCCAGGAGAGTTTTCTCGAACAGACTAGACATTAGATTTTTTCTTTCCTTGGTGGTAAATACGCAGTATCGTCTAGTGAAAGACCACCATTTAGAATCAAAATGTTGAAATGTCTTTAAATAAGTTGCCTTTAACTTTAAGTTAGCTTTATGTGTTCGACTCTTGTGCGGTATACACATTAAAAATACCGCTGTTTTCTTTTGAGAAATCATTATCAGGTGCGTGTTACAATGAAAAACCAAAATTGGAAATCTAAATTTTGATGTGAATACCTCATAAGATTCCGAACTGCTCCTGTCTGCAGCCCGTTTGGCATTATTTCATTGGCTTTCCAATCGGGGTATTTTGTGACGCTGAAGATAAGTAGAGAGGGGAAGGAGATGGTAAATAGAAAGGTGAAGAACCATCTGACCATTCAGATCTAGTCACCAAACACGGCTAAATCCATTTCAAGCAACCTTTGTATTCTGTGTGGTGGTCTTACACCAGGGAGTACTTCCATTCCATACATACTAAGAGTATCTTCCATTCTTATACAAGTCTCAAATACAGCTTATATTATTTTAAATGATTAAATTATGAAAACACAAAGAAAACTATCGAATTTGAACCCGCGTCCTCCGGATCGCTAGTCGAGAGCCCTGCCCCTCGACCACGTAGACCTCGGAGATCTGAATATTAATTATTTTAAAAAATAACACATCTTCATTGCATCATGTACCTACATTCTTGTGACAATTTGATTTTTTTTTTATTATTTCTAATTATTACATATAGTTTATACTATCGTGTAAAAATGCCAATATAATTAAAAACTTGACGCGGAAGTCATGAAATTTGAGAAATATATTATTATGTCATTGCACGTCCCTGCAGGTTTAAGTGCAACTGCTTATGTTTTGGCGACACGTGGAAGTTTTTTGACGTTTCAAACACGTGGAAATCTTTCATATGAATTAAAAATTATTATTGAGATTTCTCCAACACACCTGGAGATAAGTGTTCTTAATATTATGCAATAAATATTTTTTATCGAATAAAATTCTGAATTTGTAGTTACTTTTATACTTGTACGCATTTCTCAAACCGTATATATTCGATAATTTATTTTTTACCTCGCAGCACAAAATGTTATTATGAAGTTTTTATTTAACTTTCTAAGCATTTGGGACTTTACCAAACCGAATTTGAATTTAAGGCATTTTGTTATTGAAAGAAGTAGGCAAGTTCAGAGTTGGAAGATTTTGGTTATGCCATTTTTTGACAATGGTTGTGCCATTATATGCATTTTCAGGGACGATTTACCATGAGCTGATGGTGATGATTTACCAGGAGTGATTGCAGTATCATCAGCATACGAGAGTAGTTTTCCCGGAAAACTAATATTACATACATAGGTCATTAATATAAATTAGGAACAAAAACGGACCAATAACGGTTCCTTGTGGAACCCCATGTCTTACAGATGCTGGTTTACTAATACAAATACCAATCGTTCTGCATTGTCTGCTGCGATCAAGGAAATAATATGTTAAAAGTGACAATTATTTTTAATTCCTGTATTTTTGCATTTCATGCAACTTTTTTCATTATCTTTCACTAGAGAGTTTCTGAGGGTATCTGTAGTACCTAATGTTAAAAAAATAAACGTGAGTTAAACCCCCTCCATGTGTTCTGTGTTTGTGTATGTATTTAATGCTCGTGAAATATGAGAAGGATAAATATATTATATTGAGACAAAAATACGCAAGAATTCTTCAAAGATAGTAATATGTATTTGTATGTTTTGCCCACCTGGAAATCTCACCTGGAAAGCTGTACCTTTGAAATCAGTACGCAAGCGCGCGCTCAAATCACTATCACCTCGTATGTGGACATCCATCAACCGCCTCCCCCCACCAACACCCCCAAACACCCTCAATTCCCCACAACCACCCCCAACCTCCCGAGCAGTCGTACATTCCAGAAATTGCGTCATTTATTTCTATATAGTCATAATTCACGGGGCGATACTGGCACGTGAGACTCTCGTGAGAGTGAGCTTCGTGGATTTGAGATTTGTAAGAGTCGGAAGACTGTTGGGATCGTGTACGTTTTAGATTGTTGTAAATTTAAACTACCTACATATATAATGATTTCATCAATGTATGGTGTCCAGCAAGATTGCAAGATGGTACTCAATGACACCGTTTGAATAAATTGAACACCAAACGCAGTTGTGTTCTATTGTACTTACTTTAGAAATATGCATATTTTCTTTGAATCAATTCTAAAGAAGAGTTCATAATCAAATTCAGTTTCAAAATCTTCTGTTCTACAGATTCAGTTACCGTTATTTCTGAATCATATTTCTGCACAAATTTATTGTTATGCGCATTTTATCATAATACGAAGTCTTCTTTCAATTTCTTCTTTCTTTCACTCATTCCCGTTTTGAAGCGGTGCTTTCTTGACCTTACCAAGGTCAAAAACGGATAACCATGAATAACCGGAAATAAATTTCCTTCATTTTACATTGATTTGTAAGACTCCCCGTATTCGTCCACTTATTTTACACCTAGTTTTCGTTGAAATTACAGATATTTTTTAAATGAATTAACATAATAAATTTTTATATCCATATTGTTGTCCCAACATTCTTTGCGAATCAATTTTTGGACTGTACTTTTAAATCCGTTTCAAATTGATCCAACCATGGGAGATAAAGATTTGCATTGTAAAGGACTGACTAACTCTTGTCTTCTGATATTCTGTTTGATAAGAATCGTATATATTGCTTGAGGTTTACTGATACACTGCACAATCATATATAAAAGATTTTTTAATTGTAAACACCGATGAAGTACGAGATGGTCCCTGTCCAGATTCCGTAATTAAGCCGACCTTAAATTGCACTGAGAGACTTGCTTATTGCTAAATTAACAGACTGATTTTTCTATGATTTATTCTTGCAAAGGTGGAGGGAGGGAGATGTATATGCGTCAACAGATCAATCTTTGATTTATTTTTCTGTTTTTTTTTTTTTTTTTTTTTTTCAGGACATCGTGTTTCTCTTAGTAAGAACGTGCCACGTATGTGCTACAAGTACCGAGGTTTAATACGAATACTATTGCCGTATGAAAATCGCAGCGGATGCCTGTGGGAAATATTGCCACATTAAAAGCATTTGTGGCGCAGTAATATTATCTCGAGGCGACCTTCTGCAATTATTGTTATTTGATCAATGGCAGCATGCTGCGACTGGGGACTTATCTACCTACCCCATAACCACTTCTAAAGAAATTTAATATTAGGTACATACTCGAATATTTTCGTATAAATCTGTGTATTGGATATTGTGCCTTTTAAATCTGGTCTATCGATGTACCATTTGGAAAAAAAATACCTTAAAATACCTTTTTTTTCAGTTCAAGGCGTGGTATACCCGCTCAAAAAGAAAAAAAAATGGAGTGATAAGTAAATACGAATGTTAGAGAGAGCGCTTAGTGTTGAAATCGATAATATTTAAGCGAATATTTTGAAAATGTTTGATAAAACACTCGTTTAAAATAGAGGAAAAATCTCGCGGGAGTTGTCTAAAACAGCATTTAAAGAAACCCTAAATTTTTTCATACATTTAATTTGTAAAATAACTGAAGCAAACGTGTTTATAATAATTTATAATAATTTTCGGAGCATACTTCAGGATTTTTTTTCTATCGAGGGAATTTCATATAATTTGCGTTTCGGCTCGAGGAACGTATAGATATTATCTTCAAGGATAACATATATTTTTTTAAGAGCCTTAAAACTTAAAGTGTTTAAGGAACCTACATATATAATAATGGTAGAAAAGGGTTATGCCGCGGCTTAAGCTAAGGTACTCACATTTGCCTATTTTTTTTAATTTATTTAGAAATTTGCGAAAGTAGAAGTATGAGTGTCAGGAAGAAATTACATCGTTGTGAATTAGACGTAAAAAAATTACTTTTTACATTAATAAATTTTCCTCATGGTATAATCCCATATCTAAAAACTGCATAATTCGCCATTCCACTTCGATCCCGGAGTCTGCGTTCGCGCTACCCATAATCTATTCTCTTCATTTATCAATCAGATGAATCCGTATCCTATCTTAGCATTGTACTCCAATACATTTTCCTTATGAAGTCGCAATATAATCCCATATCTTATATCTACGAAGTTCGTCATTCCACTCCATTCCCGGAGTCTGCGTCTGCGCTTCCCATATTCTATTCTGTTCATTTATCAATCAGATGAATCCGTATCCTATCTAAAAGCATTCTACTTCAATACATTTTCCTTATGAAGTCGCTATATAATCCCACATCTTAAATGTACATCTTTCGTCATTCCACTCCATTCCGGGAGTCGGCGTCCGCGCTTCCCATAATCCCATTTATCAATCGAATGGATCCGTGTCCTACCTAAATGCATTTCATTCCAATACATTTTCCTTATGAAGTCGCAATATAATCCCATATCTTATATGTACATCTTTCGTCATTCCACTCCATTCCCGGAGTCCGCGTCCGCGCTTCCCATAATCCCTTCTGTTCATTTATCCGGCTCGCTCCGCGACTTTAATAATGAAAGAAGAATTATTTATTGCCGGCCATGGTGTGTGGTGGATGGGGGTTGTTGGGTGTCGCCGGAGGGCGGAATGGGGGAGGGGATGGGGTTGGGTCACTGCAATGTTGTCTCTGGAAAAGTAACTGATTTGGACAGAGAGATTTATTGTTATTTCTAGATTGATTTTAATTTAATTGGTAACTATTATTTTTATGTTCTATTGTCAGTAATATTATGATAAGTGCAGTATTACTTGTAAATAGATATATAAGTCTAAGATGTCTAGGATGAACAAAGTATGTATGAAGAATGAGTTAATGATGAATGTGAGTTAAGTCTAAAGTAATGGTATTTGAAAGAGAGAGTACGAAAACAATGTGCAACATAGTTGTGAATGACGAATACTTTGAGCAGGTGGATGAGTTTGTGTATTTGGGAAGTATGTTTACGAGAGATGGGAAGACTGATAGAGATATCGAAAGAAGGGTAAATGCCGGTAACTCCATTAATGGAGGACTGAACGCCGTTGGCGCCAACCAAACTCTGTCAAAAAAGCGAAGCTAGTCATCCATAATGGAGTGCTGGTACCTTTTTTTTTTTTTTTTTTTACATGAGCTCCACACAGGAGGCCCTGAGGAAAATAATTTCCCTCAGGGCCTATGTCATCCTTGTGGATGCTGTGTGGAGTTTTTTTAAGGAAAAGGGGGAAAGGAGAGTTCTGGGAAGGAAAAGGGTTTAAGGGGTGGGTAGGAATCTGGGGTTCAGTGAGTCCAGTCCAGTGAGACCTAGACAAACCTCACCCCATGAACCCGGGCACCCCTGCTAAATCACCAAACGCAGCGAACCACTTGGGGTGACCTATGGCAGAGGTGTTGGTTATCCAATAAAGGTTCCCGGGGCGGCGGTACCCATTCCCGCCTCCCAAATTGACCTACCCTGATGTATGGCAGTGAGGCATGGAACTGGCAGAGAAAGGATGAAAGTATACTGAATGCTGTAGAAATGAGATCCCTCAGACGTATGTGTGGTAAAACCATGTATCATCGTGTGAGAAATGTGGAGATCCGCAAAGAATGCAAGGCTGATTGATGTAAGCGTAATGAATAAGATTAAGAAAAGGACGCTCAGACGGTTTGGGCGTGTAGAGCGAATGAATGAGGAAAGGAGTGTAAGGAGAATATATGACGCAAATGTGAATGGTAGACGAAGTCGGGGATGCCCGAGGAAGACATGGCACGACCAAGTGAATCAGATACTTGAGTCGGGCGATGTATGAATGTAAACGAAGCAAGGAGTGTGTGCCAAGATTGAGTTGTTTGGCGGTCCGTCCTCTCTGCCTACCCATGCGGGGAAACGGCGTGATGTAGTTAACGGCGTTAGTTAGTTAGATGTATAATCGACCATCAACAAACCATCAACAAGTCTACATCCTTGAAAATGGGGAAATCAACAAACACGGTCAACATAGTGAAAATGAGGTCTACATTTTTGAGATGAGGAAATAAACAAACATGATAAGCGAATCAAGAAACGTGAAACTTTCTAGTTCTACAAATATGAAATGAGTAAATCATAAAAATTATGAATAACATCATCACGATACCCTCCAGTCGGCGTCGGAACAGGAATTCCTAGTGAGGAGGACTATGTAAATATGCTATTATACTATATATCTTTAGTAGTTTTTTAATTTTTTTTATTTGAATACCTCACAAGAGTCTCAGCTGCTTCCGCCTGGAGCCAGTGAGACTACGGCATCCCCGATTGTGGTATATGTTATGAGGCTGAAGGTAGTTGGGAGGGGAAGGAAATGGGGAAGGGAAGGCTATTCAGATCGGTCATCAAACACGCCTAAAGCCATTTTAAGCAACGTTTCAATTCTGAATGCTGGTCTTACACCAGGGCGATACTGAGAGTATCTTCCACTCTGGAAAGCGCCGCAAATATACTGTATTTTTTTTTAATGAGTTTATTGTGAAATAACACAAATGAATCAAATAAAAATTATTTTCCCGCGCGCCGGGATTCGATCCCGCGACCTTCGGATTGCAGGTCAAGAGCCTTACCACTCGACCATACCTGTCGTTAGGTTATAATAAGTAATGAAAAAATAACAGTTATTATTATAAAATCAATCAATATAAAATCAATAAAAACATAAAATATAAAATCAATAAAAACATAAAATAAAATCAATAAAAACATAAAATTTGAAAAAAATGAGAGACTAAGTCCTAAAATGATAAAACTATGGTTAATGAACGAAAACTCCATGTATCTTTGAATATATTAATATAGCTGCCTACATATCTTTTATTAGGTAGGTATATTGAAATATCTTATATATTTATAGTTGTAAGTTAAATTATCTAATACTACTATGTGATCTATTCTAATGTTTCCTGAAAACTATAAATGTATTTACAAATATTTTCTTAGATATTATATTAAGAATGTTTAAATTGTTAGAACCTGCAGACAAGCTGCCTTATGACAGCTTTGTGGGTCTACTCTAATTCTTGTATAAAATGTTTTTTCTGTAATTTAATAAATAAAAATAAAAAAAATTATATCTATTTTTTTCAACTATATAATAAATGATTTCGTAACACTTTTTTTGTGATAACATATGCAAGATTCTCAATTGACCAGAGACAAAAGAGCAATCGATTCCCAATTTTTGAGATTGTTGTGAAGGAAGGAAGTAAAGGAGTAATGATCTAAGGATAATTGAAATGCCTCAGGCTAGTCAAATCTGGTCACTAAACAAAACTAAAGCTGATTCGAGCAATTTTTTGATGTCCAATGTTGATTTCCAATGGCGATACCGATAGTATGTAGATACCTTCCACCGAGGAAGGAGGTAAAAGCATATTATTTATAGATGGATATATTTTTTTCTACGTGTGACGTAACTTGTTATTTAAAAAATGCTCATTTATTTTCCTTACGATAGTTCACGAACTCGTGACCACCGGGTCCCAGAGTCAATTTTTTTGCCGCTCATTCACGGGTGTTGTCAATATCGAATTTAAAATGTATTACTCTTTAACTAGCTAGCTGGGAGTTCCCGGCGCTACCCGGGCTTAACGTTTTTTTACGTTCCCTTCCACCTTCCCTGCCCTCCCCCTCCCGCATCTCTTCCCTCTCCGTGAACCCCGTCTTCCCCCTGCCTTTCGTCTCTGCCCAAAATATATGAAATACACACATTTTCATTTATACAAATTTCATAACGCCAGAGCTTACCATTATATACAACCTTTGTTACTCGCTGATAATGTAACTCTCCATTGATGAAAGAAATTTTAAAATCGGTTTAGTGATTTAGGCGTGAAAGCGTAACAAACAAACACACCCTCTTTCGTATTTATAATATTAGTATAGATTAGGAAATGTTTTTCCTACGAGAAAAAGTTTTTCTTCTCCGTATATTTTTGGCCATTACCTACAATCTTCTCAGAGTGAAGGAGCAATGCTTTTACTAAAATATTGTATAAAAAATATTACCGAAACACACATAAATCGGACCAACCACTCAAACACATGTCACGCGTCATATAGTATTCTAAGGAAGAAAAAAACATATCCTAGACCCGAACCATTAATTATTTAGTTCCACTAGCGGTCGCTAGGAGGAGCTGGATCCGAGCCTTCGTTTTACCAAATATTATAGAGGATTCATGCGAGAATCAGGGATGCCAAACTTCAATTCATTTATATAAATCATATAGTGTAGAAAAATCTTACAAATTAAACATTGTCATGTAAATAATACAAATATACATTTTTTTCGAATTTCGTAAGTTTCTAAAATCATGTGCACCTACCTACAGATCGACATCCAACAATGCGTAATAGATGTAGCGTATTTGCACTGTGAATTTTGTGAAAGCAAATCATTGTTTTTATTATTTTTTATTAAAAAGAAAGTCAAACAATCCCGGATTACGAATAACCCAACAATGTTTGTAACCATAACAAACTGAAAATGTTTTTAGTTTCGTGATAGAGGATTTAGCCAGCCGAGGAATTGAACACGCGACGCCCGGGTGAGGCCCAAACGCGATGCCCACTCAGCCACTGACCGGTCATTGGATTTAAAAAAAATTATTTACTTTTTTATTTTATTTTTTAGTACATATATAATATAGAGGTTTAATTCCTTAATTTCTGATAAATAAAACAGTTTTGTTGCTAAGTTGTGTAAGGAAGAAACGACATTTATGTTTATTATATCACTTTCTTTTTATGGTTTCTTCTAACGAACTGACACTTTACAAATAAAATCATAGAATAACAAAACAAGTGACAATTCTCATTCTAACCGACACCACAACAATGCTTATTCTTTACATATATTTAAACCAATTTTGGCAAAAAGGCTTGCAAGTACAATATCCGATTGAATCACCGACATAATGTTGTATTTAATTGGTTTTCTTGTTAGGTTTTTTATACGAACAAAAATATATTTTCATATAGCGTATTTACTGGCACAAACAAACATTCATCTTAAATTTTTTCAGCATAACTAGCAAAAAGTGTTTTTTTTAAATAACAATAATTGTGTATTCCTTTGCAATAAACTCTCGCCATCTATGAAAGAGCAGATTATGAATTACGGAATAATATCAAACTTGAATATTATTTAGGATTCTAGTACACATCTTGGCTTACTACTTACTTGACTACCTTTCAATTTCCGATTACGTAGTGTTTTCCTGATTAGTTTTATTGAACATCTTGGAAAATTTAGTTTATAATTATAATTCAAGGCAGACAGATGACGAGACGCAATTTCAACATTATTGCGATCAGTGCACACCAAACCCATGTTCAAGATCTTTTCAGATCACAAATCGACAAGCGTTGTTTGTTTTCTTCTTGTATTCATTCTGCGTTTTAGAAATCTCAATTATTAATAAGAATAAGTATCCAATAACTCTCCTTCCTCGCTTCCCCCTACTCTTCAATTTAATTTTTCCATCTTTTACATTTAATAATATTAGTTTTTGTGGCAACCCTGTGTAAACCGAACTGAAATCCCCGACGATATTTCACTCAATGCCGAGTGTCCATCTTTTATGTTTTCTCAGTGGGAGGCAATTTTTCTTTTCGACCTCGGCTACTACCCTGGCCCTGGAAGTTCCTCCTTACCATCTAGACACGTCAGGGCTGGAGTTTGGATAATCTTTTACTTCGCAATGAAATTTAAAAAAATAATAATAAAAATCATCTACATTGGGCGCCAGTAAACATAAAAAATAATGTTACCTTATGTCAAAATACATGTTTATTTCATACATATTATAGGACATGTATTACAGAGAACTGAACTAATCGCATCCAATCAGTTTTTCAAGGGGGGGTTAAGCACCATTATATACAATTTATTTTTGTTAGTTTATAATTACATAAGAGTTTTAAATGGTTATATTTACCTTAAAGATTTTGTTACATGCCATCATGTATTTATAAAGTGCATTTATCTGGTAGGTGCTTACCCGAATGCAAGGCAAATGGCATTTAGTATATTTTGGATGCAAAATAATTCGAAATAAGAATTGTTCTCTGCTTATTTATGTGTGTTCAATTTTATTTTTCCTGTCATAAAAAAAATGGCATTCTGAAAGGAAGGATTCAAGATACAAAATTCTTCTGATAGGAATAATCTGGCTGCCCATATTACATGTATAGATGAAGCCTTTACTACTGCGGGCAGGCTTATCCTTCAGATTGGTGCATGTTTTCAGTTTACGTTTAGGCAATTCTTGACCATAATATTTGAGGTGAGTTTATTTAATTAATTATGCCGACCTATGTTGGGATATTTATATGCTCCACCAAGGAGTTATCTGAGAAATTTTATTTTTCTTTGCTTTTTATCTGCTTTAACCGAGTTTTAACACATTTTTAATTAAACTTTAATATTGCACAAACAGTATGGCGTATTTTTTCACAGTTTATTAGATTCATTCATGTAGTCTTCGGAAACTTCTTCTTCACATCAGTAAGTGCGAAAGTCATCTAAAAATCATGTGCCCCACTCCAATCCTTCTCATCTAATTCCCCACACCAGCCCTTTTCTAAATCTATCTTATCCCCCCCCCCCCCTCCCCATTGCCACCCACTCACACCCCCTGTTGAGTATTCTTTCTCCACACCAGATTTATTATCACCGCGCCGGATGAGTGTGGTTTTTTCGATTTGGGAATACACCCATTAAGTAATTTTGCCTTTTTTTATATTATCATTTCGTTTGATACATTTGTTAAAAAAAAATGAAAAATCTAGCCTTCCTTCTGGAATAACACTCATTTAACAATATGAATAACTTTAATTTTAGTTAACTCTCATTTAATAATAATTTTTAGCGGTATCAAATCATTCCTGCTGTAATATGTGCCGATCCGTTCCTTAGTAGCTTTAGGCCGGTCAGTGGCCGAGTTGGCGTCGCTTTTGGGTCCCAGCCAGGTGTCATGTGTTCAATTCCTCGGCTGGCTAGGTCTTCCATCACGATACAAGCAACATTTTTCGCTTCCTGCGTTGGTAGTAGGTGATTTTTTAAATATTGTCAGGTTATTCGTATTCCGGGAATGTTTGACTTTATTTAACCCGTTTAATTACAGGAGACCAAAATTTTCCCGGCTCACACAGGTCTCATAAAAATCACTGTAACCCCCTCACTATTATAGTGAGAAATTAAGGGTGTTAGAATGGCAAACCACCATGCTTTATATTCAAATCTAAAAAATAACCACCAAAAATGTACACATTTATGATATCAAAGTTTTGAATCACAACAAGTTTTGAATGAAACTCTTTAATTTTTTTATCATTATATTCATATGGAACGACAAATAACTGAGTGACAATAACGTTTGTAAATACATTGGTCTAATAAAATATGTACGTTTTGAATTATATATTTTGAATTATTAAATTTGAAAGCGTATTTTATCACCTTTCAAAAACAGTTTTTTTGTTTTTGGATATGTTCAGAAATATTCCATTTATTTGCATTAAAGCGGAAATATTTTGACCATCTGAAAAATAGGTCAAATTTATGAAGGGTTAAAACAAGGTTTGATCCTTGTCATGCTGTATGTAATACAATCATGAATATTTCGAGGTATTGATTTTTTTTTGCTTTGTTTCAGGTAAATAAATACATACAATATTCTTTGCGATGACTGGTACAAATGGAGAACGAAAAAAATGTAAGTAGCTTTAGACTACGGGAAACTTTTGTGTTACAGATTTCGAACGAATTGCCAAATCTAATCATCGTTATGTTAAGTTTACAAACGAAACTATTGAACCGTAAGTTTTTTTACAACGGCTTGGACCTGCTTGGAACCTGCTTTATATTCCTACGAATTTATTAAATGTATTCTTAAACTCGTGTATGTGGTTACTAGTGTTGTTTTACTTAACGTTTACGTTACTCAAATATATCCATATTTTAGATTAACGTGTTTTAATGATTTATGAAAACTTTCTTGGATGCTGTTTTTATTAATTTAACACGTTACGGACAAATTGTCCATTAACTATGTATATAACATTACACGATTAAGAAAAATAATTGAGGTGACTGCGAAAAGGGAGCATAACGTACGTACATGAATAGATCATTCACCAAAAGAAGACATACACGTAATGTAGAAGATAAAGTCAAATCAAAGCCTGAACAAGGTTTCAATAGTCCAAGAATTGAGTATGATAATAGCAACAAATATAATAATTTAGGTAACGAGGGGTGAGGTTTGTCGGGAGCAGACATGTTATTCGAATTCAGTTTTAGAAATCAACTGTTCGAATTTCAGTTTTTCGAAAGACTAAGTTTTCGAATTTGTTAATCAACTTTTAAAATATATATATATCACTTGTTTATGACTAACGAGATACCGTCAACGTACCAGTTATAGGTTATATTAGGTTAGGGGGCATACATAAATTACGTCACACAAATTTCATGATTTTTAACCCCCCCCCCCCCCTGTCCCCGTCCCTGTCACACATCGTCACATTTGTGAGACTCCCTCCCCCCTAGTGTGACGTCACATATTTTGCAATTTTACCTCAAATTTTTTTTTGCCTTTTAATCATTTAGATTTTTACACGTGACGTCACAGAGCTGATGACCTCCCCATACCCCTTGTCACACTTCTCTACTCCCCCCCCCCTCCCTTAAGGTATGACGTAATTTATGGATGGACCTTTCGGTTAGGTTAGGTTAGGTTGTACGTACTGTATACATACTTATATTAATTCGAAAAACTAGTGTTTCAGCCAATTGACGTTCGGAAAATACGTTTTCGAAAAATTGAAGTTCGATAAATTGATTTCGAAAAATTGCAATTCGGTCAATTTACCTAGACCCAGATTTGTCTAAGTCTTTGTGGTGGATCCTTTTATCCACCCACTGCTGGCGGGCCGGATCGGGAGGGACTGGCGGAGGGACTTTTTAGAGCTTTTTTCATCGACCCATCGCCTTGTTAATTGCTTAGTTTTTTCGTCGTGTGTGTGTTTTTTTTAATATGAATAACGCACAAGAGTCCCAACTGCTCCCTTCTGGAGCCAGTGAGACTATGGCATCCCCAATTGGGGTACGTTGTGGGGCTGAAGGTAGTGGGGAGGGGAAGGAGATGGGGAAGAGGGAGGTGGAAAGCACCTGGCTATTCAGATCTGGTCACCAAACACGGCTAACGCCATTTCAAGCAACGTTTTAATTCTGAATTATGGTCTTACACCAGGGTGATACTGAGAGTAATTTCCACTCTGGAACGTGCCGCAAATATACTATACATTATTTTAAACGAATAAATTGTGAAATAACACAAATCAATCAAATAAAATTTATTTGCCACGCCGGGATTCGATCCCGTGACCTTCGGAATTCGAGTCAAGATCCTTACCGCTGGACTACGCTGGTTGTCTTAACATAACAATTTTAAGATGAATTGTTTTGTAGAAGAAAAAACATACTACCAGTGGATAGTGGGTATCTCACAACAAGTTTTAAATTTATTAATTTTCCTTTAAACATTTTAAGCATTTTTTTCAAATCAATAATAAAAATTTTGCGGCATCTATAAACGTTTTCCGAACATTCTCTCATAAAAAACTCCGCCTTTTAATTCCCTTTGCAAAGTCAATAACTCAGTTCATGAACGCGAATCCACGTGTCAAAGTGAACTCGTTTAAAAAAATCGTATTTGATTTTTGTGATGATTCCCACCCCTAGAGGGCAGGGGTGAAATCTATTGAATGGAACGCGCCCGGCTTTTCCGCGAATAAATCATATTTACCCCGTGAGTCTTTCGATGACAACTGTTGCATCCCCTATACTCTCTACCTACGAGTATATATACTAACTACACATATTGAGGTGGCTCGTTTCAAGGGATGCATTTATTGAGTTTCGTTGCATTTATGAGCAGTCGTTTTTCAGAGGTTCATTTTTAACACATCGAAAATGCTCTTGGTAAATTTGTGTTATTGCTGAATTTTCTTAAAGATACCTTTTTTGTTTGATGATTTGTACTTTTACGGTGGTGTATAGTGTGTATAGGTATTAGACAAATAATTTTACCCTTGATGCTTTTGAAATAAAATACTATTTCAGAATGGGAGATACTTTTAGTATCGCTCTTGTGTAACACCATCATTCAGAATCGAAACGTTACCTGAGATGGCATTAGCCGTGTTTGGTAACTAGATCTGTATAGCCATTTTCATATTTTCCACATATTCTTCACTTTCCCACTACCTTCAGCCTCACATCATACCAAAATTGGGGTTGCCATAGTTTCACTAGCTCCAGATAATTGGGAGCAGTTGTGACTATTGTGTGTGGTATTCAGATAAAATAAATAATATTATTTGCAAGTAGGAATAGCTTACTTTATTTTGTGCTATCGTATATTATATTTACCGAAACACTTTCCTTGAACAATAAACTATGCATAAAAACAACATTACTTGCGTTTATTTGATAAATTGATAGATTTCATCTTTTTTGCTACCTACCACGCTCCGAGTTTGACAGTTCAAATCGCGGCAAAAAATGATGCCAGGACGACATAAAGAATTTAATACAAATTATTCAGAGTGGCTAGGCGTATTTCGGGTACCTGTTACGTCAAGAACGAGAATGGCCGAAGCGATTCTGACCTTGTCCTTCATACAGTTTCTTTATACATAAGGGTTAAAATCGCATTCTAAAAAAAAGAAAATCGAAAATTTTGTTCTGATCGCGCCTCGTAAACTAGCTCATTTTGCAATTTTTGAGTTAGATCATGAAATGAGGGCTCCAAATCATAATCTAGCTCTGCCAAAAAGAAGAACCAATCTGAGAAAAACTGTCTATGATTGGTCAAGATAACGTCACATGTCATTTGTCACAAGAGAACGTGTCGTTAGTACGCCTTGAGGTCAACAGCTCGGCTATGGAATGATTTGCTTGCCTCTGTATAGCTCCCTCTACCCTCCTACAAAACATGTCTCTTCAAGACCAAATATGACATAGGCCCAAAAGAAATTATTTTCCTCAGGGCCGGCTGTACGGAGTTAAATAAAAAAAGTTCTTTGAATATAATATTCTTGTATATAAATAACCCTAGCAGTCCCTGATATATTCTGTAATCACCACAGATAAATAAATACATAGAAAAATACCTTGCTTAAGCATACATTCAATACCCGCTGGCATATTTTTTCTCACTGACAGGGCAGGGAGTGCCTCTATGCATCCCACATACGTCCAACATAAATCCACCATATTTGCGTGTTTTATTTACCGACGGGTAAAAGAAGAAAAAAACACACGATACGCCACTGAATCAACACTTTCATTTCCTGTATAAGAGGAGATTAAACGCCGGCGTGGAGATTGCGTGGGAAATAAACCGACCCCGCTCCGCCCCGTATTGCCATTTATCGTGCACGCCAATGGAATGTCGTAGAATAATAACATCGGGATGGGTTTTTATTTATAAACAAATAATGTTTTAATCCTTACTACAATGTATTCAATAATATGGGATTTTTTTTCTAGTCCTGCAATCTGGCTGTGAGCTTAATCTTTTATAAGCGTCTCAATTTTTATTTGCAGCATCTCATTTATTTTAAAACATCGCAATACTATAGTTTTATATTATCAGCTAACAGAAGAAAACTTTTTCAAAGATTATAGAGTTTAATTGTAATAAATAGAAATTGTAAGTATATATTTTGAAAAAATGCTAATTTCGGTTGTGTATCTGTTTACGTAACTCTGGTTCAATAATCTATGCAACTCGGATTTGCTTTGAATTTAAGTGTTATTTTAATAATTGAAACTAATTACGTGAAAAGTCTAGAGTAGGTACCTTCCTAATATACAGGGTGTTAAGGAATGTTTGTTGGCTTACTTAAACCAGTGTTTCCTGACATTATTTTTTTTACAAAGACAAAAAAAAATATATATATATATTTTTAAATATATTTTTTTTTTCTTTCACTTGTCGTCAGAGAGCCTTGACCGAGTAACCGACCAATCTCACGCCTCGCCTCTAACTTACCAATACCTACTGATTTTTATATTTTCATTTAAAAAAAAAACATCGAAAATGTCACCGGAGACCACAACGTGATTTACATTTTTACTCCAAATAATGCCAGGAATCACTGGTAATATTTAGAGTAAAAAATGAAAATATTTCAAGCACGTCCCTTAACGCCCTGTACAATATTTTTAAATAGAAAATTATTTTTTACATTTTCAAAATTGGAAGTGATTTGTCAAGAATTCAGATTATCCCGTGATTTTTTACAGGTGTGCGTTAATGGTCTGCGTCTGGTAACTTAATATAATTCCGCTTTAATTATTAGCTTTATTTATATGTATTTTTTTTATCTTCATTGTAAGCCCCCACTGAACCGCCAAATAAGTTTGTCTGCATATCAATATCACAACATAAATTAAAAAAGAAACACATATTATGAGAAACCACAACACAGAAAATAAACATGCAAACACAATATTTCAAGTTCCTACAATAAATACAAAGGCATAAAATAAATAGACTGATATATATATATAACACAGGCAACATTCTCACAGGCATACACACCACTTTCACACACACCACATTTACACTCAAAGGCATATATATATACCTAGGCATAGATTGCACGCATACAAGCCTTTGACAAGATCAATCACAGCGTCCTCCTTAGAAAACTTGCCAATCATGGTATTCATGGAGATCTCCTTCGTTGGTTATCTTCATACGTGACAAACAGGTCCCAGGCTGTGATAGTGGGTGGATTTTCTTCCATCTGGAAAATCATCACTTCCGGTGTGCCTCAGGGGTCCATTTTGGGTCCTTTGCTTTTCTCTATCTATATAAATGATATTACGACATGTTTTCACAACTCTCATATTTTACTTTTTGCTGACGACATGAAGATATACCTTCCTATAAGCTCCCCGGACTGTTCTGTGCGTTTACAAGCAGATCTTGACCGACTGACGGATTACTGTCGAAGAAATAAACTTTTTATTAATATTTCTAAATGTTGCAAAGTTACATTCACACGTAACCATGTGAAAACACTGCATGATTACACCATTTCTGACAAATAAAGATTATATACGTGACCTCGGTGTTATTTTGGACTCTAAACTTACATTTGAAAAACACTTTGATTACATTGTCACCAAAGCAACAAAAAGTCTAGGTTTTGTACTGAGAACATGCAAATTTTTCAAAAACACTAAGACTTTTCTGACTCTCTACAATTCACATGTTCGTCCTCACCTAGAATACTGTTCACAAGTTTGGAACCCGCGCTTTATTGTTTATGTTAACAGGTTAGAAAGAGTTCAGGAGCGATTTCTCAAATTCCTCAATTTTAAATCATTCAACATATACAACTAGATTCTCCCATCTTAACGAACGGGTTGCAATCTTTAGAGTACAGGCGTCGGGTGGGAATGCTATCCATGTTCTACCGGTATTTCAATGGAAGATGCTCTGAGGAACTAGCGTCATTGATCCCTTCGGCACCGGTGCATAGTCGGGAGACACGCCAAACATATGTACACGGTTGACATATGTCACATGAGAACGGGTCGTTTTTTCGACTCGTTCTTGAGTTCAACAGCTCGGCTATGGAACGATTTGCCGGCATCTGTGTTTCCTCCCTCCTACAACATGGGTCTCTTCAAGACCAATGTTCATTCCTTCCTCTCCTCAAAAAGACCCTCCACACAGCATCCCAGATGACATAGGCCCTGAGGGGAATTATTTTCCTCAAGGCCTCCTGTGTGGAGTTAATGTAAAAAAAAACTCTTACGACGAAATCGAGAAACATTTTCGAATCACGAAACTACTCAACAGGAGGCTTGTCGCTGATCAGATGCTCCTGTACAAAATCATTAACTCTAAAGTTGACTGCCCGGAGTTGCTAAACAAAATAAATTTCCACGCGCCGATTCGATATAGTAGACAAAATACCCTTTTCTATACTGACAGATGCAACACCAATTCCAATCAAAATGAATTTATACAAAGGACATGTAACTACTATAACAATAAATTTGCAAATATAGACACACGTGCTGACATATTCACTGCTAGTTACTGTCGTTACAAAAATTCATTGTATAACATTCTAGGTGCGAATAACACATATTCATGATGATTAAATTAATTGTATCTAATATTTTTATATTACTTGCGTGGCAACTTTCCCTTAACTTTCCTTTAACCCTCTCCTCCTCCTACCCTTCCCAACCCAAATACCTAATTTGCAGTCTATTACAGTTATAATCATACTTATTTTATTGTTGTGTATTGGTTTATTATTTGTTGAATTTGGATTTGTATTATTATTATTTTTTTAAATTGCTGCTTAGTTCTGTTTTTTTTTCTTAATTTTTCTTAAATATTTTAGTTTACATTCGGTTAGTCTTTATAAATACCTATCTGTGAACATTAATAATTGGTCTGTCTTTTATTATTCTCTTATGTATATTATATTACTAAGACTGTTTATGTTCCTTAAATAAATAAAAAAATAAACAAATAAACAAATACTGTCAATGGATACTAATGTATTTAGAAATAATATCAATATAAAAATTCTTGATCTACTAACCATTTTTTAAAATTCAATCGTGCAATTTGATTCGTTTTTAATATGGCTTTTTGTTAAATATGGTAAGTGTAAGATAAGTAAATATTCGTTGCCCGTGTTTATTTGTAATTTTTGGAACGCACTTACCTTCATTTAGACTAAATCTCGTATTGTGTGTACGATCTCCTTTTTTTAAACATGAAATTTTACAATATATTTTGGAATAAAATTTAAACTATAATGTCCCTCGTATAGATAATGTATTAACTGATTGTTATCATAATTTTAGGTTTCTTCTTTATGCAAATATACTGTTGCTTACCAAAAGCTTAATCATAGAGTTTTGGATTGTTTGTTTGATTACCCTACATTGTCTTGCACGAGTTTCCCCGAGAC
Source organism: Glyphotaelius pellucidus (assembly GCA_936435175.1). Classification (NCBI taxonomy): domain Eukaryota; kingdom Metazoa; phylum Arthropoda; class Insecta; order Trichoptera; family Limnephilidae; genus Glyphotaelius; species Glyphotaelius pellucidus. Next base: position 10,479,980 of record OW386556.1, read on the forward strand.
GTTATCCCGTAATGACAATAAATTTTTGATAGGTTTTATCTTTAAAGGGTATTCTAATAAATTGAATATTCATTCTAGCCTTGTAGCAAAATTATTATATATCCTATACATGTAAATAAAAATCGGATAGGTATATCTGACACAATTTTTAGGTTACAAATGTGTTCTGGTAAAACTTTGTCATCATAGAAAAATAGCAAGACAAAAGGGAAATAGTTAGAAGACAGAAAAAACTGAAAATAATAAGGTCTCAATGGCTGAGTGGTTAAAACCGCTGTCCCGATTGCGATTCTGAGACTGAGAGACTGGGTTCTATTTTCGTTTGCAACCGTTACCCTTCGTTAAGCAACCCTTGAAGCAAGCTTGCAACAAGTATCAAGTGAAGTATTCCCTTATGTTGGAGAAGGTTTCGTGGCTCTACCCTGGCGACTTTCTCTTGGGCATGCTCAGTATGAACCATCTACGGGTCAGGAGGAATGTGCTCATTGTAACATATTTCTGGATGTTCGAAACCTCGACTACCACGGAGAGCATTAGTTTCTATGTATCCGATGGTTATCTCCGTTACCGACAGCATCGACTGTTTTATCTCCCGGCTTGCAGAACTAACTTGCCAATGGTCATGCCAGTCTGGAGAGCTGTCTTGTTGTTAAATAGAATCACTTCGAATATCGATATGTTTAACATCAATGAAGCACAATTTAGTTGGCAAGCTTTATTGATGTTAGCCTGATTGTGCTTCATTGATGTTTAAATTGCTTAAATCTGCTTATCTCATCATCATCATCTTCATCCCCATATCCTATTCAGGTCGGGGACCCATTGCATCGACAAGGCTCCTCCATACGTCTCTGTCTCGTGCTGACTGTTCGGCCTCCGTCCATGGCAGTCCCATCCTCTTCTCACACAGTTTCTGGAGTTGCCTCGCCCGGCTGTGTCTGGAGCGGCCCACTGGACGTCTACCCTCTGGAATCGCACTTTGTATCTTCATCGGAATTCGGTCATCAGACATTCTTAGTACATGCCCAAGCCACTTCAGTTGCGATTTTTCTATAAAGAGTAGCAGTGGTTCAATGTTTAGATCGTCTCGGATCATCGAGTTTCTTATATGATCCCATTTCGTAACCCCTGCCACTCCTCAAGTACCTCATGTCGGCAGCTTGTACTCTAGAGCGTGTTCGTTCACTTAGTATCCATATCTAGTGGCCGTAAGTGAGCGTCGGACCATAAACCATTTTGAACACTGCCATATTTGTCTTGATACTGAGCTCGGCTTTCATTATCACTGAGCTGTAGAGAGGACGCAACACACCGCTTGATTATCTAATCTTAATATTTTCTCTCTTTTAAAAAACGCCTTAAAATTTTAATTTTGTAATGTTATTAAAATGAATAAATTGAATTGAATTATTTGCCTTGTTCTGAGTCATGATTCGTTTAGATTTATTAGCTTGATCTTCTTCAACCTCTTAAATGCCAGGGAAGAAACTCGAAAATTTCGCGATGTTTTGACTTTGACGTAATATTTTGCGTATTTATTTTATGCTATCGTCTATAAATTTACCGAAACACGTTCCCTGAACAATAAACTATGCTTACAAATAATATTACTTGCGTTTATTTGACAAATTGATAGTTTTATCGATCTTCTCATGACATGCGACGCTCAAAGTTTGACAGCTCAAATCGCGGTAGAAATGTCATTTCGAAAGTCATTGATATGTGCAAAGATGATTATTTGAGAGGCTAGGTGTGTTCCTTATATCTGTTACGTCAAGAATAAGAATGCCCCAAGCGATTCTGACCTTGTCCTTCATACATTTTCTTTATACATAAGGTTGAAAATCGCATCTCAATTTTTTTTTTTTTATGGCGCGTACTGGGCGCGCAATCGGCAAACCAGAGGTCAATAAGCAAATTAAACTTTTAAATCTGTCCTCATTATTTTACGAAAAACGCTCGTCGGTTAATCATCGAGATACCGAACGGACCTCATAAACGTTTAGTCAGTATTTTGTATTTTCGTAATAGGTCAACCATGTCGCCACTGTAAACATGTCGCTTTTCGCCAACCTGTATTATTTTCTCCACGCTGCTGGGTAGTGCGGAAAACACCGTAATGGAAATTAATCATTAGTCCCACATTGTCACCTGGTTTTTACACACCACCCACTCGCACACACAAATCTTTACCCACACATATGATGTAATTTTGACCTACGGTAGGTTATACAATATATACGCGACACAGATATATTCGAATGTACAACTTTACTGAATTTATGTGAAAAAATAAATTGAAAAATGTACTGGAAAATAACAATACTTTTTTGTTCTGTTTCGCACATTTTGAGTTTATCCGAAATACATAAATTCTCTGAAAAAAACACCAACATTGGCGTTCGTGTTTTTTCTTAATTTATCTGTGTACCTACACAGGGTCGGCTCTCGGTCAAACGGCGCCAGAAAAAACCCACATTTATAGATATTTAGCGCCTTGACTCTTGGCTTCATGGCGCCTGGAGAGGACTACTCCAAGTTTTTGTTATTTATAAATGGTCAATATAGTAAAAAGCCAATAGGGCGTTAATAAATAAATAAATAAATATCAGTAAAATAGCGGAGACTGGACAACGCAGAATGAAATCAACTCAACACCTTCTTTAAGTCATTAAAGTGATGAAAAAAAAATGGTTAAAATGAGTTATGTTACATAAGATTATGGGCTATTTTTAATAACAAAAAATTCATAGTTTTTAATGACTTTTCAAAGAGGTGTTGACTTGATTCTGAATTGACTTGAGGAGTTGACTTGATTCTGAGTTGGCATGGAACCAACATCACATGTGAAAGCTCTTAGGAATGTAGGTATGTGATAAATAAATAAATGTAACGTTTTTTTAAATGTAAATATCCCACAAGAATCCCGCAACAACTCTGCCATAGGTCACCCCTAGTGGTTTCCTACGTTTGGTGACTTAGCATGGTGCCTGGGTTCATGGGATGACGTGGAGGCGGATGCGTCTGCGCACCCTCTGCGTGGCGGGTCGAATCGAGAGAGACTGGTTTCAGGAGGCGTTTTGACCTCTCCAGCCGGAAACTCCACACAGCGCCTTGCACCGCAGTTGGAGGAGGGATGGATTCATAAGCCCGTCACCCTTGACACACTGATCCCCACATTCCATTCTCCTCCTATCTGTTTCCTTCCCAGAACTTCATCTCCTTCTTTTCCTTTTCTTATATGAATACCTTACAAGAGTTCCAGCTGCTCCCGTTTTGAGCCAATGAGACTATGGCATCCCCAATTAGGGTATGTTGTGAGGCTGAAGGTAGGGGAAAGGAGAAAGAGATGTGAAAGAGAAAGGTGCGGAAGTGCCTCGCTATTCACATCTGGTCACCAAACACGGTTAAAGCCATTTAAAGCAACGTTTCATTTCTGAATGGTGGTCTTACACCAGGGCTACACTGAGAGAGTGAGCTACATCTCAGTAAGCCGCAAGTATCTACTACGTATTATTTTAAACCGATTAAATGTGAAATAACACAAATTAATCAAATAAAATTTATTTGCGCACGCCAGGATTCGATCCCGCGATCTTCGTATTGCGAGTCAAAAACCTTACCCCTCGACCAAGAAATACCCTTAGGCAATACCCTTCGAAAAAGACCCTTCACACAGCATCCCCTAAGATGACATAGCCGTGAGGGGAATTATTTCTTCCGAGCCACCTGTGTGGAATTAATGTAAACAAATGTCCGAAGCCACTGGGACTATGGCATCCCAAACAGGGGTAGATTGTGAGGCTGAAGGGAGTGGTCAAGGGAAAGAGATGTGTAGGATGGTTGGGAAGTACTTGGCTATTCAGATCTGCCCCATCCAAATAAATGCTTTACTCTTTAGGGCCATCCATAAATTACATCACACATTGAGGGGAATGGGGATTAGAGAAGTGTGACAAGGGGTATGGGGGGTTATAAGTTCTGTGACATCACATGTAAAAATCTTAATTATTAAAACGCAAAAATTTTTTAGATGTAAAATTGCAAAATATGTGACGTCACACTAGGGGGGAGGGGGTCTCACAAATGTGACGATGTGTGACAGGAACGGGGGGGGGGGTTCAAAAAATCATGACATTCGTTTTAAATCATGACAATGACTGACAAACGCTTAAAATGCGAACTATGTCCTTAAATCTCCTTGGAAAGTTTGAGTAAGTCAGGTTTGTATGTTGTTATTCTTAATTTTAGGCACCATTCCAGATTTCATGTATAAGACGACTTCTCAGTTTACTTTTGATAAAATTCACGATTGAAAAAGATTGTAAGCATGAATATGAAGAACCGAAAAGGGAAAGAAGAGCAAACGCGAGATTTTTCAGCTGATCATAAGAGTCAGGAATACTATTCCGGGCGTTGAAGATGATCATCTCCTTCTTCTCAAGATGATGTATTCTTTCTCCAAGTCTTTCAAAGCGGACCACTTGTGTTGTGAACTAAGCTCACATTTGGAACATCTGAAACCATAGTGAACTAACTCACTTTGCAATTTTTTAGTTAGAGCTTGAATTGAGGGCTCCAAATCACCATCTAGCTCTGTCAGAATGAAGAACCAAGCAGAGAAAAGCTATCTACGATTGGTCAAGACAGTATTTCTTTGATTGGTTCCCTCTGGCAGAGCTAGATTATGATTTGGAACCCTAATTTCAAGCTCTAACTAAAAAATTGCAAAGTGAGTTAGTTCACTATGGTTCAAGACGATCCATTTGTTATTTTCCAATATTTCCAAATCAACACAAAGAAGTTCAAATTCAAGCAATCGTATTTCAAAGAGCCGCACTTTAAGGGCCAAAGAGCCGCATGCGGCTCCGGAGCCGCACTTTGCCGACCTCTGTCCTAACATAACAAACGGATTGCAATCTTTGGAGCACAGGCGTCAGGTGGGAATGCTGTCCTTATTCTACCGGTATTACAACGGAAGATGCTCCGAGGAAAAAGCGTCATTGATCCCCTTGGCACCGGTGCCAAGTCGGGAAACACGCCAAACGCGCGCCCAACATTTGTACACGACTGACATTAGTCACATGAGAACGGGTCATTTCTTTGACTCGTTCTTGAGTTCAACAGCTTGGCTGTGGAACGATTAGCCGGCCTCTCCTACAACATTCCTCTTCCTACAACATGGGTCTCCTCAAGACCCATGATCACTCCTTCCTCTCCTCAAAAAGACCCTCCTCACAGTATCTCCAAAGATGACATAGGCCCTGAGGGAAATTGTTTTCCTTATGAAGTTAAAAAAAAAAAACTGCAACCAATTCTCCGGCGCACGTGGGACAAAGATATCCCTATTTGTGGGGAGTGGGGAGTGGGGAGGGGATGGAGATCTGAGGGATTAAGAAGTAGGGAAGTTCTGGACTATTCAGATCTGGTCACCAAACACGTCCAAAGCCATTTCAAGAAACGTTTCGAGGCTGAATGGTGGTCTTTCGCCAGTGAGATACTAAGAATATCTACCGTTCTGGAACGTCCGGCAACTCTAAATGTGCGCATTCAAATCCGTGACGTCTGAATTCGTAGTCGAGGTTATTAATCGTTGTAGGTAGATACTAGATACCTCTGAGATACCGCCCGTTTTTTTGGCGAGAGCAGACGTTAAGCAATGCCATGCACAACCATGCAAAATCTTACATTTTGATTTGAAAATTTGATCGCTTAGAAATATTACGGATGCTTTAATCAAATTCTGCAATTCAATTCACACACTTGTGTGTAGAATTGCGACCTTGGCAACAATCGAGCATTTTTTTAAATTTAATTCTTTTATCCAGTCTAGAAAAATTAAGGTTTCAGGCCTCCAAAAAATGCTTTGAAGTATTAAATCTACTACTTTTCGAATATGGTTTTATAATTTAATATTTCAAATTAAGTTCTTTATATTATGATCGGAAAATATTTTAATATTCGGGCCTGTACTTCATAAAATAAAAAAAACATCCATTTTGACGATTTTTTTTGCGACAATCTAAACGGGCGGCCGGTGTTGAGCGAGAATTTAATCCTCATACCATCTGCATTCAGATTGTTACCCGCGGATTTCGATCGCTTTAATCTATTTGTAGAATTCACATCAGAATTTTCGTGTTAAAAAACTTTGGCCTCTGAGCAAACACCCTTGTGAACCTGTCTATTCTTCAGTAATGAATCATCCGCCTACAAGTATGTCTACCTTGTGTCACCTTCCATAGTTCATAGTTCATTAATGACTATTTTTTAATCAATTAGATTATAATCCACACATCCATCCCCTATTTCTATTTTTATGGGTGCGCCTGAATACCGCCTGCAGGGATGAACTGGCCAGGTTGTATACAAGTCTACTGGGAATTTTCAAGTCCTACGGTTTCAATTCAATAATAATAACATGTTGTAGGGATTTATTTTTGGGTTATTATACCGTGTTGCGCTACCTTCTGCTTTGGCCAACGTTTCTGACAGTACCACCCCTTATGTGGGACACATCGGCCCTGATGATGGATTCTGTAACACTCCTAAACGTTGGGTAAAGAAGGAGGTAGCGTAACACGGCACAATACCCCAAAAATAAATCATTGTAATGCTTTTGACCGTGAAACTCTAAAATCACATAATAATACTTAATTTTCAGTATAAATAAAACGTTATGGTAAATTTTTAAAAACGTGCTTATAATTCCTGAAGTATACAAGTCTACTGGGAATTTTCAAGTCCTACGGTTTCAATTCAATAATAATAACATGTTGTAGGGATTTATTTTTGGGTTATTATACCGTGTTGCGCTACCTTCTGCATTGGCCAACGTTTCTGACAGTACCACCCCTTATGTGGGACACATCGGCCCTGATGATGGATTCTGTAACACTGTCCTAAACGTTGGGTAAAGAAGGAGGTAGCGTAACACGGCACAATACCCCAAAAATAAATCATTGTAATGCTTTTGACCGTGAAACTCTAAAATCACATAATAATACTTAATTTTCAGTATAAATAAAATGTTATGGTAAATTTTTAAAAACGTGCTTATAATTCCTGAAGTGCCATTAGTCGTGCTTGGTGATCAGACCTGAATAGCTAGGTACTTCCCATCCTTCCTCTTTTCCATCTCCTTCTCCTCCGCACTAACATAAGACTCACAACGTGCCCCAACTGGCTCCAGACAGGAGTAGTTGGGACTCTTACTGGTACTGTACTCACACAATTTTTCTTAAAATATATCCGTCTTAATTAAGGTGATGTTATTCCGAAACCGGTTGGCATCTTTATGAATTGGCAATTTTACAAAGCGTTGATTAGTGACTAAATCTCCTCAAGGACCAAGAATATTGAAATATAAGAGCTGTGCTATCCGCAGTTTTTACTGGGTGGGACTGTGTTAACTACAACCAATTAACTCCTGCACACCTTAAAAAATCAACTAAATGAACGAATTCTTTCCGTATTCAAACTACGCCCATGGTGGTGGTCCCCTGACGGTTAGGCACGTATCAGAGCACATCTTTTGTATTGCAATATCTTTGTCAAGGACTCTTTGCATTAATAATTGCGGTTGTAAAAAATATGTTTTATTTAAATTTAGAAATAAAAACTTGTTAATTCTAAATAATATTTTTGACTTACGGTGGTATTCGTATCGCCCTTAATCTGTTTCGCCCCTGTTCCCTCTCTATTAGCTTTCAGCTATAAGGCCACATGTGGCTTGTAATTTCCCGGAAAAACCTATCATTTATTAGCGATCACCTGAATTTCCCCACTAATTATAGGTGACGCACCACAAGCGACCATTACGGAGCACATCACATGATGCAGGTCATTTTATGTTTAATCAGCCGGTAGTTTTGTCTATGAATTCAATTTTATTAAGGGCAGACTATGGCATAAGCAGTCAGGTACATATAGGGATATATATTCACAAGCAAGTGTTTCTGTTATGATGCCATTTCATTGTAATTCGACTGCAATTATGTAATTATTTCTGGAACAAAATTTTACTCTCAATATCTGTGTTTTTATTTACAAAAACTCCACACCAGAGGTCCCAAGAAAAATAATTTCCATCAGAGCCTATTTCATCTTAGTGGATTCTATTTGAAGGGTCTTTTTAATGAAATGAAGGAGAGGAGGTTCAGGGAAGGAAAAGGGTTTAGGGGTGGGTAGGAATTGGGTTCTGTGTGTCTTGGTCATCCGCCTCTAAGACCCAGACAAACCTCACCCCATGAACCCAAATCACCAAACGTAGCGAACCAATTGGGGTGACCTATGGCAGAGGTGTTGGTTATCCAATAAAGGTTATGAATTCACCCATCTTTTGTCGATTATCACATATTCGTAGGATTTATAAAAAATATATTATAAAATCGTAAACTTCTACTTAATTACTTACAAATAAGAGAAAATTTGCCAAAATTGGCAGCAAAGGAATCCGAGGTATTTTAAATAGTGCCATATTGTGGCAAAAAGCGCTCCAGTGGTTAAGGAAACACTTAATTTTTTCATACATATAACTTGTAAAATAACTGAAACGAACGTTTTTATTACGATTTTCGGAGCATACTTTGCGATTTTTTTCTATCGAGGGAATTTCATATAATTTGCGTTTCGGCGCGGGGAATGTGTAGATTTTATCTTCAAGAATAACATATATTTAGAGCTTTAAAACTTGAAGCGTTTACTAAGCATGTATAATAAATCGGTAGAAATGGGATGTGCCGCGGCTTAAGGGATGCTGTTCTTAAAATAACCCCCAGGATGGCATGTAGATACTCAGACATATTTTTAATTTGCAGCGATAAAGATAGAAAACTACTGCAGGAATGCAAATGAAATTGAAAACTTTCCACAAATCAAGATAATATGACAATCAACCCTATCTGCGCCCTTATTTGAACACGTGGTACGCAGTTCCAACCCTTTAAAAGTCCAAATGGGCCGTAACTAAAGTCCCTTACTGTCTCCTAGGATCACATAAAGAAGAAGAGAAGTAAGGGAGGATTTTCAACACTTTGATGCCGCAGAAATTTACGATAATTCTAATTGACAGCGGCAATGGCAGCGCGGATCAAAGGGTTGGAGAAAGGAATTATTGTCCCATGTGGAGGTACTCGTCTGCGCAGAAATTAGGGTCGGAACGTGGATTATTATATTACAACACTGTTTTAAAAGGCGAGATACTTCAAGAAACTACGTAGATCTTTTGATAGCAATAGAAAAGCATTTAGTAATGTCTTTTTGCGTAGTAACTCTGTGATATTGTACAACGTGATAACAGTTGCTACAAAATCATTTTTTTTATTCTTAAATATTATAATTTTATATAATTTTTTTATTCTTAAGGGGCCATCCATAAATTACGTCACACGAATTTCTTTTGATTTTTTGATCTCCCCCCCCCCCCCCCCTGTCACATTTGTGAGACACCCCCCCCCCCCCCCCTAGAAATTCATGATTTTTTGACCCCCCCCATAACCCTTGTCACACTTCTCTACTCCCCCCCCTGAAGGTGTGACATAATTTAAGGATGGCCCCTAAGAGGGTATTCTAGTCTAGAAGCATAAATTGTAGGTGTTTTTTCAGGTGCAATAAAAAAAAAACAATAATATTTTCGTAGCCATTATTTTACAAAATATTAATTGAACATTAAAGAATACATAAAAAAAAATCAAACGAAAGAATTTAAAAGTTACAGGGTGTTGAAGTGGGAGGGTCTCAAAAATATGGCGCCCCCTGGTTGACACGATTGCAACCCTCCTAGTAATCCGAAAAAAAAAAATTTTAATCAATAACTTTATGAAGAAAAAAAGACATTTTTTTTCCCAGTTTTTTTGACTTTGCGAATTTTTTTAGGATAGTGAAAATTAAAATGTTATAACTCTGTGCCATAAAGTCGTGTATATAGAAGCCTCACACCAAATTTCAAGTAAATTGGTTTAGTAGAACTTGAGATATCGTGTCGACCGTCCCGAAAAAAGTGGTTTTGAGAAAAATGTGTTTAAAATTTTGTTCTATTTAGATTTTGGTTAGATTCTGTCTAAACCACGAAATTAAAATGGTTATAACTTTTAAAATAATGCGAATTTCGAAAAATCCTTTCAAGGAGATATTTTTGAATATTTAAACTTTGGAAATATGAAGAAAAGAAAAAAAAATTTCTAGACCAGAATACCCCCTAAAATATTATTTCATATTCTTCAATGCATATGACTTTGATTCTATTATTTATTATTCTTTCTATATTCATGGGAAATACAAAATTCAAATAATCCTGTAATCATCATCAGTATAATAATACGTGAAGCAAAAACTTTGTACCCCTTTTTACGAAAATTGCGCTGACGGAGGAGTATGAAATTTCGCACACTTAAAGTTTAATAGAGAAGGAGTGTAGAATGCTATTTTTTTTTAAATTATGCATAAAAATACATTAGATCATTAAAAAAAACATTACACATTTAATTAATGATGGTCGAATTGCGACCTTTGGGCAAGTAAATACAATTCGATGTTTATTGTTTTAAAATTACATACTTATCTTTCAGGTTGTCAAAGATAGTAATATCGAAACCACGAAATAACTTTTTTAATCTATAATTTTTTATTCGTATTATCTACGGTAGCGATTTTGTGGACTGCACAGATAAGTACGTCAATCTTAAATTGAATTCCTTTATTTTTTCCCATAGTTTTTACGAAATACATACACAATACACTGTGGCATCGCGCTTGGGTCCCACCCAGGCTTCGTCGTGAACTCATCGTCATCGTGAACTTGCTGTTAAACAGAATTAATTCGGATATCGACATATTTAGCGTTAGTGAAGCTGCCTTTAAAATGCAAGCTCTATTAATGCTTGTATAGTTTGTATCTACCACTGTTACAAATGTATTTTAAAAACGAATTAAAATGTAAAATTTTGTTATGTTTTTAAAAGAATAAAAATGAATTGAATTGAAAAATGAATTGAATTGAATTGAAAACTCATGCCTCGGCTGGGTAAGTCCTCCATACGACACAAGCAACATTTTTCGCTTTGTGGTGGTAGTAGAAGATTTTCAAATATTGTCAGATTATTCTTAACCCGGGAATGTTTGTCTTTCTTTTAAATTAAAAATTCTAATTATTATAACATACAGCCAATCCAATTTATTTTAGGAATAATAAAATGTACTTTTCAGTTAGAATACCTAGAAAATTAGACTATGACTTTAATATAAAATTGCATTGGAAGAAAATACAATAAATCAGTTTCAAATCACTTCAACAATATTTAACACTACTAAGCGCCTCCGTACATGGAGCTACTTACAAGCTATTCGAGCCTGATGCGCGTAGCACGCACACCGCTCGTGGGTACCCGCCATACAATTTTGCTGGTGTTCGTACACGGCGCTACGCGACGGATGTCAGGTTGAAGTCGGTAGCGCGCTAACGACGGTGCTGGTAGCGCGCTACGCGTTGTAGCATTCGTGTCTACTACTTTCGTTTGACGTTTGACAGAAATGGCGTCTGAACATGAAAGTAATGTTAGATTTGTTCTGGAAATGAGAAAAAATGCGTGTTTACATAACTCTACATTACCAGAATACGCAAGAAAGGATTTAGTGAAGAAGGCATAGATTAATGTTGGAAAAAAAGTCATTTGACATCGTTCGACATCGTGTTAACTCCACGGCTGCACGTGAAAAATGATCAAGTTCAGTATAATTCGGGTAGCGCCGTGTACGGAAAGCAGCTTTAAAAAGTAGTACATCTGCAGGGTACTTGTGGTTGTGTCACAATCACGTAGTTTGTAAGTATCTCCATGAACGGAGGGCCTAAGCATTTTACGATATAATTGAAAACATTATATTTTTTGCATTTTTGTTTAATAATTAATGTACGAGTACTACTAAGTATCTTTACCAATACATGTAAAATTGTAGGTGAAATTAAGAATAATTATCAATTAGTTCCAGTGTGCATTTTGCAACCCTTATCTTGCGAGTGGCGTGTTTGCTTCCTGGTAACTACCCCTAGCCCGTATCGGCTGCTGCAGAAGACGGTAAAAAGCCTAATTAAAATATTAATTACCCCCGCTGGGGTGCAACGGCGGAATACTTATCGGTTATAGGGAAGGGTAACGCAATAACGGAACATAACGACATCTAACGGAATGTAACGGAAGCCGTATTGAGACGCAACGGCTAGTCTTCTGTTCAGAATAGTATTTTTTTGTTTGTTTCGGAATATAAGTATAATGATTCTCACTATTTGTATTTCTGCGTATTATATTAGCTCTGTAATTTAGGTCATAGTGTCTCCATGTCTCCCACTCTAACATATCTTAATGTCTCCTCCAGAGACATTCTTTATTTATCAGTACTGCGTCCAGTATTATCGAGTACTACGGGGGGGGGGGGGGTAAGGTTTTAGAGGCGAAAAAAAGGCATATTTTCATGATTTTTGTTGGAGATATAAATAATGTTGGCTTATTTCTTTTAAATACAGGTTATAGTATGACATCTGAAGGATCTTTGAAAATTTTTAAAATTCAAGTCCGTGAGAGCGAATCTCCGGAGGCGCCTCGAAAAAAAGGTGTTATGCGGTGAACATCATAACTCGTTAACGAATCATTTGAAACAAAAAATCGAAATGAGTTTAAAAGAGGATATGTTTTCTCAGGTAGTGTAAAAAAAATGTTAAAAAAAACTCTCCGTCACTACCTGTGTGTTTAAATAGTGTACAAAATTTCAAAAAGATCGGTCGAGTAAATTTTGAGTTATGATGTTCACGAACTTTAAAAATTTATTTGCGAGAAAATCAATTTAAAGTTTTTTTATACTCGAAATATACTTGAAAAGAGCAAGAGGGCCGGTCGCTTGAAATGGTTAATCTTCGTTAGTTTTGCTTCGATTTACTTGAAATTTTGACACAACACTCTTGAAAAAAATAATTAAAAATGAGTTTTAAAACCTTACCCCCCCTCCCCCTTAAAAGACTTAGGTTCTTGAGATCACAGTGACGTATCGTAATCTAGAAATTCGGCTTAGGACTTCTAACGTCCTTACTAACTGGAAGTTAGGTTTTGTCTATGGATCTCAGGCATTGTGATGATTCTGCATACCTGCCTTTGGTTACCTTCGGCACATCTCGTAAACGAGACCATGTGACCCGAAGAGTCATGGACAACTATAGCAATGTGAGAACCGTCGTAGTTCAATTATGATTAATCACAGTAACTGTATTTCCAAACATCTAAAAATTGATAATTTGTGGAAAAGGTGTGTTGATGAAATTTAGACTGGTACCGAGAGAGACGCTGGACACTAAGATCTTACAATCTGATAAACATCTGGCAAATAAAGCCGCATTTTGTTAAATAATGTTAACCCTAGATTACAACTCTACGTCGCAGAGGCGCCCGCGTTTTTTTTATATATTGCTCTCTTTTTATCCTTTGCGCGTATCGCATTGAAATTCAAGGACATCTCAGTCATCGGCAGCATGTGTCGCAATACGGTTGATGCATTACGGTAAGTTTGCTAGTGTTTTTGATATGGCCCTCCAAAGGGACAAATGGCGCTCCAAAGACGTACGAGTAGCTTGTATGTAAGTTGTTGCGCTCTTAATCAAATTATTAAGCAAAATATTTTTTTGTTACTTTGTTACTTTTTCTTAGTTAATTACTCCATAATTGACTATTTTTTGTAGTGTAGTAGTAGTAGAAGTTTTTTTTAAATGTATACTTTAAGTGGTTTATTTTTTAAAGAGAAGACTGTTTAACTGCCTTTTCATTTGGGATTGAAGATTTTATAATAAAAATATATAAATATACTAGCTGACCCGGCAAACGTTGTTTTGCCATATACACTATTTGTAGGAAAATAAGGGTTGATGGTAGAAGGGTGAAAATTTAAGGCTGTATGTATTTTTAAATGCCTCACCATAAAAAAATAAAAATAAAAACTTTTGTCCAAAAAATAAAATTAAAAAAATCGGGGTAGACCACCCTTAACTTTTAGGGGTATGAAAATAGATGTTAGCCGATTCTCAGACCTACCAATAAGCACACAAAATTTCATCAAAATCGGTATAGCCGTTCCGGAGGAGTATGATAACAAACACCGTGACACGAGAATTTTATTTATTAGATAATAAAATTGTGGTCTTTTTTTTAGTAATATGCAAAATTATAGAAACAGTCAAAACATATCAATCATACTTATAGTTTTTGAATAAAATCAATAGTCAATATGATGCGCCTCGCGGGCGTATGAGTAGTTTCTTTGTACGTCGCAACATGTGTAGTAGTGTAGGGTTAAAGTTAATGTTTTGTTAAAAAGTGTTCTTTGAAAGCGATGCAGCAACGCGCAAAGAAAATAAACTGAAAATAGTCTGCCACTTTTAGGCGTGTAATAAATATCTTGGTTACCTTAATAATATAAAATGAAATAACAAACTTTGTTTACACCATTATTTTATAAAAAAAATCAAATGGTATTATTTTGATATTTTTGACTGCACGTAGCGAAATCCTGTTTTCACTCGACAACTTTTCAGTTCGTCTATCTGTAAATTTGTTTCTGTGTTCCGTCTCCGGTCACTCCTGTTAGTTTAGGTTAAGTTTACGAGCGTTGCGCCTGTTGCGAGCTGTCAAGTCGGAGGAATCAACATTACACAAAGTCTACCTACTGTTCACAGAACTACTAATGTAGTAAATAGGTGTGAACAAAATTTGTTATTTTATCTAATCAAACTAAATAATTTTGCTCTTAAAAAAATATAAAATAATTGAATAGTTGTTATTAATTACAATCAAACAAAGTTTTTTTAACGTTGCCGAATGGATATACTTAAAAAAAATTAAATTAATTTAAATATTTGGTTATGAGGGGTTTATTTTTTATATCATGACAAAAAAAAAACAATAAATCTGCCCGCTTTCTCAACGCGAAACATTAGTGTTAGGACTTATTTTTACAGTTAATAGCTGAACTAGTTTAACCGTGTTTGTTGCCATATTCTTGTGTGTGTATATATTTAATTATAGTACCTATTATCTAATGTCTCAAGGATTTGAGTGCCAACATTATTGCCCGGCATTGTCGTTCATCAAATGAATAATTATTAATAATCACTTCTTCAATAGTCGCCACAATTCGCTTTGTGGCGTCATTTTGATTAAAAGAAAACAAATTACAATTTGGGAGGCGGGAATGGGTACCGCCGCCCCGGGAACCTTTATTGGATAACCAACACCTCTGCCATAGGTCACCCCAAGTGGTTCGCTACGTTTGGTGATTTAGCAGGGGTGCGGGTTCATGGGGTGAAGTTTGTCTAGGTCTCGAAGGTGGATGACCAGGACACACTGAACCCCAGATTCCTACCCACCCCTTAAACCCCTTTCCTTCCTAACCACCCCTTAAACTCCTTTCCCCTTCCTTTCCTTAAAAAAACCCTCCACACAGCATCCCCAAAGATGACATAGGCCCTGTGGGAAATTATTTTCCTCAGGGCCTCCTGTGTGGAGCTCACGTAAAAAAAAAATCACTTTGTAACACGTATTTAACATCAAAACTTATTTTTTTTATAACCACCACGTATTTCACACCAAAAACAAATTACTTTGTATCGCTTATTTAATATGCAACCACCACATGTTTAACACCAAAAACAAATAACTTTGTACCACTTAATTAAACTAAAACCACCACGCATTTAACACCAAAAAAAATATCACTTTGTACCACGTATTTCACATCAAAACAATATTTAATTTAAAACCACCACGTATTTCACACCAAAAACAAATCACTTTGTATCGCTTATTTAATATTCAACCACCACATGTTTAACACCAAAAACACATCACTTTGTACCACTTATTTAAACTAAAACCACCACGCATTTAACACCAAAAACAAATCACTTTTTACCACTTACTTAATCTACAACCACCACGTATTAAACACCAAAAACAAATCACTTTTTAACACTTATTTAATCTACAACCACCATATTTAACACTAAAAACAAATCACTTTTTACCACTTACTTAATCTACAACCACCACGTTTTAAACACCAAAAACAAATCACTTTTTAACACTTATTTAATCTATAACCACCACGTATTAAACACCAAAAACAAATCACTTTTTAACACTTATTTAATCTATAACCACCGCGTATTTAACACCAAAAACAAATCTTTTTTTACCACTTATTTAATCTATAAACACCACTTTTTCAACACCAAAAACAAATCACTTTTTACTCACCACGTATTAAAATAAAATTATCATCAAGTTTCGAAACCAATGATTTCCTCGTCACGATAAAATGAAAAACTATTGATTTCGAACTTTTGATAATTTCGATTAGCCGTGGTGTATGCAAACTGATTTGTTTTCGGATATGATTTTAGATTTTCACGGCCATAAGCATTATCGTAAATTTTTTTGTGAGGTATGGCAATACGGACTTATACCCCAAATTTATATTTTGATTTGTTTGCATTTTAATTAATACCTAAAATTGTTTTTTCGTAACCATATTATGAAATTAACGGAGTACTCAAATAATAATTATACCCATTCATTTTGAAGACCTATCCTTTTCTATAATTTCCTTTATTTTAATTCTCGGTAATTATTATAACTGACTTCCATCAAAGTTGTCATAATAAATAAGATCATTTATTTTCCATCTAACCAAAGACCAACACATTTGCAGATCCACAATTTGAAAGTCTTATCAATCTATTAACCCATCGGGTCCCGCTTCGGTCATTACTGTACCCTTTCGGTCCCACGTAGCGCCAATAAGGCCCGCAAAACAGGGTCATTATAATAGCACCTTGCCCCAATAGTGGGGCTGTATGGGGCTATTGGGGCTAGATGGCACCTTCCTACTTAATGTACTATTTCTAGTAGTCTTAAGATTATGGTGCTGTTAAGAATGCAGCATTACAATGATTTTATGTGGACAAACACAACCATTGGGTATATGGTATATTTAATAATGTAATTGTAAAAATTACAGTGTGATTTTTTTTTATTGTGGCGTGATTTTTTAAAATATTATTTTTATGCATTCAAATGAGCTTCTATGAATTCATAAGCTTCTCTTTATTATTTTTTTTTTGTGTTTATGTTTGTAGCAAAGTCTATTTAATTTACCATTGAAGAAGAAGGTAACAATAATAATTTAAACGAAAATATGAAAGTGAACAAGATACAGAAAAACAGAAAAAGATAATGGTCGCAACTGGGACTCGAACTCGAACCCAGAACATCTCGTCTAACCGGGACGTGCACGTTTACCAATTCCGCCATTGCCACCTACTGTCAAACTATCATATTAATCAATCTCATATTTCAAATTTTCTGAATTAACAATATTATCTACAACTATTTTTTTCCATGTTAGGAAACTAACAACCCTTTTAATTGGAAACAATCATTCTAAGAATTGTTATGTTACCTAGATAGCCATTGATAGGAATAACCTTCAAAAGTTATAAAAAGCAATCTTTTCTTATAAAAATTGATTATTTAATTTTATTTTATTATGTTTAGAAATCAACAGTTTTTGTAAGATAATTACTACGTTAAATCAGTACAATATGATTAATCAATTGAGTTTCATTAATTAACTAAGGTTTTCTGACAGTTGATCCGACGACAGGTGACCCCCCGGCATACTTATATACAATATGCAGTCGGTTTAGGGAAAATAAGGTTGACCTAATTAAGGCGGGACACAACCCTAATAATTTTTGTTCGCTCAAAACTCACATTTTAATAATTTCCGGTGAATTCGTAACTAAATTAACTTTTTTATTCCAACAGACCCCTGGGGATGTAAGTTCTTTATATTTAAAATTGATAAAAACAATACCTTACCATTAATATATTTTACGTACAACTATTTTAAAACTTTATAACTAGTTTTTCAACTACAAAGTTAGCGGTGAGCACCAGATTTTATTTTTCTAGACGATGAATTAATAACTTCGGGATGGATTCATAAAAAAACATCTGTAACACGTTCTTCATTATTAATTAAAATGAACGCGGCGGAAAGGTCGAATCTCCAGGCCCGCTACGGCAAATTCGACCGTACGTTCGTCTAATACGCTGTGCCGCGGGCGTATATTTGTTTACACGCTTTCTTCACTTACGTCGTTAAGATTCCCACATTATTTTTCTTCTTCTTCTTTTCTTTGATAGAGCAAATTCGACAATAAGTAGGTCCGTCCAATACACGGGTCGCGAGTCACAATTTGTGTACACGGCTCCTTTACTTACGTCATTAAGATTCTTTATATATTTTAGGGTATATTGTCGTCTTAAACAAAATATGACTAACTGACCCCGAAGGCATTTGCAGAGAGGATGTACCGCTGAATAATAAAGTATAAAATATATACATGCACATTGCGGTGTATGCCGATGGGTCGAGAGAGTCCGGCTGAAGAAGTGTAGGTTGGATTGCCTTCAACCAGTCTCTCCCGATCCGGCCAACGCATTCGCCACCAGATCTAGACAAACCTCACCCCGTAAACCCGTGCACCCCTGCTAAGTCACCAAACTTAACAAACCACTTGTTTTCTACGCCTGGAAAGGAAGAAGGAATAAGGGGTGAGTGGGAATCGGGGGGGGGGGGGGTAATGTGTTCCCAGAGCACAGATTGTTTTCACGAAAATGTATATTTGATTTTGGGGGAAAACTATACGAAGAAATTTATATTTTCCTTGCTTCAATTAACATTACGCATTCTCTGCAGTTCTTCCACCACTACAGTGCCTACTTTCCCGGCCATTATCGGCCCATTAAAGTGCGGCAGTTAAATGATGCTCTTCGTTTGACCCGTTCAATGCCGGGCGATTCCTGACCCGAAAGACATTTACGACCCGAACTCCCTGTAACAAGCTTCATTTGCGACACCCTGTATTTACATAATGGATACCTATACCCACCCTTTAGTTGTATATTTGACTACTGTTTGTTGAAAATATCACGAGTTCATAACGTATTAGAAGTTCTGTGAACAGTCGGCTTTGTGTCCAAAAAAAATTGTTTTTAATTTTCTCTTCTGAAGTTATAAGAATTAAGTAGGTACCCAAATACCCACCTTCTTAATTGTAAACCGTATGTTTTTTTATAAACACCGCACAAGAGTCCCAACTGCTCCCCTCTGGAGTCAGTGAGACTATGGCATCCCCAATTGGGGTATGATGTGAAGCTGAAGAGAAAGGTGGGGAAATACTGGTTCTGGTCTGGTCACCAAACAAGGCTCAAAGCCATTTCAAACACCGATTCAATTCTGAATGGTGGTCTTACACTAGGGCGATACTGAGAGTATCTTCCACTCTGGAACGTGCCGCAAATACACATTTTTTTTACTATTTTTGTGAAATAACACAAATTAATCAAATAAAATT
The DNA here is from genome assembly GCA_936435175.1 of Glyphotaelius pellucidus. Taxonomy (NCBI): domain Eukaryota; kingdom Metazoa; phylum Arthropoda; class Insecta; order Trichoptera; family Limnephilidae; genus Glyphotaelius; species Glyphotaelius pellucidus. The sequence goes on from OW386556.1 coordinate 10,499,436, forward strand.
TATTTGCGCACGCCGGGTTCAACCCCGTGACCTTCGTTTTGCGAGTTGAGATTCTTACCCCTCGACCACAGAGCCATATTTTATGTAACATAATTTTTTTCTTTTTCACGAATAAACTATTTATAAAAAATTCAGACCTTATACAAAGAAACTTTCTCAAACTTTCTTCAGGCAGATAAGTAGGTACCATAATATTGAAAACATGGAAATAAACTTCAAATAAACATGACTATTTCAGATAAGTTTTTAGATTTTCACGGCCAAAAGTATTTTCGTTATTTGTTTTTGGGGTGTTATGCCGTGTAATACACGTGACTATTATACAATGACTATTTCATATTTAAAAAAATAATATTTTTTTACAGTAAATCCCCACAGGAGGCCTTAGTGAAAAGAATTCCCTCTATCTTGGGGAAAAAATATCCCTACATCATCTTGGATATGCTGTGAGAAAGGTCTTTTTATAGAAGTAGAGTATGTTCTGGGAAGGAAAAAGGTACGAGGGGTGCGTAGGAATCTGGGGGTTAATGTGTCCGGACATAAAAATGAAAGGTGATGAGTCGAGAGAGTCCGGTTGGAGAAAAGCTCTCCCTCAACCAGTCCTACCGATCGGGCCTGCCATGCAATAGTTGAGCAAACGCAACAGCTGCCAAGGTCCAAACAAACCCCACCCTATGAACCAGGGCATCTTTGTTAAGTCACCAAACGTAGCGAATCACTTGGGGAGACTTATGGCAGGGATTATCCAATAAATGGTTCCTGAGGCACTAGCCTTCCAAATTGAATACCTACTACGAAGGCGTCGTCTCAATTTAAATATAAGATTTTTGACAATTCTTTACGCAAATTAAATAAAATTTGCAAGTCTTTTGAAATATCCCGTTTTCCACCCCGCAATTTTCCTTATAATGTATTACCGTTCCCAATATTGTTTATTACAGCCGATAGAGCAATATTGACAGTGTCGGGGGCGGCGGTGGGTAATGGGGTGGCTACACCCCTATTCTCTGTTTTGCCGATCGGAAGCCTCGGGACAGTCATCTGTAGATTAATTTGGATCTTCTCGTAGCAGTGGTGTAGTCTGGCTTATATTGGTAAAGTTTTTAGAAATATGTAAAATATACTGAATCTTCGTCTATACATTTCAAAAGATCAAATAATTCACTTACACCATTTTGGATAGGTTATTAATTGGCCATTGCAATGCTATCACAAAATTTGTGATAGCATTATTCACTATTTAATAGTGTTTGGCATAACTGTGATGTCTTCATATATCTTAATATTCTTTCACATAAATTAGATTTATGTTGTAAATATGTCGATGCGTACATACGAATTTCTGGGAATTTTTTCTGTATAACGACACAGTGTTTTAATTAAGTAAATGGCCGTTCTTGACAAACTCTAATCTTTTGATGCTGATGAAAATCGGCAAGCCTCTCCCAGCAATTAAATTGATTATTGCAGTATTTTGGACTTTATTAACTATTTCGTTCATCAATTTATTATGTTCAGTTATTCCATTCGTTCGTAACTATTTTTTAAAAAGCCCTTTATACGTTTCGTTTATTTGTGCCTTACGTATTTTGACTTGTTTTTCTTTCTTCTTGCTGTGTTGTAGACTTACCGTTTACGCAATTTTTGAATATTATTAAATTTAATGAATTCAAGAAATCCTCCATCCACACTACCCCACTGCCCCAAGACAAGAGCCTGTTCCCATAATGGATTGATGATTTATCCGTCGTGTCGTCCTCCCCCGCCCGGGGCTGGAGCTCCCATCGGTTTCCAATTTGCCGACTCAATTTGCATCCGCCGCTTGTGTCGGTCTCCGCGGGCCAAGATCGAATCTAACCTACGGCCTGGACCAAGTGAATCGATGGAAATTAATTACTAATCTGTTTTGGGAATTATGGTTTGCCTCACGCCAGTATTTAATATTTGTAGCCTTAAGACAAAATATGAAAGACGATGCGATTTTACCAATGATTAAATAAAATACCCAAGAGAAGGATCCAAACACACCGAATATTTTGTCCAGAGATAAGATATAAACAAAAATGGTGACGGTTTCCTTGGTTAATATTCAATTTATACAATAAGTAATAATTGCAGCCATTTTTTGTTATTTGTTTTTGGGGTGTTATGCCGTGTTGCGCTACGTTTCGGACAGCGTTACAGTGTCCATCATCAGGGCAGATGTGTAATTGTGTACTTGTTAGTGGTGAAATGTGTGCTTATGTACTTGGAAACAATACCGTGTTGCCAGCTCCACTCCACTTCGGGCTGGCATTCCAGTACACTTTAGAATAGTTGTAGATTTCACTTGTCTCCGTAATCCGGTGTGGAACTGGTTCCAATAAACCTGTTCCTCGAAACCACTGTCATCTAGTGATCCCTAGTCACCGGTAGAAAGTAGCCGAAACCGGCAAAGGCGTAGGAACCGGTTCCAAAGTAGCTTGTCCCTCGAATCCATTGTCGACTAGCGCTCGCTAAAGAAGGAGGTATCGCAACACGGCATAACACCCCAAAAACAAATAACAAAAATACTTTTGGCCGTGAAAATCTAAAAACTTATCCAATTTTTGGAATGTTTTATTGGTACCTTTGTTAAGTCTTCTCTAGGGTGTTTTATTTGGTTATTGGATTTAACATAAATATGAATAATAAGGCAAACAGTTTAAAATTTGTGCCCACGTTAACTCTTGTGTGCGACGTGCCGATATAAATATCTGCGCCATAGAATACATCTCACCTTGTCTACCGGTACGAACCGGAACATGTGTCCGTGTTACCTGCTCATAAGATATTGGAAATATTGGCAATTACATTTTTTTTGATTAGCTAATTGAAATGTAATAATAACTTTGCTAATAAATTAGCTAATTAAAATGTTACTTTATTTTTTCATGAATTATTGAAACTTCTCATGAAACTTTGAAAACACAATAAGCGCGTATTAAGAGGTTTTTTTAAATTTAAAAATACCGAAAAGCAAGAAGCAGGAATCGAGAAGAAGCGGGAAATGAATTCGGAAGCAATAAGCAGCGAGATCCGCAAAGTAAGAAGCAGTGGGAAGCTGAAAACGCTAAGGGGAAAGCAGGTAGCAATAGGCATATGGTAAGAAGCAGCGTAAAGCAAAAAAACAGAAGAAGCGGAAAGCAAAAAACGAACAAGCGGGAAGCAGGAAATAGAAAGCAAGAAGTTATGAAAGCAGAAAATACGAGGAAACGGGAAGGAATAAGCAAAAGGAAGCTGAAAGCATGTAACGGGAAGTTGGAAACGAGAAGCAAGAAACAGCGGGAAGCAACAACCAAAATAAAACTACGCGGGAAACTGAAAGCGTGAAGATGGAAGCGTGAAGTGGGAAGCTGAAAGCGAGAAGAAACAGGAAACAAAAAATAGCGAAAAATGTGAAACGAAAACCAAAGCTCAATCAATTCCTTTATTCCTGCCCATTCAATATTCGTTTATTAGGTTGATGTGTATACCGTTCGATTAAACTCCAACCTCCTTCTTATCCTCAGAGCACGTGTTCCTAGTTCTAACAAATCAGTGCCCCCTGTGTACCGGTCTAACCGGGACAGGAGCGGAGAATTTTGTTTATAAAATAATAACATAATTGATAACAGAATAATAATTACATCTGTTATATAATAAACACTTCATCTTCCTAATTTTGTATCTGTATTTTATATTTTAAGATGTACTCCCATAAAAAACTGTGTTTATGGGAAAAAGAACTTTTTTATTTATTTTGTTAGATAATTAATTTATTTTTATTGCTGTTCTTATTCATATTATGTAGTTTCATTTATTGGTAAAGGGATTATTTTGTTTTTTCGGTACATTTTTTTAATTGTATTTTGAATTCTTTGAGGCTTTTTTAAGGTAATGTGTATTTTCTGTTAATTTTTGTGAGAAATTTGTTTCTAGGTATTTTACTTCCATTAACCCAAAGTTTTTTGCACATCGGAATCGATAAGATGTAATTTTGCCCGAGGTTTGTTGTTTCAGAATGGTACGGTTTTGTTTAAAACATCTTCTGTACATACTTGTAAAGTTGCAGGATGCAGGAACAGAATATTTAATCGTCTGACCTTAAATTCTTTAAATGTAAAAGTTCAGAAGGTTTGGTTAAAATGTTTTTTTTTTTAAATTTTATTTTTATTATTATTTTTTTGCATACAGAAATCGCGTGTGGGATTTATAAGCGCCACCCCATCTTCTTATACCATATTAGTTAAATTAATTTGATTTGCCGATTTGTATCTATATTATCTATTAGATAAAGTTTTCTACCGTAGTTACACCGAATGAAATAGAACACAATTCTCACTAACATGACATACTTTTCCAATCTGCACTTATCATGAATTGGTTAAACATCGTGCATTTTTCGCCGTTGACACAAACTTCAGATTTTTCACAATTCTTCATTTTACTTTTTACACGGTTTCGTTATCATAATTAGGTTCCTGTTACACATTTTTTCCATTGTGCGTGTTCCAAGGGGGATACTGCGTGCACACCGTACAAAAATACCATCACGATCTATCATCATCGCTTATCTCTCCTCCACTTGCGTGCCAACACATGACGACCAGTGAGCACCTTTGAACCCTGCTAATCCGATTATCACAATTCGCAATCGAAGTCCGACAGCCGATGGACTGGCTTCCTCTGCGGGCTATTTGTTTCCAGGTGTTCAGTCACGCCAATACACGATCTATCAACAAGTACAAACGATGCGATGGTAGGTAATTGGCCTATGTTATAGGGTATAGCGGCCTTGCAACATTATTGAACAAGCCTTTGTGAAGGTTGAGCAACATTTGAAGAGAAAGATTGACGCTTTAAGCCAGGTTTAAGCTAGGAGTTTTATGCTAGGAGTTTTAAGCTAGGAGTTTTAAGCTAAGAGTTTTAAACTTGGAGCATTATAGTTTTTATTGTTCATGCCTATACCTGTGTCCGCAGAAGTTATGTCCGTAACACAAATTCTGACAACACAACTCTAATTAGTGTTTTTAAACTTGACAAAGCAGATGAAAATATTTATATCATCCACTTACTTGTTAATGAATACCTACCATATTTGTTAACAACAGTTGAAAACTTTGGGTTTTAATGTTGAAAAAAAAAATACAAAAGTTTAGATGAATTTATTTATTTATTTATACTGGGTTTTATAACCCTGTTCTGGGTACCAGGACATTAAAGTATTGAGGGCAACGAGCGGGCTGACGAACTAGCAAGGAAAGGGGCGAAAGCACCACTTGCCACACAAAAATACATATTGATAGGTGGGTCAAATCCCAGCACTGTAAAGAATACGAGAAGGCCCCTGGAATGAGACAATCCAAAGTACTCATAAAAGGACCAGACCCTAGATGAAGCAGGAAACTAATCAATATGGACAGAAACTCGCTAAGGGAACTGGTAGGACTACTAACGGGACACTGCCATCTCAGGAGACACATGCAGATATTGGGAGTGGAAAACACCAATAGAAGCAGGAAATGCAAAGAGGATGAAGAGACTCCAATTCACCTATGGTGCCAATGTCCTGCCCTGGTGGGAACTAGGCTCAGATACCTGGGGAGACATGCAATAGAACCAGAAGACATAGCCAATTTTATTGTTTACTTTTTAGTTTTGTGATAAAACTACTTATCCGCGGGTGCTTTCGCCCATATGTACATGACTTGACCCTACAATCGATATATTTATGAAATCTCGAAACAAATGTAAATTGCTTTTTCCACCTTATTTTATTATGTTAAATAAAGAATCCAGCAAACAGTATTTCCTCACTAATTGTTTACAAACAATTACGCATCTCATTTCCCAATAGCATCTATTTACCCTATCCCCCTTTTATCTCGTGTATTTCTATTTATTGATTTGCCCCGCTAGAATAGCCCCGAGCTTGAGATACTCGCGTACTCCACCGCCCCAGATGTAGATGTACCATTATTGTGTAGGTATGGGAACGGATCGTGTTTATTTGTGTGCGTAATATCTTCGGAAACTTTCGTGCGATGTTCTTGGGACTAATTTGCATTGTTAAAGTACACGTGATCGATAGGTGAACGTGCATAGGTCGGGTAACCGTAATTTCTCCTTTGCTGAAAGGCTTTTTCAGTATTTTACCGTTTCTTTGTCATATTTTAATTAAATGAAGACACTATGAGCGAAACTCAATCGAAAATCTGGAAACAGAAAAATCAGAAAAAGATATTGGCACCTCTGGGACTCGAACCCAGGACCTCTCTACTTTCCGGGCGAGTGCTCTGTCCACTGAGCAAAGGTGTCGATATCCAATTCGGTCACTTTTAACTGTACCATACTTCGACTAAGAACCACCCATATTTTCTTCATTTTCTTTGTTAATTTTGATATCATACCTGTAATATTATTTTGGTTTCTAAGAATTGCGTTCCCTTCTCCCTCTCTCTCCCTCGTCGTCTCCGCCATAAAATTTTTAAATCTGATGTTTTTACGATTTTTTAGAATAAGCAATATTTTCTTTAATTATATTTTAAGCAACTAACTTTTATTTATTGATTTGGAACTAAAAACATTATTATGACAATTTTGAAAGAATTTCTCTTTTTGAAACACTGTGCAACTAGGAAGATTTTATACAGTACCAGGCAAGTACGAGTGTGATAAAGTGCCAAAACTTTTCGATTTGGCATCATGCAATTTGCACAGCTTTCTGTGTCTGGGATGTATGTATGGGACAACACAAGCATTGTTAGTTGCTACGTTATTTCCATCAATCATTTAACCTTTCAAAAATAAGACAAGACGTTTTTTTTATTTCAAGTTCATTTTCTTAATTTTTTTTGACGTGAAACTTCTTTAGTACCGTTGTGATTTAAAGATGAAACGGAAGCGAGAGAATGAGATAGATTGAAACCATACCTACGTACAGTACCTACGAAGCGTCGCGCTCTGTCAAGCCGCTTATTGGCCGCTTTTATTAAGGCGGCGCTTCCCCGCTCAAAAAGAAGAAGATGGAGAGATATGTTATCACGAACGTTGGACAGAGCGCGCTAATATTTTAAATGATAAAATTGAAGCGAAAATTGTGAAAATGTTTAATAAAACATGACTCGTTTAAAATAGAGCAAAAATCTCGTGGAAGGCGTGTTAAGTATCATTTAAAGAAACATTGTGATATTTTTCACAACTATAAAAGCTGGTTCACATTACGCTATCAAATATAAAAGATCATAGCTCCATACAATCCCTTCAGACCGTTCACACCTAAGCGTTTTTAAGCGCAGATCAATCATAGACAATACACATCTCAGACGTAACCGCTCCAGACGCGATATCCCAGAAGATAACTCTCCCCTTCTCCGACGAAAACAGGAGAGGGGGTCATTGTAATTACGGAGCTGCTTAGACCCGTGGATGACAGATGTCAAGTTGACAGATTTCAGTACAAAAAATATGCGTCCCGTTGCCGCTCCCTAATTCGACTGACCCCCTCTCCTACCACAGGAAGCAATATTTGATAGCCTCGTGTGAAAGGACCAAAGATAAGCGCTCGCGGATCAACAGATATCTGCTCGCAGATTTATAGCGTAATGTGAACCAGCTTTAACTTGTAAAATAATAGAAACAGACGTGTTTTCAATAATTTTCTATCGAGGGAATTTCATTTAATTTGCGTTTCGACGTAGAACGCGTCCAGGTATTATTATCTTAAAAAATAAAAAAAAATTTAAGAGCTTAAAAACTTCAAATGTTTAATGGAGATTTGTAAGAAATCGGTAGAAATTCGGGTAGCGGCGGCTTAAGGCTTCCTATTGGTTGAGATTATGTGGGTGAAGGTTTCACTTCTACCGCGAGTGAACTGCACTCATTTTTTTTATTATTTTGTTTACAGTTCCTCTTCTCGAACGATGGTCCTTTCAAAGTATCAGGGAAACATGTCGTACTCCCAAGTTCTGGCAGTAAATATCCCCGGGCAAGTTCGCGAGATGTAAGAGGATGTTCATCGCCTATTGTAGCGGCAGAATTTGGGGAAAGTAGTATCTGACGGGTTACTTTACTCCTCTCGTTTTATGTTCCCCGGATAACTTAATCATAACACAGCATCACAGTTAGAATTTTTTAGATTAAATTTTTGCGTTATTTAAATGTTATCTGCCACTTTTCTGAAGTTATCATGTGAATTATGAATTCATTTTCAATACCTTTTTTTTATAATTTTTATTTGAATTCTGACGTCTTACCTGATTGAGTGGTTCAGATCCAAAAAAGGTAATTTTAATTCCCCTTTAAAAAATCATTAAAGGTTATGAAAAAAATTAAAAATAGTCCATAACCTGACCTAACGTCACCTTTCTAACAATTTTTTTTCATCACTTTCAATGGCTTTACAAAGGAGTTGTTGAGTTGTCCGGTCACCGTTTCACATACAGTCATTTCGGGTAACATTGGACCACTTTTTCGTATTTTTTGTTTAATTTTTTTATTTTTGGAAAGGGTAAGTTCCAATTGTTTGGATTATTAGGTGTTCTTACCAAATCTTTTAATTAATTTTGCGACCAAAATCTTAAAAATACAGGAAAATGTGACATAAACCCCACTGTTACGGGTGGTCCAATGTTAATTTAACATTTGGGTAACTTTGGGCATTCCTATTTTTTTTTACTAAAATCCTTGAATCCGTAAAGAAAAAAAAAATTCTAAAATTTTCTTGAGTTTCCCTGAATTTCCCTGTTTTATCGTACCGTATTTACGATAATGCACGATTTTGCTTATTATTTGAGATATATTAATGCGTGAAGCAAAAACTTTGTACGAAAATTGCGCGGACGGAGGAGTATGAAATTTCGCACACTTATAGTTTATATAGAGAATGAGTGCAGAATGCAAATATTTTTTAAATTATGCATAAAAATACATTAAATCAATAAAAAAACACAACACATTTAATTATTAGTTATTAGTTAGTATAATACGTAAAGCAAAGATTTTGTACTCCTTTTTACGAAAATTGCGCTGACGGAGGAGTTTGAAATTTTGCACACTTGCAGTTTATACATATAGAGAAGAAGTGCAGAATGCTATTTTTTTTTTTTAAATTATGCATAAAAAATACATTAAATCCATTAAAAAAACATTTCACATTAAATTAATTATGGTCGAATTTCGACCATTGGGCGACCACTAGTTTGAGATAATTAGGTGATATTTTTGCGTGCATACTAAGTGTGAAGTTTAAAATACTAGATTAAAGATAAATTACTTTCATGTTGTACTGTGATGTTTCAATGTTAGTCGAAATTACTGTACATTTATTTTATATCATTATTTCATACGATTGATCGTTCATGCTACTTTTCAATACATTAATACACATTTTATTATTAAGTAAAATCAACACAAGTCGTGTAGCAGTGTGACCAGTGGCGACGTGTGATAGATTTATTTTGTTTTTAATTGAAAAAAATATTTTCTTCCGACCGAAAAATTACATCGGATACGTGCGAATACACAGTGTATAATATGAATGAATCAATAAAGCCTCCAATTACACCGTATAACTGCGGTTGTCTCGTGCTTCTGTCTTTCTGATCCTCCCAAGGCTCCCCCCCCCCCCCCCTTGGATAAAGCGCGGCAATTTAAATTTCAACGAGCGGAGATGATGACGGTGCCCGCGCTCACAAAGCAGCAGCGAGCGGCTCTGGAACCCGGCATTGCCCGTGCGGAGGTGCGTGGGTGATATCCCCACATATTAAAACATTCTGATGATGTTCGCGCATCAAATATCTTCGGTATCGCCGTATTATACAATGACACCCTTTCCTTAATTCAGGGTTGCCAAAACATTTTATGAAAAAAAAAATAAAAATAAAAGATCAGTATTTAATTCGTCGTTTCATATTTTATGTATTATGCAGTTTTCTTAAAAACAATTGCTCGCAGTTATTTTAAATTAAATGAAACAAGTAGTTTTTTAACCATCCATTTTTTTTACTTTCATAAAAAGCTTTCTCTCGTCAGTGCTAAAGCTAATTAACGGCATGCATAGAAGAATTTGTATAATTAAATCTGATAATCTACCTAATTATTTTTTAAAGATTTTTCCATGCTCGTAAAAAAAAGTTCGTACCTTTATTCCATTATTTTTCTTAACCAATATCATCAATTGGCGATTTTGTAATGCACAGTTTCTCTTCAAAATTTGTAATTTAAAATTTCTCGATTCCATGATAATATTAGTATGTGTACAAATATTATTGCTTTTATTATTTTCTTTTGGCCTTTGATGTTAGATTTAGAAATGTTTTAGAAGTGCGAACCAACATTCGAAATTATATTTTATTTTTATTAATCAAAATTTAGTTCCTCTGTTTCAAAACTCTGTGTGTTTCTGTGACTCGTCCTTAAGTTCAATAGCTCGACTTTGGAAGCTCGGATATGCCGGCCTCTGTGTTTCCTCTCTCCTACAATATAGGTCTGTTCAATATCTATGTTCACCCCTCAAAAAGTTCTTCCGCACAGGCCCTGGGGAAAATTTTATTCCTCAGGGCCTCCCGTGTGGAATTAACGAAAAATTATTTTTCCTAGAAAAAATATTTTGTTCCATCATAAATATTTATTTATTTATTTTGAATTTCACGCCCGGCCGGGCTTTTACATGCATTTTTTTACGAAGAACATCTAAATGTGCATAACAAAATCAAAAAACAAAAAAAAAATCATAAACAAAAACAAAATCAAAAACAAAATCCAAATCACAATCAAAATCAAAATCATAACCAAATCTGAAACAAAAACAAGGTCAAAAACGAATTGAAATAAAAACAAAATATTCCACCATTCCATGATGGAAAAATTTTAGGCTGAGAAAAGTACAATATGTGTGAAATAAGTCGAAGAAGAGCTATGTAGTTGGTTTAATTAAATTTGTTGTTCTTCTTTACAACCATTTGTAACATCTATAGAAAATACTTTCACATTCTAAATGTGAATAATTTTTGTTCAATTTGACTTCATTTCTTGTGTAGGTTTGTTTCTTGTTCATCCTAAAAATGCCATTCATGTGATTGATATTCCAATCACGGAAATAATACATTTTTTGTGTGACAACTATTTTCTCAGTAAATTGGTTTAACCGGCAATAAATCAATTAAGGCGCCTTCAACATTGAAACTTAGAAACGTATTTAAGTCGTGTCAAAGTCATCTAACCACAGTTTGAAAATGGCTTTGTAGGCCGAAACAGTTATTACAAGAATAAAAAACAAAATACTTCAGAATTTACTAATTACATTATTAAATTAAATATTTTTTTTTAGTTATACGAATTAAACACAAAAACAATTAATTAATAGCTCGTTACCATTCACAGAAAATTGTCCCACATTCTACTTTTAGGGCAGCCCTGTTTTTAACCCCTTTCGCAACCCTTTCTATATATTTTCCGACGCGCCTACGTAGCCGATTACTACTTTTAGGGAAATTACACCTTAAGTATTTACCCAGATGGCGTTAGAGACCCCTCCCCCTCCCGATACCACCCCTACCCCCACTTCCCCACCCGTCATACAGTCACACACACACGCGCCCGAATTACGTTTCATCTTTCACGCTTGACGATTTTCATTATTCTCACATATTACAATATCTCTTCCTTCGCGATTGTATCCCCGGTGCGATGACGCCATTTTCCCGTTTTCAATTCAAATTAATTTTTTCAGACTTTTTAGACACATTCAGTATTATTTTTACGCGGAATAAATAGTAAAATACTGGGTAGCAGTAGTAACACTCGAAAGACATGTGGCACATTATCTTAATTTATATATATTTCTTCTGTCCGTATGTATGTCTCTGAACTCCTCCTAAACGGCTGGACCGATTTTGATGAAATTTTTTGTGTGGATTCGAGGGGATTCGAGAATGGTTTAGATTCACAATTTGGTCCAATGGAAAATGTTCTTTTAATTATTTTTTTTTATTTCTAAGGAGTTGTTAATTTTGGAATGTTTTATATTGGATCCGGCAGACTGCGCTACCATCGCAGAATCGAATATTCAATATTATTCTAAATTAATTTTAGTTTGTCCCGACAGTTGTGTACAGGACAACGTCTGTCGGGTCCGCTATAAATAAATTGTGGAACATTCCAGAACACTCTCGAATGTTGTCCTGAGCGAAGCCGGGTAACCCAGCTAGTTTTTATATAAAATATTCGTATAGCTGATTAAATTGTTAATAATAAAGTCGCGAGAATTTCTACCTAAAATATTGCTAACTGCCTCAAATTCGTGTTTGAAAAACTTGGCGAACTTGTTGGAAGACAAATTTGCTTTGTTCAGACCATCGAAAGGTTTTCGTAAAAAGCGATGCTTCTTCCGATCTTTCAACCACATTCCAAACAGTATTTGGGTCGTTCTTCTTTTTAACCTACATAAAGTTGTCTCCACCATTTAGTGGAGAAAAATTCGACAGATATACCAATATTTTTATTTTATAATTAATTTCAAATCTACTGTATTAAAGACGTAACGACTGTGTGCGTTTAAAAAAATATGTGTTTATAATTTTGTAGTAAAAATTATCTGACAGAGTTGTAACTCCTCGTGATAGAAATGTATTTCATACAAATCACAGCTGTCTTCTGCCACCTCGACTTGCGTTAATTCTATTATGTTACAAAAAAATGTTATGACGACATAAAAAAATAAAACTATTTTTAAACTTCCAAACGTATAACCTATCAAGTAATAGCGATTTTTTATTTTTAATGATGTTTAATAAAATATTTTTAAAAATCTCAAAAACTTGTCTCCTACAATTTTTATGTCGTATGACACTTCTATCACGTGGGTTTTCATTCAAAATAGGTATACAAGCAGCTCGTGTTTTTCACCTCCAATAGGCATTTTAGGTCTCTTTCCCCCCTTGCTACAATTTCCCATCTGAGATCCAAAGAGATTCATTTATAGTTAAAACAAAATGTACTATAATTATACAATAAAAAAAATAGAAGACAACCTCATTGATTTTAAAATATTTTTCTTGTTTTGGGGGTGACTAAAAATGATGACGATATATAACTTTTTTTACATTAACTCCACACGGAAGGCCCTGACGATAATATTTTCCTTCAGGACCTATGTCATTTTTAGAGTTGCTGTGTGAAGGTCTTTTGAAGGGACATGTTGTTCCTACATCGAGGAAGGAAACAGTCGTATAAACGACCCGTTCTCACGCGACAAACGTAATCCGAACAAAGTTATAAAATGATTATTTACCGATGAAAAAGTTCTTTATTTAAAACCACTTTATTTGATTTATAACATTCCCCTACCCCTCAACCAGTCTCTCTGTGATTGTCTCTGCCTTTCTTGTATGCTTTATCTTTCTCTTTTGTATACTTTACAATCTTCCTCTTTACTGTAATTTAGTTTATCTTTCTCTTTTGTATACTTTACAATCTTCCTCTTTACTGTAATTTAGTTTATATAAGTTGTTTATTGTCTTGGTGAAGGTTGAGACCAACTGTCCGGTCGACTTGTATAAATAAAAAAAAAGTGAAATTAAACAAATAACTTTTTCTTTTGTCTAATGTCAAGCCACGAAGGGTTTGCTTTATTCGATAAAATATTATTTTATTGATGATTAAATTTGGATCTTACATATCTCAAGACGATTTTATACAACTCTTCCTTCCTTTGCATTCCACTACGCTTACACGTAGTTTCTCCTTCAAAATAATGTGCACACATTCTACAATATCTTCAATTCTGAGTCATCCTTTCATCCCTTCTCCCACCGCACCGTTTGACATCTCGCATCATACGAACGCTTAAAAACCCCCGCTTCTTCTATCACCCCCTATTAAACCCCCCTTCCCCCCACAGGAAACACTTACCACCCCCATATTCTCTTATCGCCTAGCACAAAGACACTCACTTAATATATCGGCATTCTGGCAACCGTGTTTTTGACTGCGATGTTATTTGACATTGGTTGATAAATTAAATTTGATACGCAAGATTTCTACCCCCTTTGGGTGGGAGGGGGTGGCAGTCCAGGTGGTATTCGCTATTGGGCCCGGCCCTTCCAAATAACCAGAGGCGTTGTAGTCTCTGCGAATCAATTTGTGGTCTGTAATCAATAATTTTAAATACGATTGGGGATATTGTAAAGGACTGACTTACTCTTTGTCTTCTGATATTCTTGATAAGAATCGTTCTTTCACTGCACAATCACACATAAAATATTCGAACTTATTTGCACCGATGGATCACCAGATTTCTTAATTGAATCGATATTAAATTCACCGAGAGATCACCGTAGGAGTTGATCATTGCACGGGCTCTTTAATAAATAACTGATAACTTTTAATAGACTGATCGTGCCGTAATGCATTGTTGCAAATGTCACGCGTGGGTAAATTGGCCACACACTGTCAGATAGGGACAGGAACTTGGATAGGTGAAGGAAGGGAGATGTATATAGTTGCGTATACAGGCGTATTTGAAAAAATGTTCTGTGTGGTCCAGTAAATTGCTATGAGTCCGTGGACCATTGGACATGTTCTTGTGTGTTACATCATCAATTTGGGAGGCGGGAATGGGTACCACCGCCCCGGGAACCTTTATTAGATAACCAACACCTTTGCCGTAGGTCACTCCAATCGGTGCGCTACGTTTGGTTATTTAGCAGGGGTGCCCGGGTTCATAGGGTAAGGTTTGTCTATGTCTTGGAGGCGGATGACCAGGATACACTGAACCTCAGATTCCTACCCACTCTTTAAACACTTTTTCTTCCCAGAACTCTCCTCTTCTCCATTTCCTTAAAAAATCCTCCTTACAGCATCCTCAAAGATGACGTAAGCCCTGAGGGAAATTATTTTCCTCAGGGCCTCCTTTGTCGAGCTCATGTAAAAAAAGTATCCTTTTCACAATTTATTTCATTGTCTTACAATAACAGAACATAATGATGGAAGAAATTTTTCGCCTACTGAAAATTATATCAATACGAAATTATATTTTTAATACCGAACCGATTTCTGTCTAGAACTCCTAATATCAACGTCAGGCCAGCATTTAAATTTGGTTTGTACTCTAAACACATATTGAATTAAAACATGTGTTGAAATTTCGAAATAGCCAAATAGTAAATCTAATAATGTTTTTTTTTTTTTAATATTCTGGGGGATTAACTCAATTGATTAGATTAGATTACCAAATCCAACCCTGACTTCTTAAGACAAGATACCTACCCGCGTAGGTGGCGTTTCCGCCCACCCTCCGTGATTAATACGGGGGGAACCACCCCCCAACATCATCCAACATCCGCCAACCCCCTCCCTAAATCTTTTGAATTCGTGATTAAAGACAGCCGAAGCCAAATCTCGTCCCACTTCTGATTTAGTCCTGACAGATATTAACTTATAATTATTATCAGTATTGATGTTATACAAGACGCAGGCTTATTAAAAATACCTCCCCGGGGTTCGTGCATTCGCTGCTACGAGTGGTTGATTAGTTTTTGAGAGGCTTTGAAGTTTGATGTTTGGTCTTCAATATTTTTCTTAAAGTGGGCTAGCTTTTATGGAATGGGTACAAGTGTTATTCGTAATATTTTTCTTATCTGTCCGTTTATTGCGAATAAAATTGTGAATTTCCTTCAATAATTACTTCTAAGATGTCTACGAGATCTTCGTACGTTCGGTTCGGAAAATATATTTATTTAATCATCATCAGGAACTAGTGGTCGCCCAATGGTCGAAATTTGACCATAATTGTAATGTTTTCTTTAATTGATTTAATGTATTTTTTATGCATAATTAAAAAAAAATATTAGCATTCTGCACTCCTTCTCTATATAAACTATAACGACGGGTTGTTTCAAAATATTTGATGGATTCATCAAATATTTGATGTTCATTTTCTCGTTCTGTGTAAGTTCTATCCAAGTTCTGTGATTATTTCAGTTTTGTGAAGCAGCTGTCCTATAACGATATAATAACAGAACTTGAATAGAACTTACACAGAACGTGAAAATCAACTTCAAATATTTGATGAATCCATCAAATTTTTTGAAACAACCCATCCTAAGTGTTCGAAATTTCATACTCCTCCGTCCGCACAATTTTCGTAAAAAGGGGTACAAAGTTTTTTGATATTAATACGTGAAGCAAAAATTTTGTACCCTTTTTTACGAAAATTGCTTGGACGGAGGAGTATGAAATTTCGCACACTTATAGTTTATGTAGAGAAGTAGTGCAGGATGCTAACATTTTTTTTAAATTACGCATACAAATAAATTAAATTTAAATTAATTATGGTCGAATTTCGACCGCTGGGCGACCACTAGTTTATCTTAATATATAAAAAAACTATATTTTTTCTTTATTATCCCTTGTGCGGTCCCTAAACCATTCATCCTATTGCGATGAAGGTGTGGTGAGTTGTTATGCGCACGGCCGCAACGGCCGCAAACGTTTCTATATATGTATATACTGATGAGTTCTGGCGTTATGAAACTTTTATTAAAAAAATGGCAATAGGTGGCACGCGAGCTGTTTGAAAACTGAATGTAACGGGACTGAATGTATAGAACGCGGGGGTGGGGAGGAGAACGCAGGAGGGGAATCGGACGCCTGAGAGGAAGGGAAGGCGAATGGGAAGTAATGGGACGAATGGGAATGGACACGCAGGAAGAAACAATTTCTTTTTTAAGTGGCATTGCAACGCATGCCGGGAACTCGCTAATAATTCATAAAAAGCACATCATTTCATAATTTATTTATTTCATAATGTGCTTTTTGTGAATTAAGTTAGTATTATGAAAGCCATAGCAGGTGGTACATGGACAAGAACAGCTAATGATAGAGAGAAAAATGGCGACAGTTGGAGGAGGCCTTTGTCAACTAGTGACATACAGACAGGGAGTCGATGCATGATAAGTGAATATATATGTGAAAAGTTTATTATAAATAATTTTATGTAATTTACTATCTGAATAAAGGCTATTATTATTATTATTATTATTATTATATTATTAATAAGGCACTTTGCATATTAGCCGAAAATTAGTACAAACAATTCATTTTTTTTTCCCGAAAACTACCTTAAAACTTTGAAATTTCGAAAAAGTTAAAGATCTTTTTTACTTGTAGTATCAATTAGAACCACATCCCAAAGTTTGTGCACCTTACCCCCAGATACCTTGTATATGAAATTCTCTCTTTGAAAATTAAAAAAAAAAACAAATCTGCTTCTATTATTTAAAATGTTATAGTTATGGTCGGCCGGCGTGGTCTAGCGGTAAGGCCCTTGACTCGCAATCTGAAGGTCGCGGGATCGAATCGCGGCCTGGCAAATAATTTCATTCTATTTATTTGTGTTATTTCACAATTAAATCATTTAAAATATTTAATAGTATATTTGCGGCACGTTCCATAGTTGAAGATACTCTCAGTATCTCCCTGATGTAAGACCACCATTCAGAATTGAAACGTTGCTTGAAATGGCATTAGCCGTGTTTGGCGACCAGATCTGAATAGCCAGGTACTTCCCCGCCTTCCTCTTCCCCATCTCCTTCCCCTCCCTACTACCTTTAGCCTCACAACATACCCCAATTGGAGATGCCATAGTCTCACTGCTTCCAGACGGGAGAAGTTGGGACTCTTGTGCGGTATTCGTATTAAAAAAAAAGAAAGTATGATAAATTCAACGCTTATAACGGAGACTTGAGACTCCACAAAAAGTCATTCAGAATCGTACGTTGCTGGAATTTGCTTTATCCGTGCTCGGAGACAAGATCTAGACAGCCAGATACTTTCATCTGACAAACCCTGAAAGAATCTGCAAAACCTCCTTGGTTGAAGTAAATATAAAATTTAATAGCATTTCTATTTTAAGGTTTTGTTTTCACAATCAGCATCTATTTATTAATTGCTTATAGATTTCCCATTCCTGCACACCCGAGACTTGTTGAAACACGAATGGGTGGTGTTTCCCACCCCCTGGCCCAGTTTGACTGACAGAACTCCAACACTCAGCCCACCCTCACCCCCACTTGCTACCCCCTGTCGTTAAACATTCACACATTTCCAGATAACATTGTGTAACGATTAGCTATTTGATATTGAAAACAAATTACTGTGATCACATATTATGATAGATGATACATGGTAGATATATTATGATAGACTGGATTAGCGATTGTCAACCTTTTTGAGCCTGCGTAACCCCTTGACTCTTACTACAAATTTGTTGTACCCCATTCCCTCTATCTATCTTGTGTAAACGTTTAATGAAAGACATGTTTCATTTGTAATTTTTTAATACTCTCATTATTACATGAATTTAACAATCAAATCACACAAATACAATTAATGCAATTTTATACAGAGTGTGTGTAGGCACTTCGGTTATTGCAAGTCGATACGCGTAATTTGATATCCATAACGCCTACTTTCCTGTTCCAAAAAAGACTTCTACCACTGAGCCACTTTCGTCACCGACAATCTCAAAATGGTCCAGGGAGCTAACCGCTCAATTCACAACTCATGCTACTGAGCCCATTCTGCTCTTAAGAAAAAAAAGGGTGTATTAAGATTTTGTATGATTAAATATTGTCGAAATTAACATTGACACAGGAGGCCCTGAGGAAAATAATTCCCCTCAGGGCCTGTCATCTTTTAGATGTTGTATGGGAGATCTTTTCAGAAAAGGCAGCAGAGGTAATTCTGGGAATGAAAAAAAGTATGAGGGGTTAGTAGGAATCTGGGGGTCAGTGTGTCCAGGAGTAACAAACGTATGATTCCAACCCTCCCACTGCGATGCAAGACGATGTTCCGAAAGAGTACTGCTAGAGAAATCAAGAAGTCTCTCTCAACCGGTCTCTCCTGATCCGGCCCGCCATGGAGTAGGTGGGCAAACGCATTCGATGGTGGTTATCCAATAAATGGTTCCCGGGGCGGCGGTACCCATACCCGCCTCCATTCTAAAAATAAATAAAATTATTTCGATACATCAATTAAATCAATATCACGATGTTCTATGAATTACAAAATCTTCTCCCACAAATATTTATAGATATTTTAATATATTATTGTAATCACCCAACTTTATGACACGTGTATCACCAAGTTTATAACTTATTAGCAGTCAGACTATTTTGAAAACAATATAATGTACACATTTCTACTATTCTAGGAAAATAAAGCTTCATATTTCAACAGTACGTGTGACAAACAAAATGGTGTCACAAAAGTATCTAAAGTACCTATTATATGGGAACCATATACAGGCACGATTCCGCGTAAAATAATCACAAAACAGCCAACGATTTAATCTTAAGTGAGTGTAATACAAAACCGTCATCAGATCACGATCACACATACATACACGCGACTCTTCACCCCCGTACCTATACATACACATCCTTTCAAGTATACCCCTTGTACAGGGGTGGTAAATACGTCCCGGCATTCATGTTTGAACTTTTAAAGTTCATTCGAAAAAAAAAGCGAAAATTTAATTTGATTATTCGACCTATACAATCTATATAAACTACATATCCATACCTAACCCAAGCTCGTTGTTTTGTATCACCAAATATCACACAATTGACTTAATTATTATTTTTGATACATGTATAATCATTGAACATTGTCCCGAACCCCCACGGATTCGTCGTCATCGTTTCTGGATTATTCTTCGTTTCAACCCTTACTTACTACTGTTTTTGATAAGTTACACGCTGCATAATTTGGCCATCGTTTTTCGATATTTTGTTAAATTAAAAAAAATTTTATTCAAAAAATTTTTTAAAGAATTAAAACAAACACTTTGTATTTTAACCACGAATTTATTATTATTTTTTTTTTATATATCTACCGGTTTCGCTTTGACCAAGCTACATCAGGATATAATAATAACTAAATACTGAGGCAGAGTTATCAGTTATATATAAGTTGAGAGACAGAGAAAGAATATTACAAAAAAACCTAATTAAACAGAGATAAATTAATTTGAAAAAGCTACAAAGGCTTAATTTTTTATTTGAGGCCAAAATACATTTTTTTTTTTAATTTTTTTAATCAATTGGTAAACAAATATATGTGCTATTTTATTTATTAAATTTGTGTTTTAAATCTCAAACCACGTGCCATTTAAGGATTCAATATTTCATGATTTTAGAGACTTTGGCAAATTTATGTTAGTTTGTAATAGTCTCGCCCAACATTCTATGCAAATATAATGAAATATAAAAAATAAAACATTGTAATGAAAGCATTTTTTTTTTGGACTGAAATTTTATATTTGAAGCGATAAATTTGTGTTCAAACGTAAATCTTCGTTTTTAATTTAATTTAAGCCAATCAAAATGCTTTTAACAATTTTTTATTTTATATTTCATTATATTTACGTAGTAGGTGGGGCAAAATATATATTTTTAATAATGATCGTTTATTCACAAATAATTGCCAAAGTTAAAAATCAAAATTACTTATCTTAAATAAGAATGAATTATAAGAACAAAATTTTAAATTACTCTCCAAAAATGATTTTATTACATTTCTTTATTTTTTTAAATTTTATATTTCGTTATATTTGCAAGGAATGTTGGCTAATATTAATTTTTTGATATTTACCATTAACTCACAAAAATTTGTCTAAATGTACAAAACTTTGGATATATTTTTTTTATTTTTGTTGCAAAGGTTTCACGATCATTTTCTAAAGAATTTAATTTTTCACATTATACAATAAAACCACTACCGAAAACTGAAACTTTGAACTTTAAACAGTTTTTATATTTATAGGCCTGATACTTTATTTTTTTCTGGGCTTATAAAAAGACTAATTAAAAAAATTCTTGATTATTTCAAATATGTGGTCTGCTCGCAGTATTTAAATAAATCATCTTAAATATTTCTAAGCAATCTAATTTTCAAACCAAAAACACGCGATTTGGCATTACTTGGTGGTGCATCACCTTAAATGGCATATATAGTCTTTATCGCGTTTCACCCTGTTTTGCGTGTCAATATTTTTACATTATATGTTTTTATATCTTTCATCAAATGCCAGTCACCCTGTATAAACTCTTATACGCAATAATACATGTGTATAGTCTTCCTTTCCTACTTCGAGTTGAAAGAAGAGAGGAAAGGAATGGGAACAAGGAAGAAGGTAAGGGGAAGTATCGTGTATAGAAGAAGAAGAATAGGCGAATTAATTATTGTTAATTTTGAAGAAGGTGACAAGAGGGGGTTGGGAGGTTTCTGCTTATTCGGGGGTGGGTTTGGTCATATGTCATAATATGTTACCACGTCAGAAAGGAAGGAAACCAGATATTGTATGAACGAACGATCGTGAAAACTAACTTCAATGTATTGTGCGTAGAAATATTATTTATAAGTAGGGAGGCGTACGTATTTGGTGACCGGACAACTCAAAATGAAATCAGTTCAGAACCTTGTTTGAAATTTCATTAAACGTGATAAAAAAAATATATTTAAAAAATTAGAATATGTGCTTTTCGAAGAGGTTGATATGCTTCTAAGTAGGCATATTTAGTACCTTATATTTAGTGAATAGCAAACTTACCAGAATAAAATATTATTGTATTTAAAAATATGTTGGTACTCGTGGGAGATTTATTGTAGAATGACATAGTTGAAATATCAATGGATTTCAGTATATATTTTTTAGTGCGTTCTTGTCATCCATCACAATTTGGGAGGCGGATATAGGTACCGCCGCCCTGGGAACCATTTTTTGGATTGTAAAATAATTTACATTAACTCCACCCAGGAGGCCCTGAGGAAAATAATTTCCCTCAGGGCCTATGTCATCTGAGATGACGTGTGGAGGGTCTTTTTGAGGAAAGGAAGGAATGAACATTGGTCTTGAAGATACCTATGTTGTAGGAAGAAGGAAACAC
Organism: Glyphotaelius pellucidus; assembly: GCA_936435175.1. Lineage (NCBI taxonomy): Eukaryota > Metazoa > Arthropoda > Insecta > Trichoptera > Limnephilidae > Glyphotaelius > Glyphotaelius pellucidus. Next base: position 10,521,386 of record OW386556.1, read on the forward strand.
AGAGGGCGGAAAATCATTCCACAGCCGAGCTGTTGAATACAAGAACGAGTCGAAGAGGCGACCCATTCTCATGTAACAAATGTCAACCTTGTACGTATATTGGGCACGCGTTTGGCGTATTTCCCGACTATACACCGGTGCTGAAGGGATCAATGACGCTAGTTCCTCGGAGCATCTTCCATTGAAATACCGGTAGAACAAGGATAGCATTTCCACCCGACGCCTGTGCTCTAAAGATAGCAATCCGTCTGTTAAGATGGGAGAATTTATTAAATGGACCGCCGTTGATATATATTTCTAATTTAACTGAATTTGTATAATTTAATTACTTTAATTTTAATTCAACAACGATATTTAAAAAATCCTCTGTAAACTTCACCCGACATACATAACAAGAACATCCATGGCGGCTGAAATAACACAAAAAAATCTATACTATGTACGGAGTTCTTATCACAAATAAATAAATAGCCAACACTTCACAGGGATACCCGGGTTCTTTCATGGGATGAGGTTTGTCTAGGTCTTGGCGGCGAACCTCCGGTCGGACTCCCTCGACCCTTACACCGCAGTGTGAGGGACGGATTCATACGTCCTTCACCCCTGGACACATTGATCCCCAGATTCCTACACCCATCCATCTTACCTTTTTTCTTCCCAGAACTTCCTATCCTTCCTTTCTCTAAAAAGGTGCCATAGGCCCTGAGGAAATTTGTTTTTCCTCAGAGCTAACTTTAAAAAAAATCATATTTGTGATGTTAATTTATTTTTCTTTTTTACAGGTAAATAATTCGGCGCAATATATTTATTGGTTGATACAAATTGGGCGCGAATAAAAGGTAAGTGTTTTTTTATGTGCTAGTTTTTGAACCCGCAACTTCTGGTTCCAAAGAATCACGGGTGCTGTACATTGTGTAAAGACTAAAAACCGTTGGCTCTAGTTGTTGAATTTTGGTTTATTTTAACAGGACGCCGTTGATTTATGGAGTAGTTTTTTTTAAACACCTACGTCTAAGTATTTGAATTTTGATTTGGTTTTCTTGAATAAATAAATGAATCAAATAGAATCTTGGAAGTGGAAATTCACCCACATCCCGACATCCGATCGAGCTTAAACTCGGCAGATAGACTCTTTGTCGATGACAAAGCGTTATGTCAACTTTTGATGACACTGTTGCGCACACACATTTTTCTGAAATTTGATGTAATTATATTTTTTTTAAATTGCAGCAGATAATGAATGAAATAAGTGGCGATACTATCCAATTGGGATTTGACTTAGGTGCTAGCGGTCCCTGGGGAAGAAGTTTCGATTCTCAGTCATTCCAAAATTTTCTTTTTTTTCTTCGGTTACTAGCCGGCCCAACAGATGGCACAAGTATGTCGAAAATTTAAAATAGACTACTGAAAACAGCTGTCTATAAAATTCAATATCTCCTGAACAGTTTCTCCAAATTAAACACCAATTTCGGTTGTTGATGTATGGGTAAGTTGGCAAGTAATGTAAAACATTTCTGCGTCGTACGTAACAGTGTTCGAGTTCAATGACTTTGAACTCGAACAATGCTACTAATTTACTAATTAGAACTTTAATTTAATAATTAGAACTACTTATCATATATTATCAGACAAGCGATGAAGTAGGAAAGTTCTAAAATTATTTTTGTACTAATATTTTTTTATTCGAATTACCTATTTCTTTGGTTCAAATTATTAACAGATGCTTTGATGAATTATTATAGTGAAGATACGTCTTATCTTGATAATGGCGATGACTCATTTGATCCAACACCTAGTTATTTACAGTATCACAAGCATCCTTCTGCGTCTTACATTGCTTATTTCCGTTCCATCTCTATGATTGCGAATTATCATTTTTGTAAATCAACATGTATATACCCCCGCGGGTATTTCCTCCCCCTTCACCCACCCCACTAATGGGGGCTGCTAGAGAGGGTCACGTGACACCCGAATCCTCCCCCACTACCCTGTACTGTGTCCAATAATCTGAACCATCCCTTCCCCCTATATTAGTAGATGATACTGTACGCTGAATACGTACGTGAATTTTTATTTATGAACAATGAAAATTTTCCATAACCGGAAATAAAATTCGTTGGTCCGCCATTTTTTTTTTCTTTTTAGATATCAAAATTTCCCTATGTGGTGCCATAAACACATATAAGTCTAGATTCTTCATAAATTTTTATTTTATTTTTTTGATGAACCGTATGGCTTAATCGCTGTCAACCACCGAGCAGCAATTTTGATGGAGTACCCTGTTGAAAACGGCGTACACCGCAAACCATGCTTTAGATTCGTGTACAAAAATTTATCTCTCCTATCCTATATGTACATATTGATTATGACTCGTAATTGAAAAAATTCCATTCGTCGTTTGTTTGAAAATAATTACGGAAAATACACCTCTTTACCACCCACTCACAGTGGGCTGGCCCCTTAAGACGGGTATACAGAGACAGGAAATTTCCTCAAACCTCCAATATTTCTTTGATAATAGATATTTTAATCCCATTTTCCAAATTGTCTATTCCAATAAAAAATAATCGGCCGTTACTAAGTTTAATTGCCACCGACGATTTTAACTCAATCCAACTTAATTAAACAATCACTCTAGGCTGATTTTAATTAGAATTTGAAAAGGCGAAGTGTTTTTTTTGCTACTTCAATTCAATTTACGTTTTTTACGGCCGTGATCACGGGTAGGGGGCGCGGGGAGAAGGTTGTTCTTATAGACACTTTTTTTTATCCTACCCCTGTCAAAACTTTCTCGGCTTCAGTTTTCTTTAACAGGTGAAAATATATACACCCAAATTGATTCAAAAAGTTTATATTGTTTTGGTGGTGTTATAGAGTTTTTGATTTTTGTCAATGGTTATTTGAATTCCCGTAAAGAGGTTTTTATTTTTTTCAATTTTGGTAGTTCACCATTTTTTTTTTTGTAATAAACTAATGTTATTATTTAAATCTAATAATCCAGTTGGAAAGTCATTTTATAATATCATGGGAAAATGATAAACCTGTCATTCGTTTAAATTACTACATATTTACGAAGTTCGTAAATTATTTGCTTATATTATTTTATGTAATTAATATGCATATTTTATGAATTGTTGATGGGCTTTCTGACGTTCAGAATTGATTTTTTATTATTATTTAGAACCTATATATTTTTTTAAGATATGAATACCGCACAAGAGTCCCAACTTCTTCCAGCGTATTATGGCGTCTCGAATTATTATAGTATGTAGAGAAGCTGTAGTTTGTTGGGTGGGGAAAGAGATAGGAAGAGTAAGGTGGGAAGTACCTGGTTATTTGGATCTGGTCACCGAACCCGTCTAAATTCATTTCAAGCAACGTTATAATTCTGAATGGTGGTCTTTTACCAGAGCTATACTGAGAGAATTTTCTATTATAGGGGCAATTAGCGGCAATTCCCATTATAGCGGCAATTCCCAATCTCCTCACTGTCATTCTCGTTTATCTCCTCTTTAGGCCTCACAACGTCCCTCAAATGGATATATAAATTTTAATCACTGAAGACAATTAGCATCTAGGAAGATGTGATCGTTTTTTTCTGATTTTTCTGTTTCAAATTTTCGTCTCCAGTGATTAAATATTACAATTTTAGGCTTTACTCATTAAGTAAAAATAAAAATAAATGTTCATCGTAGACTCGCAGAAGAGTCAATAGATGATTATTTGATAATTTATCCAAGGCTCTATCTAGACAACATTTAGCTCGATATGCCCCACCCATACAAAAAAGCTTCGAATGGTCCACAATATTCCAGAACATTCCACAACATTCGAGAGCGTTCTGGAATGTTCCACAATGATCTGGGATGTTTTCAAACGTTCCAGATTATTCCCAAATATTCCACAACATTCAAGAACGATCCGGTTGTTCTGGAATGTTGTGGAATGCTCTCGAATACGCTCGAATTTTCTGTACTGTTATATAAATTCCTAGAGGGCGAAACTTATGTCTTCAAAAGCACGCCCTTCAAGTAATAACTGGAAATTTCGTAATGGATGGGGGATAGATGGCTACTATACCATATAACCTCCTTGGTCGTACTCGGACTCGTTACTTAGTTTCAGCGGCGCGCATATTGTTTTAAACTTTCTTTTATAATATACATTGATTATTTAATTGTTTAGAAAGCTTAGTCACATCACTCCATTTTTTCCCACCCTCGCTCCTTCTTATCTTGTCCTCGGCATTCTTTCATCGCCGATGGATTCTAATCTTCCGGAGTTAATGGCCTTCTTATTTGTCACATCTCAGTGTCAGGCCTGCCCCAACCCACCCCCAAATCACCCCGTACCACCCATCACCCTCTGGCGCCTCCTCCGCCCCTGGTAGATCTGCAATATCTACATGGTAGCCTGGCCTCCTTCCTCATCCCTATCTCCCCCGTCATCGGCCGAGTAATCACATTAATAAAGTGACATCCAAACAGCATCCAGCAGTTGTAAGTATCGGAATTTACAAGAAAGAAGTAATTGCGAGAGTTTGATATTTTTAATGGACATCTTGTCGGAGGAAAGTTTATGTTTTTTTAATGTCGCTTGGAAAATGTACGTTTTTCTGGAATGGTGGTTATTTAATGATTTAAAAAATCGTTATGTATTCTAGAAATATTCCGGAAAATTAGGTGACAGTGCTGAGTGTACAGATTGCTGAAAACTTTTCTTTATTTCAATGGTATGTGTCTCGCCGCCCAAGGAACCGTTTTTTGAATAACCAACACTCGCCATAGGCCATCTCTACGTTTGGTGACTAAGCAAGGGTGCCCGGGAAGGGGTGTGTTATCGCAAATAAATAATGTAGTCTAGATTTACTGCGATTCAAAGAGTGGACTGTATTTCAATTTGTTTTCTGGACTTTGATGCTGACACAATATACGGAATAGTAATATGGGATTGGGCAGGATCTGACTCACCAAACGTTGCTCTCTGGGATGATAAATCCTTTTCTTGGTCGATCTCGCGGTCCTGAGGGGCACCACTAGCGCTTATCACTGCACAAACACTTGAGACATTAATTTTTCAATTAATTAAGAACTGAAAAAGCAAGGTGACAGCACAACAATAAACAATAGACTTCATTGACAGTTGATGTTGAATGCATCGAGAGACCACCGTGGATCATTGCACAGCACACAACAGTAGATTTGGTCGATATTTTTTTTTTTTACATGAGCTCCACACAGGAGGCCCTGAGGAAAATGATTTCCCTCAGGCCTATGACATCTTTGGGGATGCTGTGTGGAGGGTTTTTTTTTTTTAAGGAAAGGAAGGGCAGGAGAGTTCTAGGAAAAAAAAGGGTTTAAGGGGTGGGTAGGAATCTGGGGTTCAGTCTGTCCTGGTCATCCGCCTCCACGACCCAGACAAACCTCACCCCATGAACCCGGGCACCCCTGCTAAATCACCTAACGTAGCGAACCACTTGGGGTGACATATGGCAGAGGTGTTGGTTATCCAATAAAGGTTCCCGGGGTGGCGGTACCCATTCCCGCCTCCCAAAATATGATTAAGAACTGAGGGAGCAAGGTCACAGCACAGCACATAAATTATTATTGTCATTTTGTCACTAGTCTGGGTATTGTCGTTAGCTCGGGAAAGTTTATGTGACTAGATAGGATAGGTATGAATGTAAAGGTACATATAGGGAAAGGTATGTATATTTGCATCAACAGGGTGAGATTTGTCTAGGTTTTGGTTGTGGGTGATCTATCCTTGACCTCCAGCCGGACTTTCTCGACCCATCAGTCGTGTCGGGTATTTTTAAAAAAAGAAAGAAAAAGAACTTCTGGAAAGGAAAAAGGTATCAAAGGTGAGTAGGAATCTGAGGATCAATGTGTCCAGGTATCCCTCCACCTGGGCTGCAAGGCGATAAGTCGAGAGAGTCAGGCTGGATAGGGCAAAATGTCTCCCTCAACCAGTCTCTCCCGATCTGACCCGCCGCGCAGTAGATGTGCAAAAGCATCGCCAAATCTCGGCCCGCGCATTGGGCGCCCCTGCTAAGTCAACAAACGTAGTGAATCGCTTGGGGTGACCTTTTGCAGGAGTGTTGGGTAACTAATAAATGATTAGCGGGGCGGCGATATCCACACCTGCCTCTCAAATTGAGATTTTATTGGTCGTGATATAATTATTTATATATCTTAAATGAAAGTAGGAAAATAAATTACACGAAAAATAAAATATATGCATACATACATATTATGGCAACATTCAAAACACTTTTATCTTTGTATCATTACGTAAAACATTCATAAATTAAACCTCCCTTATTCTTAAACTACCCTCGAAGAATTCAAAAATTCGACTTTTCCTCTAACTACCTGATTACTGTGAAAGTGATACCCGTTTTTTTTTCATAAGTTATCCTCCCCACCCTCACCGCCACCCCTCCCGACGCGATGGTAAAAAGGTCACCCCACCTCTGGTAATTGAAATGCTTTTAATTTTTCTCATCCCCCGATTCTGTTTTCCATACAAAGTGACTTAATACTTATGATGAAAGAACTGAAAAGGTTATGCTTTTTTTCTAAGCAGTGAGAAGCTGCTGTGTTAAATGTTATTGTTGAGAGAATTTAAATAATAGAGTTCATTTGTTTATTATCCCAAAACAATTCCGAAAAAAAAGTTCGCCGAAACAAATAAATTCCGTAAAAGTAGGTACAAGTGATTCGCTACTTTTGGTGGCTTAGCAAGGGTTCCCGGGTTCATGGGGTGAGTTTGTTTAGGTCCTAGCGGCGCTTGCGTGGCGAGCCGGATCGGGAGACTGGTTGAGGAAGTCCTTTTGACCTCTCCAGCTGAACCCTCTTGACCTATCAACCTGTCCCATTGTCTTGTCTTTATTTTGTCATACTAACACATATCTTGTATTTCCCGCTAAGCACTTGCATACTGCTTACTAACAACGTATGCAGGGACACTGGAGTTCTAGATTCGTTCTAAATTAAATGTAGCTTCGTTCTTTCAAAAAAATTAGAGTCCTTGCGAGAGCCTTGAAGGAGTAACCATCTGTTACTTATACCAGGATAAGTAGTGGATAAAGTCCAATGACCCATCGCCTTGTACCTTGTAGGAAGGATGGATTTATACGTCTGCCACTCCTGGATACATGGATCTCAGATTCCTACCCACCCCTCGTACCTTTCCTCTTTCCCAGAACTTCCTCTCCTTTCTTTCAATAAAAAAAACCCTCCACACAGCATCCCCAAATTTATTTATATATTTATTTATTTTATCAGGTTCTCCATAAAACAGTTATACACCAGAATATTATTGGGAAGATTACAAAATTTAAAGAAAAAAAAGTATGAGGGCAGTTTCACTATCTTGTGACGTATGTCAAAAGATAATTACTGAATTTTCTGTAGGTGACATTGAAGATGACGATGTTTAATACAGATTCTTTTAGCAGTTGAATTGCTCTGTTTAATGGCGCTTTTTGATAGGAAGTTCTCGCTTTCGGAGCATAAAAAAGTGTAATATAGGCCCTGAGGGATTTCTTTATGTAGGAGCTACTGCAAAAAACCAATGATTTTTTACAAATTTACCTACCTTTGATTTGTTTAAAAGATCACCTAACGAAAAACTCTGATAAATAATAGTCATCCTCCCCCCTTTTTAATACAAGATTTTACCTACAAAGTGACATAATAATACTGTGAAGTATTTCAGAATTTTCCATCACGCGGGGTGTGATCCCCACCCTGGCGATTTTTTATTAAGTATCACATTTTTCGGCGCTTTAAATTCGAAAAATCCTTACTAATCATATTTGGAAATTTCTAAGACGTTAATGATACGAAAATATGTATATTCGTTATTTAGTCCCTCGATGATTGCGACATTGAATTTTCGCCCGTGATTTTTTGACGGAATTAAATTATGATTGAGTTTGTTAAAATAGATTGCGCGATACAAACAAAATCATAATAACGTTTTTTTTTTGTTATTGTTTTTGGGGTGTTAATAATAACGTTTTCTTTATTCTGGAATGTGGAAAAGTTTGGGCAATCTCACACATTCCATAGAACGTGCAAATACAAACAAGTTGTAACTGAATTTTAATAGAATTACTATATAAAATAAAAATAAAATTGAAAGACAGATTAGTGTATCTAAAACCGGTACATTTTGCATCGACTTGGCTTTTTCTTTGTCGCTATTAATCCATTGGATTTGAAGATTGTTGGTTAGACATAAACTATATCACAAAGCGGTTGTTTGGCTGTCTCTATGTGCTTTCAGAGATACTAAAATGTATTGTGTCCATTTGAACTGCGAATAGACCACCACAGACTACAGATATCGTTGAAGCGTCCTTTTTAATGCAATGTGAATTATGCAGAATGTTATTGTAACATAGAAACATGAAAAAACTGCCAATTTACTGTAATATTTAATCATTTTGAATTTTACTCTCTCCGGATCAACTTGATAACCTAATTGGTGTTTTATCATAAAATCTTATAATATAGTGCACCATTTCTAACGTGTGGAAAATAACCAAAAGGCCGCCTATGCAGCAGACAATCGCTCTGTAAGGTTAGTTTATTTTATTGTACATTTAGAGCAGTACCTACCTACTGATTTCCATTCTTTTGGTATGTTTTTGTCTGCGAGCAAATTCATTAATCAAATATTTTTTTAAGGTATTATGCCCAGCGAGTTTGTTATATGTTATATATGACGTTTCGATTCTGAATGGTGATCGTGGGTGATTCTGAGAGCATCCGCCATTCTGACTGCAAAATTTAGTTAAACATGTCGTTCTGTAATAGCTTGTATAGAATTTATGATAAAAATGATTATTATTTTCTCTTTATCCTTTCGCCCGATGCGATTATCGCAAGCATTGTCTGAGGGTACATTTTCCGTTAAAGAAGACCTGCACACTCTCCCGGTTTTCTTAATTTAAATTCCCAGCTACCGCCTCCTGGCGGACGAGCCGCGAGCTATAAATAATCGAAATTATTGCATTAAAAAATCCATCTAGAAAGTCAAAGCGGCCCATTATGATGCTTAGCCGCGGCGCGAACCCAAACGACGCAAGCGCCTGCGCGGCGGAAAACTGTACTGAAAATTTTAAAATGCATCTTCAAGACGCGCTCGAAGTTTAAAACTTCTATCAGACCTCATCAGAAGCGCCAATTTGTATCAACCACACTAAAAATACTGCGCAGAATTATACAGCTCTTTTCAGAACGAGGAAATTTCATATTGAGACTTATTGGAACACATAAAATCTCCAATCCTGATTTCTCAAGATCACGTAAGTAAAATTCACACTCAGCTCAAAATGTTTTCATTAAAATGCGGGGTATTATCACTAGATATTTTTAAAAACGTGCGGAATATTTGAAGTTTCCAGATTCCGAATGTGGAAATAAAAATTATTAATTTAAACATTTTCATTAAAATAATTCATTCATTTTAAAAGAACGTAACGTTACTGGGTACTAAAAAAGCTGCCACCGGAACCCGGAACTGCCCCTATAAACGTTGACTTGTGTGACGTCACAAACGCTCTCCGCACGAACGTAACGTTTTAGCGGCAAATGAAAAATTAATGTTTTTTAAATCGTTATAGAAAATCTATTCGTCAGTATAATAAATATACTAATTTCGATTGTTTGTGCATGGGTAACGTGAAATATTCCTGCATTATGCGTGACATTATTCAAGTATACCTATCATTTGAGACAATCGTTAAAGCAGGTACGATAAAAATTTTACCAATTATTTATTCAAAATATGTATTTGTTTTGTTCAAACGTTAGGCAGATGTAGATAATAGAGTGAAGATCTTACTGAGACGTCGCGCGTGGGTTTACTGAACTAGGTCCAATTTTGGAAGCAGGTATGGGTACCGCCGCCTCGGGAACCATTTATTGGATAACTAACTCCCTGCCTTGGACCATCCCAAGGGGTTCGCTACGTTTGGTGACAAGGTTTGTCCAGGTCTTGGCGACGGATGCGTTTGAATACCTGTTGCGTGGCGGGCTGGATCGGGAGAGACTGGATGAGAGAATACTTTTTATGTTTCCGGCCGGACTCTTGATCCATCTTTTTGCACCGCAATGGAAGAAGGATATATACGTCCGTTACTCCTGGACAAATTGACCCAGATACCTACCTCTCATTCCTTTTTTCTTCCCAAAACTTTCTCTCCTTCCTTTTCCTAAAAAGACCCTCCACACAGCATCCCCAAAGATGAAATTATTAACTGTTTTCCTCTGGGCCTTCTGTGTGGAGCTACTTTGACACCTGGAGTTACTGGGACATACTTTAGCGGGCCTTTCATATATCTATTTCATTCATACACACATATCCTTTAAATGGCTTTCCTTTTCATAAGCGGTGCAACATTTTTTGTTCTTTTTTTTTTTACTTTTTTATTGTTTTCTAATTTTTTTAGAATGAAAAAAAACACAATAAAAACATCCTTTTTCTTATTATCTATGTCTTTTTTAAATGTGTGTATTGGGTCGCACTTTTCTATGCAATGGTTCATTTCTTTTCGTCTTGCTAAGAGCTCAAACTCCTTTTGAGTCGTTCCTCTATCGAGTCAGGTAATTTTTCCTCTTTAATATTATGGGAAACCGTTTCGCTCCGGAGAGCGGCATCTCTTTACTCCTGTAATTTTATTTTTTTAAATATAGCATATAATTTTTTACGTCAAAGGCCGCCATTTTTCCTTTATTATCATTTTCGCTTGTTAGAGGAGATGGGGGATCCTTGCTTCGGGTGTGTTGCGTTCTCTTATATTTATTTTTTGTCCGGTGAAACATAATAACAGTTTTAATGGATGCACAGTCGAAGAGGCGTCTCGAATTGAAACGGAATATCGAGTTACGACATCGTTGTTTTGGAGTATTATGCAAATCTATCGTATCGTGTTATTTAGTCATTTTTTATTATTTCATTCGTAGATTCGTTAGGTACGTTGTCGTTGATTACCCGCTAGTAGTCTAAATTGAGTTCATTTTTTTATGTGATAACCGCATAACAGTCCTAAATGTTCTTAATCGCTTGGAGCGAGTGAGATTATGACATCCCCAATTGGGGTATGTAGTCGGGCTGAAGGTAGTGGAAAAGAAAAAGGATATAAGGGGAGGAGGAAGGTTGGGAAGTTCCTGGCTATTCAGATCTGGTCACCAAACACGTCTTAAGCCATTTCAAGCAACTTTTCAATTCTGAATGGTGGTCTTACACCAGGGTGTAACTGAGGGTATCTTCTTCTGTGGAATATGTCGCAAATTTATCTTATAATAACCACTGGAGCGACAGCGCAATTTAAAAATTTTTCCTGCGATTGCTCGTGATGATCATTTTGAATATTTTCCGCCCACATTAAAAAAATCATACCTCCGAATTTTAATACGGAGACATACTAACTGATTATAGTTCTATATAGCCAATGAATTCTCCTATCTTTTGTCGATTATCACATATTCGTAGGATTTATAAAAATATTAAATCGTAAACTTCTACTTAATTTATTTCATTTTCCAATAAATAAACAAATAAATTGCTTCCAATTAAGAGAAAAAATTTCAAAATGGCAGCAAAGCAATCAGAGGTATTTTAAATAGTGCCATATCGTGGCAAAAAGCGCTCCAGTGGTGTAAAATAACGCGATTCAATTAAAAAAAAATTAACTTGCCGGGATTTGAACCCGCGATCTTCGGATTGCTAGTCAAGAGCATTAACCCTCTACCACGAAGGACGTCTATCTAATGAAAGCTGTGTAATGAGTGACTGTGTTTAATAACCTAAAAGAAGTGTGTTGTGGGCGTGGGATTTGGAGTAAAAAAAGGTTTTAGGTAAAGCCATTCAGGCAAATTTACGATTCTGATTGTCATTTCACTATGGCTATCTATTTATTTATAACGTGGTGAAAATTTAGATTATTTACATTTATTTATTTATATATTCATGACTTGAAGGTTTTTATATCTATACAATACCATAAGTAAGTTGTTGCACAAAGGAGTTCAATAAGTGTGTATAATTCGGGAACCATTTATTGGATAACCAGCACCCCTGCCGTATGTCACTTCAAGTTTGTTGACTTAGCAGGGGTGCCCGGGTTCATGGTTCGGACTGATTCGTGGACGGTTTGAAAACTTGGCTATTATGGAGAGCATTAGTTTATATGTTCCCGATGGTTTTCTCCGTCACCGACAGTATAGACTGTTTTATCTTCCGGCTTGCAAAACTAAGTTATGTCAGTCGGAAGAGCAGTCTTGTTGTTAAATAGAATCACTTTGAATATCGATATGTTTAACATCAATGAAGCACAATTTATACAGCAAGCTTTATTGCTGTTAGTCTGATTGTGGTTCATTGATGTTTAAATTGTTCATTGATGTTTAAATTGTTCATTGATGTTTAATTTTTTTAAATTGTTTAAATTATTTAAATTCCCTTTAATCTTAATATTTTATCTATTTTAAAAACGATTTGAAATTTTAATTTTGTTATGTTTTTAATGTGAATAAATTGTATGAAATTGAAAAATGAGGTGAGGTTTGTCCGGATCTTGGCGGCGAATGCTTTGCCCACCTACTGCATGGCGGACGGGATCGAGAGAGACTGGTTTGGGAATGATGAATGGAAAATAACCTCTCCAGCCAGACTCTCGACCCATCGCCTTGCACGTGGAAGGAATGGGTTCATTTTGAGATTGGAGAAATTCATTTTCGAGGCTCTTGGACACACCCCTCATATTCCATCCCAGAATTTTCTCTCCTTACTTTTTCCCTCCCTGTGTGGAACTAATGTAAAAAATATTGTAAATATTGTAATAATAAATATGCATAAATAAATAATAATAAATATTTTAAGAAAATGAATTTTATAAAATATATTATGATAAAACTATACTAACAGACAGAACGATTCGTCATAATAGACCCGATATAGTTTTACATGACAAAATTAAAAAAATAACTTATATCATTGATGTCGCTATTCCAAATTCCTGTAATATTCAAAAATATGTTTCTGAAAAAATTAGAAAATATACAGATTTAGGAAATGAGATTAAAAGAATTTGGCATTCTCGGACTATAAAAATATTACCATTTGTTATTTCGGCTACTGGTATTATACCTAGCTCTCTAATTAAAAATGTAGGCTTATTAGATTTATCAAAGAATCTTTATATAAAGATGCAAAAATCAGTCATATTAAATACATGTAGGATTACGAAAGATTTTTTAAATATTTATACTGAGGGATCGGTAGGATATATCGGTTCAGTTAGGAGTTCTATTGAGCCGAACCCTCTGATATGAAAATATCTAGAGTCGTTGAAGTATTTTCCCATATGGTCTCTGGTAGGTTGACGTGTTGTTCTTGTATAGTTTTGAATTTATTATCCTTATACAATGCAATTACATCGCGTGGATTGACTAGATGATCATTTGTGGAAAAGTGTGTGGAAGGGTTAAATTTTTCCTGTGGGGAAGATTTAACCCGAACATAAAGTCTAGAGAACAATAAATTTTAAATAAGGGTATAAAACACACAGCAATTTGTAGTACGTTTATTGTTATTGATTGCAGAACATAGCTATATTAATATAATGATTAAAGGTGCACATGAACAGGTATACGTAGGTACTACACAAGTGAAGTGTAAAGTTACATTATCATGGAACGTTGTAAAAAGGAGTTCGATTATGTGTGCTAAATGACCAGGGACAAGGAGTTAAGAAGCTCTAAAATTTCCCACGGAATCTTCGTCATCTTTGGAGATGCTGTACGGATGGAAATTCATATGAAAATGGAGTGAACCTGGAGAGACCTCCATCGATATGAAAAAATGTGAGATTGTCCTAGTACGAAGTGATTTCAATTTTTTTTTTGTCTTGGAATAATAACCTAGTTTAACTTTAAAAAATGTTTTTAGTCGATCTCCCTAAACATAAATGACGAAAAAGTAGATGCGTTATTTGCTTACCTACCTCCTTAATTGAGAAAATTATGGCCCCAATCTGCCTCTTTTTCGCTTCTTAACTTACATCCCCACGTTTATCTAAAAAAAGATAATTTTTGCATTAATTTTTTCCACTTATCCGATCTTAAAAGCAATAAGCCATTTGCCTCCGGTGAATAATTGCAAAAAATGCCTTAAAGACCATTACCGTTTAATGACGTTTCTAGGTTGCATCTCAATTTTTTCGCCCGTCTCTTTTTCTCATCGTGGGAAAGACGCAGGAAGGCAAAGGAGAGAGATCTTGTCTGGTTCGATAAAACCACCCTTATTGGGTGGTCCGTGTGTAATAAAAATGAGATTAACCCCTATTTCATAGTGGGCGATATTCCAATTTCGATTATTTTTCTTATGAGGCTTTTTCTTTGAGAAATTTGAGGAGCGTGCAAAGAGTAATATTTTTTAATATTAATGATTATAATATACATTTATCATATGTTACAATTCGTTCACCTTTTCAAAACCTTTCACCTTCACCTTCACAGCCCGAGACATTTCAAATAACTATTTGCATAAGCAAATAAGAACTTGTAATCTTTTTAAGGTAATTTCATCAAAATTCTCCTGGCCTAAAGAGTCCAGTGTTTCAAAATAAATATCAGCTCTACTTTTGCCACTAATCTTCTCATAAATGTAATTTCAATAATAAAGGAGGCTAGTAAATATAATATTAAATCATGCAATGTCCAGTGTTTTAAATATGCTTGCAAAGTCGTATCTTCTACAAGCATAAACTTTCTTATAAAAGTGAGTTTATCGGAAGTGACCTGCCAGGTAAATACATATGTTTTCTGTATCTATTTGTAAATAATAAAATTAGATAGAGCCTAAGAAGCTTTGCTCGCATGGTATTAGGGGGATTACTGTAGTGATTGCAATCAATTATCCCCTCCCCCCTCCTCTCTCCTCTCTCACCCTCCTCTCTCCCGCATTCCATACATTCATTCCCGGTACATTTAGTTTTCAAACAGCTCGCGTGCCACCTAAATTTCATATTGCCAGAGCTCACCAGTAGTAAAAAAAAAAGAATTATCCAAAATGGTGCATTCGTTCGGAAGTTATGCGCGTACAAACATTTCGGAGATTCATTTTTATTTATGTACTAGGATATTAACTACGACGTCTGAAACATCAACATCGTTTCCAACGGCAACGATTTTTTTTCTGACGTTAGGAATAACTCGCCTTTGTTAGCGACAGAAAACGTATAATAAATATAATATATTAATATTTATAATTTCATAACGCCAGAGCTTACCATTATATACAGCTTGTATTACCAAACAAACACACGCAGTTTCGCATTTATAATATTAGTATAGAAGTATAATATATGAGAAGTTGTTTACATTCACAGTCCTTGTCACCAGGGATTCCTGTTCCAATATGGACTGTACTGCATGTACGTTGTGCCGGTATTATACGTTTTCTGCCGTCATAATTTTTAGACTTTCCACGTCTTCATGTTTACTTAGTCCTATTTTGAATTTGTTTTTAAAATTGTTTGTCTTCGTGTTATTTTTGGACCTATATATCCTGTCTACGTATTTATTTATAATTTTCTCAACTTCGTATCTACTTTTTTTACTATATTTTGATGTTGTTTTTAAACTCTATGGTATTTTGAATATAATTTTGTCGCTTGGAATGAACGGTTTTTCTGGCCAAAAGATGAATTTAATTTTAGAATGTTCAGTAGATTTGAGTTTTTGTCCTTGTTATGTAAGTTTTATGATCAGTGATGTACCTACATTTTTAGTAGAATTTTATAATGCTGAAAACATTAATGTTTTAAAAAAATCGTTTAATGGTATTCTTGTGGTTAATTTTGGGATTAATTTTTTTTTATTTTTTTTAGAGCTGCTTCATGTAGGTGTTTGAGACCTAAATTCCAGAAATTTTTTTTTAGAGCTGCTTCATGTAGGTGTTTGAGACCTAAATTCCAGAAATTGTTGAAAGCTCCTGGACAAACCGGTTAGAGCTTTGATTCGAAGCTAAGTTTTAAACCATACTTGCTCTTCCTTATCTCCTCAATCTCCTCAAAACTATTACTGATTGCTATCTTAGTCCTGATCTCTCCGAGGAGTAAAACTGCGGCGTTCTCAAAAAAATTCAAACCTTCCCATTTTCTATTACCAAGTAGGTAGTTCTTGTGACATTGTTTTATACCGTAAAAATGCACTAAAAACATCCGTATGTATCCACTAGCAAGTTGCCAACCGTACGACGAAGAGGAAATGAAAATTGAATCTTAAAACTATCACAACACCCCTCATCCCCCGATTTTTTCCTCCTAATGAAATGGTTCATTTGATTTATAGATCGTTAATGCCCCCCCCTCTTCCCCCCGCCGCTACCACCACCCTTGAACCGGGGGGGGGGGGTGAGACGCGCATCGCCGTCGTAGGTAATTATGCATGTAACTGCGTATCTTGTACGTATTATTCTTCTGCTTAACTGAATTTCCCGGCTTTACTTGGGCATTAATGCAGCCCCTTTAAAATTTTATTTATGTAAAATAAAAAAATTGTTATTCTGCAGTCTGAAGCAGTACAATCATTGGAATAGTGAGCTCTGGCGGAATGAACTTTTGAAAACATTAAATTCAACCGTCAACACTACAAAAACTAGCCCTGTGTCGTAAATCCAACCCCAGGTATTTTATTTTAAAAGAAAATTCGTCGATCTCTACGTACGAAAAAAATCCCTTCAAATTCTGTTTTATCAGAAATATTTCTTTATAATAAAACAGAAATATTTCTGAATATTTTTTTTATCAGAAATGTTTCTTTATAATAAAACAGAAATGTATATATTTTTTTTTTTTTTTTTGAGAAAAACTCTCTTTTTATAACTTTTGAAGGTTATTCCCATCAACGTAATATATCATTGAAGAATTAAGACCATTGTTTTTTTCTGTTTTTTGTGTCTTGTTTTCTTTAATATTTTCATTTAGATTATAAGTGTTATCTTCTTCTTCAAAGAAATATTTCTGTTTTATTGTAAAAAAAACTTAACCATATAGAGAACTTAAAAGGAATTTACATTGAAATTTAACCATATAGAGAACTTAAAATTTTTACAGAACTTGAATTTTAAATTTGAATTTCGAAGAATTCTTCAAATTCTGTAAAATAATCCGTCCTTAACCCTTCGAATAATGAGAAAATAATATCTATGAACTTTTGCCTGTCAAGATTTGCATGCAAAATTCCCGATTCTTGCCATGCATTTTAAATGTTCTTTTTTATTAGTTATTTTGTAACTTTTTTGCAAAAACAAAAATTGTTCTAAAATCAAGATAAAATAATCTTTCCGATGTGTTTATTAGAAATCAATTTTTTTGTTTTTAAACATTAAATTTTTTATATTGAAAATGTAAATTGGCTTAAAAATACGTACCTGGGGATTCCTCAAAAAAATACGTTAAATTAAATAAACTTAAAATTTTAAATACAGATTCTTTTTTATAGGAAAATTTGTAACGAAACTGTTACCTCACTTTTTACAACTTTCATACAATTTTATTTTTAAATTTAGTGTTTGTTACGTCACAAATTGGCGCAAAATAAAATCGTCACTTATGATCGGGTTTGTAAAATATCTAATCAATACAGCTTGTATATTTCTAAAACAATAAGAAGCATCATTTCTTTTGCTCTCTAACATAAAAGAAATCACAAATTTTTATATGACAGGAAGAGAGATATCTAACTTTTAATAATGCACGGTCGTTCTGGGACAATCTGAGTCTCCTGTTATTATAACGGCATATGATGTTTTGGGACAACTTGGGTCTCCTGTGATTAGACGGGTTAACTGTTGTTACCTTACAATTTGTCTGTAAATTTTTATTTAAGTGTTGTAATAGGTACCTCTTTTACTCCCTAGTGAAATGTACACATAACTAAGAAAGATACATATAAACACAATAAAATTAGCCACTCTTTTTTCTATCGTTATGTGCAAAAAATCGTCTATAAAAAATCTATAAAAATGCTCACTTTAAACATTTTTTATGATGTAACTATTATTAACTAATTTATATACTGTCAATCCATCAAATTTTCTTGCATTCATAGGTAACTACTTATGTGATTAATATCTTTATCTTTAGTCATAATGTACAAGGCACAATCTTACAAACCTACAAACTTTGTATTTTATCAAAACTCTTTTGATTATCATAATAATTATTCTTCGCCCTCGCCTTGGGAAAATTGATATGGAAATTTTAAGTATATTACCCCCGCAAATGGTAAATGGAAACCCATCGAATGGCTGCAGTTAAAAATAATTTATTAGTTTCGTTTGGAAATTATTATCTGTTTTTAACTTTTTTATGGGCGGAATAAATCTTGCGAGGCGCCATTACTATTAGAGATTCGGAAAAATCGCCCGTTTACCGATATGATTACAAAAGTGCTTCGCTTGTTCCTCCACAAATTATACTGGTACGTTTTTTTTTTAATTTTAATAAGGTTTTCGCATTTTTGCAATATTTCTTTATCGATCCATTTTATTATCTTAGGAGTGATGTCTAAAGAACTGTCAGTTAATACTTGCGATAACGTCATTTTTTATACGACATTCGTTATTTTAACATGCGATTCGTTATTTTAACATTTTAACATGATGGACACTAGCGCTGTCCGAAACGTTGGCTAAAGAAGGAGGTAGCGTAACACGGCATAACACCCCAAAAGCAATAACGAAAAAACAAAAATGATTCGAAGTGATTTAAAAATATTGATAAGAATGAAGGAATGTACAGCTCAATTGGAAGAGAAGCTAGTCCTGGTAAGACTGTGACTGAGTATCTGTGTGGAGTTCCAGTTGCGACTGTTACATTTTATTTTCTGTTTCTTTGTCTATTTCAAGTTTTGATAAGAGTTAAGGAATGTATAGCTCAATTGGAAGAGAAGCTAGTCCTGGTAAGACTGTGACTACCTGGTAAGACTGTGAGTATCTGTGTTCGAGTCCCAGTTGCGACTGTTACATTTTATTTTCTGTTTCTTTGTCTGTTTCAAGTTTTCATTGGAAGTTTTTGGTGTCATCTTCTTCAATGATTAAATATTACTGATGTTTTCAAGCTTTGTTAAGTTACCTCTAATAAATAGTGTGTGTCTTTCTCGACAAAAAAAATACAATTACGCGGTAGGGTTAATTTTGTTGTGATAAAATGGGGCCTCAGCACGCCTAAGCCACCCAGCAACGTTTTAGATTGTGCTATAAAATATAAAATATCTTACCAAAATAAAAATATTTAAAATTTTAGCACTTCCAAGATATTTTTTTTTTTTTTACAGCTAATACCCGCACAAGAGCCCCAACTGCTCCCGTCTGGAGCCAGTGAGACTATGGCATCCCCAATCGGGGTATGTTGTGAGGCTGAAGGTAGCGGGGAGGGGAAGGAGATAGGGAAGAGGAAGGTGGGGAAGTACCTGGCTATTCAGATCTGGTCACCAAACACGGCTAAAGCCATTTCAAGCAACGTTTCAATTCTGAATGGTGGTCTTACACCAGGGCGATACTAATCGTATCTTCCACTCTGGAACGTGCCGCAAATATACTATATATTATTTTAAATGAATAAATTGTGAAATAACACAAATTAATCAAATAAAATTTATTTGCGCACGCCGGGTTCGAACCCGCGACCTTCGGATTGTGAGTCGAGAGTCTTGCCTCGGGACCACGGAGGCCGTCCCTGTATACTGCTACCTGTCGGCGACAGTCTTTCAGAATATTTCGAGTTATATTTTGTATGTATGTATACGTAGTCTTCGGATAAATTATTCATTGTTCATATAATCTTGATTTTTTTCAGCCTTTTTTCTAGGATTTTCCTATTTATATTAACAAGCGGATTGCAATCTTTAGAGCACAGTCATTAGGTGGGTATGCTGTCCTTGTTTTTTTCGGTATTACAATGGAAAAAGCTCTGAAAAACTAACCTCGTTGATCTCTTCGGCACCGTTGCATGGTCGGGAAACCCACCAAACGCGAGCACAACATATGCTCACGGTTGACATTTGCGCTTCGGGTCGCTTCTACGACTACTATTTCCAAAAAGACTACTACTGCGTTAAAAAGACGCCCCATACACCATCCTCAAAGATGACATAGGGAAAGATGATAGAGGGAAATTATTTCCCCCAGGGCCTCCTGTGTGGAGTCAATGCAAAAAAGGAGATATTATAAAAATTAAAAATTATGAAAAAAAGTTTTTATAAATTCCAACTATTTATTTACATAAAATTAATAATTTTCGGAGCGTATTCCCTTTAAAAATAACCGATTATTTTGCATTCGATGTAGGTAGTACCTACCCTTTCCAGTTTACCGTTGAAGTTGGAAGTTGGGCAGAAGCTGCGCTTTCAATATGAAGTCCCCCGATATTAAAATTCGAACTTTTATTAAAACTGGATTAATACCGCTTGCTCCGGCCGCGTTATTATCCAAAGAAAAAGCATTAAAAGGTGATTTATTCGGCAAGTTCGAGCCAACAGATTGGATACATTATGGGGGCAACCAACCTGTATAGTAACTTATAGTAAGAGAGTATTGCCAGACATTCAAATTGCCGAGAAAATAATATTAAAAGATGAGGAAAAAGGATTTCATTCGTTTGTAGTAATTTGCTTTAATATTTACACTTGTGCAAAGTGTTTAGAGACGTACCCGACTTACTTTAAACAGTGATTCCTTACATTATTTATTTAATTATTTGAATGCCAGTTATTAAAATGAAGTCCCGTTAAACTGCTAGATAGCTTTAGTTCTCTGTACTTGCAATAAAGGAAATAAACTAGATAGTCTAGAATCGTTGGAAATAACCCTAACCGTCTAACTAAAAAAGTAGACCCTTACTTTGTAATGAAAAAAAAATAGAATCATTTTCTAAATCTCCACTCCTAAATCAGAAATGCAACTAGCATTTTAACATAATAAACTCAATATCGATTTTATGTCGTTCATAATATGCTTTGATAAATACCTACATTCAAAAATGCTCAAACTAGTGATGATAAAACTATTAAAATTATGTCATTTTTGTAATTATTTTTTAATCATAAGTATTTCAATTTGGGAGGCGGAAATGGGTACCGCCGCCCCGGAAACCTTTATTGAATAACCAACACCTCTGCCATAGATTACTCCAAGTGGTTCGCTACGTTTGGCGATTTAGCAGGGATGCCCTGTTCATGGGGTGTGGTTTGTCTAGGTCTTGGAGGCGGATGACCAGGACTCACTGAACCCCAGATTCCTACCCACCCCTTAAACCCTTTTTCTTCCCAGAACTCTGCTCCCCCCCTTTCCTTAAAAAAAAACCTTCACACCCAGTATCCCCAAAGAAGACATAGGGATATTATTTTCCTCGGGGCCTCCTGTGTGGAGTTCATGTAAAAAAAAATATTATTTTTTAATAATATTTTAGTAAAATAAGAATTTTTATTTTTTTATTTATATTAATTTGTAAGACCGTAAATAAATAAACAAACTAGAGTATTTTCGTCACAAAACAATTGGCGTGGATCTTTTTTTTACGATTTTATTTCAACTAAAATTAAAATTTTGAAATGTTGTTTTCCCAAATAATGTATTGATTTATTTTACTGCATGTTTATATGATTTGAAATGTATGTTTTATAATACAAAATTTTGTTTGAAAATTTAACAAATCTGCCAACGACCTACGGTAAAACCTTATTGTACTAAAAATAAACATATTTTCTCAAAATTTAATAGTCAATACGTCTAAAATTTGATTTAAAAATGAAAAATTTCCGGTTTTGTCTGGTTATTCCCTCTTAAAGTAATCTGTAAACTCGAGATAATTAAGCCTGGTAATAACCAAATAATTTTACATTCAACAGCCAGACGACATAGCAACAAATAAGAGAGAACCCATATAATTCAATAAAATCCTTGTAGACCACCCTCCCCCATGTTATGTATACAAACCATAGATTAAGAAACAATTGTACTGTAATTGTAGTGTAAGTCTGAAGATGGCCTTAACAGGCTGAAACCGGTTACTGTCACAAATAAATTAATTGAAAGAAAGTTTTATATTTGTTTTAACAAATTATTATCCTATATAGCAGTTTGTCAACGGGTAATTATTAACGAACTACTTTATATGTTTCAAACTTTAGATCTACTTATTATTTTTAACCATTGACATAAGATAATAAAAATGAAAGGTAATAATATATGAAATAAAATAAATAACGAAAACTGCAAAATATTTTTAAAAATTTGATCTCCAATCCATCATCTCTTTACAAAAAATCATATTAATGTATACAATATTTTCTCAAATGAAAATTATAGAAATAAATAAGTTAACATACTAATAATATTATGTTAGAATTAATGTAGATATTGAAACGTTGTTTGTTTAAGTTCTATCACTTTATTTTCGAATATTTAAACAATACACTTATTATTACACTATGTACTTATTCAATACACCTTTATTATAACACTACTACACTTAATATACACTTACTATTACACTTAATATTACACTATACACTCACTATTGCACTGTGTATGTTCATTTTGTGCACAGCTGTTTAGACAATTTTTAATCATGTTTTTGCTTTATATGCCCATTGTTTGTTCTTTTTAGGTACAATAATAAAATATATTAAACTGTATTACCCATGCACAGGCTGCGCCTTAGTGGGTTCCCATTATTCTTATTATTTGATGATATTGTATACATCTAATGTAAAATTTGGGGAAAATAAAGGAAATAAAAAAATAAAAAATGCCAGCTTCTTATCCCAAACTTAACTAATTTACTAACTAACCATCACGCCGTTTCTCCGCAGGGGTAGGCAGAGAGGACGGACCGCCAAACAACTCGATTTTGGCACACACTCCTTGCCTCGTTCACATTCATACATCGTCTCGTACATGCTCTTCTATTATTCTGACTCTTGACATCGCCCGATTCAAGTATCTTATTCACTTCATAACTTCAACCTAAACTTCATAACTTTTTTTCACACACGTTTTAAGTCTATTTTGTTATATAACGCTGTTCCGTGAGATTGAAAATCTATATAACGTATTCTTATACAAATATATACCATATACATTTTATGTATATATGTACATACACTACATACGTATGTATGTATGGTGTGTAGTTGTATCTGAGAAAAAAACATGAGATTCCGGTGAAACAATAATGTGTTCTAAACTTGGCTAGACAGAGTTTTCCCCTGGCGGTGAAAGGCTGCAACTCACTACCATTCCTCATTTTGTGCATACCAGCGACATCTCTTGAAGGGTGGAAACAAATTACACGATATTAATCATTAATCCCAAACTCTTATGTTATTCAAACCTATTTTCAGAGTACTGAATTGTCAAACATATTTATATCGGCAGTGACTCTGTCTGTGAGTGATTTTAACTTTGGTTCAATGAACTCAGATTTGTTTTGAATTTAAGTGTCATTTTCAAAAATTGTTCTATCAGAAATTCAGACAAGCTATGTAGTACCTAGGGTAATACTTTTTTACCAGAAAATTGTACTAAAGTACCTCCTTTTTTAAAAATTGAAACTGATGTGTCAAGAATTTAGACGAGCGATAAAGTGGGTACCTAACTGTAATATTATTTTAATTCTATATTTGAAATATGCCCGGGTTCATGAAGTGAGGTTTAACTAGGTCTTGGAGGCGGGTGGCCAGGACACATTGAACCCCAGTTTCCTACCCACCCCTTGTATCCTTTTCCTTATCAGAACTCTCCTCCACTACCTTTCCTTAAAAAACCCTCCACACAGCATCCCCAAAGATGACACTGGGCCTGAAGGAAATTATTTTCCTCAGGGCCTCCCGTGTGTAGCTCATGTGGAAAAAATGTATTTCTTTTATTTAATTTTATTTTAAGGTTTATTTTGACAAGTAAAGATTTCTTAATTTTTCAAGGGTCTGCGTTTTTCCCATTTTCAAGAAAGTGTTATTTACTAACTAGATTAGTTAACGTAATTTCCCGTAGTTTTTTACAGATCTGCGCTGGTTACAAATAATTGCAATAAATTTGCTCTAAATTTAATATTTCATGATGCAAGTGTTTTCGAAGCCGTTGTTAAAATCGCTATATTTTCAAAATCAAAGGATTATTTTTTTCGTTAAAATGCAATTTATTTAAGGTTGATAATCCGCTTTAAAATATTATCATTGTTTGATCGTAACTCCCGAAGCCGGCAAACCTTTCCTTCGTCGGGTTTGGGGTAACATTTTTACGTGCGGAATAAAAAAACATTGTTTCCTCGCCTATCTATGTAACACCCCTTTTATTAAATTGTAGAATGGAATAACCACGTGCGATTTAACCACCACCCGATTTCATATTATCTATGTAACCCCTCCTCCCCAAACAACACGTGTCATAGTATGTTTAATAAACAGGGTGTTTGGGAACAATGTGTCCTGATGAGTCGCTAAACAGTTGTCAGTTACGATACAACACCAAAAACCAAAATATCAACTTTTTAAGAGTGCTGGTCCTCTCAAAGAAACGCCTATATTCCTGCCAGTCTCTTGCTTTCTCCCTTGCGACATTATTCAAATTCTGTATTTCAAAAAAGAGTTTCAATGAGAAGCCAGTGAGACAATGGCACCCCCAATTGGTACGTTGTGAGGCTGATAGCGGAGGGGAGGCAAAAAATTGGGGAAGAGAAAAGTGGGGACGTACCTGGCTTTTCAGATCTGGTCACCAATCACGGCAACAATCGGTCTGATATTTTATCAGGATGTAATAAGAGTATCTTTTACTCTGTAATATGCCAAAGTAACACAAATTAATCAAATTAAATTTACTTGAGCCCGCCGAGATTTGAAACCGTGATCTCGGAATTTGTAGCCAAGAATTGTAACCACTTAACCACGGAGGCCGTCCAATATATCTAATATCCTATGTCAACATCACGTGGAATGGAACATTGCAATACTCAAGTTGTCGTATTATAGAATATGGTAAGGAAGCAAATTAAATTAACCAAATTTGTCTTAAATCAATTTCCATTGACCTGGATGCCTTTTTTTTACCCGAAAAGTAAACAGCCGATTGGCAAATTCCATCATTTAGTGTAATAAATGTCAAAATAGCTCGAAGGCTGCGTTTACACATGCGAGGTGAACCAAGAATTATGGAGAAAGAACGAAATAACCGCAAGCGGCGTTTCGCACTGTTCCTTTCCCATAATTTGTAGTTCGGCTCGCGTCTCGGTTTGCAAATATAAGCAGCAGTTGATGTGCCAAAACCTTTTGAATCGACCATAAGTTACACCTATATACATACGTAACGCAAAGGTTAAATATATTAATATGCTGGAACAAATCCAGAAAAAATTCCTTGGGTACGTCTATATGCGAATGCACGGAACTTATCCGAGGTTCATGCACCATATAGAGTTACTTGAGGCAACAAATAGATTTAGTTTGGAAACTAGACGTTATGCAAATCTTGCAATTCTTAGTTTTAACATAATCCATGACTATATTGACAGCCCATTCCTCTTGGAATGCTACGGTTTATACGTGCCTGAAAACTTCAGTCGTAGTCGTCGACACGACTTGTTCAAAATACCATATGGCAGAACAGATGTTCTAGCACAGCATAGCATAACAAGAGGAATGGTACTGTTGAACGAAAAATTAAAAACACTAGATATATACAACTCTTCTTTAGATAGCCTTAAGATTTTTTTGTATAATGATCATCTTCTTAGGTGTTAGATTGTCAAAATGAGAAAATTGTACGGTTATTCTATTATTTATCTGTTGTACAATAAAAAAATTAAAAAAAATTAAAATTCACAAAGATTATCCAGATATCGGATTTAAGTTTGTTGTTGTAAGTTTGTTTGTTTAAACATCTTATTTTCTTTTGATTTCATTGATTCTGTTGCTTATATTCTTTATTTTCTAAATACTAAAATGTTGGGGAGACATTTTTATCTTGAATGTAGTTAATATAGGCTTCAAACTTTTTCCAAACCATTGGAAAAATTGGATCATTAAATAACCTAATAAAATCTAGGAATTCCAAACAGGTATTCGAAATTCAGAACGCCGAAGCCCTGAATTCAAATGCTTTTGCAGTAACGGTAAATAGTTTCATAGTTCGAATTTAAAAAAATCTATTTGAATTGAGCGACGTACCATCTGAAAATCCCTGTATAAAATGTAATATCCACATCTTCTGTCCGCGAATTAAAATTGCAGCGACGTACTCGGCGGATAAAAACGCGAGAAAAAGTAAGCACATGTCACGGGAAATTAAAATAAACAATTAAGGGATGAATTTAAAATATTAATTTTTCTCCACCGCCCCCTCAGATATAGAAACGAAACGGGTCCAAAGTGGGAGCCTTGCGGGACGCCGCATTTTATTTTATAATAATAATATCGAATTATACGTTATTATGCCGGTCGCGTACGACGTGGGAATGATATGCGAGAACGAAACGACGGCCGTTCGGCGCAGGGAACTGCGAGCTTTAGAAATTCAATTTTATGTAAATAAGTTATAATTTTTATACATCTATTCGTTTTTAAAGCTTGGGAACCTGGAAAGTAAATTTTTACTCTTTGGATAATTGGTCTACCATAATTCTAACAAGCACATTCGATACGAATGATATAAATCGACATAATATTAACACAACCAAATGTTACCGATTCTTTTAACGACTGAATTATTGCATGGACAACAAAAATAATTACTAAACATCACGGCGTTTCCTTGCAGAGGTAGAAAGAAAGGATAGAACGCCGTACAAATTTATTATTATCACAAATTGTTAACGAATTATGGAAAAGATCTTTACAAGAGCATATATCAATACAAGGCATTAAGAGCATGGCAAACGTGTACTTACGAATTTTAAAATGTGCATTCGGTCAAAATAGTTTATTTTTATTTAATGGTAGTCACAATATCTACAGTAGATACATGCCTAGCGACACAAATAAGTAAGAACACGCATATCTTAACTTACTTATTTGTTCCATACTTACCTAAAACTAAATTATTAAGATAAGCGTTGCCAGATTGTAGATATTGGTATTAGAAATCTCTTTTATCGGCGAAATGCACAAACTTGTTGGAACAGTGCTGTTGTTTATGGTCCTACCACTGAAAGCTCCATTATAAGCTCATTTTCTGTAATAAATGACTTATCTAACAGAAAGAGGAGCTAAAACGGATCTCTCAGCGGCATACCTTTACGTGAAATCGCCGCGTCGTTGTTTAAGCAATCTTGAAAAATTCTTTAATTAAAAATCTTTGAATTTAGTTCCATTTTCAAGTTTTCTTGGTAACGCCGTTCTTTAAAGCGAGCCAATCATTTTAACACAGCGTAGACCTGTGAAAAATCACGGGATATTATAATTGTAGGATAGCCGAAAGTATTTATGAAAAAAATTATGTTTCAGAAGCAAACATTGTCAATGTTTGAGACCACCAGAAATTTACCCTTTGACAGCTCTCAAAAATTTAAACATATGAGAAGCACATTTAAATTAAATAATTATTAATTTATTAAAAATATATTCATTTAATTTAATAAAAAAATTGTGATATTTTTGAAGATAACATCTGTGGATACATTTGTAGAGCCGGTAATTAATTATATGAAATTCCCCCGTTAGAAAAATATAGCAAAGTATGCTCCGAAAATTATTAAAAACACATTTTATTCTCTTATTTAACATGTTATTGCCGTGAAAAACATCACATCGTATCTTTAAATCCCCTCTAATATTCATGTAAATCTACATATCCCTTTCTAATCATCTTCTCCTTTTTGAACGCTTACTATGGAGCCTTAAGGGAAATTATATACCCAATAGCTTAAAACCAGGTAATATTGTTTCATTTAATTAAAATAAAAAAATAAAAATTACCTAATTTATCGCTTGTTCTCCCAATCAGTTCTATTTTTGAAAACGTCACCTAAATTTATTGCTAATCCAAGTTCTAAAGTTCACTGAACCGGAGTTAAAAATAGAATCACACATTTTTTTCATAATTCAAATGTTTATATGATGAAATCACCACACATCACATACTAAGATTGTAATAAATCCAGCTTTTCTATTAGGTATAACGTCTGAACTCCAATAGTGCCAATTTATCAATTTGCGTTTCTCATTTTCCGAGCGGTTTGTCAACCCTTTCCCTGGCTGCTACCTTCGCCGCGAGCCGGCAGCGAACCACCTCATCCCACCCTCCATCTACCCCCTCACCCCGGGGTGGCTACCTCCCCCCTACCTCCCCTCGAGCGCCACAACCAAGTCGCGTGCGGTGGGAATTTATTTTATTTATTTATCCTCCCGTACTGTACTCGGTCATGTTCCTGCTGTAGGGGACGAGAACCTTTTGCTCTCGAACCCGTATAGATATATATCTGTGTACATATTTAAATATATTATGTTTCTAAGATGCTTATATTTTAGAGACTTGCACAGATCTTTCCTTTTTCCAGAACTATATTTATATTGCCCCTCGGTAAAATGATCGTGCTCTTAAATGAACTTACGCCCGATGTCATTTTCACTTGAATATTTTTCAATTCAAAATGTTAATAATTGTAACGTGTGTCGACTAAAATTTTTGTTAACATTTGTAATACATATAAATAGTAGCTAATGTGGATCGTATTAAACCATAATGAACTAACTCACTTTGCAATTTTTAAGTTAGAGCTTTAATTGAGGGCTCCAAATCATAATCTGGCTCTGCCAGAAATAAGATCCAATCAGAGAAAAACTATCTATGATTAGTCGTATTTCTCTGATAGGTTCTCTCTGGCAGTGCTAGATTATGATTTGGAGCCCTAATTTCAAGCACTAACTAAGAAACTGCAAAAAGTGAGTTAGCTCACTATGGTTTAAGACGATCCATATGTAAAGAATAGAAGTGTACAGTATCTCATAACCGACTCACTAGGCTAGCCTGTGTTGAGGCAGTCATTTACCAGGTTGCTTTAAAATACCTATGAATATACCTATTCTTGTGTAAAATATATTCACTCAATAGTTTGGTTGCATTAAGTACTTGGGTGAATGCACCGGTAACGGCCCTATCATTACTTTTGATCCAATTTTTTACACTATCTTTGAAATTATTTTTTGAATCACATTTTTTTTTATTCTCTCTGGAAGAATGTTATAAAGTCTTGTCGCAAGATATCTAAAGTTTCGCTGATCAAAAGCTGTATGTTTTAGAAATGTGTATTCGTTATTGGTTCGAATGCAGCAGTATTTAATCTTTTTTCAAAGTATTTATGTACGGGGGTCAGTCAAAAAGTAATGTCACCTATTTCTTTTCTTCTTTAATTGTCAATAAATGAAAAATGCAATTATATAGGTCGAAAACCAAACTATTTACGATAAATTTTCCACTTTTCAATATAATCCCCGTTCATTTACAAAGTTTTGGTCCATCTTTTAACAGGAGCATGTATCCGAGTTGTAAAAAGCACGTTCCTGCTTCCTAAGGCCATCCGCCATATCCATTTTGCTGGGCGAAAGACATGCTTTAAGTTTTTTAAGAGCTGTGACGAATTGGACAGAATTTATTGTGCATCCTTGCTCCAAAAAAAGAACCATAATCAAAACCTCTGCATCCCAGAACACTGTCCCTATAACTTTATCGATCGCACAGTTTTGAGTTTTTTCGTCCTCGATGAGTTTGTGTGACTGCCACTTTGATTCAGGTTCCATGAAACGCAAGTTTCGTCTCCGGTCACGATTTTTGTGCAATTTCATCGTCGTACACATTTTCAGTCTTTCTTGAATGCGAATAGGCGTTTCACTTTCTGCATTCAAGAATTCAATCACAGAACGCTGATTTATACGATCGTTGATATCGTCCATTTTGCAAGCGACTGCGTTGCTGCCACCTGTTGACGCAGAAAGTTACTATTGCAGTAGATTGTAGAAGAAGGTTTGAGTAATAGAGCCAAATTCAAAATTTTCATTTAACTAACTTTATTTAATTAGAAAAAAATAGAAGGCTTTAGTTTTTTACTGACCCTTATAGTATTGTCGAAGTATTTTCTTTGGAATTATTTTGAGTATCACTTTTTTTTTATTCTATCTGGAAGAATGTTGTAAAGTCTTGTCGCAAGGTTTCTAAAGTTTCGTTGATCAAAAGCTGTAAGCGTTTCGGGAATTTTTACCTTTGAAGTCTTTGTTATTGGTTTAAATACAGGAGTATTTAATCTTTTTTCGATTGTTTTCTATGTCTCTATATAGATGAGTCAAGAATGTTTTTGAGTTTATCTGCCAAACGTCAAACACATTATTAATGTTCTCCAAAATGACCTTAAAATAATCACATCTTTGTGATTCTTTCAAGGATATAAAGAAACCATTCCTTCGTTCCGAAAGCAATTATTAATGTTCTCAAAAGTTTTCTTGGCAGAATCTCATTCTTGTGATATTTTGAACGAAACTATTCCTTTGTTAAGAATATTATAAACTAAATGTGCAATTTGGCTGTCCTGAAACGGTAAACCTTCCCAGTTGGACAGACAAAACAAATTTTGTAATGTATTGTATTGTAATATATATTTATTTTTTTACAAATTTTGTAATGTATTGTCTTGTTATATGTATTTATATAAATAAATAAATAAATTCAATATTTAAGATTATCATACTTCCAAATAGTAATATGGAAACCTACGAACTGCTTACCGTGGTTCAAAGCCATTGAATCCACCTACATTTCATCGCAATTTTTTTTTAAATATCGGTATTTTTATAATTCATAAAAAGATTATTTTTACTTAACTACCGGTAGCTATCACTAAAGTTAGTTTCGCTAGAATTGCGCGTGAATTCGACCCCACTGAGCATTCAATATTTGCGAACCTATTGATGCTTTTGACCATAGTTTTTTTTTAAATATTTTTTAAATAAGTATGTTCAGGTTAGTATTAATTTATTCCAGTGATTTTTTTTTTACATTTAAAGGTGCCGGTAACCCGGGCGTTTATTAATATAAAGAGTTATTTACATTTACATATATGTGCGCTACCCGACTCACTAGACAATATCTGTTCTGTTTAGATTACTTGTTTGTGTTGGGAAACTACCAAATAAGATCGGGGTTAGTTGAGATTTCAAGTTGCTTTATTTACGTTATCGTAAAGTTTGCAATGAATATTTAACTGGACCAAACGTCCTTTCTATAGAAGGCTATAAGTAGTTCTGCGGTTACGGGCTGCGACGCTGATGGAGTCTAGCCGTCTACCATATCTTCGGCTGTTATCGTAACTGTTCGAATTTTAGACACGAACTACGATAGTTGATACTTATCTAAAATAATACCTAACTGACATTGAGATTCCAAAAAACTGCTTATAACTAACGACGTCTATTGAAGAATGTTAAAACTGCATGACTCTAAAACATTTTTTTTGGTTCAAATCATTCATCTGAACTCCGAATACAAAGTTTCTGTACCCCTCCAGTGTGTGTTTTCAGTAGTAGCGAAATTATTATTATGAGAGAAAAATCACGGTGTTTTGTACGAGTGTCACATACAGTTACCCATCGCGGCGGTCTCTCCTCACCCGCGCGCCTTTCTGCGATCCGCACTGAAGAAGGTTTTTGACGTACCTAGTACAAGTAAAATTCCATGTTCATAATGTGTACTAAGTCTTGTTCGCATGCAGACTTGTAAGCTTTGACGACGAAACACTGTTAATCAGCTTTTAATTTGCATAAAACAGTCAATTTTATAATTTGTTAGCTGATGGAATTGAATTCAATGTAGCCTCTGTTATATAACGATTATTTATATCTTCACTTGATATATTATTTAATTAAATGAATTCACTATGAGCGAAACTCAATCGAAAATCTGGAAACAGAAAAATCAAAAAAAGATATTGGCACCTCTGGAACTCGAACCCAGGACCTCTCGCTTTCCGGGCGAACGCGCTGTCCACTGCGCCAAGGTGTGGATATCAAATTCGGTCACTTAACTGTATCATACTTCGACTAAGAACCATCTATTATCTTCATTTTCGAACTAAATGCAATCTAGAAAGTGTCTGGATTATTTGTTTTTTCCATTTTATTTAATGTGCGACATCTTTTGACTTTTCTGCAAGTCTAGGATGAACATTATTATTTTTATTATTTTAAACTTTACGAGTAAAACCTTAAATTTTAATAGTTAATTAAATGAAAACACTACGGGTTTGAATCTTGCAAACATTTAAAACACTAATAAATAAAAAAGAATACATCCGTACTAAATTTTAGTTAGATCTTTAGATTACTAAAATAATTTTTCACTTTGTTTGGGTATTTTGGCCTCAAATCCAAAATTAAGTTTTGTATGAAACCGGCCGCGCAGAGCAATTCCTCTTAAAACCCAAAAATCAATCATCCATAACTTTGGCCGTGAAAATTTATATCTTGACTATTACGTCATTTTTTGGTTTGAAAATATAAAAGTTATCGTGATTTTTGAGTTATTATGCCGTGTTTCACCTGTTTATTTACAGAGTCCATCATGGGGAAAGAATTTAAGATTGTGATGTAGACGTAGATATTCAAAAGAGCTGATAAGTTTAGTTTTTAGTTCAATATACGTTACATAGGTACTTAAATATGGAAATTTATTTAATACAAGCAATATTTTCACTTTACAAGACGTCAAAACCGCCCAAAGGAAGCCGGAGCAAGAGTCCCGGCTTAACACGGGAATTCTACTGGGTGGCGTATAAGGTGGACGATTTGTACAATTCTTTGAATAATTTAACCGCGGCGCGTGGCACACGTCTAAAACAGAGGTTACCGATTTAAACCTGAAATTTTATTTCTCCCTAATACGGCGAAACATTTTTTATTTACATTCTTTCTTTAACCAGCCTTAAGGTTGTGACATCTTGTAGAGGTTTCTGTCGGATTTTGTGTCGCTTAATATCTGCGGAAAATCGCACTGAGAAAGCTTAAAAGATTGGTCCGAAATAATTGCAGGTGATAAAAAAATATATTATTTAGGTAGGTGGATTTTAACGCCACCCTTTTCTAATTTACGGGCTTTTACAGAAACATGTGAAATTATATAAAAATCACATGAGTAATGAGAACTCACTAAGGCGTAGCCTGTGCTTGTAATATAGTTACATTTATTTTATTATTGTACCTAGAAAGAAACGAACAGTGGACATATAAAGCAAAGACATAATTAATATTTGTCTAAACAGTTTGTACAAAAAGTGTACACAATAGTGTAAATATAAGTGTGCAGTGTATAGTGTAATAATAAGTTAGTTTGTGAGAAACATAAAGCGATATAAATTAAATAAATAATGTTTTAACATCTGTATTGTTAAGCCATAATTTTAATTCTTTTTCGAAAGTACTAGGTCCAATAAAACTGCCGTGTGTTTGCATTTGTGTGTATTGTTTCGTATGCTTTCACACAAACGAAGTATTCTATTCCGTCAGTCTAAACATTAACATTAGTGCGCACAGTTTACAGCCGCACTGTGCAGGCGGGTTCTCTACAGAGCATCGGACCATCCATGTTCGTTCAGGGGGTATAAAATACTTTTTTTTTAATGTTGTGATTCTGTTTTAATTTTTTTCGAGTTTGTTTTTGTTTTTAAGACATATTTCGTGGTTTATATCCTTTTCGGCATTTTTCCTGGCTCTATTTTATCATTCGTTCACAAAAATATATAATAAAAACAATAATAATAATTAACCCCAAAACTACGGGAATTTTTAATAAACGTAAACAGAACGAAATAACGAACTATTGCAAACAATGAGTCTCCGGGGTAAAACTGACGTGCCACCGCCAGTCGTATGCATTGCTGGGTCGATTTAAAAATGTTATCATTCGCGAGCTTTTTACGTTGCAAAGTTGGCCATTTTCATAATTTCATTTACCAGGAAATGGATTCAAATGCCTTGAGGGATCAGTTTTCAGTTTCTGAAATGTACCAGGGGAACGGGAACGAGAACAGGTGCATTAGTTTACTTTTCATTTGGACAGATGGATTAAAATGAATTTTATAAAATTGCTGGACGAAAGAGTATTAATTTTATAATGCAGTTTTATTTTTTAAAAGTAACTAAAATATTAAAGGAACTAAATTGGCTAAAAGTGAAACAGCTGACCTTCAACGCGATTTATAAAAAACCTGTTACCAAAGTAATTTTCAAACTATATTATACACAACATGGACAATCACAGACATAACACAAGAACGTGCAATAAAATTTACTCAAAAAAGTACAAAGCCAATACGCAAAACAGTTTACTTTGCAAACGGACGAAATATTATTTTTTTGGTTATTACATTACTTATACATATAGACCCTGAAGAGAATAATTTTCCTACGGTGGGCGTGGTCGAGCGGTAAGGCTCTTGACTGGCAATCCAAAGGTCGCAGGATCGAATCCCGGCGTGGCAAATAAATTTTATTTGATTAATTTGTGTTATTTCACAATTAATTCATTTAAAAAAATATATAGTATACTAGCTGGTACCCGGCATGCGTTGCCATGACATTTAATAAATAAATTGTTTTCTCCTGCGTGTTCTTTCCCATTCGTCCCGTTCCCCTTCCGCCTCCCCTTCCTCTCCCGCGTCCTCTTCCCCTCTCGCGTTCCCACTCCGCCTCTTCCACCTTCCCTCCCCCCACTCCACTACCCCTGTCCCCATCCCGCGAAACCCCCTCCCAAGCTCCCCTCCCCCCTCCTAGGTTCCCCCTCCCAGATTCCCCTCCCCCTCCCGGGTTTCCCTCCTCCCCCTCCCGCAAACCCCCTACCCGAGTCCCCCTCCCGCATTTCATGCATTCTTTCCCGGTACATTCAGTTTTCAAACAGCTCGAATGCCACCTTTTGCATATTTCATAATGCCAGAGCTCACCAGTAGTAAAATCCAATTTGGTGCAGTCGTTCGTAAGTCATGCGCGTAAATACATTTCGGCGATTCATTTTTTAGAGATAAATAGTAACTACGATGCCCGAATTAAAAAAATATATATCAACATGGTTTTCACGCAACGATTTGTTTTGTTTTTCTTCTGACGTTAGCAATAACTCGCCATTTTCGACAGAAAACGTGAAATAAATATAATATATTAATATTTATAATTTCGTAACGCCAGAACTTACCATTATTTATAGCCTATATTACTCGCATATAATGTAGCTTTCTATTGGTGAAAAAAAATCTAAGATCGGTTTATTAGTTTATGCGTGAAAGCGTAACAAACAAACACACGCAGTTTCGCATTCATAATATTAGTATAGATTTAGAATTTTAGGGTAGGGTAGGTACTTTCTATTACATAATTCAATTTTACCAAATTCTGACACAGGCATTTAAATACAATAGCGAGTTCCCGGCATATGCTATGCCACTCAATAAAGAAAAAATTCGCTCTACTAACCCTTTCCCATTCGTACCAGATGATGCCAGAACTCACTATACACGTACAGAAACCATCGCGGGCTTGCACACATCAAATCCCCAAAGTTTTATCGCAATCGGATGAACGGTTTAGCAACGCAAAACATCTCACACACATAGACAGAAACAAACACATTTTCTATAGATCAGTAATTTTAATATCAAAAATGTCTGTTGAGCATTTTTAAATTTTTTTAAAGAAAACATTAAAAAAATTTGAATTTAATTTTTTTTTTGTAATTTCTAATAATACCATATATTTAAGCGTATTTCACCACCTTTCAAAACCAGTATTTAGTTTTTGGATACGTTTACAAATATTCCATTTATTTTAATTTTTATTGAAAAGTCGATATATATCGGAACATTTATACCTTTTGACAAAATACGCCAAATTTTTGAGGGGTTAAGCTTTGAGCTTTAAGCTTTGAGATTCAAGCTTTGCGCTTTAAAATTTTTGAAGGGTTCAGCTTTGAGGTTTAAAAATTTTAAAGCGCAAAGCTTGAATCTCAAAGCTTAAAGGGTTAAGCTTTGAGCTTTGAGATTCAAGCTTTGAGCTTTAAGCTTTGAGCTTCGAGCTTTGAGCTTTAAGCTTTGAATTTAAGTTTTGAGCTTTAAGCATTGAGATTAAAGCTTTGAGCTTCAAGCTTTGAGCTTAAAACTTTGAGCTTTAAGCTTTGAGCCATAAGCTTTGAGCCATGAGCTTTGAGCCATAAGCTTTGAGCACTATGCCTGAGCTTTAAGTTTAGAGCTTTAAGCTTAGAGATCAAAGCCTTCAGCTTAAAGCTTTGAGCTTTAAGTTTTGTGATTAAAGCCTTGTGCTTAAAACTTTGAGCTTAAAGCCTTGAGCTTCAAGTTTTGAGCTTCAAGGTTTGAGCTTTAAGCTTTGAGCTTCAAGCTTTGAGCCTTAACCTTTGAATTTAAGTTTTGAGCTTTAAGCATTGAGATTAAAGCCTTGAGCTTGAAACTTTGAGCTTTAAGCTTTGAGCCATAAGCTTTGAGCACTATGATTGAGCTTTAAGTTTAGAACTTTAAGCTTTGAGATTAAAACCTTGAGCTTAAAGCTTTGAGCTTTAAGTTTTGTGATTAAAGCTTTGAGCTTAAAGCTTTGAGCTTAAAGCCTTGAGTTTAAAGTTTTGAGCTTAAAGCTTTGAGATTTAAGCTTTGAGCTTTAAGTTTTGTGCTTTAAGCTTTGAGCTTCAAGCTTTGAGCTGTGAGCTTTAAGTTTGAGCTTTAAGCTTTAAGCTTTGAGCTTTAATCTTTAAGTTTTGTAATTAAAGCCTTGAGCTTAAAGCTTTGCGCTCAAAGCTTTGAGATTTAAGCTTTGAGCATTAAGTTTTGAGCTTCAAGCTTTGAGCTTTAAGCTTTGAGCTTTTAGCTTTAAGCTTTGACTTTAAGATTAAAGCCTTGAGTTTCAAGCTTTGAGCTTTCAGCTTAAAGCTTTGAGTTTTAAGCTTTAAGCTTTTAGCATTAAGCCTTGTGCTTTGCGCAAACCTCAAAGCTTAAAGCTCAAAGCTTAAAGCCGAAAACATAACGCTCAAACATTAAACTTAAAGCTTAAAGCTCAATCTTAAAGCTCAAGCTTTAAGCAAGGTTCAAAGTTTAAAGGCCAAAGTTTAAGCTTAATAGCAAAGCTCTAAACGTAAGTTCAAAGCTTAAAACTCAAAGCACAAAGCTTAAAAATAAAGCTCAAAGTTAAAGCTCAGTACACAAATCTCAAAGCACAAAGCTTAAAGCTCAAAGCTTAAAGTTAAAGCTCAAAACACAAATCTCAAAGCACACAGCTCAATACTTAAAATTCAATATCAAATCTTAAAGTTCAAAGCTTAAAGCTCAACACGTAAAGCTTAACGTTGAATGCATAAAATTCAAAGTTTAAAGCTCAAAAATCAAAGCTCAAAGCTTAAAGTTCAAAGCTTAAAGCTAAAACTCAAAGCACAAAGCACAGCTTGCGTTGCAATGCAAAGAAATCAATTGATTCTCCTTGAATGTCCTTTCCCGTGCGTCCCCGTTCACCTCCCGAGTCCCCTTCCCCTTTCGCGTTTCCCTTCTACCTTCCCCGCCTTCCCATCCCTCGTTTTCCCACCCACGTATCCCACCTCCCCCTCCCCCCTGCCTTTCCTCCTTGCCGCTAAAATATATGTAATAAGCACATTTTCATTAATTCAAATTTAATAACGCCAGAACTTGTCTTTATCCTTTGCGGGCGTGCGCACAACAAATCACCAAAGTTTCATCGCAATCGGATGAACGGTATGGCAGCGCATAAAATACGAACAAACAAATTTTAATTTTTATATATAAGATAGGAAAGATTTGATTGTTTGTTGGTGTCCTCCCGTACGGTCCGTACCCCAGTGACGCTTACATCGTATAATACTTACAATTTTAAACTCGTGATATCTTTCAAATGGGATGTCCGAATTGAATAATTCAAAAAGTAATATAAAGGCATTGAAGTAGTCTCGAATATAAAATAATTTATTTTGATAAAAATTAATACGAAGATACAAATAAAGAGTCTTTTCTAGCGGCGGCATTTCAATTAAATTTTTAAAATAAAAGAACACTTATTGTGGCATAACTATAATAGTTAGACATATGCTGTCGCGACACTTTTTGTAGATAATGATGTGTTCTGCAAAGTCGTAGTACATTATTTTATTCTATCATCAATGGTTTTCGCAGCGCACGCGATGTAAAGAATATTTTAGGTAATTTTTTTACACCTTGGGTTACATTATTGGAGTTTTAGTAAGGATCGCTAATTTTTTAAAAATTATAATATAGCCTATGTTACCCGGAAATAGTGTAGCTTCCCAACAGTGAAAGAATTTTTCAAATCGGTTCAGTAGTTTCGGAGCCTATTCGATGCAAACAAACAAACAAACAAACAAACAAACAATCAAATCCTTCCTCTTTATAATATTAGTATAGATTATTTGCGGTACGTTCCAGAGTGGAAGATACTCTCGGTATCTTCCTGGTGAAAGACCACCATTCGCAATGCCTTTAGACGTGTTTGATGACCAGATCTGAATAGCCAGGTACTTCCCCACCTTCCTCTTCCCCATCTGCTTCCCCTCCTCACCACCTTCAGCCTCACAACATACCCCAATTTGGGATGCCATAGTCTTACTGGCTTCAGACGGGAGCAGTTGAGACTCTTGTGTGGTATTCATAATAAATGTCATCTTCGGTGATGCTTTGTGGAGGCTCTTATTTGTGGAAAGGAAGAAGTGAATCTAGGTCTCGAAGAGAACCATGTTTTAGGAGGGAGGAAACACACAGGCTGGCGAATCGTTTCAATCGTTCAATCGTTGAACTCAAGAACGAATCGTAGAAACGGACCGTTCTCTTGTGACAAATGTCAACTGTGTACAAATGTTGGGCACGCGTTTGACGTGTTTTCCGACTGTGCACTGGTGCCGAAGGAATCAATGAGGTTAGTTCCTCGGAGCATATTCCATTGAGACACCAGTAGAACAGGTGACGGCCGGCGTAGTCCAGCAGTAAAGCTCTTGACTCGCATTCCGAAGGTCGCGGGATCGAATCCTGGCGTGGCAAATACGTTTTATTTGATTTATTTGTGTTATTTCACAATTAATTCATTTAAAATAATATACAATATATTTGCGGTACGTTCCAGAGTAGAAGATACTCTCAGTATCGCCCTGCTGTAAGACCACCATTTAGAATAGAAAAGTTGCTTGAAATGGCTTTAGACGTGTTTGGTGACTAGATCTGAATATCCAAGTGTTTCCCCACCTTCCTCTTCCCCATCTCCTTCCCTTCCTCACTACATCCAGCATCTCAAGATACCCCAATTGGGGATGCCATAGTCTTACTGGCAAAGCTTTATATTTCCGCCTCACGAACTAGCGCTAGCGCTCCTCTACTACATCAACCGACTGAATGGCGCGCATTTTAAAAGAGGAAGTTATACTGCCGCACCCAGTATAGAAAAGCAGATTTTTCCTTGATGCATTTGAATGAAAACATGTTTTATACTTTTGTTATTCGGCGGTTCTTCCTCTCTGAACGTCTCTTCGGGGTCACTTTTTTCATGTAATTAAATTTAAATTATTACCGTTTTAGTATGCCGAGGGGCCGATTGCCGATTGTATAACCGAGTTGATCACTTAGTGTTACCCCAAGCACATCAATGGAAGGCATGTTCGAAGATAGCTTCGAAGGAGACTAGATTTTCCTAGACTAGATTGGTCGAAGGAGACTAATTGATCCCTTTTGGACGTAATCACACGTGATTGAGTCTTTAAAACATTAAATAAAACGCTGCCGGAAACCATAAAGCCTGCACCAATTATTGAAAGATTGAAGACGGATTGTAGGAGCCGCATTGAGCAGGAGAAAATGTTATATAATGAAAGTTACAATAAATTAGTAATTTGTTAACTTTCACTTTCACATAACTAAAATAAAATAAATAAATTAAAATTAAAATGGGACACAAAATAATAAGTTGCAGTAATCAGGACAAGAGATTACTTCTTAATTTTGCCCACATTGATCATTATTTAGTTGTTGAAATTTTGTTAGAGTATTTTTCATTTAATATAAGTTTGGCTTTAAGGATTCCAAATGACAAATGCAAATTCGAGATGAGATCTTATACGTACCATATGTTGTAAAAAGGTTTATTGAATGGTTTTGTGACGCGTAGAATGACGCACATTTGTTTGTAGACTTTTTCAAAGATGTGTTCAATATGATCTTAATTAAAGTTATTTAGAGTCAAGTAATACTCAAAGATCTCTAATTTTTTTATTTAAATATAGTAATTGTGTAAATTACAAAGTGGTTAGCATTTTCTACGAAAATATTAAAATTATTTGATGAAATTATTTCTTCGAGTCAATAAATTCACTGAAAAATATCGCCGACCTCAAATTTTCTGCAAAA
This sequence comes from Glyphotaelius pellucidus, assembly GCA_936435175.1. Taxonomy (NCBI): domain Eukaryota; kingdom Metazoa; phylum Arthropoda; class Insecta; order Trichoptera; family Limnephilidae; genus Glyphotaelius; species Glyphotaelius pellucidus. The sequence goes on from OW386556.1 coordinate 10,561,848, forward strand.
TGATTTCTCCCTTGAAATTATTAAGAAACTCCAAACAATAGATTTCCGGGCATATTAAAAAACAATGCCTTCTTTATAACTTATTATTATTCAATGACTTTTCTTTTTGAAAATTCAATGACAATCCGTCTCGAACTCAGACTTTTTGATTAAGTCGTTGTTCGTCAGAGGTCTCTATTGTTTTCTGGCCCATGATTGGCTGGGATGTTAACTATGTACCTATTTGATTACATAAATTTAGAGGACTACGAGAACTGTGAAAATTTGGAATATCGTGTAAAATAGTTCCTACTGACCTCCTTTGCAATACAAACTGTCTCGCTGTGCATTTTCCCGTTATCATTTTTATAAGAAACTTTAAAAAAATAATTAATTTAATTAATAAGGACAATATTAACGACACTCAATCGAAAATTTGAAATAGAAAAATCGGAAAATATGTGATCACATCTAAGAAACTTCCTGCAACTTCTCCACTGATAAGGCCATGAGAAAAAAAATCCCCCTGGGCCTGTGCCATGTTTTTTAGGGAAAGGAAGTTCTGGGAAGTAAAAGGACACGAGGGGTAGGTAGGAGTCTAGGGTTCAATGTGCTAAGGAATGATGACTGTTTGAATCCGCCCCTCTCGCCGCGGTGCGAGATGTTTTGTAGAAAACGTATGTGAACGGTCAAAAGGTCCCCGTCAACCAGTCTCCCTCGTTCCAGCCAGCCACGCAATAGGTGGGTAAAAGCATCCGCCGCCAAGACCAGGAAAAATCTCACCTCTTGAACTCGGACATCCCCCCTAAGACACCAAGCGTAGAGAACCACTCGGGGTGTTGGTTATCCCATAAATGGTTGCCGGTAATTGAATGCCGCTAAGAGCTTAGTTGTAGATATTTCCGTTATTTGGCTCGAATTTGAGAAAGTGGGAGAGGAACAATATAGCAGCATATAGTTACCCTGGTTTTACATTGTAAAAACAATGGGAACTCTTGTGAGGTGAAAATTAAGATGCTTTGGATTTTCAATTTCCTCATAAACGTATTGAAGTGAAAACTTATTTAGCATCGTGCGATTTGAAACTCGATGAAGCGAAAAAAAGCTACACTAAAAAGAAACAAACTTATACATCGGAAGGATTTAGCCTGCGAGAGAAAGTTGAAATAATCGGTCTCCTCTTTGTGCGGTGCTTCGTATCCTCCCCACTCTTCTCTATTTTAGTTTTTTGAAGGTTTCACTTCTATCACGTATGAACTACACACATTTTTTTTTGCTGAAGTTTTATTTGACTGATTTAACGGAAAAATCTTCATATTCCAAAACATCCTTTCTTAAAATTGTAAAAACGTATTTTTATACTAAATAAATAATAGCTTTTACTTATTTTAATATTTTTCTGTGGGCAAATTATACTGCAGTATTTTATTACTACAGTATAAATACTGTAGTACTACAGTAATTATACTGTAGTAAAGTGTTATTTTCCTTTGAACTATTATTAATTAACTTTGGTTTTTGTCTCTTTTTACTTTGTTTTTTTTTTCACTTTTTCTAATTTTTTTTTTATCAAGTGTCAAGCTACGTTAATTTACTATATCTAAAAATAAAATAAAAATTGTTTAGGTTTAATCCACAAACTTTTACCCAAATCCCTTTTAATAAACTTTAATAATTACGATGCGACAAGCTCTCTACAATGTTTTCGTCACTAGCTGCTCTATGGTTTCCGATGGGGGAGTCAGGGGCGAGACAATCACGCGGACAATGTTTTTATTAAAAAGTTATTCAATTATTGTCCCCGCATTTTTTCGCGGAGTTTACGCTTCGATATGTTTGTGAAGCTTTTCAACGGAAATACGGAAAATTATCGCTCGGTATAGGGTGTTTATATGGAAATGACAAATATTTGAAGACAATACTCAAATATCCAGTTTTTGTTCAACATAGTCGTTACAAGACTGTTCAAAACGTTATATATCAGAAATGAGGAAGAAGTAAACTGGTGGCACGTCATCGTTCTACTATATTCTATATTTTTCGTTTTAACAGTTTGCAACTTGACATGTTAGTTACCACCATAGAGATTTTCTTGTAATAAAAAAAACTAGGCCCTGCGGGCGGCTTTTGGTTCAGCCTCGCCCAGTTAGTGTTGGTGACCATTTTATAAATCCAATAGGAACTGGTTCCAAAATTAGCCCGTCCCTCGTATCCACTCTCAACCAGTCACTGGGACAAAGTAACTGGGACGGGAAATGACGTCATATGTAATATACAGCCGTTTGATACAACTGAGTATTACCGTCAATCTTTCCATATCCGAAGAGATACTCCTGATTCACAAATTCTTAAAACTTATACCTAGGAGGCACGTCCCTATTCGTCCTGCTGACGGAAGTGGCGACATCTTGTGACGAATTCTTGAATTCAAAACCGAATTACAACGGTAGTTTTGTTTGAAATTCCACATACACAGATGTTATTTGTGGCGCGGCGCGTATGGCGTGGCTTCAGAAATGCACTCGAAGCTGGGTTCTGAAAGTCAACCCCGCAGACGCAAGCCTAATAATATTATTTCAACTAACGATATTTCAGATATCAGAAGATCACATATTGCCTAATTTTATATCATATCTACGTTTGTTTTAGCGACATTAGTAATTGCTGATAAAATAGGAAACATCTACAATTATTATAAACAATAAACATGAAGTTTAATAAAATAAAAATAAAAAATTATATTAGGTACTTGTTTAAAAAAAAAAACTCTCAAATAACTTCTTAGAGAATTAAAAAATTGGTAAACGGCAGTTTCCTAATTCGAGATTCATTCTCCCCGCCTATAATGAACGTATTTCTTTTTACATTATAAATTAATCAAGCAAACACCCCCTGTCTTATTACAACACCCGACATGACCACCTCCTCAAAACAGATCTGAGCCTAAGACAATACAATCTTCGATCCCCCACCTCCCCCAACCGCTGAATTCACTTTTGTTCTTGTCATTACACCCCAACCTCTCTCACCCCCAAATCCCACCCCATTCTCATCATCTTATCTTTTGTTTCAACCCCCACTTTTTCCAATCGACATTGCCTTAAGATCTGCATAATTTTAAAATACTCACAATTTTAGTCTTACTCCAAGTAAAAAAATATTTTCATTTTCTAAATTTAAAAAATTTCCCTTCTTGCATCTTACGTGACTTTTGTGAGGTGTCTTTTTTTAAGCTTACGATTTTTTTTCTTCTCGTGAGGTAAATCTGTTTTTTTACTTCTGTCTGCTATTTGTACCAACCTCCCCTTTTGGCGTATAAGGAAAGCTGTTTTTATTCTTTTGTTTTCATTTATGTCTTGAGCATTTTTCTTTTAGTTTTTTCGCGGACGCCTATCAAGGACGAGGGGTATTCTAACAATTAGCTAACGCAAATTACGAATGCTTTAGTTTTGTGTGGCTGTAGATATTGATTTTAGGGTTTTGATTAAACTAACTAACTAACTAACCATCTCGCTGTTTCTCCGCAGGAGTAGGCAGAGAGGACGGACCGCCAAACAACTCGATCTTGGCACACACTCCTTGCTTCGTTCACATTCGTACATCGTCTCATACATGCTCTTCTATTATTCTGACTCTTGACATCGCCCGACTCAAGTATCTGATTCACTTGGTCGTGGCATGTCTTCCTCGGGCGCCCCCGACTTCGTCTTCCGTTCACATTTGCGTCATATATTCTCCTTACACTCCTTTCCTTATTCATTCGCTCTACATGCCCAAACCATCTGATCGTCCCTTTTTTAATCTTATTCATTACGCTTACATCAGCCTTGCAATCTTTGTGGATGTCCACATTTCTCACACGATCATATATGGTTTTACCACACATACGTCTCAGGGATCTCATTTCTACAGCATTCAGTCTACTTTCATCCTTTCTCTGACAGTTCCATGCCTCACTGCCATACATCAGGGTAGGTACCAGCACTCCATTATGGACGGCTAGCTTCGGTTTTTATTAATGTAGATCTTAAAAGATATTTTATTATACATCGGTAAAGATACATCATTATACGGTGCCTAAAATAAACGCGAACTCTGGATGTGTATGTGCGGAAGTTAAATGTGTTTGAAGAAGGGATTCCCATATGACTACATTGCCACCCAGACGCAATGTAGTCATGTTCTGTTCAGTCAATGAGTCTGTTCTACAGATATTTTAGTGGATTCAAAGGAGCTAACAACATTGAGCCCTGAAGCTCCGGTGCACGTGCGTGAAACTCGATGGACATGAGCGGAGCACCCGTTCACAGCCGATGTCGGCTTCTACTTCTTACACTTTTTGCGTAATTCGGCTTATATGTGGAACCAGCCATCGGTACCTGTTTTTCCTCCTTAATGTAATCTGCGCCTCTTCAAGACCCGCATTAATAAATCCCTTCCAACAGCGCCTACCTTAACCCGTCTCACAACGTTGCCCAAACGGGTAAAAAATGTTGAATAAATTTTTTTATTCCTTTTTTAACAGTCTGACGAAAAAGGTCTATTTACTTGTTATCATTTATCCCGCAGTTTTTATATTTTTTTAAATATTTTCATTATTCAGTTTTTATATTTTTTTAAATATTTTTCCGCAAATTCGTGTCGTTTGACCCTCTAATACAAATTTAAACATCTTGACGAGATAAACTATAATCCCTTCTTCAAATTTTGCAAATTCACTTTGTGGCACCATTTTATTAATGAAATAATTAAAAACACTTTGTTTTTACCACAATAAACTTTATTTTAAAGTCAACATGTTTCAAGAACGATGTTCTCTTCATCAGGACATAAAATGTACTACATTGTGTCCATCAGGACACAAAATGTACATATTATGTCCTGATGAAGAGAACATCGTTCTTGAAACATGTTGACTTTAAAATAAAGTTTATTGTGGTAAAAACAAAGTGTTTTTAATTATTTCATTAAACTATAATCATAAAAAAATGTCTCATTCTTCGAACTTCTGACTGATCCCTCAAAGCGAAAAACAAAAAATAATACAATAGATGAAATAAAGATTGGAATGAATAATTGAAAATTGCCCATCTTCGCCCGGAGAAACATCCCCTCCTTAACCCCCCTCACTGCATCTCCCCGCTACGAGAGGAGGAGGACATTCGTCGTTCTGTATTATCAATTATCTTTGGAAGAGGCTTTTGTTCTTTTTAATAAAAGTTTTTTTTTTCACAACACGAGGAGCCCCGTTTTGTTTTTCAGCGGAATTGCCTATTTAGATTTTGATTAATTGTAGATTGAATATCAGTTTAACACATCGCCCTCGCCTTGTTGAGAGTCCTTGTTTTTTTGTTATCGGGGTGTTTGTTGTTTTTGATTGTTATTTAATTCTTCATTGTTTTCCTCCCTTAGGAAGTATGTACGCAGCTAAGTTATGCAATAATAAAAATAATTATACGTAGTGCCATTTAGTCATATCTTTACCTAAAGGGCGTTTTACGTTGATGTTTTTTTATTGGGTGTGGTATTTTTTTGTGTACAGCAAGTTCTTGGAAATCGAAGTGGATGAGTTTTTGTTCCTAGGAAGGATTTTTGTATGGCTGATGGATATTGAAGGAATACTTCAGAACTAGGACGATATTTATTTATAGCAACGGAGCCTTAATTATACCATTTTTCATGAATACTTTTTCTTGATCAGTTATTTTAGTAATATCAAATTATTTCTGAATTCTTAACACGTCAGTTCCAATTTTTTAAATAATTAAAATAAATTTCTGTTAAGATTGTAATATTGTCGGCAGGTTCTTAATCGTTTGCCTGAATTCTTGACACAATCAGTTGCAATTTTGAAAATGACACATTCAAAACAAACTGAACCAGAGTTACAATCACTCACAGACAGATCCACAGCTGAAATTATTGTTTGATTTGATAAATATCGATAGCGGAAATTTGAAAAGCGTTAATGGTCCAAATGTTTAATTATTCAGTGGAATGAAAAAAAAGTTTTTTTTTTTCAAAAAATTTCTTGTTTTTGTAGACTTGTTTTTATTTATTTATTTATTATAATAACTTTGTACGTTTGTGTAGATTTTTGTGTTATTTCAACCGCCATGCTAGGGATGTCCCTGTGTTATGGCGGGTTAAGTTTACAGATTGGAAATCATTCATATTAATATTATGGTTGATAAATTAAATTATTAATAGTAATAATCGTTTTTTTGTTGTTTGTTTTTCGTTTTTTTTTAATAATTTTATATTTAACACTTTAATATTTTTATTGGGCAGCGCACGCTTACATTCTACTCCTGTGTTTTCCACTACCAAATGATAGAAATACTAAGTTCTTCCAGCATTGAAATATTTGTCCTCATTATGGTTGAATACTTACCAATTTCATGTTCCAATCTGTTAACATATATAATTTATGTGTTTTAAACCTTCCAGCGCCTACTGCCCACGGAGTCCCCAGCGTTCGCAGTCGAGCGCTTGCTGCTTAACCCTCTGGCGACCCTGGCCTGCGCTGCCGGGCCCCAGGGCGCCTGCGTGCTGCGCCTGCCCAGAAAATCTGGGGCCCTTTCCCTGTTCCAGGGAGGCCGATCCACGGTCATGTGCAAGTAAGTGGACAAATTTTTCTTACATCTTAAGGGGCCGAAGATTGAGAAACTTCTCGGTCATGGAAGGATTTTTTTCGCGAATTTCTTTGCTTTATAGCAAATGATTAGAGATTAGGATAAAACCAGGAAAAACGCCTTCCAATTGTGGAAGAATGGCAATGAAATAAAATAATGGGTGGCTCTATCCTGGTTAACATAATAACACTAATTTGACTATTATTAATAACTTGCTACTAATCATAGTGTAATTCGGCCTTGACGATAGTAAGTCAATAGTCATTAGTTTCTGTTACATGTTTCAACCATATATGAGTAGGTGTAATGGGTAGAATATTATGGGTTATTCTACAAGAATGAAAACTGATTTTCTCTAATTAAATTCTGTACCAGGATAAATTACGCAAGTCCATAGCAATTGCTATGGTATTATATATTTAAATATTTGCTGCATTAATATTGTTGCTTCCGCTGTTATATGAAAAAAATCAGATCTCGAAGCCTGAATGAAGAAAATGAAGAATGAAGAAAACTAATGTAGACAAGAGTGGGAAGGCTACGAAGCACCGCACAAAGAGGGCCAACAGACAAAAATTCGGGTACGATCATGGCTCGAACTCTCAGGGATCGCGTTAACAATTGCGCCAACGAACCCAGTTTCCATATTGCTTGTTTTGTCAACTTATATCCTATTGAATGTACCAGTCATCAAATAATATTATTAATATTGACAAAAATCGACAATTACGACCAGGATTACATATATTTATCAGCTACCATCTTTATTAGCTGCAATCATTCATAAAGATGGCAGCCAATAAAAATATGCGTTAAGAAAAATGAAGATAATATGGGTGGTTCTTAGTCGAAGTATGGTACAGTTAAAAGTGACCGAATTGGATATCGACACCTTAGCTCAGTGGATAAGAGCGCCCAACCCGGAAAGTAGGGAGGTCCTGGGTTCGAGTCCCAGAGGTGCCAATATCTTTTTCTGATTTTTCTGTTTCCAGATTTTCGATTGAGTTTCGCTCATAATGTCTTCATTTAATTAAATATTACAGTTTGAGGTTTTACTCATAAAGTTAAAATAATAAATAATAATGTTCTATTTAAGATTTGGCCATTTTGTTAACTGAACCCGAGCATTATTCATAAAAGTATAGCTACGGTTACACTAGACAATTTTTGATGCAATTTTTTTTTTGTAATTAAATTGCTTTGTTTAAAAATCTTTATAATCGATTTTTTTCTTAGATTATCATTAAGAATAACCACCCTCAAAAGTTTCGCGAAATGAGCTTGAAATGAACACGAATGGTGTACATTTCCACGACCAGCAAATTGTTAAAAAAAACCTTGTTACAAAAATGTAAAAAAAAACCTGTTGGTATATCAATCTCCCTTCCTAAAAAGTCAATATTTTTTGCTATAAATTTTTTTCCCCTTTTTGACCAGGAGCTATTTTTTATTTGTGAATTATCTGAGTGCGGGTGTTTTTTTTTAGCTATTTGTTTCGTTTTCAATGACATCTTTCATATTTTAGTCAACTTCTTCCAATGTAGCACAACTATAAATTCTTTCCGGTTAAGCTAAAATATATGCGAACTTCATGCAAATGCACCACTGTGCGGCGAGGAAACCGCGAGAAGATTATCGTCTGAGTTTGCACTACTTAATACTTCTAATAACAAGGCGAATATTATTGCCCGCTGAGCGGAGTTCACTGCTCACTGCTCACTGTGCTGCCCATTATAACAATACCCTTTTTAATGATTCCGATCTGCCCGTCTTACCAGGGAGGATATTTGAAGTGGGAACTTGATAATTTTTCGAATGGATGTTTAGGAATTAGCGAAATTTTAATTGGTACAGCGTCATGAGTATGAAATGTTAGCACGATTTATTTGAACATCGTACAAATAAAATTATGGCATCCGTAATACATATTTTTTTATGTGATTACCGCTCAACTGTCCCAAAATTCCAGTCCCAACTGCTCCCCACCGTCTGGAGCCAGTGAGACTATGGCATCCGCAATTGGGGCATTTTATGAGGCTGAAGATAGTGGGGAAGTAAAGGAGGTGGGAAAAGGGAAGGTTGGGACGTATCTAGCTATTTAGATCCGATCACCAAAAACCGTTTTAAGCAGCGTTTCGATTCTGAATGATGGTTTTCACTAGGGCAATGCTGAAAGTATCTAACGCTGTAAACCATGTCGCAAATTTGCTACATATTATTTTAAATGACATAAATTGATCAAATAAATGTTGCTTGTTTACGCCGGGATTTGAATCCGTTACCTCCGAATTCGTAGCCAAGTATCGAAACCTCTCGATTACAGTGGCCGTCAATATTATTATTTTGTTAATATGGGACAATATGGTTTAACATCGCGTTCACTGTGTTTTAAAATGATTGTCTTCTTTATGTCATGCTTGCCTCCCTGATGATAATGTATTCTTACGGTTTACCATTATGAAGGTATTTTTTATTTTTTTTTTATTGAATATAATGGTACAGAGTTTACATGTTTTTTTATAAATTAAATAAAGTTTTTCTTTTAAAAATACATTAATTAAAAAGTATTACACCTTTTTTTTAGCAGAGCTCGTGTGAAAAAGGCGGAGAAAACGAATGTAAAGTACAATTTAACAAAGAAATAAATAGTATTTTTTTTATGTGTAAAACAAAAGATAGGAATTTAACAGTGAAATAAGAAAAAAGGTCATATATGTAAGTATACACACACACACGTAGATATACACACACACCTACATATATACACATATACAAAATGTTATCGCCATGTGTACATATATAAAAACATATGCATGTGTACACATACATATATAAAAATATACATATATGAATATAACAGAAATGAAGTTGAGGAGGTAATAAAAAAGAAAGGAGAAAAATAAAAAGAGAAAAAGGATATCCGTTACTACAATTGTGATGAGAAGTATAGTATTATAAGATGTAGTCATAATAATGTGTTTTTATTGATTTTTTGAATTTTTTATAATTAGTTTCCAATCTTAGATTAACTGGTAACTGGTTAAACCATTTCACTCCAATATATTTATAGAATTGTTGGGCTGTGGTAGTGTTACAACGCGGGACAGTCACAGAGCCAAGTATCCACCCACAACAATTTTATATTGTTTCCTACACGTAATGAAATAGCGTCAAGTCGAAAAATTCGAATTCTGTTATTAAAGTCTTCATATAACAGCAGTTCGAAATGACAAAACTACTGTATTTAAATTGTATGGTAAAGTGGTCTTATGGAAGGTGGATTTAATTTTATTTTATTTCATTAATTTGTGTTATAAACAGTCTATGAATATTTATATCATTGACCAATAAAACATAGATATTGAAATTTAATACTATAATAGAAAAATACACAACAATACACCAACACATAATATAAACAAATTTGAAAAAGTGCATCTTCTTACTTAAATCTGCAAAAAGTGTTGTATAAAATATTTCCAAGGTTTACATTTAAATTTTAATGGATATCAATAATATCTTTAAGGAAGTGATTTTGTTCAAATTCGGACTGCTAATAGTAAAGGAGGAAATGTGATAAACTAACATAAAAAATAATAAAAAAGCAATGGAATATTAAGTTTTTGGTTAAACATAAAATGACATTCGACCGAGTGTTATTTTTTTCAAATGCTGTTAATTGAACAAGGTTCGGGTTAAACACATCGATGTTTGGGCATAATCTTTTAAGTTTTAAACTTCTTATAAATACATTTTCAAGGTAATTTGTGTTGCTCTTATGAATATAAAATGTTTGTTACAATTACAACTGTGTTTAAAATGAATCTGAGGTGGTGTTGAATAGTGTCAAGTTTTCGATTTTTTTGATGTGACATATTCAAAATGATGTTTTAAAAAGTATATTACGTGAATGTTTTTTTAATTTTTTTTATGCGAATACCGCTCAAGGGTTCCAACTGTTCCCATCCGTCTAGAGTAAGTGAGATCATGGCATTCCCAATGGGGGTATGTTGTGAGACTGGAGGTAGTTGTGAGTGGAAGAAGATGAAGGAAGAGGGAGGTGGGAAGTATCTGCAGATCCTGTTACTAAATGCTGCCAAAGCAATTTCAAGCAACGTTTGAATTTTGAATGGTGGTATTCCACCAGGGCGATACTGAGAGTATCTTCCAATCGTGGTGACAAGAAACAAGATCAAAGAAAATTCTAATATTTGGATTTTTTCCATCAGACAAGAGTTAAGAGAAAAATGTTGTGGTAGGCTGTTAATTTTTCACTACTAAATTATAGCGCCAAAAAAAACATAATAGAGAAAAGAAAGTTATAAGAGGAAACGCAGTTGAATATTCAACTAGAGATCAGATGCAAATCAGATTTTAAAAAACAACACTTGTTAGTTCGTCTTTTGCCCATTTGTACAGGTATTTATAGATCTGTATTGAATTAAATTATCCAGTTTCCGAAGGAGGGGCGAATCGCACGATGGGCGTTTTGGCAGTTAATAAGACGTGGAATTCAGCTTAAAACTAAAGAGACATTAAGTGTAAATATCCCGACAATGTCGGGATAAACTCGATCCATTTAGCGCGAGCGACCAATGACTCGACTCTGTGAAATTGGGCATTAAAATGAGAGTCTTAGCCATTAGGAAAGTATAAATAATAACTTTGGATTTGGAGTCAGCTCCGTGGTGGAGAGTGTAAACTGTAAAGTATATAAGATACACGGGTGGAAGAAAAGGGGGAGCCGCACAGTGGGGCAGATGGCGTAATTAACAAATATTTATAAATTGTAGCAAAAATGCTTTTTGAATATTTTTTCAATACTACCTGAGTGGTGCTTTAAAAAAGCTTAAAAAATAATTTAAAATCGGCTGCGCGACCTCTGTCGTACAAAATTTAATACAAGATGTGAGGTCAAAATACCCAAACCGACTGTTGTTAGTTTTTTTAATGATTAAAAACATAAGTAAATAAAATAGTTCATATACGTCCCTGCTAGATAGTTTTTATACTTCAGACATCAATAATAATGAACAATAGCACCGTTATTGTTTATTATTATTGTCCTGTGTGTGCTATGACAGCACTATTTTTGTTAAATTTTGTTCTCTTGTCACTGTTTTTTAAATACTGTGTATTCTTTATTTCATATTATTTTATCAATATTTTGTATTGTACACTGATTATTATTATTATTATTTTTTAATTTATTAAGTTGAGCGCACTTGAAGTGAAATGACATAAAAATGCGCTATACAAATGTAACGTTATTATTATTATCTCTAAATGTCATAGTAATGTACCGGGCCGTTACACCTCCCAGTGTTATTTAATGTGTAAAACACATACTTTTAATTTATAGTGAGCATCCGTATAATGTTTTCCTCGTTATCTCAAAATTTAGTATTTGGAGATGTCCGACTTATCAACTGGATGATCGATATATTATATTTGGTGAGTCATTTTGGCCTCACATCCAAAATTAATTAATGATGCTACGGATTGTCAAATGTTTGAACTTATAAATAATTCTTGAAAATTTAAAAAAAGTTAGAATGCAGTACATTATAATTGGTTGAACTAATATTGTTGATTTTAGATTTTGGTTTGCCATGAAAATAAGGTTTTTAACTCTATTATCTATTTACGAATGAATTTTCTACAAAGATATGTGGTATCATCTGGATATCTTGGTCAGGAACGGTTACCATTTTAATAGTTCTAGAAGGAATTTTTTTTAAATTATGTAATTGTTGACGCAACTATGTATACCTATCTATATACCTTGTTCCATTTCTCTACCCATCCTTTTGTACCACAATTACCTGTCCATACTGACAATATTACCTACCGTACAACAATAAAATCAATATGTCAGTGAGTCTGTTATGTGCGGTATAATGCGGTATATTATGCCAATGGTTCAGAGTAACCTCTCTGTACATTCAAAATCCACTGTTGAAGAAGTCTAAGTGTGTTATGTGCTTGCAATGATCTACATTGATCTCTTGGTGCATTCAGCGTCCACTATTAAGAAGTCTATTATGTGTTTGTGCTTGCAATGATCTAAAGTGATCTCTTGGCGCATTCAACATCAATTGTTAATGGAGTCTGTTAAAAGAAACTGTGCAATGAACATCATTATTCTCTCAGTTTTATATGACATCGACCAGTTTTATGGAAGCTTGTGCAGTGAGTGACTCAGTGCTCCCTCAGACCCATAATATTGGGCCGAACATCAACCATAAGGGGTAAGTCAGTTTCCTTCCCCATTCATCTGTTTACCATTCCCCATAGTTGTGTCAAAGTATTCACAAGCATAACATTTTTTTAATATATTGATACAGTCCACTCCACGTGTCGCATTTGCGATACGTGGAGTGGACTGTTTTGAATATGTAGGTACAGAAGGAAACGTGATGATCACATTGCGAATAGCTACAAAAATGAATTTGATCTGAAATGATAGTCCTGGAAGATTGATAGAAGTCGTAGTACCGAGTAAAGAAAAGCGTCGAACCTCGGGACTTAAAAACTTAGAGTATGGTGAAGTTTTTACAGTCTGCAGATTAGAGATTGTCTACATGTTAAGCAACCTCAACGACAGAAATTTTATTATTTATAATTGGTTTGTTTTTGGTATTGACCGAAAATGTTATTAATTTATTTCCCTCATCCACTGTGCGACAGGGCGAATCGGCACATCGGGCAAAGTGGGAACAAGCCAGAAAGGCGCGCAAATCTTTGAATTAATTTTACTGCCGAAATATGCAAACGATGCTCAATAATGTATACAAAAGAGTGGCGGGCGGGGAGAGCGGGCAGGTTCCTTCCAGAACTGTAAGCCGAATGCTTAGGGCAATAACAAACGGAGGGATAGAGTTAAATCTATCTGTGTGGAAGCCGGGGCTCCTACGTCATGTCTGGGCCGAGGGATGCTGCGGATTAATCGGGAGTTGGCGAGCACGTGGTCAGAACTTTACTACGGATTCTTCTGAAGGAGGCGGAATACTTGTTTTTTGTCATTGTCATTATCAAAGAATTTGTAGAGTATTTTTTCTTATGTCATTCCCTCTAAAAAACGGAAGATAGGTTGTTCATTACGTATTTTCATATGGCATATCCTTAATGTGTTTAAATTCACTCATAAAACAAGCCCTGAGGTTTCCTAATGTTCCCAAAAACTTTTTGGGACATTAATTTTAAACTTATTATTATAAATTTTTTTTATAAAATGATGTGTTTATTATATCAATAACATCTTTAGTCTATACCCAAATCTTGTATACGGCGAACAGGGGTATACAAATGTGATTATTTTTATTATTTATTTATTTATTGTGTCAGATTTAATATTCATTGTTTTACAATCTGATTATTAACCTCACTGGAACCAAGCCTATATCGAGGTTTTCAACTGTTAAGCAAGAATTATTGTAATTCATCAGTTGCATCACAATAATTGTTGCATGGCTTAAAAGTCAAAAATAACCCAAAAAACTTTCATTGAAGAAGAAGATAACACTTTTAAATCTAAATGAAAATATGAAAGAAAACAAGACACAGAAAAACAGAAAAAGACAATGGTCGCAACTGGTCCCAGTTGCGACCATTGTCTTTTTCTGTTTTTCTGTGTCTTGTTTTCTTTCATATTTTCATTTAGATTTAAAAGTGTTATCTTCTTCTTCAATGATATATTACGTTGATGGGAATAACCTTCAAAAGTTATAAAAAGAGAGTTTTTCTCGTAAAAAAAAAAAAAAATCAAAAAACTTTCAGCTGCAAATCCCTTCTTAAACTTTTAACAACAACCCTTAGCAATATCCTTATTAATCTGCTAAATGTGCATGTTCATGATTCCTACAGTCGCAGAATTATATAAATATGCACCGATTGTTAAAACTTTAACAATAATTTTCCCCGCCTCTAATACTTCTGTCTGAATGGCCATTAAAATTTCGCCAAAGACACAAAACACTGAGACAATCCATTACGCGCCTTTTTAGGGCGAAACTAATACCAAATTCATATAAATCAAACACATTCTTACCGCTTTTCCATTTACGCATCCGCCATTACATCTTCACGTCGATCCCCAGGGGCAATTAACCACACGTGTTTCTGAGAGATACTTCGAAACATAACGGCCGATGTGTAGTACCGGTAAATTTTAATTCAAAATAGACTTTCAGCGCTGTGTTTTAATTTTACTGCTGCTTCTATTAGCCCGCGTCTCCCTTGGCTTGCTTCCGATTCTTAAGACCTCCATACACGAATAGTTTTGTCGTCCAACAAGTCGTTGATTTTTAACTATTTGCTACAGGTAAAATAATAGCAATGTAGTCATTTATTGGGATTTGATGACCTTAATATTTCACAAGCACAAGCAAATTAAGTGCTTAAGACGACCAGATTAAAGGCTCAGCCACCACAATGTTTCGATATTGTATAAGTTTTCGTCCCGGGAACCATTTATTGGGTTACCATCACCTGTGCCAAAGGTCACCCCAAGTGGTTCGCTACGTTTGTTGACTTAGCAGGGGTACCGGCTTCGTGGGGTGAGGTTTGTCTGGATCTTGGCGGCGGATGCGTCTGCCCACCAACTGCGTGGCAGGCCGGATCGGGAGAGACTGGTTGAGGAAGATCTGTAGGCCTCTCCGGCAGGACTCTCGGAACATCGCCTTACCCGCAGCGCGAGGGATTGATTCGTACGTCCGTCACTCCTGGTCACACTGACCCGCCGATTCCTACCCACCCTTCATGTTTTTTCTTCCCACTACTTCCTCTCCTTCTTTTCCCTAAAATGACATCCCACTCAGCATCCGCAAAGATGACAAACATCCTGAGTGGAATTTTTCCTCAGGGCCTCCTGTGTGGAAATATGTAAAAAAAAATGGCAAATGACAAACAATGACAATGAAATGAATTATGATGACAAAAAACAATGATCAATGACAGATGTCAAATAATGCCCGAATTGTGATTACAAAAAACAATGACTAACGACAGATGTCAAATAATTCCCGAATTGTGATTACAAAAAACAATGACTAACGACAGATGTCAAATAATGCCCGAATTGTGATTAAAAAAAACAATGACTAACGACAGATGTCAAATAATTCCCAAATTGTGATTACAATAAACAATGACTAACGACAGATGTCAAATAATGCCCGCCATCTTAAGATGTACGAAAATTGGTACCAAAGAAAAACATGGTTTTTTTTTTCATACCGAACCCATATGAAAAGACGACCTGTGTAACTTGTGTGGAAACTAGATGAAAAAATCGTGCACTTCCAACATGCTTGACGACAATTTATTTCGTGCACCCACCATTTTATGGCGCATTTTCATGATCAATTTCTTAATATCAGGCAGTTTGGTTTAACAATGCGTTCACATTGTTTTAGGATGATCGTCATCTTTACGTCGTGCTTGCCGTACTGAGATGACATATTATAATATATATTATAATGATTATCATTATAAAGGTATCCGCAGACGTTTTATATTGCTTCCTACACGTGCCAAAGTAGCGCAACGAAAGCCGGGTTTAAAGTACCTAACCACTAAAACATTTAAAAGGGTTTCGTGTGGGTAGCTATTTATGTAGAATATTACTTTCCTAGTAAATAAAAATTTTAATCCTAGTAGGAACGTATATAAAATTCAATAATTGCTATGGTTACAATGTAATGAAGCTATTTTTGTATCCACATTATGAATTCCGTTTCTCAAGCAGTATCTCATGTTTATTTATTTATTTTGACGACCACGAGGTAGGATAAGGCTCTCGACTAGCTATCCGGAGGGTGCGTGTTCTAATCTTAGCGTATGCAAGTAAATTTTATTTTGTATCAAGTTGTGTTATTTCACAATTTATTCATTTAAAATAATGGTTCCATGACAACTCAACAAAGTCGCATTTCAACACCCCTTTAAGAGTCGTTAAAAGTGTTTTTTTTTAAAAAAACCATAACCTACCCTGACGTAACTTTTAATGACTTTTCAAAGGAACTGAGTTGTCCTGTCACTTAAAATAATATGTAGCGGCACGTTCCAGAGTGGAAGATACTCTTAGTATCGCCCTGGTGTCAGAGCGCCATTCAAAATCGATATAACTTAAGCCGTGTTTAGTGACTACATCTGAATTTCTCGCCTTCCTCTCCACCACCTCCTTCTCCTCCCCACTACCTTCAGCCTCACAAAATATCCAAATTAGGGATGCCTTAGTCTCACTGGCTCCAGATAGTTGGCAGCAGTTCCCTTTAGCATGACTTTTGTGCGGTATTCGTATAAAAAAGACATAGATACATTTAATGTTACATAATATCTTTAATTATGTTTTTCCATACAAAATCTTAGTAATTTCGTCTGGAATGAGAACAATTCTTAATCCTTTTTTTAAATAGTTTTCTCAAGGATTTCGCACTGAAGGGTATGCAATTTACATGGTATCTTTCGAGGACTTTTGTGGGATATATTGGTTTACGATAATGGATATCCGTAATATTTTCAATAACATGCCGTAGGTTCATTTTTATTTTACAATAATTAATACATTATCCTTGTTTAAATAAAGTCATACCTAAATTGCAACAATGTAAAAATTAATACACAATCTTATTTTATTACGATAGATTCATACCCATTTTGCATCATTAATTTAAAATTTCCTTATTTCAATAGATTTACTCCTATTTTCCAATAATGAACGCATATTTAATACGATACCTATTTTACAATACACAATTCTCATTTTAATGGATTTGTACATATTTTCAATAATTAATACATAATCTTTAATGCAATAGATTCATGCTTTTTTAATATTCAATGTACATACACTATTTAATGCAATAAGCTCATACCTATTTTGCAATAATTTATATAGATTATTTTTTAATGCAATAGATTCATACTTTTTTTCGCAATATTCAATGTACTCTATTTAATACAATAGATTCATACCTATTTTGCAATAATTTATAGACATAATCTTTGATGCAATAGATTCATACTTTTTTCGCAAAATTCAATGTACACTATTTAATACAATAGGTTCATACCTATTTTGCAATAATTTATAGGTTATAAGTTCCAATAGATTCATACTAACTTTCCAAAAATTAATACTAAATCTTTATTTTTAATGGATTCATATCTAATTTCCAATAATTAAATTAAAATAGATTCGTACCTATTTCCCAATAATTAATTCACAATCGTTAAAACAATAAATTCATAGTTATTTTGTAATAATTAAAGCATAATCTTTGAAACAATAAATTAATACTTTTTTGCAATATTGTGTACACAACCTTTAATTAAATAGATTCAGTCAATTTTCCAATAATTAATACCTTTTTTTAATGCAAAAGATTCAGACCAACTTTCCAATAATTAACACAAAATATAAAATAGCATAAATTCATACAATACTTGCAATGATTATCGCGAGCATTTGGGAGTTTGTTTACTTTTATCGGTGCCGGTGGATTAGTGGGTGGTATAATATCCGTCCGCGCAGATTACAGCCCGCGACCGATTATCGTCCGCTCGGGGCGAAAAACAACGAAGCGAATCTTTGGGGGGGCGGGAGAATTTCACTGCCACCCTTTGCTCGGGGTGCATTGGTAAAAAGAGACCAAAATTATTGTAAAAATTTTTATTGATTTAATTACTTTCGTTACCCTCTCTATCAAAGGTTGGATGTCTTCAATGTAATTTTTGCCTTTAATCCATGAGGTGTTCTTTCCAACCTTCCTCTTTCTTCCCATCTCCATTTTTTTCAACCTCACGACACTCTCCCACTGACTGGACAGTGGGGAGTAGATGGGAATCTTCTGCGGCGTTCACATGAAATATCTGATTATTTTTTTTTACATGAACTTTACACAGGAGGCCTACAGGAAAATAATTTCTCTCATGGCCTATGTCATCTTTGGGGATGCTTTGTGGAGGGTTTTTAAAGGAAAAGGAGAAGAGGAGAGTTCTCGGAAGGAAAACGGTTTAAGGGGTGGGTAGAAATCTGGGGTTCAGTATGTCCTGGTCATCCGCCTCCAAGACCTAGACAAATCTCACCCCATGAACCCGGGCACCCCTGCTAAATCACCAAACGTAGCGAACCACTTGGGATGACCTATGGCAGATGTGTTGGTTATCCAATAAAGGTTCCCTGGCGGCGGTACCCATTCCCACCTCCCAAATTTATCGGTGTTTTATTTTTACGCTTGTTGCCCCTCATGTTACGACCAACGTATCGGAGATTTCTTATTTTATATCTAGAACAATTTTGCAAACTTTTGTCAGTTATTCAATACGTAAAATATTAGCAGTTCTGTGAACAGTGGATCTCGGGTCCAAAAAAGTTTTTTTTAATATTCTTTTATTTAATAAATCACCACTATATTTTCCTCTGAAATAATAAGATTTCTAGGTAGGTACTTTAAAACCTATCTACTGAATTATAAACCGTGTAATGTAAAATGTTAAACAAATTCAAACGAATTAAACAATTTATCCAAAAAACGTCACTATTTCAATAACAATTCTTTTAAAAAAAAAATCAGGCAGGTGTGTACCATTATATCGCACCCGAGGGATAACAGTGGCACAAGTCAAAAAATGCGTTTTTGAGTTAAGTATGTGGACATGTTCCTGGATATCTATTCTTTCTTCGATGAAAACGGCAAAATTCTTAAAAAAAATTTTGTAGCCTTAAAAGCGAATATGGCGTTTTTATATAAAAATGTTTTATTTTAATTCAAGCAAAAATAGTGGCACAATGATCACTGTTCCACTATTATAATATTAGACCAAATAAACATTAATATATTGCTTTTCAACTTTTGTAAAATAATGATTTTTTATTGGTTAAAAACCGATTTAATACATTCAAACCAAATATTCAAACTGCTCTCCTGAAAAAAAAAGGTTTTTGGAGTTGTGCCATTGTTATCCCCGGGTGCGATATAGACAAAATATCTTATTATAATAAAAATATTAATAAAAGACAGGATATTACATTAATTATATGAAAGACTAACTCCTGATAATAATAATTCAGATTAACATGTTTTTTTTCAGTGTCCATATATGTAGTCTCGGTTAAAATTTATTGGTAACCATAAGAAGACAACACATAGATAAAACAAATTCAATTCCTAACAGAATTAAAAATATAAAATTTACCTTTTAGTTAGGTCGTCAGAATTCAATTCATCCAAGAATTATAAATAGAAAAGTTACGTTTTAGTTAGGTCGTCAGAATTCAATTCATCCCAGAATTATAAATAGAAAAGTTACTTTTAGTTAGGTCGTCAGAATTCAATTCATCCCAGAATTATAAAAAGAAAAGTTAAGTTTTAGTTAGGTCATCAGAATTGAATTCATAACAGAATTATAAATATGAAGGTTACGTTTTAGTTAGGTCATCAGAATTTAATTCATCGCAGAATTATAAATATAAAAGTTACAGTTTAATTAGTTTGAATTCAATTCATAACAGAATTATAAATAGAAAAGTTACAGTTTAGTTGAATTCAATTCATAACATAATTATTAGTGGAAAAGTTACAGATATGATTTTTTCACGGTATTATTTATAGACAAAAGTATTTTTGGGGTTTTATACCGTGTTGCGTTACCTCCTTTTTTAGCCAACGTTTCGGGCAACGTTACAGTTTCCACCATCAGGGCAGACGTGTGATGTGATGTACGATGGACACTGCAACGTTTTCCGAAACGTTGGCGTCCGAAAGAAGAAGGTAGCGCAACACGGCGTAACACCCTAAAAATAAATAACCAAAAAAATGTTACAGTTTTGTTAGTTCGAATTCAATTCAAAACAGTTAAATACATACATGGAAAAGTTACAGTTTAGTTTAGCCGAAGTCAATTAATCACAGAATTATGAATAGAAAAGTTACAATTTGGTTAGGTTGAATTCAATTAACAGAATTATAAATAGAAAAGTTACAGTTTAGTTGAGTCGACGGACTCTTAAATTTAGACTTTTTTTCATTTTTGTCTTCTACGTTTTAGGTGATATATTAAGCTTTTGTGACCTACTTTTTTTGCAGGGCCTTAGTGCACCGGGCAAACTATATACTACTGCGTAGGTATCCAAGTTAATTATAAATACTATTTAATATTATAAATGCGAAACTGCTCGAGTTTGTTTATGACCGTTTCACGCATAACACAATATAAAGACTTTAATAATTATTTCACCAATATAAAGCTAAATTATATGCGCAGACTACAAGTTGTATATGATGGTAAGCCCTGGCGTTATGAAATTATAAATAGTAATATATTATATTTGTTATACGTTTTCTGTCGCTAACAAAAGCGAGTTTTTGCTAGCGTCAGAAAAAAATCTTTTCCATGGAAACAATGTTGATATATTTTTAGGCTCTATGCTGGTAGGCACTCACTGGTCAGCTTACTACTGCAGAAAATTTAAATATTAGAATTCGTTTTTTTTTTGGACAAGCTTGGAATAAATGTCAGATTTGAGTTCCTGTATTAAAAATATAATTCGTAACGATTATAAAGACTGAATGATAAATAGAGTATTTTTTTATTATATTAACGAACTTCCAAATATTTAAATAAAAATAAACATCCGAAATGTTTGTAAGCGCATAAATTCCGAACGAATGAACAAAATTGGATAAGTAATTCTTTTTTTCTTTGAGCTATAGCATTATGAAATTTAGGTGGTAGGCGAGATGTTTGAAAACTGAATGTAAGGGAATGAATATATGGAATGCGGGAGGGGATGGGAGTGGGGTGGGGGGGAGATAATTGATAAGTGCAAGCGCTACAGTAATTTCCCGTAATACCATGCGAGCGAAGCCGCAGGGAAAAGCTAGTAATTTTATAAATACTTGTTCAGTCATTCGACTTTTGGGTAATATTCTCAATATTTATAAATTTGAGGTTGTGGTTCGTTTTTCCAATCCTTCCATTTCCCCCAGGCCTCCGACAATCCGTTCAGATCTAACTGTCTGCGATTATTGTTTTAATTCCCTCATTGGCAGAAGTAAATAGGAGGAACTCCCTCAATGACAGATAATAAGCGCTGCAAAATGGTGGTATTAATGGAAAACACGATCATTGTCTGTAGCTGCTTACCCACCCCCATCCCCTGTCAATAGGGATACACTCAATACGGATTCGAGGGTAAAGTGTAGTCGGATTCATTCTTATTTTTCTACTCCTTTTATTATTTACATTATTTTTATTTAATAATAATCCATACTAATATTATAAATGCGAAACTGCTCGAGTTTGTTTATGACCTTTTCAGGCATTAACCAATAAAAAGACTTTAAAAATTCATTCACCAATAGAAAGCTAAATTATATGCGCAGATTACGTGTTGTATATGATGGTAAGCTCTGGCGTTATGAAATTATAAATATTAATATATTATATTTGTTATACGTTTTCTGTCGCTAACAAAAGCGAGTTAATTGCAAATGTCAGAAAAAAATCATTCCCATGGAAACAATGTTGATATATTTGTGGGCTCTAAGCTGGTAGGTACTCAGCCCCCTGGTCAGCTACTGCCCCAGAAAATTCAAATATTAGAATATGTTTTGTTTTTATTGGACAAGCTGGAATAAATGTCAGATAAGAGTTCCTACATTAAAAATATAATTCGTAACTATTATAAAGACTGAATAATAAGCAAGGCAGACAAGGCAAATCATAAGAGCCAAATCAGCACGAAACGAAGACAGGGGTGAACAAGAGTCAAAAGGCTGCGCTTTCCTGCCTTACGTCCATAATGTAACAGACAGAATTGCCAGGCTGTTGAGAAAAGAGAACATCAAGACGGTCTTCGGAACCACAACTAAAATCCAAGACCTACTGAGGTCGGCAAAGACTAAGTTTCCTCTGGAAACAGATGGAGTATATAAACTTAGCTGTTTCGGATGTGACAAGGTCTATGTAGGCCAGACAGAGCGAACGATCTCCGAAAGGATTTCGGAACACTTTCGTGCTTGTAAACTTGGCCACCCTGACAAATCGGCAATCGCCGAGCACTTAATCGAAACCGGCTATTACTTTGGATTTGTTCCTGAAGTCCTGGGAAGACCCAAAACTTACAGAGCACGCCTAATTACGGAGGCAATTGAAATCCATAAAAACCCCATCAATATTAACAGAGACGACGGAGCTAAGCTCAATAGTTCTTGGTATCCAGTAATTGACGGCTACACCAAAGCTAAACGCAAAAAACCATGCTGAATTTTTTCTAACACCTGCTCGTAGAGAAATGGAGCTGGCAGCACGGTATCGCTTCGACACACATAAGTAAACACTCTCACCAATATCATTTGCTCATCTGCCCTGATGATGGACACTGTAACGCTGTCCGAAACGTTGGCTAAAGAAAGAGTTAGCGAAACACGGCATAACACCCCAAAAACAATAACAAAAATCCTTTTGGCCGTGAAAACCTAAAAACATACCTTTAATCTACTCGTTCACTCATGGCGCGAATTTAATAATTTTGGGAAAAACACTGTTTGCATGTTATGCTTTAAAATATAATGATGAATAATGTTTCCGCCCACACATGCAATACGAATATAGTTTTGTCCATATGAAGATACATTCTTCCAAGAAAAGCATGCAAATGCTATACTGCATTGAATCACCGATGCACTATCGTATTTTTATGCCTTTCTTGAGAGAATTGTGCTTTTATACGAACAAAACTATTTATTCATATTCATTTTGAGTATGTACGGCCGCAAAAAAAAATAGTAATATTTTAAAGCATAACTTGCGAAAAGTATTTTTTCCTGAAATAAATCTTTTAACTTTACCCTTATCTTCATTGAACTGTTTCGACTTTACCTTTTTTCATATTTCTTGTTATTTTAGCCTTAATTCAGTATGTTTTACTCCGCCTTTAGGAATCTGCTTTTCTCGTTAATTAATTACCTAATAAAGATTAGTCTTTCAAATCAACCTTACCCATGGCATAAAATGCAGAAGTTACACATGACAATTTTTAAATGCTCTCCATCGTGAATGGCCTGATTTGTTTATAAATAGTATGATACTTTTACCAATTTTGTAAGTTTCTGTATCAAGAGAACTTCTCTGTGCTTTCTATTCCAGCCCCAGTCCAAAATAAAGTTAAATCCGGCCCGCTGAAACCTGCTGTTTTGTGCAATATTGACTTGCGATCTTGGTACTCTTCCAGAAAACTTTTCCCCGGCCCGGGAACAACTTACCTCATGCATTTAATGCCGGCTTTATGGCTGGAATAGTTAATTGTGTAAAATGGACGCATTTATCTGGCTTTTAATGGGAAATTGTATTTATTTGGTGCATTTAATTTTTTTTAAATATAAAATATTTTATATTATTACTCTTCTACTACGATCTGGAACAGTTAAATTCGATCATCTATGCTAATATTATAAATGCGAAACTGCGTGGGTTTGTTTGTTACGCTTTCACGCATAAACCAATAATCCGATTTAATAAATTCTTTCACCAGTAGAAAGCTACATTACATGCGAGTAATATAGGCTGTGTACAATGGTAAGCCCTGGCGTTATAAAATTATAAATAATCATTTATTATACGTTTGTCTTTAACAAAAGCAAGTTATTGCTAACGTCAGAAAACAAATCGTTGCCGTGGAAACGATGTTGATACATTTGCGGGAAGTCGTAGTTAATATCCATCTATCTATCTAAAATAAAATGAACGCGCATAACTTCCGGACGACTGCACCAAATTGGATAATTCTTTGTTGAGTACTGGTGAGCTCTGGCATTATGAAATTTAGGTGGCACGTTAAATGTTTGAAAACTGAATTCACCGGGAACGAATGCGGGACGAGGAAGGTGGGGGGAGATAATTGATAAGTGCAAGCGCTACAGTAATTTCCCCCTAACACCATGCGAGCAAAGTCGCGGGTAAAAGCTGGTTGAATTATAAACTCTTCGATGGGATTGGGCGAATCACTCCATTTCTTACGATTCGGAAGGTAAATTATTTCGGATACTTTTTTTTATTTTCTATGCAATTCTGAAAACAACTAGTGGGGTAACAAATTTGTTGCACATGTGAAGTTTTTTCATTGTTATTCAATATTGTAAGTTTGACCACCCCTTTTGTAGCGACAAGGGGGGGGGGGGAGGCAGGAGTACATGTAGTATGTGGTGTGGTATTTTTATACTGTTGTCGATTCCTCATAAATCTAAGGTCCTCCGCTCACGGAGAAATTGAAAAAAAAAATCAGTTGACAACTCAATCGCTATCCACAGGAAAGGAACTTGCGAATTGCAGTGGCGGTCCGCACACAGGCAATTTCTTAAATACCAGTTGTCAAGGGCAATGCAACCAGTCACTCGCAACTCGTTGCGCCGCGAAATGAGTTGAGTTGAGTTGCCAACAAGTTTTAAGTTTCTCCATGAGCGAAGGCCCTTAGGGGTTATTTTTCCATCCTCTCAATAATTATGTGTTATGAAAGATAAATATTTGCTACAGGTAGAAAACTAGCTCCGATATATCGATCGTTCAGTTGATTAGTCAGCCATCTGCCAAAAATCGAAATGCAGTTATACGTAAAAGCGTACTTTTTATCTGGCACAATACTCAGATTACTCGTTAACACCACCAAATCAATTATAATGTAGAAAAACTTGTAGTGAATTGTACAAAATGTTAATGTTTTCTAGGGCACTGGTTTTATATTTCAAAATGTCATACTAATGTACCGGCCCGTTATTCCTCCCGGTGGTATTTTATAGCACATTTTACATGTAAAACACTGACACGTATAAATAATACTTGATTATTGGGCACCGAATTTTATAAATAAATAAATGGTAAATCGAAATGAATACGTTATCCTATGAATCGTGAGAAGCACAGAGGATGGTGAAATACCGAATATACTGTGTAAAATATATGGTCATGTAGGCCACTTCATTCATGTGTTTAGTGAGAAAGAGTGAAAAGGAATGCTAAAATGACGTATTGTTATCTATTACTGTTATAACCTTGATATATCAGGGATAAGTAATTGATATGTTCAGTTTCGATTTATTACATGAAGTTATCACACTTTATACGATGTTATTAACTTTATAAACGACATGGTGACCGGACAACTCAGAATGAAATCAACTCTGAACCTCCTTTGAAAAGTCCTTAAAAGTGATGAAAAAATATATTTAAAATTGGTTTAATATGTAAAGTTAGTTTAGGGTTATGGGCTATTTTAAAATTATTTTTTTTCATAGGTTTTAATGGCTTTTCAAAGAGGTACTGAATTGACTTGATTCTGAGTTGGCATGGAACCGAACGAAACACACCTGACCTGTCATTCGTAATCCCAGAATAGCGATGGCTTTTTATTATAACTCATGCACATCCATTCTTGCATTCATGCTTGCATCACTTATCTCACTCTTCCAAACCCACTTATTACACTTTTTTATGATAATTCCGCATAAGAGTCCCAACTGCTCCCTTCTGGAGCCAGTGAGACTATGCCCCCCCAATTGGGGTGTGTTGTGAGGCTGACGGTAATGGGGATAGAACGAGATAGGAAGAGGATGGTTGGGAATTATCTGGCTATTAAGATCTGGTCATCAAAGACGGCTAAAGCCACTTTTTTACATTAGCTTTCAACATGAGGCCCCGAGAAAACAATTTCCCTCAGGACCTTCTACGTCACCTTTGGGGATGCTGTTTGGAGAGTCTTTTTATGGAAAAGAAGTAGAGGAAGTTCGTAGAAGGAAAAAGGTATGAGGGGTGGGTAAGAATCTGAGGTCAATGTGTGTAGGAGTGACGGACGTAAGAATCCACCCCTCCCACGGCGGTGCAAGACGATTGGTCGATAAAGTCCGACTGGAGAGGTCAAAAGGTCTCCCTTAACCAGCCTCTCCCAATCCGGCCCACCACGCAGTATATGTAAGTGATTCGCTACGTTTGGTGACAGCAAGTCAGTGAGTGAAAGTGTCTTCCACTCTGGAACGTGCTGCAAAAATGCTACGCAATTAATTATTTGTAAAATGGTACAAATTAATCAAATAAATCATTATTTACGCACAATGGGATTTGAACCCGCGTCCTTCGAATTGCTAGTCGAAAGACTTACCCTCGACCACGGAGGCCGTCGAAACTACAATTCCTGTATCCCCAGCCAACTTTCATGCATTCTGTCTTAAAATAGTGTGTTAAATATCTGGAGCAATTTGTTAGACAAATAATTCGCACATATTATTAAGGTGGACCACCCCGACAGGGGAAGGGTGGCAGGCGCACAGAAGGGGTGAGGAGGTAATTATTGGGATTATGACATTGTTCAAATGGGCACGTAGCTGGTAGATACATAGCCCGACTCTTAACTCGCGCCAGTAATATTAATGACTAATAAGTGGATGAGACTTATGTATCTGAAGCTGCGGAGAGTTGTGTTTTATTCGTGTTATAGGAATGGAGGATCCTGAATAATATTTCACCAGCAGTTAAAACCGTTAAGTGGTTTGGTTGGTTCGGCTTCGCCCAGTTAGTGTTGGTGACCATTTTATTTATTTTTAAAAACAATAGGAACTGGGTTCAAAAATAGCCCGTTCCTCGGATCCACTGTCATCAAGCCCGGGACAAAGTAACCGAGACAGGCAATGACGTCATATAATGTAATATATAGCCGCTTGATACTACGTGTTTACTAATTCGTAGCAGTTATACCTAGGAGGGACACGTCCCCATACGACCTGCTGACGAAAGTGGCGACATCTTGTGACGAATTCTTGAATTCGAAACCGAACTACAACGGGAGTTTTGTTCGAAATTCCACGTACACCGATGTTATTTGTGGCGCGGCACGTATGGCATGGCGTCAGGCATGTACTGGAAGCCGGATTCTGAAATTCAACCACGCAGACGTAAGCCTATTAAAACTACTCGATACTTATAGAGAACTGCTTATCCGCACAGTACCATTTAAATTGATTTTGTGTGATGTAATTCTTAAATTGTAAGTAGATATAGCGTGACACAGTACCTACATAAATGTTTTAGTGAAACTTCATGGATCAGCCATATTGTTTTTACAGTGGATTTGCGTTTTAAAAAGCAATTTTTCTTTTTTCTTTAACTCCACACAGAAGGCTCTTTTTGTGGAAAGGAAGGAGTGAACTTGGGTCTTGAAGAGAACTCACGAACGAGTCGTAGAAATGACACGTTCTCTTATGACAAATTAATGCCAACCGTGTACAAATGTTGGGCACGCGTTTGGCATATTTCCCCACTGGGCATCTTTGAGGGACGAATCAATGACGCTAGTCCCTCGTAACATCTTCCAATGAATTACCAGTTAGATTAGAAAAATTATACTTATATTTGGAAAATTTGCAAATAAATACACATTTCGAATTAAATTTTTATTTAAATAAAGCACACAAATATTTTTTTCGCTCTTCGAACTTTTTGCACATTAATATTGTAAAATTATCATAATTAAAAATCATGTGGTCAACGAATGCCTGCTCCATTCATTCCCCGGCGGGATTGATGAGGTCCACAGGGCACCATTCAGAATTGAAACGTTGCTTGAAATGGCTTTAGCCGTGTTTAGTGACCAGATCTGAATAGCCAGGTACTTCCCCACCTTCCTCTCCCCTATCTCCTTCCCCACCCCACTACCTTGCACACAAATATTTTTTTCGCTCTTCGAACTTTTTGCACATTAATATTGTAAAATTATCATAATAAAAAATCATGTGGTCAACGAATGCCTGCTCCATTCATTCCCCGGCGGGATTGATGAGGTCCACAGGGCACCATTCAGAATTGAAACGTTGCTTGAAATGGCTTTAGCCGTGTTTAGTGACCAGATCTGAATAGCCAGGTACTTCCCAACCTTCCTCTTTCCTATCTCCTTCCCCTCCCCACTACCTTCAGCCTTACAACATACCCCGATTGGGGATGCCATAGTCTCACTGGCTCCAGACGGGAGCAGTTGGGACTCTTGTGCGGTATTTCATATAAAAAAAGGGCAACGCCTGAGGCCCTAAACTGGCTTGCAGACTTAGATGTCCCCCTCTGACCCCCCCACCATACGAAAGAAGAAGAATTAAAAATATGAATTTTAGTTTTAGTCCCAGTCACACGTGGAATATCCATTGCAATGTTTGTATTATAGCAAAAAATAAATAATACAACGAAATTTGTTCCTGAATTTCTGGTGTATTAACGTAATTTCGTGGCTCAAGTATGGATACCGCCGACCTGGGAACCTTTTATTCGATAACCAACACCTCTGTCGTAGGTCACCCCAAGTGACTTAGCAGGGATGCTCGGTTTCACGGGGTTAGGTTTGTATTTCGCAAGCTCTTTTAAAATGTGTAGATCATTGCACTACATAGACTGCCTCATATTTAGTTAACAAATACATAAGAAGACTTCGAAATAACGTCAGATCAATTGAATTTAAGTAAAAATAAATGTTTGCGGTACATTTTCGCACACCCTGTTCGTATGAATATTAGTGTTTTGGCAATTTATCAGGTGTTTTAGCGTCGCTAATCCAATGCGATTTCGTGTATTTATGCTAATGTCGCCCCGAGTAACTTTGCCCCTAGTAAGTAAATTAACTTACTTGACTTACATATTATTACTATCTATGTGCTGTACAAAGTAGTTCATGCACAGACATCATTAATTGTGTGTTCGTATAATAATTATGTGCTTATTATATTTGAATTATTAAAAGCCAACACTAGATTAATTTATCCATCGTGTTGGGTGTAAAAAAATCAACCCTGTAATTTTTTTTTTTAATTTATTACATCCATTTTTATTATATAGTGAAACAGTTTTGACTTTCCGCAACGGTCCCATGCGTCAAACGGCAAGACCTAGTTGCGCCATCATTTCATCCAATTTTAGAGAAGTGCGTATGTGTGCGCGTGTGTGTGTGCGTGTGTGTATGTGCGCGTGGTTGTCTCCGACGATGCATTGTCATCGACAACGAGTCTATCTGCCGAGTATCAGCTCGATCGGATGTCGAGAGAAGTGGGTTAATTTCCACCTCCAAGGTTTGCAGTTAAGATTCGAGAAAACAAAATCGAAATTCAAATAGATGGTTTTAAAAAGTATTCAATTACTTATTATGTCATCAAACATACTAATTTCGGTTGTCTGTGATGTGCGTTAGTTATTCATGTGTGAAATATGATATCTGGTTCAATAAACTCAAATTTACTTTTATTTCAAGTGTCATTTTTTAAATTGGAACTGACTGAAAAATTCAGACAAGCAATACAGTTCCTAGCTACTTGTAAAATATTATTTATGTATCACAGCAAATTACTTTAATTATCTTTTTCAAAATTGGAATTATGAGTAATAAGTACGTAAGTACTATTGTATTATTATGCATTTTGGGAGACGGGTATAGGTATTTGTATTGTTTGTTGATTTTTAATATTTAATAAAGATATTGATTTATTACAGCAAAACATATTATTCATTCATTTTTTTGAAAAAATATCTGTAATATGGCAAATTTAGAGGTCGCTATCAACTGCATGGCTGGCTTTACATTCGTAAGTTTTTTCCCATAATTCGCTCGTGTAAGCGAATTATGGCCAAATTACCAATGCAAACGACACCAAAAGTCACTTAACGTAATTTAAAGCATGTTACAGAACTTCTTCTTCCGGAAGTTTTTTGACAGGTCTAATCGCGTCCGCGCGAAATTACAGCCTTCTCACAGCTTATAAAATCAGTTTGATAAGCTGAGGGACTTTTTGTAAGAAATAGTACCAAAATGCGCCGTCGCGAAATGTCAAAAATCAAAAGACATTTGTTTTTATTGGATTTATTTCCTATAAAACTAGTATTTATTTCCACTTACTTGAGTTTTCTGAAAATGAGCATCCTTCTCTTCAATTAACGGTCCAAACCTTTATAATCTCAATGTTTCTGTTTTTAAAATTACGTATTTGAATACGAAGTCGGTTGCTGTCGGCAGCTGTCAGGTAGCTGTCTTTCGAATAAAATGAAAGAAATCCATTAATTTTCGCCATTGACGGCAAAAAAGTGCATGGAGAATTGTTTAATTACAGCCAAATTCTATTTCAGCACTTTATTTGGTCCTTTTCGACTTTATTGTCAAAATCGCGTAAATTTGACAGTAGCAGGTCGTTGTTGAAAGGAAGCCATCTTACCGCAAATAAATTTACAGATGTAAACGGTCGCATGAGCAATTACGCAGGTCGAACTTCCGAAAAACTTCCGTGATCATTAATTACTACAAGTCAGATGCATATGTAAACGCTCCTGTCAAAATCTTACGTAATCCGTAATTTTTAATTACGAGTGTAAAGCTAGCCCATGGAACGCTCCCGTAACAAGAAATGGTGTGTTTCGTCAGAGTTTTGCCAACACACGCTCAAACTTGCCGTAGGTTGGAAGTGATCCTGTACTGATGGCCCAAAGACGGAATTTCAATAATATGTATTTATTTATTTATTCACGCCTTGAAGGCTTTTACATGAACACGTTATTATAGATATATAAGTTATTCAGGAGTAATAATAAGCGTATAGTATATAACATTGTATTAAAAAATTATTAGCAGAATTAAAAAGAAATGACAATATTAAAATAATAACAATAAAATTTATGTCAGAATTTTAGAAATTTCTTATATAAATTTTGGTAAATAATAAATGAAAATATCAACGGAACTAAAAATTTTTCCAAGCCTATGTAGTCTTTGGATTGGGGAGTTAATGAAATAGTTAGTAACAAAGAACAGTTCTGGAAGTCTCGTATCAAGATTTGGTACTCGGAATGTTATTAGTTTTGATTCGGGTGCGTCAAGTGATCCATTAACTAATTTGAATAAAAATACCAGATCGCTCTTGGTTCTTCTACACGATAAGTTAGTTAAATTAAGTAGTTTCATTAAATTATCATAATTAATTTGTTCAATAGAGAGTTTGAAATTAATGAATCGTAAAAATTTATGTTGAACTCTCTCAATTTTTAATTGATGTGTTTTATAGTATGGGGACCAAATAATTGAATTGTATTCTAAATTACTTCTAACTAAAGCAGTGAAGAGAATTTTAAATAAATAAAGAGACGTAAAATCTCTAACTGTTCTGAACATGAATCCCAAACAAAAAATATATGCATTAATAAATACTTAAAATAAAAAATACATAAATAAAATTGACAATTATTCCATTGACCATCATTATTTTTATAACTACCCATTTTAATCTCAAATCTCTGGAGATAAAAATATGCTGGTATGTAAAGAGTTCTCCCAAAAAACTTAAATTTTTTTGCAATATAATTTTTTCCCTTTCCTGCGAAATGTTCAAAGGAGCATTTAACTTATTAAAAATAGTTAGATACTTTTTCTCTCTGAAATCGTCATATTATCTAAATATATTTTTTTTATATTTTCAAATTACCAGATATTATAACATAATATTACGTCGAAGTTCTATAACACATTATTTCCCGAATACTTAAGGTATTTAGCGGCGTCACACCACTCGGCGAGTCATTACCAACCCCACCCCCCGTAATACACAATATACCCCTTTTACAAGCAGCATTGCCCCGGTGGCTGTTTTAGCCCGACTTGCCCCCACCGCCCCTACCCCGCGCCACCACTGCGCGTTTGCTCCTTTAAGTTTCCGGTATAAATATGACTCCGGTAATTATTGCCTCTCTTATAATGCGATGCACTACTTATTTTGGGATGGGACACAGTGGCGTAACTAGATTAACAACGCGTTACACTAATAATTTGATGTATTAATAACAGGGAATAATGCTTAGGGAGTTCCACTAGAAAATTATAATTTATTTATTTCTATGTATTACAGTATTTACCTATTAATTAACATTTTTACATAATAGATCAATTTTGAAAACATTTTTACATAATATATTTTGCAATTTTATTATGTTGGGTGTAAGGTAGGTTTGTGAAGGTGAAACTTTTTGAATTGAATTTTAAACTGAAAATTATTTTTGATGTTTATGTGAATGCAATTAGACAAAGGTTATGATCCCATTGCATCCTCAATATTATAGTGTTTTTGATTTAGATAAAGTTTTTTTTTACATTAGCTCCATATAGAAAGCCCTGAGGAAAAAAATCCCTAAGGGCCTATGTCATCTTTGAAGATGATGTTTGGGTGGTCTTTTAGGGAAAAGAAGGAGAAGAAGTTCTGAGGAGGAAAAGAGAAAAATGAGGGATAGGTAGACATTTTTAAACAAGAAGATGCTGAAGAGAATGTTGGTTGTTTTTTTTTTTCAAAATTACTTTAATAATGAGTTTTTTAACCACTTTTACAGGATTTTTTCATATGCACCTCCCCATCTAATGATTGGAATAGTGCGTAATAGACTTTTCAACTATTGTAAAGTAAAAAATGTATTAGTAATATTATAATAAATATGTAATATTTATACAGTTTATAATTTATATAATATATATACTGTTGTATTAAAAAATCTGTTTCTGAAAAAATTAGAAAATATACAGATTTAGGAAATGAGATTAAAAGAATTTGGCATTCTCGGACTATAAAAGTATTACCATTCGTTATTTCGGCTACTGGCATTATATCTAGCTCTCTCATTCAAAATTTAGGCTTATTAGATTTGTCAAAGAATCTGTATATAAAAATGCAAAAATCAGTCATATTGAATACATGTAGGATTACGAAAGATTTTTTAAATATTTATATTGAGGGATCAGTAGGATTTATCGGTCTAGTTAGGAGTTCTACGAACCGAACCCTCTGATATGAAAATATCTGGTGTCGGTGAATTATTTTCCCGTTTGGTCTCTGGTAGGTTGATATGTTGTTTTTGTATTGTTTTGTATTTATTTTACTTATATAATACACTTGCGTAGCGTGGATTGACTAGATGATCATTTGTGGAAAAGTGTGTGGAAGGGTTTAGTTTTTCCTGTGGGGAAGATTTAACCCGGTCGTCGAAAAAATAAAAACCTTTTTAACATTTTTTTCAATTTCAAATAAAGAATTATAGACTTTATCTAAAAAAAAGTCTCTATCTCAACGACAATTCTTTTTTCAACTTCAGGTAGGTAGGTACCTTAATATTGAACAAAATAATCTTTTTCAAAAACGGTCGACATAAAACGGGACTTCGCTACGCTCGCGCTCAGTCAATAATATTATTGTTGTAATGTTTTTAAAACTTGTTTAATACGGTCGTCACTCACATTAAAATTCGTCAATCATATTGCAATGCCAAAAAATATTTCTGCATTGATCGCACTTTAGTACCTACATTGATGCGGTAGTTATCCGTTATATTTAAAATTTTTCTAGCATACGTCTTTGCCCCCAGCGAAGTGCCCCCACTTGCCCCCCTCCCCCCTTCGCAGCCCGCATTATATGACTCGCTGATGTTAATGCCTTTAATCTCTTACTGGTGTTTCGGGTTTTGCCGCTTTGGTTAATACTTAATATTACGCGAAACCGAGTCACCCCCCCCCCCCCCTTCACCCACCCACCCATTTTCAACCCCCTGGTGCCACGCTTCTCCCGTTCACCCCATTCTTCCCATTTCACCGTACAGTTGTACCTCGATCTTCCCGGTCGCGCGCCCTACTAGTACCGTAAGATGGGGTTAAATTACTCCTCTTGTCAATGCTTTTATCTTTTTGTTTTCAAGAAGAAATTGAAAGTATTTGTGTATAATGTTTTGCGCGTTAAAAATTGCGCATAATTCAATCAATTTTTAAAACAATTTACTTAGTCGACTTTTTATTTATTATTTTTTTAATAAACTTTGTGATTACATTTCAGTTGAGTCCCAAAATACCTCAAAAAGTACACGACTCTGCAGAAACGGGCGGTCCGTTTGACAGATTATCCTATCTCAACAAACTGATTGCAATCTTTAGACAGGCGTCGGGTGGGAATGCTGTACTTACTTAAACTTAAACTAACTTAAACTTACCTTACTGGTATTTCAGTGGAAGATGTTTCGAGGAACTGGCTTCATTGATTACCTCGGCACCGCTGCATATTCGGGAAAACATGCCAAACACGCGCCCGATACGGTTGACACATAAGAACGCGTTGTTTCTATGACTCGCTCGCTTCATCAGCTCGACTGTGCCGGCGATTTGCCGGCCTTTGTTCTCATTTCTCCTCCATTCTACAACATGTGTCTCTTCAAGACCCATGTTCACTCCTTCTTCGTCTCCTCAAAAAAACAATGCACACACTGTCTTTAAGGAATAAGCCCTGAAGTAAATTATTTTCTCTGGGCCTCCTGTGTGTTAATGTAAAACATTTGTCTTTTCAGGATCCATGTTCACTCCTTCCTCTCCTCAAAAAGACCCTCCACACCGCATATTCAGAGGACGTATTTGAAGGAAATCATTTTCTTCTGGGCTTTCTTTGTGTTAGTGTAAAAATAAAATTCACCTGATTTGCTTCTTATGATTTTTAGGTTGTTTTGTGCTTTCTATATATAGTTTAACTCAATGGAAAAATTTAATCAGAAGAAGGTTGTATTATTACATTGTCCTGCTTCGTGTTTAGATTAATAACATTTTCTTCTTAACATTGCACTCTTGGATCCCTGTAGACCTTCAAAAGTTATTCTAATAAATTTTTACTTTTTTTATTGTTTGAATTATAACACTGTAAACAGTAATATATATATTACTACGGCAAAAACAAAAGAAAAATGAAAAACACATCTAAAGGATTTCTACTCCAATGAAGAGAGCTTGCTTTTGAGCTGTGTGTAGGAGTTATTTCATTAAATATATAATAGAGTGTACAATAAATATAATCTTAAATAATAAGATATTGTAACGTTAAGAATTATAATATGGCATGAAATGAAGTTACAGCATTTTGATCGGTGATGTTATGGTTATTAAGTTTTTAAGAATATTTTTTTTACTTTTAAAATATATTTAACTTAAAACTACACTTCAACACTCTAAACTTATGTAGCCCCGCTTTACGGTAATTCGATTCTCTCATTTCTCTGTACAGTAGTAGCCCGATTCGCCCGGTTTCGCGCGTGGGGTGGATTCGCACCCCCTCGGGGGGTGACCCCGGTAAACCGCGAGTTTTGTTTTTGCATAGACAACGGATTAATGGAACAAGGCGGCTGCGAGCTAATGATCCAGACGTTCGACAGAATACAGTGCATTTAGGATAAGATTAAGAAAGGGAGCGGGTGATTAAATCATACCAAACAAACGCACTTTGCAACCAGGCATTTTACATACACATACTCTTTTATTTTTGCTTTCTTCGAAGCCCATCTTACAAGTCTTAAAAGTTATTAAAAGTATTTTCTACCTCCTTTTCCTTTTCGATTTGGGAGGCGGGTATGGGTACCGCCGCCCCGGGAACCATATATTGAATAACCATCACCTCTGCCATAGGTCACCCCAAGTGGTTCGCTACGTTCAGTGACTTAGCAAGGGTGCCCGGGTTCATAGGGTGAGGTTTGTCCGGGTCTTGGCGGCGTATGCGTCTGCCCATCAGCTGCATGGCAGGATGGATCGGGAGATAGTGGTTGAGGGAGCCCCTTTGACTTCTTCAGCCGTACTCGGAACATCGCCTTGCACCGTATCGAGGGTTGGGAGGGATGGATTCATTCATTCACGCCCGTCACTCCTTGACATCTCCAGATCTTTACTCACCCTAATACCCTTTTCCTTCCCAGAACTCCCTCTCATTCTTTTCCTAAAAAACTCTCCACACAACATCCCCAAAGATGATATAGTCCCTGAAAAGAACTATTCTCCTGTTTTAAGCTAATGTAAAAAAAAATAATAAATAAACTTTCAGAATGTCTAGCACGGACGATCGATAAAACTTTATATCAATACAATATTCACTAAATCAGAAAAGTTTCTGTTAACTCTCAATATACATAATTTTTAATAATGTCATTCATTACGCAAAATTACTGATTTGTTAATGAACGGAGTTAAAAAAACGATGCTCTTAGAATATAATTTAACTTAACTTTGACTTTTTTCACCCGTTATTCGTGACATAAAACGAACACTCATTAAGCAACATGACTCAAACTGTAAATTTCAATCCCTAT
Organism: Glyphotaelius pellucidus; assembly: GCA_936435175.1. Lineage (NCBI taxonomy): Eukaryota > Metazoa > Arthropoda > Insecta > Trichoptera > Limnephilidae > Glyphotaelius > Glyphotaelius pellucidus. The sequence goes on from OW386556.1 coordinate 10,598,618, forward strand.
ATTTATATTCCCGTCCTTTCCCTCTTAATTCTAATCATATGTTGCTCCTCCCCCTTCCCCATTTCTTATATTGTAACTAAAAAATAAATTATTTAAGAAAACATCCTTACAATGTCACACTATATCATCATTCATTATTATCATTGGAAAGTTCATAATTGGCATAATTAACGATCTTATCATTGTATTATTGTGTAATCCCAGATTTGCCTTCGACTTTCCCTAAAACAAATAAAATAAAGTTAAAATAAAATAAAAAAACACTAATACAAAACTATATGTATAATGCATTTGACCAGCGTTGAATTTTAGAAAATATATACACTATCATACTTACTTGTGAGGTCACTTGAGATTATCGCTGTCTATTGAGAAATTTAGATATACGAGAGTGGCTTTTTAAGTTCGCAGAATGGGGGGTAAGGAGTGGAAATAAAAATCCAAAATTATTTTCCCTTTTCAATATATTCACCTGCTTAATCCATTTTTCGGATCTTTCAATTAACTTATGTGTATTTAATTTTTTATGAGAAAAACTCTCTTTTTATAACTTTTGAAGGTTATTCCCATCAACGTAATATATCATTGAAGAAGAAGATAACACTTATAATCTAAATGAAAATATGAAAGAAAACAGGACACAGAAAAATAGAAAAAGACAATGGTATATGGAAAAAGAACTAGTTGGAGATAATATTAATGATTCTAAATATTTGAAATATGAGATTGACAAATATGACGGTTTGACAGAAGGTGACAATAGCGAAATTGGAAAACGCGCACGTCCCGGTTAGACGAGAGATCTGGGTTCGAGTCCCAGTTGCGACCATTGTCTTTTTCTATTTTTCTCTGTCTTGTTTTCTTTCATTTAGATTATAAGTGTTATCTTCTTCTTCAATGATAACTTATGTATACCCTCAAAAAAAAAATTGTCTTTGTCTAAAAAATACGCCAAAATAGCATCCTTCACTTTTTCATTACTTGAAAACTTTTTCCCACGAGGTTTTTTTTTCATGTTTGGAAATAGACAATAATCACTGAGAGCCAGGTCAGTACTGTAGAGTAAGTGTGGCAACATTTTGAAACCCACCTTCTGCAAGGCAGCCTTTGCAACAGGGCTCTTGTGAACAGGCGCGTTGTCGTGCAGAAGGAGGACTTTTTTGGTCAATTTTCCCCTTTTTTCTCCTTGATGGCTTCCTTCAATTGGTCTAGGATTATGGAGACTCCTTTATCTTTGTAATCGATCAACAGGATTCCTTCTGAGTCCCAAAAGATTGTCGACATGATTTTCCCAGCCGATTGTGACACCTTAAACTTCTTGGTGGTCGTTTGCCTTTCTGTACCACTGCATTAGGTCCAGTTTAGACTCATGTTCATAATTATAAAACCAAGTTTCATCACCAGTAACAATTTGAGCAAACACTTCATCTTTGTCTTCTCTACAGAGATCCAAAAATGCACGTGAACACTCCACACGCTGTCGTTTTTCGCGGCGTGATCATTCCCGGCACCCATCTTGCGCTGACTTTACTCATGCCAAGATGGTCGTGAAGAATTTTGAAAATGGTTGTATCTGATACTCCAACCATTTCTGCGAGCTGTTTCTTCTTTAATCGGGCATCGTCTAATATTAATTTTTCGACTTTTTGAATAATTTCCGAAGCGGTCACCTCGATGGGCCTTCCTGGCCGTGGGTCGTCTTCAAGTGACTCTCTGCCTTGTTCAAAGAGGGTATGCCGCTTGTAAACCATAGTTTTATTCGGACAAGAGTCCCCGTAAACGGATGACATTTCTTTCAGTATGGTCTGTACGGATTTTCCTTACTTGGTAAGAAAATTTATAACAGCGCGGAACTCGATTTTCTCGATATTTCACAATTTCTTCCCGATTGACTTGTTTGGTCGACGATAGCTCAAAGACTAATGACCTAATTACGATAAAACCCAGTGTTTATACTAATAATGAGTTGTTCAATTAGAACTAATTCAACGAAACCCTCACTAAACACCTACCTACCCATTCCGCGAACTTAAAAACCTCCCCTCGTATACGCAGATGACATAATTGGTAGCACACGTTATTGGCATTGCTATTATTTAATCTTGGTATATATGTTAATATCAATATGTAGAATATATTATGTTCTTTAACGAACGTGTTTGTGAAACCGAAAGCAAAGAAATTTCACGTCCTGTACAGTAGTATAAGGATTTTATTAGAATATTTATCTTCCTGAATGTGATTTGTCGCTCGGTAAGAGACAGATTGAGGTGTAAGGCTTCGGATAATGTTTAAAAAAAAGTGTTGTCAGGATGTACATATTATCTATGAACGCAGCAATACTCCATAAGAACCCCATTCAATAAGGTTTTCGTTTTGTCCATTTAAGTTTTCTTATTTCTGTGTGAATATTAACACTAACCTCCCCCATCTTCCCTTGAAATTAATTGTTTGGGGCTAACACCAGACGGGGGGCGTTATTGTATCGCGGGTGCATTTTTCTTATTTGCAAGAATGCATATGATTTCACAAGCAGTTAACCGCGCATTCATTATTAAGCCATTTTTAGTCTGCTGTTGTTGGCCGCGAAAATCTTTTAATGTTCTTGAAAATATCTAGTACCTATCCTATTACAAATTTTAAAATACGGTTAAGTAGTAACAACAAATTGTTGACGGGCTGTATTCATAACAAGACCAAGTTGAAAATACTGAATCAGAAATGGTACTTTGGTTCGCTAACTTTGGTGACATAGCAGGGTTCATCGGGTGAGGTGTGTTCGGGTCTTGGTGGTGGATGTGCCTGCCCACCGGTTTAAGGTGACCCTTTGATCTCTCTAGCTGGTCTCTTCATCTTGCATCGCAGCGGGGGGGGGATGGATTCATATATTCGTCCCTTCTGGGCACGCTGACCCCTAGATTCCTACTCATTCCTCCTATCCTTTTACTTCCCGGAACTTCTTCTTATACCTTTCTTTAAAAAGACCCTCCACACCGCATCCCTAAATATGACATTAGAGAACTTACTTCCCTGATGCTTTATATTAATTTTTAAAAAATCGTTTTAAAAAATATATTGTAGTAAACACAATAATATAACTTTGTTTCGATTCCACTTTATTATTTCTTTATCCAACCGGTTTCAGTTCGACCTGAACCTTCATCAGGAATGAATAAAAATATATATTTAATTCATCCCTGATGAAGGTTCAGGTTGAACTGAAACCGGTTGGATAAAGAAATAATAAAGTGGAATCGAATGTATTCCCGCAAAGTGTGAAAAAAAAATTGTTTTATTTCACACATTTATTATGTCGAACCACAATTTGATTGTTTTTATGAAAATATGTCTAAACTCTACCACCTCCACCCTTATTACAAACAAACATGATTTCATCTCAAAGCAACTATAAATTGCCTCAAATTACCAAACGATTAAATTGTTTTTCATTGAAGAAGAAGATAACACTTATAATCTTAATGAAAATATGAAAGAAAACAAGACACAGAAAAATAGAAAAAGACAATGGTCGCAACTGGGACTCGAACCCAGACCTCTCGTCTAACCGGGACGTGCGCGTTTTCCAATATCGCTATTGCCACCTTCTGTCAAACCGTCATATTTGTCAATTTCATATTTAAAATATTTAGAATCATTAATATTATCTCCAACTAGTTCTTTTTTTCCATATTATAGGCAACTACTCTTTTTATTGGAAACAATCATTCTAAGAATTGGTTCGAATTAATTCTTCAATGATATATTACTTTGATGCGAATAACCTTCAAAAGTTATAAAAAGAGAGTTTTTCTCATAAAAAATTTAAATTGTTTTTCGTTTAAGTTTCAAAATCTTAGGCTTCTGGTCAGTGCCAGAAACCTATCCACCCTTTAACGACCCCTGCTTATCCTCCCCCTCTGTCCACCCGGTTCTACCCCTGCACCCAGCGCGACTGCACTAGATAAATTACATCGAAAAACGTGATCTAATTTCTGATTCGAACAAATTTAGCCGCTCTTGTCGGCTTGCAGAAAACTCAAGGTAATTTTAAACGTTTGTGATAAGTTTGTCGTGAGATTTTTTTATATATATTTTTTAGATACTTTTCTTTTCGACGGAATTTTTATATTAATATCCCTTACAATGTCTGCGAATATTGAGTAACATGTTATCACACTGTTATAACATGTTCATCGAACTTTAGAATAAACATTACAAGATTTTACAAAAACAATCAATGGCATCTAATGTTAACTTCAGGGGAAAGCTACATTCGATGATTTAATTGTACTTCTGGTGTCCTCTCCTATAAAAGTTGGCGATCTTCACGGCAGTCATTTCCCTACAGACTGCTTTTTAGAAAAACCGCACTCATATCAGCTTTGTAAGTTCATGTGTCGCTTTAACTGTGATTTACTTCAACCAGTGGTTGAGTTTACTTGAAATATATCCGGGTAAACTCCAATAACGATGTGGAGATTACAACTTGCTTTATTTACATTATGTTAAGATTTACATTGAATATTTAACTGGACCAGGCGTCCATCCTAAGGACGCTCTACGTTACTCTGAATTTGGGGAACCAAACACTGTTAGATTCCAGCTGTATATCATGTATCATCGGCTATTTCTGTAATCGTGCATTGGGCATTAGGGGCCATCCATAAATTACGTCACACCTTAAGGAGGGGATGGGTGTAGAGAAGTGTGATATTGTGTGACAAGGGGTATGGGGGGGGTCATCAGCTCTGTGACGTCACATATAAAAATCTATCTCACAAATGTGACGGACGGGGGGGGGGTCAAAAAATCATGAAATTTGTGTAACGTTATTTATGGATGGCCCCTTGACACGAACGACGAAAGTCGACACTTTTCTAAGATACTACTTAACTAACTTCTGTTACCTCTGAACTACATATAACTATCTACACTAACGACATCTATTGAAGAATGTTGAAACTACATGTATAATCCTATATACCGCACTAACCACAGACATGAGAATTTGGCTCGATTTTCCATCAATCTTCTCCAGGGTTATCAATTTAGTTATCTTAGTACCTACAATTTGTCGCCTCTCTTGATGTGTTCAAGGTATTTATAATTTTCTTTAACTTTTTCTAGTACAATTATAAAATGTTGGCCATTCAATAAAAAAAAAACATCTTCAATAGTCTCACTTTCTTTCAATGGTATTTTGACAATGTTTCTGTTCATGGTCGTAAGAGTCGTAACTGACTTACTTTAACAGCCGATTCCCGAGGTTATTTGGCTTTTTAAACATTTTGGACTCCGGTGACTCTTTTTTTCATCTAAAACATAAAAAATCAGTATTGTCGGCGTGGGCAGTTGAGCGGCTGGATCGGTGACGACGTGTGAAAAAATTTTTACCAAAGACCAAAATTTCATTTGCATTTTTTTACCAGAGCAGGTCAAGAATGTCTTTTAATGCCCTATAGGTACATACCCTTAATTCGATGCTTTTTTCTGTCGTGTCAAGGAGTCCAGGAGCCCTTGCCACGCAGAACTACAGAAAAAAAACGTAACACCTTGTGTCCTTGCGAATTCTCTCCGAACGCCATAATTTCTCTTATATGATGTAATCTACGCCTTTTTCATTACAATGACATTGTTCCAAATTCAAGTTTCGAAATGATTGTTTCAAAAATAGAAACATTCAATTCAATTCAAATACGATAAATGTTAAATACTTAAATTGAAAACTTTCGAGTCCGAATTTTAATACTTTAAAGTCCCTGTATTTCGCGACGACCATTTTCGATTAGCAATTATAACGTCAAAGTTCCTTTTAGCAAAGTAGCCCCATTAATCTGTCATTAATTCCTCTTCCAATACATATAAATTAAGTCTCCCTCTCTCTCCCTTAATCCCAACCCTTCCCCTTTGTCTCCCCGCGGTTTACTACCGGATAAAATAAATAAACCAATTTCCCTTTATTTGGGCTTGTCTTCGAGCCGTTCGGGATATTTTATACCCGCAAGCCGATTAATCAGCCTTTTGTATGGGTTTTCTTTTTTAGGGGCGGTTCCTAACATGGTTAGACGGGAAAGGTTTAAATCGACGAGTGTCGGAACTTTAGGGAAAGAGTGTGAGGCTTTTATAAAGCTGGGCTGTCTTTCATTACTGATGAAATAAGTGACAGAAATCACACCCTCAACTTCAAATTCGAATAATAATACAGATGAAGAAATGCAAGGCTAGTAGGGAGGGGAAGGAAATAGAGAAGAGGAAGGTGGGGATTTACCTGGCTATTCAAAATTGGTCACCAAACACGGCTAAAGCCATTTCTAGCATTATTTCATTTCTGAATGGTGGTCTTACACCAGGGCGATACTTAGAGTATCTTCCACTCTGAAATGTGCCGCAAATATGCTTTGTATTATTTTTAATGAATTAATTGACAAATAACACAAATTTATCAAATAAAATTTATTTGCCACGCCGGGATACGATCCCGCGACCTTCGGATTGCGATTCAAGAGCTTATCGCTCGACCACGCCGGCCGTCTGGCTGATGTATAAGATTAAAAAAAAGTAATGAATAAGATTAAAAAAGGGACGCTCAGATGGTTTGGGCACGTAGAGCGAATGAACGAGGAAAGGAGTGCAAGTAGAATCTTCTTCTTCTCGTGCCCTGTTCGTTTAATGGATATTGGTTATCATGTTGGCTGTGCGGACTTGTTTACTGCGGCCCGGAACAGCTCTACTGGCCAAACCACTGTCCTAGGTTTTCGAGCCATGATGTTCTCATTCTTCCAAGGAACCGGCTTCGGGCAATACTTCCCTGCGTTATGAGATGCAAGATCTCGTACTTCTCTGGATGTCTCATCACATGTCCTAGATGTTGAAGTTTACAGATTTTTATTGTTTTAATAACTTCTTTTCCTTTATTCATCCAGCTTATTTTGAGTATTCTTCTGTAGATTCACATCTCAAGTCGCCTTAACAGTTCATCAGTGAACGTCCGTGCATCCATTCCATAAAATAATACCGAAAACACGAAGCACCTGACCATTCGAATTCGTTTTGTAATTTAGTAAGTGCATTAGTAAGTAGAATATTTGACGCAAAAATGAATGGTAGAAGAAGTCGGGGACGCCCGAGGAAGATATGGTACTACCAAGTGAATCAGATACTTGAGTCGGGCCATGTCAAGAGTCAGAATAATAGAAGAGCATGTATGAGATGATGTATGAACGTGAACGAGGCAATGAGTGTGTGCCAAGACCGAGTTGTTTGGCGGTCCGTCCTCTCTGTCTACCCCTTTTAGTTATTTAGTTAGTTAGTCAGTCAACAAAAATGCCGATTTCTATTCTGTGATTGTTATTGTACCTCTGTTTGGTTCTATGATTTTTTTTTTAATTTAAATGACATTTTTGTAACTTACCTTATGAAGAATTCACATAAGCGATAACGTTCAAACCTATCACCAAACATACTAATTTCGGTTATCTGTGCGTTAGTTCTGCGTGAAATCTGTTTTTTAGTAAAGCACGCTTAGCTTTGAATAGATGGCTGACTTTGACAAAGCTTTTCGATATTATGGTACTTACCTGCCTAAAGAAAGTTAAAAAAATAATTGATATAGCGACATTTCTTTGAACAAAGTGTATAGTTCCTTATTTGAAATATTTTGTGGTTTATAATGAAATAGGTAAATACTTAGGTATTTAAGTACAAGGATTGCAATCTTTAGAGCACAGGCGTCGGGTGGGAATGCTATCCATGTTTTACCGGTATTTCAATGGAAGATGCTCTGAGGAACAAGCGTCATTGATCCCTTCGGCACCGGTGCGTAGTCGGGAGACACGCCAAACGCGCGCCCAACATATGTACACGGTTGACATTTGTCACATGAGAACGGGTCGTTTTTTCGACTCGTTCTTGAGTTCAAAAGCTCGGCTGTGGAACGATTTGCCGGCTTCTGTATTTCTTCCTTCCTACAACACGGGTCTCTTCAAGACCAATGTTCATTCCTTTCTCTCCTCAAAAAGACCCTCCACACAGCATCCCAGATGACATAGGCCCTGAGGGAAAGTATTTTCTCCTCCTGTGTGGAGTTAATGTAAAAAAAAAAAAACAAGTACGTAGTTACAAATTTTAATTTTTCATGGAAAATTTTAGTTTTTATTTATTAAATAAAAGAAAATTAGAACCATACTTTTTTGGATGTGAGGTCTATTGTTACAACTAGTTAATAATTGTTTCAGTATCAATATCAGACCATGGGTCAAAATGGAATTATTTATCTGTAAACAATTAACCCCTTGAGCCCCGACCGGCTTAACCTTCTCGTCTTGTTATTGTATCCCGCGCAGTGTCCAGTATTGTCCCTGCGACGTGGCAAGGTTTAATTCCACTAATGCCCTGATCAATCGTAGCGGGTTAAGGGATTATAGTGGACACTTGTGTCGGACACATGTGTGCATCGGGGTTATTAAGACACCCCACTGCCGAGTGTACCCCGCTTGTAAGTGGCTTCATTCTTGATTGGTAAAACGGTAAAGGGTTAAGCCTTAATTCAATAGTACGATTTTCAATGATCCTCTGTCTGTTAAGTTATTTGATGAATTATTTTTAAAAGCAGTGTATAGTCTAATAAACTACCATCTAGGCTGGGTTCCATGACAAATCAGAATCAACTCAGTGGTTCGCTACGTTTGGTGATTTAGCAGGGGTGCCCAGGTTCATGGGGTGAGGTTTGTCTATGTCTCGGAGGCTGATGACCAGGACACACTGAACTGATTCCTACCCACCCTTTAAACCCTTTTCCTTCCCAGAATTCTCCTCTCCTTCCTTTCCTAAAAAAACCCTCCACACAGCATCCCCAAAGATGACATAGGCCCTGAAGGAATTCATTTTTCTCAGGGCCTCCTGTATGGAGCTCGTGTAAAAAAAACATTTTTTTTGAAAAGTCATTAAAAAAAAAAAATAATTGAACAATGCATAACCTAACCTAACTTAATCTATTTAACCAATTTTTTATCTATTTTTTTTTACTCTTAATGACTTCAAAAGAGGTGTTGAGGTGAAATTCATTCTTAGTTGTCCGATCACATCCGCCAGACGCATTCGCCGCTAAGATCCGGATAAACCTCACCCCATGAACCCGCGCACCCTGCTAAGTCAACAAATGTAGCAAATCACCTAGTGATTCTATGGCAGCGGTGTTGTTAATCCGATAAATGGTTCGCGGGACTGCGGTACCCATACCCGCCTCCCGAATTACCACCGCCATGTCTTACTGTAATGAGCCAGAACGCCCATTCTGCCATGTGGAAAACAGAACATGTCGTGGTGTCGTCCCTGGCTGTAATTGTTCGAAGTTATGTACAATAATAATGTACAATTAATAATGATTTAATAATAGCTTATATAATGTATTTGAAGTTCCACTGTGTAAAACTAGGCTTGCGCAAAGGCATGCATATTTTATTACACCAAAAATAAATAATGCTCTCTATAAGGCTACAGAAATTGATTGTAAAAATATATCCACCTACAGCAAGTATAAAAATGTATTCAAGTGTTGGATAAATACCGTTGATACGAACATTTACTTGCTGTAACATCTGACCTGCTGCAACTTAACAAATTTTTATTAATCTTTATGAACATGTCCTTTGAATTGTATTTCAGTAAACACTGAATTTATTTTTTATGTATTAAATTTTATTTTTTAATCTTCTTTAAAGATAACGTATGTTTATGAGTAAAATTTTAACTGTCTTAAAAACACTCAAGTATACCCACGAACTGGCGATGCTTATGTGGGATTTTTTGGTTAATCTGCTAATTGTATTAATTCCTACTTTTTTTAACTGTTTTTATAAAAATATTGTATTATTAAATTTAACCAATTGTACCAGAAAAATTGTTAATTTAATTAAAATACCATTCCAGGAGGTATGGGCTGTCAATAGAATAGTTTATTTTTTTTTATACTGTAACTTGAATGGGCCTCTTTCCTCCTAGATTGGAGACTTTCCGAAATCCTTGTGATTCATAAATCGCGAGCATTCACCAAGTATTCTCGTATAACGATACCTTCGAAATTTATTTATTCTAGTAATTCTATGTATTTTTGCTGGTACGGGGCCCAAACAGCCGCGTACCTTATTTTTATACTATTATGTACATATTATATCTAATTTGTTGTACATCACCAAGATACTCAACATTGAGGCCATCTGTTACCAATTAAATATACACCATCTCCAAGCATAGGTGCGTTTGTAAAACATATAACTTTCCAAATAAAAGAAACATCCTTTCGCCTGCTATCGAATTTCTCCGATCTAACCCTCTCCCTTTATCCGGAACGTATTAAACCCCTTAAATAACTCCCTTAAATCTAATCAGGATTTATCCCGTATGGGAAGGAAACCTCCCTCAGTTTTGCCACCCCTGACGTCTTGAGATTGGCGACATAAAGTGGTCACTTAGGCTCCCGAACCTTCGGTGTTTTATTTCAGGGGTGGCAATGTTATAGCTCTGAAGTAAATCGAACAGGTAATCAAAAATAACGACAAATTATAAAGACAATTATTCTCTCATTAACTAATGGCGACCTTCATGTCCGAGTCATTAAGTGGAACGTTTGCGCGGCCCTTTTCGGCCCGTTTCATACAAACCTTGAATTTGAATTTGAGATCAAAAAATACCCAACCAAACTAAAAAAATATTTTTTTAATCAAAAGGTATATCAAATATCTAGTACAGATGTGAGCTACTTTATTTATTTTTGTTTTAAATTATAAGATATAGGCCATTTAAGATTTTAGTGTTTCATGATTTTAGGGGCAACTTGGGCAATTATTTGTGAGTAAATGAAAAGCAATAAAAAAAATAATTTTACTATATTTATCATAGAAATAGTATGAAATATAAAATTAAGAAAAAAATCATTTTGATAAGTGTAAATTGAAATAACAAATTACCTTTTTACGGCGGAACAAACAATTGTCGTTTGTTTATACATTAAAATTTCTACCCAAAAAATGCATTTTGAACAATGTTAAATTTTTTATTTTATTTTTCATTGTATTTGTAAAATAAACATAGTTAAATTATTTTTTTAATGTTTTTCACAAATAACTGTGGTATGTTGTGAAGCTGAAGCTGCCGTAGTCACACATATATTTTTTTTTTACATTAACTCCTCACAGGAGGCCCTGAGGAAAATAATTTCCCTCAGGGCCTATGTCATCTTTGAAGATGCTGTGTGGAGGGTGTTTTTGAGGAGAGGAAGGAGTGAACATGGGTCTTGAAGAGACCCATTTGTAGGAGATAGGAAACACAGAGGCCGGCAAATCCGGCAGATTCCCGATGACCCGTTCTCATGTGACTAATGTCAACCGTGTACAAATTTTGGGCGCGTGTTTGGCGTGTTTCCCGACTATGCACCGGTGCCGAGAGGATCAATGACGCTAGTTCCTCGAAGCACCTTTCATTGTAATACCGGTAGAACAAGGACAGCATTTCCACGTGACGCCTGTGCTCTAAAGATTGCAATTCGTTTGTTAAGTTATGAGAATCTATCAAACGGACCGCCTGTTTCTGCACAGATTCGAGGGTTTTTTTTTAGGTATTTTGGGGCTCCAGACCAGAGGTGGCTGCCAAATTCAACCGTGGGGCGCACTAGCGATTTGTACAGGGTTAGCAGTTGTGACCTATTAAAGTATCTGCGGGCCCTGTATACAGTACGCCCAGTTTCTGAGAGACTAACTTAACTCTGGCTTCGATGGAGCCCCCATACCTGAGTTGGTCACTTAGAGTTACACCAAGCATATCGATGGAGGTCCTGTTCGGAAGATCGCTTCCGTTGAAGGAGACTAGATTTTCATTTCGATCCCTTTTAGACGTAATTAGACATGACTGGGTCTTTGAAACATTAAATTGGACGAGGTTATTCTTACCCCAAGAGATACGCGCAGTTAGTTAGAAACCGTTGCAACTATTGTGCGGTATTAACAATAGTCGCAACTGTTTAAAAAAACATAATCGTTATTATTTTATTTAGATTAGATGTTTTCCATTCCCACTTAAAATTAGAACATCAACATAATTACCGCGTTCCTAATTCAAATTCCGCAGTAGTGGTTTCCACCTCATAAATATAAAACTCCCGCCAAAATGGAAACGGAAACCTAAACAACAACACATCGAATAATTATTAGATCAACTACTACCTACTTTACCGACTGCCCATTCCGGGGCCTTTCCGGTCAAACCACCATTGTTGTTGTTCTCTCTACTTCCGGTAGATACTGGATCCCATTCCAACCTAAATATTTATTGTATTTGTAAGTCTAAAAATCTACCCCTGGCTGGTTCGTTTAATATTGACGTGCTACCCAAAACAATTATTTCACGGAATAGTGTTGGCAAAGACGATAAAATATGTAGGTACCCATGTGTATGATTATTTGCGTTTATAACATTCGCACTATGCTGAAAATTTTACACATGGATATTTTTTTTACTATTGTACACCAGTTTTACCAATAAATGAGTTTAAAATTTTACACATCTGATATGCATTTTTAAGGGGTTACATGGGTTTCTAAATTCAGAAAAAAGCTTCTTTTATTAAATAGATGAAGTATTTTTTTTTTCAAGTTTAATTTATTTGATTAATTTTTTAAAGTTCAGCTTAAAAGTGTCCTTGCCGTGGACAGGATAACTCATAATAGCTTCATCTGTTATTGAAAAACAATATTTTTCTCGTTCATGAAGCAGATACTGATATTGTTTTCATTCTGAGTTGTCCGGTCACCCAGCCGAGTAACTGCCCAACCCTTAACCCCGATCATAGCTGTCCAATACTTACTCATTTTTAAGTTTTAAGTTGAAAAAAAGCATCAAAAATGTCACCCAAGATCAAAATTTCATTTAACCTTTTTACTCCAAATAATGTCAGGAATCACTGGTTAATGTACGTTAAGTATGTCCCTTAATACCCTGTGCATCCCATCTCAACCAATTATGCTGGTTATTTTTTTTTTAACTATATTGAATAAGCGATATGTTAGACACAGCACTATCACATTAAGTCAGTTTTCCGACAAGAATTCTACTAAAATTAATAGTCCAGTGCGTGCAATGCTTGACTGGCAGACGTGTGAAACGAGTCCAGAATTCACAACATTTCTGATTCCCTCTCCAACAGTAAAAAAACCCATGGAAAGACAATATATCGAACAATTTACTTGTCTCAATATAAATTAACGTTCCTCCAATCGTTTTTTATGATGTGTTGTAGATTTACTGACCGATGCTAAATCAACACATGAAAAAAAAATTACCTACTAACCAAACCAACTCTTTAAAACAAATCGTATATACCTACAAGATTAATATGGCCATTGTAACATTCAGAAATACCATTTTAACTATCAATATCACATCTGTTCTTTTTCAGCATCAAATTTAAATTTGTAATATGCAATTAGTTCTCCGGGTTCTTTCGGTTCTTTTTCACGTTGTGCCCCCTCTCTCCCCCCTCGCTAGACAAAGGAAATGATAAAATTAATACTGGGAGACGCGATCTCTATATATATTCCATATTATATTCCGTACAGATTCACCCCGGTTTCCCCGAACGGCCGGGCTGGCCGCTAACCTTCTCTCATATGACGGCGCATAAGGGATGAGCTTCAAAAAGGAATAAAAATTCTGAGTGGTGTCCACTAGATTTTCTCACAGCTTGCCGCGCGGGCCTTTACTCTGAAGTACGTTTGAAAATTATTAAATCTTGCTGTCTCGTTTCGATTCGAGATGTCCCTCATCTGCCCTGATGATGAATACTGTAACGCTGTCCGAAACGTTGACTAAATAAGGAGGTAGCGCAACACGGCATAACACCCCAAAAATTAATAACAAAAATACTTTTGGTTTTTTTTTTATCAACGTATAAAATCAATTTCTGAATTAAATTTTCGCCTTAGAATATAAAAAATCCTTATGAGTCATAAGTAAGAGGCGGAATGCGGAGGCAAAAACTTTGAGAATGCATGGCGAGCTATATGATGAAATAGGACAAAACCAAATGATCTTTTATCTTTTACAGCTAAGTCTGTTGGCCCCATAAAACAAATTAGACCGGTCAAATAACGATAGTTAAATTATTTTGCCTTTAATAATTAGCGGCTCTGGGAGTTTCGTTTTGCCTCCGCATTCCGCCTTCTAGTCATAAGTTATGACACACTATCACTGACGAGTTTAGCATTCTTTGAACTCCAATAATTTAGTCCAAACTCCAACGCCTTCTGTTGAACTCGATCACTTCGTCAGTAATCAGGGAAATAGGCAGCCGCCGTACATACGGTGAAACTATTATACATAAATATTTCACCCAGTGAAATCCATGGATCAGCGTATTAGCGGCTAATGGATTCTGAGTACGGTGAAATCGGTGCAAATGTATCAATAGTGCATGTGCACCGTTTCTCGTTTTAGTGACCTCAGGTTCTTAGTTAAGAGAAGAAAATAACCATTTTTTTTTCAACCTTATCGCAAGAGTTGACGAAGGGTTTCTTCTATCCTATATTATTTTTTTTTTTAACGAGCGTTCGCGCATTTCTATCCATCGATTAGTTAATTTATAACGAGAGTATAAATTTAATATTTTATTGTTATTTAACGTTTATTATTTAAGATACCGTCGTTTTTATTGTGACCACATGTTTTAGACAAAGTTCTGGAATATTTATTTTGGGATGCTTGAGCCCATGTCATTTCATTGACGATCTTGAAATATTTAAACTTGAAAGATCTCGGCCCGATTCTCGGCTATTATCACTTGTTTCACCAATTGATCAAATTTCATTGTTTTATTCAAGGTTACAATTTTGTGAAAAACTGGAGAAAAAAAACGGACGAGAATTGACCGATGACGGGGACCGTTCAAGTGTCAAATTTCATTAAAAAATGATTCTAATGTTCAATTAAATGGGGCTCCTAAATCCCAACCTTACATCTAAAATCTGAAAGACTTTGCAGAAGTATTTGTATGATTGGTTTAGAAGTTTCACGATTGATTATTTATTAATAATATTTGGTTACCTCTCTAAAAATTAAACACAAAAACCATTCAATAAATCTTAATTCCTTAAATAACGCAGTTATGTTACTCTCTATTCGAAATTCAAATCAGAAAGTAAAATGAAAGAAAGAACGATCCGTCGCACCCACTCTCCCCCATTCGTAATGAAATTAAAATAATAGAAAAATGAATCGCGTCCCGAACGGGGAGAGCGGGGGGTGTGTGATTAGTGGGTGAATTCATTTTTCCGGGCACGTAGCGGCGCACACGCGTGCTTGCTCTCACACAGATACCCGCGCTTCCTCCTTATGCACTATTTTAAATCTTTGGGCAGGGCTGTCATTAGAATTGAACAAATATTTAGAAAAAACATGAAAAGTATACATCCTTATCATTTTATGTGGTATCGAGGCTATTCTCATTCCTCAAAGAGTTAGGAATGAACTGACTCATATTTTTACGACCTTCTTGAAGTCACTATTTACAGAACGATACGTTTCACGTTCAGTACGTTTAACCCTTTTAGGTATTGGCTTTCTCTTCGAAACTTTAAAAATTTAAACAAAAATACTTATTTTAAATATAGAATTTTGGATTAAGGTGATGCACCACGTCGTGGTAAATTCAAAATCGGACCGCTAACAATAACACATCTTATGTAGATGGCGACAAGGTTCAAATTCCCGCTTAACACCAGCCGTCTGTTTTAAGTTATACAAGAAAAAAACATCGCCATGAAACTTTTTTTTTTCGTTATTTGTTTTTGGGTTGTTATGCCGTGTTGCGCTACCTCCTTCTTTAGCCAACGTTTCGGACAGCGTCCATCATCAGGGCAGATGTGTAATTGTGCAGATGCAGGGCAGATGTGTAACAATTACAAATCTGCCCTAAAGATGGACACTTAACGCTGTCCGAAACGTTGGCTAAAGAAGGAGGTAGCGCAACACGGCATAACACTCCAAAACAAATAACGAAAATACTTTTTGCCCTAAAAACATTTTTTGTTTTATTTTGCAAAGTTCCATCGTTTCATCATTTTCTAAAGTACTTAAATTTCCACATTATACAATAAAACCAAAACCCAAAAAGGGTAGTGTAAGTAGGATATTTTGAACTTTAAATCAGTTATTATAGGGATGACATTTTATTTTTTCTGGGCAAAGGCCCAAACTTGTCCAGAAAAAAAACTTGTCAAAAAATACTCGATTATTGCAACGGCTAAGATGTGCATTTAATTAAACAACAGACCAAGATAGCAGTATTTGATTGAAGCATTTAACGTATTTATAAGCGATCAAATTTTCAAACTAAAAACAATTTGTTTTGCGATACTTCGTGGTGCTCCGCCATTCAATCATTTTGATACCTACTTTATCGCTTGTCTTATAAATCTTCAGTCCTAAGTAAGTCAGATATGTCTCTTAATATCCTGTGTTGTATTTTTGAGACAAATTTTTTCGTATATTTAAAATCATTTAAAAAAAATTCAGGAAAAAAAATCGCATTGTTTCCCGTTATTCTTTGGCTGAATTTCCCAATTGACGCTTTGCTTTAACCCTTTGGTATAATTTGAAACGGGCAATACTGACCACTGCAGTGTCTTCCCCCGGTCTCCCCCGTAGCTAATGTCTCAACCCTGGGGGAATATTTTTAGGGGATCTCAATGCTTTGAACTGTTTGATGGTTAAATAATACTTAACGTTTTTCCTATATTTTTTGGCAAATTGAAACCATTATTTTTGTTTACATTTTTCGAGCTTTCGTGTTATTTTTGTATATTTTCTCTATATTAATTATGCTTTCGAAATCGAGACATTGTACAGTATGATTTTAAGTCCTATAATTGTTTTAATTTCTTTGAGGTGAAATTATTTTTACATGTGAAACTTGTACTAGTTTTATAAATATTGGTTTGACCATTTCTAATCAGAATGAATGAATTAATTATGTTTTTGCGGGTTGAAGTAAAAGTTAATGTTAAAGTTAAAATTTATGTGCTGATTACTAAAGAGTGCGAAAGCTGCATTAGGATGCATTTAAATAAAAAGATATAGACAGATTAATTTTTATTTAACTCTCAAATTTACAAAAGCGATGATATCAGAAAGACGTGGGGACACGGAGGTTAGTATTGTAGAAATTCGATTCATTGAATAATGGCGTTTCGTTTCAAAACTACTCTACCATTCAGAAGCGCGGTCCAACTGTCAACTAAATTAGTATTGCCAGTATTTAACCCTTGACCCGTCGCATGGGGTGTTTAAAAACCTAGGTTTTATAAAAAAACTAATTTTGTACATTTTAAATATTCCCACTGATTTCTTACTTAAGGTAGCTTCCTAAAAGGGACTATACTTGACGCTAGCGCCGCCGACATAGTCTTCGCATGTGCGCTGTATGTTTCGGTGTGAGTCTCAACAAAATACCATGAAAAATTTTCATTTTATCGAAAAGTTTTTTCATTGTATTTTGTTGATTTCTTTTTTTTTTAATAATAATAAGTCTGAATCAATCTCAAATAGTTATAAGTTTGATAGAAATTGTTTAGATTTTATTAAAAAGTTTACTTTTAAAGTAAGTACGAATCAAAATTATAAAAAAATTTCCTTGTTAATTTTTAAGCTATATTAAAAAAATATCTAATTTTTAATATATTTTTTTTTATTTCAATGCAGCCCCTATCACTTGACTATAATCAGTTAAAATAACATGAAATGTATTCTATAACAATAATTTAATCATTTTTATGTTTGGAGTCCTTGACGACCCCGCGCCACTCCGGAGGGTTAATATTCAATTAGAGTAGTCTACGATGTATTTTTCTTAAAGGTTTAATTCTAGGGTTATTTAAAATACGTAACTGAAATAATCAAATCAGATAAAATATAATTTTTCACCAAACCTTCACATTGTTATAAAATATCACTTCCCATAGGACATGTTAAGATATCAAAGCTCCCCTGGCGACGGAAACTTTTGAAATATTTATACGTTCGGACGCCGGAAACTTTTCAGTTCTGTCCGGGATTTCTGTATTGAATAATGCAGACGTTGATGCTGTCCGAATAATTATATGTAACTACTGTTTAGTTACTTCCTTCGTATCATACCCGTGTGCGGACTTCGAACCACATCCGGCTTGAGCTGTTTTGGACTTTGATACTCTTTTGGATCTCGTGCGCTGTCCTCGGTTCTGAAAGGGTTACTTTTAGATATTTGGGTTGTTCTTCTTTTTAACCTACATAACTTTTACCACTCTGTCACATTTTGTTTTTACTATAAATGAATTCTCTCTGGATCTCAGATGGGAAATTGTAGCAAGGGAGGAAGGAGGCCTAAAATGCCTATTGAGGGTGATAAAAACGAGCTGCGTGTATACCTATTTCGAATGACAACCCACGTGAAAGATTTAACGTACGACATTAAAGCTGTACGAGACAAGTTTTTGAGATTTTTAAAAATATTTTTTTAAACATCATTAAATATTACAATTTGAGGTTTTACTCATAAAAGTTAAAATAAAAAATAATAATCGCTGTTACTTGATAGGTACCTTTTGGAGTTAAAAATAGTTTTATATTTTTTTTTTTTTTTTTTTTTTTATTATTTATTAAATTACAGAAAAAACATTTTGTACAAGAATTTGTGTACCCACAAAGCTGTCATATAGCAGCTTGTCTGCAGGTTCTAACAATTAAAACATTCATAATAAAATATCTAAGAAAAAATTTGTAAATTCATTTAAAGTTTTAAGGAAACATTAGAATAGATAGTAGTATGAGATAATTTAACTTACAACTATAAATATATAAGATATTTCAATATACCTACCTAATAAAAGATATGTAGGCAGCTATATTAAGATATACAAAGATACATGGAGTTTTCGTTCATTAACCATAGTTTTATCATTTTAGGACTTAGTCTCTCATTTTTTTCAAATTTTATGTTATTATTGATTTTATTGAAAATCACTGGTATTAGATATTCAAGAGTGCGGCTTCCATATTTATTTAATATTCGAGGAATTTTTAGGCCCTTTCCTTCTCTAAATCTTGTGGTATGTTTGTGTACAAGTAGGTGTTTGTAAGGGCTTTCCCCCATATTATCCATAATAGTAGTGAACCAGTGGAGACCTTTTATTGTAAGTAGGCTTTCTGAGCCATACAGTAATTTTAAGTTATGTCTCTGTTTGTAAATCTTAGTTGTGACAATTTTTTTTATTATGGCGGTTTGTAAATTTTCAATATATTTAATGTAAGTAGTGCTTGCATGACCCCAAGTTCGAATACCATATCTAAGGATGGATTCGACCATAGAAAAATATATGAGTTTAAGAGTACAATGAGGCAAAATAAATTTTAATTTGTAAAAGTTACTAGCTAAGGATCTGAGCTGGTTACAAATTTATGTCGTCATATCATTTTTTTGTAACATTATGGAATATACGCAAGTCGAGGTGGCAGAAGACAACTGTGATTAGTATGAAATATACATCACGAGGAGTTACAACTCTGTAACGTTATTTTTACTACAGAAATATATATGCATATTTTTTTAAAACGCACACAGTCGTTACGTCTTTTACGTACTGTAACGCAACGTACTGTACGTGTAACGACTGAACGCCGTTGGCGCCAACAAAATTCTGTCCAAAGAAACGAAGCTAGCAGTTCATAATGGAGTGCTGGTACCTAACCTGATGTATGGCAGTGAGGCATGGAACTGAGAGAACAGAGGAAGGATGAAAGTAGATTGAATGCTGTAGAACTGAGATCCCTGTGGCGTATGTGTGGTAATACCATGTGAGATCGTGTGAGAAATGTCTAGATCCGCAAAGAATTCAAGGCTGGTGTAAGCGTAATGAGTTAGATCAAGAAAAGGAAGTTCAGATGGTTGGACATGTAGAGCGAATGAGCGAGAAAAGTAGTGTAAGGAGAATATACAACGCAAATGTGAATTTTAGAAGAAGTCGGCGACGCCCGAGGAAATCATGGCACGATCAAGTGATTCAATACTTGAGTAGGTCATACGGTGATACATGTCAAGAGTCAGAATAACAGAAGAGCATGTATGAGACGATGTTTGAATGTGAACGAGGCAAGGAGTGTGTGCCAAAATCGAGTTGTTAGGCTATCCATCCTCTCTGCCTGCCCCTGCGGGGAAATGGCGTGATAGTTAGAATACCGCAAAAGAGTCCCAACTGCCGCCAGCCGGTGATACTATGGCTTTCCAATTGGTATATGTTATAAGGCTGAAGGTAGTTGGGAGAGGAAGCGTACGGGAAAGAGGAAGATGGGTAAATGCCTGGCTATTCAGATCTGGTCACCAAACATGGTTAATGCCATTTCAAGCTATGTTTCGATTTGATCGGGTCCCAACCGTCTGGAGCCAGTGGGACTACGGTATATATTTTGAAGCTTTTGGTAGGGAAAAGGTGGAAAATGGGCAAGGCTGGCTATTCAGACCTGTCACCTAACATGGCTAAAGCCATTTCAAGCTATATTTCGATTATAATTGGTGATCTTCCACCAGGGCCGTACTGAAAGCATCTGCCAATCTTGAAAGAGTCGCAAATATACTATGTATTCTTTTTTATTAACAAATTGTGAAATAACACAAATGAATCAAATAAAATTTACTTGCGTACGACGGGATTTAAACCCAGGATTAGTAGCCAAGGATCTTAACCACTCAACCACAGAAGCTATCATATTAATAAATAAATGTTGTGCTAATTTCTTGACATCCGAGCGATTTTTTGTATTTTCCAAATACCGTTTATGAATCAAGTTTTTTTTTTAAATTTAATCATGTTTTTGGGAATCTTCACAAAGTTTAACTGGCATAAAGTAATTTGAATGCATTTTTGTAAAAAAAAATGTTATAATTACGGTAATAAATTTTATTTCTTATACTCGTCGGGTGTTGAACCCGTGATCTCTGCGCCCATTACCAAGAAACTTCCGCACGTATCACTTGCATTGTGGTTCACATTTCAATAATACAAAATAAAACTTTTTATAAAACTTTGGTTACAAATTAAATTTATCTAAAAAATCAGCGAACAAAACAACTTTGCAACCTTAAAAAAACATCAAACCTCTTTTACCGGTTCATCCCCAAAATTAATCTTAAAAATCACTTCATCAAGCACCCCTTTAGGTTCCCTTTTTCGCAGCACCCCTCCCCCCATTCCTTTACGATTTTCCCCGCCCAATAGGTGATTATTTATTTAGTAATTAATCACCAATAGGCGGGGGCGGCCGCTTGACTCTGTTTATAGAGATTCCTCCCAGAGGTCACCCGATACCATGGAGAAAGGTTCGCGTCTTGTGATGCCTAGTCAAGAACCAAACCTCTCAGAGCCAGTGCAGTAGAATGCACAGTTTTAATATTAATACTACAATCTTAACCTAACGGAAAATATGTTATATTGGTGTGTTCTACAATTATTTTTTTTAATTTATGTACACCGCCTTTTACATTCTAGTTTATTTATTAGTTGTTTGGATCACTGTTATTGTAAATATTTCTAAATTAAAACAGTAATGAAAATAATATTTAATGAACAAAATTTAAAACAAAGCGTAAAATAAAATACATTTGTAAAAATGTGAATATACACTAATAATCCTATCGTAAATAGATATTCTATAAAACTTATGTGAAAATATAAATTATGTGATTTCACATCTTTTCGGAGACAACGCAAGTATTTTCGACTTATAAGATTTTCTATCATGCGCTATGGAGCTCTGAAATATTCACGTCAATGTCCCGAAATTGTACGGTTGTGATAAGAAGATAAAATAGTTTTTCTTGAGCAAAGTTGGAAAATTAAAAAAAAAATGTTTTGTAGTTGTAAGACTTCCATGACATAGTGGTCAATGGATCTACAAGTTTCTTCCCGTATCTTTGAGATGGTTGCACATTCGGTTTCTGCCCAGCGCATAAATACCTATATTTCGTTTAACAATATCTAAGTTCTGTTTAGTCTGGGTGTTGTGATGATGGCAGCTAAGTTTGCGAATACAGAATTTGTGTACATTCCTTTTGAAAAGCTGTCTGCGGGGTCTAGCTATAAAATCACTAACAACGCGATTTCAGCTCAGTGGTAGAAAGTTATGTAGATCTGATTTAGAATTTGACAGAATTTAAAGGGGCTTTAAAAACAAAATTATTTAAAAAATCATACCATTCATGAATTCTAACATCTTTTCAATACACGTTATATCTAAGCCAAGTTCTCGAGTTTCCAGTAATTGTTTGGTTTCGGTTTCCTCCTAATTGTATTTTATGTAATTTTTTAACGCAAACTGCCTTCTGTTAGTGTATTATATTTTAGTTTTAAAGTTCTTGTTTTGTCATGTGCTACAATAGCACCGTTATCGTCTATTATTATTGTCATGTGTGTGCTATGACAGCACTGTTTTTGTTAATTTTTGTTCTATTGTCATTGTTTTGTTAATAATGTATATTCTTTATTTCATATTATTTTATCATATTTTGTTATGGACTCGTAAGGAGCACTGCAGGATTATTTTTTAAATGTATTATAGTTCAGCGCACTTGAAGTCAAATGACACACAACTGTGCTATGCAAATGTAACGTTGAATATTATTATTATTTAAAAAAAACTCATTATTACTTTTGTTATATAATAAAAAAATTTGCTTCGCAGCTTTCTTTGAGGGATTGATAAAAAATGTCAGATTCTTACTTTTTTACTCTGCCATAAAAGAGTGGGCAATTAATATTTTTAATTTACATTTACTATTTTGTCAGTACTCCCCGCCCTTACGACCCCCCGCGGCGGGTTAATTATTCAGTTTTTAATTTCCACCCTCTCCCTAATCTGGTGAAACCGCTAAATCTCGCTACAGTTTGACGAGTCGTAACACAGACTCGTTGCTACTTGCTGCCTGCTATTTACTACGGGGCCTCTACCTAATGCCTATGCTTCTATCTTGTATGGCTATCTGGCAACATCCATCAAAGCCACCAAGGCTTTAGTCGCTTTCGTAAATCGTGTCCTCCAATTATATTAATTAATTATTTTTTATTTTAACTTTTATGAGTAAAACCTCAAATTGTAATATTTAATTAAATGAAGACACTATGAGCGAAACTCGATAAAAAATCTGGAAACAGAAAAATCAAAAAAAGATATTGTCACCTCTGGGACTCGAACCCAGGACCTCTCTCTTTCCGGGTGAGCGCGCTTTCCACTGCGCCAAGGTGTCGATTTCAAACTATATCATACTTCGACTAATTAAATATTACAATTTGAGGTTTTACTCATTAAAGTTAAAATAAAAAATAACAATATTCATCCTAGACTTTCAGAAAAGTCAATAGATGTCGCATATTAAATAAAATGGATAAAAATGCATCCAGACAATATGGGTTGTTCTTAGTCGAATTATGGTATGGATACAGTTAAAAGTGACCGAATTTGATATCAACACCTTGGCGTAGCGGACAGCACGCTCACCCGGAAAGAGAGAGGTCCTGGATTCGAGTCCCAGAGATGCCAATATGTTTTTCTCTTTCAGGATTTTCGATTGAGTTTCGCTCGTCGTGTCTTCATTTAATTATATTTTCATTCTTTTTTTTTTAAGTCATGGATTCGTGTCCTTGTAGAACGTCCCGGCTTTTCCTTCCGTCTAGTTTTACGTATGTACATTTGCAGTCAATTTGATAAGTCAGTCGAAACACAGATAGACAAACACAAAGGAGGTCCTGAAGAAAATAATTTCCTTCGGGGCCTGTATCATCTTTGAGGATTCTGTGTGGAGGGTCTTTTTGTGGAAAGGAAGTAGTGAACCCGGGTCTTGAAGAGACCAATGGAAAGTTGTAGAGGGAGGAAACATAGAGGCGCGCCAAACGTTCCACAGCCGAGTTATTGAACGCTTTGCTGGCGTTTGTAAATTTGATTATGTTTTCCATTTAAACTTTATTTCTTTTAAATTTATGTAAAAAATATTTGTAAAGGATTTTTTTTTTATAAGCATTGAAGACAATGTTAACGGCTCTCAATCGAAAATTTGAAACAAAAAATCGGATAAAGATACGGTCATATCTAGTAATAAAACCCAGGATCTTAGTCTTGCCGGGGTGATACTCTACCACTAAGCTAATGGGACCCTATCCCCTTCAGTCATTTTGTAACTATATCCATACTTTGTCTGAGAACTTTTTTTTTTTTTTAATTCCACACAGGAGGCCCTGAGGAAAATAATTTCCCTCAGGGCCTCTGAGATGCTGTGTGGAGGGTCTTTTGAGGAGAGGAAGGAATGAACATTGGTCTTGAAGAGACCCATGTTGTAGGAGGGAGGAAACACAGATGCCGGCAAATCGTTCCATAGCTGTTGAACTCAAGAACGAGTCGAAAAAACGACCCGTTCTCATGTGACAAATGTCAACCGTGTACATACGTTGGGCGTGTCTCCCGACTATGCACTGGTGCCGAAGGGATCAATGACGCTAGTTCCTCAGAGCATCTTCCATTGCAATACCGGTAGAACATGGATAGCATTCCCACCCGACGCCCGTGCTCTAAAGATTGCAATCCGTTCGTTAAGATGGCAGAATCTATCAAACGGACCGCCCGTTTCTGCCCAGAGTCGAGGGTATTTTTCAAGTATTTTGGAGCTCCAGACCAGAGGTGGCTGCCAAATTTAACCGTGGGGCGCACTTGCGATTTGTGAAGGGTTAGCAGTTGTGTACTATTAATGTATCTGCGGGCCCTGTACAGTACGCCCAGTTTTTGAGAAGCTAACTTTACTCTGGCTTTGATGGAGCCCCCATACCTGAGCTGGTCACTTATAGTTACACCAAGCATATCAATGGAAGGTCTGTTCGGAAGATTGCTTCCGTTGAAGGAGACTAGATTTTCATTTCGATCCCTTTTAGACGTAATCATACATGATTGGGTCTTTGAAACATTGAATTCGACGAGGTTATTCTTACCCCAAGAGAAAACACTCTCGAGGTAACCATCCATTCTTTGCTTCAAAGCCCTCCGAGCCGTTGGAGTTTGTGTGCCCTTTGGGGGCTTGTCAAACGAAAAGCTGTCATGGACTGTACTGTCACTACCTACCAAAATTATCGTCATTTTCTTGACGCATATTTATATTGGCTGTTATCTTTCATATATTCGAAAGCTCAGTGGTAGATCATCGCCCCGGCAAGTCTAAGGTGCTGGGTCCAGTTCATAGATGTCATGCTGTTTCGAATTTTCGATTGAGTGTCGCTAATATGGTATTAGGTTATTAAATATTACAATTTGAGATTTTACTTATAAATTTAAAATAATATTAAGAATTTTTTTTCTTTTGCCAATGTCTGTTAATCTTTGAGAAATAATTATGATGCAAGCGAAATTTTTTTTACATTTGCTCAACACAGACGGCCCTGAAGAAAATAATTTCCTTCGGTGCCTGTTTCGTCTTAGGGGATGCTGTGTGGAGGGTTTTCTGAGGAAAGGAAGGAGAGGTAGAAAGGAAATAGGTATGAGGGATGGGTAGGAATCTGTGGGTCAGTGTGTCCAGGAGTGACGGACGTATTTATTTATTTTATTTATTGCTTCTTTACAAGTTTATTCATTTTAGCATGTAATTATTAACCGCACTAGGGTTCGCCTGTATCGGGGTTAATAATTTTACAATTTTTCAAAATAACATATAATGGTCATAACCAAACAGTTAAAAAAGCAAAATACTAAAATTAAAATTTTTAACCTCAATTGGACGTAGGTTAACAATTCTATAAAAATTCACAAAATAATACAAGTTTTGAAAGATAATATTATTACAATAATATTTCTCGCAGAATATAGGCCTCTACTAAGCTGTAGGAACTAATATTTTAAATATAAACATTTAGGGTGACCATGTGTTGAAATCAGCTTTGAAATAATATTTTTTTTGTAAGCTATTTACTATCTTTAATATTTAAATTGTTATTAAAAAAAAATTTGCAAGGCATTAAATTAATATTTAAATCAGGTTCTGTACTTTTATCCAAAACAAAGCTTTTTATGTTTTGCTAAACGGTTAATTAATTAATATGTAATAGTAAGTTAAGTAGAAAATTAAAATGAATGTGAAAATTAATATGTTAAGAGTATATTAATAATAAATATTAGATATGACAAAGTAGAAAAAATAGATTGGCAATCCTCGGCTAACACAAATAATTTAACAATCTTTTTAAAAGTGCTCAAGAAATTTGATGACATTTTTCTGGAAGACTGTTAAATATGAGTGGAGCCTGATAAAATTAATTTCTTTGACCAAAATAAGATTTAGTTTGAATTGCCACAAAGTTCAGACCAGAGCATGAAGACGAGCATGAGCATGAGCAGACGTATGAATCCATTCTTCCAACTGCGGTGCAAGGTGATGGGTTGAAAGATTCTGGCTGGAGAGGATAAGAGACCTCCCTCAACCAGTCTCTCTCAATCCTGCCCACCACGCAGCAGGTTGGCAGACGCATCGGCCGCCAAGATCTATACAAACCTCACGACATGAATCCGAGCTAACCCCTGCTAAGTCACCAAACGTAGCGAATCACTTGGGGTGACCCGTGGCAGAGGTGTTGGTATTGATTGAGGTTGGATTTGATCATTTAGAGGAAGTAAAAGTCGTAATAAGGTTTCCGTAGGTGAACCTGCGGAAGGATCATTTCCTGTGTTTTAATTTTCTGTAAAACGAAAATTTTCATATACATTAAATAATATTAACATTATAAGTCGTAACAAGGTTTCCGTATGTGAACCTGCGAAAGGATCATTTCCTGTGTTTTAATTTTCTGTAAAACGAAAATTTTAATATACATTAAATGGTTTTCGGGACGGCGGTACCCATACCTGCCTCCCAAATTCTCCAAGTGGGTAGTGTGTTATATTGTCTTGTTAATTACTGTCTGTATTCGTGTTTTCTACAAAAAATTAGGCTAATTTAAAATGTTCTTTATACGAGTATCATGGATGATAGGTTATTTCGTGTATAATTTACAAATTTTTATACGTCATTTTTCGTACGAGACGTACACGTGTCCTTCAATGATTGTTTTTTTACATCTTTGACGAATATTTAATTTATATAATTTTCATTTTTTTTGCTTTAGGTAATAAATAGGAAATCCTATAAGCTCTATAGTGCTTTTTTAAAAATAAGAAGTTTTTATTGGACATATCCAATTAATCACACGTTTGATGCTTAAAAAGTATGACCACTCTGAAATGTTTCATTTTTATAAGACATATTTCGTGAACTCGACTATACGCTAACCACTGGATAAGGTCAAGATGCTCTCAAAGTTTCCGCGTAAAGTTGACAAATTTCCCATCATTTTTATCTCACTAGTAAATTGTTTTTCTTGTGGTGTAATTTGATAGACTTGGGTTTTATCTATTCTTCTCTCGACTGTCGTATAAATTTAATATCTTAAGAGTCGGGTCATTGGTCCTCGGGGTCTAAATTGTATTTTTATTTTATGTTTCTCTATGTATGTCTTTCAAGTAAGCGAGATTGTAGAAAGATAAACGCCACTTATCTGGTCCGGATACGACGAGTACAAGTCAATATGTTGACATACATCTTAAACCAACAATTTAACCTTCAACACAAATATTATATTATATAAATATTATAAATAT
Organism: Glyphotaelius pellucidus; assembly: GCA_936435175.1. Lineage (NCBI taxonomy): Eukaryota > Metazoa > Arthropoda > Insecta > Trichoptera > Limnephilidae > Glyphotaelius > Glyphotaelius pellucidus. The sequence continues at coordinate 10,626,356 of OW386556.1, forward strand.
TAAATATTATATAACAGCCCGGCTGTGGAACGATTTGCCGGCTTCTGTGTTTCCTCCCTCCTACAATATGGGTCTCTTCAAGACCCATGTTCACTCCTTCCTCTCCTCAACAGCACCCTCCACACAGCATCTTCAAAGATGACATAGGCCCTGAGGGAAATTATTTCCCTCAGGGCCTCCTGTGTGGAGTTAATATAAAAAAAAAAAAAAAAAATTAATCAAATTAAAAATTTGATGATTACATCGAAATTTTATTACAGTATTTTCTATAATTTTTTTTATAATAGCTCCACACAGGAGATCCTTAGGAAAGTGGTGGGTCTTTTAAAGGAGAGGAAGTTCTGGAAAGGAAAAGGGTATGAGGGGTGTAAGAATCTGGGGGACAGTGGATCCGGGAGTGACGGACCATCTGGATCCATCTCTCCCACTGCAGTTCCAGGCCATGGGTCGAGAGAGTTCTGGTGGAGAGGCCAAATGGTCTTCCTCAACCAGTCTGCAATCAGTGGTAAGTGGGTAGAGGAGTGCCGCCAAGATCTGGATAAACCTCACCCCATGAACCCGTGCACCCCTGCTAAGTCAGCAAACGAACCACTTGGAGTGACCTATGGCAGTGGTGTTGGTTATCCAATAAATGGTTAAAAAAAGTAAGAATTTACAGCAAACTATTTGGCTTGTCTTATGTTTACTACATCATTTTTTTTCAAGTCTTTACAACTAATGATGTAATTGAAAAAGCTTAACGTTGTTGCATTTACCCTTTTTACATTAACTCAAAAAAGGAGGCCCTGAGTAAAATAATTTCCATTGGGGTCTGTGTGGAGCGTCGTTTTGAGGAGAGGAAGGAGTGAACATCTGAACATGGGTCTTGAAGAGGCTAGCAAATCGTTTCGCAGCCGAGCTGATGAACTCGAGAACAAATAGTGGAAACGACCCGTTCTCGTGTGACAAATGTCAACAATGTACACCTCACAAACAAGTCAAACCATATAAGTCGCTAAAAACTTATCCAAAACATAGTCCCCCTTAGCACAGGATCTCCAAGTAAGGACGACTATGAATATAATCAACATCAATCAAGTTTAAAATATGTAGTTACTAAATAAATAAAAACATTATTGGGTGCGCGTTTGGCGTGCTCACCGGTGCCGAAGAAATCAATGACGCTTGAAGCATCTTCCATTGTATTTCCGGTACAACAAGGACAGCATACCTATCTGATGGGTGTGCTCTCAAGATTGCAATTCGCGTGCTAATATACATATATTTTTAATTTTTCTTTATTCAATGCTTTGATGGTTATAATTTGTGGATTTTTCGACCACCATGCTAGACAATATGCCCGTGGAATGGAAGTTAGGGGAATCTATCAAACGGACCGCCCGTTTCTTTACAGAGTCAATCGTTGTTTTTCAGGTATTTTGAGGCTCTGGGAATTTTTTAACACGTATAAAAGCTACAGCATTTCAAGAATAATGGGATGTGATAGATGCACTTATTAAAACTAAGTTTTGCCAGAATACCTACAACTCGAACTACCTACTTTAGCCTCAGAATATGCACTTATCTATTTAGGTGCTTGTAATGGATATTTATTTTGCACATATAAATATGTACTTTAATATTATGGTATATCATTTATTTGTTCACTTTTACTATTCATATTTGATCTAATTCAACTAGTTATGAATTTTCTATTTCTCTTTTGAGCAACTGTCACCAAAAATCCAGTCCTTGAGAACATCTCTGTCTTAGAACTGTACAATCTGTATCCATCCCTTCTCTCTGAGATAACTATTGACTCCCTTAACAGCTTTATTATCGTCTAAATTGCTCCTAGCACTCTCCTCGCAAGACGTGCCTGGACCCTCGGATGAATGAGGGAGTGTGCTACAATTATGCAACTTCTTGATGTTTCTTGTATTGTTGTTTGTCCCAATTCCGTCACATTTAATGGAAGATGTGTTACAATTTATGTATTTATTAAATTTAGGCATAGTTACCTTAAACCTCGTTATTATTAATAATAATAATCATTCAACAAAAGAAATTAAATTTTAGTTAAACTCTAAATAACCTATTATTTCTACATATTGAAGGAGGTTTTTTACAAAAATTACATGTTTCATTTTTTTTCTTGTTTTTCTTCCTCAATCTCATTTAACAAATAAATTAATTAGGTTTTAGGCTCGGCTAGCTTAGCTTATGTTAGGTTAATAGATTACAGAATCTTAAGGGACGTACTTGACTTTCTTTAACCAGTAATTCCTGATATTATTTGCAGTGGTAAATTTTAATGGAACTTTTGGTCTCAGGTTTCACCTTTTTCCTTTTTTTTTCAACAAAACCAATAAAAATTGAGCAGTTATTGGACAGTTAGCGTCGGATCGGGAGGTTGGGCGGCTACTCGACTAAATGACCAGTGACGACGTGTGAAGAGTAAAAATTGTTTTATTTTGAAAAAAATATTTTTGATAAAAAAGACGTCATAAAAGTCACCGGAGACCAAAATTTCGTTAACGTTTTTTACCCCAAATAATGTCAGAAATCGCTGGTTAAAGTAAGTCAAGTACGTCCCTTAACACTACCTGTATTTGTAAAATATTATCACGTAGATGTCCGTTCGTATCTACCTACGTATATTATGCTATTTTTTATTGGTATTTAAAATCAATTATGGTCGTGCGTACAGTTATTCATTATTGTGGCTCCATGCCATCTCCGACATCTATTGTATCCCACGGTTGCCATCTCCGATATCTTAAACACATCCATGCCATCTCCGTATCCCACGGTTGCCATCTCCGATATCTACAACACATCCATGCCATCTCCGTATCCCACGGTTGCCATCTCCGATATCTACAACACATCCTTGCCATCTCCGTATCCCACGGTTGCCATCTCCGATATCTACAACACATCCATGCCATCTCCGTATCCCACGGTTGCCATCTCCGATATCTACAACACATCCATGCCATCTCCGTATCCCACGGTTGCCATCTCCGACATCTACGACACAAACGCCATCTCCGTATCCCACGGTTGCCATCTCCGATATCTAGAACACATCCATGCCATCTCCGTATCCCACGGTTGCCATCTACGACACAAACGCCATCTCCGTATCCCACGGTTGCCATCTCCGACATCTACGACACAAACGCCATCTCCGTATCCCACGGTTGCCATCTCCGATATCTACAACACATCCATGACATCTCCGTATCCCACGGTTGCCATCTACGACACAAACGCCATCTCCGTATCCCACGGTTGCCATCTCCGATATCTACAACACATCCATGCCATCTCCGTATCCCACGGTTGCCATCTCCGACATCTACGACACAAACGCCATCTCCGTATCCCACGGTTGCCATCTCCGATATCTACAACACATCCATGCCATCTCCGTATCCCACGGTTGCCATCTCCGACATCTACGACACAAACGCCATCTCCGTATCCCACGGTTGCCATCTCCGATATCTAAGACTCATATGCCATCTACGACACAAACGCCATCTCCGTATCCCACGGTTGCCATCTCCGATATCTAAGACTCATATGCCATCTTCGACATCTACGACATATATGGCACCTCCGTATCCACAAGCTTCCTTGTTACATGTGACCTTCAAGAGTAAGGGATAGAGGTATAACGGATCTATCAGCGGCATCACTCTTCTCAATGTATACTGTACCGAGTACAGTCTACCAATGCAATATGTATGGTATCGGTCACCAGGGCTTCGTTCAGACCAAAGACCATTTCGCCTGCGCCGCAATTACGCGCCATCGAGTACCGCCGGCTTTACGACGCGTAAACCAAAGCAGGTGCGTAATTTAGCCGGGGTACATACGCACATACCGCGTTTCGTATCCATGGTATATTTTTGATATTACTTGTGTGCTGTGGGTGTACTTTCGGCGGTGTTAACGGTGATCAAATTGTAAAAATGTGGATGCAGCACGATGGTGAAATTTATTTTTGTAAAAGTTAATTCAAATGTATAATAAGCAAATAAGGGTTCATCGGATGAGGTGGGTTCAGGTCTTGGCGGTGGATGCATATACCCGCGTGGCATCGGGATAGACTGGTTGCGGGAGACCTCTTGACCTCTCCAGCATGACTCACTCGGAATATCGCCTTGCACCGCAGTGGAAGGGATGGAATCATACGTTCGTTACTCCTAGGGCTAACCCCCAGATTCCTACCCACCCATCATACCTTTTTCCTTTCGAAATCTTCATCTGCTCCCTTTCCTCAAAAAAACTTTCACGCTTATCCCAAAGATGACAAAGATGATCCCTCCTGTGTAGGGCTAATGTAAAAAACCTCGTTTTAATTCTGTAGAAATTAGCGTTTTCCCATTGCACCCAACTTCTTGCAATTCTTTCAAAAAACGAATAAAATAAAATTTTGGATTGTATCTCCAATAATATTAACAGATCCTCTATGGTTCTTCCATCACCAATACGGTTATGTACTCCCTGGTTTTTAAGTGTGCGCGTTTTACGACGCCGCGGAGGTCGAGCGTGCGTGCTCGTTGTTTTTACGACGGGTCTCTTAAACGGGCCGCAGATCACTCATTGGGAGATCCAGCCCAGAGGAGTTGGAGGGCGGAGGATGAACGGGAAACTTGGCGGCGGGAGTTGAAAGATATTACTCGTACTTGGCCGAGACGTGTTTCTAAAATTAGTGGACTCCTTTTCGTACGTCCTATGTTTTGGAATTTTGCTTGATGAGAATTTTTAAAAGGAAATGTTGGTTCTTACGAGTATCTATCTGCTCAGTATCACACTGGCGAGAAACAACTCTTCAGATTTCAAACGTAACGTGAAATGACTTTTCCTATGTTTATTTCCTAGATTTTTTAATGTGAATACCGCGCAAGAGTCTCAACAGTCTCTGCTCAACTGAGTCTACTCCAAATCGTCCGGAGCCAGTGAGACTATGCAAATAGAATATTTCTGAACATATCCAAAAAAAATTTTAGATAAAATACGCTTTCAAATTTTACATATCGAAATAAACATTTTAAGTGTAAAATTTTGGTATGCAAACATAAAAAGTTTTAAAAATGGTAATTTTTTTTTCTAACTAAAATTACTGATAATGAAACAAAAAACACAAACATATTTTATTAATGTAATATAATCGTTATCGTCACCTCACTTTTTAGTCGTTCCGTGTAAATATAATTAATTAAAAAAATTCGAAATGCAATCCCAAACTTTGGTTTCTTAACGGTGTACATTTTACTTATTTTGTGGTTAACTTTTAGATTTGAATTTAGAGCTTGGTGTTTTCTTTTTCTGACACCGTTTATATGATATTTTTCACTATGTAAGGGTGACAACGATTTCTAAGGGACCTATATGATTTGTTCCAAAAAGCGAACAATTTAGCCTGAGGGGTTAAAAACGTTAGGATTTTTTTTTCTAGATTAATGAACATTTATTTTAGATTTTTTTTATATTATTTATGTAGACTTATTTCCGACTTGACTTTTATTTTTAAAATGGTTAATTGTATTAAAGACATCCCTCATTTATTTAGCTTAATTATTTTTAATTGCAACAACAATAACTTATCGAGTCATTTAGATACTTGCTCGTTCATAGATTGCTTGCATTTGGCAATACTTTCTCAAAAGTAGGTAGATGTGTTCAATTGCACGGAATACAGTTCCAAGCAGGATATAATAACACAACTCAATAATAATAATCAATTTTTAGCATTACTCTTACTATTCTTCTATACAATTTAACTAGCATATTTTACTTCAATATTATTGTTCACCAAAATTATTATACTTGACGTTTGTTAAATAAATGTATAATAATAAATAACTTAATGTAATAATTTTGAAGTTTTGCTTCGCGTTACGAGCGTAAATTGACTTAAGTGGACAAGCAAAACAAATGTTACCGTATACCAGTTACCTTCTTTAAAAAACATATTTTCCTTTCTGCGAACACTAAACAGTTAACTTATCAAAATGAATAAAAAAAGACTTGGAAACATCTGCTTAATAGGAGATATGAATATATCAATTTTTTCAAATAAAAAGGATCCACTAAGTATTGTTTCATGGACCCATTAGCACCATAAAGGAACCGGCGAGAATCAACCTTAACGAAAACAACTTCTTACCCTTCCACACACATATTTTGTTTATTTGAATACCTCACAAGAGTTTCAGCTGCTCCCGTCTGGAGCCAATTAGACTATGGCATCCCCAATCGGGGTATGTTATTAGGCTGAAGGCAGTGGGAGGGGGGACGAGATGGGGAAAAGGAAGGTGGGGAAGTATCTAGCTATTCAGATCTGGTCAAACACGGCTAAAGCCATTTCAAGAAACTTTTCAATTCTGAATGGTGGTTTTACAGCAGGGCGATATTGAGAGTTTCTTCCACTCTGGAACGTGCCGCAAATATACTATATATTATTTTGAATGAATTTATTGAAAAATAACATATATAAAATTTGTTTGCCCACGCCGGAATTCGATCCCGCGACCTTCAGATTGCGAGTCAAGAGCTTTATCCCTAAACCACGCCGTCGTTTTTACCATATTAAGTTAAAAATAAAAACCAATCCATTATCTATAACTCAACAATCGTAGACCCCTAAATACATTCAACCTGAAAATAAACACTTTATTTTAATTTAATTCAATGTTTTATCTCATTTATTGAATTTTATTAAATTGCAAAATAGGAGCTTAAGCAAGGGTAACGCACCTAGTGAGGTTATAAATGTGTAAATTTAACGTATCAAAATAAATAATAAGCCCGGTCCTTCAGATCACCTACAGCCTAACCACTCAGCCACCGAGCTGTCGAAGCTCTCTTCTTCCATCCTTGGTCGTGTAGCCAACTTAATAACAGCTTCGAGTTGCCGGAAGATTAATGACGCCCTAACACCGCGGCTCTCCGAGGAGATCTTCCGCCAAATATTAATAATACATGAAAAAGTTGGCGAGTAAAATACCATCCAGAAACCATCGTCTGATTTCTCCCGAGGGAGGGCGTAAAGTGTACAACATCCCCCACCCGGGCGGTGGGTGGGGGGGGGGGGTGCGTTGAATTGGTTCCATGCCAACTCGGAATGAAACCAACTCAGAACCATCTCAGATAAGTCATTTAGAGTGATAAAATAATAATTTTAAATTAGCCGATAACCCTAACCTAACTTAACCTATTTAACCAATTTTTTATTTATATTTTTTTATCACTCTAAATGACTTATCTGAGATGGTTCTGAGTTGGTTTCATTCCGAGTTGGCCGGTCACCCGTTGAATTCTACAGTGGTAGCTCAAAGGTTAAAAATTAAACGTCCGTCAAACATTCCACGTATGTGGCGCTATTGGACAAGATGCAGATCGAAAAATATTTAGATTCTCTAGTTTCCCGCTTGGACTATGAGTTTCCGGACACCGTGTATAAGTACCTAAGCTTGTGCCTAAACTCTGCTCTATTATTTTCTAGTATTTAATAGTATGTTTTCACATATTTAAAATGATTTTAACGTCGTGGCGCTTTAACTACTCCGGTCTATCGCCTTTGTGCTTTTGTCTTAAACGAACTGTCAGATTTTTAAAAATTTTGTGTTATTTCCGCTTTGCAATTAAAGATCTATAAACGAAATGTTTCTGAACGTAGTAATGAATACTAAAAACTGTTTTTGAAAGGTTATGAAATATGCTTCAAATTGCATTTTTACAAATAAATATTAACATTTGTAAATATTAAACTTTAAAATGCAAACATAAAAAAATTTAAAATGACTCACGTGATGTTTTTTTATGTGAAAACGGTACTAAGATCACGGATTATTTAAAAAAAAACACTTATTTTATCGTACAAATGTAAAATAAACCACCTTTGTCACCTCACTTTTTTACCATTTCATACAAAAATATTTTATAAAAAAATGAACACTTGACTGTCTAACGGCGCGTATGCGATTTGGCCGGTGAAAACTGTTTCTACAAAATAAGTATTTTTTTACCTATATCTATGGAAACGTTGAATAGAGATGTGTAGCCTGTTTTATTGTAGATATTCTCCTCTTTGTTTTACGGTTCTAACTAGAAAACGGAGAAAAAACGAAGTTAAAACGATTTATGTGGAAACACACTCGTTAGCTTGAAAACAAGCATATTTACTTGACTGCTATTGTTATATTGTCGTGTAAAGAAGCTTGGGGGTCGGAGTGGTTAGTTTATATATTCCATTTTTAATAATTTTCCAAGGTATGTTTTTTTTTAATAAAACAATAATAACTTTTTTTATATTTACTCCACCCAGGAGGCACTGAGTGGTGTAGTTTCCCTCAGAGCCTATCTTATTTTTAAGAATGCTATATGGGGGGTCTTTTTGAGGAAAGGAAGGAATAAACCTAGGTCTTGAAGAGATCCGTGTTGTAGGATGGAGAAAACACAGATACCGATTAATCATTCCACAGCCGTACGTATATTTGTATGTTTTTGTAATATTTAACATTTTTTACATGTTTGCATAAAATGTTTTCTTTTGATTGTACTCTTGTTTTTCAGTTTTTATTTTCTGCACACCTATCGCAATTCATATACAATATTTGGCTTTATATTAATAGGTAACTGCTCAATGACGTGCGTTGCTCTATGACCAATGGTAGGATAAATTTGAAAGTTCTCAGAAAAACTCAGATTCATATAACTTGAATACCCCCTTTGAATAGTTATTACAATTTTTTATATATTTAATTAAAATTAAATTTGATAGTTTTATTATCAAGTTCTGCAAGTATTTTAGTAAGTATTTTAGTTACAGCTGTTTCGGTTTTCAAGACCATTTTCAAACAGTTTGATACTTGCAGAACTTGATAATAAAACTATCAAATTTAATTTTAATTAAATATTTAAAAAATTAAGTGGATTTCTACACAGGAATTAAACACAAAAACAATTAAAAGTCATTACAATTTTTAAAAAAATTAAATATATTACAAAATGGTTAAATAATTAGGTTTTTGGCAATTTTTTTTTTTTTCATATCTTTTAATTACTTTTCAAAGAGTTCTTGATGTTGCATAGTTTTGAGTTATCATAGAACCCAATTTTTATAATCATCTTCCACTAATTTTCGTGACCACCTGAATAAATTGAGCGCCAAGTTGGAAATATGTGCATTTTGATCAAATATTTGTCGCATTTTTCTTTATCTTTTTATTTACTTTTGCCGTTTGTTTTTCTTTAGGTCTGCACAGCTTTTCAGCCTTAATTGACTTCACGCTACTGTAGCTACTTTTAATCTTTGAACAAATTCGATATTATATCTTACCATTTTTTGTAGGTATGTTTAGGTATGTTTTATTCATTCACACTTATGAATTGTTACAATTCGTTTACGACTCCTTTTTCGATTTCGGCTTTCATAACGTTGACATTCGCACTTTGGATCAGAAATATTTTCTACCTGCAAAACCAGGGTTCGACTGTTTGCGACGTTTGAAAAACCTTTATAATACTTTAATTCTCGCACCCTAACAGTGGCTGCTCGATTAAATGGTGGTTTGGGTGTATTTGAAGGAAAATCTTCGCATGAATTAACAATGAACGACATCTCCTCGGGTTAATTACATAACCGGCCGTAAAAACTTTACGACGATGTTAAAACCCGCTCTTTTCCCCTGTCAATATAGCCTATTTACTAATTCACGGTCTAAAGGGGTAGATATTTTGAAATATTAAAATACCAATACGCGAACACGCTTATTATCATTATAGTGCCAATGCTCTCTGCCAATAATACTTTCATATTTGCATAAAAAAACTCGAAGTCGTAAGATTTTGCTAAGTTGTTGGTCCTTCGAACCGGATTTCAGTGGACTGACCATGGATTTGTGTTTCAATTATTTAAGAAAGAATTTGGATGTAGTTGTCTCCAATCAATAGTTTAAGTCAACTCTTTTGATTTAATTCATACATATTTCTCTTCCTGTGTGCCTTTTGGCCTTTTTTGGTTTTTAACGTTTACCCAGATAATGGATAGGCTGCAAAACCGTCTTGAACTTATTTCACAGAAGAAGAAGCGCAACACGTTTCAACAACTCGCAAATTAAACCATTTTTATTTATTTATTCTATCCGTTCTGCCTAAATTCTATATTATAAAAAAATATGTACCACATTACTTTAACTTTTCGAACACCCTAGGATCCCAGGGATCCTTAGGGACAATTTTAAAAATAGCACAGAACTCAGCCAAATGCTTTTTTTATTTTAATTCGATTTTTTTTTTTTTTTTTAATTTATTTATTTATTTTATAAATCAACAATCCAGTCCCGCTAAGCCAATTGCAATTGGCTTGACAGCAGGTGCTTATAATTACTTACAAATATATTTAAAGTTATAATTTACATCTTTTATCTACAGTTTAAACATTTTTTCATAAATTTTATCATAAGTATCTAAATAAATATTCTTTTTCCAATAACCAATTTTTCACCATATATTTAACCTAATTCATAGAATTATGTTGCTTTATATTTATATTCTTACAACTTTTTATGTGAATACCGCACAAAATTCCCAACTGCTTCCAACTGTCTGGAGTTGCAATTGTAGTTGGGAATATTGTGAGGCTGAAGGTAGCGGGGAGGGGAAGTACATGGGGAAGATTAAATTTGAGAAATACATGGCGATTCGTATCTGGTCACCAAACACGGCTTAAGCCATTGAATGCAACGATTCAATTTGTAATGTGGTCTGAGAGTATTTAGGACGATACAGAACGGAACCTCTGGAACACATTGTTTATATAATAGTATAAATAAAATTATTGGTTACCCGAAAATTGATTCCTCGGCAATTGATCCCCCAAAATGATATTTACTATAAAATTATAATTTTTTGTGCATTATTTACCAATTTCAAGCGTAAAAGATATTCATTTTCAGAGTCTTACCCGTAGACCACAGAGGCCTTTTACGAGAATACTTGTTATTTTTTTTTTCTTGGCAAACCTACCTACACAAGTTTTAAAATAAACTTTTTGAAATGTAAGCACATAATGATATATATTCTTTAAACCAACCCTGCCGTATAGGGGTAGTACAAATACCCACCCCACGGGGCAGGGAACAGGGAGAGGAGCAGTGGGCAGAATGCGGCCGAGGTGGAATGTTTGATTTTGTAACATCGTTTAATACGTTATTTTTTCATCCTCAAACCCGCGGTAAATTCCCGAAGATAAAACACGTTTTTAAATTGTTGGGATTCGGTCAGAAATACCCACTCTCTGTTTACTCATACTTTTTCAAACGCAGGAATTTTGCAACCCTCGTGTGACCGCAAAATTATATTGCACCCCGAGTGTATTCATTGTTGCCAACCTGTTCTTCTTATATCGGGGGGTGTCATCTTATATTTCCTGGAGATGCTTAGATAATATAAATTATTAAAAAATCCACATCAAATCGATATCGATATTGATATCTCCACAAATGATGAGGTTGCGAGGTTTCAAAGTGAACTTGGATAACACTATACAATTCAGTAAAATTGTGTGATTCCCAAAAATTCAAAAGTTTTGTCCTCAGTTTGCTATAATTAAGAGGTAGCCACAAGCCAGAAATGTAAGTATTCTTAGTGTGCCTTATACCGCTACAAATGTGAATAACTAGCTTTTACCCGCGGCTTCGCTCGAATGGTATTTGGGGAAATTACTGTAGCAATAAGGAATACATAATGTCCTTTTCCGTACCGAATGCCAAGTACACGAGTACCGAAGAAGGTTCTAACAGGACACCCGGGAGGTAAACCTAGGCTGATATGGGAGGATGATGTCAAGAAGGATGCAAGGGGACTACTCCATGTTGCAGATTGGAAGACGACGGCCGAGGACAGAGGGCAGTGGATGCTTTTCCTGAAGGAGGCCAAGGTTCGAAATGGGCTGTAGCGCTATTCCCCCTGCCTTACCTTCCTGCCGCTAAAATGAATCAAATACACACATTTTCATTTATACAAATTTCAAAATGTAGATAGTTAAGATTATTCTAAAATAATGAGTTAACCTTAAAACGGTAACTTTGCAAATAAGATAAAATTTCATTGTTGGACAAAACTTCATATGCGTATTTCACCATTTCGATGAAAATATAATAATAAGCTTCGGGAATATTCCCCAAAAATAAATTTCCGGGAATTTATCCATCACTACATGCACCTCCTCGATTCAAGTTTTTCGAGTTGGATGTTAAAATAATTTCACTTAAATGCTAACTGTACATAACAAAACAAGAATTCTTACTATTGGTGATATTATGTTTATAGAAAATAAATATTAACTTTAAAAATCCGGTCGTATCAGGGTTGGCCGCTCCAGGCTTCCGTTTGACCGATTGATAGGGCTTACAGTTAACCCTCTGCGGGGTGGGTCAATAGCGCCCCGCTTTGACCTCCAGCGATACCACCTGTGATTTTAACCTGTCGAATAACTCACCCACGCCCCCTGAGTGCTGGCGGATGATAAAAATGTTCTGAAAATATTGCTAGAAAATCGTTTAATGTCTAGAAATGACGGTTTTCATCGACCTACGCGCAAACACGTCAGAAAAAGAATTTTTTATATTACGGTTTTTTAATCCTTTGGAAACGTGAGTGAATAATACGTGTCATTGTGCGTGCAGTGGAATCGATGAATGCTTAACATCAAAATATGTATACATTCAAACGAATCTATTGATCCGTTTGTTTCGAAAACTCACTTCACGTAGGTACTTGAATAAACCATATTAATTTCTGAAGCCTCTGTTCTCCTTTGCCATTTTTTGTTTACTCGTATTTATTCTCCAGCGCGTTTATAATTTGTTGTTTGTCTCTAGTTCTATTGTTGGGTATTCTTTTACATTTTTTTGAAAAAAAAATATTTAGAACTCTTTTAAAATTCCGACATATCTTTTTCGGTATTATACAAGGTGGCGCAATATTAATCATCCAAATTTTTTTTTAATAACTTTTTTACTAAATAAAAAAAAAAGATTTTGAGTAACGGAAATCTTTACTTGGACCCTTACATTTTTTCTGTTAAGTGGAAAAGATGATATACGTCAAGAGGCTGCCGCCAGTGTTGATACACATTTGTGCCCGTTTTATCGCATTTTCCATGACTTTCCGCAAGATTTCCGGGGATAACTATTCGCATTCTGTCGAATGGGTTGCGATTGTCTGAGGCGCGTTGGTACAAACCCGCGACTTCAACTAGCCCCAAAGAAACAAATCTAGGATGGTTCAATCGGGCGATCTTGCTGGCCATGCCAAATCGCCAAAACGGGAAATTACGCGACCAGGAACCGCTTCCTTCACAATATCCATTGTGGCTTGTGCTGTGGGTGCGGTTGCACCGTCTTGTTCACCAAGTTCAACCAAATGTTCACCAAGCCCCGCTCATCCAATTCCGGCAGTAAGAAGTCGTTTTTTATGGCCCTGTAGCGTTCGCCAGTAACAGTGACCGTATTGCCAAAGGCGTCCTCAAAAAAATACGACCCAATCACTCCTCCCGCGTGACGCCGCACCACATAGTGGCTTTGAGTGGATGTAATGGCTCTTTGTGCATCACATGCAGGTTTTCAGTGCCCCAGAAACGAAGATTTTGCTTATTGACGTAACTGCTTAAGTAGAAATGCGCCTCGTCGCTCATGATGACTTTCGAAGCAAAATCGTCCTCTTCGTTGTTGAGATTGAAGATCGCGATCAATCCACAATTATTCTACGCTCTTGCGGAGTATAGCGCTCCATTGCATGTTTGTTTGTATTCTGCAGCTGTCTTGTTCACAAATGTCAAATATGATTGACGTATGACGCCATTTGCTAAAATTATAACATCTTCCGATAGGGTGATTAATTTTGCGCCACCTTGTATAAGAGTTCTTATTATTTTTTTTTTTCAAAAAATGTAAAAGAACAATTAAAAAAAAAATTAAGATGCGTGAATACCGCACAAGCATCTCAACTGTCCGGAGCCTGTGGGACCATGGCGTTCCCAACTGTGGCATATTGTGACTGTTATGTTGAAGGGAATGGGGGTATGGGGAGAAAGAGTTGGGAAAAAGGAAGGTTGGGATTCGAACCCGCGATTTGTGGATTCGTAGACGAGGTTCTTAACCGCTCTACCACGAAGGTCATCATAACGTCAGTGATCACTGCTAAAAGTGGTTCAAGCACGTCCCTTAACACCCCGTATAGTATAGAGTGTGCTGAAGTAGACATTTTCGTCGATAATTTATGGAGATTTAAAAAAAATGTTCCGCTGTTGCTAAAAAATGCGTTGCTCTAATTATGTGTGACTTGTGTCCCTTGCCTGTCTTTGTTATAATTATGTGTGACTTGTGTCCCTTGCCTGTCTTTGTTATATTTTTTCTTTAAATTGAGCTTTTGTATAATTTTATATTTTTATTTGTTTTGTTTTTGAATCTTTATTTAGGTGTTTGCAACTTATTGTATCCTTTGTCTCAGTAGACTCTCGTAATTGTTTGTACCTATTTGAGTATTAATTGAGTTTTATAACTGGATTATACATACAGATGTTCTCACTTGCGTGAGATACTAGTATGTATTAGAGTACCAGTACCAGATAATATGTCAATTTGAATAAATACATCGATTAATGTTAATAACGTAGCTGTAAGTCGGATTGTGTATACTTATGTATTTATTTATTATACCCATTGACAAATATCTGTTATACATGATAATTTTGTGGAAAAATAATCATGAAGAAAAATATGGTAATTAAATTACATGTATAGAATTCATGCAGAAGAATCGTATTATGCGATCATTGATTATTATTATTGTGGTATACTATTATTGCCTTCTTTTTCAGAGAAAGTATTGCCAACTGCATGCAATCTAGGTACAAACGATTATCTAAATGACTCAGTCCTGATATTGTTCTTGCAATTATGCAGTACACGTACTATGTAAAATACCATGGCGACCTGCGTGGTCGAGCGGTTAAGAACCTCGTCTACGAATCCATAAGTCGTGGGTTCAAATTCCAACCTTCCTTTTTCCCAACTCTTTTTCCCCATACCCTCACTCCCTTCAGCATTACAATACGTCATAGTCCCTCTGGCTCCGGTCAGTTGGGACTCTTGTGCGACATCCATAAATTTATTTTCATTATCTGCCTAATCTCTTTCTGATGTCAGTAAATTTCCCGAACACTTCCGTTCTGCCGAATCGACATTACGCGTCGTCACGTACATCGTGATTTTTAATCCGAGTGAGGAAAATGTTTGGAAAATACTGTTTGTTCTGCGTTCTGTGAATGAATGTCCGTTCGGCACCCCTAACCTATATTTCACCCCGGGGAGTGCAAAAACGTTTTGCTTCACCAGCAATAATACTCACCCTGTCAAGGGATAATATAAAGAATTCTCAATTTTTAAATTGAAACCTGCTAAAGTTCTTACGTAACCATATTGTTAATCTGTTATCCTTTTTACAATTGAACACTCCTCTTCCATCCACAAGCAAATGCTTTTAAAGGAAGAACAGTACAAAAAAAATATTTAGATACCTCATTTTTTTTTTGTTTGTAGACTTTGTGATTTGACATATTAATGAAATTAAGTGTTTTTTCCTAACATAATTAATTAACTTCATGTACGAGCGAGCAGATTGTGAATTGAAAAAATGTTGTTTTTGCAGTTAATCTCCATTCAGATGCTGAGTTGAAAAAGTAATTATATGACATTCCCTCGTTAGAAAGAAATTGCAAAATTTGCTCCGAAAATTATAAAAAACACATCTGGTTCTGTTATTTAACCCCTCAGGCCTCGGCCATATTTCTGCAGAGAGTCAAAATATTTCCGCTTTGTAATAAAATTCAAATAAATGGAATATTTCTAAACCTATCCGAAAACTAAAAACTGTATTTTAAAGGTGAAAAAGTTTCAAGTTTTTTAATTCAAAATAAACATTTAATTTTTTAATTTAAAAATTTTGCAAAATTTGCACGCGTAAAAAGGTTTTAAAAAAATTAATTGGTTTTCTGTAAAGTCGGCTTACGGACGTTAATTTTACGTGATAACGTCATATAATAACGATGGAGTCGAAGAGAGATAGATGCGTCACAAGCCGAACGCTTAGGCCAAACGCTTGTTCCGCGCTCTCGCTTGCACGCTCGGCTCAGGCGGAACGTGACAATGAGTCATGCTTTTTCGTGAGTGCAGCCGGCGTTCATCGATTTACAAGACGTTATCACGTCAAAAAACACCTTATTTTTATTCTAACGAAAATTACCTACATACATATTTTATTAGATAAAAGTAATATAAACCTTATCCTTAACTCATTTCTTTGTAGTTTCATGTAAAAATAATTAATAAAAAATTCCCAACATTTTTTTTTGTTTCAAATTGCTATCCGAAACTTTGGTTTCATAAAGGTGTACATTTTACTTATTTTGTGTTTAATTTTTAGATTTGAGTATAAAGCGTGGTGTTTTCTCTCTATAACACCATTTAGATCATATTTCTCACTATAGTAAGATAGTAAGAGAGACACAACGAATTCTGGGAGACTTATATGAGTTTTTCCGAAAAGCGAACAAATTAACATGACGGGTCAAAATTGTTATAGATATGTAAAAATTCACAAGTATTTCTTTAAATGCTACACTCATGTGTCAAATGATTTTTCTTACTTGTGCATTATATATAATGTCATATTTATTTTGATATTTTTTTTTTTAAAAGCGTAAAATACGTTATTTTAAAACAAATCGCCAAACAAACCTTTCAGAAGTTTAATGCCGTTTCATTCGAAAAATGCCAACCCCGTCACAACCTACTTTACGATTTGCAAACATCGACAAAATGTATGAGAATCAACCCCCCGGTGACTTTTTCTGTTCACTGTTTGAACTGTTGTATCGCCAATCAAAGCGGGTGGTTTACACCCCGATCGCGTTTAACCCGTGAACAATGTTTACTTTGGGTTTTTTTTTAATTCACACGGGTCCTGTGGTACTTCTGCATAATGAAAAGCCGGCGATTTGGCCGGGTTTGGTTAATTAATTGTGTACGCTGATCAATTTAAATTTGCCACGGTTCGAAAATTTTTATCAGTTTGTTTTGAATTTAGTCAAAATGAGAACTTCAGTTGTATACTACACTATGGGGATTTTGTGATACTTGGTTGATTTTGTAACTCGTTACCTGATACGTGTAACACCCATTCTCTAATTATGCTAACAACTTACAAACAAACAGAAAATATGGTGCACGACCACATAACAAATTTGTTGATACACTCCTTGCTCCAATCACATTCATATATACGTCTGTTATTCCGACTCTTGTTTTATACCAAATCAAATATTTTATTTACTTGATCGTGGTATGTTTTTCTGAGGTACCCCCAACTTCTTAGTGCATCCACTCATCGCAATAATTATCATGAATGAAAATTTCGATTGGTGTTTAATTTTATGTATTCGGAGCACCTTTATATGATGTGTGTTATTTTTTTTCACATGAGCTCCACACAGGAGGCCCTGGGGAAAACAATTTCCCTCAGGGCATATGTCATCTTTGGGGGTGCTGTCTGGAGGGTTTTTTTTAGGAAAGGAAGGAGAGGAAAGTTCTGGGAAAGAAAAGGGTTTGAGGGGTGGGTAGGAATCTGGGGTTCAGTGCGTCCTGGTCATCCACCTCCAAGACCTAGACAAACCTCACCCCATGAACCCGGGCACCTCTGCTTAGTCACCAAACGTAGCGAATCACTTGGGGTGACCTATGGCAGAAGTGTTGGTTATCCAATAAGGGTTCCCGGGACGGCGGTACCCATTCCCGCCTCTCAAATTGTATATAGCAGTTTTTGCGAGCGCAACAACCGCACAATTTATATTTCACCCAGAAATATCCAAGATCATCGAATCGAGCTCAAATTTGTTTGTCTGGTGCAAAAGAAAGGGATAATCGAATAGTGAGTCCTAGCGTCAATAAATTTGCTTTTCTGTGTGCTGTTTCGTATCTTATCCAAATCCCTTTTGAAGCCTACCAATTTATCTAGAATCGTGTGTATTCATTTATAATCGCTGCAGATCCTCTCGGCGATAAACCAAATTCTAAAAAACCCCACCATACATCAACCATATCACAACAAAAATACACCCTTAAAGGAAGAAAGAATGATAATAATAAAGCGTCCCTCCCACGGCGGTACAGAATCGCCGAACAAATCACTCTGGTCACAAAGGATCAATTAAAAGACATTTTCCCCGGCACGTGTGTGGGTCCTTCCATGTCCTTATTGTGCCGTCGTTGAAAAGGGGAAGAAAAAAGGGCGAAAAAACCACCTCCACCCCTTTCCCTTTATTTTTTAACCTCCTCGCCCCTTTCAACGGGGGTGTGTTAGCCCCCCGCCCCCAAAGGAAGCCCTGTCCCCTAGAAATAATATATCTGGAATTCCTCCTAATTTTTAATCCTTTTGTGTGCCGATTTCTACTCGTAAGGTTTCTCAAACTTTTGCCAATTTTGATTTAATTTTAAATGTTTTGTTGGCTAGTGTTTTGCTTGTACGTCTTTTACGTAAAATTCAAACTATGTTTCATACCTTTTGCCATAACGCCATATAAAAAACAATAATTTTGCCTCTGCCTATATGTAAATTCGGGTTCAATGTATGGGGTTTGCTTTGATTTTGGTTTGCAAAATTGGTTTTGATTGTGGGAATTTAACGATTCAATTTTTCTGGATTTTTGATAAGAATAACTAAACGATTTTCCAAGCCCGAAGCTATGACATCGATGTTCAACTACATTATATGATCAAAATTAGAATGCGCTTCTTCCGTTTGGGCCCCATACCAGCAAAAATACATAGATTTATTGGAACAAATTTAAAAAAGTTTCTAAGGTAACTTTATATGAGACTTTGACGGCCTCCGTGGTCCCGAGGCAAGAATCTCGACTCACAATCCGAAGGTCGCGGGTTCGAACCCGGCGTGTGCAAATAAATTTTATTTGATTAATTTGTGTTATTTCACAATTTATTCATTTAAAATAATAAATAGTGTATTTGCGGCACGTTCCAGAGTGGAAGTTACTATCAGTATCGCCCTGGTGTAAGACCACCATTCAGAATTGAAACGTTGCTTGAAATGGCTTTAGCCGTGTTTAGTGACCAGATCTGAATAGCCAGGTACTTCTCCACCTTTCTCTTCCCTATCTCCTTCCCCTCCCTACTACCTTCAGCCTCACAACATACCCCGATTGGGGATGCCATAGTCTCACTGGCTCCAGACGGGAGCAGTTAGGACTCTTGTGCGGTAATAACTGTAAAAAAAAAAAAAAAATATGAGAATGCATGGTGAATACCCGCGATTTATGCATCACTTGGATTTGCTCTCTGAAACGCGCTACGAAATTCTCCAATCTAGAAGGAATGGGACCCTTACAGTAACAGTTTTTAAGATTATAAACTATTACATTGATAGCCCATACCTCTTGGAATGCTACAAACGGTTCGTACCGAACAACTACCGCCAGGGTCGCCACCACGACTTGCTCTGTATTCCGCACGGCAAAACAGACGTTCTGGCCCAGCATAGCAGGACAAGAAGTGCTGCTAAATGATATCTCTAGGTCTCTCGACATTTTCAACATTGGCCTTGAAGGTTTCAAGAGTCATTTTAGGCAAGAACTCTTGTAAAGAAAGAAATTGTTGTAAAACTTTTCGTTTTAAGTTTTGTATGTATCATGTGTATTGTAATAAGATTATATTAATCTGATATCCACAAAAAAAATAAAAATAAAAAAGCAAGTACCAACATTATTTTATATTATTTAATTGAAAATTCTTTATCTGAAATGTGTATTTCTTTTGATTAATTTTTAACAGGTGTTGTAATTTTTCAAGTTTAGTGAAAGAACTGGCTTCGAGTCCCAGTTGCGGCCGTTACCGTTTTATTTTCTTTGTTTTTATCTCTTTAATATGTTAGTTTTTGATGTTATCTTTTTTGCTTATCAAAAATTACAATGAGGTATATACTTCAATAGGTTAATCCGCAGAAATTAAGGGTGGGTTGTGTCACAGAATTTGAATATTTTCAAAATTAAAATTCTGTTAAAGTTCTATTCAAGTTGTGTTGTATTTCATCATGGGCCAGTTGTTCCGCAGTACTTGGATAATAACAGAACTTGAATAGAACTTTCACAGACTAAATATATTATTGTGTAGAAATATTTACCGTATACTTTTTCTGGTGTTTTGCCTTAGTATCACATTTGAACTGCCCCTGATTCCCTGAGGTGCGGGAGGTGGCCGGTTGTGGGCGGAGGTGGGTGGCAAGGCTTCACATGTCCTAACATGTCTGCCCCCTTCCTTACTCCCTCTTACTTCCAATCCCCACTCCCACATTCATGCACATTAAGTTATGGAATTGCCATGTTCGCGACGGCGGAGTCTAAAGCTCTCGTTACAAATTGCAAATCATTTGTAAAACGCGCTACGTTTGCCATGCGAAATGTTTAACCAAGATGCTGCTATACTTATGGAAAATATAATTTAACGTTTTGATATGTTTTATATGCCGTACGTGGAAATGTGATTGCTTAGACGCGGTGTAGTATAATATGCATACTAGAATCACCTAACGCCAAGAAAGGGAAAAATTTTCAATCAATTTGTTTGCATTATTTTTGCCCTGTGATTCGTGTTTTCGTATTATTAATTGTTTTTGTGTTTAATTCGTAGAACTCTATTTTTTTTTTTATTTAATTAAAATTAAATTTGATAGTTTTATTACCAAGAATTTTAGTATGTATTTGTTACAGCTGTTTCGGTTTACAGTTTGAAAATGGTATTGTAAACCGAAACAGCTATAACAAAAATACATACTAAAATACTTGCAGAACTTGATAATAAAACTATCATGTTTTTTCTCTTTCTTGGCCCTCCAGCGTTCAGTTTTGGACAACGATTTTCTTCAAAAATCTTTACAATTTTTTCAGATTGGTGCCCTTTTTTATCCGAACTTTTTTTTACATTATTTCACACAAAAGGCCCTGAGAAATATAATTCCATCAAGGTGGAGGGTCTTTTCAAGGAAAGCACAGGAAGTTTTAGAAAGGAACTGATTTGAGGGGTGGTAGGAATCAAGGGGTCAGTGTGGACAGCAGTAACGGACGCATGAATCCATCCTTCCAACTGCGGTGCAAGGCGATGGGTTGAGAGAATCCGGCTGGAGAATTCTAAAGGCCTATCTCAACCAGCCTCTCAAGGGTGACTTCCGGCAAAGTTCTTGGTTATCCAATAAATGGTTCCCGGGGCGGCGGTATCCGCACTTGCCTCCCAAATTAGCTACAATCGTGATTTTGTTTTAAATGTTATGCAAAACAATTTTAATAACGTTATTATTAAGTTCTGCAGTATCTTAGATTTTAATATGATTGTGACGCTGTTTCGGCGTTCAAGGTCAATTTCAAGTGTGGTTACACCGTATTGAGAGACTTAATAATATTTTTATTTATTTTATTTTGTACCCTTAGCCTTTTATTATTTGTATTATATTTAAAGTGATTTATTTATATAATTTATTAAATTATAAAAATAGGATGAGAGTAAATAAACTCCTATAAGTGAGTCGTCTCCATGCGGCATGACCATGAGTGTGATAAATGTCGAAATAGCTGTCACAAAAATGAAAGCTGAAATACCTGCAGAACTTAGTAACAATATTAAAATTTATTTGCGTTAATTTTTTAAGTTGATTGATATGTTCATCTATTTGTGACCAAGTCATAAAATACGTTTTTTTTGGTTTTTATTTCTTGCAATTTCGCGCACCCTGTGGCTGGGTAATTTTCTTCTACCCACGTAATAATATATCATTGATTTCCTAACCACGGTGCGACCATTTGAAAAATGTATTCTATGAAAAAGAGGTTTCGTACTAAGAACACACACGATTAATTTTAAAACCCGGCGGTCAATGGCGTAAAAACCGATAAGGGAGTAAACCGTTAGAGGCGTGCTGCCGATAGCTCCGTCGCGAACTCTCCCTCACTCCAATAACTGAAGTAAGAGACAGAAAGAGAGGTTGCACTGGAGCTTTCAGGGGTTTGTCGCCCCGTGCGGTTTAAATAAATTACTTCGGCTTTTACGATTTTAATTCCGCGCACACACAATCTAGCATTGACAAGAAAAATTAATGGAAACCCGCCGAAGGGGTGGAGTGGGTGGTGTGGAAAGTTTTGGGGGGTTCCGCCCACGGAAAAATACACCATTGTTTCGGTTAGGGGGTGATGCGTGGTTCAAGAAAAGAAAATTAACATGGCGACAAGTTGGGAAGATCTACATGTTTAAGAATTAGTTAATGATTGTAATGTATGCGTGTCGGTGTGTAGTGTCGTCGGGTGGTACACAATAATAGATATACGTTATTATGTACTGGTATTTATTAAGGAGCTGCTTGTAGCAAAAGAGGCCTACTGCTGTCACGCATCACCTTTTATAGCCTCTCGCAAGCATACCATCTCGCTTGCTCTCATATACATTCACACATACACCACAATGATGAATGTAAGTAAGTCTAAAGAAGTGGTATTTGAAAGAGAGAGTACAAAAACATTGTGCAACATAGTTGTGAATGATGAATACTTAGAGCAGGTGGATGAGTTTGTATATTTGGGAAGTATGTTTATGAGAGATGGGAAGACTGATAGATATATTGAAAGAAGGGTAAACTCCGTTAATGGAGGACTGAACGCCGTTGGCGCCAACAAAAAACTGTCAAAAGAAGCGAATCTAGCCGTCCATAATGGAGTGCTGGTACCTACCCTGATGTATGGCAGTGAGGCATGGAGCTGGCAGAGGAAGGATGAAAGTAGGCTGAATGCTGTAGAAATGAGATCCCTGAAGCGTATGTGTGGTAAAACCATGTATGATCGTGTGAGAAATGTGGAGATCCGCAAATAATACTAGGCTGATGTAAGCGTAATGAGTAAGATTAAGAAAGGACGCTCATATGGTTTGGGCATGTATAGCGAATGAATAAGGAAAGTAGTGTAAGAAGAATATATGACGCAAATGTGAATGGCAGAAGAAGTGGGGGACGCCCGGGGAAGACATGGCACAATCAGGTTAATCAGATACTTGAGTCGGGCCATGTCAAAAGTCAGAATAATAGAAGAATATGTATGAGACGATGTATGAATGTGAGTGAGGCAAAGAGTGTGTGCCGCTTAGTTATTTTTTTGTGTGAGTATATATTCTATATTTTTCCTAAACCGAATGCATTTCAAAAGTACTTCAAAAAATATATGTTTAATCTCGAACCACAATTGTCCACATTTGATGTTCTTGACGAATAGAAATCCCGTATTTGCAAGAAGAGCTTTAAAAGATGAAGCCGGTAAAATCGCAAGGGAATTAGTGAGGGGGAATCGCATCGAAATGACAGTAGGTACTCGTATGACGTAAGCCATCGTCGCTCATACTACTAGACGTAAATACTGATGCGCTAAGTAAAAAATAATATTTCGTGCAAACAAAACATAACAAAACGTCTCCTGGGCCTGAACTCAAGCAGAGGTCCCTCGAAATCCTAATTTTTCTTTCTTGTTTGTTAATTATTTTTTTCTGTTATTTTCGAGAAAATTGTGATTTGATGCCGAACCAATGTGTAGAAGTCAACATTTAAAAAATTTACTATCGTTTTATACGTATCAAAATTTTGCACTAGAATAGGGTTCCCGCAACCGGGATTCGACCCCGGAACATCTCTGTACCACTGAGTTATTGAAACATCTTTTAAACCCGGTTTGAACCCGTATTTCTACTCGTATGTTTTGGGTGTGCAATTATTTTCGTTTGAAGTTTATAAAATCTTTATTTCCTGAATAATATCCATTATAGCGTATTAGTTTTTTTTTATTTGAATCTTCCTATTAATACTCTCAGTATCGCCTTATTGAAAGACCACCATTCAAAATGGAAACTTTGCTTGAAATGGCTTTGGCAGCGTTTGGTGATCAAATTTTAATACCCAGGTATTTCCCCACACTCTACTTATCTTTCTCCTTCCCCCCCCTTCAGCCTCCAAACATACCCCAATTGGGACAGTTGGGAGCAGTTCGGAGTTTTTTGGAACAAACTTCGGTAAAAAATCTCTACGATCTGGCAATAATCTGGGAACCTTTATTGAATAACCAACACCTCTGCGATAGGTCACCCCAAGTGGTTCGCTACGTTTGGTGATTTAGCAGGGGTCCCCGGGTTCATGGGGTGAGGTTTGTCTAGGTCTTAGAGGTGGATGACCAGGACACACTGAACCCCTAGATTCCTACCCACCCCTTAAACCTTTCTTCCCAGAACTCTCCTCCCCTTCCTTTCCTTAAAAAAATCCTCCACACAGCATTCCCAAATTGATATAGGTCCCGAAGGAAATTATTTTCCTGCGGGCCTCCTGTGTGGAGCTCGTGTAAAAAAAAAATTATTTTACCTTAGCTCCATACAGGAGGCCCTGAGAAAAGAAAAACCCTCAGGGCCTATGTTGTCTTTGGAGGCTCTATATGGATGGTCTTTTTAGGGAAAGGAAGGAGAGGAAGTTCTTAGAAGGAAAAAGGTATGAGCATTGGATAAGAATCTGTCTCTACGGTGCAAGGCGATGGGTCGAGAGATTCCGGCTGAAAAAATCTATTTTAGGTCTTCCACAACCAGTGTCTCCCGATCCGACCCGCCATGCAGTAGGTGGGCAAACGCATCCACCCCGTGGTTCCTAGTCCAGCGGTACCCACACCCGCCTCCCAAAATGCCTGTTAATAATCGAGTTGATTATGTTATGGCAAATTTTAATGGAAAAAGATACTGTTAATAATCAATTTGTATACCCGTTAAAAATTGGTTGAGAGCATAAAAAATTATTTGCCCAGCCTAAATAATATAATTCCACAGACTTATACAAAACAGATTTTCTACAGTTCTGCCATCAGTTTTGCCTTTGGCCGCTGAACGAATAATTTCATAATTCTGCTCTCCGCTTCGAACCATGTAAGTCCGCTTGAAAAATATTATGATTTTTTTCATCTGCCCGCATTAATATTTTCCCGTCCGCTAAAACCACCCATCCCCATGGTAAAAAATACTCTCCATCGCCCAACCTTAGAAAGTTGGATATTAAAAATTTAAATGGAAATTGAATTTATCTGACCGACAATTTTGACTTAATTTACTGATTTATTGATTTACTTTGGAATCTTTTAAACAATTTGTTAATAAATCTCAATAATAATTGAACTCTGCCATTTACTAAATAAACATTTTGTATATATTTAGAGCACAAGCGTCGAGTGGGAATGCTATCCCTGATCTATCGGTATTTCAATGGAAGATGTTCTGAGGAACTAGCGTCATTGATCCCTTCGGCACCGGTGCATAGTCGGGAGACACGCCAAACATGCACCCAACATATGTACGGTTGACATTTGTCACATGAGGACGGGTCGTTTTTTCGACTCGTTCTTGAGTTCAATAGCTCGGCTACGGAACGATTTGCCGGCCTTTGTGTTTCCTCCCTCCTACAACATGGATCTCTTCAAGACCAATGTTTATTCCTTCCTCTGCTCAAAAGACCCTCCACACAGCATCCCAGATGACATAGACCCTGAGGAAATTACTTTCCTCAAGGCCTCCTGTGTGGAGTTAAAGTAAAAAAAAAAAAAAAAAAACATTATAAAAATGTTAAAATTTAAGTTAGCGTTTTTCAATTTGTTTTTTTTATTTTTATGTTATTTTATTTCTTACTTTCCTTTGCCCGTAGTTGTGAAATAACACAATTTTAATGGAACTTTTCTCGAAAATTAGCTTTGAAACTTAATGAATAAATCGTTCAAATTCTATGAAATAACCCGTCCTTAGACTATAAAATCAAATTTCAGCATTCCATCACGCTTACACATTTCCTTTTAAAAAATACAGAATCTCGATTATAATATTGTGTATGAAATATAATAATTTATGTATATGACACATCGTACGTGTGTCCACTCCCCCACGTCTCCTCAGGGGAGGCTGGGCGGTGCGGTACCGACCGGACCGTCATTAAGACAGAATTCGTATGCATCGCGCATGTTTTTTTATATTTTACATGTGCTGACGACACCATTCTCCCCCCGAGAAGGGGGGGACTGGACTACTAAGCGCACTTTTTTATTTTTTTAAAAATGTTGTTGTTTTTTTGGTCACGGATTTTTAAGATGGAGATTAAAAACGCGCATTGGTGTTCGAAAAAGCTGAGCTTTGAAATATGTATATATAATATAATATACTCGTGTATGTACTATGTACCTGACCTTATTTTTCATATTGCTTCATCGGTTTACTACAAGGGCAGGCTGACCAAAGTTTTTAACAGTCTTTTAAAAATCTATTCTATTATTGAATAATTGTAAAATATAAAGCGAACTGTATTTTCTAAATTTGTTTGAAGTAATTGATTATTTTCAAAGTCCCATAACTCAAGATGAAAAAACTATTTTGGAAGCTGAAAATTGATGCGTCGATATGGTTGTGCAAATTTTACTACACCAACCAACCCTGAGAGCCTACACAACTACACAGGTCCAATTATACTTACCTATCCTTTTTTCCACGTCTCCTTCCCCTCCACACTCCATCAGTCTCACAATATATCTCTATTGGGGATGCCATAGACCTACTAACTTCGGGCAGTTTGGTGCGATGTTAACATAAAAAAATTCAATTTAAAATATCATCTTTGGGGATGCTGTGTGGGGGGGGAGGTTATTAAAAAATGTACAAAACCCGGCAGGCGTTGAAAAAGGCGCAATCGCTCACTGGTAAAGCAAAGATAGCAAAAGGTCTGGAGATCGAACCCTGGTCGCACCGGTCAGCTTTCTTTATTTTTATAATTCATATTATGTACTACCTCCTGTTGTAATAATGTAATTTCTTTTAGTTATTGTAAGATTACTATTTATTTTATAAATACATAATATAATATTACAATGAGGAAATCTATAATTGGTTTTTCAGATAGGTATATTAAACATGTATAAATTAATCAAGTTGTAAACTGTTAATTTCCCTAAAATAAAATAATTAAATAAAAAATAAATAATTCATCAAATCATTCATATAAAATACTTATTTCTGTAACTCTGGTTCAACTCAAGAATTTGGATTTGCTTTGAATTTATCATTTTCAAAATTGGAACTGATATCTTATAGGTAATATAATATTTTTAGCAAAAAAATAGTGATTACCGCACAAGAGTCCCACTATTACTCCCAAGTATCTGGAACCAGTGAGACTATGGCATCCCCAATCGGGGTATGTTGTGAGGCTAAAGTAGTGGAGAAGGGAAGGAGATGGGGAAGAGGAAGAAGGGGAGTACCTAGCTATTCAGATCTGGTCACAAAACACAGCTAAATCCATTTTTTTTTTTTTTTTTTTTTTTTTTATTTAATATTTGTATGTTTTTACAATAAGTATACATTTTTTTTTTTTACATGTTAAACAGAGTTGTAAAATGAACATAACAATAGCATTTCCTCATCATAAAGAGACAAGGCTCTTGTGTTTGGTGAGGGAATTCAAGCTCAAGTATATGTAAAATTTAGTAGAAAATAATAATATTGCATCTAATAACAAAAGATATGTAAGAAAACTCGGGATATAACAATAAATAAATTTCAAGATTTAAATGAAATATTAGCGGTAGAAATGGACTCTTACAGTTGTGTCAGGTGATTTTTCAAATTAATTTGGAATTTATGTATATTTTCGATAATTTTTAGTTCTAAAGGGAGGTTGTTGAAATAATTTATACCTAGATACAGATAGGTATTTTGGATGTGCTTGGTATTAAATTTAGGGATTTTGATATTGTTTTGAAATCTTGCTGATATATTGAATTGTAATTTTTTTAGCTGTATTTCTTTAAAAGTCTGTAGAATTGCATATTTTTTATATATATTGTCTATTGTAGATACTTTGAATATTGAAAAGATTCTTTCAGTAGAGAATGTAGATGGTTTTTTCAAGATAACCTTAATTATCAATCTTTGAACTATTTTCAGAGGATTTAAAATAACATCATAAGTTCCTCCCCACCCTATAATACCGTACTGTAATATAGATTGAACAATTGCGTAGTACACTTTTTTGAGGTTTTCTAGTCTAAGAATATTTCTTATTCTGATAAATATATATATACATTTCCTAATTCTTTTGACAAGTTCACAAATATGTGTTTTCCATTTAAAATGTTGATCTATATATACACCAAGATATTTAATATTTGAAGTTGAATTAAGTGTAGAGCATGTTTGATTACAATTAGTTCCACCACATTTACTCTGATGTATTACAATTTTTATTTCTGGATTTGATTTACATTTATTGATAGAGAAAGGGATAAATTTTGTTTTTTCAGTATTTAATGAGAGGAGATTTTTATCGAACCAGTTTTTCAGCGTATTAATATCAATATTCGCTAGATTATTCACAGTATTCCAATCAGCACCTTCAATTACTATGACAGTGTCGTCAGCATAAGATATTATTTTTCCGTTTATTCTTTGTGTGAATATGTCATTTACATAGATGATAAACAGTAACGGTCCCAGGACTGTACCTTGAGGTATGCCAAAGTTACTCGTATCTTGTTGGCTAAGCACATCGTTGATTTTAACGACTTGAGGACGTTCGAAAAGGTAGCTTTTTATCCATTCTAGAGCTGCTCCATCTAATCCAATGTTTCTTAATTTACTTAAAAGTTTGTTATGTGATATGCTGTTAAACGCTTTTTTGAGATCTATGAAAATTCCAAGGCATTTTAGTGATTTATCTAATGAATTGTGAACAAGGCTAGTTAATTTTGCAATTGCATCCTGTGTGCTTCTACATTCCATAAAGCCGAATTGATTTTCATTAATTATTTTATTACATTTTATAAACTGATTTATTCTTTTTTTTACTATCTTTTCAAAAATTTTTGCTATATTCGAAATTACTGATATAGGTCGGTAGTTGCCTACTTCTTCTGGATTACCAGATTTAAATATTGGAGTAATGATAGTTTGTTTGTAAATAGATGGAAACACTCCGCTTTGGAGACTTATATTTATTATATGCATTAATGGTTTAGAAATTTGATTTTTAATATTTTTTAAAATGTTAACTGTAATTCCATCAAATCCTGGGGCAGAACCTCCTTTCATACCGTTTATGATAGATACTATTTCATCCTCTGTTGTGACTTGGAATGTTGCTATTTTATTTTCTGCATCAATATTACAGTCTGAAATTGGGTTGATATTTATGTGATTCGCAAGATTTTTCCCTACGTTTGCAAAAAATGTGTTAAATATATTTGCAGCTTTTGAAGGGTTTTCTTTACAACATATTTTCGAGTTATCATGAGTAATAGCACTGATTTCGTTATTCCTGCATTTTTTCTTATCAATTATTTCATTTATAACCGTCCATACTCTTTTACTATCATTTTCCGCCTGATCAAGCAACATTGATTCATTTCAAGCAACGTTTCAATTCTGGATGGTGATCTTGCACCAAGTATATTCTGAGAGTATACTCTGCTCTGGAACATTTAAAATGATTAAATTGTGAAATAACGCAAATCGATCAAATAAAATTTACTTGCGCACTCTAGGATTTGAACCCGAAACCTTCGGATTGCTAATCGAGAGATCAGCCTTTTAATTGCCGTTTTCAAAATTTTTACTTATTTGTCGAGAATTCAAACTATCATGTGTTTTTTTACGCCTGTGCACTACTACAATAATAACTATGATTTAATGATTATTAGTGTTTTTTAATATACATTATTATGTGTGCAACATTGTTCCCTCTCTCCACATCATAAAATAAAAATGGTGATAATTCCTTCCTTGGTAATACGTTTTTCCAGCGCGCTCCATTTTTAATTTCCATCCAACGCGTCTTGCCGCCGCGCGCCGCCTCCCGATCCCAGACGTCATAATAATTATGGGAACTTTTTATACCGGGCCTTACAGCTAGTGATGCATCCACACATCGGCCATTTTTCTAATATTGCGCCAAGATATGAAATGAACTAAATAAGAATAAAAATGAACTAAATAAGAATAGAAGTATTTGTATAGTATAAGAATAGAAGTATTTGTATAGTATAAGAATAGAAGTATTTGTATAATATAAGAATAGAAGTATTTGAACTAAAAAATTATGTGATTGCTTTATTAGTGGGTGAGATATGCGGTTGTGCAGAGTGGAATTGTTATGTCTGTGTGTGAAAAATGACCTTGATTGTGTTTACTATCACTGCTTGAAAAAAATGGTAAAAATAATGGCATGGAGAGGAAAGGACTCACCGAAAAGGAATTTGTAGGCTGGCCCTCGTCTGCTTTTCTCCATCCAATATGCACACACAGTGATAGGCGCGAATTATTTTTTTTTTATAAAACACAGCGGAATTAGGTTAAAGGCGGAGCGGAGCACAAAATGGCTATATGATGCGGCGGGCGTTTTATTACAGACTACTGAAATAAGGATTGACGGGTAGGCAATGGATAGGTAGGAAAAAGGAATTGGCAACAATATTACTACCAAATCCCAAGCAGTGACAGTATGTATGTGTAAGAGTAGGCGTGTATAAGTGTAGGTGCGTGTATGGGCCTAACCAATTAGTATTTATTTATTTACTTTTTTCTCTCTTTTCGTTCTCTACACATACTTACTAAGTTTTACATTTTATTTTGCTTATTATTATTTATGTTGTTTCACTACTGGCATCTCGACCTATTAACAACTAGAACTTCGTTTACGCATGCTGTATCATTTTTAATTGGAGTGTCGATGCACATCCCAATGGCAATTTCTGCATTATTAACTGAAAAACGATATTTTTTTTACTTCTTCGTTGCTCTATCAGGTCCCCCCGACGTTGGCGATCACTCTGGAAAATGAATCTCTATCTTGCGCTGCCCGGAATAGCTCCTCCACACTTCTAATACCGTACCAGTCCACTCTCGTATATTTCGCAGCCAAGACATTTGTCTCCTAGCAAGCCCTCGGCGACCTTCTATTTTGGGAGCAAGTGATACTTCTCCCCTCCACGTATGTGACCCAGATATGAAATTTTCCTGACTTTTATTAATGTGAGCAGTTCTCTATCTGCTCTAGCCCGCCTGAAAATTTCTGTGTTGGTGATCATGTCGGTCCATGGGACCTTGAGCATTCTCCGGTGAAGCCATATTTCAAAAGCCTCTAAGCCTGTTTCTGACCAAATACACTAAAATACTCTTGGTACGACTTATTCCCTCATTAAAATCTTTTACTTTTTTTATTTCCAAACTGTGTTAAAAAGCTCGAAACAATTTATTTTTTTACGATAATTTAACTAATCCTTCCAGTTCATTTTTAATTTGTAAAGCGTCCTGGAGGTGATATTCCACAAGGAAATTTTATTTTCTTACCAAAAATGCAAAGTATATCAACCAAACCTTTCAAAATGGCTGTTGCGCGGTCGCCCATTTCTATTATAGCAATTTTTTAGCATTTATCCGCCGCTAGACACCTCCCCGCGGCGCCATTACGGGGAATATGTTCAGCCGGCCATCGCATCGCTTAATACATTCTGCACCGAGCACCGAACGCCGAGCGCACTTTCCCTTTATCCCTGGGGCCGAACTAATATTAAATACCTCATCTGCATATCTTAATACGTTACCGACCAAAAAGATGGACTTTTGTATCGGGCATATGCTACACTTTTCATCTTGCCTTAATGAGAGACCGCCATTCATCTACAGCGTTGTGGCAGGTCGTTTCTCCTCTACCCCCGGCCAGAACTAATATTGAATACCTCGTCTGTTCATCTGCATATCTACCAAAAAGATGGACTTTTTTATCGGGCATCCGGGTAATACTTTTATAGCCTTACATAGAGACGTCCATTCACCTATAGCGTTGTGGCAGGTCGCATCTCCTCATGAAGCCCTCTCTTTCCTCCCCGGGGCCGAACTAATTAAATACCTCGTCCGTTCATCATCTGCATATCTTAATACGTCACCTACCAAAAAGATGGACTTTTGTATCGAGCACATGCTATACTTTAAGTACAGCCTTAGTGAGAGACTGCCATCCACCTACAACGTTCTGGCAGGCCTTTTTTCATTTCTTCCCCGAGCCGAACTAATATTAAATACTTCGTCTATTCATCTGCATATCTTAATGCGCTACCTACCAAAAATATGGACTTTTGTATCGGGCATATACTGTACCTTTATATTTATGTAGCCTTAGTGAGAGACCGCCGTCGACCTACAGCGTTCTGGCAGGTCGTTTCTCATTTCTCCCCCGAGCCGAACTAATATTAAATACCTCGAATGTTCATCTTCGTATCTTAATACGTTACCTACCAAAAAAATGTACTTTTTATCGGGCACATGCTATACTTTAAGTACAGCCTTAGTGAGAGACCACCTTCAACGTTCTGGCAGGTCGTTTTTCATTTCTCCCCCGAGCCGAACTAATATTAAATAAGTCGACTATTCATCTGCTTATCTTAATTCGCTGTCGGACAAACCAATAGATTTGTATCGGATAAAATACGACGATACTTTTAGTGTCACCCTGCAGGTGGGTGGATAATCTATAACGTTTATTGACTTTTACCTGTTACGAGAAACAAAGATGGTGTTTTAATCTTTAAAATAAAACAAACAAACTTTACATTTCTTCGATTGATGCTGATTTTTAACTATCATTCTTGCCTTCCCCCTGAAATAATCATTTCACTAAACATTGTTTATTTTAATTTTCAGATCGCAGTTACTGGATGAGCGCCTATTTATGACGCAGTGTGAGATCTACCAGGTGGCATGGCACCCTGGCTCCAATTCTGATTCACATCTTCTCCTGTTGGCCTCAGACAACACATTCAGGTAGAATTTATTCCTTCGAATATTCACTAAATTATAAATTGTCACAATTCGAAAAAAGCCATTACCATGCTCCTACTGCAATAATTATTCTTGCTCTCGAAATTCAAGCGTATAGACTCACGTGTTGATGAATTTCTGATAAAAACCATTCTAGTGTTCTGACTGCAATTTTTCGTATTCTTACAAGTGAAGCTTGTAAACTCACGTGATTTTTTTTTAATAGCTCCACACAGGAGGGCCTGTGTCATCTTTGGGGATGTGTGGAAGGTCTTTTTGAGAAAGGAAGGAGAGGAAGTTCTGGGAAGGAAAAATGTATGGGGGTTGGCAGGAATCTGGGGGTCAATGTGTCCAGGAGTGACTGACTATGAATCCATCTCTCCCACTGCTGCAAGGCGATGGGTCGAGAGAGTCCGGCTGGAAAGGTCTAAGTTAGGTCTCCCTCAATCAGTCTCTCCCGGTCCGGCCCGTCACGCAGGAGTAGGTGGGCAAACGCATTCGCCGCAAAGACCTAGACAAACCTCACCCCTTGAAACCGGGCACCCTGCTAAGTTACCACACGTACAGGCAGGGTTGTTGGTTATCCAATAAATGGTTCCCCGGGCGGCAATTCCCATACCCTCCTCCCAAATTGAAAATATGATTGCCCAGTTGAACATAAATAAAAAATATTGTCGCTATCCCGCGATAATTTATTCTCGTTTACCAAATGCAATTATGATAGTAGTTATGTTTGTAAACCCGTTCTTTATTTTTAACTTTTTTGTCTATGTTTTTACAATAAATAAAAATCCTACCTATCTACTTTACAGTGGAAATGAAAACTTCTAATTTCAAAATTAAATGTAGCAACTTCCACTGCCCTCTATTTGGCGGTGAAGTGTTCAAATTAGTTAAGAAATCAGATCTGTTGGATTTATTTATAATATATTATATTATCATCTCATAACTTTGGGGGTCAATGTCCAATTGACCTAAGGAGGGAGCCGCCTCTTAAATATTCATAAATATATTTTTTTTAATTCCAGACTGTATGACGTGTCTACCATCGCTCGCTGCGTGAGGGTCATACCCTTGGGCAGGCGCTCCGCCCCCTTGCCCGCGCTGCGCCTGGGCCCCGCTCTGGGCGAGGCTACCGTGGGCTTCGCACTGTCGCCCCCGCGCGCCCCCGTTAGTGAAGGGAATGCCCGCGAACTATGGCCTGCACTGGTGTTGAGGGGGAACGGAGATGTGTGCATGGTTGATGTGGGAATTGATGGGGATAGGTGAGAAGATAAATTTTGTGAAAATTATGGTAATAAAGACTCTGAAGTTGTACCTTCAATTTTTAATGTGTCCATTTCTTTACGCAACATGAATAAATACATAACAGATCATGGTGCCACCCCTGGAAGTAGTTGTTTGATAGGTATAAGCAACTTATTGATTTCCAGGAGGTATCTAAATTATTGATTTAGTTTAACCTTACCTTTTTTTAATTTCTTCATTCGTGTAAATGTTTTTACATTTCCTTTTTTTTTACTACCAGACATTCCCGTATTAGATGTAGGTATATCAAGTAATATATGTGTGTATGTGTACATATATCTGGGGCCTAATGCTAGAAGTGCCTATGTCAAATTTCGATCAATTGCTGGGGATGAAAATTTTTCTCAGCACAAAAAATCCGGAATCAAAATTTTGACTTCTACATTAGATAGGTCACAATTTCATCAATCTTGAGTACCTGACATAGGTATTAAGAGCATTCAAATAAGGGAGATTATAGAGTACTTTCTGGCACGTAATCACATTACCAAAACTGCACGCAAGCACTTCTAGCTTTAACCGCCAGATATAAAGACAAAGGGGTGAAGTAAAGATAAAAAGATGACAAATTCATAGTAGATGAAGACGCCAAGTAATCGCAAATAAATAATGTTTACTACTATTCAAAGACTGAACTGGATTTATACGGGATAATAATGTGGAAATGGACAGGATCTGACTCACCTAACATTATTCGGTTGTGATGATAAATCCTTCTTCTTGGTTGATCTCGCGGTCCTGAGGGACACCTCTAGCAGTTATCGCTGCGCAAGCACTTGAAATCAAGAGAATTCCTGCACAATTTTTCTGGTCGATGTAATTAAGAACTGATGGATGAAGGTCACAGCACAGCATTTAACAATAGACTTCATTATTGATGTTGAATTCACCGAGAGGTCACTGTGGACCATTGCACAGCACATAATAGACGGTAGACTTCAAACTTGATGTAAATTTTTTTTTTTTTTTTACGTGTGCTCCACGCAGGAGGCCCCGAGGACACTGGGTTGGAATCTGGGGTTCATTGTGTCCTGGTCATCCGCCTCCAAGACCTAGACAAACCTCACCCCATGAACCCGGGCACCTCTGCTAAATCACCAAACGTAGCGAACCACTTAGGTTATCTACATTTTTCACCAGTCAAGGCATTGTCGCCAGCTCGGGAAGATTTATGTGGGCAGATAGAATGTATTTGCGTCAACTCGTCATAGCTTCGAAAGCAATAACTTGTATAATGGTAGTTTCGCCAGATTGTTCCAGGCTGTAGTCTGCAGGTTCAAAATTATTCTGATGATAGCCAACGTCTGATAAATTTTGTAAAGTTTGATCAACTCACCCAAATTATAATGTGTTATTAATCAAATTTTTTTGGTGTTCCAGTGACATTTCACAAAAGCTAGTAGGCCCCCTGCCCATGTATCCTCCGGCAGACGATAACTACGGCGTGGAGTCCTGTTCCATCATCATGCTGGGGGCGCACCTTGTCTGCGTGGCCACCTGCGGAGGCACCCTGTACCACTGTGTGCTGCTGCCCGATGAGCAGGACAATGAGAAGGTCTATTCCAAAGCTTAATACCGGATGAACTTTATCACTTGACACCGTGGTGGTTGGCCACCATTTGCTTTGGTTTTTTTCTATCAGTTCGCATTAGACAGTTGTGAAGAGTATTCTTTTTGGTTATTAAAAGCTGGTTCACACAGAGCTGTAAATCTGCGAGCAGATATCTGTTGATTCGCGAGCGCTTATCTTTTGTACTTTCACACGAGGCTATCAAATATTTCTTCCTGTGGTAGGAGAGGGGGTCACTTGAATAAGGGAGCGGCAACGGAATGAACATTTTTTGTACTGAAATCTGTCAATTTGACATCTGTCATCCACGGGTCTAGGGAGCTCCGTAATTACAATGACCCCCCTCTTCTTTTTTAGTCAGAGGGGGAGACTTATCTTTTATATTTGATAGCTGTGTGTGAACCAGCTTTAAAACATTATCCCCAAAAACGACATAGACCCTCAGTATAAAAATTTCCTGTATTAAAAACCCTAAAGATAGCTTAGGCGCTGAGAAAAATGATTTCCTTCAGTTGCCTCTTTTGTGAAGTTAATATTGTTCAAACAGCAATATGCTTGTAAACAACTATCACTACTGTACTATCCGCTTATTTTCCCCACGTACTGGATTAAACATTTATTATTATTATTATTGCCCTCTGTGGGTAAAAACTCAAAAACATTGGGTTCGGCGCTTAGCTAAAACCTACCATCAGTTTTGTTAATTTACTATATGATCGAGATTTCTCTCTATAGGATGCATTATTTTCATCTATTTCTAATACACTGAAAGTTGTTTTTTTGCTTTAGTATTAGTTCTTTAAAACCCTTTGTTTATGAATACAACACATACTGGAATATAAATTTATTATTATTAATATAGCCCTCTGTGGGTAAAAACTCAAAAACATTAGGTTCAGTGCTTAGCTAAAACCTACTGTCAGTTATGTTAATTAATTACTATATGATCGAACAGATTTCTCTCTCAGTCGACAATAAGGTGCACTATTTTCATTTGTTTTATACGCTGACAGTTGGGATTTTGCTTTAGTATTAGTTCTTTAAAATCCTCTGTTCATAAATACAAAAGGTATCTTTGAATCATCCTCTTTTATAATTCGCAAGCGGAACAAACAGTTCCTATAGAAACTCAGGGAGACCAATCCATTGTTTTTAACTAGGTAGAATAAAAAAGTGCAAAATCATTGTGTAAACATGATTCTAAAAATAAATTCAGAATGCTTGGAGTATGTTTCACTGATGTGACCTGATAAATTAAACAAATTTAATACGATTAGGCAAACATTGATGTCATTTTTTACTCCTCAAAATGCTGAAGCTGCAGCCGGTCAGTTAACGCTGGCTTAGCACATTAATAAAAATATAATTATTTATTTTTATGATTGCAGAGTCTTAACCAGTCCTCTTTCCTGCCACCAAAACAATCCCTCTACGTTATTGAAGCTATTGAATTGGACCTTGGTCTGAGTTTAAACGATTCGGACCCTAGTTATTCTTGCCCTATATACCTGACAGCTGTGAGTATTAAAACAATCAGTTTTTTTTTGTATGAATCTTTGTAATATCAAATATATGTTTTAGTATGCAAAAACAACAGTCATAGAGATTTGACTGGGGCAGTTCGACTAATCGATTGACATTATCAAGATCTGCTGACCTCAAAATAAGATATCTATCACTTGGTTGATATTATCGGACACATAGTTCTGACATAAAGGTTGGTGTAGTGCTTTTGAAGGTTCATTAAACGCTGGGATGCCAAGTTTCCGCCAAATTCAAACACCCCTCGTGGTTCAGCGGTAAAATGGCGTATTGCGCGCCATGATTTAGTAACAGTGAATTATGTTTTTGTAAATTGTAATGTCTTACCGGATATATGTTATATATTATAGTATTTGTTTATCTATCAAAAGTGTTTATATATATATATAATACAAATAGTATTCAGAATAACTTCTTATATTCAGAAAATTGATTTGTTTTCTCTTACTTTATTTTTAATAATGTTAAATAAGTGGCCTTCGCAATGAATCTAAATAAATATAGTATGTAATATGACATTTTCACTGACTTGGTATGTTTATATAAAATTCTAAATGATTTAGTTGATAATCCGGCATTGCTTGAACTGATAAGCTTCCGGATTACATAATACCAGAAGTCAGGATTTATTTCAGTGCAGAAATTCTGGGACTAACTACCATATATATTCCTCTTTCCCAGAATACTAATGGAGGGAAATAATTATATACCAAGTCAGTGGACATCTTCAATTTATCTTTAAACAAATATAAAATATTGTTACTGAGGCAATTCATTATGTACAATAAATACTATGTATTTATTATTATTCATTTGTAAAAGCCCCCAAATAAATAAACAAACACAAGAAATCCATTTCAAGGTTGATGGTGCTTCCATAACGGCATAGCAATTTTTCATAGATAAAATAAATATGTTTTCGCATGACCAAACAATAAGCTAGAATAATATTGAGGTCTATTATTTTCTTGCCAAGCGAATAAAATATATTTTAGTATGCAAGCAGCATTTTTTAAAGTTGAAAACACCACAAAATAGAATCAAGTGTGCTTGAGCTGGCTACCGTATCCGTTATAGAAATGCCAGCATTCAAAGCAAGCAAAACTTTAATCTATTCTTGAAGATTTGGATATTGAAGCTTACAAAGGTGATCCTTTAAAAGTGGAATTTTGTGTCAATGTTAAACTATTCTTATTAGGTAGATATAAATTTATTTATTTAAATTTTACACATTTAACAATCGTATACTGTTATGATTTCAGGATGAAGGAGTTAGGAACAGATATTTCTGCTCCCACGAGACTGGTGTTCACATTATCACTGTGCCGATTGTGAACCAAATTGAAGCATTCTTCAATGGAGAAGATGGTAAGCACCCTACTACAGGTTATACAAAAACTTGTACAGACTTGTGAAAAATCACACATCCATGGAATATTATAATTCCAATTTCGAAAAGAAAATTAAAATTATTTTTTACATAAATATTGTTTTGTAGGTAGGTACTTTATGGCTTGTCTGAATTTTTTTCAAATGAGTAGTTCCTATTGTGAAAATGACACCTAAATTCAAAGCAAATCTTAGTTTTAGGGTTCGTTAAACCAGAGTTATAGACATATAGATGGCCGGCGTGGTCTAGTGGCTCTTGACTCGCAATCCAAAAGTCGCGGGATCGAATCCCGGTGTGGCAAATAAATTTTGTTGATTAATTTGTGTTATATCACAATTAAATCACTATATAGTATATTTGCGGCTCGTTCCAGAGTGGTAAATACTCTCAGTTTCGACTTGGTGTAAGACCACTATTCAGAATTGAAACGTTGCTTGAAATGGTTTTAGCCATGTTTGGTGACCAGATCTGAATAGCCAGGTTCTTCCCCACCTTCCTCTTCCCCATCTCCTTCCCCTCCCCACTACCTTCAGCCTCACAACATACCCCAATTGGGGATGCCATAGTCTCACTGGCTCCAGAAGGGAGCAGTTGGGACTTTTGTGCGGCATTCATATAAAAAAAATACAACCGAAATTAATGTTTCTGATTATCTCTGTCAAATGTCTAATTTTTTTTCTTTTTTCAACGTATCACTATATTGGTTGTTCAGACGACCAACCAGACACTGCATAACATCAAGCATAACCACTTTGTTAATCCGTGCAGTTTGGTGATGGTTCGGCCACAGTTAACGCGCTTTCATGCCGTATTTCTCTTTGTTTCTATTATCTACGATAACGTGAGTAGTTACAGATTTATTACATATTTTTAAGGGGCTCTCTCCATTTCTGTTGAGCTACTTAGCATAGTTGTCTCTACTGCTAGTAGCTGATAGAGTTTATAAACTTTAAGTTCTCCAAGAGATGTCTCTAGTATTTATAGAGGTTTGCCCCTCGAGTTCAGAATTGAAGTGAACTAGCAGCAAGGTTAGAGCATAACAGGGAGGATGTTGGCCTTCAAGCCGTTCCTCACACGTTCCTGATTGTAAGATGTTCTAAACTAAAGGGAGAGTTAAGTTAGTTAATCAAAATGGATGTACTGTACAGGGCCAGCAAATTCTTTAATAGTACACAACTGCTAACCCTGTGCAAATCACAAGGTTGAATTTGGCAGCCGCCTCTGGTCTGGAGCCCCAAAATACCTGAAAAAACCCTCAACTCTGTTCAGAAACGGGTGGTCCCTTTGATAGGTTTTCCTCTCTTAACAAACGGATTGCAATCTTTATTAGAGCACAGGCGTCAGGTAGGAATACTGTCCTTGTTTTACTAGTATTTCAATGGAAGCTGCTCCGAGGAACTAGCGTCATTGATCCCCCTGGCACCGGTGCATAGTCGGGAAACACGCCAAATATGCGCCTAACATATGTACACTTTTGATATTTGTCACACGAAAACGGGTCGTTTTTACGACTCGTTCTTGAGTTCAACAGCTCGGCTGTGGAACGATTTGTTGGCCTCTATGTTTCTCTAATATAATGAAGGAGTGAACTTAGGTCTCTTCAAGACTTATGTTCACTCCTTCCTCTCCTCAAAATGACCCTCCACACATCATTTTCAAAGATGCCTTGAGGGGTCTCCTGTATGGAGTTAATGTAAAAAAAAGAACAAAGGGCTTTACTAATAAACTTTTTTTTAAATTTTACATTATTGTTAAATAACCGTATACCTACGTAATTTGAAACATGTTTATTAGTAAGGGGGGAAGTGTTTTGTCATTGCACAACAAAAATCTGATGTTTGCTTTACCTCATTCCAGAAGACATAGAGATGCTCCTCCCATCCTTAAACCAGCCCAGTTCTGCGGAGTACGTAGTCTGCACCAAGACTGCCAAGTCAACTTCTGTCAACCCTCCGCTGGGCCTCACGGTGTCCTACAGCCCGCACATGATGTGGTCCCTCCTGGCTCAGGGAGACGTGGTCTGCCGGACCCTGGCATCGGGAGACGCCCAGCTGCTGATGGACAGTCATCATTCCCAGAGGGAGAGGAACAGGGGGGAACTGTCTGCTTCCTTGAAGGAGGTAAGCTACATTTTTTACATTAGTGTTTACATTTTCTCTACATCTGAAAATATACTATAAAAAAGAACAGTATCTCGGTTTAACCGAGGAAAGACTCTGGACTCACAATCCGAAGGTCGCGGGTTCGAACCCGGCGTGCGCAAATAAATTTTATTTGATATTTGTGTTATTTCACAATTTATTCATTTAAAATAATATGTAGTATATTTGCGGCACGTTCCAGAGTGGAAGATACTATCAGTATCGCCCTGGTGTAAGACCACCATTCAGAATTGAAACGTTGCTTGAAAATGGCTTTAGCCGTGTTTAGTGACCAGATCTGAATAGCCAGGTACTTCCCCACCTTCCTCTTCCCTATCTCCTTCCCCTCCCCACTACCTTCAGCCTCACAACATACCCCGATTGGGGATGCCATAGTCTCACTGGCTCCAGACGGGAG
This sequence comes from Glyphotaelius pellucidus, assembly GCA_936435175.1. Taxonomy (NCBI): domain Eukaryota; kingdom Metazoa; phylum Arthropoda; class Insecta; order Trichoptera; family Limnephilidae; genus Glyphotaelius; species Glyphotaelius pellucidus. Next base: position 10,667,697 of record OW386556.1, read on the forward strand.
CAGTTGGGACTCTTGTGCGGTATTAACTATAAAAAAAAAAAAAAAAAAAACCAACAGTGTTGAATATAACTAGAAATCAACTAATATGTCACCGTTTTTTGATGCGACATTGTATCCACGTTGCCAGATAAAAATCATTAAATAAAGCCGAGTGATTTCTGAGTGATTGTGAGAATTATGTAGATGCATGCTGCGATGATCAAAGTCACCCCTGATTTAAAAAGCACCCCATATTACCTACCATACCAATGATTTTTCGAAAATCAAAATAGCTTAGCTGAAAAATATTCAAAAGTCATAGCTAGGGCCATATTTCCCATGAATTATTAATTAGTGCATATTTTTGTGTTTTTACAAAAAGAATAAATAAATGTAAATTCAGTGCAAAATTTGAAATTGGTGGCACAAAGTGGAATTTATTCTTATTTCTTACAATTGCAGATGCAGAAAGTGCCCTTCAACACCCACATCTGCCAGATCCTGAAGCATGAACTCTCTCAGCCTATACTGAAGATGGCCCCCCAGACTGAACCTCAACCGCAGGAGTTATTTGAGGTTTGAAATCTTTTTTATAGATAAACCAGCTGAAAACTCCGGCGTTGCCTAGGCTTTACGCAAAGTTTGTCGAACTCAGATGTAGACAGTAATTATCCTCTTATTTTGAACATCAAGTGTACAAAATTTTATCAAGAAGTATCAAAATTCGCTGACCAGACAACCCAACAAAGTGGCACTTCGTCACTCCTGTAAAAATTCACTAAAAGTGAAAAAAACTAGGTTAAATAGGTTGTCAGGTTATGTTACAGTATTTTTTCATCATCTTTAATGTCTTTTCAAAGGGGTGTTGAATTGCCACTCTTTTTAAGTTGTCATGGAACCCAAAATTCTGCTTTGGGTGGAAAAAGGGAGCGAATAGGTTTTTTTAAATATCTGGACAATCACCTTCCTCTTGTTTTGAGTGTCAGGTATTCAAAAGTTCATCAGTCTTGGAATAAATTTGTAGATTTGTATAAAAAACAAAGTTACTCCACCCGCAACAGACACTCTTCTCTATGTTAGATATATATAGAAGATTGTTCCACTAGCTCTGCTGGGTAGTTGGAACTTTTACACACTGTAATGATATCTAAAACATGCTCAAAAACGTAGACAATCAGGATATATTCCTGATATTGCAGTCTTACAGTCAGCATGCTTGGTTCACATCCATGACACTGATTTCATTCATAATTTCGGTTTTTTTTTTGTCGAACTTGCGAACTCTAAACTCAACAAATTTCGAAACTAGTTACCAAGTTAATCAAATATAAATGTCACAAAGAGTCTATTACGACCATGCACATCACCTGTGAGCCCTCTTATATCATCCGTGCTAGAATTTTTAGCGAGTGGATTTAAACCTTTATGCTTTGAAGACAGGGTAGGGGATAACATCAGAATAGCTTGTGTTAGTAAGGCTTTAGAATCCACTTTTTATTTCATAAATTTAGCCTTCTGACTGTTTAGAAAACATTTTTTCTGAACATGTCAAAATTCATTTTCGTTAAATGACATTCCAAAAATGATAATATTTTTTCGATCATTTAATAATCATAGCACCTTCTAACATATATTTTTCTCATTTCAGCTGCTAACCCACGCAACACACATATTCCATGAAGAGTTCTTCGTCCGGTTGGAGCGCGCGCGCAAAGAGCTGGATCGCCGCGTGTCCACCCTGCGCCTGCTCAAGGGCCACCAGCTGAGAGAGGCGCGTGCCGCGGTGGAAGGGCGTGCTGGGGTGCAGCGGGAGGGGGAGCATGTGCGCAACAAGTGCAAGCAGGTTACTGAGGTGCAACAGGCACTGAATGAGAGGTAAACACTTACATATTTAGAAACTTTATCAATAGTTAACTGGGGTGCAATATCAATGAATGAGAAGGAAACACTTATCTAGAGACTTTATCAATAGTATTCTGAGGTGCAACAGGCACTCAAGGAGAGATAAACACTTGTCTAGAGACTTTATCAATAGTATACTGAGATGCAACAGGCACTGACGGAGAGATAAACACTTATCTCGAGACTGTATCAATGGTACACTGAGGTGCAACAGGCACTGACTTGAGTGGTAAACACTTATCTAGAGACCTATCAGTGACAATTTCCGGAAACGAGAGAGAGCAAAATTCACGGCAAGCAGTTTGATTAAATTCAAAGATGAGCGTAATGTTAGAAAGCAAGATTATTTTTGAGTCGTTTAGTTTCTATATCCACTATATCAACTACAACTAATTCGAAGAAAACTGCAAAAAAACTGTCACATCTCAAGCGTAAATAAATAATTGTATTTTAATTTTTTATATAATGAATTGGAGAAATAAAAATTCGAAAAGAGTTCATTTTTCAATGTATATCTAGCAATTTTTAAGTATTTTTGATAAATAAAATGGTTATAGCCGATTTTGATACTCACTTTGTGATTTACTCACGATGTAGAAGCTTTTGAAACTCATGGACTCACTGACCTGACGTGCGAGTTTCTAAACCCGCTGTCTTGGCAAAATAACTGCTCGTGATTGGTTGAATTCCGATATAGCGGGTTTTGATAGTAATTTCTTGAATGATACAGAAGGTTTTGTTTCTCACTCACAGTTTTAACATGGTTTTTGGTCATGATAAGGGAGGTTTTGAAACTCAATTTTAGGTTCATATTGTTCCTCTCAAAAATGTGAACAAGATGCCATACTCAGATTAATTAGGCAAAAAAATCGAATATAGCGGGTATTGAAATTATAGGACTCATATAATGGTGAGCTTTAGCTATATGAAATTATTTCCTATATGATTCATCTGATTGCGATGAAACTTTGGTGAATTGTTATGCGCACACATGCAAAGGTTTCTATATATAATGGTGGCACCCGAGTTGTTTGAAAAATGTGTGTATTTCATAAACTTTAGTGGTACAAAAGTAAGGTGGGAGAGGGAGAGAGGGGCTTTGCGGGAGAAGGGAGGGGAAAAGAGAACACGGGAGGGGAAGGCATCCGGGAGGGGAACGGGGGCAGGAACTGAGACTCATGGGAAAGGACAGGCAGGGTGAAATAATTTCTTTCTTTAAGTGGCATTGCAACGCATGCCAGGTACTCGAAAGTTATTATATATATAAACATAAATTTTTCGTGAATGTGGCTTAACTTAATTCATAAAAAATTTCCTTCCAGATGCAGCAAAGTACTCCGTGCCATTCGCCAGAAACAGAATACCCCTTCCCTGGCGGAGAAGGAAATGACCAATGAGCTAGTGCAAGCCGAGTTCCGCACCAAACAGTTCAAACGGGAGCTGGAGAAGATCAAGTACAAGGTCAAGTGCCAGAAGGAGAAGGTAAAAAACTTGGGTGCTCAATTAAATCTTACATTTATTTTTATCAAGATTTTTTGTTATCTGAACTTCATGATGGAATGGTGAAGTTAATTATGTCAACCATAATTGTCCCTCATGAGTGTTTTACGCAATGCTTTTTCTTCCTGTTGCCATATAGGTCTTCTTTTCATAAGGATTCAGGACGTTAAGATGAACGTTTGCGCGACCTGTTTCATACAAATCTTAATTTTGGATTTGAGATCAAAATACCCACCCAAACTGAAAAATTATTTTTGTAATCAAAGGTTTATCAAATATCAAGTACGGATGTGAGCTACTTGACTTATTTTTGCTTTAAATTATAAAATACAGTCCATTAAAGATTTTAATGTTTCATTATTTTAGAGGCAACTTAGGCAATATTATGAGTAATTGAAAAACATGAAAACGATAATTTTACTGTATTTATCGTGAAAACATGATGAAATATAAAATAAAAAATAAATATTCATAAAAGAAATCATTTTTGTGGGTGTAAATTTAAAATACAAATTACCTATTTACATCGTAACACTTATTTATTTATTTCTTAGCAAAAACAGCATTACACCAATATATTGCAAAAACGGTTGTACAAGATACATAATCATTACGTTTACAGTTAAAACATTTATTTAATGTGCTATTTCACGCTTAAAATCATTGCAGGAAATGTGGAAAATATCCACATTTCCTGCAAGGCATTTAATTAACCTAGTAAGTCTTCCCAGGGGCATCACCATTGGTAAGTTAGTTCTGCACCTGGGAAGAATCAAAAGCCTGTGATGGCGACCTCGCGTGAAATTATCCGGGACATAGAATCCTATTTCAGCCAGAATATCTGGTACTGATATAAAACCATTCAGAAGCTTATATGCCATCAGCAGTAATGCGACATCTCTTCTGGAACTAAGGCTGCAGATACCCAGCATTCCCGAGATAAATGCTGTTGGAAACAGCCATGGGTAAAAACCAAACTCTCTCATATAGAGGTATCGTAAAATTTTTTCATTTATATATTAAAATTACATCCCTAAAAAATGCATTTTTAATAATGTTTTATTTTATTTTTCATAATATTTTTAAAATAAATATATTAATTTTTTTTATATTTATGTTTGTTATTTACTCACAAATAATTGCCCAAGTCGTCTCTAAAATCATGAAACACTAAAATCTTTTGACCTCTATCTTATAATTTAAAGCAAAAATAAATAAAGTAGCTCACATCCATACTAAATATTTGATAAACCTTTTGTTGACAAAAATAATTTTTCGGTTCATTTGGGTATTTTGATCTCAAATCCAAAATTAAGGTGTGTATGAAACGGGCTTACTTAGAGGTTCATTTCTCTGTCCTCGCTAAAATGCTCATCATACTTTGCGCTGAGGTTAAAGGGTAAATTAAATAAGCAACTTAAGCTTACTTTGCACTTACAGGTTTATAAAACAGTATTTAACCACATAATTTGTATTTATATAAGTGATAATTATCAGAAGTTGGGAAGCGAACACTGCAGTGATTTGCGAGCAGTTGAGTCGATGGCAATCGCTTTCTGGATTTCGGAATCGCTTTTTAGCTCGGCCTGTCGAGTCGCGGATTATAAAAGGCCCATGTCTACTATTGGTGTAAGAGCAGCTTATAGAAATTATCTGTCGTAAAAGGCGCTGCATTGTTCGCTCCCACAAGTATCTACCATTCAAAATGATTCAATATAACTTTAAATTTGTTATATGCTTTCCTCTGATTTTGGTTCCGTCATCCGCACTCAAAGTTGAAAGTGAAACAATTCAACTCTTCAAAAGTTCTTCTTAAATTTCAGATGCAAGAATGGGACTCCAACAAGCTGAAGAAGGAAGTGCTGCTGGGTAAAAATCACACTGAGATCATCAAGTCTTCTCTGGAAAAACAGTAAGCTGCAATCATTATTACAATTTGAGAGGCGGGTATGCTTACCACCATTTATCGGATAACCTCTGTCATAGGTTACCCCAAATAGTTCGCTACATTTGGTGACTTAGCAGGAGTGCTTGGGTTCATGGATTAAGGTTTGTCTAGGTCTTGACTGTGATTGCTCACCTACCGCATGAATGAGGAGACACTGGTCGAGGTAGGCCTAACCTAGACCTCTCCAGCTGGACTCTCTTGACCCATCGCCTTGCACCGCAGTGAAGTTTTATATGTCTGTCACTCCTGAACACATTGACTCCCAGGTTTCTACCCACCCCTCATACCTTTTTCCTTCCCAGAACTTCCTCTCTTTCCTTTCTCTAAAAGACCCTCCACACTCGTCCCCATTCTCAAAGATAACATAGGCTTTGAGTGATTTTTTTTCCTCAGGGCTTATGTGTAGATAATGTAAAAAAAAATATTTTTTTTAAATATTGTTACTCTTCTGTACTTTTTAAAGTCCATGTACATAATTGAAATTTATTCTCTTTGTCTATTGTGTGTAACACTTGAATTTCCTGATTGAAATAACTGAAATTTTTCATTCTTATTTTCCTTTCCAGAACTGAGCAGATCAAAGACATCATCCAGCAAGTCAACCACCTGAAGGCGGAACTGAACATTGCTTAAGAAAAAAAATTACAAATAAACCTACCTGTTCTTTAGAATATTAACATCATTAATTTTCCTATTTAAGCTTGTATTTAAGAATTATTTCATGTTAATTTTTTAATTGATTGTTGATAATATTTTCTTCTTATATTATATTTTCAATAGTATTTCTTGTAACATGTTCTGTGTGAAGTTATCATGTTCTGTCACATGTGTATTTTCTAATAAAATGAAACAAAAGTAAATTGTCTTTACTTCTGTAATCAACATATTAAGGTATTTTCAATTATCATGCACCAAGAGCACATGATTGTGAAAGTAAATAAAAAAGATTGTAAGGTTGATGATGATAGAGTATCACCATTTGGAGATCCTCGGGTACAGGATTGTTCATATCGACCTCGCTCAAAAATACACTAATTTATTTAAGGGTACCAATTTGAAACAATGAGTAAACCCATAAATTAGTCCCAGTTAGAGCGCGTACGGGCGTCATTAATGTTCGTCCTCCTCGAACGATGACGTCTCATACGATCTATCACTAGGACTAATATAGCCGTCCAGATGCAGAACGGCTATGGTAATACAAAATAGCTGTCCTCATAGTTAAGTGGTCAGCATGCCTTTCCATATCACCAAGTTGTACGCATTAAATAATTTTTTCTCATTACATTCGTTCAAACAGAAATAACCTAATTATTAACCCTTAGCGGAATTGTGATATCCTGGTGGGCACAAACAAAATAATTATTATCTAGAGTAGCAGTGAGCTTTTTAAAATAACACATACATGTATATTGAAGTAACTAACACTGCCAACTATTTGCACTGCCAAAAACTTCCTTAAAATTTTGAAAAACATATTTGTCTATATTTTTATCATTCAGTTCAAAATTTTGAATTAAAAATGAAGTCAAAAGTTCCCCTAAGGGTTAATAGCCAGTATATACATTTAAAAGCACTTTATTTTCACATCTCTACATATTATAAAACAAAGTCCTCCACCGCGTCTGTCTCAGTGGCGGTCGGTGACTTTTTGTATAAGGGATACTGAAGAATATCCTACCTAATATTAAAATCAAATGTAAATATCTATAGACTAGCCCACGAACAAGATTACTGACGAAAATAGTATGTCAAATTAGCTCTATAAATCCTTTATGCTCCACATCAATTATTACAGTTCTTAAATTGAATAGATATTCAAAAGATATTCAATGTATGAATTGGCTTCAGTTATTCAAGCCAAACTGTAAAAATGGTCGCGCGAACAAATCTAATACGTCCCAAATTATATCCAAGCGTTTTGTTTATGCTTTTCTGTGAACTATGCCTACGTGCATTAAAGTCGTTTTCTGCGCGTTGGATGCTCCCATGAAATGCGTATCCGGCTTCAGACAAATCTCGGCAGGCAGAACTAAATATGCATGCGCAAAAATCAAACTTTCTTGTAACATTCTGGATGCAGAATGAAGCAGAGAATCCGCAGTTGCTTCTATCGGTGCGTTTACGCAACATTCGACCCACGACTCGCATGAGCATTGAGAATGGTATTATAATATGTTTTTCGGCCCGGTCCGCGCATCGTGTTTTGTTGTTTTAGGCCACATGTTATTAACATGACTTTTTGTCATGGGAACATGTAAATCGATTGAATTTCGCATATGAAACATCATAAAATTTTTCAATTAACAAATTAACGTTATCATTTTAGCTGATATTTTCCCTGTATAAAAAGAGCATTATGTAAATGAAGATTTATTTTTTTTAAATTATCAATGTCGACAGCCGACCACTGTCAGTCTAATTAATATAAAAACAAAGTTTTCCTTTTTTATTTGCCAATCCGACAAAGCCTTCAATACAAAATATTTTCCAAAGTTTGGTTTAAATTTTGTACCTTTTTTAATAACTTCAGAGCTAAATCTACCAGTAACAAAGTGTGAAGAGCAAGTGTAAGCCAATCCACCATAAATACAAAGGTTCCATGCCAACTGAGAATAAAGTCAACTCAACAGCTCTTTGAAAAGTCAAAGCTATGAAAAAAATAATTTTAAAATAGCCCGTAACCCTAAACCTTACGTAACCTATTTAACTAATTTTTTATTTTATTTTTTCATCACTTGACAAATGACCTTTCTGAGGTGGTTCTGAGTTGGTTTCATTCTGAGTTGTCCGGTCACCAAATACAAAGTATCCACAATACAATATTTTCTAAATTTATTGTTGCTTTTTTGAATAACTTCAGAGCTAAATCTACCAGGAGCAAAAAAATGTTAAGAGCAAGTGTAAAGGAGGAACTCCTGCGCCAAAAAAACATGAACAATAGCTTGAACTACACTATAAACATTCTTTATTTATCAGGGAAGAATAGAATACCTATTTTAATTGGTCAATTTCTTCCGTGTCTCTGAAACCGATTTATAAATTAATAGACTTTATTTACAAGTGAGTTCACGAAAGATATAATCATCCATTACGACAGTATTTATTTACAATTTAAAGTCATAATTAGGTATTAGGCTCGAGCGGTTGACATAACCCCAAATGTCATTCGATTTATCAACCGCTCGGCACGGCCCCTGTAAAAATATGAACTTATTTCCCCCCGCCGGCCCTGCCAGCCTTCCCCCTTCGCCCGGGAGATGAATGTTTTCCGTCGCCTCTGGTAAAGCTTGAACACAGGGTTTTTGAACACGCATTGTTCAAATTTTCAATGTTTAGGATGTAGTTCAAGCTAGAGTTGATGTTTTTTCTGGCGCAGGAGTCGCCGCTTAAGTCAATCCACCATTTGCAAAGTACTCACAATACAATATTTTCTAAAGCTATTGTTAAATTTATTATTTCTTTTTTAAATAACTTCAGAGCTAAATCTACCAGGAGCAAAGAAGTGTGAAGAGTAAAAGTGTAAGTCAATCCACCAAATACAAAGGTATGGAAATACAAAGTATTCATGATACAATATTTTCTAGAGCTGTTAAATTAATTATATTGTTGCTTTTTTTAATAACTTCAGAGCTAAATCTATCAGGAGCAAAGAAGTGTGAAGAGGTTAAAATTTAAGGTGCTGATCCATTTGCAAGTAAACTGGTACGCCGGCGAGCCAATGGTATGCACCGGCAATGTAGCTCCCGTATTCCCGTATTTATTTAAAAAGCGGCAATTTGTTTCGCTCTACGCATGCGTGTTTGAAAACCTCACTCAGCCCCCGGTATAAAAACTTTATAGAGCTTTCTTTAATTATTCGCGCCATGTCACTATGCCGTCAATCGAGTTGACTGCTCACTAATGGATTATCAATGAGAGCCTGTTAGTCAACGAGTAATACTGTTAGCTCGCTATTTCATAGGAATAAGTTCAAATAATTTCGTTTGAATCAGGCACATTATTTTCTTCAAATATACTTTATTTTTTTATTTTATACCTATAACAAAGAGTGTGGTTAAAAAAAAGTGTGTCTAGGAAAATAAATAAGTAATTTACTAGATATTGACATCCAAATTTCCATTTCTGTGTTTGACGTTTTTCCTTCAATAACAGAGCAAATCCACCAGGAGCACAGAATGTACCAATAGGTTAAAATATCGATATTGTCAATCCAATTTGCCAAGCATTGTTCCTACATTTTATAGAAGTCATCTGGATATTTTTGAAGTGAGAACTTCTTTAGCACCGTTGTGATTTGAAACTCCATGAAACGAAAAATAGCGACACATCTGCGAGAGAACGAGATAGTATAATCGGTCTCCTCTTTGTATGGTGCTTCGTAGCCTCCCCACTCTTGTCTACTTTAGTTTTCTGAAGGTTTCACTTCTACCGCATGTGAATGGCACACTCTGTTTTGAAGTGAAAACATCTTTAGCACCGTTGTGATTTAAAACTTGATGAAACAAAAAATTGTGACACTAAAAAGAGACAAAGTCATATCTATAGGGATTTAGCCTGCGTGATAATGAGATAACCTTTCTTTGTAGGGTGCTTCGTAGCCTCCCCACTCTCGTCCACTTTAATTTTCTGAAGGTTTCACTTCTAGTGCAAGTGAATTGCACTGTTTTTTTAATGTGTTTTTGATCATAAACTTCTTAATATTTTTTTTCTACCTACAATAAGGATACGAATTAATTAATAAATAAATTAATTAATACGTTATGACGTTATTTTTACACGTAAATATAACGTCATAACGTATCGTATACAAATATTGACGTCCCATTTCGATTTGGGCCCCTGCCCCTGGTGGGTTGTTTTTCTTCAATAACAGAGCAAATCCACCAGGAGCACAGAATGTATGAATAGGTCAAAATATTGGTATTGTCAATCCAATTTTTCCAGCAGTGACATTTTATAGTAGAGGCCTTCTGGATGTTTTTAGTGTTTTTATATTTTCTTTAAATTTGTATTTTTTTTATTTTCTACCTACATCATATAAATAAGTGCATCTAGGTAAAAATTTTTTTTTATAAAAGGCGGAGACGGTTTACAAGTATATGTTCCCGTGAGCACTTAGGCCATAGGCCCATTGTGCTATCTCCCATTTTACCTCAATCATTTAGTAACAACCCAGTCCCTTTAATAAAGTTCACCAGGGTTGTCACCGGATATGTGGCTATGTCTTCTGGTTCTACTGTGTGTCTCCCCAGGTATCTGAGCCTAGTTCCCACCAGGGCAGGACATTGGCACCATAAGTGAATTGGAGTTTCTTCGTCCTCTTCACATTTCCTGCATCTATTGGTGTTTTCCACTCCCAATATCTGCATGTGTCTCCTGAGATGGCAGTGTTCCGTTAGTAGTCCTACCAGTTCCCTCAGCGAGTTTCTGTCCATATTGAGTAGTTTCCTGGTTCGTCTAGGGTCTGGTCCTTTTATGAGTACTTTAGATTGTCTCATTCCAGGTGCCCTCTCCCATTCTTTGCAGTGCTAGGATTCGACCCACCTATCAATATGTAGTTTTGTGTGGCAAGCTACTACTCCTACAGCCGGCTCGGATCCCACAAGTGGTGCTTTCGCCCCTTTCCTTGCTAGTTCATCAGCCCGCTCGTTGCCCTCAATACCTTTATGTCCTGGTACCCAGATCAGGGTTATTTTATTGATGGTAGCAAGTTCTGTAAGAATAGTCCTGCATTCCATCACCAGTCTAGAGTCGCATCGGTTACTTTCCAGTGCCATTAGGGCAGCCTGGCTATCAGAACATATGCTTATGTTCTTATTCCTGTACCCGATTCGTATATTCTCCTGTGCGCAGGCCAAGATGGCTTCCATCTCAGCTTGAAACACAGTACAGTATGTTCCTAGAGGTATACTGAGTTCCCTCTTGGATCCCTACAGACAGACCCCGGCCCCTGTTCCTTCCTCCATTTTGGATCCATCTGTGAACCAGATTAGTTCCTGTTTGGAGGTTGGACCTGGAACCGTGTCCCATTCCTCCCTTGTGGGGTAGATCACCCCGAACTGCTGTTTAAAGAAATAGTCGGCTTGTTTGTCGTCCTGCTTCATTCCAGCTGTCGGGCTAATTGCCCTCAGTCTTGTTCCGATCTCTGTATGACTGTTTTTGGGCAGCTCACCTCTCCATTGACCTTTACATTGTAACCTGTAGGTTGCCGCCATCGCTGCCCCCTCTATTTCTAGGTTTAGTGGGGGTAGGTTCAGCAGCACTCCCATTGCTAGTATCGGAGTGGTTCGCATAGCTCCCGTGATTCCTCTGCATGCGAGTCCCTGTATGTGGTTGAGTGTGACCATCAGTGTTTTCAGTGTTGTTCTCCTCCACCAGACGCATCTAGGTAATAAATATGTAGGATATATATAGACATCCAAATTTCGATTTGGGCCGTTTGATGATTTTATCCTAATATACCGAGCAAATCTACCAGGAGCACAGAATGTATGAATAGGTTTAAATATTGATTAGGCAATCCAATTTTTCCAGCAGTGTTCTTACATTTATCTGAATATTTTTAAAAACTGTTTTTGTCAATAATTTCATCAACTACTTACCCTATATTTTTTTAAATTTGAAGACCAGAGCCACATCCAGGAGCCAGTGGAACTTTGTTTTTTTTTTTTTTTTTTGGTTTTAGGCAATTCACCCTGGAGAGAGTGCTTTGTGCCGGTAATATTTAAAATGGATAAGAAATTTCGGTTAATCCAATGGGAAAATAATAAAACAAATTAAATATTGGACTCATTTAGATCACTAAAACAAATTAAATATTGAATTCATTCAGGTTAATAAACTTACATAAAGCTGTATGAACACGAGAATTGTTAAGAGATAAAAGGTATGAAATGTTAAGGGGGGGCTGGTGTGTGATTTTAATAAGCCGGCGGTATATGTTCTTGAAAGATGAATGGTTTTTACAGTTAAAGAAAACGTGGTCGAGGGTTTCCTCTTCCACACCGCACTGGCAGAACGGATCATCTAAAACTCTAATTCTAGACAAGTGAGATGCAATTGAACAGTGACCAATTCTCATTCTCGAGATACATGAAATGAATCGTTTTGAAAGTTTTTTACCGTGAAACCATGGCTTAGCAGGGATATGGTTTTGAATTCCCGCATAGAAAGATCCAGTTCTTATTTTGGAGACTGCCCAATTTTCTTCCCAGGCATGAGTCATATTGGATTTAAGAATCGGAAAGACATTGGATATAGGAATTCTAAAATTTAGTGGGATAGTTCCGGAATCTGAACCAGATTTGGCGAGAAAATCGGCCATCTCATTACCCTCGATACCCAAATGGGCAGGGACCCAGGCCAATATCGTCTCAAACCCAGATTCACTAAGAGAATTGAGAAGATTTTTTATTTTACATATAATATTGTCTTCCGGATAACGTAAAATATTAGACCTAATTTTAGTTAGAGCACTTAGCGAATCAGTACATAGTAAGGCTCGATGAATGTTGAGAACCTGGATTTGATTTAGCGCTTGTTCAATTGCAAAGCATTCGGCTGTAAATATGGAAGCTTCTTTCGGTAATTTATAAGTGAGATTGATGTTGAATTCTGGACTATATATCGATGCTCCACATCTTTTATTTTCAAATTTGGAACCATCCGTGAAAAGGATGGAAAATCCAGGGAATTTTGAAGCCACTATGCTTTTAAAACAATCATCCACATTTTGAAATTTATTTGGGGAAGATAAAATATTCTTCCGAAAGACTGATGTTATTGTGTTCGGCATAAAAGTGATTGCCTTAAATGGAATATTGTATATAGGAAGATTGGGAACTTCTTGAAGATATTGGAGGGAAGATGATAGAGAATTACAGAGATGAAAACTTTTAATTAAGAGAGGAAAACGTTGTTTTTCTCTCAATCTTTTGTTAGAATTCAAATTAACACTTAACCTATTAAGACTTTGTTTAATAGGATGATGTGATAACGATAAAGCCTTGAAAATATATTTATTGGCAAGGAATTGCCTTCTGAAATATAATGGAGGCTCCACACATTCCACCTGAAGAGCATTAATTGGAGAAGACTTCATAGCTCCAATAATCATTCTGAGGGCTTTTGATTGAATTCTTTCCATTTTATTATCTAGATATTTAGGGAGTGGGTCAAAAAGGAATGAGCCATAATCCAAGTGGCTCCGAACTAGGGAATTATACATTAATTTAAGAGTGGTAGGGTGAGATCCCCACCATACTCTGGAAACTGCTCGCATCATATTAAGTCCCTTTTCACACTTTGTAGAAATTATCTGAATGTGTGGAAGCCAGGAAAGTTTATGGTTCAAAAGAAGACCAAGGAATTTAATTTGAGTAGCGGTTTGTAGAGGCACATTATCAAAAGAGATTGAGAATTGGGGAATTTTTCTTTTGCGCGTGAAAGCCACGACCCTTGTTTTAGATGCCGCCAGATTCATCCCATTTATTGACAACCAGCTTTTAATATATTGTAAAGCCAAATTCATTTCCTTAGCTGCAAGAATAATATTTTTATGTAACAAATATATAAGGATATCATCCGCAAAGTAAAGTCGCTTGATAGAAAAAGGAATTACTGAGTCTAGGTCGCTTATATAAATATTAAACAACAGAGGACTAATAACAGAACCCTGGGACAAACCTCTCCATAGTTTGCGCCTTAAGCATTTAGAGGAAGACTCAATAATAATGGACCTATCTGAGAGCAAATTAATAATAAATTGGATTAATTTCGGGGGGATTTGTTTTTTAATTAGCTTTTCTTTCAAAACATTCAGTAAAACATCATCGTAAGCTGATGAAAGGTCAAGGAATGTGGCCAATGTATAAGAATTTAGGGATTGGGAAACTCGGATATCAGTTGTGAACAAACTTAAATTATCCATTGTAGATTTCTTTTTCCGAAAACCATACTGATTTGGTGAGATAATATCTTGACTTTCAACAAACCACTCTAATCTGTTCTTCATCAAACGCTCCGCTACTTTCATCAAACATGATGAAAGAGCAATAGGCCGATAAGACGAAATTTCAGATGGATTTTTTCCAGGTTTTAAAATGGGAATGATTTTTTGAGTTTTCCAATCATCCGGAATTAGTCCTGTTTCAAACATATTATTAATAAGAGATAAGAAATATTCAACCGCCATATCAGAAAATGATTTAATGAAACTATTAAGTATTCCATCGGGACCCGGAGCAGAGTCAGAAAGGGTTCTTATTACTCGTTTCATCTCATCATTGGAGAAAGGAGCATCTAGCCAGTTAGAATGAGATGGATATGGCTTAATAGAAGGCATTTCTTCACATCCGGCCACTGATGGGGGGGCTATTTTATCCGCAAATCCTATAAGAATTTCTTCTGATATATGCTTGGTTCTCGGCGGAGAATACGATGATCCGAATTTTTTTAAGCTAGACCAAACTGAAGATTGGGGAGTTTCCGGAGACAGGTTCTCACAGAACTTCCGCCATCCAGCGCGTTTTTTATTTTTCAAAATTCGTTTGGTTTCTGCCTGGGCTTTTTTAACTGATAAAAAATTTTCTAGTGACATACACTTACGAAAAGAGGAAATTGCTTTTTTACGAGAGTTGACGGAGCGAGTGCATTCCTCGTCCCACCACGGAGTAGAGTGTTTTATTTTAATGTTCGCATTGCGTTTCGGGATGGATTTTTCTGCTGCATTTATAACCATAGAGGGAAACGTCTCACATTGCAATCTGATAATAAGGTTATCTAGTTCAGAAGAGAAAGTGCTCCAATTCGCATCATTTATTCTAAATTTGAGATTATTTTTAACTGGTGGGGGATAAGTGTTAGATTGATGTTGGAATCGGATTATAATTAGAAAATGATCACTAGAGAGGGGATCGTTTAGGATGTCCCAAGAGCATTTAGATGCTAACGAATATGAACAAAGAGATAAATCAACAGCACTTTTCCGTTGATGAGGGGGGGTGAATCTGGTTGGAGATCCGTCATTTAAAAAACATAGGTTATGGGTATCAATAAAATCTAAAAGATTGCGGCCAGAACGATTTGTTATTTTGCTACCCCAAGAAGGGGAATGTGCATTAAAATCTCCAAGGATCATAAAAGGGGAACAAATCTGGGTTAAGATTGGTGCCCATTCATTTTCAATAAAAGTGGTAGAGGGAGGAATATATATTGATAATATTGTGATATCAGATAAGACAGCTGCTATTATCTGGATATCGTCGGAGGGAGTATGTTTATTAATTTGTTTAAACGGGATAGAATTATGGATTATCAGAGCCGTGCCGCCTTTACCATCCGGTCTGTCGTGTCTGAGACAATAATAACCCGGAATTCTTAAGTGAAAGGAGGGTTTTAACCACGAAACGTCGTGTTCGTCGAGTAATTGAATTAGGTCAGATTTGTTAGCGAAGAGGCTTCTACTGTTCCACTGAAGAATTTTGTTCAGTTTCGAAGTCATTGGGGAGGCAAGATAATAAAGATTTAATGTAATCGGCAGCGTTGGACGGTACAGTATTGTTGTTTGTAAGGATAGAAATTAAAAGGGTAATTAAAGTTTGTATAAAAGAATTATTATTCAATATTTCGGGGAGAGCAGGAGGGGATGTATTACTATTAATGGCACACCCATTGGGGGTCCGAGATTTGGCATTCCCATTCGGGCTGGTCAAAATATTATTCAATTGTTTTTTATCAAGGTAAGGAGTATATTTTGGGTTGGGTTTGACTGGCTTGAGAATGGTTTCTCTGTGAGAAGATGACGTTGAATTTAAAAAGGTGGTTGATTGGAAAGGAGCTGAGGACGATGTCATCTCTGCGAATGATTTTTTCGCAGGAGAGAATAACTTTGAGGCCTGGAAGTACGAAATGTTGTCGGTAGCCATTTTATGTTTTATGTTCCTCTGTCTTGTCAATTCCGGACAGGCTAGACTGACCGCGGTATGTGCACCCGAACAGTTAATGCAAATGGGATCATTGGAAGATTTTGGACATTGATCAAATGGGTGACCTTCTCCGCAAAAGTAACAACGTGGAGGGGAGCGGCATACGGATTTTGTATGTCCAAACCGGCAGCAATTGAAGCATTGAACAGTTGGAAATTTATAAACTTCGACGGGAAGCAAGGTATAATAAATAAACACACGAGACGGAAGGGATTGTCCCTCAAATGTAACAACAACAGA
Source organism: Glyphotaelius pellucidus (assembly GCA_936435175.1). Classification (NCBI taxonomy): domain Eukaryota; kingdom Metazoa; phylum Arthropoda; class Insecta; order Trichoptera; family Limnephilidae; genus Glyphotaelius; species Glyphotaelius pellucidus. The sequence goes on from OW386556.1 coordinate 10,684,254, forward strand.
TTGGGAAGGTTTCCAGATCGTGTTTCCATCAGTAGAATCCTTGTAGTTCAGTCGACGTGCTTTTATTACTTTCGGGGTTCCGTGGGAATTATTCAAAGCATCAACAATTTCAGCCTCTGGGATCTCCGTGGGAATTCCTTGAACAAGACCCATTCTCGTAAGGTTAAATGACGGGATGAACGATTTATATTTATGGTTTGAGAGCGAGTCAATTTTTTTACAAATCCATTTGCGGAAGCGGCAGTATTAAACTCGATAGATAATTTATATCGCCCTTCCGGTTTAATTGAACCGTTATCAATACCAAGGTTATTATTTTTTGAGTCAAATAAGAATTTTCCAAAATCTAAAGGATGAATAAGTTTTCCTTGTTCAGTTCTCTGAACAATTACGATAAAAGGACCGGAAGCGGAAGCAGGATAAAGTAAGTCAGTACTTTTTGTATTATCGCTAACTAAAGTACTTGTCTGGGTGTTACTATTGGGGTTAAGGTCGTTAGAGGTCGAGGTTTGTTGAATCGGCGGTATAGATTTAACTTTCGATGGAATGTAAAGGCTATGCGATGGTCGTCGTTTACGAAATGGAAGCGTAATAGAAGCCTGGCTAGTGTTAGATTCCGAATCAGAAAAATCTAATATCGATCCTGGGTCGGGAGGTCTATCTTCGTCTTCCTCCATTATATAAAAAAAAACTTAACTTTTAAAAATTAAACTGAAAAAATAATACGCAGTCTATTTCATTGACTGTACAAACAAAAACGGATTAGCCGTAAGTAGGAATGCAAACAAATAAGTATACGATAAACAGAATTAAATAAAATGTAACAATAATCTCTTATCTGTATGAGGCACGGGAATGGGCGAACGGCACTAAGCAATAGGTAAGGTACACACAACCACTGTTGACCGCGGCTCGAATCGGACTCGAGTGGAACTTTGTCATCACTAGAATTGTGGTATTTGGTGACTTGTAGGGGGAGGAACGAAACAAGAAACAATGATAGAATGAATAATGAAAATCTTAACATTGTTTTATTTTTTGTTTTTTATTAAAAAGCTTTTCATATACATAATATCATACAGGGTTGTTTAACTTAAACAGCCGTTACATCTATCACCAAAAATAATTAATATTTAAACGTTTTTCATTTGTCCCGTAAGGAGCTGATGACTACTCAATGTAAAACTTAATATTATTACAATCGAAATAGGAAGTTTTTTTTTTTTCTCATTTTTGTAATTTTATTTTTAATTTCATTCGGAATTTATTCATGGAATAATGAAAATATCATATATTATGGAAAAATTTGAGAAATTTATTATATTTACAACATAATATCGAATATTTTTATAATAACGATCAAATATCACATGATTTTCATAAAAGCTCAAGTAAAATTCATGGATTTTTTACCCAATTTTTTCCATAAATTCAACACAGGCATATTGCTCAAATTCGTAAATGCTTATAATTAAATGCTCTTTAATTCAATAGTTTATTATTCACATTATTTATTAGTGAAATATAATGGTGTTACATAGCGCATGTTTTCAAGCCATCATTAAATATTATCTCCATGGATGTTTTTTTTCCAAGCAAGCATTGATTGTGAAATGTATTTTTATAAATGTCGATTCCAAATCATTTTGCATTGTTTTCCCAACAAAACTTATTTAATATGTTTGAAATATCAAATAGTCTCATATTTTAAAGTGGAGATGTAGGAGGAATACAAATATAAAATCTACTGTCAACACTTATTGCTTATTGGAATTTGGAAAATGTCGTTTTATTTATCCCTTTGCATTTATATTCATTTAAAAGGGAAACGTCAATACCGCGGTAGATTTACATAGCCTGTAATTAATGCAGTCAAATATTTAAACCAGACTGTTTGTGTAAATGTGCGAAAACTTTTACCTAAAGGAATTAGAAAAGTATATCAACATACTTGTTACGAGGGTCAGTCAAAAACTAATGCCTTTTTTTTCTAATTAAATTAAAGTTAGTTAAATGAAAAAATTGAATTTGGTGCCTTTCCTCAAACCTTCATCTACAATCTACTGCAATAGTAACTTTCTGCGTCAACAGGTGGCAGCACTGCAGTCATTTGCAAAATGGCCGATATCAATGTTCGTATTAGTCAGCGTTCTATTGAAATCTTTAATGCAGAAGGTGAAACGCATATTCACATTCATGAAAGACTGAACAATGTGTACGGTGATGCAACTGCACAAAAATTGTGACCGGAGATGAAACATGAGTTTCATGGAACCTGAATCAAAGAGGCAGTCGATAGAATGGCATCACATAAACTCACCGAGGATGAAAAAATTAAAAACTGAGCGATCGGCAGGGAAAGTTATGGCAACAGTTTTAATGGATGCAGAGGGTTTAATTATGGTTGATTTTTTTAAGCAGGGATGCACAATAAATTCTGTCCAACATGTCACAACCCTTAAGAAGCTTAAAGCGCGTCTTTCGCCCAACAAAAGCTATGGCAGGTGGCCTTAGGAAGCGGGACAGTGCTTTTTACCACTCTGGGATACATGCCCTTGTTAAAATATGAACCAAAACTTTGGAAATGGACAGAGATTACATTGAAAAATCACATATTAATCGTCAATAGTGTGGTTTTCGACCCATGTATTGCATTTTTTATTTGTTGAAAATTAAAGAAGAAAAAAATCAGGAGGCATTACTTTTTGACTGACTCTAGCACTTTATTTTAAAAGTTTTACATTATTTCTAAATTTAGTTTTCTGGTAAAAAAATATGTTTTCAAAAAAGTCAGTCTTTTGGACATTATTTTAGTTTTTATGCTATTTGTCAAAATGGAATGATTCTTATATGAATGAATTTGAGTTTCATAGAACAAAAAATACAATGCATTTATACTAATGAACACAGTATTTGTTATGAGGAATTTTGTCATATTGAAATTAGGTGCCATCTTTTAGCAATGGAATGAAATAATGGTATTTTCAAGAACACTTTGTAAACTTAAATTACTTGTTTACATTCCCACAAATCCACAGTCAAAACCCTTTCAGTGGAAAGTCTTTTTACTCGGTTACACTTAAAACTAATTACATCATAAGGAGAAAAAACAATTATTACAATAATAATAGTTAATCGTATATGGTAAAATTAATTGAGCGTCCCACTGCGTTTTAAAATCCCGCAGCGGTGAGTTACTCGTTATAAAAAGTATTGGCATTTCAGTATGAAATAATCAGTGGTTGACAAGCGGGCCCCAGAACATCCGGGAAACCCGATTCTCATCTTCGGTAAAGAAGAAATCGTTGCCCAGCTTCACAAACTCCTTCAGAGATAGGGAGCCATCCTGAAACAAAGAGAAACAAACAATTTTTTAAAATGCTATTTAATTGATTGATATTGACTACATAATCACTAATTGAGGACGCAGAACCAAGTAGGTGTTTGGCCTTCTGACGGCAATATCAAACTGTCAACAGAAGACTGCATTCAGAAGGTGAAATAGCTGTCATGTCTTATAATAATTACACAGCAGAACTTGTTAATATATAAACTGTTTTTATAAAAAATTGATTAATAATATTATTAAATATATGTATTAAAAATAAACAAAATGGAGTGCTACAAATTAAACTTGATAACAATAAACAATCTATACTAATATTATATATGCGAAACTGCGTGCGTACGTCAGTTACGCTTTCACGCATAAACCAATAAACCGATTTTAAAAATTCTTTCAAAAGCTACATTATATTCATAAACCAATAAACTGATTTTAAAAATTCTTTCGAAAGCTACATTATATTCGAGTAATGTAAGCTGTATATAATGGTTACTTCTGGCGTTATGAAATTATAAATATTAAAATATTAAATTTATTATATATTTTCTGTCGCCAATAAAAGTGAGTTATTGCTAACGTCAGAAAACAAATCATTGCCGTGGAAATGATGTTGATATATTTGCGGGAAATTTTATTTAAGTATTTCGGCATCGTGGTTAATATCTATCTATATAAATAACAATGAATCTCCGAAATGTTTGTACGTGCATAACTTCCGAACGACTGCACCAAATTGGATAATTATTTTTTTTACTAGTGGTGAGCTCTGGCATTATGAAATTTAGGTGGCACATGAGCTGTTTGAAAACTGAATGTACCGGGAATGAATGTATGGAATGCGGGAGGGAGGAGGGTGAGAGAGGAGAGAGGAGGGGGGAGGGGGATAATTGATTGCAATCACTACAGTAATCCCCCTAATACCATGCGAGCAAAGCCGCAGGTAAAAGCTAGTAAAATATATATGTACATATAAATAAATATTTTTTTTACAAATTAAACATTACAAAGAACATATTGTATATTTTCCTTAATGCTAGGAGTTCACGCCCAATTTATCCCGCTTATAAGGTTTTCCCGCTTAAGTAGAAAACTTCTTAAGTTTCACTGTAAACATATAGAGCTATCTGCTGAAATAATACCGGAAATATCCAGAAGACGATATTTTTTTAGAAAGTATAAAATTTCATAAAAACCATTTTGAATAAAAAAACACCAATTATTTATTATTTTGATGAGTCACTAAATAATATTAATCGCTACTTGTTGCGCATTATGTTTTATCTTTGTTCAAATGGCTACAGAATTTGCAATGTAAACAATCGCATCCTTCCTTTTTTTCAAACACTAAACAGAGCATATTTAATTCTGCCTTGTTCAAATAACAGCCTCTGAGAATAAACAACAGGTGTCACTCTATTGTGAACTTTAACTAAATTAAATAAATAAAAAAAAAACGACTTTACTTCAAAATAATGATATCGATTACTTAAATTATTACAAATATCAATAAAAAATTGATGATTCTATCGACGGTCCTGAAGAACAATGTCGCATCTGCAAAAAATTGAAAATCTTTTGTTTGGCTTATTTTAATTTCCTTTTGATGATTTTAAAGTCTATGGATATGGTCGAAAAGGATATGGTATGACTAAAATCCCGAAGAACAATGTCGAGTGCATGATTTGGTAATTTTGCAGAAGAGCTGTTTAAAGTTTTGTTCCTGTATTTTTCTGTTTTTGAGACCAAGAAATATAGTGTTGTTCTGATATTTTGCAATTTTTTATGAATTGCAAAATATCAGAACAACACTATATTTCTTGGTCTCAAAAACAGAAAAATACAGGAACAAAACTTTAAACAGCTCTTCTGCAAAATTACCAAATCATGCACTCGACATTGTTCTTCGGGATTTTAGTCATACCATATCCTTTTCGTTATTTGTTTTTGGGGTGTTATGCCTTGTTGCGCTACCTCCTTCTTTAGCCAACGTCTTGGACAGCGTTACAGTGTCCATCATCCTGTTACAAATCTGCCCTGATGATGGACACTGTAATGCTGTCCGAAATGTTGGCTAAAGAAGAAGGTAGCGGAACACGGCATAACACCCCAAAAACAAATAACGAAAATACTTTTGGCCGTGAAAATCTAAAAATGTTTACCATATCCTGTTACAACTTTATTTTATGCAGGAAAAGATGAAAATCTATAATTTGTATAAAGCAGGGTACGACAGAATTAGTGGGAGATACTCTACAAGTCCCAACTGTGCAAAAACAGTGGGCCCTAAGGCTCTAAGGATGTGAGGCCGAAGGAAGTGGGAAAGAGCAGGGATGGGGAAGAGGAAGGTTGGGATACTTCCCACACTGACGTTTTAGTTAAAATGTATCACATATGCGACATGTACATAAGAGAACAGCCTCCGGTGGATCACGTTCGAGACAGCCGCATAGATCAGGTTAAAAAAGGGTAAAAGAAAACAAATAAGACTATGTATGCAATTGTAGGAGTAACAGAATGAAAGTAGAAGGATGTATAGTGGGTAAGGTTAAGAAAGGTACTCACCATGTTCTTGTCGATGATAGCGAAGGACACAGCAGCCGTTTCATCGCTCAAACCAAGACAGTTGAAGAACAGTTTGAATTCAGTCACAGAAATAGATCCAGACTTATCCTTGTCTACAGCCTGCAAATTAAACAAAAACAAATAAGCTATGGTTGTTGATTATACTAAAACAGTATCTACGTTATATATTATGGGATTTATAATGAAATGTAACAGTACATATTGAAGGTTATTTTAACAAATTCCTTTAAAAGAAAGCTCAACTTTAGTTCATAACTAAACAGTACTCAAAAATCTATGCTTACAATTAATTATTATTGTGTCAATCATAGAAATTAAAGAATATATTTTATTGAGGGATAAGAAACAATACAATGATGATCTCCTCACTTAGCTATAAAATGTGTATATATGTATATTTATGTGCATGTGTGTATATACATGTATGCATGTGTATGTACATGTATGCATGTGTATGTACATGTATGCATGTGTATGTACATGTATGCATGCGTATGTACATGTATGCATATGTATGTATACATGTGTGTGTAGAGTGTGCACCCGTATGCATATACATGTGTGTACATCTACACATAATTGTGTATGTATGTATTTTCTAATATTTGATCTTTCTTGTTTTATGCACGTACATGTAATATAATTTATTATTATGTAAACATGTTGAGAATGTTGAAATGAATGGTGTGCTGACCTTTAATTGGAATTGTCACCGTAATCATTTTCAATTTGTAAACCTAATTTAATAATTATATGTGATGTATTCTGTTGGCGAGCCAACAAACAAAATAAAATAAAAACTCGATAGAACAGCCCTATAATATTTCATTAATATAGTATATTTATCGTATGCTTGTTTGTAAGTGGGATTGTATAAGGTTTACTCGGAAAGAGGGATTAAAAACTTTCAAAAAAATAATCACATTCAATCAGGAATATGACAAATCAGTCTCTTTTGCTTGGACCCAGGTAAAAACTGTACCATATTTTATTGTTTGCTGGAGAGAAATATATATATTGACCAATTAGTAGCAATGGACCAATCCTCTGCTAGCCAAGTCCTCCACCATTGAATAGGCAACATTTTCCCACTACATAATATAATGATGTCAGCGGGATGAATTCATATTATATTGTCAGGTTATTTGTAATCCTGATTTTTTGTCTCTCTTTTAAAACAACTATGTTTTTGAAATTTACCTTGAACAAGTATGGCAGGAACTTTCCGACGCGTTTCTTCAGGCTCTTGTCGGCGAGGACGTGGCTCATGTCGGCCAGATACTGCTCCACGGTCACCAGGTTGTAAGGAGTGATCTCTCCCCACTGCTCCTCCCAGGTAACCTGCCGGCAAACAGAGAGCAATGTTGTAGATACTAGGTCAACTCTAGTAAAGAAATTTACAGGAACTAGGTCAAATACTAGTAAAGAAGTTTATAGATGTTAGATCATTTACTTAAAGAAGTTTATAGTTGCTACATCACAAAAAAGTTGGGTCAACTACTAGTAAAGAAGTTTAGAGAAGCTAAGTCAAGTACCAGTAAAATTACAGATGCTAGGTCAACTACCAGTAAAATTTACAGATGCTAGGTCAACTACCAGTAAAGAAGTTTACAGATGCTAGGTCAACTACTGGTAAAGAAGTTTATAGATGCTAGGTCAACTACAATAAGAAGAGAAGTTTGAAGATGCTAGGTCAACTACAATTAGAAGAGAAGTTTATAGATGTTAGATCAACTACTACAAAAGAAGTTTACAGATTCTAGTTCAACTACTAGTAAAGAAGTTTATAGATGCTAGGTCAACTACAGAAGAGAAGTTTATAGCTGCTAGAAAAGAAGTTTACAGATTCTAGGTCAATTACTAGTAAAGAAGTTTATAGGTGCTAGGTCAACTACAATTAGAAGAGAAGTTTATAGCTGCTAGATCAACTACCAGTAAAGAAGTTTACAGATTCTAGGTCAATTACTAGTAAAGAAGTTTATAGGTGCTAGGTCAACTACAATTAGAAGAGAAGTTTATAGCTGCTAGATCAACTACCAGTAAAGAAGTTTACAGATTCTAGGTCAATTACTAGTAAAGAAGTTTATAGGTGCTAGGTCAACTACAATTAGAAGAGAAGTTTATAGCTGCTAGATCAACTACCAGTAAAGAAGTTTACAGATTCTAGGTCAATTACTAGTAAAGAAGTTTATAGGTGCTAGGTCAACTACAATTAGAAGAAAAGTTTATAGATGCTAAATCAACTACTAGAAAAGAAGTTTACAGATACTATATCAACTAGTAGTAAAGAAGTTTATAGCCGCTAGATCAACTAGTAGAGAAGTTTATAGACACTAGAACAACTACTCGAAAAGAAGTTTACAGATACTATATCAACTACTCGTCGCTTTAGTTCGTTTTTGTCCAACAGACCAAAACGTAAATCGTGAGAAATAGCGCTTTGAAGTTTTTTTTACGAAAAAGGCATATATAATGAAATAAGCTAAATTGTTAGTCTATTAAAATATATTAAAGTGTTAGAAATTATATTTTTTATAAACAATAAGTTCTAAATGTTTATAATTACGCAGAAAACACGTTTTTAATTTGGATGTTGGCCAAAGTGACGAATTCTTGTTTGCGAAAGTTGGATATTGGATAAAGGAGACTGGATATTGGACAAGAGTGCTTAACTCTTGCGTTAAGTTGCTTTATCTAACGTGCTTGGTATTACAGGGAGATCGGAAAGAATTTCAAATCATTGAATTTTGATACTCAAAGATTTAGTTTTAGGTGTTTTCGAGGTGAGACCTAAATATTCGGGTGTGGTTTTTAAATAGTTTATGAGAACATTCGACAATTTTTTTAGAAATAATTTATCACTTGATTGGGAAACGAGTTTAAAATACCGCCCAAGATCCCAAATCCCAACTGCATGGAGCCAGTCAGACTATGACATACCCAATCGGGGTATTTGTGAGACTGAATGTAGCGGGGAAGGGAAGCAGTTAGGAAGGTTGGTAAGTGCCAGGCTATTCAGATCTAGTTATCAAACCGGCTAATGATTTTTTAGGCAGTGCTTCAATTTAAAATGGTGGTCTTACACCAGGGTGATACTGAAAGTATCTTCCACTCTGGAACGTGCCGCAAATACATCATATGTAATATTTTACGGTGACCGGACAAGTCAGAATAAACCCAACTCAGAACCACCTCAGAAAAGTCATTAGAAGTGATGAAAAAAAATTATAAAAAATTGATTAAATAAGTTTCGTTAGGTAAAGATTATGGGTTATTTTAAAATATTTTTTCTTCATAGCTTTTAATGACTTTTCAAAGAGGTGTTGGGTCGACTTTATTCTCAGTTGGCATGGAACCATGTTTTACATATACATCCTTTTTATTGATTTGTGTTATTTCACTTTTTGATCATTAAAAAGCACACTTATACATGTACGTTTTTATTTTAATAGTTAAGTTGTGAAATATTATTATTTTTTTACATTAACTCCACACAGGAGGCCCTGAGGAAAATTAATTTCCCTCAGTTTCTATGTCATCTTAGGGGATGCTATGTGGAGGGTATTTTTAAGTAAGGGAAGGATAGGAAGGAAGAAAAAAGGTATGAGGGGTGGGTAGGAATCTGGGGGTCGGTGTGTCTGAGAGTAACGGACGTATGAATCCATCCCTCCAATTGCGGTGCGCCGCCATGACCTGGACAAACTTCACCCCCATTAGCTCGGGCACCCCTGCTAAATCACCAAATGTAGCGAACCACTTGAGGTAACCTACGGCAGAGGTGTTGGTTATCCAATAAATGGTTCCAGGGACAGCGGTACCCGTACCCGCCTCCCAAATTACAAAAAAACTATTAAAATAAAAATTACTTGTGCACGCTGGGATTGAAACCCACGACTTCCGGATCGTTAGTCGGGTGCCTTACCCCTCGACCACGGGAGGCCGCCTTCTTATAACAGAAGTGTGGTATCCAACATTTAAAAATATAAAAAGATAATTCAAAGGATTTCAAAACATAATAGATAGCTACAAGTTCTTTAGAAATGTGTAAAACAATAGACGACGAATTTTTTTTAAACCTGATTCTTTGTTTAAACACATGGGATACGATTTATTTCTACTACACAATATATTGTGTAATAGAAATAAATAGACTTGTCAAAAAGAGATCATAAAACCTTTCTAACCACATTTAGCTCCATAACAATAGTGTGTTCCGGTGTTTGAGACACAACTTAGTTGGGCCAAATTATTACAAGGGTTACGGGTTATTAGGGGCTGGAATAAAAGTAACTGGAAATGGATCTAGGAAATAAATAAGTAAAATGTATAGGATGAACATTAAAAATGTGCGAATAGTAATAAGGTTTTTATTGACATTCAATAGCTCTGAACAAAAAAAACTGGAATAGGTAAGAAATAAACGAACACAGAAATTTAAGGCACTCAATAAAGTATTAAAAAAAAGAAATGCTTTCATTATCATTCAGTGTACAATTCTCCCATGAAGATTTCAGTAATAAGATATTTATGGGTACACAAACACAACATATCTTAAGATATTTCTCTATCATATAGAACTCAGCATGTATGATAATATATTATGTATACATAGGTAATATATTCGTTGCAGAGTGGTTATAATAGCATTGGGTATTTCGATTATATAATATATTATGTTTACATAAAATATTGTAAATTGTCATTACTTATAACCACCCTGTAACGAACGATCAGTTGAAACAATTTACTGAGAAAATAATGAAATATTAATTTCCTGCGTTGTTTTCCTTGGGAATTTTTGTTTTTTTCTACAGTGTACATCATTAGGAACTTAGTGTGGAGAAATCTCCCAGAAAACCACTAAAATAACTTTGTAAATAGTAAAATCACAAGTGAAGGTGTTTACTTCCGAACGAATGTTTGAAATGAGAGCAATCACGTGGTCCTCAACTGCGATGCTATTGGCTGTTTGGTCTGTTAGAGAGATACGCCCGCAACCGAGAGTTCAAATTTCACACGTAGGCCAAGCTATCGCTTGGATGTTGGAGAAATTTATATGAAATGTAACTGAACGGCCGGTTTAAAAACGAAGGGTTCTTTTGGCCAACGTGTGGATGTTGGATTGACACGCTCGAAATGTTGTTTCATTTTGGAGGACGTAAGACAAACTGCGTTTTGAAAACCCTTTACGAAATTTTTTAATGTTTTTTTTTTCACTTGTATTGTATAAATAAAGACTTTCTGAGAACAACTGCATACTTAACTCAATTTCGCTAAAAATGGTCTGTTTGACAAAAACGAACTAGAGCGACGTACTAGTAAAGAAGTTTATAGCCGCTAGATCAACTAGTAGAGAAGTTTATAGACACTAGAACAACTACTCGAAAAGAAGTTTACAGATACTATATCAACTACTAGTAAAGAAGTTTACAGATGCTAGGTTAACTGGGACCAAGAACAATGATTCAAGTTAGGAAGGTGGAAATGGAAACGTTTCTGCCACACAATTCTGTCTTGGCACACGCACCTTGCTTCATTCACAAACAAATATCTTCTCATACACACTTTTCTGTTACCATGACTCTTTATATGACCCTACCATAGCTAAAAGACTCTTTGTATGACTCTACAATAAACTAGAAGAAAGAAAACACTTTCTAGGAATGGAAAGAGAGGTCAAGAAGAGGGGACAGCCCGTTCACATTTGAAAAATAACAAGATAAGAAAGGAGAGGTATAAGTTTTCCATCTTCTTTCTATATAATATGTAGATAATTTATGAATGCGTATTAATTTCTAGGTAACTTTGTCTTCAAAGATAAAAATATGACGCAATTTAGAGTATTATTGTTTTCATTTAATTATCTTTCATAAATTCTTTGCGTCGTAGTTGAAACTGCTGACCAAATGCAGATGCATGTGTTATTGTTTCCATTTTAAATGCATGTTAAACAAAGATTGCTCTGCAACATTTTTAAATAATAATAATGAAAGAATTGTCTGCAGATATTGGCAATAACATGTTATGCTTACTATTTCTGGAGAAATATATCATAGTTTGAACACTGATATAGTTGTGCACCTGTTCTAAACTTGTTCATTTAGCTTAAAAAAAGTATGTATATTATAAACATCGGAAATTCTGCATGAAAACACTAACCACGTCCAATGCAATATAAGCATATAACTTGCCCGTAGAAAATGATTCAAAAATAGATTATTTTCAAGGAAGTAATTAAATATATAATGCTTGTCTTTTAAAAATAATGTATTAATTACATTGTTAACCAATGCTACTGTAGAAATTCGAAAAATCAACAAAATTCCGTATTGAAACTATTCCCTTTAGGTAGTTGCTCCGGCGACAGTCGGGCGGACATCATAGCATATCTCCTTATATTTCAATATCTTTGGTACTAACCAAAATCGAATACTTTGAATCTAATCAAAAATTATATTTATTTAAAATAGCTACCTGTGTTAGGTACCAAATTTGATTGATTGTTTTTATAATATCCAAAAATTTATGTTTTTAATATACGAAAAACGAAATAAAATAAAAATTGCAATAGATGGCACGCAAGCTGTTTGAAAATCTGAATAACATATTGAACGCGGGAGAGGGGAGGGGATCGCGGGAGAGGGAAGACGGGGAATGTGTGAGGGGAAGGGGAGGCAAAAGGCAAACGGGACGAATGAGAAAAGACACGCAGGGAAAAACAATTAGTGGCTTGCAACGCATGCCGGAAACTCGCTAGTATTCAATATTTTTCTTCATGTATCTAAAGAGTGGCACAGGTCGATAAATCGTATACATTAATAAAATATATAAATGTAGGGTGATATCATTATAATTGTATATATTACAATGATATCACCCAACAATTATGTTTCAAAAACAAATCCACAATAATTGTTCAGCCGTTCTGAAAAAATATTTGTTCAGATTTTTGTATTCTGGATTCAGAACAAAGTCATAAGCGGTTATTGTACAAATAAGTATACATACGTATTTGCAAAGTTGTCATTTTAAATTGGGACCTTACACTGTCAAAAGAGACTTTTGATATATCGAGGTTGTTGGAGATTAGAGTGATAACAGATTTATAAATAAAATGCTGAAGATTTTAATTGCAGTTTTCAATGCCAAAATCTTTTTGTAAAAATAAGACATTGAGATAAGTTTAATTTCAGGAAAATCAATTGAGAAATGAAGTAGTTGCTAATGAAATGGTGAAAGAAATGGAGGATAGCAGTCCACAATTAAGTTATGATGCCAACCCCGGTGTATGGCAGCTTTGGAGGTATAAAACTGACAAAAGGAAGGACTTAATATGGTGAAATGAAATCCCTAAGGTACAAAGGCATTTAGAGTGACAGTGAAACCACTTAAATTTTCTAAAAAAGATATTTATTACACATAAGTAATGTGTTTATATAAAAAAGCCGAGATTCCTAAACGCTTGGCTATTTACATCAATGCTTTTTTAGCAGGATATATTTTCAACTTTTCTGACATTTTTTATCTTTCTTGAAGAGTACGTACTTTTTCACCGAACAGTTCATTTTTATGGTCGAAATGATAATTCTAATGCTAGTTTATATTGTTACGTTACAAATACACCGCCAATATAGATGCGCGCGCACCATCCCCTCCCGCGCGCACTCTACCCCTTCCCGCGAGCGACAAACCGGAGCCGCCGCTAGACCGAACTCTCGCGGCAGCCTCAGTCTTCAGCAAGCGAGCTTACAGGGCCCACGTACCGCCCGAACATGGGCGACACCAGTTCAGTTTCGCCGTGTGCGCTTCCGGTCTCCGATGGACGCTGCGTAGCTTGAGAGAATCAAGCGCGTGAAGCCGCTGTTGGCCCAAAACCAAACGTGAGTCAATTACCATGTTATCCTTTGTGTGCAATTAAATGTATTAACCCTAACCACGCGTGATAGAGAAGAGAGACGGACATTCAAACTAACTTTCAGCTAGGATCGTTCCTTTTTTATGTATTATTGTGTCTCCTAGAATTGAATAAACTGTTTATGTGATAACCTACCGTGTTTTGCTTGACGAGGGAGGCCCTGGGAGAATGGAGAAGCGTGAAGTTCCGGACCACGAGCACTAGCCCTGAGGTTACGAGGAAATCTTGCTTGCACCGAATCCCGAGCTAGTCATTTTTGGGGCAGATACAGCAGCTAATTGTATTAAATATGTGAGAGCTTTCTCCAACCCTGCCGATAGCGTCAGCCCGCACGCTGGACGCCAACACTGGCGCTAAACGTGGGGCCATTTAAATTTTTTTTCTGTTCCACCACGGCCTCGTTCCCAAGCAACAATTGTAAACTCTGAAATGTTATTATGATGTATTGTTTATTCCCAATTGTCTAGCACTTCCAACAGGAATCTCGGCGCGAACATAATTTCGAATCACAATTTAAATTATTACGGACGCGATTTTATCATTTGTGACTCGTCACTCGACAAAATATTACCGGTATTCCAACGCAAGGTGCCCAACCTAGGAAGTTGTCGCTGCGAATAATACAGTGATTACAAAGTGTCGGCCGATTAAAATTGCTATTTTCAATACAAGTGAATAGTGGAAATAAACACAAATTAAAGAAGAATTTATTCAACAATTAAAATCATGTACATGATAAACAAATCATCCGCTTGGTCTCGAAAGTGCTAAATATTTTTAATAATATACTAGTTTGCAGCTCGCTGGTACGTTTCTTTAAACGGACACTCGCTGACACCTAGGGAACAAGTGGATTTAAATTCTTTCTGTCATTTGACAATTAAGTATTTTTGACTCTGTCGTCTGATGAAACCGGATCATGCCATGCCATGCCAAAATCACATTCGAATATTGCAAAAAATACTAAATTCGCGTTGACGTGGATTCCTTGACATCTGACACTATAATACCTTGTCAATTGACAAAGAAGGTAATATCTTGTCGAAAAGACGAAGGGAATTCGCGGGTAAATACCAAAAATTGGTGCTGTTTAAAGCCAGGCTATAGGAAGCCGCGTAATGAAACCATGCCCCCAAGATATTGTTGAATTCTCAAACAAATTACTTCCACGAAAACTTGTGAAAATTTTTTTCGATTTTTTTTAATTTTCGAAATATTTTTTTTTCCAAACGCTTGGAGTTTTTCTTAAAAACGCATTGCCAGAGGAAAATCGCTGCGCAAATTTTCTCCAGTTTTCGGACTCTGAAAATTTTTCCGATTTTTTCCTTTTTTCGATTTTTTTTAATTTTCGAAATATTTTTTTTTTTTTCCAAAAACGCTTGGAGTTTTTCTTAAAAACGCATTGCCAGAGGAAAATCGCTGCGCAAATTTTCTCCAGTTTTCGGACTCTGAAAATTTTTCCGATTTTTTCCTTTTTTCGTTTTTTTTTAATTTTCGAAATATTTTTTTTCCAAAAACGCTTGGAGTTTTTCTTAAAAACGCATTGCCAGAGGAAAATCGCTGCGCAAATTTTCTCCAGTTTTCGGACTCTGAAAATTTTTCCGATTTTTTCCTTTTTTCGATTTTTTTAATTTTCGAAATATTTTTTTTCCAAAAACGCTTGGAGTTTTTCTTAAAAACGCATTGCCAGAGGAAAATCGCTGCGCAAATTTTCTCCAGTTTTCGGACTCTGAAAATTTTTCCGATTTTTTCCTTTTTTCGTTTTTTTTTAATTTTCGAAATATTTTTTTTCCAAAAACGCTTGGAGTTTTTCTTAAAAACGCATTGCCAGAGGAAAATCGCTGCGCAAATTTTCTCCAGTTTTCGGACTCTGAAAATTTTTCCGATTTTTTCCTTTTTTCGATTTTTTTAATTTTCGAAATATTTTTTTTCCAAAAACGCTTGGAGTTTTTCTTAAAAACGCATTGCCAGAGGAAAATCGCTGCGCAAATTTTCTCCAGTTTTCGGACTCTGAAAATTTTTCCGATTTTTT
Organism: Glyphotaelius pellucidus; assembly: GCA_936435175.1. Taxonomy (NCBI): domain Eukaryota; kingdom Metazoa; phylum Arthropoda; class Insecta; order Trichoptera; family Limnephilidae; genus Glyphotaelius; species Glyphotaelius pellucidus. The sequence continues at coordinate 10,700,130 of OW386556.1, forward strand.
CCTTTTTTCGTTTTTTTTTAATTTTCGAAATATTTTTTTTCCAAAAACGCTTGGAGTTTTTCTTAAAAACGCATTGCCAGAGGAAAATCGCTGCGCAAATTTTCTCCAGTTTTCGGACTCTGAAAATTTTTCCGATTTTTTCCTTTTTTCGATTTTTTTAATTTTCGAAATATTTTTTTTCCAAAAACGCTTGGAGTTTTTCTTAAAAACGCATTGCCAGAGGAAAATCGCTGCGCAAATTTTCTCCAGTTTTCGGACTCTGAAAATTTTTCCGATTTTTTCCTTTTTTCGATTTTTTTAATTTTCTAAATATTTTTTTTCCAAACGCTTGGAGTTTTTCTTAAAAACGCATTGCCAGAGGAAAATCGCTGCGCAAATTTTCTCCAGTTTTCGGACTCTGAAAATTTTTCCGATTTTTTCCTTTTTGCGATTTTTTTAATTTTCGAAATATTTTTTTTTTCCAAAAACGCTTGGAGTTTTTCTTAAAAACGCATTGCCAGAGGAAAATCGCTGCGCAAATTTTCTCCAGTTTTCGGACTCTGAAAATTTTTCCGATTTTTTTTCCTTTTTTTTCGATTTTTTTTAAATTTTCGAAATTTTTTTTTTTCCCAAAACGCTTGGATTTTTCCTAAAAAGCACGTGGCCAGAGGCAAACCTCTGCCCAAATTTTCAAATAACCCAAACACTTACAAATACGCGTTTTTTCGCAGAAGCATTTAAAAAAAAAAAAAAATATATATACGTCCCCAGTGGTCAATCCCTGGCAAAAATTTCTTTCCAATTACGGATAAAGAGTCGAGTTCTCGTTTTTCTCCCAACGTAAGGTCACCCTGACACGACCCTATACACTATGGAAGTCCCTCAAGTCACGCTGGGTATAATCCCCCACATTTCTACGTCAAAAAAGGAAGAACTACTACAGGCCCTGAGAAGTAGAAAGATTTCTCCCAGGAATAAATCCAAAAAATGCCTTATTCAATATGCTTCTTTCTACAACAAAAAGTACATCAGGAAGCACGTCACGTTCAAGGAAGAACGTCTGGAGAAGAAACAACACTCTGTCGCAAGGTGCGCTGTACTTCTCTGCCAAATTGGCACCCCGTTTTGTAAAAACGAAAGATTCCCCAAAGAAAACTTTCGCCCAAGCCTTTCGTCCGGCATAAAACCGGAGCACAACGAAAGGAAATGTTTTTAGAAACCTTTCTAGCTCTGGCACAGTGTTGTCAACTGTAGCCAAAGTCATGGAAGAAAATATAATTCTCCCTTGTGGTTTCGTTTCATTTTATTTTATTTTTGTTTATATAAATATCTCGTCATCATCAGTCATTCGCCTCTAATTGCTGCCCCAGGTGTCAAACCTTGGAAACATCGTTTTTCTAAGCATGCACACCTCTACCTGAAATTGATCACTTCGGAGAAAGGAATTCCCTGTGGCTTACTGCAAGTAGTCAGAGACTACGTGCCCAAGGTTTTGTGCATCGTCACAACTCGCAGCATCACATTTTCACATCATCATGTCATACCTCGTCACCCCTTTCTAAATATTAGAAAATCTTTTTGTACATTAAATATCGGGTCCTCGCCAAAGTGCATCTAACCCTTATGTCATATGTAGTTAAATTAGGTAAGCAAACCTGTGTAAACCCACGACGGTATCAGATGTTTGCTACCCGTTCTAAGTTTTTTTTTTTTTCTGTTTTTTAAGAAAATAGAATGGCGCTCAATAAATAACCCTAATTGCTCTAGCTCTCCCCAGAACTGAATGTGGAGTCTGGAAAGTATCGTTATAAAAGGGACAACTTTTAACGTGCCTCTTCATTAACGATAAAATTTTTTTTTTACAACATTTCAGCAACATTGAGTCACCCTGGGTCTCAACTGTTCAAACTGAAATTTTGGGGTTGCCTTGTTGTGACTTATCACGTGCAAAGTACGAGGTCACAACAAGAAGCCAGGTCTCCAAGTGAACACCCTGCGAACAACCCATCCCATTATTATAATTTTCATAACACCAAGGTGTGTCCATCGCAGTCTGTTTAAGTAAGTAAAACCTAGAAGGTCTTAAACACTCAAATCGGACCTTTGTAAATAATTTGCCTTGTCAAACAACGATAAGCGCATGTCTTGTATTGTTGCTACCATCGTACGTGTAAGTACAACAAAAGTTGTACCATCACGATACGATACTCTGTGCGTAACCAAAAAGGTTGTACCACAAAGGATCTCTTTTGCGGTAAGCTTAGATGAAATTCACATTCCATCAGCACGCCAGAATTTTTCGTCCCTTAATTGTTGAAGTATAAAATCTTGGCCAGATCTTCAAATATGTTTTTGCCTTTGTGCAAGTCTTTAACGTACGCTAATATGGATTTATTATGCTACGGTATTGTTGTACTAAGTACATCAGTATGTCTCGCCGTCTGTATTGAATAGGTACTTTTATATGAACGTTAACCTTTTGTTGCCATCATAGGTGGGAACCTTATAAAATCTGCCGTCATAGATGGGAATCTCAGAATATCTACTAAATGCGATACGGGGAGCCCGTTATAATTACTCTGTGGGTTTTTGTCAGAAATGTCATAAACACCTAGTCTTTTGCACCTCCCTTCAATACTGGGCAACCCAGTTGTAATTCGTTCATTGTTATCCGTGAAGACGTTATAAAACTTACTTGCAAATCTTTTGATTTTGCAATCTTGTACGCTATACGTGAAGACGTTACAATACTCACCATGAATCGTGCGAACGAAATAATATCAAACCTTTATGTGTGAACTACTCAATGTAGTCCACACCCCTTTTTTGTAATCATTAATATGCCCGTGGACTTCCTGTCACAAGAACCCAGGAACTATCTACTATCTCAAAAGGACTAATCATACGCTTCACTCATGATTATGGGGCATCGTGTCGTGGGAGTTAAGTTGATGGACACAAACACACCTAACTCGTTGTCTGGGAGACGAACAAAGAAAATCCCCAGGTTTGTGAGATTTGAGCAAGGGTCTGTCATTTCTCGCAAACAAGTAGGAGAATAAAACGACCCCTAATCTTCTGCCCAATACACGTAGAGGATTAGACTTTTATGTCAGTGTATTCTTTTGTCCAACACTACCAAATATTATTGTAATGTGCCAGGATGACTGCTGTAGACCTTGTTTCACCTCCACCCAGAGGTCGAATTTCGGAAATAGCCGAGTCCCCAGCAGTTTTCTTCGTTCAAATGTTCCCAATTATCACCCTCCCCCTTCCTCGAAATTATCCGTGAATGGGGATATATGCGTTACGCACTTGGCGTTTCGTTTGTCAAATGGGACAATCTTCATACGCGGATCCTTTCAACTTCCTACTCCTTTCCCACTTTGTTATAACTAATCTTGTACGCAATGTTTTGTTTTTCGAAAGTAGAAAAAATGCTACCGTATAGACGTGAGCATAGGTCATGGAAGACCAACTTCTTTCGAATGGGAATTTTGTTATACGTACAATCCCTCAACCACGTATTCTTGGAAATGTATTTGGTAAAGAAAAAAAACCAAAAGGGGTTACACAGAACCTGTCCTTGAATACGTACCTTTGTAACATGTATTAGGAATTAGCCACATTTAGTTAGCTCTCTCTCCGTCTCTCTCTCTACACGCCAAACAAATCCAACTTTTCTCAACATGCACACTTGTTTCTCTCCAAACTTTTTTCATCATTGGTCTACTAGGCAGGTAAACTTCAAGAATTTTGTTCTAATAATAATTTTTGCCGGATTTAAAAAAGAAAACCAGCAGCTCTGCACCCTATCTACATCTGCGCCTCTTCATGCTGCCCTCGCTACCGTCACGGAGGTCCCTTGCCTTCAATCCCTGCGTACCAAAAGCACCCGACCGCATCTAACATAACCTAGTGTGAGTCGTGCGTGTAGTTGCGAATCGTATCACCACAAAGAACCGACACTCAAAACAAACCCGAGCACGCCAGCTCTAGGTTGGTTCCTGTTCCTGTTGCCCTTGTGCAAATGCTCTGCTGCCATTATGCAAATGTTCCTGCTGCATAATACAAATGTTCCTGTTGCCCTTGTGCAAATGCTCTGCTGCCATTATGCAAATATTCCTGCTGCATAATACAAATGTTCCTGTTGCCCTTGTGCAAATGTTTCTGCTGCCATTATGCAAATGTTCCTGCTGCATAATGCAAATGCCCTACTGCCATTGTGCGGATGCTCCTGTGCCCTTGCGCAAATAACAATACCAACGATTGTTCACAAAACAATCCCACTACATACAAAAACCAGTGTACCAACCACCAATTGCGATTCCACTCTCCAGTACTTCAATGGTTTCGTACTGGCTCACCCACAGGATCCGGAAGCAGTTACCCTTTCGACCTCTGTGACAGGTAGAACTCTCCACACCACCTAGAAGCCTCATCATGTGTTCTCTTCCTCGTATTTTCTTAAAGGCCCTAGTGTCCCTTGAGTGTAATCTCAAATGGGCCAGGTTACTGTGACAAAGTAACCTTGTAACTTCAGTGAAACGTTCAACCACCCCAGACATCCTACGCAAACCACGTTCGCAAACATTAGCTCACAGACCAATGATACAATTTTAGAGTTTTTTTTTTTTTCTATCACTGCATAACCCTTGTACCTTTCTTCAACAGATCCTTGTTCTTTGCAACTGTATTTATGTATGCCACTGCCTTTATATACATTTATTGACAATTCCTTGTTACACCATGTATCATCTCTTTTGTGTTCTGTTCATAACTATTCTCCAGCTAGGAATCTCTCTCTCTCTCTCTCTCCTCGTTTCTCTTAAATATTTTTGGCACAAGTGCTGAAAAGGTAAGAGGATTTATTAGTCCTACAGCTCCATTACCACGTCGCTTTTATTGCGGCGAGGGGGGAAGTGTTACGTTACAAATACACCGCCAATATAGATGCGCGCGCACCATCCCCTCCCGCGCGCACTCTACCCCTTCCCGCGAGCGACAAACCGGAGCCGCCGCTAGACCGAACTCTCGCGGCAGCCTCAGTCTTCAGCAAGCGAGCTTACAGGGCCCACGTACCGCCCGAACATGGGCGACACCAGTTCAGTTTCGCCGTGTGCGCTTCCGGTCTCCGATGGACGCTGCGTAGCTTGAGAGAATCAAGCGCGTGAAGCCGCTGTTGGCCCAAAACCAAACGTGAGTCAATTACCATGTTATCCTTTGTGTGCAATTAAATGTATTAACCCTAACCACGCGTGATAGAGAAGAGAGACGGACATTCAAACTAACTTTCAGCTAGGATCGTTCCTTTTTTATGTATTATTGTGTCTCCTAGAATTGAATAAACTGTTTATGTGATAACCTACCGTGTTTTGCTTGACGAGGGAGGCCCTGGGAGAATGGAGAAGCGTGAAGTTCCGGACCACGAGCACTAGCCCTGAGGTTACGAGGAAATCTTGCTTGCACCGAATCCCGAGCTAGTCATTTTTGGGGCAGATACAGCAGCTAATTGTATTAAATATGTGAGAGCTTTCTCCAACCCTGCCGATAGCGTCAGCCCGCACGCTGGACGCCAACAATATAATTAAGCCATGCTCAAAAACAAGAATTTGAAAAGGTAAACCGCACGCTCGCACCGCTGCGTTTAAATGTCTAACGACAACTAATATCAAAAATAGCCGTCATCAGCGATCAATTGAGTAAAATAGAATAAAAACTGTGTACATCATCATCAAACAGTATTAATAGCATAATGACTGTACGTTTGAAATTTAAGTTTGCGCCTTACGCGTACGTGGAGTTTGAATACAAATCTACTTTTGTAATAGAACTGAATGCAATGCAAAAAGATGACACCACTTACGTTAACAGCTAGCGTGATTAGCATCGCCTGGCAGGCGTAAGTACCACTGGATTTGTAATTTCGTGTATCTCTCCAGATATGGAGAGATAGACAAAATCTATCTGTGAAGTGAAGAGTATCTCTCCAGATATGGAGAGATTGACGATAAAATGATTATTATTGTAACTGTAATAATACCACGTGGCTATATATTATATACAATGTCATTGCCTGTCGCAGTTACTTTGTCCCGGTGACCAGCTGTCACTGGATCTGAAGAACTGGCTATTTTTGGAACCAGTTCCTATCGGATTTATAAAATGATAACCAACACTTAAACTGGGCAAAGCCGAATCAAAACCCACCCGCAGGGTCTAGCAGCAAAAGCCTGCAAAGCGGGTTTTTAACTGCTAGTTAAAAGATTAATGCAGTAAAACGATGCAAGGAGGAACGATCGATGCAGTCTATTTTTGCGAGTTCTCACAACGTTATTATTTTTGGAGCGGCGCAGTGAGAGGACATTGTTGCTCTTTTATGTCACAATAGAGAAATTTATTTTATAAACAACCAGAATAAAGAGAAAACATGTTATTACATAATATCAAGGTAATATATATATTTATTGATGGTTCATATAGTTAAGCCATGTGCTGATAACAGAAATGGTATGAAACTTAAAAATAATATAAACACAACTTACTGAGGTCATTGCTATCACAATTTACATTGATAGCAAGCAATATTTGTGATTAAAAACAGTAGCAAACTATTTCTTCAAAAAAATTGTGCGCAAAACATAAATGTGACGCCTGCAGCCAATTAAAACGTATCTACACAAAATTAATGCATTTTGTATTCAATTAATGGAGTGAGTCCCATTTTTTTAATTGCGTTTGTAGATAATAAAGGATTTATGGATGCGAAAGTATCGTCATAACAATGAGTTTTGATGTTAATTGAGAAAAAATTATAATTTATTGTAAGCTGATTATTATGCAACAGATAAAGGTATTGCCAGAAGCATTGTGCGCAGTTTAATGCAGGTTATCGTCGGGGTATTTGTAAGTTATTGTTTTGTACAAATTTATTTTCATGCCGGACGGTTTGGCTCGATCAAACACGTTGACTTAGAAGAATGTTCTTAGTTGCGTCCAATATTTAGTGAAGTATGGAAATTTTACTCAGCATAATTGAAGGAGTCTGAATCCTGATGGATGGCACAAATCAATTATGAAAATGAAAAAGTAAAGAAAGATGGAAAAGAAAAAGTAGAGACAATCAACTCACCCTGACAACATCTTTGAACTCCTGAGCCTGCTGCTCGTCCAGATGCCCCAGATCCTGGAATCTCTGGGCCAGCAATTGAAAGTCATCGAAGCTGAAAACTCCGTCATTGTTCACATCTAGGAGGCTGTGGAAGGTACGCATCTTGCGCCTCCAAAATTCCGACTGGAAACAGAAATAAAGAAAAATGATATAAAACCTTCAGAAAATCATTCTCTATAATTTTTGGACTATTTATACTACACATAAGTATCATCAGAAAAACCAAAAGATTTGAATATAGTGATTTGAACATATAAGTTGCCAAAAATTGAGGACTCTGTCGTTTATGACAATTGTAGTAGGTGTGGTAGCCAGATTAAAATATAATGAGATAGCATTAGTTCATTTTCGTTATTTATTTTTGGAGTGTTATACCGTGTTTCGCTACCTCCTTCTTTAGCCAACGTTTCGGACAGCGTTACAGTGTCCATCATCAGGGCAGATGAGCAAATGATATTGGTGAAAGTGTTTGCTTATGTATGTCGAAGCGATAACGTGCTGCCAGCTCCTTTTCCCTAAGAGCTGGTGTTAGAAAAAATTTCAGCATGGTTTTTTGTGTTTTGCTTTGGTGTAGCCGTCAATTACTGAATACCAAGAACTATTGAGCTTAGCTCCGTCGTCTCTATTAATGTTTATGGGGTTTTTATGGATTTCAATTGCCTCCGTAATTAGGCGTGCTCTGTAAGTTTTGGGTCTTCCCAGGACTTCAGGAACAAATCTAACAAAACTACCGCCAACTTTTAGGTGTAGCATTGTAACTGCTTGGAATATAAATTTTGTAATCCTTTTTAACTTATTTTTATAAACGTGCATAATAGCGAGTTCTATTCATTATTTACAAGCTTGTCTCATAATAAGAATAAGTTTATAGGTGTTGGCAAGTAGTCACATTTAAAAGAAGAGACATTTACGTTCAACTGGTTAACATTTTAAGAACTATGCCGTGCGATACGCTAATAAAGCATTCGTAAACAACGCTTTAGGCAGTGTGGATTTGATTTTTATACAAATCTAAAGTTTTATTGCGATCTTGATGAAATTTTGCACACTTGATCTTCAAAACAAGCGGAAGGTTGCTGTCGGAGTTCGAAAAACTCTGAAAATATTCTAAGAATGTGTGAATACGGATGAAAAAGTTGTTTTATCAACAGCCCGCCCCCCCCGCAAACGAGCAGCGTAGTAAAATACAACGTACTGTCACTATGGTTGTCCTTTCTACACATATGTTATTCTACATTTTATTTCGATTTACCAATTTCGGGTAGCCAAAAGCCTTGAATAATTATATTTATTTAAATTATAAATGATTTTTGTGTTTCTATGAATAGAAAGAAACTCCATTGGATCTGTTTTATGCTCGAGAATGATTTTTGCATCCCTCAAAAGAACAGGAAAGCATTTTTTCACAAAAAAAGAGCTCGGAGCGACAGCTGGTGACAGCTCGTGACATCGCACATAAGCTTGTTCGACAAACAAACTTATGTGCGATACTAAATGCAGTAAATCTCAAATAAGTCCACTGGACCTATTTCGGTGCAACCATGCGCATTGTCTTAGTAACCTATATTTTCTTTCAATTCATCTAAGGTGTGATCTAATACTGAAATTTTAATAAGATGTCACATTTTTAACAAACAACAGCATAATTTTGAAGGAAAACAAAAAATTTATCCAACATTGTAAAACACAATGTGACCTATTTCGTTATGCAATCATTTTTATACAAACATTTTAAGCAAATATCTGCCGAAACACAAGCATTTAACATTATTTACTGCTAGACAAGTCCAAGGTGAGTTGGTACTTCAAAATCTCACACCCATGAGGTAAGTGTTTACAAAGTGTGATAGTAAATCATTTCACACAATAAAAAGGAACAAAGATGATGTTCTGCGAGTACACAGGTCCTTGCAAATGATGAGACCTCTTAGGTTAGTCTGACACTTTTAGAAGGAGCTATTTAATTAATATAGTATGTTGTTTGAGTTTGAAATTTGCACATCAAGGTGGACCACTAAAAAAAACAAGAAATACCAGATTGAGAGGTTTTTATGGTTTTGATTACTTCAATTGCTCTAGAAGGATTCTGCCTTCTTACAGGAATAGGATTATATGATAGCCTCGATGTGAAAGAGAATAAATTATGAAACTTTCACCATTTCAGATTGGGTGCTGATAATATTTAACTCAAAGCAGTCTAACATTGAAAAAAAAAACCTAACCTCAAAGCGGTCATTTGTTCAAAATGATCACCACAGTGGCAAGTCATCACACCTTTGAAAACTGATAACACTTTGAAAAGAAAACGAAAATGATATAAATAATAAATAAATAAAATTTTGAATGTGAAATAAATAGATTACGTTAGGTTTGGTTGTGGGCTATTTTTTTTATTTTCATCACTTTCCAAAGATGTGTTGATTTGCCACTGGGTTGAGTTGTCACGGAACCGAAGCTAAAATAAACTGTGAAAACGCACAATCTAACATCGAAGCGGTCACTTAATCAAAATAACAGAATAGTTGTGAAGCTAAATGATCAAACTGTGAGAAGGAACAATCAAATATCAAAGTGGTCACACAGTGAATTTATCAAACATCAAAGTGGCCGCACAGAGAACCACATCAAAGTGGTCACACAGTGAATTTATCAAACATCAAAGTGGCCGCGCAGAGAACCACATCAAAGTGGTCACACAGTGAATTTATCAAACATCAAAGTGGCCGCACAGAGAACCACATCAAAGTGGTCACACAGTGAATTTATCAAACATCAAAGTGGCCGCGCAGAGAACCACATCAAAGTGGTCACACAGTGAATTTATCAAACATCGAAGTGGCCGCACAGAGAACCAACCAAACATCAAAGTGGTCCCACAGTGAATTTATCAAACATCAAAGTGGCCGCACAGAGAACCAATCAAACATCAAAGTGGCCGCACAGAGAACCAATCAAACATCAAAGTGGTCACACAGTAAATCAATAAAACATCAAAGTGACCACACATTGATTGAATCAATAAATCATCAAAATGGCCATACAGTGAATCAATTAAACATCAAAGCGGCCACACAGTGAATCAATAAAACATCAAAGTGGCCATACAGTGAATCAATCAAACATCAAAGTGGATACACAGTGAATCTATCAAGGTGGCCTCACAGTGAACCTATCAAACATTAAATAGATTCCACCGTGAAACCAGCCAAATACAAGAATCACACTGATCGCATCATGAAAATAAAATGAAACATCAAAATGGTCAGTTGTCACACAGTCATTAATTTCAATGGTAACCGGATAAAACAGAACATTGACAAAAGTGAAAAAACAGAAGTGACAAAAATAGAACAGTGACAAAAAAGAACAATGACAAAATAGAACAGTGACTAAAAAAACAGTGACAAAACAGAACAATGATAAAACAGAACATGATAAAATTTTGTTTGTTATTCTTCTTCACTTTTGTTCAGCGTTCTATTCTGTTTAATTTCCGTTTTGTCATGGAACAAATTTCAACCAAAATAAGTAACACAAAGTTGTTTTTCTTACCCTTTCCCTCCCCTTGCACTCCGTATCAGAGTCCGAGTCCGAATCCGATTCAGGTTCCTTCTCCTTCTTCCTGCGCTCGTCCTTCTCAGCCGTCTTGCTGTAGTGACGGCGCAGAATCGAGTAGTTCGCGGGGGCGCTCGTTGACAGTCCCTTTTCGCTGCCGCTGCTTGCGCTGTTGCGGCGGAGCATGGTCATGTCGATGGGGCACGAGTCGCCCGTGCAGCGCCGGGTGTTGGTGGGGAAGCTTTGCTAAAAAAAATAATTTAAAATTGGTAAAAAAAATTACTAACAGGGGCAAAAACAGATGACCAAATAGCAGAGCTATGGCATTGGAGGGCAGCGTAATTCATTTTTAAATTTTAATAGGTACCAAAAAACTTCAGATGGATATATTATCAAGCATTGGACAAGCATCATTCGTGTCTGTGTATTATGCACGGTGTCCGGAAACTCGTAGCACAAGCGGGAAACCGGCGATCTAAATAACAAATGGGAGCCGATTTTGTGGTATAATTTTTGATTTTTGAGTCTTAGTTTTAAAGCAAATCGAGTCGGAAGATGGAAATTTTTTGGTCAAGTTTTTGTGTCTCCCTTACTATCATGGTTAGAAAAATTATCTAAACCAGTGATTCCCAAAGTGGTCAAGGTGGACCCCTAGGGGTCCCGACGGGTACGGGAGACTCGACGGGGGTCCACGTAGGCGCTATAAAGAAATGGGGGTTCACAAGTTGTAAGTGGGCGTCCACGAACTGGTTTCGAATGAGACCCATCCCGTGCCCCATATCAATATCCCATCCCAGCCCCGTCTCATCCCATTACGTCCCCTTAATAACAGAGCGACTGGCGTACAGCGCACGTTGTTGTACCGGTTATGCATGAGATCTTAAAACGCCCAGCTAGGCAAGAGGGGGGGGGGGGGGGGCGTAATGGGATATGGGTATACTATACTGGGATAGGAACGGTGACCGGACAACTCGGAATGAAACCAACTCAGAACCATATCAGATAAGTCATTTAGAGTGATAAAAAATATATATTAAAGATAGGTTGCGTTAGGTTAGGGTTATCGGCTAATTTAAAATTATTTTTATAGCTATTATTGTAGCTTTTAAATGACTTTTCAATGAGGTGTTGAGTTGAATTTATTCTCAGTTGGCATGGAACCAATAGGAACATACCCCCGTCCCATACCCCATAACGCCCCGTCCGATAGATATAATCTCGAATACTGGTCCATTTTGCCCCCGTTTGAAAATACCAGCAGGGGGTCCACCGTGACCAGTAAAATTTTGAAAGTGGTCTACGAGAAAAAAAGTTTGGGAACCTCTGATCTAAACGGTGTTAAAAAGAGAAAACACCACGCTCTCTATTTTAACCTAAAAGTTACGATAATTGCCTAATAATAGATGTGTTTTTATTTATTTTCGTTATCAGTAATTTTAGTTAGAAAAACTTAAGGTGAGCTATTTCAAAACTTACTTATGTTTGAATTAAAAACTTTTTTTATTTCAAAAATTCTATATGTATATTTCGAATTATAAAATTTGAAAGCGTATTTCATCACCTTCCAAAAACAATTTTTAATTTTTGGATGCGTTCAGAAATATCCCATTTATTTGGATTTTATTGCAAAGCGGAAATATTTTGACCTTCCGAAAAATAGGCCTGAGGGGCTAAAGCCAAGCAGCCAAAATGAAATAAAATAACTACCTAATAATATAATTCTAGTAGAAAATTTAGTTTGAAAAGTTTTAATTTTTTTTTGTATATATTTATTATTGTCGACTTGTATTTTTCGATACGCTAATCTGTTGGTTGAACTTAGAAGATATATTTCAAACAATTTAATAAAAATCTGGAATATTCTCATTTGTTCCAGTTATAAGCAGAAACAAGATTGTTTATTATTATAATAAGCAAACAAGATAGTTGGTTGAACTTAGAAGATATATTTCAAACAATTTAATAAAAATCTGGAATATTCTCATTTGTTCCAGTTATAAGCAGAAACAAGATTGTTTATTATTATAATAAGCAAACAAGATAAGAAATTTAGTTGATATTTTATTCAAATGGGGATGTGCTGTATATTATCTTTACAAACAAGCAACTATGAATATAACTTAACAAAACCATCACGCCGTATCCCCCGCAAGGACATACAGAGAGGATAGACCGCCACACAATTCTGTCCTGGCACACACTCCATGCCTCCAATCATACATTGTCTCACACGATAATAGACGAGAGGAAAATATTTAACGTAGTACGGTAACGTAAAGCTACGGTATATTGCGAAAATAGAATTTTAACGGTAGGTAAGGCGGGAAAACTTCGAAGATTGTTGCGAAAATTAATAATCATATTAAATTCGTAAACCAAGCTATTTGTTTCGCTACGTTTGGTGACTTAGCAGGGGCGCCCGCGCACTGAGTTCGCGGGGTGAGGTTTGTCTAGGTCTTGACGGCGGAAGCGTTTGCCCAACTACTGCATGGCGGGCCGGATTGGGAGAGACCGGTTAACGGAGACCTTTTGATCTCTCCAGCCGGACTCTCTCGATCCATTCCCTTGCACCGCGGTGAGAGGAACGGATTAAAACGTCGGCCCTAAGGGAAATTGTTCTCCTCAGGGCCTCCTGTGTGGAGCTAATGTAAAAAAAAGCGGCCTTGTCGTTCAGTACATAACATTATTATTCAAACTGAAAAACGTAATCTTGATTTATGTTTAACTAGCTGACCCGGCCACGCGTTACCGTGGCTAACGAACCACAACGCCATCCTTTATCTAACCTTTTAACTCACACCGCCATCCGTTAGTTTGCGTACAAATCAAATCCACACCGCCCGCTTGCCAGTCCGCTCGTTCATACAGACACATACAGAATTCTCCTATATATATTATATATTTCAACCAATTTACATAAACAAATTATATACCTTAACCTTCCTCATAAATCACGCTATTGGTGAAAACCGCATGAAAATCCGTTCAGTAGTTTTTGAGTTTATCGCGAACAGACAGACATGGCGGAGGACTTTATTTTGTAATGTGTACAGATTTACAGTACTTTTAATAACTTTTCAAAGGGATGTTGAAGTTGCTTGATTCTGAGTTGTCATGTGACCATGTTCAAAGTGTTGCCATTTTTGACAATTTAGAACGGTTCCAAAATATCATTTCTTCTCTAATGGCAAATGTATGTTTGAAACCGCAAGTATGAAAATAATGATCGTGTAAAGAAAAAAAAATATCAAGGGTCCCGATATAGTTTCCATTTAGGGAATAGTAAGAAAAAAAACACCGTGTAAAACGCCTATAAGGGGAAAGAATTAGGAAAATCGACTACATACATGTAGACGCTAATTCAAACATTTAAATAAACGTTTCGATTGCGCATGTTGGTCTTTCACAGGAGCGATACTGATGTTATCTAATGTCATTAAATCCACTTTAACCTTACGTAAAAAAACAAAGGCGTCATTCATTAGTCATCCAAAATGACAAACGTCTAATCGAATAACAAATCATAAGTAAAATTATGTAGATAAATTTTTTGAACGAATAACTGAATAAATTATTTAGGCACGTGTGAGTTTGTTATTGGATATGCAAATACAAATACTCGCACTGAAAGGACCTGTTTTTTTATGTGAATACCGCACAGAAGTACCAACTGCTCCTGTCTGGAGCCAGTGAGACTATGGCATCCCCAATTGCGGTTATGTTGTGAGCCTTAATGTTGTTGGGATGGGAAAGAAATGGAGGAAGAGGAAGGCGGGGAAGTGCCTGGCTTTTTATATCTAGTCACCAAGCACGGCTAAAGCCATTTCAAGCAACGTTTCAATTCTGAATGGGGTCTTACACCAGGGCGATAGTCTAAGTATCTTTCACTCTGGAGCTTGTCCCAAATGTGGTATACATTATTTTTAATTAATTAATTGTGAAATAACAAGAATGTAAACTTTTTTTAAATAAATTAGTTTGTAAGACCGTAAATAAATAGACAAACTGAAATATTTTCGTCACAAAACAAGGGCGCGGATCTTTTTTAATGATTTTATTTGAACCAAAATTAAAATTTTGAAAAGTAGGTTTCCCAAATAATTTATTGATTTATTTTAGATTATATGATTTGAAATAAATGTTGTATAATACAAAAAAAATTGTTTTAAAATTTAACAAATCTGCCAACGACCTACGGTAAAATTTTATTGAACCAAAAATAAACATATTTTCTCAAAATTTAAAAAATAGCTTCAATAGATAAAAACAGAAATAATACGATCGAGGCATGTGATGTTAATAAAAATTCAGGTCTGAAAGGGAACATTAAAACAGCCATCGGGCCACGTGGAAAAAGTCCATCAGTCGACCATGCGAAAACATTCCGCCGGCCACGCCGTTGCCCACTGTGGGTTAAATCATACATTGAACGTGTGGGCCACAGTAACATACGCACACACGCACATCAACGATACAATACATTTACAATGACATAAATATGTATACCTATCAGTATCAGCAACTATCCCGAATCAAAAATAAATGACCGCCACTTGTCACTTGTAACAGGGTCAATGAGATGCCGAGTTGTTCCCTCAGTGAATAATTTACTGACCGTGAATCGAAAAGGAGACACTCTTTGTCATTTCTATCCATTACAATCATACATATTTTATACTCGCTGGTCCCCGTCCCCGGCATGCGTTGCAATGCCATTCAAAGAAATAAATTAATTCTCCCTGCATGTCCTTTCCCCTTTCACCTTCCTCGTTTCTTCCCTCTCGAACCCCACCTCCCCCGTTCCCCTTCCTCCTGCCTTTCCTCTCTGCCGCTAAAATATATGAAATACACACATTTTCATTTATACAAATTTCATAACGCCAGAGCTTACTGTTATGTATAGCCTATAAGTTATTCTGATGTATGAGCTATATTATTGTGAAGTTTCATTAAAATCCATTCAGTAGTTTTTTTGCGTGAAAGAGTAACAAACACATACATACAAACTTTCGCTTTTATAATATTAGTAAGATGGTCCCGGTCCTACCGCTAAAAGAACAGGAGTCACTTCTCTTTCTGATACATGCTTCGTTTATAAGAAAGATGGAGAGGTTTTAACGTAGCTATCAGTGAATTGCAACTATTCGGTTTTTAGGTTTAGTTATTTTTGACCAGTGGTAAGGAGTGTTGCCATCTTGGAATCTACATTTCCGCTAAAACCTATAGGAAATCCGTCAAAATTTCTTCAAACACCCGGTGTTGACCCACAGTTAAATTAATTTGTGTTGTTTCACAATTGATTCAATAAAAAATAATATTTATTACTTGCGGCATGTTCCAGAGTCGAAGATACTCTCAGTATATTATCAGCATTCAGAAATGAAACGTTGCTTGAAAAGGCTTTAGCCGTGTTTAGTGACCAGACCTGAAAAGCCAGGTACTTTCACACCTTACTCTTCCCAAACTCCTTCCTCTCCCCACTACCTTCAGCTTCACAACATAACCCAATTGGGGACGCCAGTCTCACTGGCTGTATAAGGTTGGGAACAATCGATTTGTATGGTATTAACATTTTAAAAATATAACATAATCACAGCTTCTTGCAAAAACAATTTTTAGAAGTGTCCAAGAGACTTTTTCGTTGACTTTTGCCGAGAAACCGCGAAGAAACCATCGAAAGACTGATCTAAGTCCTGTAAATAAGAACTGCGATGGGCTAGCTATGTAGAAAGAAATACAGATGCCAGAACACCAAAAATCATGTCATGACCAAGTGAGTGCCCCGTTAAAAGCCACCCACCTAGAGACACACAGAGGAAGATGGACTGACTGCGTGGAAGAGATCTTGGAAGAGATGGAAGAGAACATCAGGATGGAAAAAACGGAGGACTGAAGAAGAATGAATAGGGAATGAAATCAGAAAGAACATTATTTGTGGGGAAGACCAAATCCCACACATTCCGTTACCAAAATAACATAAACTAGAAAAAGTATTAATCCAATAAGGAAAGAAAAAAATGACGGCTATCATACTCCATGTAAAGAACGCTTCAAAATTAATGCTCGAGAAATCTAGACAATTTGGTCCTTCGAGCCGAATATTTTCAGTAATATTCTACTGTAGGTAATTAAAAAGATAAGTACTAAAAATATTGTATTCTTAGGCATAAATCGTAACCAAAAGTCAACAATGTTGTGGCATATTCTGTTTGCTATTAAATGTAATTTTTGGTAAATGTAAATATGTAGATACTTTTTGGACAGTTTAAAGATGTAAATTATAACGTGTGTCAACCCTATGAAGATGAAGCATGAATTTACAACGACTATATCATTATTTTGGGCACAATTTCTTACAGAAACTCACGTAAGACAAAAATAATAGACAGTGTTAAATATATCTACAATAAAAATATAATTAAATAACCAGCGCAGACCCATGAAAAATCATGGGATGTAATAATTGTAGGATTCGTGGAGCTAAAGGTAGAAACTCATAAAAAATATATTTGCTTCGTGATCATTGCCATTCAAAAGGCCATCATAAATTTACCTTTCGAAAGAACACCTTAAACTATAAAAATTGCGACATCTGTCAAATATTTGAACAAAAGAAATACACATTTTAAATATAGAATTATTCATTAAAATAATATTATGTCAGTAACTACTTATCGATTGTCTGAATCGTTCCCACTTCCAATTTTGAAAATCAAAGCAAATCTCAGTTTTAGAGTTCTTTGAGCACGGGTTACGCAAAGACAATGAGACACACCACCGAAATTTATTTTTAATAAATATTATATACAATAATATTACCTATATTTGCGTAAACTGGTGGAAATTCTCAATACCGCTCTGGTGGAAGACCTCCAATCATAACCGAAAGGCAGCTAGAAATGTGTTTAGAGTCACCGAAATTTATTTTTAATAAATATTATATACAAGAATATTACCTATATTTGCGTTAAACTGATGGAAATTCTCAATACCGCTCTGGTGGAAGACCTCCAATCATAACCGAAAGGCAGCTAGAAATGGCATTAGCAGTGTTTAGAGAGCAGATCTGAAAAGCTAGATACTTCCCAACCTTCCTCTTTCTCAACCGTCTTCTTGCAATTCACCCTAACAAGAGTGGAACCCCTAGAGTGGGACTATAGATGCGCAGAATTTTGAAATTTCAGTAGACACATCGAACAGGGGAATTAATAGGGTAGCGTCTGCGTGTTTGAATTTCAGAACCCGGCTTTGAGTGCACGTCTGACTCTGTGTATGTGAAATTTTTAACAAAAATACCGTTGTAATTCGGTTTCGAATTCAAGAATTCGTCAAAAAATGTCGCCACTTCCGTCAGCAGGTCGCATGGGGACGTGCCCCCCTAGGTATAAGTTCTACGATTTGTAGTATCTCTCAGGATATGGAAACATTGACGGTAATACTCAGTTGTATCGAGCGGCTATATATTACATATGACGTCAATGCCTGTCCAGGTTACTTTGGCCCGGTGACTAGCTATCACTGGACGACAGTGGATCAGAGGAACGAGCTAAATTTGAAACCAGTTCCTATGGGATTTATAAAATGGTCACCAACACCAACTGGGCGAAGCCAAACCAAAAGCCGCCCGCAGGGCTTAGCAGCAAAAAAATGCGGAGCGGTTTTTTAACTGCTAGTATTATAAAATTAGATCAAAAACCGACGCTAATCAAGTACGTCAATGGTTTATCAGCAACAAACAATATTATGAATAATAATAAATTGTTTACTAATAGAAGGATGCATGGCACGATCAAGTCTATTCAGTAAAATCTAATTATACCGTCAATAGTTTTCAATCCACATCAGAAATGTACGGTGACATATTATAATAACAGATAACAGTGTTTAATGTCAACAATGATAAGAGAGTTCGGTGTTGTTTTTGGAGTTATAATACATCTTAGGCAATGGGTAAGGTAGCAATAATCAGTCATGTAATCTTCTACGTAATATAAAATCTATTTTTGTGATGATAACAGGGTGTTTGGTATTTTTTGATATACCTTTAAATTTTTTTCCATGTTATTATGTACGTCTGGCAATTATGCAAAATAAACTCATAGAGCGAGTAGATGAAATTTTGGTCTCCGGTGACATTTGTATGTCTTTTTTCATCTTCAAAATCAAACTTTTTTTTTTCACATGTCGACGCTAGTCACTCAGCCGAGTAACTGCACAATCCTTTACCCCGCTCTTAACTGTCCAATAGTCGGATTTTTTTTTTAAATGTCACCGGAGACCAAAATTTCATTTACATTTTTTACTCCGAATAATGTCAGGAATCACTGGTCAAGGTACGTTTTGACATCGAATAGTATTAATACGTCTACGTGGTTGAATTTCAGAATCCAGTTAGTGCGTGTTGACGCCACGCCGTACGCGTTGAGCCACAAATAACATATGTGTGCGTAGAATTTCAAACAAAGCTACCGCAGTAATTCGGTTTTGAATTCAAGAATTCGTCACAAGATGTCGCCACTTTCGTCAGCGGGTCGGATGGGAACGTGTCCCCTCTAGGTATAAGTGCTACGAATTTGTTAGTATGTAGTTATGTAGTGTCTCTCCGGAATGGAAAGATTGACGGTAATACATTTAGATAGTTTATTTAAACACCTAACAGGTAAACACAAACCGAAGAATTTTTTGATTTTATGTATTATTAGCAACGTATTTAGATGATTTTTGTGGAGCGATTTTTGACGTGCGGACTTGAGCACTTCATTTAGATAAACTACATGGTTGTATCAAGCGGCTATATATTACATATGACGTCATTGCCCGTCTCGGTTACTTTGTACCGGTAACTATCACTCGATGACATCCGAGGAACAGGCTATTTTTGAAACCAGTTCCTATTGGATTTATAAAATGGTCATCAACACTAACTGGGCGCATCCAAACCAAAAGCCGTCCGCAGGGCCTAGTACATATACCCCAATTTCCAAATTTTAATAATACGTGTCGACACGTCTTGCTTTCTTGAAAAGTTACTTCTTATCGGAATTAAAGTCCTCCAAAAATCGTTAAAATTGTCTGGTTTGAACGCCATCAACAGAGGTTCAGTGCACAAACTAGACAATGTATTAAAAAAAATCAAAACGTACAGACGTAGAATATTTTCTTCCAACACATTTGGCCCAGTTTTGTAAGAGAAAAATGGGTAATACATAACCTCAATTTTGACGATTTTATTTAGGTTTTATCAGTCTGAGGTGCAGTATTAGCGGGGGTAACAGCGACAGTGACAGCAACAGTTTGGTAAAATTCCTATTATTTAAATTTCTCGGCGCTCGTGTTTTTCTTAACATCCTGTACTATTAATTCGTTCACAATATTATTGCTAGATGCGAATTGACCTCCTTTGTTCAAAAGGACTCCGGCGCGCGGCGGTGCCTAATCGGTGCGAGCATGACGGAATAATATGTAAATAGATCCATATGGTGCCGCACCATATGGATCTGCAATCCGCTGTATGAGCGTTCCACATGGAAGGAGTACAAAATAAAAACATCGATCGTGACATAAAAGAAAATAAATTTTGATGCGTTTTATTTTCAACACGAACAGCATGCAAGGGACGGGTACTAATGTACCTTAACCGTCATCACATTTCAACCCAACCTGCTCCAGCATCATATCTTGTTGTTTATCAGCTACGGAAAACTTAAAACACTTTTTTAGTATGTTCCTAATTCTGTTGAACGTCACTCTCCATGTTTATCATAAACTAGCTGGTACCCGGCATGCGTTGCAATGCCATTCAAATAAATAAATTGATTCTCCCTGCATGTCCTTTCCCATTCGTCCCCGTTCCCTTCCACCTTCCCCGCCTTCCCCCTCCCTCGTCTCTTTCATCTCCGCGAGCCCCACCTCCCCCGTTCCCCTTCCCCCTGCCTTTCCTCCCTGCCGCTAAAATATATGAAATACACACATTTTCATTTATACAAATTTCATAACGCCAGAGCTTACCATTATCTTTAGCCTACATATATGTTATTCTGATGTATGAGCTATATTATTGCAAGGTTTCATCAAAATCCATTCAGTAGTTTTTGCGTGAAAAGAGTAACAAACACACATACATCCATACAAACTTTCGCGTTTATAATATTAGTAAGATTGTAAGTCGAGAAATCTACGCGTCAATTGATAAAATATAAATATTTTTGTCTTTTGCGGCGTAACGAAATGAGTTTCATTGCAGTCTAAAATAGCATATATTATTTTACTGCCCTGTGTATCGGAAAATTATGTTAATGTTATATTTATTTTAATAAATAGATTCTACAAAATAAATATAAAATTAAACTTCTTACGTTCCATTTACATATCTGCATACAAATTTGCAATAAATCTATTTATTACGTGTTAGAACTTGCAAGAAGTAGTAGTTGCAAGAACCCCGGTCATATTCGAAATTGTTGTAAATTGAGTTGTTTGATCATTCATCTAGAAGAAGCAAAAAAAACAAGAAGAGATAAAAAGAAGCAATAAGATCCAAGAAGAGGCGAGAAGAGCCAAGAAGAGACAAGAATAGGTTTAGTAGCAAAAACCCTCGTCACATTCGAAATTGTCAAAAAAATTAACAATCAGTGACATTTGGAATTTTTGGAAGGTTCGCTAGATCCAAAACTGCCTTTTTAACTACCGATTCTCGACCTGACGGTGTTTTATCAATTTTAAATTCAGTTGTTTGATAACTCACCTAGAAGAAGCAAGAAGAGACAAGAAGAGACAAGAAGAGACAGGAAGAGACAGGAAGAGACAAGAAGAGATAAGAAGAAGTAAGAAGAGGCAACAAGAAGCAAAAAGAGACAAGAATATCCAAGAAGATCCAAGAAGAGGCAATAAGAAGCAAAAAGAGGCAATAAGATTCCAAGAAGAGGCAAGAAGAAACAAGAGGCAAAAAACGAGAAGAGGCAAGAAAAGCCAATAACAGACAACAAGATTTAAAAAGAGCCGAGAAGAGACAAGAAGATCCAATAATAGACAGGATTTAAAAAGAGCCCAGAAGGGGCAAGAAGAAGGAAGACATAATGATCAATTATTTCATTCTTGCCCATCCTAAATTCCAATATTGGCTTATTAGGTTGCCATGTTTAGCGGTTGATTAAACTCCAACCTCATTCCTACCATGACAGCACATAATCCGAGTCCTAACAAACCAGTGTCCCACCGATCGCTCCAGGAAAGAAGTGCTCCTGGCTGGGGTGGTACAATCGCATCCTAAGGAACACCACCATTCTTTAGCAGTGTGTTGAGCAGGTAGTAATCGCTAGGTACTTCCAAACCTTTATCTTCCTCACATCCTTCCCTTTCCCACCCCGCTCAGCCTCAAAACATACCTACCCCGATTGGAGAGGTATGTAAGTATACCTACCTATTGCAAATTGCACCACGCAGCAGCTGTTCTGAAAACAATGCAGTTCCCACCTTTAACTTCCTGTAAATAAAACGATAACTCTTTCTGCTGAATATCAAATGACCGTAAACACAAGGGTCTAATTTCAAGGTTAACCCAACATCCATACAAAACACTCCCATACTTGGAACACTGTTTACAAACAACCCTATTTTTAGCATAACCTTGGGACGAAGGGCAACTCAAAAATCCCACCACAAACCTAACTTCAACTTCCGAAAAGACCAAACTGTGCCTTGTTCACGGAAGGTAAAATAATCACGATTGTTTAATTTCACCTTACAGGAATTGCGTTCCGAAACTGCATTACTATTGCGTTCAAAACATTGGTACACAAAAATACGAAATTGAAGGTGAAAATAAAGGCAATCCTCAAAAGGGGATAGGGTATTTCAAGGTAGCATTTATAAGCACATCCTTATAAAAGCTAGCTTTTTGTTCGTGGTTGCAACTTCTCCAAAACTTCGCATTTTCAAGTTTGATTAATGCAGGAGTTTTGAAGGTCGAAATTAAAGGTGTTTTAAAAAGGAATAGGGCATCTTAATGTAGTGCTGTAAGCAGACGGGTATTAAAATCGGGAGTTTTTTGTGCGTGGTTGCAACTTGCCTGAAACTTTGCACTTTTCCAGTCCGATTGATGCAGGAGTTTTTTAAGGTCAATTCGTGGCAACAGAAAGGTAAGGAAAGCGAGGTTATTTTTAGAAAGGGTTGAACCAAAGCATGCAGTAGAATTCGATTCACTTATTGATGATTATATTTTTTTTACTCGGTGGTACAGAAGTTGTATAAAATAGGATATGTTCAGGAAGCGCCCCAGACGCATTGTTGCCAAACTCCCCAAGGTTAAAATTGTTATGAAATGTTCGTAGGAGTTGGTTTGGTACATATTTACTTGGATCTCCCCTTTTATTAGCGAATTGCACTCTGTAATGCAAGTATAGGGGAAGGAAGGAAGCGAAGTTGCCAGGTTTACTCGAACGTTTTCTGTCTAGGGGTGACATTGAATAGGTACCTACTTTCAGAAACGCAGGGGAAACTTTAACCTTGAAAATATATTTAGAATTTATTTCCGGCTCGCTACAGGAAGGAACCTTGAACTTTATTCTGTCGTAAAATACAGGGTGTAACAGAACTTACCCCAAGGATTTTAATCAGCGATTCCTGAGCATATTAGGAGGGAAAATGTAAATTTTAGTAATCTTGCTGTCCGTTGATATTTTTAAATTAAAAATAATAAAAAAAAAATTCATCACTCGTCGCAACTGAGTAGTTGGTATAGCCTAACTGGATACGTGAAAAGCACACCGTCTCGGTCCAGCAGCACGGTAACACACGTTGCGCAAAAAGGGGCGCAATGAAAAAATAAAGATCGTTTTTCAATAATAAAAAATAATAATTTTCTTAATATATAGGAGAGGCGCACGAGAGAAACTTTTTAGTTGGAAGACATTTCGGTATAGCTTTCCATCTGTTTCCAAGTGTTCATAGACAATAAAACTTTTCTAAACTTTAGTTATATAATTCATCAAGGGTATCTTTATGCATTTATGTGCATCTATATATATAAAACTCTGTATGTGAGTTGTCTATGCATTGCTTTATAGGAAATGTTTGAAACTTTCAAAATACCTTTTTTCCACCCTCGCGACAATACATCTGATTTTTTCCAACCACATGACAATACATATGATTTTTCAAGGTTTCCAAAAACTCTTACGAAACTGTCAAAAATGTCACAACTTGAGAATGACATTTTGCAAACCATCGATTGTAAAATCAAAATTCAATGTTCGAATAAACTCATTAAATTAATGAATTTAATCGAAGTACTCACTTCGGTCGGTACTAACCAAAATTGAATACTTTAAATGTAAAATCATATTTATTTTATATAGGTACCTATGTTAGGTACCAAATTTGATTGATTGTTCTTATAATATAAAAAAAAATAATGTTTGTAATTAATATATGGTTTGTAAGTGTTTTTTTTATTTTTAGTTTTTTATTTTCTCATATAATGTAACATTTAATTGTTGATTTTATAATAATATATGTATGGTATAATATTTGTATTTTTTGGTTAGCTGGAAGAAATAGAATGTATCTACAAGCTACACCTTTTGTACTTGTATTTTTGTGCAATAAATGGTTTTTGAATTTGTGAATTTATGATAAATGTAAATTTGTAAAAAAAATTGCAAAAGATGGCACGCGAGCAGTTTGAAAATCTGAATATAAGGGACTGAATAATATATTGAACGCGGGAGAGGGGAGGGGATTGCGGGAGGTGGGTTCGCGGGAGTGGGAAGGCGGGGAAGGTGGAGGGGAACGTGTGAGGGGAAGAGGACATGGGAGGGGAAGTGGATGAGGAAGGGGAACGAATGGGAAAAGACACACAGGGAGAAACAATTTCTTTATTAGTGGCATTGCAACGCATGCCAGGAACTCGCTAGTATTATAATAACAATGATTTTTTTACAGAATGTTTGTAATTGAGTGAGAACATTCCAATTATAAAACCATAGTCAAACCTTACAAGAACATGAATTTTGCAAATAAAAGAAAAAGTATTTTAAAAAAAACAGAACAAATACAAGAAATTAGTATTATTTCAATGTATCCATCGATTAAATATCTAACAGTATACCTAAAGCCTATAGATTGGTAGTGCTGAATTACATAACGCCGATTCGTGTTTTGTTTGTTTCTATCAGTTATCTGAGTAACTCGCGATAATAACATATTATCTCAATAATAAGGTTTTAATGTGTGTGTGTGGCCTCATTTTGGTAGCATCAAAATATGCCTACCACGTGTGGGTGTCACGTGTGATTACTCGGGGCTGTGCGTGGAATTTATGTATATAGTTTTCAAAATCGCAAAGTAATTTAAGTTCATGTAAAATGACAACTTTAACTTTAGACTTTTTAAACTAGAGCAAAGAATGGAATGGTGACCCCACCACAGTTTGCCTTAAGAAAACAGTCGAAAAACTATCGTTTGTTTCTGGAGCAGTAAAAACTCTCGAATGGTGAGGGTTATTATTTTATTTTTCAACCTAAGCCCAAAAGTATATACAAACTGGCTGAACCGTCCACGCGTTGTTGTGGCTAACGAAACACAATGCCATCTTCTGGATGGTTACCCAACCTTTTAACTCACACCCTCATATGTTAATTTGCATACAAATCAAATCCACACCGCCCGCTTGCCAGCCCGCTCGTCCACCACATACAGACATTCTCCTTTAATTATATATTTCAACCAATTTACGCAAAACACTGACAAATATACCTAAACCTTCCTCATGAATCACTATCTATTGGTGAAAACCGCATGAAAATCCGTTCAGTAGTTTTTGAGTTTATCGCGAACAGACAGACAGACAGACGCGGCGGAGGACTTAAATTTATAATATGTAGAGATTAACTCAGTTGAAGTTAATTTCAGTAAGATACAAAAAGTATTTATATTTTTTTATTATAAATTTGTTTACACCATGAAGCAAGGCTAAGAAGATCTAAAAATAAATTGTTGAAATATAGTTCAAAATAATAATACTAGTAAACAATCGTATTTTATAGGCAACCTTCATTCCGTAGTAACGGGTATAGATATTTCTGTCTACGTGCCGAAGCACACGTGGATATTTAGTATACTATACCTACTTCACCAATGCTACGTGCAAGTTGAAGTTGGTGGGTTGGTACACGTGGGCAACCGTTACGGAGAAAAATGCATTTAAAAAACGAACGGTATCTCGATGCCAGGCGAATTCACATTCGATAAAGGAGATATAATTATACACGGTTCAAAATTGAATGTAAATTACACGTGTAATTTAAACTTAATGCGTGCAGGTTGAAATGCAGTATGTTATGAATGTCGGAGAAATTTTTTGTTGCATTTTTATTTTGATGGATGGGTATGGGTGCACCTTTTGAATGTTATTTCTTGGGTACCGTAAAAGAGAACTTCTCGAAGCCAGTGGGCAGGTGGGGATTGTGGAACAAATCATTTTGTGAATGTTTTGGGGGTAAGGGAAATAGGGAGCGAAGGGTTGGTAAGTACCTCGAAGTACAATAGTAGATCGATGAAAAGTAGCGTAGATTGATTTGGATCAGAAATATTGCTTGAAAGGAATTTCTCGAGAGGATGTATAGATGTACAGGGTGTTGGGACGTGCTTGTCTCACTTTAACCAGTGATTGCTGACATTATTTGGAGTAAAAAATGTAAAAGAAATTTTGTCTCTGATGACATACTATATGAAGTTTTTTTTTACTAAAAACATTAGGGATTGGACATTTAGGACCGGGGTGAGAGGTTGGGCAGTTACTCGACTGAGTGACCAGTTACAACATGTGAAAGATTTTTTTTGATTGATTTGAAAAAAAATTTTTTTCAAAAGATAACAAAAAGTTGCTTTGAGATCAAATTTCATTTATATTTTTTACTCCAAATAATGTAAGGGATCACTGGTCAAGTACGCTCCTAAGGGGCCATCCATAAATTACGTCACACCTTAAGGGGGGGGGAGTAGAGAAGTGTGACAAGTGGGGGGGGGGGGCATCAGCTCTGTGACGTCACAGGTAAAAATCTAAATTATTAAAACGCTATTTATTTTTAGATGTAAAATTGCGAAATATGTGACGTCACACTGGAGGAAGGGGGTCTCACAAACGTGACGATGTGTGACAGGGACGGGGGGGGGGGGTCAAAAAATCATGAAATTCGTGTGACGTAATTTATGGATGGCCCTTAACATCAAGTACGTCCTTTAACATCCTGTATATTATAAAAAAATATCTGTTTATCCATCAAGAAATTGGTTTAATGATATTTTTTTCGTGATTGAGTGAATCTTCTGTCCTTTATTTTCGTAAGTTTTGAGAGTTTATCACACAAATTTCTGAAACTTTTCACACCGCGCATCCTCGACATCTTTTAAATAATAATTATTAAAATATTCTTTTTTTTAACAGTTGTTAAATCTGAAATTTTTAATTTCTCGTCTCTTGTGATGAATACATAATAGATCTAAAGTACCTGGATCTAGATACCTGATTTGCTTTCGTCAGACCATAAAATTATTGTTACTTTAACTTTTTAATGCGTAAATTTTTGGTGTACATCATTTAACAAACTATTCTAATGAGGATATTAATTAATTGATAGATCCGGCGCTAAAAACAAACACGTAAAATTGTCTGTCGCACAACCAACACCATAACAATTTGGGAGGTGGGTATGAGTGTCGCTGCCCCCGAAACCAATCATTGGATAACAAATACCTTTGCCATAGGTCATCTCACATAAAGTACATAGGAGAATCAAGTTGCTACATTGTGAAAGAATGTATCAAATTCCTATTCCGCGCCGGGTGTGTTTACATTTTTATCAGCGCGCAACAAACAAGCAGCCTCAACTTGCATCATTACACATCGAGCACACGCTACCTACTAACTATCCTACCTGCCTGAATGGTGTATAGTGCGGTATTATCCATGGTATGCAGTATGCACTCACCCACCTTCCTCTATAAATAGCCGGATAAACAATGTAAATATGAATAGCATTGAAAGTAACCGCAAACCACGCAGCAGACGTAAACACTGCAAATAGTCAACAAAACGTGATTCACGGAAATAGCACTACTGCCAGTAGTTGTAGTCAAGTTGTAGTATTGTTAGAATTTATGGTAATTATTTATAGGAAGTGACCTATTGCACTTTATTTATGTTTATTATTGGAAGGATCATGCCCGGCGTTACCAGGGAATCTAAATAATGATTTTAGGATTTTTTCTGACAGGTTTTGAAAAACTTTTTTTACTGCAATCTTCTAATCTTAATATATATTCAAAGATCCAATCATGTCTGATTACGTCTAAGAGGGATCGAAATGAAAATCTAGTCTCCTTCAACGGAAGCAATCTTCCGAACAGACCTACCATTGATATGCTTGGTGTAACTATAAGTGACCAGCTCAGGTATGGGGGCTCCATCGAAGCCAGAGTAAAGTTAGCTTCTCAAAAACTGGGCGTACTGTACAGGGCCCGCAGATACTTTAATAGTACACAACTGCTTACCCTGTACAAATCGCAAGTGCGCCCCACGGTTGAATTTGGCAGCCACCTCTGGTCTGGAGCTCCAAAATACTTGAAAAATACCCTCGACTCTGTGCAGAAACGGGCGGTCCGTTTGATAGATTCTCCCATCTTAACGAACGGGTTGCAATCTTTAGAGCACAGGCGTCGGGTGGGAATGCTATCCATGTTCTACCGGTATTTCAATGGAAGATGCTCTGAGGAACTAGCGTCATTGATCCCTTCGGCACCGGTGCGTAGTCGGGAGACACGCCAAACGCGCGCCCAACATATGTACACGGTTGACATTTGTCACATGAGAACGGGTCGTTTTTTCGACTCATTCTTAAGTTCAACAGCTCGGCTATGGAACGATTTGCCGGCATCTGTGTTTCCTCCCTCCTACAACATGGGTCTCTTCAAGACCAATGTTCATTCCTTCCTCTCCTCAAAAAGACCCTCCACACAGCATCCCAGATGACATAGGCCCTGAGGGGAATTATTTTCCTCAGGGCCTCCTGTGTGGAGTTAATGTAAAAAAAAAAAATATATATATATATATATATATATATATATATATATATATATTTCTTCTGTCCGTGTGTATATCACCGAACTCCTCCTAAACGGCTGGACCGATTTTGATGAATTTTTTTGTGTGGGTTCAAGGGGAGTCGAGAATGGTTTAGATTCACAATTTGGTCAACTGGAAAATGTTCTTTTAATTAATTTTTTATTTCTAAGGAGTTGTTGATTTTGGAATGTTTTACATTGGATCCGGCAGACTGCGCTACCATCGCAGTATCGAATATTCAATATTATTCTATTTTAATTTTAGTTTGTCCCGACAGTTGTGTACAGGACAACGTCTGTCGGGTCCGCTATAAATAAATAAAATAAATTGTGGAACATTCCAGAACACTCTCGAATGTTGTCCTGAGCGAAGCCGGGTAACCCAGCTAGTTATACAATAAAACTAAAACCGAAAAGGGATTATTAAGTAGGATATTTGAACTTTAACGCAGCTTTTAAAGGCCTGATACTTTATTTTTTCTAGGATATAAAAAGATTAAAAAAAAAATTATAGATTATTTCAAAGGCAAATTTGTTTTCTAATTTTCAAACCAAAAACACATGATTTTATATCACTTAGTTGTGCATCGCCTTAAAATCAGACAAAGTCAGTTGGTAATTACTAGTTACTCATAAAAACGCACGTCGCCGGTCGCCAGCTTTGCATACAGTATCGCCCTTGGGGAATGGCCTACTAACGAAATACTAATAAATAATATTAATCCATGTGCATTCAAAACAACAATAACAGTGAACACAACAACTCACAGACGATAAGGAAACCTTGGGCCGTAACCTCGTTACGTAGCGTACGGATTGATTTGCAGACTCTAAATACCACATAGTGATTGCAAATATATTTCGACGGTCGAAATTGTGACTCAGAAATAAAATTACATAAATCGAATGATGTTTCGAATTAATCTCTCGATTAACCATTAGATGAATTTTTTTTAATGTGTACATTTTTTTTTGAGAAAGACAAACATTCCCGGGTTACAACATGGGTCCCAACCCAACAATGTTTGAAAATCTCCTACTACCACTACGCTAAGCGGAAAATGTTGCTTGTGTCGTGATAGCCGCATGCGACTCTTCGCATAGGCATCTGCGGCTCTTCAGACATCAATTGCAATTTCACCTTTACTCAACCAGCCTTATGAGACGAAGGCGCCGAACGGGTATTTTTTGAATTCCGTACACAAAACTGGTTTTAATTTAATAAGGAATCTAGTAAGAATGTAGATAACACAATGCAATTCGTAATTATCGTTTTTACACATATTTTTACGACAGTACGATTACAACCCCCCTGCAGTAATCGACAATATATCATAAAAAAACGACCTGCATAAAAAATATGCATCTAAAACTGAATGCATTTCATTGAGCCTTTTTTTAAAACTAATTCCACAACCTAACCTTCATCTTCTAGTGCCCTGTTCGTTCAACGGGCGTTGGCTATGCAAACAGCTCTATTTGTCTCTGGTTTTTCAGCCATGATGTTCTCTTTCTTCCAGGGCCCCGACGTCCGGCAATTTTTCCCTGCATTATGAGATGCAAGATCTCCTACTTCTCTGTATATCTCATCAGTCTTTGAAGTTTTCGGATTTTTATTGTTTTAATAACTTATTTTTATTTATTCATCCGAACCATAACATCATTCATAACTCTGTCCATCAACAACCTAACCGACCTACATAATTTCGAATCGAATCATTTTTAATCATCTCGAGATAAATATTTCGATTAAGCCCATCACTATTTGGTCGAAAATAAATAATATATTTGATAACACAACTATGTTATACCTATCTACCAAACCAAGCTCAAAATTTTAATGGAATTAAGAGCCTAGTAGATATCTAAAAGTCTATAAAAAGTAGTAAATATGTTTATCTTAATCAGAACTTCTAACGAGATGTGCCTACAGGTAATCCATATTATAATTTATAATTTTTTTTTATCTTGAAATACTATGTTATAAAACCAACTAATGGGATTAACGGGTAACGTGCTTACACTATTTTTATCTATAAAGTAAATGCTATATTTGCAAATTTAAGAAAATAAAAATGCTAACTTTGTTTTGTTATCCTGAAAAATTACCATTAAAAATAGCTTTCGCTTTTAGTTAAAGAATCTAATTTTTCAGGCTCTGTCCAGTTTAAACACTTTTTTTTATATCATTGAAGAAGATAATACTAATAAATGTAAGCGAAGCGTGAAATGGAACAAGACACATAAAAATAAAAATAAATTACTTGAACCCAGAACCGATTGATTGTTTTATCGGGAAAATACGCCTTAACCAGCTCGGCCATTGGGTACTGTATTTTTTCTGTCATTTTTGTCAATTTAAAATTTTCAAAGCGATAAAAATGACAGAAAAAAAATATAGATCCCAATGGCCGAATGAATTGGTTACGGTGATCCAATAGTCCAGGAAAAAATCGAAACGAAATCCACGCCTCTTTTTTGACGGGATTTCAAAATACTTGACAAGACTTGAGAAAAAGCTTTTGGAAAGGTTGGAAAAGATATTTGAGAGTTGTTTTTTACAGGTTGATTTCGTAAAGGCCCGTAAAAACATTAACTCCTTTCTTATGCATTATTTATTGTAATAACAAGGACATTTAAAATTGATTTCACGGACGTCTATTCCCCATCGCAGACGGGGCAGAACTGATACAAAACGAGTGTGACAAGTGCATAGTTTTTTTAACGGCTTAAGGTTCAGTTTAAAAATCCAAATTCGTTGAGTTCCGGCCATCTTGATTGATGTCAAAAATAACAACGCGAAAATTAACCTAACCTTTTTATTTTTCGGTTTCTCGTTAAAAATAATATTAGATACCTCAATAAAAATTGAAATCTCTCTTACACTACAAATTGGATTGTAAAAAACTTCATTTATACAAAGCTCCATAGCTCATGACGGAATTGCTGCAGTTGTGTTAATTTTACGAAGCACAAGACATACAAAATATAAACGGATTTTCCGCTATATTGTCGTAAACGGGGTTACTTTGAATCACATTGAAATTTTTCGCTAAAATAGTTTTTTTTAAGCCCGAGTATTTTATTTTATTAAAATTTAATAATAAGATATATGAAAAATCAATATCTTATTTTTGTTATTTAAAGTATAATTGGTAGTTCAAGCTATAAATTAGTTGAGTTTTTTTGAAAAATTATGTATAGTTACTCCGATGAGGGGGTGACTTTGCATCACTATTGTATTTTATTATCTTATTAGATACCGCAAATTGATGTAATATAATGCCATAAGCAAAATATTTTAGATTATTATTAGTGCTTCTTTATGAAAAGTTCCCCCGTAAGATCCAATTAGCCCCGGTTTACGATACCATAATATTTTATTATGCTCCATTGTAATAATATTTTAATGTACCTGTAGGGTTATGTTAGTAAACAATTGCATTTTATTCAAGGTATTCTTGTTTTGTATTTTAATCGTATTCATATTTACAGCCATCAAGGTTTTAGATGACTTTATGCAATAATCTTACATATACAGTTCTCGGTATGAGATAAATTTGCTGTAGAATGAAAAAACTTGAAACAATTTAAACATTTAAAAAAATTGGATGGTTACGGTGAATCTAATGGTTGGCGCGATAGCTTAGTAGGGTTAGAGCGTTCGCAGTTCGCGGCGTACCTGGCTGCAAAAAGCCGGTCGTTTTGAAAAATGTTATTTTTCGACGGTAACTATTATAAGACTTACTCAAAGGATTCTTCAAGACTTACGCAAAGGAAGAAGTCTTCCATAATTGTGCTAGCAAAACATTTTCCGCTTATAATGATGGTGGTAGAAGAAATTCACATACTGTCAGTTTATGTTTTATTCGTAACTTGGGAATATTTGTCTATCTTGTAGAAAAAGAGAAAAACTAATAAAATTAAGTTTTTTCACTATAAAACATTTATTTTCAATTTTCGGTTAGTATTCGGCAAATTCAGAGAAATGCGTGTGTACGTGAGTGCTACCAAAAGTTGATGGAATGCAACGTCATCGACAATTAGTCTATCTGCCAAGTTTCAGCGCGATCGGATGTCAGGAAGTAGGTTAATCTCCACTTCCAAGCTTTTGCATTAATTCAAATCGAAATTAAAAGATATGTATTCAAGAAGACAAAACTAGTTCAAGTTGAAATAATTAAACAAATCATTCTTTTAGTTGTCAGATTTACACGTAAACGCCAAACTTTAATACCGATCTGACGTTGGTACAGAAATAAGGTCAGTAAAGCGGCCCTTTCTCTGTCGCACGTATGTTTTACGCATCTTTCTATTTCGCTTACGGTCATTGTAAAATCAGTAAAGTGACTATCTGCGAGAGAATGGATAGAATCAAGTTAAGGTACCTACTGTACGTATGTAGCCAATTTAAAGCGATTGCATTACTTATTCACGATAAAAATAAGAATATCATTAAAATTTAAAAGGTCAGCATAATATTGAAGTTTTTGTCAGCTGTTAAACGTTATCTGAGTCAAGTCAGCTGAACAGCCACTTGTGGTCAGCAAATAGAACAAGATTGATCAGCAAAAAATGTCAACCCTAACCCAGCATAGACTTATCTCTTTTCAAGCTAACCCAATATCTTTCAAAATAATTCTCTTTACATAAATAAATCCAGTTACCTATGTATTGGAAATATATATCAATATTCCATTGCAACTCTGGCATTTAGTGAAATATCTAATCTACTATTCTAATCTACGTTACAAGGGTATGGAACTACGTGCATGTTAAACCGTAAAAATGTTACGTTATAAATAAGAAATAGTGTTATTGTTATTTATAATTAGTAAACAGGAAAGATGGTAGGAAATAATATGTAAATAAATAAATAATAACACGGAAGGAAGATACTAATATTATTATGGAGTATAAATAGACGAACATGCATTTTGAAATGCTACCCCGTCATAATATTGAGATTCTTAGGCTAGGTTTACACTCGTAAGTTTTTTCCCGTAATTCGTTCGTGTAAGCGATTTATGGCCGAATTACCAATGTGAACGACACCAAAAGTCACTTAACGTAATTTAAAGCGAGTTACAGAACTTCTTCTTTCGGAAGTTTGACAGCTCTAATCGCGTCCACGCGAAATTCCAGCCTTCTTACAGCTTATAAAATCAGTTTGATAAGCTGAGGGACTTTCTGTAAGAAATAGTACCAAAATGCGCCGTTGCGAATTGTCAAAAATCCAAAGAAAATTGTTTTTTTGGGTTTTTTTCCCATAAAACTAGTATTTATTTCCACTTATTTGAGTTTTCCGAAAATGAGCATCCTTCTATTCAATTATCGGTCCAATCCTTTCTAATCTCAATGTTTCTGTTTTTAAAATTACGTATTTGAATAAGAAGTCTGTTGCTGTCAGCAGCCGTTAGGTGGGTAGCTGTCATTCGGATAAAATGAAAGAAATCCATTAATTTTCGCCTTTGATGGCACAAAAGTGCGTGGAGAATTGTTTAATTAAAGCCAAATTCTATTTCAGCACGTTATTTAGGCCTTTTCGCCTTTATTGACAAAATCGCGTAAATTTTACAGTAGCAGGTCGTTGTTGAAAGGAAGCCATCTTACCGCAAATGAATTTACAGATGTAAATGGTCACATGAGCAGTTACACAGTTCGAACTTCCGAAAAATTTCCGTGATCATTTATTACCACAAGTCAGATGCTTATGTACACGCTCCTGTGAGTAAGTAACCTGTAAAAATCTTACGTAATCCGTAAATTTTAATTACGAGTGTAAAGCTAGCCTTAGAATACGTCATTGTGTAATCATATTTGTTACTTATTTTACTGGAACGAGTTTCGTTGGTATCAACAATGTCTGGACCTCTGGAGACGTAAATAATACAGCCAGACAAACGCATCACGAGGTCAACAGTGTCGGTTCGTCACCGTGGAATATTGAGCTATGGCCTTCTGCACTGCACGTACGATATTGTCGATTAATTGACACAAACACAAAACACGTCATTGGTCCGTACTGGAATCGATAATGTACATAATAACGTGTATTTGATATGGTCGGGAAGGACAGACGGGAAAAAACGTCATACAAAAAGTTCAAGGAATCTTTTTATTTGAATCCACAGTCAGTTTGTTGACAAAAGATTTTATGGGTGAATCGTAAATGGACAAAGAATATAAATTATATTCCTAGATATACAAAGTACAACAACCAGGCTTCAGAACTCGTTTTATGTTGGCAGCTGGGACACAAACCCAGGAGCTGTAACACAGTGAAATCGATAACTTTACAATATCGGATCGACAGGCGTAACTTCCGATGATTTTATATCCCGATGATTTGATAACCCGAGCACGGTTTCACCGTTGCCAGCCGAACCGATATTGACAGGGAATAAATAAGAAATCGATATACGCCGAAGAACACTGAAGGTATTTTCTATGAATTGACAATTTTCAATTTGGGAGGATGGTATGGGTACTGCCGCCCCGGGAACCATTTATTGGAAACCCTTCCATAGGTTACCCCAAGTAGTTCGCTACGTTTGGTGACTTAGCAGGGCTGCCCGGGTTCATGGGGTGAGATTTGTCTAGGTCTCGATGGTGAATGCGTTTGACCGCCTACTGCGTGGCGGGCCGGTGGGACCGGTTGATGGAAACATTTTAATTCTCCAGCCGGACTCTCTCGACCCATCGCCTTGTACCGCAGTGGGTGGGATGGATTCATCCTTCCGTCACTCCTGGACACGTTGCCTCCAGATTTCCAACCACCCCTCATACCTTTTTCCTTCCCAAATTTCCTCTCCTTCCTTTACCCAAAAAACCTTCCACACAGCAACCCCAAAGATGACATAGGCCCTGAGGGGGATTATTTTACTCAGGGACTCTTATGTGGAGCTAATGTAAAAAAAAACTCCAATATGTTAAACGCCAAATAATTATATAAATTTTTTTTTTTAAATTAATAAATTGGCAACGTTGAATTCAAATACTAATCTAAATATGCATTGGCAATCCGCATTTACTTTTTGACGTCTTTCATTTACGTTCGCCTCGATACAGTTCAGCCACCCGAGTTTATGTGATTACTTTGTCCCGCAGGCTTGTTGCCTGAATATAGTCCTGTCAGATATCTCCCTTCCTTGCCACAAGCCACAAACTTGTCCAAGCAAAGATGGATTCCAATACAACTCAACAAATATCAACAGCCTATCAACATAGGCATATCAACAGCCCTTTGAAGTCATTAAAAGAGATGAAAAAAAATAGCTCGTAACCGAACCAAACTTTAGTATTTAATAGTTTTTTTTCATCACTTTTAATGACAAATGGAGAGATAAAGTGCGGCTTCGTTGAGTTGTCCAGTCATATCAAGTTCAGTTTTATGAATCGTGTTATTGACGGCTCTTCATCCAAGGAGAGGTTTGTATACTTCTTTTTAAATTAATTTTTTTAAATATAGTTAAAAACGAAGGTAAAAATAATTTTTCGATATCTTCAAAAATGACGAAGTTACGAGCTTTCAAAGTGAACATCGGTAAAATGTATTAAACTGTGTCTGGTGATGTCACCAATGCAAATCAATTCGAAAGGCAGTGCTGCAATGCTATACTGTGATGTCGTACACTTTTCGGCCGGCCGCAAATATCAACATTTGACGATCTATATCTTCGGTACAATTCTGTATTTTCCAAAAATTCTCCTCGTCCTCGCATGCTCTAATTAATATGATATGTTTGTAAATAATTATATCGGTAGCGGAAATGAGATGAGAAATGAAATGAGATGCTGTAAAGGACAATAAATCCATTTTTTTTTTACATTAACTCCACTCAGGAGGCCCTGAGGAAAATAATTTCCCTCAAGACCTATGTCATCTGAGATGCTGTGTGGAGGGTCTTTTTGAGGATAGGAAAGAATGAACATTGGTCTTGAAGAGACCCATGTTGTAGGAAGGAGGAAACACAGAGGCCGGCAAATCGTACACCGTACAAGAACGAGTCGAAAAAGCGACCCGTTCTCATGTGACCAATGTCAACCGTGTACATATGTTGGGCACGCGTTTGGCGTGTTTCCCGACTATGCACCGGTGCCGAAGGGATCAATGACGCTAGTTTCTCGGAGCATAATGAATTTGAAATGTCATTTTTCTACGTTTGTTTTCTCTTTCGATCTGCGTAGTCGAAATATTTCAAGGAAAATAAATGCGTCTTCTACAACGTGCATTTTAAAAGCATTTTTTTATGAAAAATTTAAAATAAATTAAATACTCTCATTAAATAAATTTACAAATAATGTTGAGTATTCTGAAAGATCAAATCAATGTTATTTAAAAATAAAAAGCCATAACTATAGGTCTGCAAAAACAAGAAATATGCATTAAAAAAAAATATAAATAAAATGAGAGTGTACAATTCACAGGCGGTGAAACCTTCAGAAACTTCAAAGTGAAACCTTCAGAAAACTAAAGTAGACAAGAGTGGGGAGTCTACGAAGCACGGCACAAAGAGAAGACCGATAGTCTAAGAAGCACCGCACAAAGAGGAGACCGATAATATTATATCTTTCTCTAGCAGGCTAAATCCTAAAGATGTATGTATGTCACTTTTTAGTGTGGCTATTTTTCGTTTCACCGTGTTTCAAATCACAACGGTGCTAAAGAAGTTTTCGCTTCAAAAATCGTTTCGCTCTCCTGAACAATTAAAATTTAGTCCTCTACACAATTTCAAATTTCCGTGAACGATATTCTATATTTTAATGGTTTCAAAAATTTTCAATTCTCTCCCGCAATTCTTCGTGAGGACCACTTGGCTAAGCTGCGGACCTGCATATGCATAGCACTTACCACTAATTAGCAAAAGATCGTAATAGATACAACGGATCTACATAAATTAATAAATCACTTAACTTTCACAGTTCAATTTTATGCAATAAACATGTAAGTCTTCTCAGCCCAAGTAAAAAAAATACAAATTGATTAAAAAATATTAAGAAATCATTTGTCAGCATTTCACTGTGATTGTACCGGTTTTGGAATGACGAGTACACGATCACGTATACATCATAATGAAAAGTGTCAAGTACATATTATCTGCAGTACAGATGTATTAAGTAACTACCTAGGTGATAATCATACCGCGTGGCTGTACGCACGTGCGTGTAATAGGTACCTGCACGCGGTGCGTGGAGTAACACGCGTGGCCGGAGAATTTAGGCAGCGGTCTTGCAGCAATGCATCAGGTGGAGAGTGGCAAAATTAAGACGTGACTATTTTAACGTTGCAGTGAAGAAGGTTGAACATTTGATCAATTCGCGTTAAACTGTAAGAAGAGCTACGTGCTTTTTAACGTGTTACGCCCTAGTGACCCTAGTCAGAATATTAACGTAGGTTATCGACATTTGTGGCAAATAAATTTTATTTGATTAATTTGTGTTATTTCACAATTTATTCATTTAAAATAATATATAATATATTTGCGGCACGTTCCAGAGTGGAAGATACTCTCAGTGTCGCCGTGGTGTAAGACCACCGTTCAGAATTGAATTGTTGCTTGAAATGGCTTTAGCCATGTTTGGTGACCATATCTGAATAGCCAGGCACTTCCCACCTTCCTCTTCCCCATCTCCTTCCTCTCCCCACTACCTTCAGCCTCACAACATACCCCAATCGGGGATGCCATAGTCTCACAGGCTCCAGACGGGAGCAGTTGGGACTCTTGTGCGGTATTCTTAAATAAAAAAAAAACATTTACACAGACGGCTCCGAGAAAAAAAATCCCTTATGTCATCTTTGAGGATGCTGTGTGGAGGGTCTTTTG
Source organism: Glyphotaelius pellucidus (assembly GCA_936435175.1). Classification (NCBI taxonomy): domain Eukaryota; kingdom Metazoa; phylum Arthropoda; class Insecta; order Trichoptera; family Limnephilidae; genus Glyphotaelius; species Glyphotaelius pellucidus. The sequence goes on from OW386556.1 coordinate 10,738,782, forward strand.
GGGAGAGGTAGGATATGAAGTTCCGGAAAGGAAAAATGTATGGGTGGGTAGGAATCTAAGGGTCATCAACAGGATGTGTTGTGAGGCTGAAGGTAGCGGAGAGGTGAAGGAGGTGGGGAGGAGAAGGTGGAAACGTACGTAGATATTCAGATCTGGTCATCAAACACGGCTAAATCTAGTTCTAGCAACGTTTCGTCAGGGTGATACTGAAATTATTTACCATACTGGAACGTGTCGCAAATATACCGACGGTCCCGAAGAACAATGTCGGATGTGCGATTTTGTAGTTTTGCAATAGTGTTTCGTTTCTGCATTTTTACTGTTTTTGAGATCGTTGGAAGGGACATTTCAATAAAAATTCCATTAAAAATACAGACTTTTAAATCAACAAAATAGGCCAACCAAGACAACAAATTTTTAATTTTTAACAAAACAGAAATTTTTAACAGCTATGAGGACATTGTTCTTGGGAACCGTCGATACCTTACATTATTTTTATCAAATTGTGAAATAACAGAAGTATTTGAACCCGCGACCACTAGATTCGAAGTCAAGGATCGTTACCACTCAATAGTGGAGGCCGACAAAGAAAACTAAACTCTAGAGAAGCATAACAGCATTTTTGGCTGAATTCGATAAAAGTTCTCAATTTACTATGACTTTACAACTCTACAAAAACAAAAGGTCAATTAAATCTGTAAGGTCAGAGAAGTAAAAGAATTAACCACTTTAATCCTTCAAGCTTTGATTTAATTATAATTTAACTATCCATGATTTAATTGTTGCGCGACAATAATTCTGTCACATGTAATAACTGGCCCATCTTGTCAATCATGGTTAATTTTGTTTTGTCTACGTAGACATTATTTACGTCACGAAACATGTCTAAGGACGATTAGGTAGATACTCGACTAATTGTATTATTATTTTGTACTTTGTTTAGACTACACTCATGCGTTGATGCACGACCACAAACGAGTGACTCAAATGTGTTTTATATGAATGTAGGTCGCGTAAACAACCAACAACGAGAGGTCAAAGAACTTCAAAATCAGTATGTTTTAACTTTCACTGTTTGAGCAATGAAGATATTGAATGTTACGTGTTGACTTTTGGATCTACACGTATACTGCTGGAGCTATTTGGAGACACGTATACAAAAAAAAACACGTTGCTCTGTTCAGATAGGGAATTAAAAGCACTCTGCGCATTTTTTTTATAGCAAACGACTGTATAGTGCTGTGGACACTGGCGACAATTGTTTTAATAAATTGAACTGATTTTAAATGTTTAAATGTAAATTTTAACTTTAATAAATGTTTTTAGGATAAACTATAGTGTTGCAACCATGTGGCAATATTTTTACATCTGCTCCACACAGGAGGCCTTGAAGAAAACAATTTCCTTCGGGGCTTATATGTCATCTTTGGGGATGCTGAGTGGGAGATCTTTTTTAGAGAACTTAAGTATAGGAAGTTCTGGGAGGGAAAACGCATGAGGCAACCCTCCCACTGCGGTACAAGGCGAGTCTTGCTGGAGAGATCAAAATGTCTCCCTCAACTAGTCTCTTCTGATCCGGCCTGCCACGCAGTTGATGGGCAGATGCATCCGCAGCCAAGACCCGGACAAACAACACCCTTTGAACCCCGGCACCCCTTCTAAGCCCCTTCACCAAACGCAGCGAGCCTCTTGGGGTGACCTATGGCGCCATGTTGGTTATCCAATAAATGGTTCCATACTCCCTAAACTAAACGGAGGAGCTACTTTTAAAATACATAACCTTACAATAATTTTAAAATACATCATCATAAGCGGAAAATATTACTTGTGCAATGATGAAGGAATTAGCTAGCAGGTGACTGAACCCGTGATGCCTGGGTGAGTATTGAGAACCCGACGCATTTGTCTACTAACCGGTAGATAGGTAAGAATGTAGTTATTGTAATTCATATTAAAATTTAAACGCCGTCATTGACTAAACTAGTCTGATCATAATAAATATTAATTGCTTGATTAAATTGCTTGGCTGGAATAACAGCGTGTTTATTAGATCTGCGTTTAAACAGTAAAATTAATATCAGGCATAATGAAAGAGTATTATGCTGAGCATGTGTTAACAGTTCACTTCTAACAGATGTTTCACACATTGTACGAATACCTTAGTACATTTTAATATCAAAAACCATACTTCTTGATGAAGCGTAAATAATGTGGTTAATTACAAAGCAAAAGGTACTCCAAGCAAAAAAACTGAATTGGTAGAAGACAAAACAAGACATAAAAAGCATTTTATCACTGAAAAAAAAAACACAAATAGCATTCGAAGACATGAACTAATACAGGTTTTAGGTACTACAGACAAATATTAATAAAAAAATAACTTCGAAAATACCAAAACGACGAACTGGCATAATCAAAAGGCAGTGATCTGTTTCATTCGCGTTTCTTTTTCTCGAGTTTTTCTATTTACCATGTTGAATATTGGCAGCATGACACGACACGGTGGAAAGGAAACCTGGCTAAACGATGCACACTGTGTATGATTAACCCCCCTCACAATCCTGGCACCCTGGAGACAAAAATTAGAAAAATATTAAAAAGTCGAGAAAATTTTGATAAAAGTCGAGAAAAATTTAATAAGAATATAAAAGTTTGTATAGAATTTGCTATAAGCATGAAGAGGTGAAGACAACATCGCTAATTCATAAAAAAAACATCAAATCAAACAGCAAAATAAAATAATAAAAGTCGAGAAAAATGTAATAAAATCGAGAAAATTTTAAGAATGTCCAGAAATTTTTGTAAACCTGGAAAATAAGAAAACATTAACTAACGCATATGTTATGGATTCTATGAATAAAAAACACTTTAACACTTTTTGTTATATTTATTTGTAAGTCTTTACAATTACATTGAATACATTCTTATATACTAGAGTTTTAACAGAATTAAATGTCTCTAAGTGAATGTTTCCAAACTGAAATCTAAAATGAATCTGAATCTGAAACTGAGCGTAATGTATTTTATAGCAATCTTATATTTAAATAGTGTGATAAATAAAGTTAATTAATAATAAACATGGAAATGAACAATAGACAAGAGATATGGCGACAATCATAAAGTTAACTTTGATACATATTGGTGCGACGGACAAATAATAGATAGTGAACGAAGCATAATAGGTTCAAAGGTTGTAGCAATATTAGAAAGGTACATAACACCTTCCTCGTTAAGATGAGATAATATGGCGTCCATCATTATCTCACATCAGTTCGAAGTCTTGTACTTCGTCTGAGCGTTAGGGATTCATCAGTGGACCCGGTAACGTTTTCTTCCATTTCTACGTTTGTTTCTCTTTTGTCTTTTGTTTTACAAATGTTCAAGTAATTTATTAATCTTAAACGAGAATCACCTTTAAAATGATTTTTTTTAGATATGTAACACTTATATAGTTTATATAAAATGTAAATGATTATTAAACTTAAAAATACATAGGAAAAATAGTTATTTTTTATAATTCTAATTACAATATGGTCTTCGGGGATATTTTCTAAGTCATCGTACATTTTATTTAGCTTATGGCTTGCTAAAATTAAATCATCCTTATCTAGAGTAAATATTTTTTGGTATTATTAATGGAATATTAATTTTGACATTTTGTGTTTGGTTTATATTGCAACAATTATCATCAGTTATATTGAACAAAGGAATTATTGATTTTGAAGCTGTTTGGTTAGATATATTATAATATCGGTCTTCTACATTAACAATCACTGTTGAACTAGTGTAAAGTTTGCAGTTTGGCTTTATAATTAATATTCCTGTATTCTGTAATTTAACATCGGTTGGTTCAGAATTCTTACATTTAATTGTAACCAATGTTGGTCTAGGGAGCACAAAAATCCATTTCGTTCCTTTATTTGTAGTATGCCAAATTTCGTTAATCGTATTCATAATTCTGGTTTCACAATTCGGAGGCATATGAGAAGGTTCAATTAGTAATTCTATTTCACAAATAGATCTTTCATGTAGATTATAATAAATGTTTGTGGTTTTACAAATCGCTTTATCTAAAACGGTCTGTTTACACGAATCTATATTATCAAGAGTAACATAATTTGTTTTACTCTCGGCGATAGCTAAATATTTAACATTAGGCATAATAAAAACATATAAATCGTCTTGTCTTTTCATAGGCAAGGGTATTAACTTGTATAAATTATAGCTTACATAACTACACAAGGGGTTTGATATAACAAAAATGATTCTTCTATTTACATACGCAATATCAATTTTTACCATTGACATTAAAATATTAACATTTTTTATATTTGGTGGGACAGGATAAGATACGGAATTCGGTAAATAAGGCAAGGATTTACTTATTTCTTCAATATATTGCTGAGGTGTGATAATAAATGGGTGTATTATATTATTTTTGGAAAGCAATAATGCGTTTATGATAAGTGTATATTCGTTTTGTAATTCTGTTGTGATTAAATTCAATAGGGTAAGATGTTTTTCTATTTCTTGCTTCAATTCTAAATTAAATATAACATCGCTAATGTTTGTAGTAAACGATTTTAATTTTTCGAAATTTTGATTAAATATTTCTTCATTTCTTTCAAGATTAGTTATTGTATTATTAAAATTTGTTATTGTTGTTTTCACTATTTGAGTTTGCTGTTTTAACATATTATATAAGTCTTTATCGCCTGTGTTTAGAGAATCAATTGCTTCATCATAATAAAGCGCGTCATCATTATCTAAGGTTCCAAATACAGTTTTAAATACTGTACCTACCATATCTATCCAACCACGTTTTACTCTTATTTTTGGTTGTCCTATAAATTGTTTTAGCGTCTTATCCTTTTGCTTTAATACTATTATTAGTTGATGTAAAATATTTAAATGCGGTTCGCAAGGAGAAAAACTTTTATGCATGATTTTATCGTCATTACATAATAGTTGTATATTGCTATATGTTTTATCAATTAATATTAACTTATTATCAAAATATATGTCTAAATCAATATATGTCACTACATTCCAATAACTCTCTATAAAATTAATCATATTAACGTGTTCATAGTATATCCCTGCGGATGAAGATATTTGCGTCCAGTTGAATCCATTGCCGTAAGGCAACCATGTCATCAATCTGAAACAATGGCCTTTTTTAAACGATTGAAGTGTACTTTAACATATTTTTTCTTTACTTGTATAGTACAGTTTACTTTTGAATTAATTTTAACAATTCTATAGGGGCCTTGATAATTAGGTGACAATTTTTTGGAATGATTACTTTTTGTAGTTTCGTTTCTTAAATAGACTAAATCGTTAACGTTATAAAGTTCATTACTAGAAATGTTCTTATCAAAGTTCTCTTTTGCTTTTATCTTTTGGACTTGAACATGTTCGCGTGCAATTTCTTGTGATTTGTTTAGTTTCAACTTTAAATTGTCAACATAATTATCATATGTATATTTGAATTGAGGTTTTTGTGTTAATGACGTTGGAAGTTCTGGTTTTAAACCGAAAATTAATTCGTATGGCGTATACCTAGTACTGGTATGAGGCGTTGTATTATACGAAAACATTGCTAAATTTATCCATTCGTCCCAATCTGTTTGCTTTTCTGAAATGTAATGTTTTAAGTAATCTGCTAAGGTCGCATGAGACCTTTCCAATGCACCGTTGGACTGAGGGTGATAAGCTGTTGTTTGGATTTGTTTAATTTTAAATAGTTTCGCGACTTCTTTTAAAATATTTGACGTGAAATCTTTTCCTTGATCTGTAAGTATTCGATTTGGTATTCCGAATTTACAAATGAAGTTATTGACTAACTCCTTTGCAATAGTAATTGCTTCATGATTTGGAATTGGAAATGCTTGCGAAAATTTTGTTAGATCGTCTTGTAACGTGAGAATATATTTATTTCCATTTTCGGATAAGGGTAATGGACCTACAATATCTAAAGCTATCCTTTCGAAAGGTTTCTCGGAAGTTGTAGTTATTTCCATTGGATGAATAAATCTTTTACGAGAAATTTTATTTTTTTGACATGATTCACATTTTTTTATGTAATTTCTTATGTCTTTTTTCATATTTTTCCAAGTATATCTCTCTTTAATTCTATTATACGTTCGGTGAAACCCTGAGTGTCCTGATTGTGGAGAATCGTGATTCTCCTCTATTAATTTAGTTATATCCTTGGGATCTGGATGACTTATTTTATTTTTACAAATAGTTACCATGATTCCGGAGTTTGCAAAGACGTAATAAACAAGAGTTTTTATTTTATTCCAATTTAAATTATTATCACGAGCTAGTTCGGGAATTGAAAGCGATTTCTTTTCTTGTGAAATTAATACATCTTTTAATTTAAGAAAACAATAGAAAATATCTTCGTATGTTGGTTTATCCCAAAAATGTTCCATTGTTATAAGATGATAAACGTTAAATATGTTATTTAGTTCTGAATATAATATATCTCTTACATTCGTTTTACTTTTCTTTATGTCATCGTGATTATTGATTAAATTCCTTATCTCCATAGACAAACCTTCGGACATTTCCTTATCGTTGGAAATAAAGTTACATAAATTATCTTTCCGTGTTAGAAGACTTTCGTCTATTTCAACAATATTTTTGCAGTCAATAATGGTTTTATCTTTATAATGAGACTTTATAAATTCTTCGTAAGAATTTGGTTCTGGGTTTATTCTAAAGTGTAATATTTGAGAATGATCAATTCTAGATAACGCATCGGCATTAGAATTTAGTTTTCCGGGTTTGTATATTATATTATATTGATATTCTTCCAATTTTAAACGCCAACGAAGTAAGCGAGAGCCAGGGTCTTTTGTATTAAACAACCAAACTAAAGGTCTATGATCCGTTATTATATTGAACTTTACACCATACAAATAAGGTCTAAAATGTTTAACTGCGTAAATTATAGCTAAAAGTTCACGTTCTGTTGTTGAATAATTTGATTCGGCTTTATTTAGAGTTCTGGAAGCAAAGGATATTGGTAAATCCTTAGAAATCTCGCCTTGAGATAATACTGCACCGATAGCGAAATTACTTGCATCTGTGGTGACATTAAATGTTTTACTGAAATCGGGGAACTGTAGTATTGGTTCTCGAATTAAATGATCTCGAAGTATATCAAAAGATTCTTGTTGTTTTTCCTTCCAAATGAATGGAACATCCTTCTTTAATAATTGGGAGAGAGGTTGAGCATTTTTGCTAAAATCTTTAATAAAACGTCTGTAATATCCAGCCAGTCCTAAAAATGACTTAATATCTTTTGGATTTTTTGGAATAGGGTAATTTTTTATGATTTGAATTTTATCTGGGTTTGGTTTAACTCCATTTTCTGATATAACGTGACCTAAATACATGACCTCATTACGCATAAATTCACATTTATCCGGCTGTAGTTTTAAATTGTGTAATCTTAATTTTTGGAATACTTCTTTTAACCTAATCTCGTGAGTCTCTATTGTATCGGCATAAATAACTATATCATCTAGATATGCAAAACATCTTAATCCTTGAATACCAGCTAAAACGTTATTCATAACCCTTTGAAAGGTTGCTGGACCGTTTTTTAATCCAAATGGCATCCTTAAAAACTCGTAATGTCCTAGAGGGGTGGAAAATGCTGTTTTTTGTGAATCTTCCGGTTTCATTGGGATTTGGTGAAATCCTGATGCAAGATCTAAAGTTGTGAAGTACTTTGAGTGTCCTAATTGATCTAATATCTCTGTGATGTTGGGTAAGTTGTAAGCATCGCCTATAGTGACCTCATTTAATTTACGGTAATCAATCACCACTCTATATTTTACTTGACCTTTTGCATCTTTCTTCTTGGGCACTACCCACAAAGGAGATGACCATGCTGAATTTGAATCTTTAATTATTCCTTGGTCTAACATTTTTTTTATTTGATCATTTACTTCCCTTTTGTGTACCTCGGGGTATCTATATGTTTTTGCGTGTATTGGAGTCTGTGTTGTAGTATTTATTTCATGCCTAATTGAATTGGTTTGACTCAATATATCTCCTTCTAAGTGAAAAATATCATTATACTCTCGACAAATTGAAAAAAGTGATCGTTCTTCTTCTTTATTTAAATGTTCAGTCCGTAATGATGCTTTTAAAAGTTCGTACCTATTATCAATATTTTCTGTTATCTTGTTGAATTGAAATGCGTTTTTATTTTTGCATTTAACTTTCCTTTTTATTGTTCTATCATCGCAATCATCTTCTAACATTTTGCTATCTTTTTCATTAAATTTTTCTAATATCAATTCCATTTTCTTAACTTTTACTTCTTTTTCTGTCGTATTTAAAATAGACGTAATTGCTTTTGACTTTGAATTAACCTTTGTTATACTTCTGCAAAGATAAACTCCTTCCATAATTTCTATTTCGGGGACGAGTCCCTCTCCTATTTCAGGATTCAAAACATTGAATTCAACTAAGGTCTCTGTGCGAGCCTGTACAATAATTACCGAATTATTGTTTTTAACATCCGAACTTTTGGTTTTAAAATGGATTGGCATAGCACTATTACCTATACATAATGTATTATTACTGTAATTAATTTTGGCATTTACTTTTCTTAGGAAATCATTTCCGATAAGTCCATCGAGTGGAACATTTGTTGCTCGAGGCAATAAATGCATCTTATTAGAAATTGGGATACCGTTGAATAATAAGTTCAATTTGACAGATCCTAACGTTTGAGTCGATTTTTCAGCGTTAATTCCTCTAATTTTAACTATTTCTTTATCGTTATATTCTGTTTCGCCATCTAAAACCATGGGGTTTATTAGTGATATATCTGCGCCACTGTCTAATAATAGTTTGACATATTTGTTTTTACATTCTTTAATAGGAATTTTGATGTACGCTGTAATATTTTCGAGGTTATTTAATATTCTACCTGTAACGTATTGACCTTCTTCGTTTCGGTAGGGAACGAAGGGTCTTGGAAGTTTTCCGAAGCTTTCTTTTCTAAGAGATTTTTATATTTCCAACAATCTTTTTTGTAGTGTCCACGTTTTTGACAAAAGAAACACGTTATTGTGATGTTTCGATGTGCGTTTGCACTATTATTAATTTTACACTGAGAATTTTTTGAAGCGAAGTTACTAAATGATTTTACTTGGTTGACCCGTTTATCTTTATTGTGGAAGCAATTAATAGATAAATGTCCTGATTTTTTACAAATAGAGCAGAATTTTTGGTTTGAATTACTCTGTTCTTTAAAATTGAGCATTTTTTCTTCGTTTATTGCAAATGTTGAAGCTTCTTCAAAGGTTTTTGGGTTTCTAGCCCTCAAAATAATGCTATACTGCGGTAATGCGCCCATTAAAAATGCTTGAAGAGCCATTTGTTTAATCATAGAATTTTTTCCTATTAATTCAGTGACATCTACAGTTTCTGCTTTGGTAGCTCTCAATAAATTTGAATAACACCTTTCAATTCTTTGGGTAAAATTGAGAACACTCTCATTTCTATTTTGTTTACATGTCTGCAATTCTAATAATAGTTGTGGAAAACTTTTCGAATCAGCAAAATTTTCTTCAAGAAAACTTTTATACTCTTCCCAATTACGCAAATTTCTACATGATGTTATTAAATCAGCTTTTCCAGTAACTTTGGTTTGAATAAATTTAAAAATAATATCTTTTTGAGCTTTAGATGCTAGTTTATAAGCATAATCACAATTTTTAATGAATGTGTGAAGATTATTTGTATTACCATCAAATGTACTAATGAATTGGGTTAAAAATTGAAGAGATACATCTTGTTCAGTCATTTTTAACAAAGTGATAAATTTAAATTAATAATAAAAAGATTTGAATGCTACAAATTTACAACTTTTAAAAATATTATATGAGATTCTTTAGAATTCATGAAACAAAAATCAGACTTACAACAATATTAAATACCACTCCATCTTCAGCAAGGCAGGTCCGCGACGTGAAGGTGAAGTTTCTTCCTGATATTCGGCTACTTGCACAGCAAAGGGCAACAACGTACTTTATCAAAAATACTCAGCAAGGCAGGTCCGCGACGTGAAGCTGAAGGTGAATTATCTTCTGATATTCGGCTATTTGCACAGCAAAGGGCAACAACGTACTTTATCAAAAATACTCAGCAAGGCAGGTCCGCGACGTGAAGCTGAAGGTGAATTATCTTCTGATATTCGGCTATTTGCACAGCAAAGGGCAACAACGTCACCAGTCACAAATAATTATAAGTTACTCATAGAATCCAGAGCTCTTTAGTTACAGTCAAGAATACCACAATATTATCGAAATAATGTTTCCATGTAGTATTTACTTAGACCATATCGCACTTCTGACACCAATTTTTTTGTTATGGATTCTATGAATAAAAAACACTTTAACACTTTTTGTTATATTTATTTGTAAGTCTTTACAATTACATTGAATACATTCTTATATACTAGAGTTTTAACAGAATTAAATGTCTCTAAGTGAATGTTTCCAAACTGAAATCTAAAATGAATCTGAATCTGAAACTGAGCGTAATGTATTTTATAGCAATCTTATATTTAAATAGTGTGATAAATAAAGTTAATTAATAATAAACATGGAAATGAACAATAGACAAGAGATATGGCGACAATCATAAAGTTAACTTTGATACATATTGGTGCGACGGACAAATAATAGATAGTGAACGAAGCATAATAGGTTCAAAGGTTGTAGCAATATTAGAAAGGTACATAACACATAAATCAAATCATAAAATAAAATACATAAGTTTCTTAATTAATTATAATCGTTTTTGGTGATAAAAGAAATTTGAATCCATGTTCGAAGCCATAATTTTAGGATTTCAGTAGTACCTCTGAAAAAAATTCATACATAATAATCATTTAATAAGCCACTACAAGTAGCATCAATTTGTATTTTAAATTTAACGGGAGTGCTTACTCATCGCTAAATAAAAAAACCAAACATTTTATACCAGTTATCGTCATTATTTAATGATTGCGCGACCAAGAGAATTTACATACGAAATATTAAACTATAAATAACCAAGTAGATATCATTTGCCTAAAGAACTCCGCGTACAATGGTACTGGCAATGATGTTAAATTGACATGTCAGAATAATCAGTTGGTAAAACAGTTCGGACCTACATTGAGTCGTGAATTCACTATCAGCAAACCACAAAATGGCTTCAGCTGGTGCTAAATTTTGAAAGATACTATTGTAATGTTTACTTGATTTTTTATCATATTAGGAAAGCATAATCATAAAAAGACACGACCAAAAGTTGCGTGTATTTTTAAATTCACGAGAGAAATTATTTCCCTCAGGATCTATATCATCTCTGCGGATGCTGTGGAGGGTCTTATTTAAGAAACGAGGGAGTAAAACCAATTGGATTTTTGAGAAACACTAAATTCGACGAAGTTATTCTTACCCCAAGAGAAAACTCTATCTACGTAATCGTCTTTCTATACTTCAAAGTCTTCTCAGCCGTGTGAGTTTTGTGTGCCCCTTTAGAAGCTCATCAAACAAAAATACATTGATTCTACTATTTATAATGAAACAATGAATTGGTACACATGAAAAAGGTCTTTGGTGTGAAACAAAGATGGAGACAGAACCGAGCCCTGTGGGACGTCAATATTTATTGAACATATAGAGGTGAAGCGGGTTTAGCCGATAATGCGAAAATATTAGAATTACCTACAAGTTTGACAAACGAATCATATTAGTATTACAATACCAAATCTGATTTTAAAGTAACATTTAAAATTACGAAAAAATTATTTTATTAGTCCTAAATGTCACGTTTCAGGTCTTTGGCCCTTCACGCGCCGACTTGTTTAATTGCCGGTTGTATATAGATAAGCGGTGGTTAAAAACATTCAGTTATCATATCGACAGTTACCATTGCCGCCATTTATCTAATAAATAAACGACTCAAACGAATAAATTGCAAAAATAGGATCAACACATAACGGACACATATTTTATTTTAAAAACCGCCATTTCATCCATCAAACAAGCTGTATTTTAACAACCCATGATGTGGTACAATACAATAAACTTCACGTAATATCATCTTTAAAAGATTCTTCTAAACTTGTTGAGTTATCTATACTATTAAAGGAATGTAATTTCTATTCAACATTTCTATTTGTAGAACTTCAAGCCTTGTTTATAACAACTATAACCTCAAAAAGGTATTCTCGTCACCGTGACCGGTTCTTAACCTCAAATTCCTGAAGTTAACAAACAACAACATGGTACAGTTCGACATAGTTATACCTTAAGAAGAAGTAAAGGCAACAAGTTATTTTTTATTTTTTATTATTTGGTCGCCAAGTTTTATTCTATTGGGTTTAAAAGTTTTTGTTTTAGTTTTTATGATGTAAATGGTGATGCAAAAGGCAACTTTCTTGGTGTTTTGTCATTAAAGGACTTTTAAAATCAATAAAAAGCCCCAAAAATTCCAACATTACGACGATTTGACACCATTTAATCTTGTTTTATCATTACTTAAGTTTACAACTAATGATACAATACCTAATGGCATGTTTATACGATGATATTGTTTAGGACAGTGGTAAATGGTAACAAAATTTGACTTACCTGTTCATTTAATTTTAAGTCTTGCTTGTAAACAGCGCTTTGTGGCAAGTGGCCACTTTTCTAAGATATTAGTAGTTCACCTATCACTGTTCTAAACACTGTCCTGGTGTAAGCTGGTTTGAATGTACGAATTTATTTTACACTCCCCAATACGAGTATTTACAGTTGTACCTACCCCCCATCGACTGCAAGAGTGTCGTTCTCTACATTACTATATCAACAATCTTGGTCATACTAATCCCATGATCGTACTGACGACATCTACGTTCCTCCTCTTCCATTTCACGCTTCTTGTTCGAAAACGAAAGAGATAGAAGATACTAGAATGAAGACGTACGATCTCTCGCTGGGACTAGTATGCACGACATTACCAAAAAGACAAGTTCTTTCAAGGCATGAGTATGATTCGACTAATTATTCGCGCTTTTTTTAATGGCGTGTTGTTTTTCGGTGGTTTTAATGATTCAATTGTTATCCATCCGCCATTTGGGGAAAGCATTGTTGCAAATTGTTGTTGTTGTTGTTATTTTGACCCCAATGGCCAAACCGTCTAACGGGCGTTTGTTTACTTCAAGTTTCATTGACCTGCTAGCTGTTGCAATGCTTGATTTTGCAGTCAAAACAACAACCTGGCCATTTACGATTTTTTGGCCTGGGGTATACGAAATAGTTTGTTGAACCTACGAAAATGTTAAGGCCAAAGTTGTTGTTCGACGGACAGGATGGAAAGGGTTTTTTTGTTCTGATGCCGAAAGATTTTGTTGGATTCTTTATTTGCTTGCATCCTGTCTGAGGTCTTTTGTATTTGTGAAAATGTCTCTAACAAATTTATTTTTGGATTGAAACACAATGTGTGAATGTTTTTGTTCCATATATTACTTTTCATCATCACTAGTGTTTAGTCTTATCCTATTTCGAATCTTAATTTTATTTTTCCTTTTAACGAGTACAAAAAATCAATCTTTATGAATGTCCCGTGCGGCTTGGTTTTGTTTTTTTTATATAAATTTACAGTTTTAATACGAAATTAATGAAACTTTTCACACTTCAAAACATGAGAAAGGTCCCTCTCTATGAGATTTCTAAAAACCTTATCACACCCCATAAAGAAGAATACAGTCCGCGGGCAATGCTGAGTAGACATCGCGTATGGGTCCCACCCGGGCGTCGAGTGTTCGATTCCTCGGCTGGCTAAGTCCTCCATCACGACCCAAGCAACATTTTAGACTTACTGTGGTGGTAGTAGGAGATTTTCAAATATTGTTTGGTTATTCGTAATGCAGGAATTTTTGACTCCAAAACATCCAACACAGAAAAGGGTTACACTTTCGTGCCCCCAGAACTCACCGTCCACTAGTTTTTACCGATCCATACCAGCGATTGTCTGCTTTATTTAAAAAATCTGACTAATTTTTATTAATTTTCGCATTCTTGTGCTAAATAATGCCAGATGAATGACCCTTTTGCGAACAAAGCCCGAGCATCTTTTGGTCTGCATAAATAATTTATGTCTGATGATGTAGGGATTGAACCCAAGACCTCTGTTTCCAAATGAAAGTTACCGCCCACGCGATCAACGAACTCATAATAATTTATCAAATACTTCTTTCGTGTGAGATATTTTACCTGAATCCAGCACAGAGTAATTTTTTAAAGACTGGCAAAAAGAATAGCAGCGACAACTGGCAGAGATAAACTGTCAAGGACAAACTTACAAAAAAATAATAAAAAAGACTCAATTTTTTAATAATTATTAATTGTTTTTGTGTTTAATTTAATTTCTTTAAATTTAATTAAAATTAAAATTTATAGGTTTATTATCGAGTTCTGCAAGTATTTTAGTATGTATTTTTGTTACAGCTGTTTCGGTTTACAATACCATTTTCAAACTGTGGCTAAATCCACTGTTAGGCGACTTATTTACAAGATTTTAAATGTCAATTTTCGAAGGTGTCTATATTGATTTATAACCTAAAACCTTACCTAAACCGGTAATAAATCAATATAGACACCTTCGAAAATTGACATTTAAAATCTTTATCAACTTTACTTCATGACTTTGACTTCAGACATTATCTTTCTTATATAAATGTTTGTCTCACATATTTGTCACTGCTCTATCAATTGTAGTGATGTCCGTTCGCTGTCTTCTGTTTTTTTTTTCAATTCTTATGGTGTGGTGAACAATTGTCCGTAAAATAATCTGTCCGTGATGTGTGACCAATTTGTCCATAAAATAATAAATCTGGACAAACTGACTGAGTTAGAATGACTGTCGAACTAACAAGTCAAACAACCAAACTGACAGGAGCCCGGAATAGAAACACGGTTCTACAGCTAAAAACCTTCTCGAGATTCGGTATTATTAGCATGTTTTCGTATGTTTTACATATCATTATACTATTTCCAAATTGTCCAAGGTAGTATTATTTGCGCCTTTTGATTGTATTAACGATTTCCTTATCTTTGGACATCTTGCCATGACCTCTTAGATGCAGAAATCGGTGTTTTCGGGTAATCCAAGGTCAAAAGCTTCTAATTTTTCTCCATGATCACAATTGTGCGACCTCGACCATACAAAAAATGACATCAATTCAATCTATTTCTGAAATTCAGCAATTCTAAAAAGTAAGAATTACAGAAAATGCCGAAAGTTTACTATTACCTATAAAATTCGCGATGTTCGTTCCGATTCGCCGACCACAAGTAGTGCGGAAATTGCCTAGTCTGCATATTAATTCATTTGTTAAAAAATGTCTACGAGGCGTGGGTGCCTAACCAGCCGAGGGTGACTGTAAACAAACGACAATTACTTGATAAAAACAAGGTGGGAACGAAATGCAGAGAAATTAAACCACAACAGCTCGCATAAACAGGTTTTTAGCCTATTCAAAGCAGAAAGCAACATGGCCCGCCTGCTCGCAAACTTGTTTTTTACAGTAAACATAGCAAAGTTATACAACTATACCGTCATAATTTCCACACTCAAATGGGTATATCTGGTATAGCACGATTGGAATTTCAAAAGGTATTATATTTTGGATTTTTGCTGCACCGTTATGCCTGAAAATTCTACTGCTGTCGAAATTGTGATATGTTGGCGTACCGCAGAGTCTGAGATATGGTCTAGCACTAAATAGTATAAAAACTAGCAGTTAATAACCCGCTCCTGCGGGTAACAAACTTCACGACTGAAAATGGTTTTGCACAAGGTGCGGAGTAAAAAATATACTCGAAGTTCTTTCAACCGTAAAGACGCTAGCGAATTAATACTATCAGAATCAGATAGGTATGATTTAACTAAGATCTCTTAGGAAGGAATGAGATATTTACGGCTTTCTTGGTTGGAAAAGAGAAAAAATATCAACAACAGTTGATATGGGTTTACAACCTGAAGAGAAGTTACGAGCGTAGAATAGGTGAGAGCCAACAAGAATCGATAAAACAGGAATCATTAGGACACTAAAAAACTGGACGCCAAAAGGCTAGAAGAGATCAGATAGGAGGTACTATTGCATATCGACTTATTAATAGATCGATAACGATATAATAATAATAATCATGTTCTCACAGCACATTGAAGCGATCTTCAACGCAAATGATAAATATTTCCCAGAATTAGAGTGCAAATTTCATGAATCGCACTTGTACCAATAAATTAAAGTGTTAGCTATGTAACGTTTTAAAAGCCATCAAGCTCTAATCCGAGTCTAATTAGGTCAATAAAATTGGAAAATTATCTATCAATATTTCACCATTAGTATAAGAAATTATTTTATATTGCATATTGAAAAGTTGAGGTTGGTTGATAAGTAATAAATTTTATCTTAAATAAATGTTATTATTTTGTTGTTAAATTATATTTTTTAAATAAATTACTAACTGGTTCCCCCGGCATGCGTTGCAATGCTATATTCAAAGAAATAAATTGTTTCTCCCTGCATGTCCTTTCCCGTGCGTCCCCGTTCGCCTCTAGCATTCCCCTTCCACCTCCCCCGTCTTCCCTCTCCCGCTCCCCCGTCCCGCCAATCCCCCTCCCGCGTTCCGTGTATTCAGTCCCAGTACATTCAGTTTTCAAACAGCTTGCCGCCTTCAAATAAATTCATTAATTTAAAGAGTCTCTAAAATTAAATTTTGAAACAATCATTGTTTTGCAAACCATTCTCAAATTTTGACATTTTTGCGTTTTTTTTTAGAGAGAGTTTTTGTAATGATTAAAAAAATCCACATGAATTGTCATGTGGTTGTAATAATCCAGAAACCTTCGCGGGGGCTTAAAGAAGGTATTTTGAAAGTTTCAAACATGTCCTATATATAGCAATGGACATCTCATATATACATGGACTTAATTTATTTTCTTCATTCGTTGTTTTCAGGGTTGTGTACGATAGTATGTGTATGAATATATTAAATTTAGCAGTGTACCTTATGACAGCTGTAAAGCCATTTTTTCAAGTCCATTAAACTTTAACATTAAACAATCACACTCCATCAGCGCCCGCATGAAATGAAAACTCGTGTGCGCCGGTGAAAAATAATCCATAAACAAGATGTGACATTGTAAGCATTGCCTTGTCGTTTAATGTGTTTTTTTTTTTTTTATAAAAAAATTACCTGTGATTTTATTACGGACATACTTTATTAGTACCTTTTAAAATTATAAGAATTCTATCTTTAATACAATTTGTTTTACTACGAAGGAAAGATAAAAGTGTGTTATCTGTCTGCCAGGGGTAAGGTCTATTTTCCCTTACAAGATGAAATTGATCAAATGAGGCGGAAAGGTTTTATATTAATTCAGTAAATTGTCAAAATCTGCTTTATTTCATCTGATTTATTTCAAATCATCACAAAGATAACAGTTCTAGATATTTTCTGTCCATTAGAATAATACTATAATAAGACTATAATTAAAAATACTAATTTCGGTTGTGCAGCTGTCTGTAACTACGGTTCAATGAAGTCTAGGACTTTTGCTTTAATTTTCATTTTCATTTAACAAAAATGGAAGTGTTTGTTTGGAGAATTCAATAAAGTACCTAGGGGTCGTCCATTAATCACGTGAGGCTCGAAAGGGGGGGAAGGGTTCGGAAAAAAATCACGAAATATCACAAGGAGGGGGGGGGGATATAATGAGATATCACGTGTATTTATTTTTCGTTGAACGCACGATTTCTAAACCAAACAGCGGCGCGTGGCCTTGACTCACATTGCCAGGCAACGATTTCCCCGTGCGTTGCGACAGCCGCTCGGCTCACCAGTCGCCAATTAGTCTGTGATTTTGACGCCGAATACATGCGTAAATCGTTGCCGCGTATTAACAATGTCTAAACTAGGAGATCTGTCTAAAGACCTATTTGCAGAGTATAAAAAGGGAAAAAACCTAGTGTAGCTCAGAAAAAATTTACCTGTATTTAAATATTCTGAAAATTTCAATATACTTTGTACTAAAAAAATACACGTCATTTTGGGTATGGGGGGGTAGTCTAAAATCTCACCACATATCACATGGTGGGGGTTAAAATATTGCTAAAAAACATACGTGATTAATGGACGACTCCCTACCTACAGTATAATGTTTTTAACATAAAATTATTTCAATTGCCATTAATTTTCAAAATTGGAACTGATTCGTCAAGAATTCAGACTATCCCATTTAGAAACGAAAAAAATGGGTCCACTTTTTTTACGAGGTAAAAAAGGCTGACTGGAGTCAGCCTTTTTGACCTCTAACGCCGAACTACCAGAAACTGCCGGATCCGGTACCCGCGTACTGTTACTCGTGTGGTAATAGTGGAACACGTTCGATGAGATACTAACGCACAATTTTTCACGGGTGTTTTCTGTTCTAGTATTTTATTATTAAACCACAAATGTGTGGTTTAAAATTATAATAAGCCAAAGATGAGTTCAAGATTCGACCTCATATTTGTTGTTAATTTAACAAATAACCGGAAATACTGACAAAAACAATGCGGTTAGCCAATAAAGATGGACGAACAACTGTTGGAATTTCAAAGGGCATTATAATATTTTGGATTACTGCTGAAAATTCTACTGCTGTCGACATTGTGATATTTCGGCGTACCGCAGGGTCTCAGATATGGTCCAACACTAAATAGAATAAAAAGAGGTATGATTCTAAGATCTTTTAGGAAACGAGAAAGAGTCGTAAAGGAATTTGTTTATAAATGCAGACACGGGAAGGGCCGCCGATACAGGGTATTCAACTGGCAAAGACATAGGTATTCCATTCAAGGCAGATTAGGAAGCAATTTATTTAACTTCTTGCTTTGGTAATGGATGCATTTTGTGAAATAATTATTATTTACTAGGATTTCGATAGGAAATGCAATTTGGGATGCGGGTATGGGTACCCCCTACGATTCGCTACGTTTGGTGACTTAGCAGATGTGCCCGGGTTCATAAGGATTTTTTTTCCTCAGGGCCCCTTTTGTGGAGCTAATGTTAAATAGTTGATCGATGTTAACTATAAATCAAAATTACACATCAAAAAATATGACCGAGAGACAATGATAATCACCTAGCAATTAAAAACCCGCCCCTGTGGGCGACACGACAATATAATATTTTATAACTAACTTCACTCACGAAGATGGTTTTGCATAAGGCGCAGCGTCAGAGATGTGCTCGAAGTCGGGTTCTTAAATTTCAACCGTACAGGCGCTAGCGTATTAATACTATCAGAAAACTCAGAAAGCAAGATAACCTTGCTTCAATTTGTAAGTTTGTCTGAAGCAGCAATTCCAGACGTTGAGCTCTGGCGTCATGAAATTTGCAGTTTTTTTCTGAATGGAAAGACAATGCAACAAAAAAACAACGAGCTAAAGCAAGCTATATAAACATCAGCAAAAACAATACTAGGGAAGTGGTCATATTTTTATGTATTTCCATTAAAATTTCAGACGAAACCGGGCAGCAAAGCTAGTTTATCATGGAAATAACAACTTTGTCCACCTAGTTCTGTATATTTGTCGCGTTTTAAATTGAAGTGAGTTAATTCAACGATGACAATTTATTGCTATCGACTCTTGATACCCTGTTAACCTATACTAACAGATTACGTCGAGGGTAGAACTAACATTACTGTATGTATTCCAACTTCACGTACTGCCATACAAAAAACATTTCATAGAACATAGAACTCAAAGAAAATACATAAACGTGATGTTGTAATAATTGTGAAAAAATATTATGCAGATGACCTCTGGCCAACGAAACGTTGTGTAGTTTTATGTTTTTATTTGAGAGAAGAATTTTATTTAAAATATGTAGGTAGGCTCGTACACACAAAGGATTTTATTGACAAGTGTGAGCAGTTCAAAGAAAAATTGAAAAGTTTGTTTGAAATTTACCTGAATTTCTAAGGCCCAGTTGCTTCTCAGAAATTCACACTAGACAAAGTCATCAAATGGCCATTCAGCGCCATTTTGTTTTTCACGTGATAACGTCGTATGAATCAATGAACGCCGGCCGCATTCACGAAAAAGCATGACTCATTGTCACGTTCCGCCCGAACCGAGCGTACAAGCGAGAACGCGGAAAAAGTGCTGGCCTAAGCGTTCGGCTTATGACGCATCTATCTCTCTTCCACTCCATCGTTATTATATGACGTTATTACGTAAAATTATCATCCGTAAACCGACTTTACAAACAACCAAATTTTTTTTACATTTGAAAGGTACCGTTTTAATTTCTATCAAGTATGTAAGTGGCCTAACCTAACCTAATCCTAAGTTCGATAATGCCTTCAAATGGCGAAACAGCTGTCACCTGTTATAATAATCAATAATTACACAGCAGAACTTGCATATAAACTGGTTTTAAAAATTGAGTAATAATATTATTGAATATCTAGGTATATAGAGGGGGAAAATAAAATAAATAAATCTAGTAAAATAAATAAATTAATAAAACTAAATAAATAAATCTACAAATAAAACTAGATAACTATAAATAAAAACGATTCTTTTCACTGTTACGAAAATAAGAATTTAGGCTTAAATTTATAAGATATGTGTAACACATTTGTTATTGTTTATAATGGTTGTAAATTCATCACAAAATACGTCCTATTTTGAATTTTATTGCTGTAGTTTCAGTTTGCCAAAACAATGTTATTCATTTTGTAGGCAATCTTGAAACCGCTATCAGGCGCATGATTGTAAAAAAAAAACATCAAATAAAAGCACGAATTAAAACATTTTACTAGAGTTTACGAGTCCGAAAATTTTATTTGTTTTTGTGGAAATATAAAATAATGTAACAATGTTTTCTAAACCCTACGAGATTATTTTTTTTACATTAACTCCACACAGAAGGCCCTGAGGAAAATTGTTGATCGATTTCTAGAGTGTCCCCTTGCAAATTTATGCCGCGATGTGTTTTTTTGTGTGCCCCTTCATTACTCTTGTTACTTTCGTTATATTTTGTAGATCCAAAAGCTTTGTTGTGATCAACTTTTAGGAAATATATTAAAATGAATTCTAATGATTGCACTCCGACATACATTTCATAATTTTTGTGCCCAACTTAGAAATTTCTCGGCGATGATTATATCTAATTAGCAAAGTCGTCAACAGACAAGGTTTTTTTATAATCTAATTTTATATTTACTATAACTACATAGATCAAAATATTATTTAGGTTATTCTATTACATTATTGTAGATAATAATGCGTACTTGTTGACTAAAAAACTGGCGCCCAATAAAGTATAATTTTTATATGTTTCAATTATTATAATATAGCTATTGTTATACAAATGGAATTTGTGCAAATGGATGCTTGCTAAAACGTCTTTCTTACGCTATATTACATTGTTTGAATACTTTTGAATCTAAATAGTCAAAGTAGGTACTATTATTTTGCGTAAGATACAATCGTACAACATTCGATACGCCATCGGGCTTCAAAAGTCAACAAAATACAAAATTTGAATTGCAAATTTTTTCGTATTCAACTCGCCTCGGGAATACTGAATGATCCTTCTATATTTTAAAGCAAATTCGCGTTGATTTTATTCGCAACACGTACCTACCTATCTAAATATGTTTACGTTTTTCACTAATTTGTTAAGTAGGTAGGTACTTACCTATAAAATTAGTATTTCAAAACATGAGTAGGTACCTACCTATAATATATAGAGCTGCGAAGCTTTTTGTCTATATCTTACAGGATTCTAATTAAATTCTATTAAGCGTTCACAATGGATGAAGTCAATGTGTTATTGTAAAAAAAAAACACGATTAGAAAGGTGCAAATGCCAAATTTGTTTGAATAAAGGTCACTGATTATGTAAATTCAACCGAATATGCGACTAACTTCGAGTTTTGCTGACTAAAAAATATTATTGTTGCTTTCAAAACTCGAAAAACACAACAAGAAACCAACACACGCGTATTTTTTATATTTTTATTATGTTGGTGAATATATTGTACACGAAATTATAAGCTTTTTGTAGCGTGGTCAAACGTAAGCAAACCCGTGGTCGCGGTTTTTCGAATTTTAATTTGGCTGCATTGTTGGTAAACAAGGCAGCCATTATGATCAAGTCATTGTGTGACTCGAAGTAAATTTGGGTATTTTTAAATATTATGATATTTATGATAGTACCTACCTACTTGGTAAGAACTAAATTTAAATTCAAAATTTTTAGGCATATTGGTAAACAATACTTCCAAGATGTGGCTTGAAGTTCGGGTACCACGGTTAATAGGTTAATAATAAATTATTTTGATATGTTTATTACCTTTATTGGTGTCTCAACAGGATTGGAGACATTGTTTGCTACAACGCCGGTCACCGCCGTGCTCCGTTCAAAAGCCGCGCTAAATGACGCCCGACCGAACCGCAGGAGAGAAAACGCCATTTTTTTGGCTTTTGACTGAGTTCTTGACTTAATAATATTAAATATCACTTAAAAATACAATAATACTTGTCGGTTTCGATGTAGTTATGTTTTTAACAGTGTAGAGTTCGGCCGGCACGGTTAATTTGGCCTATCTAACACTATTCTCGCGTTAAAGACACTTCACGGCGTTCACACCATACGACAGACGAAAGACTTTTGAGCCGAGTTGAGTTGGCGATCGTAAACAAACCAGCCGCTACCACCATTCAGCCTCTTTCTCCCTCCATTATCGGAAGACGTTTTGGGGGGAACAACTTTGTACGCGCGTCACAATCGACTATTTGAATTCAAACCAAATCATAATTTAATTAAATGAAGACACTATGAGCGAAACTCAATTGAGAATCTGGAAACAGAAAAATCAGAAAAACATATTGGATAAATGGATAAAAATTTATCCAGACACTACCTAGATTGCAATCAATTCGGGTTTGAATTTTGAAATCATACATAAAGATAGCAGCCAATAAAAATGCGTTAAGAAAATGAAGATAATAGCGGTGGTTCTTAGTAGAAGTATGATACAGTTAAAAGTGATTTGATATCGACACCTTGGCGCAGTGTCCAATCCCGCAATCCCAGAGGTGCCAATATCTTTTTCTGATTTTCTGTTTCCAGATTTTCGATTGAGTTTCGCTCATAGTGTCTTCATTTAATTAAATATTACAATTTGAGGTTTTACTCATAAAGTTTAAAATAAAAAGATAATAACAAATCATAATTATTTACCAGCAGATAAAACCCGCTACCTACGTATCTCGCAAAAAGGGTTCCTACAACTTTACTGCCCGGGCTTAGAGCACCTAAGCAACATCGTTTCGATTCGGTGTTTATTATATTTACATTGGGAGAATGTGTCTGAGGAATTTGAACTCTAATAATGTACTTTTGAAAACTTCAACGGTTCTTTGAAAATAAGGAAGGACGCCATTTCAGTTTCAACAATCCGAATCTGTAAACAGATTAGCATACTAATAAATACTCTCAGATATTTATAATTGTAAGTAACTTCTTAATATATAAATTGGTATTTACCTTCTTAAATTTAGAATATTAAATAATTTCTTTATTTTTCACTGATTTACTAAAAAAAATGCAAAACTTTTTTCTTGAGGAAAGTACCTACCTAATAATATATTTCATGTCAAACAATTTATTTCATCTCCTGCAGTTGACTTATTTTTCATGCAGTACATACAATAAAAAAATTCAATGGCACTGTAATTATCTTCTCTTTTATTTTTTATATATTTTATTTTGTCTTATCTTCATCTGCCCTGATAATGGACACTGTAACGTTGTCTAAAAGAGAGGAATCGCCACACGCGATAATAACCCAAAAATTAATCACGATAAAATAAATATTTTTATAGCTCCGTAGCTCGTGGTGGAATTGCTGTTGCGAGCTGAATTAAATTACGAGTTCTAGGTATCCTTTGTATCTCTATGTCAACAAATAAATTATGATCTGTTATCATGTGGTGATGTTATTTTGTAACTAAGTACCACCTACATGTATAAAACACGGTAAAAACCTACTGTTTAAAATCTATAAACTTTATTTAACCCAACATATTTTATCAGTAGGATTCGTAGGTAGGCACCGACACTCGCCGCTTCTACGCACGTTCAAAGTAAAGAATGGCAAAATAATCCTGCTTCGATATCGGTGTCCCTCTTGAACTTTCACGACGAAGCGGAAATCACCTATTTCCGTCTCATCTTTCATGTCCTGGCAAGAGCTTTACTGCCCCTCTGAATGTTATTGTGGTCATAAATCAAAAGGAATACAGAATAAGCTTTTTCCGTCGAAAATCATTCATACATTCAGAATAACCCTTTTAAAATTTAATTTAAATGCGGATAGTGAATAACAATTAAAATTAAATTAATATTTTTTTATAAGTACCTAGGCACTCGTAGTTGTGTTGTTTAAACGTAAGCAAACTTAATTATACGCGAAAAAACGTGTTTCTTGCATAATTTGGTACTTAATAAAGGCAAGTTATTAATTTATACAAAGTGTGTATTCGTGTTACTGTACACGGTGTCCAGAAATTAGTGGTGTAAAAGTGAACCTACGTCATGTGGAGGAACCCTTTTTTAAACTGTTTTTTTCAAAACTTCATGGAAAATTGCAAATATTATTTTTCGAATCTGAGTCATTTTGACACCTAGCCGGAAAATGGAGGCCCTAGGAAATTTGTTAGAATTTTTCTTTCCGAGTCCTGCATTTTCAAAAAAAAAAATTTCTGGCTCGCCGTGGGGGAGGGGGGGGGGGGTCGTTGGACCCTAGGCCTGTACCCCTCGGGCCTCTAGAGGAAGTCCGGCCCTGATCTTGATATAAACTTGATGAAAGATTACAATGTTAGCTTACTGCGCCAGTAATGGCAAAATGCTTAACAATACGTTATGCTTATTGCGTAACTTTTATTTGTAGGCGTAGTTGAGCGATAGAATTCCAAGGCTCTGATAAAAATGCGTTGACTCAGGATTTTCTCTTATTTTATCCGCTTGTGTTCACCAGTTGGCCGAACACTTCTCCATCTTTTACACATTCGACGACTAATGGAATATACAGGGCGGGTGTGGAATGAAGATATAGGTATGTCGGATTATTCTGTACACTATTCCGCACAATGTACAAGATAAAGATAAAAGAAACAAAGGCAGATACTGTTACGTCAGATATGACACAAATCGTGCCGACTATCGAAGAGCTCGCCCAAGCAGCGGACTGTCAAACCGGCAGAGCCAATGAAAGTTATGGGTTTAGTTTGGAGGCCAAAACAAAGGGGGGCTTCTGCGGGTTTCATGGCCTGTCTCCTTTGTTTCTATTGTCTATGACAGTGATACAAGACCTATAAGCTATAAGTATCTCGAATAATCTACCTAATGTCCATACATTATAAATAGGTATCTAGAAATTAATTGAAACTCGGAAGAACTATTGAAATTTTTTATTTGCACAAAAATGTCCAATAATTAATTTAGAAAGAAAGGCATAGGTTATAGGTCAAGAGATGACTTGACTTGACCCGACTTCAGAGGGCGAGTGACTTATTCATCGAACCTCAGTCCGGTGACGGAGTTGATCCAGGACACGAAGTGGTTGGGCCTGACGAAGCCAGATGGGGCGCTGGAGGAGCATCCTGCGCTGCTGACGAAGCTGACGACTCCGACGAGGGTCGCGCTGGTTCCGCTTCCGAGGATCAATGGGCCGCCGGAGTCTCCCTAAAAGACAAACATGAATTCATTATAATTGAGTTACTAAAAGAGGTTGCGTTACCAAGATTTAATATGTTAGCAAAGGGATACTTACGCTGCACACTCCCTGGGCAGTGCTGGTGATACCAGCAGCGCAGACGGTGGAGGCAATGATGATGGAGCCGAAGTTCTGTTGGCAGACGGCGTTGGTGATAACCCTCAGGTTGACGTAGTTCAGGGTGGAGGAGGTTGGGCCGTCTATAAAGAAAATACCAAACATGTTAATGGGTTTCTGGTGAGTTCGTTTTTTTGCAACAAAGGTTCCACTACCTAGCGAAAAGGATATAGAAGAAGATGGTTAACCGTGTCCAGCAATTTGGTACGAGCTAAAGACAACGCTTCATGGATAACAGAACCAGAAAGTCAGTCAGTTCTTCGGAAGTGAAATGCCGTTGTGTTGTTAAAATTGTGTTAATGAAAGTTGTGACTTTTGTGTTAGGGAAATTATGTTAGGCTTACTGTTGGCGGTGTATCCGAATCCACTGGCGGTGACGGTCTCTCCGGCGTAGTTCAAGCTGGAGTCCTTGGCGAGGGCAATGGGCCTGATGTTAGCTGGAAGAAAGAACAAATCAAATATTAATAACTAATAAGGGTTCGTGCAGTCATTACAATTACACAGCTACAAAAATGTTCTTAATGTGAAAATTATCATGTTGGTTTGAATTCAAATACGTGTAATAACGCGAGTAATAATATTTTAAATTACAATTTTGCCTTTTGTGCATCAGATAACTTAGTACCTAGTGATTACAATTGAATACCTACTATTTTCTGTTATGTGCCTATGATTATAGCTCTGTTTCAATGATATTGGATTTGTTTTGATTTTTGGCCATTTTTATAATTTGAACTGATGTGTCAAGAATTCAGACAACCGATAAATTACCTTTCTTAAAAAATAATATTTTAAACTAATAAGTATACTAATTCTTAACTTTAAAAGAGTATTTTATTTAACTTAAATTTCTTATGGTTAAAGGTAAAGTCAGATATCGCGATTTCAAGAGTCTTCTCTAGGACCTATATAATAATCGATATGAATTGAAATAAGATGTTAGTTACCAACTGAAACAGAGTGTGATTAATAAAAAAATAGGTTTGATTCGTTGGGTTGGGTTGGGTTGGGTTGGGTTGGGTTGGGTTGGGTTGGGTTGGGTTGGGTTGGGTTGGGTTGGGTTGGGTTGGGTTGGGTTGGGTTGGGTTAGGTTGTTCGATTTTTTTTCTTTTTCTTCGGTGTCCTGTTTTGTCACTGATCAATTCAATCATGGTAGCAAGATATTAAGGAAACTTACCTCCTACAGGGACATCGCTGTTCCATCCCAGAAGGGCGATATCGTTGTTGAGGGTGTTGGAGTTGTAGTTGGGGTGCACGTGCAGGTTGGTGGAGGTGACCACGACGGGAGAGCTGGCAATGCTGATGTGTCCCAGGGAGAGCTGAGCAGAGACGGCTCTGGAGGAATAAACAAACACTCAAAATAAGTGGTTGGTTTCGGTGATTTGCCTGCTTCACAAATAATCAAATCACCATTCAAACTGATACGTGCAAAGAATTGTAATTTCAGAGATTTTAATGACCCTTGTTATATTTTTTAATTTGTAACGGGAAGGTTAAAAACGTAGTATAAAGAATAGCACAAGAAGTGATCCAATTGTAGGCCTAATTTGAGCCTATATTTCCGTGCAAAACTGTGCTTTCTAGATTCAAATGTGATGGAGATCTGCGATTTCAGGCGAATGTAAGATAAAATGATGGAGCATTGAAAATTAGAACACTTGTTTTAAAAACCATTTCGAAAAAGTTTCAAAACCAATTTAAATATGGAACTAACCAACCACCATTATTGTTTAATGTTTTCAAAGAAATAATAGACAACTGAATACGAGAAATTGACAACTATTTCATGACGCTGCTGCTCCACACAAATTGAATTTTTAGAATGTCAGTCAATTTTGAAAGTTGTTATGATCATAAGAGTGAAAGGTAATAAAATGAATAGTCTGTATTTACCCCTGCAGACAATGGGCGGCGGTGATGGCCCAGCGGGTGCTGATGAGGGAAGCTCCGCACTGGATCCTGCTGCCTCCGCTCAGGGTGATGAGCAGATATCCCTGGTGAGGGAACTGGTTGGCGGCGGCGGGAGAGCCCTGGATGATGCGGTCAGCTGGGGAAATTAAACGGTTATTATGGCAACTAGAAATAACAACATTATAGTTTTGGAGTCTAAAATTTTAAAAAGACACGTCCGTGAATGAGCGGAGCTGTATATGTTTGTTTTTAACTGTGTAAGTCATATTGAATATCAATTATTGCACTAATTTAAAAGTGAAGAAAGATGTAGCCAATCGCCAATTATAAAGCTTTTGAGTTAACGCCAATTTTGTAAAATAACTTTACATTTTAGGCATTTATGATTACCAGACTAGGCATGTGTTCATAGTGCCCGAGTTAGAGCGGTCAAAGAAATACAATAAAACATTTTAAATAAATATTTTTCTTGAAAAATGATAATGCAATGGCAAGGCGCTACATTTTCAAAACAAAATGGGTTTTTTCCATGGTGTTCGAAATTTCTATTCCTAAAGTAAAAGCTGCTTTGAGTTTTTTTTCTCCAATTTAATCACTATTTAAAGGTCTTAAGATAAATAATTTAATACGTAATAAGTTTATACATAAGTTAATAAGTATGGCAAAAAAGGCTTAAGTAGATCTGTAATACTTTAGACACGACAGTAAATTAAAATTGCTACAGGTTACGGAATATTTGAAAAACGAAAGATAAGTAAAGTTATTATTTTTATAAAACTTACTCCAAGATTCGGACTGCAGCTCTTCGGGGGTGGTGATCCCGAACTCCTTGTAGCCCTAATCAGAAACAATAAAGATACGTGTAATACATAAATGTTATAATTACGAAAAGAATAAATCCAAAATCGACCAAAACCCTTGGTAACATGCCAAAATATCGTTGTTGAAGGATCTTTTGCACGCGGCCAGAGGCAACCAATTTGCCGAAATCGTATTCCATGCACAGTGCCAAAAATTCAAATAAGCAATTCACAACAATTTAACAAAAGTTGTGTCATCACATAAATATTCAGAGTACAGCTTGTGTCAAAGAGAAAACATTAAACAAATAACAATTCATTTTATTGTTTGTGGACAAAGTTTTTTTTAACCATATTACGTTACAAAATAAGCTATTTTTTCAACAATTATAAGAAAATTCACAAGTATGAATGTACGGTCAATCCTTTACGCATATGCCTGTTAGTTAATTAGTTAGTACAAACCTGAGTGTTTTGATACAGATAGTCTCAGGTTAAAATTAAAATTTAATGTTAATAAGAAATATATAATAATGTCCAGAAAAAAGGCCAATTTCTAAAAATATTTTTTGAAATTTGAAAGATTGTATGTAATATTAATTGTTTACCTTAGCAAGGGCTACAGCGCAGAAGA
Organism: Glyphotaelius pellucidus; assembly: GCA_936435175.1. Taxonomy (NCBI): domain Eukaryota; kingdom Metazoa; phylum Arthropoda; class Insecta; order Trichoptera; family Limnephilidae; genus Glyphotaelius; species Glyphotaelius pellucidus. The sequence continues at coordinate 10,768,101 of OW386556.1, forward strand.
ACACTCCGAGAACTGCTAGGAACCTCATGTTGCTTTTGAAAAGTAACTGAGGAGTGTGAGAAATATTTGGTTTATATAGTGCCAATGAGACTATCATTGCGGCTTAACTGATAGTGGGATTCTTTATTTGATTGAGTGGCCAGTGTTTTGCGAATCTAATCTGCTCTATTGAATTATATTTTTATCTATCTAAACAAAACTATTATTAAATATATTGCCGTGGTTGTGAATTCAACAATATCAAGCCAGTTTCTTCTACCTTTCTTCATTTCATCTTTTATAATAAAATGTTCTTCTTACCGTTTTAGTTTTGTATCAGCCATTTTTCTTACATTCTTTTTTTCTTCTTCTTTTCTAATTTTCTGTTCTTATTTTTCTATCGTCTTCTAAAATGGTGTTGAAATTTGAGTATAAATAAAAATTGTTTTCATTTTTATGTGATTTTCATCACATTTACTTCTAGGCCAGTAATATTATCTATGTTTATTATTTCTTATCGTGTTTTCAATATAATGTCATCCACGTGCAAAGTCCTATCTTCCCAAAGCATAAACTTTCTAAAAAGTGTGTTTATCGGAAGTGACCTGCCAGTGCCAGATACTCGTATGTATGTTTCTGTATCAATTTGTAAATAATAAAATTAGATAGATCCTTCGATCAATATAGCCCAGTCAATCTAGACAAAAAACAGGCCCTAACTGGAACATGCTAGGGGAGAGCTGAATTTTTGCAGGTAGATAGTACATCTTACGTGGAGTATTTTCCAAAAAAGTCCCTACCCCTCCCCCGCTTGCTTCCTCCCCTGTGCCCTCCCAAACATTAAAATGTGGGGTTCTACTAAAGCGATTATATCTCGTAAACTAAAAGATTTATCAGAAAAAAAATTTCGTCGTTGAATTTCTTATAAAACTGCCTAAAAATTCTATAATAAAACTTTTTTTAATATCTGCATTAGTTTGGCCAATAATAATGAGATTGTTGTTAAAAAAAAATTTTTTTTTGCAAAATTATTTTTTGAAGTTGAATATTTTTTTTGTCTGAGAAAATATGAAAAAATACTTTTAACAAATAAGTTGTCAAATTTAATAAGATTTAAAACCATGCATAACAATGTTTACTTACATCTTTTATTTCTATCGAAAATAATGGACAAACGCAACGGCGTGCGCGGGCTGGCCGTAACACGGAGTGGCGAGGCCAAGCGACATGTAGTTCTTGTCGCGTCGCTACTGACTGTTTTATCAAGTTGAAACAAACGAAAAAATAAATAAATATGGTCAGTTTGATCTCATATGTTAAAAAAAAGATATGTCTTAAGGTTAAGGTGTGTGTCGGTTTTGTGGTTATATTTTGACGTGGTTGCGCCAAGCCGTGTATCAAGTTTTTTGTGCGTTTTCCCTTCTTCATCAGGTTAAAATATTGAGAAAAAATTAATTAACAATTAATAAATAAAAAAAAAACACTGAAAATGTCTGAAGAGAACTTATTGTGTATTTTATGTAAAAAATACCTTCCAGGAAATTTTGTTAAAGTAAAGAAAGGGTTACAAATGCTAATTAACGCTAGTATTGAAAGATAATAATTATGTTAAAATAACCACTTTAGGTAGCGTAACCAACTGTGCACGTAGATTGTAGAAAAATGTATAATAAGCCTAGCAGTATTAAAGCTTTCACAAATGTTAATTGTAGCCTATTGACCAGTAGGTACACCTCAGCCATTCCTAATGCATTTAGAAAATACATTTAATTTCACGGAGAACTATTTGTGAGTATTATTTGTGATAATAAAAAACAGCGTTTGATCTTAAACTATCTCATAAATATCGTTAACAAATACATTTGGTGTTAAGACCAGAAATAGGGGAAACATTGTAATATAATAGATGACAAATGGGGTGCAAAAATAAAATCTAAACTTTTAGGTGTGTTTCATTTGGTCGTAGCAGAAGCTCGCTATCATGGCATTTGCTACAAGAAGTTCTGTAAAAGTAAACCAACTCAGTATATAGGAACACCTAAATATGATAATTCAGCTAAAAATTTTCTTAAACTCTGTAGTTTTTTAGAAAATACTGACGAATGTCAGTTTATATTAGAGAAATTAGGGAAAATAGTAAAAGACATTTGTGGCAGTGATCTTCCGTACTCATATACATTTCCTAAAAAACAAGTAATTGACTATTTTCAAGATTTTATGTATGCGTGTATTTTTGGCAGAAAAACTGTCATGTGCATGTCTCACTCAAGTTATAAGATACTAGGCGACTGGTACAGAAACAAAGAAAAGAATGCAAATCTGGAATGTTTAAGAATTGTATACTTGCTGCCGCAGAAATAATCAGAAAAGATATTTAAAAAAATGCCACATGATTGTGAAAGCTATCCTGATGTTCCGGAAATCAGTCGTGGGGGTGATGATTTAGTTCCTGAAACTCTGAATCTGTTCACGTTAACTGTAACCAAGAAGAGATTGTATGATAATGGACCTGATGTTACGAGAAGACGTTTAGTAATTAACCACGCCATAATAGCATCTGCAAGGCCAAGTTCTTTTTGTCATCAATTCAGACAAGTTTGTGTTTTCTACAGAGAATGTACGGATCTAAGAATTTAATAGAAGTGTTGTCGTCATTGGGCATTTGTTCGTCGTGTCGTGAAGGTGACAGATACCAAAGATCTGTAATAAGAGCTGGGCCTCCTACAATCGAAGATGATACATTCACACAATTTGTGTTCGAAAATGCCGACGTTAATATAAAAACATTTGATGGCCTAAGCACATTTCATGCCGTGGGAAGAATAAAGTGCAATGTGCATCAATCCAGCCTCTAATTTTATAAGTCTAGATGTACTTCGTCTTCAGTGATGAAATGGATATTTCGTTAATCAAGAAAATATCCTTCAACCTTGTTACGCGAAGAGAAAAAAGAGCGGCTTGAAAGATGTAACCATCTCAGTGAATGTATATCTTTCAGAAAAGAGCATGCCGATTCATTATCTTTTGTATCTCCAACCAATTATTTGTGGTCAAGTGACATAAAATTAGCATTGTGCATTCAAAAGTTAGCTGGAACGGGTTTATGAACGATTGTGTGACATTGTAACTTCGACCAACCGCTTTTTCTCAAACCTATTGAATGGTAGCGGGGGCTAGTGGATCATCTGAAATTTCAAAAATTATTGTACGACTAGGAAGTTTCATTTGTAAATATCATATTTGGGATGTATTGGATCACGGAAGAAAGTGGGCTCGAAGATTTATGGAAAACTGTGTACGGAGGTCCCACAGTGATACACATGATAAAAGGACACGCTTATGCAAGAGCTGTAAGAGCCTATGTTCTTACAGGTGCTGCAATCGTCAAAATAATTTGCAATGACTCTCATGATACACTTTTTCCTCGTGAAATAAAAGAAATATTGTGAACAAGAAGATGTCACATGAATTAGCTTGTGAAGACGAAACAGTTGCAATAAATCTTAAACATTTCACCGACACTTAAAACACAATCAAAGCGACAAGTCGGACAGCAAAATTTACAATATGTTTTTACTTAACAATATGTTTTGCTCGGGAGTTTGGACTGATACGTGCATTGACATGAACAATCCTTGATAAAATCGATGAAATCATTAAAAACAGTAGGAGCACTTACGCAAGGGTGTGGGATTTCTCAGTAAATGGATATTAGGAGCTCCATTATTCCTTTCAATCAGTGAAGCTTTTCATAGTTTCTTGGGTTTAAGTTACAAGAAAAGTGAGCAGCATGTTGAGCTTAGGGAGAGTCGGTTACGGGATAACCAAGACTTAACAAAATTCATACTGGTGACACACAATACTTTTGCTCGAAAGTCTGGTGAATTAATTTGCATTTCTTCGAGATTAGTATCAGACTCAACTAAAACATATGACGATGCTTATGAGGTAGGGTTCAAAGCTATGAAGAAAATGGCAAGGCAAAGTTTTTCAGAAGTAAAACTACACAGATCGGATATGATTGATACTCAAGCCAGTAATAAATCTAACAAAGTTAGAAACAAAGAATTTATAATCAACCCTAAAATATTCAATAGAATATTATGCGTATGTGACAGTCCTGCAAAGCTCAAATCCTACTTTGAGTTTGAACTAGCTTCGCATCCACCTTTATTTGAAGACATTTTTTTAAAGAAAGGTAAGAAAGCCTCCATTACTACTATTACTACAGTTTAGTGTTAAAGCGTTTTTATATCGTGAATCAATAAAAAAGTACTCTAAAAGTAGTACTATTAAAAAGTACTTTCAATTTAAAACTATAAATACCTACCTAAGCTCAAATCGGTCATCTGCAAGCACAGCGGGCTGGGCCCGACCGCCAAGCACGCCGTGCCGCCCCGCTATCGAATCGGATTTTGACCAGTATTAAAAATAAAGGTAAGCAATATTATACATCGTTTTAAAGCTTATTAAATTTGGCAAATAAATTACATGAAATATTTTTGCGTGTCCCCCCAGATAAAAAAAATATTCACCTTTAAATCAAAATTTTACGAAAAAAAAAATTATTTTTGCGACAATGTCATTATTATTTGCCAAACCGTAATAGATAACAAAAATAAATATACTATTTATTTTTAGACAGCTTTTTAAGAAGTTTAACGGAGAATTTTTTTTTCAGATGCATATAATAGTTTAAGAGATATAATGGATTTTGTAGAACTCTAAAATTGTAAAGTTTGGGAGGGGACAGGGGAGGAAGCAAGCGGGGGAGGGGTAGGGACTTTTTTGGAAAATACTCCACATAAAAAGTACTATTCACCTGCAAAAATTCAGCTTTCCTCTAGCATGTTCCAGTTCAATGCGTTCATTGACTGGGCTAATAATGGCTTATTAATATACTTGGTCGATGGATAGATCATAGGAATTCGTAATGAATTGTAAAGTGCCCTTGAGGTGACTTTTCACAAAAACGGCGCACTACAAATTGCCCAATTATTATTACTATTATTATTAGGACGTCAGCTCAGCTAATCTTCAGTCACTGAAGTCCTCAATATGCATAACATGCATAACACGCATAAAATGCATGTTATGCAAATTGCGATACTTCGACGAAGTTTGCAGAAGGTAACTTTCACAGTTTCAGGTCCTGTAATTGGCGTTACTGATTTTTTATGTTTTTAATTGATAAAAAAACACATCAAAAATGTGGCTGGCAAATAATTTCAGGAATCACTGGTTAAAGGAAGTCAAGTACAAAAATCAAATCTAATGTGTACCTACCTATCTATTGCTGATCTCTTGTTGTTGAAGTTTCAATATGGAATGTGGAACCTAGAAAATACCAAAGTCCCGTATATAACTCAATTTTAACTGTACCATACTTCGACTAAGAACCACCCATATTATCTTCATTTTTCCTAACGCATATTTTTATTGGCTGCCATCTTTATGAATGATTGCAAGATTCAACTCGAACTAAATGCAATCTAGATGGTGTCTGGATATCCAGATAATATATATATTTTTTTTATTTATTTTTTAATTTCAAATACATAAACGGCTATACTGCCTTTTATAAATAAACATACAATAGAGAACAAAAGTAAGAAAAATAATATCATTACATAATAGTAGTTTTAAACTTAAAAATAACCTACAATTATTTTGTGTATCACAGCAAAAAATAACAAGAAATAAAAATGAGAAATATCATCATTTCATTTCAACATGTCCATATTGCGTATATAAAGTTACATTATGGAAAAAATAAAAAACTTAAAAACTGAAACCTAAAAATATAATAATATGGGTGGTTCTTAGTCGAAGTATGGTACAGTTAAAAGTGACCGAATTGGATATCGACACCTTAGCTCAGTGGATAAGAGCGCCCAACCCGGAAAGTAGGGAGGTCCTGGGTTCGAGTCCCAGAGGTGTAAATATCTTTTTCTGATTTTTCTGTTTCCAGATTTTCGATTGAGTTTCGCTCATAATGTCTTCATTTAATTAAATATTACAATTTGAGGTTTTACTCATAAAAAGTTAAAATAAAAATAATAATACATTTTTTTTTTTTTTTTACATTAACTCCACACAGGAGGCCTTGAGGAAAATAATTCCCCTCAGGGCCTATGTCATCTGGGATGCTGTGTGGAGGGTCTTTTTGAGGAGAGGAAGGAATGAACATTGGTCTTGAAGAGACCCATGTTGTAGGAGGGAGGAAACACAGATGCCGGCAAATCGTTCCATAGCCGAGCTGTTGAACTCAAGAACGAGTCGAAAAAACGACCCGTTCTCATGTGACATATGTCAACCGTGTACATATGTTGGGCGCGCGTTTGGCGTGTCTCCCGACCATGCACCGGTGCCGAAGGGATCAATGACGCTAGTTCCTCAGAGCATCTTCCATTGAAATACCGGTAGAACATGGATAGCATTCCCACCCGACGCCTGTGCTCTAAAGATTGCAACCCGTTCGTTAAGATGGGAGAATCTATCAAACGGACCGCCCGTTTCTGCACAGAGTCGAGGGTATTTTTCAAGTATTTTGGAGCTCCAGACCAGAGGTGACTGCCAAATTCAACCGTGGGGCGCACTTGCGATTTGTACAGGGTAAGCAGTTGTGTACTATTAAAGTATCTGCGGGCCCTGTACAGTACGCCCAGTTACATATTATATTTTCGTTATTATTAAAATACTGTTACTTCCCCGTGTACCACTTAATGTATCACTTGAATGTAAAAGCCATTTTATGGCGTTGAAATAAAAAAATAAAAAAAAAATAAAAAAAAGTATTACTTTTTATTATTAAGCCAAAATACATTCCACATTACGTGACAGATAGCAGGATGACAGTAACACAACAAACGGCCAATAAATAGAACTAAAATTTCTTTTATAAAGACACCTTTAAATTTATCTTTACTCAACAATTACAAACACCGCTTCCTTGGGTTACTCTAAGTGGTTCACTACGTGTGATGACTTAGTAGGGATGCCCGGGTTCATCGGGGAAGGTTTGACCGGATCTTGGCGGCGGATGCGTCGGCCACCACTGCATGGCGGGCCAAATCGAGAGGTTGAGGGAGACCTTTTGGCTTCTCCAGCAGGATTCTTTCGGAACGTTGCCTTGCACCTCAGTGGGAGGGATAGATTTATAGGTCCGTCATTCTTGAACATACTGCCCCCCTGATTTTTGCCCACCCGTCATACCTTTTTCTTTCCCAGAACTTCCTTTCCTAAAGAGATCCTCCACACTGCTTCGCCATAGGCCCTAACCGCACATAGTACAAGACACAGATAATAAAAACAAACTGAGACACAGATATGGCATGAATGCATGCCGACTATCGAATAGCTCGAGCAAACTGCACAGACTATCAAAGTGGCAGAGCCATTGAAAGTTGTGTTTATTTTATTTTATTTTATTTTATTTATTCATACACGCCTTGAAGGCTTTTACAGAATCACATTATTCAAGTTACACATGTTATTCAGGAGTATAATTGTAAGATTGAAGTATATAACATTATAAACTGTACTTTAAGGATACAAACAGGTTTAATATGTACATAGGTATGTAGTTTCGTTATCATTAAAATTGTACAAAGGAGTTAAAAAGTTTACATAGTGTAATAATGGTAAAACAGAAGAGTGCTTAAGATACTTAAAAGTAGTTATTGAGGAACGTGTAGGTATTTACTATGTTGATTTTATTATTAACTAGATCATGAATAAATTGTTCGAAAGCAAGTTTTTCAAGAATTCAGCAAAATTAACGCAGCAATAAATAGTACCTACACATAGAAGAAAATAAATAAAAAATACATGAGTTGTAATATCTTGAAAAGTTATACAGATGAGTTCAACAAGTGTATAGTGTGATAGTAAAAAAGTAAAAAATAGTACAAATTATGGTACAAAAAGTACAAGATAATATTAATACAAAAGAGAGAGGATAAAAAGGTAAGTACTAAGGTAATCTTTGTATACATAAGTATTAAATTTTGTTTTTATTGTGAACATGAAGAGACCATCGATTTTAATTTAATCATTAATATATTATTATTGATAGGGCACCAAGATTTAAATAGAAATTTAAGTCAATGTGAGTTAGTTATTATATTGATAACAATAAATACGAGAGGATTGTTGTTAATTGTGTTCTTATTTGGCTACCTTTATTATTCACATATTTCATGTTTTGCGATAATTAATAATTTGATAAAGGTGCAATTGATTGATATTTATGGCTTTATTTTAAATATTCTAATATACTGAGTTTGAATTTAGACACAGATTGGTGACGATAAATGTCGATTGAGTTGTATTTATTTCCGAGTAAATGGAGTCTTTGGATGGGAGAGTTTATAAAATAATTATTAGCGGAATTGGTAACAGAATACAATGCATTCGACCGAGTTTCGCGAGTAGGTACTCGCAAATTAATAAAATTTGTCAAATCGAGGGCGTCCAGTCTGCCATTCGAAATTTTGAAAAGACAAACTAAATCACTTTTTATGCGCCTTGATGTCAAATCGGTTATGTTAAGTAATTCCATTAGGTATATATAATTAAGTTCTTCAATCGGTATACCCAGTTTGTAGTTAATAAATCTTAAAAACTTATGCTGAACTCTTTCAATTTTTTGTTGGTGGGTTTTATATAATGGAGCCCAGATAGTAGAATTATATTCTAAGTTGCTTCTCACCAACCCAGTGTACAACAATTTAAAGGAATTAATTGATTGAAATTCTTTAACTGTTCTCAGAATAAACCCCAGACATTTCATGGCCTTATTGGTTATTTCATTTATATGAGGAACAAACGTTAATTTATTGTCAAAAATAATACCGAGGTCTTTAATTTGTTCTACTCTTTTAAGAAAAATGTTGTTGATGCTATAATTAAATTTAATGGGATTTTTTATTCGAGCAAAAGTAATTGTTTGACATTTTTCAATATTGAGAAACAGTTCATTTAGGGTGCACCACTCTTGTAGCCTCACAAGATTTGATTGTAATATACAACAGTCATTCGGATTAGTTATTGTTTTATAAATTTTAAGGTCATCTGCAAATAATAGAATCATAACTCCATCGAAAATGGTGGTTATGTCGTTGATAAATAATGAAAACAACACTGGACCCAGATGTGACCCCTGTGGAACACCGGTGTATACTTCAAACTGGTGTGAAAAGTGCGAATTGAGTTTAACTGATATTTTTCTTTTACGTAAATAACTTTCAAACCATCTCAAAATATGCCCCGTTATTCCAAATGATCTTAGTTTATGAATAAGGATTTTGTGTGAGACTTTGTCGAAAGCTTTACTAAAGTCTGTGTATACAGCATCTGTCTGAAGACGATTATGCATCGTACTAAATAAATTTTCCTGATAGATCATTAAATTTGTGAGAGTAGACCGTTTTGACATGAAACCGTGTTGTCGATGTGAAATTACTTTATTGATCTCAGGCGAGAGTTTAGATAGCAGAGCAGATTCAAATACTTTTGGGATGGACGACTGTATACATATAGGTCTGTAATTGGAAATATCAGATTTATCTCCTTTCTTAAAAATTGGAGACAGAAAGCTTGTCTTCCATTTTTTCGGAAAGGTGCCAGTTTTTATTGACAAGTTGAAAATTTTAGTAAGGGGATAAGTCAAGACTGATATGCATTTCGATAAGAAGATTGGGGGAATGTTATCAGGGCCAGCTGATTTGTTCAGGACGAGAGATTTTAATATAGTTCTAATGTCACTTTCTTCAAATTTGCACCGATTGAAATCGATTTGGTTATAATTGGATGTAGTGGCATTAAACAATGGAGAATTATTTGTTGATTCATAGACTTTGCTGAAGAATTCAGCAAACAAATTGACAACTTCTTGGGGATTATCGGCCAATTTGTTATCCAAATACATGTTAGAGGGTATACTGGAGTCAATATTATTAAGCATGTTTGAGAATTTATAAATATTTTGAGGGTCGGCGAGAGCCAATTGTTCACAGTTATCTATGCACTTTTTGTAACATAACTTGGACATTTTTTTGGTAGTCATTCTTAGTTCGCAAAATTTTGCGTAATCAATGGGATCGCGTGATGATTTGTAAGCTTTATGAGCAATTTTTTTGTCTCTAATTATTTTAATAAGATCTTTACTAAACCATTTTGGGTAATTATGTACATAAATTTTTGAAATGGGTACAAATAAATCGATCGCGTTATTTAGAATTAAGTAAAATTTATCAACAATTTCATTGATGTTTTCTTCATTGTTCAAAAAGTCCCAGTCGGTTGAAGATATAAGGTTAATGATTTGATTATAGTCTGCTTTGAAAAAGTTTAATTTTGTTGATGAAGAAGGATTTTTTTTTGTTACCGAACTGTTACATTCAATTATTAGAGGGGGGTGGTATTTGTCGACAGGGAGAATGGATTCAGCAGATGCGGATACTTTTACTGATAATGAATTGGAAAATACTAAATCGAGAAGTCGGGAGCTAACATTGAATACATAGTTTAACTGTCGAAGACTTAAAAAATTTGACATTTCGATAATATCATGAGAACCGTGGTAGATGTTGTCCGTGCATGCAGTTTTATTGTTATCAATGTCCCATTCAACATTAGGCAGATTGTAGTCACCCGTCAAAATTATAGCGGCGCCAGGAAATCTCCTTCGGATTGTTTCAACTTCATGGTAGTGGTCCTTGTATAGTTGAGCGTCGGAGGAAGGGGGAAAGTAGACGCAGCCGATAATATTTTTTTCCTTTTTGGTGGATACCATGACGAATAGTTGTTCTATATGCGTAAAGATGCATTTGAGTTGTCTTGAATTATATTTTTTATTTATGGATACTAATACTCCTCCTCCTCTGGATTTATTTTTTTCATTTCTATCTTTTCTGTACACCGTATGGTTAAAGAAACCCAATTCTGATGTGTCGATATTTTTATTTAGCCATGTCTCAGTGAATGCGTAAGCGTCGTGATCTAAAGTGGGTAGAGTTGATTTTAGGTCCTGAAGTTTAGTTCTAAGACCACGAACATTTTGATAAAATATTTTCAATTTATATATTAGTTTTTTGGGTGTACTTTTGTTATTGTAGGTCTATTGTTAATGTATTTGATTGTGATATCAGTTTCGCCTGAAGCCTTTCTTTTTTCTAGCTCATTTCTTAAATCAGTTAATTGTTTCCGCTGGAGAAGCGATTGATCTTGGTAAAATCTAATATTATTTTTAAGCACATGTTTTTTGGTTAGTAATATTCTTGGCCATTTTGCTTCAGGAAACTCTACTTTAATTCCTCTCGGTTTGTCGTCCTTCCTTTTACCCAGTCTATAGATTTTTATTTCTAGGTTGGTTGTTGACTTGTCAATATCAGAGAGGATTTTTTTGACTGACGCTATGTCGCTATTAATACATTCCGTCTGAGATGATGATGTGTTCTCAGGAATGTTATGAATAATTAAGTTTTTGTCTCTATAATTTTGTTCCTTCATTTCGGCGAGAATTTCGCAGACACTTGGAGTTTGTGAATCTGAGGGGGTGTGCGTAATTGGGGTTGCATTTTTTAGAGCTGTCAACTCTCCCTCTAGATTTGCCATTTGAACTGCCATTTGGCCGATAGTTCCCAATATGTCATTGGTTTTGGGAATTATTTTCGCGAGGTGTTCTTTCGTGAATTTGTTGTTGGGGTCCATAATCATGTTGGTTAATAAATTAACAGCGTCCTTTGCCAGAGAAATATATGCTTGAGCATCCATATTGAAAATGGTTATTGGGGAACTACACGAGATTCACTTGAAAGTATGGCTGGTGGGCCCGCCTTGATTTCACTGCGCTGAGGTGTTGGTAAGTACACACACCGTTGGCGTATAATAATGTCACAATATTTACTTGAACACTTAGTGATTTCAATTATTGGTTTTATGTTATTTCACTATGGTTAAATATGCAGTAAACAATGTGAATGAGAACTTGATCACTTCTACACTCGGGGAAACCAAAATTAGATTGTAACTTTCGGTAAAACTCGCTGTTTTAACAATGTTTTGAAGACCTAAAGACTGTGGATGGTTACTCCTGTATTTACTAAATTATTTTTTTAGTGTACAGGTAGAAACAAAGACGTGGCGCTTCTGTGGGTGAACGATTTTGTGGCAGGTCTCCCTTGTTTCTATTGTCCGTAACACTAATACAAGACCGATAAGAACCTACAACGATCCATTTCAAGTCCGTATACATTGTAATCATCCAAAAATTAATTAAAACTCGAAAGAACTATTGAATTTTTTTATTTGCACAAAAATAACTGGTCAAGAGATGACTTGACTTGACCCGACTTCAGGGGGCGAATGACTTATTCATCGAACCTCAGTCCGGTGACGGAGTTGATCCAGGACACGAAGTGGTTGGGCCTGACGAAGCCATTTGGGAAACTGGAAGTGCATCCTGCGGTGCTGACGAAGCTGACGATTCCCACGAGGGTCGCGTTGGTTCCGCTTCCGAGGATCAATGGGCCGCCGGAGTCTCCCTACAAGACAAACACGAATTCATTATGATTGTGTCACCAAGAGAGATTCTGTTACTAGGAGAGATTGTATAATCAAGGGGCTACTTACGCCGCACACTCCCTGGGCAGAGCTGGTGCTACCAACAGCGCAGATGGTGGAGGCAATGATGGTGGAGCCGAAGGACTGTTGGCAGACGGCGTTGGTGATAACCCTCAGGTTGACGTATCTCAGGATGGAGGAGGTCGAGCCGCCTACAAAGAAAATATAAAACGTAAATGGGTTTCTTGTGAGTTCGTTATATATACAACAAAGGTTTCCTACCCTGATGTAAAGGATGTAATTCTTTAGGAAGATGGTACACCATGTCCAGCAATCCAGTACCTGCTAAAGGCCATCTAAGACAACGCTTCATGGATAACAGAACCAGAAAGTCTATCAGCTCTTCGGAAGTGAAATGCCATCATTGCCAAAAGAGTGGTCATCGATGTACTTTGTTCATCGACATGGTATTTGACTTATTCGTGTAACTGCGTTAGTATTGATTGTGGCTTTTGGGTTGGGAAAAAGATAATGGGCTTACTGTTGGAGGTTGATCCGAATCCACTGGCGGTGACAATCTCTCCGGCGTAGTCCAAGCTGGAGTCCTTGGCGAGGGCAATGGGTCTGATGTTAGCTGGAAGAAATAACAAATCAAATATTAATAGGGGATCGTAGAGTCATTACAATTCCGGAGCTTCAACAATGTTCATAATATGAACATTATCACATAATTGATGGTTTGAACACAAATATTCAGATTATTCTAAACTACAATTTTGTCTTTTTTGCAACAGATTACTTGTATTGATAACAATTAAAAATACTAATTTCAGTTGTGTGTTTGTAATTGTGACTCTGTTTCAATGAAACTGGAGTTGTTTTGAATTTGATTCGTTCTGCTATGTCAACAATTCATACAATAGATAAATTACCTGCCTTAAAATATATAATGTCAGCGTGTTTTAATTATGTACTTTAAATGGGTATTAATTAATGTCTAGGGGTTATTTACGAAGTCAGATAACGCGATTTTCAAAGATCTGCGCTTTTTAGTTCATGCAATTATCAATCCCACAATTACGATATCCCGTATTTTTTCACAAACGCTAGTAATTAATAATCGTGATTATTATTATGTTAGTTGATGTTAGTAACTAAATAAAACAGAGCATGATTAATTAAATAATAGTTAAGGTTGGGTTAGGTAAGGTGAGTTTCGTTTTGAAGAGTATTATTTAACAAGTGCATTTGTTACTTAATTTTTATGTTTTAATATCTGCTACCAATTTCGAAGTGTTATTCACTAGCAACCTTATCAAACTTTTAAAAATAGTTTTACGATTTGAATTTCACGGATGAGTCGAAACTGGTAGCAGATAAATATAGTTAAATAACAAATGTAGATGCGTAATAAAACTCTTCAAAACAAAATGTCTGTAAATTGTTTTATAGTTAAAGCCTTAGATCAACGGTTAATGCCCAAGAAATACAAAAAATAGGCGAGTTTCGTTGCTTGTTTTTTTTTCTTCGTTGTTCTGTTTCGTCATTGTTTAATTTCGTCATGGAAGCAAGATATTTAGTAAACTTACGTCCCAGAGGGACATCGCTGTTCCATCCCAGGAGGGCGATGTCGTTGATGAGGGTGAAGGAGTCGTAGTTGGGGTGCACATGGAAGTTGGTGGTGGTGATCACGACGGGGGAGCTGTCACTGGCAATGTTTCCCAGGTAAAGCTCAGCAGAGGCGTATCTGGAGGAATAAATAAACACTCAAAATAAGTGGTTGGTTTCGGTGATTTGCCTGCTTCACAAGTAACCAATTCAGATTCAAATCAAATATAAAAATATATGCCATGATGTCCGCCCGACTGTCGGCGGATTACGGTCAAATGGTGCTAGTTTGAATACGGAATTTAGTTGATCTTTCGAAGGTTTGCAGTAGTATTAGTTAACAATATAGTTTGAATACGGAAATAATTCGTTCATTGCGTTGATTTTTTTAAGGTGTGCAATAGTATTTGTAGCGGTTGATATCTGAAGTTACTACCTGCTTGCTTATTTTATGCTGTCAACTCTACTAGTTCTGGGAGTGGGGATAGCGGTAGATTCTTCACGTAGCTGCGAGGAAAGAATTTTGGAGAATAGAGTGGCAGTATTAGTTCATTTATGGAGTAGCAGCTCGGTCGTCGGAGGGAACAGTCTAGCGATGGGACCATATTGAGTGGAATAATTTCAAACCATTACGTGAGAATAATTATTTTGTTTCATCGAAATTTTAGAACTTACGATTGGGCGCCAGGTTCATTAAGTACTGAATCAATTTAAAGTTAAAATATGGTTATCCTCTAAAAATTAAACATTAAAAATCTCGATGAAACAAAATAATTATTCTCACGTAATGGTTTGAAATTATTCCGCTCAATATGGTCCCATTGCTAGACTGTTCCCTCCGACGACCCAGCTGCCACTCTGTTCAATGGGCGTAGCGTGGGTGTAGGCCGCCGCCCGGGGCGGAGTAAAATTTTGCCGCCCCCCTATATAGATATTTTGCGTAAACCACGGATTTTCAAGCGCCGGGGGGGGGGGGGGGGGGGCAAGCGGAAATTCAATTTTTTTATTACGAAATTTATGTTATTCACATCTCCAAATAATAGATACCACACGGAACAGTCACTTCTCAAAATTTTGCAGCATTTGGTAAGCAACTCAAATAAAAGCTTCGATTGGTACACGATGGATCTGAAACTTATTGTTTAATATATTCTGAACAAAAAAAAATATTTTACATTAAATCTGTATGCGGCAAATTAAAACTACATTTAGAACATGAAAATTGATTTTCTTTGATTCTGGCAGCACATGAATAGTCTGCAACTAGAATTTGCCGCCCCTTAAAAGTGCCCCCCTCCCCCCAAGCTACGCCCCTGACTCAATTCTCCAGAATTCTTTCCTCACCGCTACGTGAAGAATCTACCGCTATCCCCGCTCCCCGTACTAGTAGAGTTGACAGCATAAAATAAGCAAGCAGGTAGCAACTTAAGAGCCCGAGAGGGATTTTTAAATTTTTTTCAATATTTTGCGTGTTTTCAAAGTCACCTGTGCACGTAACAGCACATAAAAAAAAATATTTGTCATCATTTTTTATTAGATGCATGTATGATGTATTCCACCTGTTTAATTAAAATATTAACTAAAAAAGTAATTTGTACTTTAAAACTGTTTATAAAACAGCAGTTTTCGATAAATCGTCAATCGACCCCCTGATTTTTTTCCATTTGTAATCGTATACAATATTAAAAAGATATATAAAAAATATTTTTTAATAGAAAATATCTGTACTTATACCACCTGTTTTGCATATTTTTATAATGAAGCTTAATTATGGCGTATTTAAATTTTTTACACTACCTAAATCAGCGTACTTTAAAATCATTTTTTTGTACTAAAAAACAAGTTTTTCTGTAAAATAAAAATATTTCCCAGTAAAACAGTACTTTAACTATAAAATGTATACACTAATATCAACAAATTTATTGATTTATTTGATTATATTCAATTTTCTTGTGCAACCAAAATACATTTAAACTATGGTTTCTTAGATCTTCTGGTCATTACGCGGAAGTCTGTACGCTCGAACGGTTGTCCGTGATGCTCTGTTCCGTGAAGATGTATTGAAAAACATGAGAGAATTAGTTATTAAGATATAATACATATAGACTAACTAAATCAAATCAAAACGTATAATCTTTTCGTGTAATTTGAAGAAAACATGTCAAAAAGGACTTCGAAAACGTGCGTAGAAAGGGGACGGACGATCATGTGCTTAAACTTTTTCACATATAACCCGTTTATCATCTAAAAAAAATATTTCAAAAGGGAATGGATAACGGAAGTTGCGAGGGCACGATACGATCCTTACACATTGTACCTTCTGATATGTTGGCTATTTATGCGCGCTTTCTTTAAACAGGGTCCCTTAAAATATTCTCAAACAGAACACGTAAAAAGGGACAAGATATCCAAGACGCGGGCGTTGAAATGATTGTACCTTCTCACATATTGTCTTCAAACGTGTAGCTTCGCACAGGGTACCTTGATTTTAATATTGTCATCACTCGAAACAACAAAGCAAGTTTTAATTGTATTGTGGTCTCTTTCCCTAGCGCGTCGCTATGGGCTTGTGAGAGCGAGACGTCAGTATATACCTCATATATTATTGAAACCATAAAATATATCGGGTAGATATCATATTTCGTTCTACAAAAGTTTAAGGGCTATGCAAATAAATGATTAATTATTATAATCATTTAAGTATTTAAAAATATTAACTTATTCTATAATCACCAATTCACTTTGCTTAATAAGTTTTTTGTATTTTTTTTTCAGGATAAAAATTTAAATATGGGAAACTCCATGTTACCAAGTTCGATACCTATATGTGTTTGGTGTTTGGACCTCAAATAAGATTCCATTGAAGGTTGAAACTATAAGAAGAGACGATTATTTCTTTAACTTTAAAATGTTAAAACGCCTTCAAAATTTCTACTTGCCAGGAATAATTGACCAGAGGTATGAGAGAGGCATGGAAATAAGAAATCCTCCTTATATAGAGGAAGCAATTCTTTCCAAAAAAATTACCCTTAATAAAATCGCATGAACAACGGCGTCTGTGACATTATTGGTTTTCTGATTCTATTTTTCTTATGCTTGTACTACCAAAACGTTTTTATTGTATAGATTTTTATTTTGTTTAGATGTGAATTTCTTGTGTGGTAAGCGCCAAACTTAATGCCTACCTGACGTTGATACAGAAAACGTCGCAATAAGCGGGTTTAAGGAACGAAACCCGGCAAGCCTCCCTGCCCACGTCTTTCTCTGTCGCACGTACTCGTATGTTTTTTCTTTCTCTTTTGCTGTCACTGTATCTGCGCAATAATAGATCGTATCAATTTCAGGTCGACATTTAAGTTTGGCGCGTACTGTACCTAAACTATGTACCATTTTGTAACACTGTGCAAAACAAGTGCATTATCTACCTAATACCGGCAATTTACATTCGGTCTATTACCCTGTATTATGTTCCTAATGAGAAAAAAACTATTTTTTCATTGGTACAACTATTTAATTTATTGTAAAATTTTAATGTTTGTTAAATACCGCTAGGACATTAATAGAACTAAAGTAATAAATAATTTCCAACCAGGGATACACATTATTCTCCTTTTTTTTGTTGAATAATTCTTACCTATCAAATTTTGGAAGAATTTTTAATATTATGTTTTTATTCATATGCCTAAAAAGTGATATAATAAATCATTAGTATATTGCGAACATAGGAAGATACCTTTATTTCGTAGGAAATGTTAAAAATTATACATAACAAAAAACATACTAAAATCATGGTTATGTATTGAAGCTTGTGTTTTTTTTAAAGTTATAAAACTATTTTATTTTATTCTGCAAAAAACATAAACTTTTAAATAAATAAATGTATTTTTCAAATGTGTTTTATATTTCCATGTTTTGACAGCCCTCAAAATTGGCATAGGCACCAGTCCTAGACAGTGCCAGACGCTCGTAACTGCAGGTGTTCAGGGATAAAAGTTGATAGAAAAATTCCCAATATTTATGGAAAAATACTTTACATGGGAATATTATTAACACAAAAAATATATCAATACCCCTCTTATTTTAACTTCATATTGAGAAGAAGTAGATTTTATAAAACTTGGTAAACTTTTTGACATTTATATTTTTAACGTTTAAAAACAACATTAAATGTAGTGTTATTTATTAACCAGTAAACAACTCCCTATTTAATTCTAAAATCATACTATTTGAATCTTGGATATCCGTTAGTCTTAGATTATTATTAGATATATTACAATTATTTTTTCAACTAAATAGGGAATCTCATGGGAGATTTCCCCACGTTCTAGGGAAAAATCGAAATTCAGCAATCCTCGAATACGGCCAACATGTAATATGCCGTTTTTAGTCTGTGTTCGGGAATGATCGCTGAAACTTCGGGTTTTTACGAGCGGATACTGGGATCTAACTTATTTGAAGTAAAAAGTACATTAGCTTTTGGTGGAATTGATTTAAAAATTCGATGAGGGCGACACAAGCGACACAAAGTTTAACTATTTTGGCAAATTTTGATAAAATCGATTGTCCTGCTAGACTCTTAAGATATCAACCGCTACATATTGATTAAAAATATCGGTGAGACCAGGAAGCACAGTCATGTAAAAACTGCCGATAGCTCATATCCTCATATTACGAAGTATTGTTATTTCAGAGATTTTAATGACGCTTGTTATTTATTTTAATTTGTAACGGGAAGGTTAAAAACATACTCGCTTTTATCGATGTTTTTCAGATATATTCAGATATGTTGCTATTATTTTTGTTGATTTTTTGTTGATTTTTGTTGATATTCTGTTTCTTTAATTATGTTATTTTCTTATTGTACAATATTTTTGTTATATTTCACAGTATTTTTGAAAATCTTATTTTTCCATTTTTGTAACTATGCATATTATTTATTATCTTTATATATAATTACATAGACTAGCTCCCCAGTTAGACCCGAGAATATTTCTCTACTAATTGGGTAACCAAAAAAGTCTGATATGAAATGTAATATATTATCTATTTATTTTAAATATTTACTTTTTTCTAATAAAAAAAAAAATAAAAAATAAAATAGTATAAAGAATAGCACAAGAAGTGATCCAATCGTAGGCCTAATTTGCGCCTATAATTCCGTGCAAAACTGTGCTCTCTAAATTCAAATGTGATGGAGATCTGTGATTTCAGGCGAGTGTAAGATAAAAAACGACAAATGGGAATATTTTTTTAAAAACAGTTTCGAAAAATTTCAAAACCAATTTAAATATGGAATTAACCAACCAACCAACTATTGTAAAACACAATGTTTGTCTATTGTTTGCAAAGTTTTAAAACAAAAGTACATAGCTGTTTTCAATCAAATAATGGACAACTAAGAGAGTGAGAAATGGACAACCATTTCATGACGGCTGCTCCACACAAATTGAATTTTTAGAATGTCAGTCAATTTTGAAAGTTGTTATGATCATAAGAGTGATAGGTAATGAAATGAATAATTGTGTTTACCGCTGCAAACAATGGGCGGCGGTGATGGCCCAGCGGGTGCTGATGAGGGAAGCCGCGCATACGATACTGCTGATGCTGTTGATTCTGACCGCCAGGTATCCGTGGTGAGGGAACTGGTTGGGGGCGGCGGGAGAGCCCTCGACGATGCGCCCGGCTGGGGAAATTAAACGGTTATTATGGCAACTAGAAATAACAACATTATAGTTCTAGAGTCTTTAAATTTATAAAGTTACGTCCTTGAATGAGCGGAACTGTATATGTTTAACTGTGTAAGTAATATTTTAATCAATTTTTGCACTTATTTAAAAGTGAAGAAAGATGTAGCCGATCGCGAATTATTAAGTTTTTGAGTTCACGCCAATTTTGTAAAATAACTTTACATTTTAGGCATTTATGATTACCAGACTAGGCATGTGCCCATACTGCCCGAGTTAGAGCGGTCAAAGAAATGATAACAATGTCCGAATAAAATAAAATGTTTTAAATAAATATTTTTCTTGAAAAATGTAATTGCAACGGCACGGCGCTACATTTTCGAAAGCAAACGTGTTTTTTCAGGGTGTTTGAAAATTCTATTCCTAATAGGTCTTTCTGACGTAGCTCTGAATCTGTTCAAAGAATATCTCCAGGAAAGAAAACAGGCAACGAAAGTTGAAAGCTCTGTATCAGAACCGATAGAAAACAACCTTGGTGTTCCGCAAGGGTCGGTATTAGGTCTAATTCTGTTCATAATTTACATAAATTATATAATTAAAATCATAAAATGTTGTAAAATTCGGTTATTTGCAGACGATTTGCAGACAAATCTCACG
This sequence comes from Glyphotaelius pellucidus, assembly GCA_936435175.1. NCBI lineage: Eukaryota > Metazoa > Arthropoda > Insecta > Trichoptera > Limnephilidae > Glyphotaelius > Glyphotaelius pellucidus. Next base: position 10,788,596 of record OW386556.1, read on the forward strand.
AAATATAGACTTAATCTATATTTCGTGTGATTTTTTTTAATAATAAGGAAACCCTGAGAAAAATAATTTCCTTCAGGGCCTATGTCATCTGGGATGCTGTGTGGAGGGTTTTTATTGAAGAGAGGAAGGAATGAACATTGGTCTTGAAGAGGCCCATGTTGTAGGAGGGAGGAAAAACAGAAGCCGGCAAATCGTTCCATAGCCGAGCTGCTGAACTAAAGAACGAGTCGAAAAAATGACCCGTTCTCATGTGAAAAATGTCAACCGTGTACGTATGTTGGGCGCGCGTACGGCATGTCTTCCGACTATGCACCGGTGCCGAAGGGATCAATGACGCTAGTTTCTCAGAGCATCTTCCATTGAAATACCGGTAGAACAGGGATAGCATGATTACAAAGATGCAATTAACAAAATAAACGAGGACCTACAAAATATAGCAAAATGGCTGAAAGTAAACAAGTTGAAACTGAACGTAAACAAAACAAAATATATGGAAATAGACAATAAAACGCGGAAAACGGCGTTAAATTTGACAATTAATGATGAAAAAAGTAAATGACATCAAATACCTGAGTGTGATACTCGATTAAAACTAACTTTCCTGTCAAATTTTGAATATGTGCTAAAGAAGGTATAAATAAAAGTAAATTTTCTTGGAAGACTAAGTAATAAATTAAACAGAAATACTACAGAGCTCATTTATAAAACTATTGTTTTTTCACATTTTGATTACTGCTCTACGATGTTTTATTTGACCAATGAAGGAAATTTGAATAAGCTAGAAGTTATACAGAACAGAGCTATTAGATGTTTGTTTACTGGGGAAATGCAAACACGCAAGGGTTAATCAAATGAGAGAGGAGCTAAATTGGATTCCAATAAAAAAGAGACAGCTGTTTAATGTTAATTTTTGTGCATAAAGTTATGAAAAACCAAATACCATAATACTTTAAGGATGAAATTGTTTTTAATACGAATGTACATAATTACGAAACAAGAAATATAAATAGAGTTAGATTGCCACGTATGAAAAAATCTAAATCACAGAACTGCCTAATGTATAGAGAGGAATAAGCTGTATAATGAAATGCCTGAAAGTATGAAAAATGAAGAAAGAATTAATGTATTTAAAAAGAAATGTTATTGCTTGCTATAAAAACATTAAAATTTATCAAATGAAATATAACTTTTAATTTATTTATTTAATATAAAGTGTAAGTGGGTACTTATTATATTATATTTACATTGTGCTTATTAGTTTGTATTCACGTAGTATAAATTAACTCAATATATGTATAATAATAAAAACAAAAAATAAAAAAAAAACTGGCTTGAGTTTTCTTTATCCAAGTACGTTACTTTTAATAGGTCTTAAGATAAATAACTGTTTTAACTTATTATTATTTACTTGTTACGACAGAAATGGCTTGCATGACAGAAATGGCTTAAATAGATCTGTAATACTTTAGACACGTCGGTAAATTAAAATTGTTTCGGTTTAGTTACGGATTATTTGAAAAACGAAAAAAAAGAATAGTTATTATTTTTATAAAACTTACACCAAGATTCCGACCGAAGTTCTTCGGGGGTGGTGATCCCGAACTCCTTGTAGCCCTAATCAGAAACAAAAAGATTCGTGTAATGAATGTTATAATTACGAAAAGAATAAATACAAACTCGACCAAAAACCCTCGGTAACATGCCGGAATATCATTGTTGAACGATCTTTTGCACGCGGCCAGAGGCGACAATTTGCCGATATCGTATCACATCGTATTGTAGTTTCAAAAATTCAAATAAGCAATTCACAACAATTTCACAAAAGTTGTGTCATCACATAAAGATTCAGAGTGCAGCTTGTGTCAAAAAGAAAACATCAAACTAAAACAATTAATTGCATTGTTTATGGACAAAGTTTTTTTTAACCATATTACGTTTCAAATTAAGTTATTTTTTCAACAATTATAAGAAAACTCACATGTGTGAATGTACGGTCAATCCTTTACATCTGTGCTTATTAGTTAATTAGTTCGTTAGTCAGTACAAAACCTGAGTGTATAGACACAGATAGTCTCAGGTTAAAATTAAAATTTATTGTTAAATAAGAAATAAATAATGATGTCCAGAAAAAAAGGCCAATTTTGAAAAACATTTTTTGAAATTTGAAAGTTTGTATGTAATATTAATTGTTTACCTTAGCAAGGGCTACAGCGCAGAAGAACACTCCGAGAACTGCTAGGTACCTCATGTTGCTTACGAAAAGTAACTGAGGAGCATGCGAAATATTTGGTTTATATAGTACCAATGGGACTATCATCGTGGCTTAACTGATATTGGGATTCTTTATTTGATTGAGTGGAAATTTTTTTATGTACTTTGAAGAGGTAAATCATTTAAATTTACTGAATTTAAAGCTAATGATCTTTATACAAATAGAACGGCGTCATTTGCGCCTCGCAATTTTTACCTCATGTGGGTATTAAAAAATATTATCTGGCTATTATAGACTTAGAGGTCTTGTATTTCATCGGTAGGGAAAAATTGTTACCTAAAACTCTACTAAAATTGCATGTTTTCATCATCATCTATCTCATCATGAAGTCCTGATGATGAAAAAAAACAATTAAACATCTGCCCTAGTAATTATGCATCCCTACAAGCAATTATGAATCTGATGGACACTGTAACGCTGTCCGAAACGTTGGCTAAAGAAGGAGGTAGCGCAACACGACACAACACACCAAAAACAAATAACGATAATACTTTTGGCCGTGAAAATCTAAAAACGTATCTATCTGGCCACTCAATCAAATAAAGAATCCCAATATCAGTTAAGCCACGATAATAGTCCCATTGGCAATACATAAACAAAATATTTCTCATGCTCTTCAGTTACTTTTCATAAGCAACATGAGGTTCCTACCAGTTCTTGGAGTGTTCTTCTGCGCTATAGCCCTTGCTAAGGTAAACAATTAATATTACATACAAACTTTCAAATTTCAAAAAATGTTTTTAGAAATTGGCCTTTTTTCTGAAGATTATTATATTTATCTTATTTAACATTAAATTTTAATTTTAACCTGAGACTAAACACTCAGGTTTTGTACTAACTAACGAACTAATTAACTAATAAGCACAGATGTAGAGGATTGGCCGTACATTCACACATGTGAATTTTCTTATAATTGTTGAAAAAATAACTTATTTTGAAACGTAATATGATTAAAAAAAACTTTGTCCACAAACAAAAAAATCAATTGTTATTAGTTTCATATTTTCTTTTTGAAACAAGCTTACTCTGAATCTTTATGTGATGACTCAACTTTTGTGAAATTGTTGTGAATTGATATTTGAATTTTTGAAACTACGATACGATACGATACAATATCGGCAAATTGTCGCCTCTGGCCGCGTGCAAAAGATCCTTCAACAATGATATTTTGGCATGTTACCAAGGGTTTTTGGTCGATTTTGTAATTATTCTTTTCGTAATTATAACATTTATTACACAAATCTTTTTTGTTTCTGATTAGGGCTACAAGGAGTTCGGGATCACCACCCCCTAATAATAAATAAAAAAAACTGTACTAATTTTTCGTTTTTCAAATAATCCGTAACCTGAAACAATTTTAATTTACTGACATGTCTAAATATTACAGATCTATTGAAGCCATTTCTGTCATACCAGCAATTTCTGTCGAAACAAGTAAATAAATAAGTAAGTAAATAATAAAGTATACAAAACAAATTAAAACATGAGGGAATCTCGTTGAACTTTTAACTACACGCCTCGATATTTAATATATTTACAAAAAAAAACTTCATTCAAAAAGGTGTTTGTTTTAATCAAAAATTTTGGCATATCGTATGTGTTTCTCAATAACTAATATAATAAAATAAAACTACATTTCACCAAACATCGTATCCATGTTAAATTGGATCTGAACACTTGACAGATTTTGTTATCTTTAAACTTGAAACTTATTGAAATTTACGCAACTGCAAAAATTGACACGGTCACCCGCACAAAGGTCAAGTTCAAACTGATCTCTTTCCGTCAGTATCGCGATAAAGGTGACCCGCTTGGGGGTAATTATGAAACATTTAATAAACTCCAAAACTAGCATACTCGTTTTATTGTAAAGGATGCTTGACTTTCTGAATTTCTGTCAACGCGTTACATTAAGCCACCCCATTGTGCGGCGGTCAACATGAAAATAAGTCTGCATAAAAGACAAGTTGCATCTCTCGTCTCCGTGGATGTCGTGTGTGAACATGTTGAAGAGATGAGGTTCCACTAGACTTCCTTGTGGCACGCCTTTTGGAATCTCACGTAGTGATGACAGTGCGTTCCTTATGAAGCCTCGGAAGGATCTGTTCTTCAGATATTCTTGAATCACTCTCGTTAGGTATATGGGCGTGTTTGTTCTGTGCAGTAAACCTTTTATCCAAACGGTGTCAAATGCCTTCTCCAAGTCTAGTAGTGCAGCGGCGATGTAGCGATGCTCGTTGAATCTTCTGGTGATGAATTCCGCTACTCTGGTGAGCTGATGAGTGGTGGAATGCCTCTTTCTGAATCCGAACTGCTCGTCTGGCAAAGTGTTGTTTTTATTTATTTTTTCTGGAAATCGACAGTTTACATTTTTTCAGTTTGTACATGTTTGTATATCCAAAATCAAACCAATTATGGATTTCCTCCTTATGACTTTACCTCTGATTAAACAGCATAATAAAAAATTTGAAATAATAAAATTTATAATAAAAGAATATGAAACCAAAAATTATATAAAACAAACAAAAACAAAATTATATTTACAGACTTTTAACTCAACAACCATTTCATCAAATTATTATAATATTTAAAAACATTTTTTTTTAGAAAACATAGGATAGATACGAAATTGTTAAATTAAAAAAGAGAGGTTGTCTTTACTCAAACCTATTATATATTTTCTTAAAAACACATTCGAACTTTCGGATAGGAATACATCGAAGAAAGATTTAGTTTTTATTTTTCTGTTTCACAAACCAATGAGTTCATTTTTTTTTTTCTTTGTAGCTTTAATATATTATCATTCAAATTTTTTGTACTTGGTAACTCTTCTCAGTAGCTTTTTACTATTAATATTAAATTTAATTGTTTTATTGCTTTTTAATCTTGCACTTGACTGTAGATTTAACAAATACAAATGTAATCAGCACTTATGCCCTCATTCATTTACTAGTATTTAAGTTCTACAAAAAACAACGTAACTACCTAATGTGAACTAAACCAGGCAATTCGACTGTCCTAAAACGGGAAATCTCTTAGTTGGACAGTCAAAGTTTTCTTATAATGTGTATGTATTTTTTGTTCTAATAAATAAATAAATAAATTTAAAAAAAAAAAAAAAGATTGTATAAAACTAAAATTTACATACAACATAAAAACATCAATACATTGGTATCCATAAAAAGTCAGGTTGTATTATAAATCAAATCATTACAGAATTGTAATCAGTATAAACGATATAAACATGAGAAACATATTCATGAAACATCAGAGAAATACTCTTTTATGTACCCCTTATATTTGGTAAGTTTGGAATTAAAAATGTCCACCTTGGATAATACCCTATTGTAACTACCCTGTTTTCTCCGTGGTGTGGGAGCAGCTTGTTAAATATAACCTGGTCAAATACCTTGCTCAGCGTGGAGAGTAGGCTGATCGGCCGGTAGTATGTCGGCTACTTCTTGTCCTTGTTTAGCTTTGAGAAGGGCAGCACGGTCGCTGTCCTTCAGATCTGAGAGAAATTTCTAGTGATGAGGCAGGCATTGAACAGCTTTTTGATGTAAATGATGGCTTTCTGGGGTAGATGTTCGAGTGTTGTGTTATATTATGTATTTGATCGCTTCCCAGCGCCTTATTTGTCTTCAATCGCTTGATGATGGCGGCTACTTTGCTCGGCGTGATGAAGTGGATGTCGTCGACTTTCGTTTACTCCGCTTGATCGAGATGTCGTAGAGACTCTTCTACTAGTCAACTAGTCCATCCGTTTCCGTCTCTTGAATCCGTCGAGATTCTCAAGCGGGGGAATCGTGTGATCTTCGTGTCTCAGTGCTTTTGCCATTTTCCATAGGCTGTTGTCTTTTGGCGTGAGTGACATAACTTTCTTCGTCCAACGTTGGTGTCTGAGGTCAGTGATTTTTTGCTTGATTTCCCGCTGTAGAGTGTTGTAGGCCGTTTTGAAGTAGCCGTCGCGCGTACGATGATAGATGAGCAGGCGATTCTTCTCCTTGATGAGCGATAAGACGTACTCGATTGATGTGTGATGTGATTGATTGTATGTATGTACTTCTTTGAGAGGTATGTATGTGTCTTGTGCAAGTTGTATGATTTCCGTGAGAGTGCTTACGGCCTCGTCGATTTCTTCTGTTGAGCGTAGAGTTCCCCGATGTACCTTCAGGGCTATGTATCAACCATAAATAGCCCTGAAGGTGTTGCTTCATGAAGGTTTTATCAATCAAAACATTTTGAAATTTGATTAAAAGTGACCTTAGTGGGATATCAATATTTTTCACAAGGCGAGGGCGCAATTTCAAATATCAAACAAGTAGGTTTTTTTGTAGAGCTCGCATTCATCCGATAAATTTATTTATCTCTGACGAATTAATTTTTTTTAATCTTTGAAATATTTTATCGGTGCGTTCATAAAATACCCTTTGTCACATTTTTGGTTCCGCCCATATTCACCCATAAGAAAAAAATTCACTTGTACAGAAATTTAAACAATTAACGAGTCGATTTGGAAGGTGGGTATGGGTATCACCGCACTGGACGCTGGGGCATAATAGAAATAAAAGAAGACACAGATATGTCATGAATGCGTGCCGACTATCGAAGAGCTCGATCAAACTGCACGGGTTATCAAAGCGGCAGATCCGAAAAATACAGGTTTAGTGTGCAGGTAGAAACTAAAGACGTGGCTCTTCTATGGGTGAACGATGTTGTGGCACAGCTTCCTTGTTTCTATTGTCCATGTTAATAATACAACTCCGATAAGTGTCTCCAATGATTCATTTCATGTCCATAAATTGTAGTTTATTAAAAAAAATAATTAAAACTCGAAAGAACTATTGAATGTTTTTATTTTCACAAAAATGCCCAACAGTTAATTTAAAAAGTAAGGCATAGGTTAAGGGTCAAGAGATGACTTGACTTGACCCGACTTCAGGGGGCGAGTGACTTATTCATCGAACCTCAGTCCGGTGACGGAGTTGATCCAGGACACGAAGTGGTTGGGCCTGACGAAGCCAGATGGGGCGCTGGAGGAGCATCCTGCGCTGCTGACGAAGCTGACGACTCCCACGAGGGTTGCGCTGGTTCCGCTTCCAAGGATCAATGGGCCGCCGGAGTCTCCCTACAAGTCAAACACGAATTCATTATGATTGTTTCACCAAGAGAGATTCTGTTACCAAGAGAGATTGTGTAATCAAGGACTACTTACGCTGCACACTCCCTGGGCAGAGCTGGTGATACCAGCAGCGCAGACAGTGGAGGCAATGATGATGGAGCCGAAGGTCTGTTGGCAGACGGCGTTGGTGATAACCCTCAGTTGAACGTATCTCAGGGTGGAGGAGGTTGGGCCGTCTACAAATAAAATATAAAACATGTAAATGGGTTTCTTGTGAGTTCGTTATATATACAACAAAGGTTTCGTACTCTGATGTAAAGGATATAATCCTTTAGGAAGATAGTACACGATGCCCAGAAATCTGGTACCTGCTAAAAAACAACTAAGATAACAGAACCGGAAAGTATGTCAGCTCTTCGGAGGTGAAATGCCAAAAGTGTGGTCATCGATGTATTTTGTTCATGGGCATGGTACTTGATTTTTTCGTGTAGCTGCGTTAGTATAGATTGTGGCTATTGTGTTAGGGAAAAGATAATGGGCTTACTGTTGGCGGTGTATCCGAATCCACTGGCGGTGACGGTCTCACCGGCATAGTTCAAGCTGGAGTCCTTAGCGAGGGCAATGGGTCTGATGTTAGCTGGAAGAACATATCAAGTATTAGTAGGGGATCGTGGAGTCATTACAATTCCGTAGCTACAACAATGTTCATAATATGAACACTATCACATGATTAATGGTTTGAACACAAATATTCAGAAAATCCTAAACTACAATTTTGCCATTTTTGCTTCACATTACTTGTAGTGATTACAATTAAAAATTCTAATTTCAGTTGTGTGTCTATGGTTGTGACCCTGCTTCAATGAAATTGGATCTGTTTTGAATTTGATTGGTTCTGCTATGTCAAGAATGTTAACTCATTTTAATTATGTACTTCAAATGGATATCAATTAAATTTCTTATGGTAAATAATGAAGTCAGATATCGCAATTTTTCAAAGATCTTCGCTTTTTAGTTCAGGCAATTATAAATCCTACGATTAGTATATCCTTTATATTAGTATTTTTTCACACGCGCTATGTGTTATACGATGTTAGTAACTAAATAAAAGAGAGTTTGATTAATAAAAAAAATAGTTTAGGCTGGGTAAGATTAAATGAGTTTCGTTTTGAAGAGTTTTATTTAACTGTGTATTTGTAACTTAATGTTTATGTATCTGCTACCGGTTTCGACGTGTCATTCGCTAGCAATCTTATCAAACTTTAAAAAATAGTTTTAAGATTTGAATGACACGGATGTGTTTAACAAAAGTACATGCGTAATAAAACTCTTCAAAATAAAATGTCTGAAAATTGTTATATAGTTAATGTTCAAGAAATACAAAAAATATGCGAGTTTCGATGTTTGTTTTTTTTTCCTTTTCTGCGTTGTTCTGTTTCGTCATTGTTTAATTTCGTCATTGAAGCAAGGTATTAAGTAAACTTACCTCCCAGAGGGACATCGCTGTTCCATCCCAGAAGGGCAATGTCGTTGTTGAGGGTGTTGGAGTTGTAGTTGGGGTGCACGCGCAAGTTGGTGGAGGTGACCACGACTGGAGAGCTGGCAATGGAAATGTGTCCCAGGGAAAGCTGGGCAGAGGTGGCTCTGGAGGGATAAATAAATAAAAATAAATAAATAAAACACTTAAAATTAATAGCTGGTTTCGGTGATTTGTCTGCATCACAAATAATTCGAAGAATTCAACATTCAAACTGATACGAAGAATTGTAATGTCAGAGATTTCAGTGACCGTTGTTTTTTGTGTTGATAACTTGAAGGACAGGAATAACGAATACTATAAGAATTGTTTTGTGGGCTCGTTTTGCGATGCGATTATTTGAGCCTACAACTCCGTACAAAGCTGTGCTTTCGAAATTCAAATGGGATGGAGATTTACGGTTTCTGGCGAGTGTAAGTGAGATGGTATGCTGGGGGGTTGAAAATGGAACATTTGTTTCCATTCAAATTTGTATGGAACTTCTGGTGTTATAGGTATTCTTTATTCTATGATTAAAAACAAATTCGAAAAAGTTTGGAACCATTCAATCACGACTGTTGTGTAATTTTAAAAGAAGAACAGCGTCTTCAATCAAATAATGGACTACTCAGAACGAAACATTTTTTTTTTACAGTTGAAAGGTTCCCGTTAAATGCTAATTCAGCTTTTGAATAAATTGTGATGAGCAAAAGAGGGCAACTTACTAATGTTGAGCTCGTCAGTTTATTACAATTTTACGGAAAACTGAAACTCACCTATTCCGCCGATTCCGGCGTTTAACGGGAACTTTTCGAACATAAAAAAAATTAATTTCTTTGAAACTGGCCCTTTGAGTCAATTTCTAAACTTATTATGATTATATTGATAGGTAAGAGGTTGACTTACGTTTTAGAAAAATGTTGTGATTGTCTACAACGTTTCAAAAGAAAAACTATAGTTTTTAAATGGACTTTTCGTATCTAATAGCTTTTCCACACAAATTGAATTTTTAGAAAGTGGGTCAATTTTGAAAGTTATTTTGATTTGAAGATTAATAGGGAATGATATTAAGAATCTTATTTTTTACCCCTGCAGACAATGGGCGGCGGTGATGGCCCAACGGGTGCTGATGAGGGAAGCTCCGCACTGGATCCTGCTGCCTCCGCTCAGGGTGATGAGCAGGTATCCCTGGTGGGGGAATTGGTTGGCGACGGCGGCAGAGCCCTGGATGATGCGGTCGGCTGGGGAAATTAAACGATTGTTATGACAACTAAAAATAACAACATTGGAGCAAGGTTCATAGAAAGTGCATATTAAATACTCTTTTTACGAAACTTAGTTTTGGAGTCTGAAACTTAATAAAGACACGTCCAGGGATGTAATAAAAGTCGAAAACAAAAGAGGGCGCCACTGGTGATCAAATTGCAATATTAAACATTTAACTCATGGTGTTAATGTAAAGCTGAGTAACCTACATTTGCAATATAAACTATAAACTCACTGATCTCAAAATTAGAATTACATATAGGTAGATTGTTATTATACCTTTGCAATTTTGTGTTAACATAATGAAGAATAACGATATTGCAATAAAATATAAAGTAAAGTTTAGAAATTGCTCACATTTATTTAATACTAGCTTAAGTACCTAGTGTTGCTCAGGCTTTAGATCGTGTCTCTAATTTTAGATCTGAGTATATTTAACTCATTCAGATCTAAAAGTAGTGTAACTAAACTCACCATTAGTAATTCTTCCTTTTTATCTACTGTTAAATTCAAATTTATGTTAAATTCAATTAAAACAAATCACTTTATAAAACACCGTTCAATAAAATTTATGTCATTAATTAGGTACCTTAACAAGAGTGCTTTTTCGATGTTTTTTTTTTTTTTAAGAACGAAAAATGTTTTTTAAAATGTGGTTTACTGTACTCTGTACATTCGGTGTCATTGTACTATATGTTTGATTTTAACGTTGTAAGTCCATTACATTGCTAAAGGGACCATTTACACTTTCTCCCCATATATAAAACTGCGGTAGTTTCAGCTAGCTATTCATTCATTAAAACTTTGGAATGAAATACTACTGTCAATTCGAACAGTGTTTCAAAAAGGTCTGCGGCGATGGTTGCTGACTGCACAGTAAGGTAGGTCATTTAACAAAAATGTTATTTTTAAATTCTAAGAGCGATAAAAGGGTGCCAAAAGGTATTCAAAACGACGTGTTTAAAATTTTTCTAATTTTTGATACGATCTTCTTCCTCCGGATTCACTTCAAAGACTCAAAATTTTTTATATTTTTTGAAAAAAAATATTTTTCAATTTAATTTTTTTTTTTACCAAACCATATTTTTTGTACTCTTCCACAGCAAATTTAGTATATTTTGACGAAATCATTTCCAAAAAGTCCCAAAATTGAGTCTCGCAAAATAATGCCGAAATTCGAGAGTAAAGGGACGAAGGATTTTGCTGGTATTTGAATACACTGCCTTGAGATAATTTGAATTATATTCAAATATATTTTTTAATAAATAAATGAAAATATTCCCTTTTTTGTGTTTTATTAATAATTTTTCATTTTTAATGGTTTATCTAACATTTTTTTAAGATTTAACAAGGGTGGGTTTTTCTCTATTATGTGAAATTTCAAAGTCAATCCGGAGGAAGAAGATGATATCCAAATATTTAAAAAAAAAACGTGATTTTATATCTCCACTTAACACCCTTTTATTACTTTAAGACAAATCAAAACAAGATTTTTTTCCCCATGCATTCGTGACCCACCCTACTGCACAGTCAACCGCACAACATATTCAATTTGATTTTCGATTTACATGATTCATTAAAAAATATATATATACATATTTTTATTATGTTACGTGTTTGAAATTAAAGCTTGAATTTTTAAAGATTAATTATTTTTTAAGCGTTTAGATATTAGAAGCACTGCTGAAAATCAGCTGCAATCCGGAAGAAATCCTGTGTGTATAGCTGAGCAGTGACATTTTTGTCAATAGAATCGATGATAACTAAACATGTATAAAATTTTTAAAATCTTTTGATGTTTTTATTATTATTTGATACCGATTATTGCACTCATTTTGGAAATGAAACTTTAGAAATATGTAGCCAATCGACAATTATGACATTAACGAGTTAATTAATGCCAATTTTATAAAATAACTTTACGTTTTAGGCATTTTCGATCACCAGACTAGGCATGTGCCAGTGCTGTATGGTAAAGCAAATGATAATATTGTTGAATAAAAAAATATAACTCCTTTTATCGAAGGAAGCAAACTTTGGGGAGTGACTCACACACTTTGTAATTCACTTTATTTGAATTAATATTTAACTATATTAATCGTCATTTATTAATTTACATAAAAAGTGATCGTGTTAAAAATTTTATTTTTCATTTAATATAAAGCATAAAGTGTAAAATAAATGATGTTCTTGAAAAATAAAATTACAATGGCACCATGCAACATTTTCAAAAGCAAAAAGGGTTTTTTCTGTGTGATTGAAATTGAAATTTATAATAAGAAAAGCTGTGTTAGTGTTAGTAGAAAAAAAATGTTAATAAATTAAAAATGGTTAAAAAATTTGTTAAAAAACATACACCAAGATTCCGACTGCAGCTCTTCGGGGGTGGTGATCCCGAACTCCTTGTAGCCCTAATGAGAAACAAAAGATTTGTGTAATTAACGTTATAATTGTGAAAAAAATAAAAACAAAATCAACCAAAAACCTTAGTAACATTGATGGATCTTTTGCACCGCAGCCAAAAGCGACTAATTGGCCGATATCGTATTACACACACGATATAAATAAAGAATACACAACAAAAACTTTTCGCAAAAGTTGTGCCAACACATATTTATTCAGATTAAAGCTTGTGTCAAAAAGAAAACATAAAACTAATAACAATTATTGTATTGTCTATTAACAGAGTTTTTTTTACAATATTACGTTTACTAAGTTATCTTTTCAATTGTTAGAAATTCAGAATTAAGCATGTGACTTCTTCAAGATCGAGTGTTTGAACACTCTAAACACTTTTTTTTAAATTTGAAAGTTTTTGTGTAATATTAATTGTTTAATGTACCTTGGCAAGGGCCACAGCGCAGAAGAACACTCCGAGAACTGCTAGGAATCTCATGTTGCTTACGAAAAGTAACTGAGGAGCATGCGAAACATTTGGCTTATATAGTGCATTGAGTGCAAGTGCAAACGAGGCTTATCTGATAAGGGGATTCCTTATTTGATTGAGTGGCCTGACGTTTTGAAAATTTAATCTAATTAAATTAATGAAATTATATTATTACATATCTAAACAAATACATTAAATATCTTACTAATATTGTCAATTCAACAATATCTAATCTGTGTCTACGTCCTTTCTTCTTCTCATCTTTTTATGTCATTTTCTTCTTACTGTCTTAGTTTTTTACCATCCAATTTTCTTCCATTCATCTTTTCTTACTTTATCTAATTATGTTTTCTTCTTCTTTCCGTCATCTCTTAGAATGGTGTTGAAATTTGAATTTACATCTTCTTTCATCTGCTTTTCTTTCTCTCTTATTCTTTCCACCCTTTTTTCACTTATCTCTCTTCACCATAAGCCTAACGGAAACGACATTTATATACAGATTTCACACAAATGTACCCATAGTCATTTGTGATGAATCTGTGACTCTCACTCAACCGCGGACAGTAATATCATCTTTAGAACGTCAGCTGAGCTCTTCTCCATTAATCACTATTGCATAATATGCATGTTATGCAGAATGTTGTGAGTGAATGGTTGAAGCAGTCCCTTTGACTTCTCCAGCCGTAATCTCTCGGAATATGGCCTTGCACTGCAGTGGGAGGGATGGATTCATATGTCGCTCCAGGATACACTCACCCCCAGATTCCTACCTACCCCTTTTATATCCTTTTCCATCAAATATCATATTATCAAATATTAAACGTGTAGGGTTCGTCCGAGTGAGAGAATTATTCTTTCGCATTCTAAGGGCATTATCAAAACATCAGAACTTGTTTATAAAACCATTACAAACATCAAAATAACACACCCTTGTCTTATCATGATAATCTTCTTAATCTAATTTTCGTTTATTTTTTCCATCCAAATGACCACAAGTTGATTATTTTAATAATATTCACAATAATGATTAATAACGTTCAGTTATCTGTTCAGTGTTGTAACTCCATGTTTTTCCCAATTCATCTGAATCCTGTTCCTCATAATAAATAGAAGTACCAAAACAACATTAATACAGTACAACATTAATAAAGGCCTAAAGATATCGTTTCACCAAAGTTCTTTCAATCAATTTTAAAATTTTGATTAAATAGCTGAATATCATAATTTTTCCCAAAGTGAGGACGCAATTTTTTATTTCAAATCAGTAGTTATTTGACTTCGCAATCATCCAATAAATGTAATTAACTTATCTCTGACATATTACGTTGATTAATCTACGTAATATTTTATTGGTGCATTTATAAAATAACCTTTTTCACAATTTTTGCTAAACCCATAATTTTTATTTTTATTTTATCTAATAAAAAAATCTAATTTTACATAACATATATTAATTAAATATATTTCTTTTTACTTTTCTTTTAATTCTCTGAATATTTTGTATTAAATCAGGCATCCTGAGATAACGGAATTAGATAAAATTTAAAAGGATAAAATAAGATCAATCTATAAACTTCTGGGTGATAATTCAAATAAATTAATCGTATTCACTCAGAGAAGAAATCAATTTGTTTAAAAATACGTTGAAAAAAAACAACGGTAAATAGGGCGTTCATAGGTACCGTGGTGGAAAACGTTTATAGGTAATTATAATAATTAAACCTATAATATTCTCCTACCAACATATTGAACATAAATCGCATTTAGGGGAGACCACTTAAAAAAATATATCCTCGAAGAAAATTGACCATTCGTATTTTTAATAGCGACCAAACGCATTTCAAAAAAATTGATTTTGGTTAATTTGTTAATTATTTGGTTAATCGCCGAGCTGACAACAATAATATTTATATTATAACTAACATTTATTAAATGTTCACCTGTACTTAAAAAAAAATAAGACTGCCTATTTATTTGTTATTATTATTAAAAAAATTATTTAAGTATAAATGAACATTTAGACAAGTGAATAATAAATTTTATTAGTCATTGATCTAGTAATAATGTTCGATAGAAAACTAACCTTTGTTTGCCATATTAATAATATTATCAATAAGGCCCTTAAAACTCTTGGATTTGTTTTGAGAGCTGCAAAAGACTTCAATAATTTAGGCACATTTATCATATTATATAATACCCTTGTCAGATGCCAACTAGAGTATAACTCTACATTATGGTCTCCATTTAAAATATTCATTCCGAAAGCATCGAAAAGATTCAACCTAAGTTCCTGAGGCTTATAAACAATAAATTGCATATTCCTATACAAAATATTGATTATAATTACCTACTGGATTAAATGTCCCTATTAAAACTTTCAGAAAGAAGAATTAACACACATTTAATATTATTACATGAAATACTGCTTTACAAAATGGACTGTCCTGAATTACTTCAATTAATCAACATCCACATTACCAAAGATCTTGCCGACATTTACTACCCTTTTACTTTAACAACACCAGACAGGCTATTCCCTAAAATTTGTGATAAGAGATCGTTCTCCCGCGAGATGTCCTGTCAGATTCATGTGATTTTCTACAGCAGTTAAATGAATAAATAATCATGCATACTTGCAGGAATTCGTGTTTTAAACGACCCAAACCAAAATACGTGACGGCTCACAGCTGAAATTTTGACATCGGCCGATAGAAAAATCAAATAACAGCAGTAGAAAATCATACAAATCTGACAGCACTTCTCGCGGGAGAACGATCTCTTATCACAAATTTTAGGGAATAGCCTTTCAGGACACTCTCTTACCAAAATTCCCCGATTCCGAGACCTCACAATCTCGGAAATAAATATTCTGATCTAGGAGATTTATTTCACCTTAAGAATAATCAGTATAAATATTGTTTATTCCAATTCTTTTATAAAACTAGACACAAATAGTGGTGGATAATTTCTACAATTTTTGTTTGTATTGAATTTCTTTTGTGTGTGACTTCTTATCATTTTTACCAACGTATTTAATTTTGTATTTTATGCTTTTGTTGTTACATTTTTTTCTTTATATTATATTTTCTTTTTTGTTTTAGTTTTAAAGTATTTAAAAGTACTGTGATACTTAACATACAAACAAAGATTGTTAAAGCCCATTAGGGCGTGTAATAAATAAATAAATAATATATCTTCTTCAAACTTTGCAAATTCACTTTGTGGCGTCATTATTAATAAATAAAAAAAAAAACAAATAACTTTGTGTACACCACTATTTAATTAACAATATCGACATGTTTCGAAAACTATGCTTTCTTCGTCAGGATAATAAGTAAATAAAAAATAACAAAAGACAAACAAGTATAGACAAATAAGAACATAGACAAAATATTAGAAAGGAGAGGTGATTAATTACTTAAAATGTCATAAAAAACAATAATATAAAATAAAATATAAAAATTATTTTAGGATGGGTAAAAAATTACATTTATATAATAAAAAAGCTTTTGAAACAAAACAGGAAGTCTAAATAACAGAATAAATTATTATAAATAGAAAGCATAGTTTTCGAAACATGTCGATATTGTTAATTAAATAGTGGTGTACATAAAGTTATTTGTTTTCATTTATAAATAATATATCTTTTAAATTTTCTTTCCAGTTTTATTTCTTCACAGTTTTTTAATTAACTCGGAAAATGGCATAGGCTATTTTAAAAATGCAGCGATGATTTTAAATCATATGATTTTAAAACATATTTTGGTTGAGAACTTAACACCCACCCCCCTCCTCTCCAAACTTAGAAGATAACGAAGGATTAAGCCAAAATGATAATACGTCTAATGAAATTCTCTCATTATTTTATATTAAATCAGGCGATCCGAGATAACACAACTAGATAACACTAAAAATAATAAAACAAGAATTATTGTTGTATAAATTCTGGATGACAATTCAAATAAATTAATCACGTTCACTCAAAAAGATGAAATCAATTATAAACAAGATTAAAAATAAATTGACGTGAATACGTTTATGACGTTTTATCAGATATTTTAAAAATACAACTGATAGGGAAAACCATAAAAGGTTGATAAATATTTTGATAAGAATTAGAAATGATGTAACAAAATAAATCTATTTTAATACTATTTGTTTATAGATTTTAATCCTTGAGATTAGTCGTGCAGACGCGTAGATTTGCGTAGGTTGAAAAGTCCAAATCCCTAGGGTTTAAATGGATTTAAAAAATATTTTATTGCAATTGGGTTACAGTGCTGCCTATCTGATATTATATTCACTGCCCAGAAGTACAAAACCTAGGTTTTTTTGGGTGAGTACCTCACAATAGTCCAACTGCTCTCGTCTGGAACCACATATGGCATTACCAATTGGGGTACTTCGTGAGGCTGAAAGTGGTGGTGAGGATTTATTTTTTATTATTTATTAACCAAGAAATAAATATATGTTTTTTGGTTTATGCCACCTCACCGGGCTGAGCCTCTTCCGAGGTGGCAGGGATTTAAAAGAAAAAAAAATTAATAAACAGAGTTGAAAGAAATAAACAGAAAATGAAAATGAATGAGAGAAATTGAAAGGAAAAGAAATGGAGAAGAGATGAAAGAAAGAAATAAAGTTATTTGAAAAGAAAAGATAAAAAAATACAGGTGTGACTATTTTATTGTAGGAGTTATCATGCCGCAGTATTTAATACCCTTGTTGACTATCGATGCGTGAATTTTGTGTTTTAGATTTTCGATTTTTTTCAGGTGAATATCTTTAACCACTCCGACCCCTAAGCTTGTTTTAAAGACATTATATCAATAGCAGTCAAGTAAAATAAGCTTGTTTTCAAGCTAACGCGTGTGTTCCCACAGAAATGATTATAACTCCGTTTTTATTCTAGTGACAACCTTAAAACAAAAAAGAGAATATCTATAATAAACCACGCTTTACATTTCTATTCAAAGTTATCCATAGAAATAGATAAAAAATACAAATTTTGTAGAATCAGTTTTCACCCGCCAAAAAGCATACGCGCCGTTAGACTTAGTTAATTTTTTATTAAATATTTTTGTAATAAATGATAAAAAAATGAAGTAAAAAAATTGTCTAATATTTGTCTAACATTTGTCTAATAAAATAAGTGTTTTTTTTTTACTAAATCCGTGATTTTAGTACCGTTTTCACATAAAAACATCACGTGAGTCATTTTTGCAATTTGTATATTTGCATCCTAAATTTTAATATTTTCAAATATTAAAATTTATTTTTATAAAGCGTTTTTCATCACTTTTCTAAGACAGTTTTTTGTATTTGGCTACGTTCAGAAATTTTCAATTTACTGAGCTTTAATTGCGATGCGGAAATAACACAAAATTTTTATAAATCTGACAGTTCGTTTAAGAACTTGCACAAAGGCGATAGACCGGAGTGGTTAATGTTTTTTTCAATTAAATTGGAAACTTTCGTAGCCATATTATGGTAATGTCTTTGTCCATAGGTGGTATTTGTCTTCGGAGTCATGTGTTGATGTCTATGTCTTGTTCCATAATTGCGTTGTGCAGCATGTTGGTTTAGTTTGTCTTTTTGGTAATGTATAGATATAATTTTGATGTACAGTTGCTGTAAATAATTGTACCGTCGAGAATCTACAAGTTTTTTGTGATAAATTTTTAGCAGGGGTGACCGGGTTCATGGTGTGAGGTTTGTCCAGGTCTTGGAGGCGGATGACAGGACACACTGAACCCCAGATTCCTACCCATCCCTTAAACCCCTTTCCTTCCCAGAACTCTCATCCCCATCCTTTCCTTAAAAAAAACCATTCACACAGCATCCCCAAAGATGATATTAATTTTCAGGTCCTGAGGGAAATACATAAATTTAATTCTTAGTGCTCGGATCTCTTTTCCAAACAAGTCGTATCAGTCATATCAATGATACGGGGCCCCTGGGCTTTTGTTTCTTTTGTGAGAAATCTTTACCCTTCATTTGGCCCCCCAATTAATTTTGATACAGGGCCCCTCCAAGGCACGCTACGCCATCGGTATAACCCCTTACATTCTACTTACGATTTTAACAGTTTCCAGAAGCATGACATAGTCTGACAGAACAAAATGTTCTTTTGCAAATACGAGAATTTTTTATCGGCTTATATTCATGTAGATTTACGCAATCCGCTTTTTTTCTTAACCGTTCATCACTCGGAAAAATAAGGAAAGGAATAAACCGTTCATATTTCGAAATAATAAGGAATAAATGTTAAAAATAATAAAAAATAATAATAACTTAAATTGCGAAATAGTGTACTAGTGTTTAAGTATATTGCTATCAATGTAAATATAAATAAGCACTAGTACACTCTTTCAAAACTTGAGTTAATCTCACCTTTCCTTAATTTGGCCCTGAGAAAATCGTTATTTCGTTATAAAATATAATCGTTTTAAAAAAAAGGTTATTTCCTACGCCGCACAGTGGGGCAAGAATGCATTAAAACGCCCTTTATTCACAGGGACGTTTTAAGGCGAAAATTTGAATATGGAATGGAAGGTTATAAAAAAATTAAAATTTTATGTACATAATATGTGTAAAATATATTACCTCTATATCATGTATATGCAATTTAGTAAAATAACTATCAAAAATATTTTTAATTTTCTTTTTCTGACATGTTTGAGTAGTCATCACCATCATCATCTCTACCATCATCAAGATCATCATCATGATCATCATTAACATCACTACCATCATCATCAGCCTCAGTACTTGGATAATTTCCATTTATCGGCTGTAATATAATGTAATTATTATAATGGTCTCATAGAAAACGTTGTGTCTCCATTACTATCATGGTTAGAATTTTTATCTAAATGGTATTGAAATGATAAAACAACACGCTTTTTATTAAAATCTAGAAGTTAACCACAGAAGAATAAAAATGTACCCATATATGAAACCAAAATTTCCGAATGCAATTTGAAAACCATTTATTAAATTTTATGAATTTTTTCAGATTTTTTTTTTACATAAAACGACAAAAAAGTGAGGTTACTATAATATTTAAAATACATATGTCTAACAAAAATGTTTTTATTTACTTTTTTCTTAAGTAATTTTAGATAGAAAAAAAGGTAAGATGAGCCATTTTAAGAATTTTTTTAAGTTTGAATTAAAAAAATTATGTTTTAAAAATTAATATGTGTCTTTCTAAAAATAAAATTAAAAGGCATATTTAATCACCTTTCATAAACAGTTTTTTTGTTTTTGGATATATTCCTAAATGTTCCATTTATATCGATTTTACCGTGAAGCGGAAAATTATTTGACCTTCTGACAAGATATGCCCGAGAGCTGAGGGGTTAATTAATTTAAAAGTGCACAAAAGTGGTAGAATTTTAATTAACAAAATTTTAAGTAATAATTTACCAAAACGGATTAAAATGTACGCATCTATGAAAACAAAGTTTCCGAATGCAATTTGAGAAAAATTTATTTAACTTCATGAATTTTTTATTAATATTTTTACATTGATAGACATATAATTTAGGTAATGGTAACGTTAATGATACATTTGTCTAATAAAATATGTATGTGTTTTTAGTTTTTTTTTAATATCAGTAATTTATGTTGGTTAAAAAAAAGTGAACCATTTTTAAAACTTTTTTATGTCTGCTTTAAAAAAATTATATGTGTAGTTTTAATAATAAAATTAAAAAAATAGCTTTTCACCTTTCAAAAACAGTTTTTTGTTTTCAGATAAGATCAGAAATATTCCATTTAAAATTAAAATGTACACGTATATGAAACCAAAGTCTCCGAATGCAATTTGAGAAAAATTTATTAAAATTTATGAATTTTTAATTAATTATTTTTATATGAAACGATAAAAAAATGAGATTGCAGTAACGTTTAAAATACATTTGTTTAATAAAAAATGTATATTTTTTAGTTTTTTTTGTTAACAGTAATTTTGGTTAGAAAAAGACGTTAAGTGAGCCATTTTTAAAACTTTTTTATGTTTGCTTTAAAAATTTTATATTTTAAAAATTATACGTACAGCTTCAATCACAAAATTTGACATATTATATCACCCTTCAAAAACAGTTTTTTTTTTCGAATACATTCTGAAATAGTCCATTTATTTGTATTTTATCGCAAAGCGGAGAATTGTGATAAAATACACCCGAGACTTGTGGTGTATTACTTAAAAAGTGCAAAAAAGTGGCAAAAGTTAGGAAGTGATTCGTAAATTACTATAGCTACTAATATAAAAAATGTTTTCAAAACAGCCCGGAGGTGCCCAGAGCTAAGTATATCTCTAAATGAATCTGAAATTTTTCGAAATCAAGATCAAATTTTTGTATTTAATTGATGTACACTTTTACTCATAAATACAACTAATTATTAAAAAGAGTTAATATGAAAAAATAAGTTAAATACTTGAATATAATGGTTTCATAATCACTTTTGGGGTTTGTATTGGGTATCTTCCGAAATAAATATGTAAAGTTGAGTGATAAGCGGGCACACTTAACGGGGGTTCTTGACTTCACGACCGATAGCTTTGTTCTCAGGGCGATTACAGGTAGAAAAGTTAAGTCAATTGCGTTTACCTGCTGTGTAATTATGCAGCAACTAAATAGGTACCTGACAACATATAACACGACTCTGTGAGATCGAAATATTTTTAGTTTGTTTTTTGTATGAAAATGGGGGATTTGGCCCCATTGTGCGCCGCCAACAAAACATATTTCTCATCCTATTCTGTTAAAAGTATGCGTACAAGTTCATAGGAAAACAATCTGAAATAGATTGCGGAAATAAATAAACAAGGTCTTCCCTTTTACCAATTACTATTGCATTTTTATTTCTCAAATAATTTTTTAATAACTCCTTGACTCTCCAACCACCATATTTATCATTATTTTTTAATGTCTTTAATTGGGCCATCACACACAGCTATAAAATATAAAAGACCATCGCACGCTCGATATCGCTTGCCGTACAATCGCCATACAACGCCACACCTAAGCAGATGATGCGCAGATAAACCATAGTTAATACAGATTATGCCGTAACCGCTGCTCACGCGATATGCGAAAAGTTATGCGACCTCCTCTTCACCGTAAATTTTAATTAAGGAGCTGTGTAATTTAATTTTCCTCAAGGCCTCCTGTGTGGAGCTCATGTAAAAAAAAAAAAACAGTGCGATGTCAAGTTGACTTTCAGAGGGCAGTAGAAGACCCAGAGAAAATTAGGGGGCGTTGAGACGGCACAGTGAGGGTGGGGGCAGGTAAAAAATATATATATATACAGTAGTGTGCGAATTAATGGAATCATTGTCAATTATTATGGTAAAACCATATATTGCTTGTAAAATAATATTTTCACATAATTATACAACAAGCATTATGCAAATTGATATGAAATATCTTCCCTTACGGCTGCCAAAACGAGTGAAAGCAGTTATTGAAGCCACGAGGGGAGATATTTCCTGTTAATTTGTATTTTGATTGTTTTATAATTATGTAAAAATATTATTGTACAAGCAATTAATGGTTTTACCATAATAATTGACAATGATTTCATTAATTCGCACAATAATGTACATATATATATTTTTTTACATGTGCTCCACACAGGAGGCCCTGAGGAAAACAATTTCCGTCAGGGCCTATGTCATCTTTGGGGATGCTGTGTGAAGGGTTTTTTTTAAGGAGGAGAGGAGAGTTCTGGGAAGGAAAAGATTATAAGGGGTGGGTAGGAATCTGGGCTTCAGTGTGTCCTGGTCATCCGCCTCCAAGACCCAGACAAACCTCACCCCATGAACCCGTGCACCCCTGCTAAATCACCAAACGTAGCGAACCACTTGGGGTGACCAATGGCAGAAGTTGGCTATCTAATAAAGGTTCCAGGGGCGGCGGTACCCATTCCCGCCTCCCAAATTGAATGGTATTTAAAAAGTAAAAAAAACACGCTAACCACGTAAAGCAAAGTAAACTGTAAAATTGGTTAATTTTTTGTATGTATTGTAATCATTTTTATCCCGTATGCAAAAATTCACATATTTCGGTAGATCGGGAAGTGGATGAAAATTGAACTGAAAGATTCCATTACATTCAGCACTATATTAAATTGGATAATATGAAGATTCTAATTTTTATTAAATAATATTATCATCTTACGTGTATCATTGCTATTATTATGAATTGACACTGCATCGCGAACACAAGAAGAAAGGAGGTAGCTAGCATTTAATAATAATAATAATAATAAGTATTCATATAAAATATAGATATATTTAGTATTAACAGTTTTGAATGTTTCAAAAATCAATTAATCTCGATTCTATCTGCTAATAATTAACTTTTATTATTTTTTTGTTTTTCTCATAAAATATTTTCTCATCTAAACCTCACCAGTAAAATGTATACTTACTTTATAATATTTTTGCGGTTCTATTTACACTTTGTTCTATGTCAGGTCTTATTATTAATAATATGTATAAATATTTAAAGCTGAATTGTTTTAGTTTTTTGTAAGTACAACTTGTACTATTTAATTTCATTTATTTTTTATGTTGTAATATTCTTTACCTAACGAGTCGATTGTATTCATATTTATTCTGTTTTATTGATTATGTAATACATGTAATTAATATTGTTAATTATATATTTGCTTCTTTTCTTGTAAAAGCCCACTAGGGCGTTAATAAATATAAAATAAAATAAAATAAAATAAATAAATAAAAAAATATAATAAGATCTTTAATTGGGTTCTTGTTGGTCCATCTGATCTGAGATCGTGGGAGCCAGTGTCTTTCTCCAACATTCTTCTATGCTCAATCCTGGTGTCAAACGGGCTTCTATGACGAGAATATTTCTGGAGTGGTTTATCCTTCCCCTCAGTCCTGCAATCCTTGTTCTTAATAAAGCTTTGAATCCTGGAACTCTCTCTTCTGTAAACATTGAAGAGGCACTACAGTACCTGGGAAGTCCGAACATTAAACGATATCATATTTAAAATACAAAAGAATTGCTTTTTTAACTTGCTAAACAAAAAGGTATAATAAATAATTTTATATATTTTGAATCGAATTATTGATTCAGTGACAGTTGAAGCCCCCCCCCCCCTCCCATAAGTAAAATAAAATCGGGGGCTCTAGAAAAACAAATATTCTCAAAGTGAGCTAATGTAAAAAAAATTCATATCGTGCAAATATTATCCAACCACGCCAGCGCAATCTGTTTCAAGCTTTCCAGATTATTTGACAGATTACACTGAGCGAGCGCCAAATAAAAAATGGTTTTTCATCTTACTGTTATCAGCCCAAACCATCCAAATTATTCACAAATCAAAAAAATCTATTTTTCCAAACTGCGTTTGTTGATTTATGGTTACTATTGAAAATTCTAAGGGTCGATTTTCTTCAGGTCTAAATTTTTTTAAAGTGGTAAATATAATTCATGTTCAAGATGGCGGTAGTAGGACATTTTCAAATCATTGTCAGGTTATTCGTAATCCGAGAATGTTTGTCGTTCTTAAAAAAAAAGATACACAACGTAAATTTAATATCCAATACAAAATAGTCGAAAATCTGGCTATTGCGATTTGTATGTTAAGAATGTGAACTTTGCAATGAATTACTAAAATAATTTGTACATTTTTTATCAATGCTAAATCTGCAAAAAGAACCCAACAAATCCATACCACTAGAATTGGCTCAACAATGAACTTTATGGCAATACATACTAAAACATCTTTTGGCCAAAGAAACTATTTATACCAAGCTCCAATTATGTTTAATATTCTGCCAGACTACATTAAATATTCCAATTCATTAGCTAAATTTAAAAAGAATGTTAAGATATTTGTGTTAACAGAGGATTGGCATACTATTTTTTCATCCTTGTCCTTTTTTAAATAATAAAATTTCAATTTTTAAATAATAACATTTGTTTTTAATAAAATTTGTTTTTTTGAATAATAAGCTTTTTATTAAATATTTATTTTTAACTCAAATAAAATCTAAATAGATTTTATTTGAGTTCATTCGCCAAAATTGGAGTGTCACCCTAAATGTTTTGAACTAGCTTTGTTTCTTGGTGGGTATAGTAATTAAAGATTTATTTATGGTCTATATTGTTACAAATCATACTTAAATTACCCATCTGGTCACTAATATGATACTTTTATTTCTTACTTTATTATAATATTTTAGTGTTTTAAATGTAGTGTATTTTAGTATTTTGTGT
This sequence comes from Glyphotaelius pellucidus, assembly GCA_936435175.1. Taxonomy (NCBI): domain Eukaryota; kingdom Metazoa; phylum Arthropoda; class Insecta; order Trichoptera; family Limnephilidae; genus Glyphotaelius; species Glyphotaelius pellucidus. The sequence continues at coordinate 10,813,916 of OW386556.1, forward strand.
GTGTAAAATCACTCAAATTTATAAAATTTAACCTCAACACAGGCCTAGTCCTAGTGAGGTTATTTTTTTTTTTGTTTGTAAAAATAAAAAATAAGAATGTACGGTGAGAAGTTAAAGAAGTTACAAAAGCCGAATATGTGCTATACCTAATGGATGAAAAAAAATAATTGTTTGACATGGTTGGGTGCAAGTAAAGATATTTTATTGACTATCTTTCAGATTGGTACAATAAATGACAACGGATTATTTTGCGCCTTTCATAAATATAGCACTAAATAAAGATCAGGAGGCGCTTAAAACATTAACATCTTCTTTTTGCTATTTTGTTTCCAGAGATCCAGATTAACTGGTGAAGATGATGCCAGTGACTGAGGTAATCCAGGAGGTGAAGAAGTTGGGCCTAACGAAACCGGATGGCGCGTTGGCGGTGCAACTAGCGTCCCTTATGAAGCTGACGATGCCGATCAAGATATCCCCACTGGCTTCACTGAGGATCAGTGGGCCACCACTGTCACCCTGGAGAAGATAACACAAATAAGATATATTGATATTTGCAATGCTTCGTGACGTCTATTTTTTTATTTCTTCAAATTGTTGGGAGCGGGAAGACTTGGTAGTGGATCGGTAGTTTGGAGCCCACACCAAGTCAAGCATTCCCCCATGTTGGAGAAGGAAGGGTTTCTCTACCTGAAGGAGTATGATTACTACCTAGCGACTTTCTCTTGGACATGCTCGGTAATAGGTTTGAACATTCTACGGGTCAGAAGGGATGTGCTCACTGTAGCACATTTCTTCAAACTGAAACTGGTTCAAAAACTCGACTATCATGGAGAGCATAAGTTTCTATGTATCCGATGCTATCTCCATCACCGAGGGCAAATACTGTTTATCTCCCGGCTTGCAGAACTAGCTATCTTGCTCTTGTTGTTAATATAATTAGAATCGCTTCGAAAATCGATGTGTTTAACATTAATGAAGCACAATTTAGACGGCAAGCTTTGTTGCTGTTAGTCTAATTGTGCTTCATTGATGTTAAATTTTGCTTAAATATGCTCATCTAATAATAATATTTTTTCCTTTAAAATGCTTTGAAATTTTAATTTTTTAATGTTTTTAAATGAATAAATTGAATTGAATTGAAATGAATTAAATTGATTTGAATTACCAGAAACGTTATTAATGGCACCTTTATTATAAGAAAAGATTTGGATATATAAGAAAATAAACGGAAATCCAATATACTTACAGTCGGAAGTAAGTCCGAATCCGCTGACGGTGGAAGCCTCACCGGTGTAGAGATTGCTTTCTGAGTTTACAATCCTGATTGGCCTAATGTTAGCTGCAAGGGAAAGTATCTTTTAGTTTTTTGTTGACATCTTGGCACTTGACACACATGTAACAACTAGTAATGGCTAACAACATGTAATAATAATAACATCTAATAACTCTTAGGTGTCTTTGATCTGCTTTAAAAATTTGTAAGATAGGACAATTGAGATTGTAGTCCGGTAAGAACATTGAAATCGAGTCCAATATTTAGAATGCTAAGATTTAGTGTATACAAAGCGGTAGGTATCTGTTTTGATCAGTTAGGAAAATTTGGAAAAAGGTTCTAAGAGGTGTCAAAATGTGAGTTAGACTCTTAAAATTATTTTAATAAATTAGACATTCACAGACACAACACAAGGACTTGCAAGGAAATCAGACTACAAAAAAGGACAAAACGAATACGCAGAACAGTTTACTATATAAAGGGATGAAGTTATACAACCCTCTACCAGAAGCAAAGGCCGCACCAATTGGAAAGTTTAAAATGTATTGTAGGAGATACATAAAACAAGAAAAAATATAGTTGGAAATATGATACGATATAATTAATTAGGAAATTGTAAACTTAAATGTACAATTTACTAAAATAAAACTAATAAATAATAAATAAAATAAAATAGACTACTGCTTCAGTGCTTTTTAGTGACGAATTTTCTTTACGATCAATTTAATTACACTACAGTTCACAAATTGCACACAGTAAATTCTGAAAAAGTAAGTGTTAGCACCAATTATGTTTTATTGCGCTCGGCGAATTATTGTGTTCATTTATTTATTTATTTATTTATTTATAAATTTATTTATTTATAAACATACATATTTCAAAATGAAACAATACAAAATGGTCCTTTGTCTATCCAACTGGGAAGGATTCCCGTTTCAGGATAGGCAAATTGCATTTTTAGTTCATAATATTCTTAACTGTCCAAATAACTATTGAGAACATTAAAAATTGCATCCAGAGCGTAGGAATAGATACTTTATGTCCTTGAAAGAGTCGCAAAGTTGCGATTATTCTAAGTTTGATTTGGAGAAAATTAATAATTGCATTCAGGAAAGTGAATGGTTTCTTATGAGAAATCGCAAGGTTGAGACTCTTTCCAGGTCATTTCGGAGAACAATTACAGTTTTATATTTGAAAATATGGTATTTAAAAAAATATAGTTTTTAACTAAAATGTTTAAACATTTACTAAGTATTTAGAAATTACAAATTTATAAACTTATATATGACAGTGAAATCCCAATGTATTTATAACAATTGAAATGATATAAAGTACTGCAATTTAAATTTTTTTTTTTTTTTTTTTTTATGTTTCCCAAGTAATGTAATTTACATATTTTAAAACCCGAATATATGGTATATAATATTTATAAATAATATACAAACCAGAATATATAATATTTCCCAAGTAATGTAATTTACATATTTAAAAACCAGAATATATGGTATATAATATTCATAAATAATATATAAACCAGAATATATAATATTTCCCAAGTAATGTAATTTACATATTTAAAAACCAGAATATATGGTATATAAAATTTATAAATTATATATAAACCAGAATATATAATATTTCCCAAGTAATGTAATTTACATATTTAAAAACCAGAATATATGGTATATAAAATTTATAAATTATATATAAACCAGAATATATAATATTTCCCAAGTAATGTAATTTACATATTTAAAAACCAGACATATGCATTCCCAATGTAATTTTGACTATTTAATTAATATAGAGAATATCCCAGTTTAATTACATTTGTTTTATAGGCAAGTTTGAAAAGGCAATATTGAAAACTTAAATTTTTGAAATGGATAGTCATTATTATACAAGAATCAACAAAGAGAGCAAAATATTTGTAAGTTTAAATTAAATATTAACAAAAACGGATATCAAGTTATCAGGGGCATAACATTTTATTTGGGAATGAACATTTTATTCCAAGGCAATAATCGTCCCCTCCATTCTACCCTTCCCGACCTCCGGTCAGTTTGCAATAATTCAGTGAAAAGACAGCCGCAGTGCATTTCACGTAACACGCATTTTTGTCATTATTCGCAAGTAACCGCCGTGATAAGCCCTCCTCGTGGACGGTAAAAATAGCATACAACACGTAATATTCAATTAATAATTTTTAATGACTGATGGCAGGTTAAAGTTTTCACTCCTATACAAATCAGGGGCAGTTGAAAATATGAAAATATCTCTGTGATATTATGATGAGGAAAAAGTCTGCGTTGTCAGCGTGATTGATTTCCTACCAGTTTCCTCGACGGGCAAGACGAGATCGATGAGGCCAATGTCGTTGTTCAGATTGCTTGAGTTGTAGCCGGGGTGAATGTACAGGTTGGGGGTGGTGATCTTGACGGGGGAAGAAGCGTGCTCTATACTTCCCAAGTGAACCTGAACCTTGACGCGCCTGAAATTCGAACATGATAGTGAATTTTGGTTCATATAGCATCACAGCCATTAAGTCTGTGCTCATTATGAGAATCAGATGGCAGTGGAAGTCAAATTGAGCAAAAAGTCAACCGAGGTGGCCTGACAGCGCTGGTAGAGCAGGACAGGAACCCCATACGATTAAAACTAAATGACTAGAGATCATGGTCAGTGATGAATATTAAATTTATCGAGCAGGCCAAATCCCACTTTACGATTTGTAATCATCGATTAGCCTTCCTTAGTGTGAGTGTTAAAGGCCGCCATTGGAATATGATACAGTGTAGAATAGGTATTATACCCAAACCCCTTTTCCAGAGCCTTTGCTTGTCTTTCACCAGGCGAGTAGCGAGTTGGTTCCAGGATAGTTTTTGTTTGTGTGGAAGAAACAGGTTGCTTTTTTGCATCTATTATGACTTTCACTAGGACAAAAATGAGTAGAGTTTTTGGAATAGATGAAAGAGGTTTACTGGTAAAGACAACTTGCGGAAGTCACGACCCAACTTCTGCTGATGAGGGAACCTCCGCAAGCGTAGCTATTCCTGGCGTCACTGACGATAAGTAGGCCTGGTGGGGGAATTGTCCGTTCACTGCTGGCCAGACGTGGACGATACGCTCAACTAAAAAATAACGATTATCACAAAAATAACATTGAATTGTAAGCATTTGCCACAACAAAGTTACATTTATTCAGATGCAAACCTTTTTTGCTATGATAAACATATATTATCGGCAAGTTCATGATAATAAAAAAACTCAGAATTTGGCTCTATTTCAATGAAAATGAAAGTTTCGATTTCTTTCCTAATTTTATTCTTCTTCATGAGAAATGATTAATTTTTGCATTGACTATACTTTTACACTAAGTTCAGGATATAATATAATATCAGATAGGTATTAAAAGCAAATTTTGACTGAAAATCGTTTGTTTTCATTGTGACCACATATTTGAAAAAGATATTGGTAGGAAAAGGTTTTTTTCAAATGGTTGATTTGCTTAATTTCCTAACTCACCGGGCGTATCCCTCGCCTACTCGGGGGTGGCAATCCCGTGGAGAGGCTCATCCTGTGGAAAAACAAAGACAAAATAATGCATTGAAAAAATCTTCAACAGATTAAACAGTATTAAATTAAAAAATTAAATATTCTGGGTAAAAACTACATCGTTGTATTTTTAGCCATATTTTATGGTTAATGCTCAATGCATGAAAAGTTTTAACAAAATAAACGTTCGAAAATAATGAAAACCGTGTTCATAATTATATAGCAGAATGATGTTTATGTTTGACGTAAGCTAAAACAGAATTGGGGAAAATACGCAGTAAAGAAAAAATATTGTCAATGCAACACTGGAGACAAATGAAAGAGAAGTTACCAGAAACAAGAGATGAATTGCTCTAAATGATTCACGAGGGCTAAAATGGCAGACATTTGCCTAAAATATGAAATACTGAATAATATATGGGATAAGAACCTAAGGAATTCTGAATTGTGTGAATATTCAAACGACATTATTCAAACAACAAAACAAACACTTCGAAGAAGATTGTTCCGTTTTTCAGTTTCCTTGAGGCACACCTTTGCTAAACCAAGTGACTGCCAATTCCAACGACCGTTGAATAATCTCAGCATTCTGCTTTGATCTCCACCAACTCTCCTCCATCAAAAGTAGAAGAATATAAGGAAAAGAGGCAACGAGCAAAGTAACAAAACTAACACAGCTAAACCAAGTGACTGCCAATGCCATCGACCGTTAAATAATCTCAGCATTCTGCTTTGATCTCCACCAACTCTCCTCCATCACAAGAAGAAGAATATAAGAAAAGGAAAAAAGGCAACGAGTAGATCTTGGCTAAAAAGTTAGGGTGTCGGGTAGAAATATTAAATAGTAATACAAAGATTATGAAAAGTGATAAAACTATCATCCTGTTTTATCATAAGTTAATCATAAGTTAAGTGCGTCTAAGTTTTATCATAAGTTAAGTGCGTCTAAGTACTTGGAAAGCGGAGGCGGAAGCAACGAACAAAGCGAACAAAACCAAGAACTTCATGGTGCTAACTGTGGCTAATCAACCAAATAGTTTTACTTATTTATATTCATTGTTATCTGTGTTTATCTTTACTGCTTTACATTATCTGTCAGGAATCACGAAATATTTTATTGATATTATTATATCAAAAAAACTCTGCGAAATGTATTTTCATAGGTTTTCATATAAAAAGTATTTTCATAGGTAGTGGCGGTTACAGCAGTATTGCTTTCCTGCGAGGTTATGTAAACGTACTTAAAAAAAATCAAGAAAGTAAAAATCTCAAAATAAACACGTGAAAACTTGAAAACTGAAAAACTCCTTCTTTAGCCAAAACGTGAAAACTGATTAAACCGTGTGTGAAAATTTGTAGGATCAAAGTTTGGAAAAGTGAATCATTGGGATAATTCCTAATCATAAGTATTTTTATTACTTAAGCTAATCATAGTATAAATCAAGCATTGTTTGTTGTCTATCGATACTTCTGCTTCGTACAAAATAGTACGGCGTTTGTAATTTTGGCGTTAAAATTTTAAATATACGAGACACTTCGATTCAGAGAACCGGTGCTGAGAAAAATCATAATAGGCCACTTATTCTGGGTTCCGAGGTGGATTAAGTGCAATAGTTGTGAGACTTAACAGTTTTGTTTTGAGAGCTGCAAAAGACTTCAATAATTTAAGGCACATTTAACATGTTATATAAAACCCTAGTACGATGCCAACTAGAGTATAACTCTACGTTATGGTCTCCATTTTACAAAATTTTAAATATACGAGACACTTCGATTCAGAGAACCGGTTCTGAGAAAAATCATAATAGGCCACTTATTCTGGGTTCCGAGGTGGATTAAGTGCAATAGTTGTGAGACTTAACAGTTTTGTTTTGAGAGCTGCAAAAGACTTCAATAATTTAGGCACATTTAACATGTTATATAAAACCCTAGTACGATGTACGATTACTAGAGTATAATTCTACGTTATGGTCTCCCTTTTACAAAATTTTAAATATACGAGACACTTCGATTCAGAGAACCGGTTCTGAGAAAAATCATAATAGACCACTTATTCTGGGTTCCGAGGTGGATTAAGTGCAATAGTTGTGAGACTTAACAGTTTTGTTTTGAGAGCTGCAAAAGACTTCAATAATTTATGCACATTTAACATGTTATATAAAACCCTAGTACGATGTACGATTACTAGAGTATAATTCTACGTTATGGTCTCCCCTTTACAATATTCATTCCGACAACATTTAAAAGATTCAACATAAGTTCCTAAGGTATATAAACTATAAATTGCTTAATCCTGTACAAAACATTGATTATAATTACCTACTGGATAAATGTCCATATTAAAACTTTCAGAAAGAAGAATAAACACAGACTTAATACTATTACACAAAATACTGCATTACAAAATTGACTGTCCTGAATTGCTTCAATTAATCAACGTCCGTATTCCCAAAAGATCTGGCCGACATTTATTACCATTTTACTTTAACAACTCCAGGACACTGTCTTACCAAAATTCCCCAATTCTGAGACTTCACAGCCTCGGAAATAAATATCCTGATTTAGGAGATATATTTCACCTTACAAATAACCAGCATATAAATATTGTTTATTCCAATTCTTCTATATATCTAGGCACAAATAGACGTGTCTGCAATTTTTTTGTTTATATTCAATATCTATTTATGTAAACCTTCATATCATTTCTACAAATGTATTTTATTTTTATTATGTATACATATGCTTATGTTGTTTACATTTTTTTCTCATTATATTAACTTTATTGTTTTAATTTTCAAGTACTTAAAATAAATGTGTACTCAACTTATAAATTAGAATGTAAAAGCCCGTTAGGGCGTTTAATAAATAAAATAAAAAAATAATTTTATTTTCTATACTTCTCCGTCCATAGTATGTCCAGCCTCTTGTCACACAGCATCTGGAGTTTGGTCTCCCAACTTTTCCTGGGTCTGTCCACTGGACGAGTTCCTCCTGGAATCCCACTCAGAATTCAATTCAGCGCGGTTCAGAGAGTTCGGCCTGCTGACATTCGTAGGGCCTTCTTCCACAAAGATATGCAAGTATCCATTACTCATAACTTTTAAATTTTCTCTCAGTATGAACGATTGAAACACGGAGATGATTTAAACGTTGCAACCATCCCTACACAAGCTATTTCAACGCTGCATTTTCTAGTTCAAGGTAAAATATCAGCATTTTAAATAATAATAATAATATGTGTTTATTTCAGCCGAACAGAGCGGTGAGTGCAATACTCTGTCAGCCACATAAAAGCATACATCTATAAAATTGCATTAAATAATTTCATTAGATAGAACATACAAGATTAAATATAAAATAAAACATAACATAGTATTCGACCACCATAAAGGCCAGACTCCTGCGCCAAAAAAACATGAACAATCGCTTGAACTACACTAAACGTTCTTTGCTTTCTGTCTCCTCCGTTTTTGAAACATGGCTTGAAAGATTGGTGTGAAGTTCGCGCGGTCACACACAATTTTGCTAGTGGCCTGTCCACGAGTACGCAAAGAACGCTTGACGTAAAATATGTTCCAATGAAGAAGAGATGCTACATCAGGGAGAAAACAGAGATATTTAAATAGATGTTCATTTACCAGGAAAGATTTCCAACTAATATCGATTATTATGACTAAAAGTTAGTATTTAAGAATTTCGAATGCGTAATTAATTACGCATTCGAAATTCAAACGTCAAAAGTCGAGTTCTGTTAAGAAATTTAGCCATAATTTTGTAGACGAAATATAAAGGAGAACACGCAGATTTCAACTTAGACCTAACCTACCTACCTCGATTTTTATTATGTATTTATTTATCCGGGAAATAAAAGAAAACCTTTTTTAATTGGTCAATTTCTTCCGTGTCTCTGAAACCGATTTATAAATTAATAGACTTTATTTACAAGTGAGTTCACGAAAGAAATAATCATCCATTACGAAAGTATTTATTTACAATTTAAAGTCATAATTAGGTATTAGGCTCGCGCGATTGACATAATCCCAAATCTCATTCGATTTATCTCCGGTACCAACCACTCGGTGCGTCTCCTGTAAAAATATGAACTAATTCCCCCCCCCCCCGCCAGCCCCACCTGACTTTCCGCTTCCCGCTTCACCCACTACAATTATATTAATATTCGTTATTATACTATATTTCATTATCAAATATATTTATTATATTGTATTTAGGTATATCAATATTTTAAACTAGTGATTATTAAGCTCGCTCATTGCGCATAACCTCAAAAACTTGTTCGGTTTGATTCTCCATAAATGACCGCATCGCGCGGCTCTTGTAAAAATATGAACAAATTTCCCCCCGCCGGCCCCGCCAGCCTTCCCCCTTCGCCCGGGAGATGAAAGTTTCCGTCGCCTGTGGTAAAGCTTGAACACAGTTTTTGAACACGAATTGTTCAAGGTTTTCAATATTTAAGGTGTAGTTCAAGGTAGTGTTCATGTTTTTTTGGCGCAGGAGTCGCCGCTAACACGGGCATGTGCCTAGCATGGTGGTCGAAAAATCCACAAATTGTAACCATCAACAAACATTGAATAAAGAAAAAAAAACAGTAAATATTTAAACAGTATATAAGTACTTGTGTTTGGTTTTATGATAGTTTAGTACCAAACCAAGTAGGAACGATTTCATTTGTATTATAGAAGGCCAGTAGGTACCTACTTATTTTCAAGTATTTCAAACGCATTATTTGTTCTCTTCAGCAAAACAAATGAATAGAGTTTTTTCATTTGTTTGTAAAAATAAAATTTTCGAGCGTCTTCTCTTGTTTTACCTCTTGTTGAGAACAACCAATTTTTGTGTGATATAATTTGTCCGTTTTATTTGAGATTCTCATAGTTGTCGGTGGTGATTTGTTTATTGAAAATCAATATAATAAATCGATAGATAATCGAAAAACACTTTTATTAGCCCTAGTCCTAAAACTTTTACAACTTGTGTACTACGGAGGCTTTACGTGAATTCTCCATGTTTGGTGTAAGGACGCGCCACACCACTGAGCCACGGCCTGGATGAGATTGCTACCTTCGGTAGCGCTGACTCATCCCGGCTATTCTGTGGCGCATCAAAGCAGCGAACCCATGTATCCTTCCTTTTGCGAACATCTGCGAGGCACTGCATCGCCGAGGTAGGCCAAACGGCGCCCTACATGCGTGGTAGTACCGTACTCGGAGTGTGTTCATGACGCCTTGCGTGTATCTTGTCCATAGTTCGCTGGTGTAAAAGCTCATGCAGTAGGTCTGGAATATTTGCTTCTTCACCGGAGGACTGCACCTGCTGCCGAGCATGTTGGCTCGCACCCTCAGTACTCTTCTATATCATTTTTATCATTTAGGTCATCAGTGACGACATTTTTCTTATTTTTTTTTTTAAAAGAAAGACAAACATTCCCGGGTTACGAATAACCCAACAATGTTTGAAAATCTCCTACTACCACCACAGAAAGCCGAAAATGTTGCTTGTGTTGTGATGGAGGACTTAGCCAGTCGAGGAATCGAACACGGGACGCCCGGGTGGGACCCAAACGCGATGCCCACTCAACCACTGACCAGTCGAATGCCCCAAATATTTCATTTCCCTGCAGATTTTGATATTATCTCCGCCGAGAAGTATGGGCGGAGTACAGTAGGTCTGGTGTTTGCTATAAATACCAACAGTGATGACTTTTTGGCATTGTACATCAGTCCATGATCATCAACGTAAGCTTCGCTTAAGACCAGAAGTTTACTTATTGCCCTTACTGAGGGGGCTAGTATGACCATGTCATCTGCGTAACTTATATTATTCATGCATACTCCGGCAATATGGTATCCGATTCTTGCTTTATTCAGCGTTTTACTAAGTTCGATAATTAATTTAGCTGCTTCTGACAGGCTGTCATTCCATCTGACGAAGTTTTCCTGTTGCTTGTACCATACACTCAATATATTTACAATTTGTGGCGGTACTTGTCGGTCGGCCAGTTTTTTTTTCCATGACTTGTCATGACGAACCATGTCAAAAGCTTTGCTCAAGTCTAAGAAGCATACCAATGTGTTTTTGGCTTTGTAATATTCGATTGATAGTTTCATACTATATATGGCTGTATCAGTAGAGCAGCCAGCTTTGAAGCCCATTTGGGTGTCCTCTGTATTGAGTTTGTCTTCCGTTAAATTTAAAATAGACATTGACGTCACGCAGATGCATTAAAAATATTCTAAAATAGATAAAGAAGAGAATGGAATAAAAAATTTCGTCAAGATGCGAAAGTAAAAAGAGTTATATATAAACAAACATGTCGGAAATACACTTTTCAGCGCGAAATCCGATAATCTCCTAAACACGATTGTATCCCTGAAGAGCCGTTCGCACACGCCAAGTATTTTAGTCGAGTGGAGAGTATAGTAGTAAATAAACGCGTCCGAACACCACAATTTTAGTAGAGTGGGTTAGTCACCCTTTATTAGATTCAATCCATTTCGTTCCATTTTTTCGGCGATTAGCGACCCTCACCACGAGTCCCTGCGCATTGACATGCTCAAACCCATCATTTTAGCAGAGTTCATTTGTAGACGCGCGGGGATGTCGTGGCGATAGAGAGAAGATGCTACTCTAAAAATTTTAATTATGCTTCTATTAATCTCTTTTCGGGTCCATAGTTTATTTATTTTCATCTTACTAATTTATTCTTCCACCTCTTTTAAAATTTCACCTCTTCTAAGCTATACAATATGCTTAATTAGCATATTTAGTTGGTTGTGTAGCAGCCCGTCCTTTTGCAACGGGCGGCGTACTCCAGCCGTTTTTGAGTTACACGCTCCACAAATGTAGATATTTTCGAAAAAAATTATTTCACCTAACATTTTTCATCAAACATTCGTTCATATCGTTTAAAATATTCATCAAATAAAGAAATTTATTTTAAAGAAGTTATAAAGAATTTAATTTCCTTTTAGAATATACATACATATGCAAATTTATCTCCAACCGGTCAACATTTACAGCAATTTTAAGTTTTTTCATAAAATGTTGTTTTCAGAAAAAGCTGCTTTTGTCTTATTACTGACACACACCATTCATAAACCAACTGGACGTTTTAAAATCAAATGAATAATCGATAGAACAACGTGCACTGGATGCCAAGTTTTATTTCAAATAAATTACGATTTTGGCGCCCCCTAAAACTGCCTCTACCGCACAATGGTGCTAAAGAAGTTTCACTTCATGTTTATATATGTTCACAGTTTATATATCTTAAATACTGGTAAGCTTATATTAAATATGTCGAAATTTGTAGCGAATTTGTTTCCAATTATGTGAGAGCGAGGAATAGATGGTAGTTGGTCCCTGAATAATTTATTTTGCCTTGTTGTTCAGATTGTTTTTGCCTTGTTGTTATTAGATGTAAGTGTTTTAAGTGTATTTAGTAAGAATGTATGGTTTATGTGTTGAATAGGTATGTGTAATTTGAAGTTCAAGAGTCGTAAAAATTTGTGTGTAATTATATAATAATGCACATAAAATGTACTATGAACTTGTACATTCATAGTACATTTTAAGTGTATCTAGTAAGATATGTGTTGAAAAGGTTTGTGCAATTTGAAGTTAATAAATTGTACATTTTAAGTGTATCTAGTAAGATATGTGTTGAAAAGGTTTGTGCAATTTGAAGTTAATAAATTGTACATTTTAAGTGTATCTAGTAAGATATGTGTTGAAAAGGTTTGTGCAATTTGAAGTTAATAAATTGTACATTTTAAGTGTATCTAGTAAGATATGTGTTGAAAAGGTTTGTGCAATTTGAAGTTAATAAATTGTACATTTTAAGTGTATCTAGTAAACTATGTTTTGAAAATGTTGGTGTAATTTGATGTTAATAAATCGTAAAAATTTGTGCTGCACACGTTCAATTGAATTGTATTCAACAAGCTGCATACTAGCGACAAATATACGATTTTCATAACTTCCAATGAATCGACGTCTTTAATATTTCTGATTTTAAATCCCGGTGACCTCATGCCCTCATTAGTTATTTGTTGTACTTGATTCACAAAATGTAATGTAATAGGTGTCAAACATAACTCTAAGATCCCTAATTTGATGGTATGTTAACTTCACAATAAATGGATGAATTACAAAACCTGAATGTTTCGCTTTTTTGTAAACTGCAGAAGGAATTTTTTTCTGAATACCTCACAAGAGTCTCAACGGAGCCAGTGAGACTGTGGCATCCCCAATTGGGGTACGGTGTGATGCTGAATGTACTGAGGAGGGGAAAGAGATGGGGAAGAGGAAGGTGTATATTTTTTTTTTTTTTTTTTATATGAAATACCGCACAAGAGTCCCAACTGCTCCCGTCTGGAGCCAGTGAGACTATGGCATCCCCTATTGGGGTATGTTGTGAGGCTGAAGGTAGTGGGGAGGGGAAGGAGATAGGGAAGAGGAAGGTGGGGAAGTACCTGGCTATTCAGATCTGGTCACTAAACACGGCTAAAGCCATTTCAAGCAACGAAATAATGGATGAAAAAATAAAACTGTTTGGTAAGGTTGGGTGCAGGTCAAAATATTTTATTTAATGTTTTTCCAAAGGGTAAAATGAATGTTCATTTTGTGTCTATCAAAAATATAGAATTGGATAAAAATCAGAAGATGTTTAAAACATTGACTTTTTTTGTTATTCTGTTTACAGGGAATCAGCATCACTGGTGAAGCTGATGCCAGAGACAGAGGTAATCCAGGAGGTGAAGAAGTTAGGCCTGACGAAACCGGATGGCACGTTGGCGGTGCAACCAGCGCTGCTTCCGAAGCTGACGATGCCGATAAGGACATCCTCGCTGGCTCCACGGAGGATCAGTGGGCCACCGCTGTCACCCTGTAGAAGACAAAACAAATCAGGTATATTGATATTTGATGTGCTTCATGATACCCATTTTTCTAATTTCTTCAAATTATGGGGAGCACAAAAAGGAAATCAGCTTGAAAATTATGATAGTAATTAGGAAACTCAGTGGTATAGGTCTGAAAGATAATTAAAAAAACTTTCAACGGTACATCAGAAAAACTAGAAATAGAATAAATTAATTCAAACCTTTGGCTTTTAAATTATCTTGAAAAAAAACAAACTGATCATTCTAATAAGACAATCACATCGCAAATGAGAAAAATCTAATTGATTGAGTTAAGTAAGCAAAATTATAAAATACTAATTGAATGAAGGTTTGGATGGTTTACCCAGAAAGAAAAACAAAAGCACGAAATATCATTTGATCGATATTGGCTTCTTTCTCCGGACCAAGCTGGGGAAAACAACTAAAGAGCCTCTGTGATGAAAGATTGGTCCTGCTGGACCCGGAGGTGTCTTGGGGCAATGGGTACAAAGGAAGAAAACGACAACGATGGTGATGATAAGTTTTAAAAAGGTAAGATGACTTACGCTGCAAGATCCCTGGGCTCCGCTGAGGATTCCGTTTCCGCAGATCGTGGAGCTGATGACGACACTGCTGCCGTAGGTCTGGGCGCACACGGTGTTGGCAATGACGGTCAGGTTCACGAAGTTTAGGGTCGAGGACACGGAGCCGGCTAAAAGACAAGAATCATTAATACTAAGCCATACATAAATTGGACTTCATAAATTTCATTTCGTTCGTCAGACTTTGTGTTTGGTTGGGTAAAAAGAAAGATTCAGATGAGATAGTCACCAAGTCTGGATAAACCTGGAGATTTTGAAGTATTATTAATATTATTATTAACTATTTCCAAATCTGGATTACTAAGGATTTATGAATAAAAATAGAAGGGAAGTAGGGTTTATAAGAAATACTTGTGTAGTTTGAGGAATGCCGTGAGCTGGACAATAGTTCAAGACCAGTGGTTCCCAAAGTTGTCAGTATGGACCCTCAGGACCATTCAGGGGGTCCGTGGAAAATTAAAATTGGATGGGGGTTTAATTATGATCAAATCATTCCAACTTATTTTGTAAAAACCTACCATGAGTATTGTAGGTTTTTACAGAAACTTTATTTAACTTCACAATAAGAAAAGATTTGGATCTGTTCGAAAATATACGGAAATTCAATATACTTACAGTTGGAGGTAAGTCCAAATCCGCTGACGATGGAGACCTTACCGGTGTGGAGATCGCTCTGTGAGTTTACAATCCTGATTGGCCTGATGTTGGCTGCAAGGGGAATTATCTTTTAGTTTCTTGTTAACATCTTTGCACTTGACACACGTAATTACTATTAATGGTTTTCCCGTAGGTGGCATTGATACGCTTTAAAAATTGATATGATATGGGCAATTCGGTGACCGGACAAGTCAGAATGAAACCAAATCAGAACCACCTCAGAAAAGTCATTAAGAGTGATGAAAAAAAATTATTAAAAATTGATTAAATAGGTTACGTTAGTTAGGTTTATGGCCTATTTTAAAATAATTGTGATTGGTATCCTACCGGTTGTGGAGACGGTCTGGCCAAGATCGATGAGGGCAATGTCATTGTTCAGATTGCTTGGGTTGTAGCTGGGGTGAACGTACAGGTTGCGGGAGGTGATCTTGATGGGGGAAGAAGCGTACGCTACATTTCCCAAGTGAACCTGAGCTGAGACGCGCCTGAAATTCAATAAAACATGTTAGAAAATTGTGGTTCATATAGCATCATAACTATTGTCAATGCACATGATGAGAATCAGATGGCAGCGGAAATCGAATCGAGCAAAAAGCCAACCAAGGAGAACTGACTGCGCTGAAGAGTAGTATAGGAATATACTACGCTGAAGAGTAGTAGTAGAGCAGGATAGGAATCCCATAGTATTAGAGCTAAATTACTAGAGAACATGGTCAGTAAGGAATATTAAATTTGTCGAGGAGGCCAATTCCCACTTCACGATCTCCAATCATCTATTAGTTTTCCTTAGTGTGAGAGTTAAAAGCCGCCATTCCAATGTGAGACAGTGTAGAATAGATAGTACACACAAATCCCTTTTCCAGGAGAGTAATGTTTTGTTTTTCTTTCAACATGCGAGTAATGAGTTAGTTGCAGTTTTTGTTTGTGTGGATGAAACAGTTTTACTGTTGTTGGCAATGATCATCTATTACGACCAATCTACGAGAGCCCGATTGCATGAACCTGTGGTGGACTTTCACCAGGACAAAAGTGAGTAAAGTTTTTGGAATGGATGAAGGAGATTTACTGGTAAAGGCAATGTGCGGCAGTCACGACCCATCTGTTGCTGATGAGGGAACCTCCGCAAGCGGCGCTGCTTCCGGCGCTGTTGCTGGAGATGAGGAAGGCCTGGTGGGGGAACTGTCCGTTCACGGCTGCCCAGCCCTGGATGATGCGCCCAACTAAAAAATAAATTTTTTTATCAGAAAATATTGAAAATGTTACATTTAAACAGGTGCAAATTTATTTAAAAAATACAGAGAATTTGGTTCTATTTCAATTAATGTAGAAGTTTCAATTTCTCTCCTAATTATATTCTTCTTCATGAGCGTTGATTTATTTTTGCATTGACTATACTTTTACACTTAATTTAGGATATAATGTAACAGATATATATTAGAAGGCAATTTTGACTCAAAATCGTCCGTTTTTATTGTGACAATTGGAATAAAAGATATTGGTAAGAAAAGGTTTTTTTTTTTCAAATGATTGATTTGCTAGATTTCCTAACTCACAGAGCATATCCCTCATCTCCTCGGGGGTGGCAATCCCGTGCAGAGGCTCATCCTGTGGAAAAACAAAGACAACATTATGTTTTGAAAAAATCCGCAACAGTTTAAACAGTACTATATTAGAAGATTAAAAATTCTGGGTAAAAGCTGTATCGTTGATTTTTAGTCATATTTTAAGGTTAATACTTGATGGATGAAATGTTTTAACGAAAGAAATGTTAGAAAAAAGTAATAAAAAGAGTGATTATAATTATATAGCAGACTGAATGTTTATGTTTAACTTAAGCTAAAACAAAATTAGGAAAAATACGCTGTAAATAAGAAATTTTTTTGGCGCAACACTGAAGACAAAGGAAAGAGAAGTTAGCAGAAACAAGAGATGTAGGAAGTGCTCTAAACGATTCAGAGGACTAAAATAACAGATATTGGACTAAAATATGAAATACTGAATATATAGGATAAGATTATTAAAAATTCTGATTTGTGTAAATATGGACATATTCAAACAACAAAACAAACACATCTAAAAAGATTGTCCCGTTTATCAGTTTCCCAGAGACACATCTTTGCTAAACCAAGTGACTGTTGATGCCATTGACCGTCTGAATAATCATAGCATTCTACATTCCACCAAGTCTCCTTCATCACAAGAAGAAGTATATAAGGAAAAGAGGCAACGAGTAGATCAAAGCCAAAAAAGGTAGGGTGTTGTAGTGAAATATTAAATCTTTAAACCTCTCACTCAAATACCAGTACAGAGATTATTAAAGATGATAAAACTATCATTCTGTATTTTAATTATAAATTAATTGCTTATTAAGTACCTGGGAAGCGGAGGCTGAAGCCACGAACAAAGCGAACAAAACCAAGAACTTCATGATGCTAACTGTGGCTAATCAACCAAATAGTTTACTTATTTATATTCATTGTTATCTGTGTTTATCTTTACAGCTTTACATTATCTGAGCAGGAATCACCAAATAATTTATATGCAGGCCTTAAAACATATACAGGCTCGCAGAATCGGTGTCACTGGGCTTTCTTGTAATATATGTTTTTCGGTTTGTTCAATATCAAAGAGCGAAAAATCTGTATTCAGAAACTGATTAGCAACTGAAATATCATCAGGAAGAAAATTGCTCAACTTGGTTTTAATTAAGGATAGACGGATAAGGGGTAAGGCTCTTGACTCACAATTCGAAGGTCGCGGGATCGAATCCCGGCGTGCACAAATAAATTTTATTTGATTAATTTGTGTTTTTTCACAATAAACTCATTTAAAAATAATATGTAGTATATTTGGGGTACGTTCCAGAGGGGAAGATACTCTCAGGTACGCCCTGATGTAAGACCACCATTCAGAATTGAAACTTGGCTTGAAACGGGTTTCGCCGTGTTTGGTGACCAGATCTGAATAACCAGGTACTTCCCCACCTTCCTCTCCCCCATCTCCTTCCCCTCCCCACTACCTTCAGCATCACAACATACCCCAATTGCGGATGCCATGGTCTCACTGGCTCCAGGCGGGAACAGCTGGGACTCCTGTAAGATTTTCATATAAAAAAAGATGGTGACTAAATCTAAATCTCCACAGTATTTCCAAACCTTCATTTTGCTATTCTATTCCCGACTGGCTCTGCGCAGTTGGAACTGGTTTATCGAACATCTGAGAGGCGCAGCATCGCCAAGGGATGCCGAACAACGCCCTTTACACGCGGTTACCCTGTACTCGGAGTGTGTTCATGATGCCTTGTGTGTATCTTGTCCATAGTTCGCTGGTGTTAAAGCTCGTGCAGGATGTCTGGAATGTTTGCTTCTCCACTGGAGGACTGCACCTGTTGAATCTCCTGGAGAACTTAATGATCGTGCTTCTGACGTCTAGTATGGAAAGAGACGGCATTCTAACGAGAAGAAAAAAGGACCATAAAAAATGTGAACGGTTGTGCAATGTCTCTTTTTCATTATCTGTAACTCGAGATACATTGTGTTCATTACAATCTTCGACTATTATTCCGCCATCGGCCATTCACATATATAATTTTTTTTATGAATGACTACTTAAACTACTTAAATATTAAATTTTCACACGTAGCAAACACTTTGTGGGAATACATAATTATAATAAACACAATGATATAACTTTGTTTTATTCCACTTTATTATTTCCTTATCCAACCGGTTTCGGTTCGACCTGAACCTTCATCGGGGATGAATAAAAATATACAGTATATTTTTATCTATATTTTTATGTATACCTTCATCAGGGATGAATAAAAATAAACAGTATATTTTTATTCATCCCTGATGAAGGTTCCGGCCGAACCGAAACCGGTTGGATAAGGAAATAATAAAGTGGAATAAAACAATGTTATAGCATTGTGTTTATTGTATTTAAATATTGTTTAGTTGTTAACTTATGGTACTTCTCACTACCTTAATTAGGTACAATTCCTGTACCTAATTAACGTAGGTAATCGGTTGGTGTATTTCATCATCTTCATTTTTGTTAATTTCCACATTTTCTTGTTTATTAATTTCTCCATGTTTGTTCATTTCATCATCTCATGTTTGCTTTCCTCATCTGCACGTGTGTTGGCTAAGTTTGTTTTTGTGTTACTTCATAATTTTTTTTATGATTTGCTCATCTATATTGTCATCGTAATTATAACATATGAATAAGCTATATGTTTCTTACAAAAAAAATATTATAAAGAAACTACACGGACATCGCAACAAATTTTAAAAAATCTTACTCTCGTACTTTACGCAAATCAAGAAAGTAAAAATTTTAAGATAAACCAATAATTAAAAACCTTCTTTACGAAGCTTTTAAAGATTAAAAATTATTAACGAAAATCCATGTCATAAGTAAATAATCATCATTAAAATGTATTTTTACCTAATCAATAAGCTCTTAAGCCTGTAAAGAAATTTTTCTTTGCCGAAAATCACGTGCTTTCTCCTACACCGATATTTTACTTTTGACCCCGAATTATTTTGTATTTTACTGGAAAACTAAATAACAAAAAGATTGACTACGCACTTGCTACGCCTAATAAATGTTATTTTAATTTATAATACAATCCTTTAAAATACTTCTTATTAATAAAATGGGACTAAATATTCTTTCCACTGTGATATACAACCATTAACATTTAGAAAATGGTTGTTTATCAGTCCAGTAAAAATTAAAAAAACGTTTATTAGTAAGGGGTACAAGAATAATTTATTTAAATGCGTAATTTCAATATAGTTTTTTAAAATTTAAAATTTAAAATTTAATTTTTTAAAATTAATTATTTAAAATCAACAATATCATTCAGTGAGGCAATGTAAATTAAGCATTGATTGCTATCGAGCAATTGCAATTGCATCATTGCCATTGCGAATTTACCAATCAGTCATTTCGGTATGAGTTCACCAAATCGAAGTGCTTCTGATTTAATCAACAGAGATGTGAATCCTGAACTGCAGTTTGATACTATAGAATTGGCAGCGATTGTTACTCGCAATGTTCCACTACTAAATGATGAACAAAAAATAATTTACGACCGCATTATGCTGGCAGTTTTGGCAGGGCAAGAGGGATTCTTTTTTTTGGATGCACCTGGTGGAACTGGCAAAACATTCTTTATTTCGCTACTTCTTGCCGAGATAAAATGGATAAAAAAATGGCATTGTATTGGCCGTTGCATCTTGCTTAAAATCATCGCGACTGTGGCGTAATGTTGAAAAAGTACAACTGACATGTTTACTGTAAAGTACAGTGAACATCCGCGTTCATATGCTTCAGGATCCATTTGCCGAAACTTTCTAAAAACCACTGTTAGATATTGGCAATAGAAAAGTTGCTATACATGAAAATACTGGATGCATAAAATAACGACGGATTTCTGCACACTCATCAACTCGCAAAATACTCTCATCGACAATATATTTCCCGGTGCACACACACAATACAAAAATCTTGAGTGGCTGGCAGAAAGAATGTGGACGTCAATGAATTAAATTCCAGGATACAACAGTTGTTGCCAAGGGACTTGGTGTCATACAAATCTATCGATGCAGTTTGCAATGCCAATGAAGCCGTGAATTATCCAATTGAGTTTTTAAATTCATTGGATATCCGGGCATGCCAGCGCACCATTTACAATTGAAGGTTGGATCTCCGGTTATTTTGCTTCGTAATTTAAACCCAACACGGCTTTGCAATAAGCACACGATTAGTCATTAAAAAATTAACGAAAAACGTTATCGAAGCTAGCATTTTTAATGGCATGATCCGAGGCGAAAATGTATTACTGCCACGAATCCCTATGATTCCTACAGATGTGCCAATTGAATTCGCAATTAGCATTCGCAATGACGATCAATTAGTCACAAGGAAAAACGTTGCCTGTTAGTGGCTTAGATTTGGGTTCACCACGCTTTTCCCACGGACAACTATATGTGGCATGTTCTCGCATAGGAAAACCATCCAGTTTGTTTGTATTGGCTAAAGACAGACTGACCAAAAATACTGTTCACTTCATAACGCTGAGAGATAAATCTTTGTTAATTTTTTAATTGCCAATTAGTAGTAGAAATATGAATAACTATTTTCAATATTTAGATAGCTATCAAGAATTGTAATTCAATATAGATTTGTTACTTTAATGAAGAATAATTTATTAACTTTAATAAAATATACTTTTATTGTCTACAACGCTTTATTCCTCTTTCAATTATAATTACATCGCCACACACTTATAGTGTTAGTTATTTTTTATTGAACTAAAAAAATATTTCCTAGAAATAATGTATATGGCAAAACAACGTTTTCTGGGTCAGCTTGTATGTAAAAATATTTTTATTCTTTTAGTATCTTAAAATATAAATAAAGAAATTATAAAAAAATGTTAGAATTTTTTTTATCAACCGTCAAAAAACGCCGGAAATTCGGGTTTCCAGACAAGATTACCCCCTAAACATGATTATCGACAGATATAATTATTTTTTCATTACACTTAAAAATTATTATTGGCTGTATTTACATTCCTCCATCTTCTGACGCCCAATTTTATAAAGACCACTACTTCAAAATTAAAACAATCCGAAGAAGATTTCCTGGCGCCACTATGATATTGATAGGAGACTACAATCTGCCTAATGTTACACGGGACATAGAAAACAATAAGGCTGGCCATACACTGAGATTCGGTCCACGCAGCACAGTGCAGTGTAGGATTTTCAGAATGTGCAGGAATCGTCGACCAACACACACGCATAAATCGCATGTAGTACGCCAGACTCTCGACATGCTCCATGGTTACGACTTACAGAGAGAGTGCACGTACCAAGGGCAAGGGAGTGGCAACATTTTGATACGGTTTTTTAACTGTTAATTAATTGTTGTTAAGTTGTCCCCAAACGCTTACGCGTTCCACGCTTCTTCTGAAAGCAAATATAATGCAAACTGCTAGTTTTGGCGTCGGTGTAAGCTACCGGGGGTGACAATGCAATTGCCGTGGGCGCTGGTGAGCTGCTCGCCTAGAAGCACCCAGAACTTGTGCCGCCGTGAGGCTCCAAGAGGCGCTATTAGCTCTGTAGGCACCGTTGGATATAATAATCTCCGCGAATTTTCGTTGTTGATTGTTGGGTTTAAAAAGGATGAATAAATTAAAAAATTATATAGTTGAAAACAGTTTTATTAAGTTATTGGTTGAAGTGTACAAAAATACAGAATATCACTATGCAACTTTCAGAAAGATTAAGTAAAATAGTATCGGAGCATTCTGCAATGCCAAAGGGTAAAGATCTTGAGATGTTTCAAAAGTCGATTTCTTCATCTGCTGGTTTAATATTAACTTTTTAACTGGTGAAGTTAATTCCAGAGACAGATGTGATCCAGGAGGTGAAGAAATTAGGCCTGACGAAACCGTCTGGCACGTTGGCGGTGCAACCAGCACTGCTTCCGAAGCTGACGATGCCGATGAGGGTATCCTCGATGGATCCACGGAGGATCATTGGGCCACCGCTGTCACCCTGGAGAAGACAAAACAAATTACATTTAGAACCATCCTAATATTTTATTTCTTCATCCATCACCTTACATGAGCAATTGCTTTGCTGCCCATACATCACAGCATCACATACCAGATGATGTCATCTAAATTTCCAAAGGATAAATAGTGGTGTACACAAAGTTATTTGTTTTCATTAAATTCCGAAGGATATTTTGTACCCTATTTCTTATGAAAAAAGCTGCATTATTAGAGCAGCTTCCAAAAGTTTTAAAATATTACCTCTTGGAGGGAAATTGAATCCATACGAAAAGTGGGAAGTAGTCTATAAATTTGCTAGTATTACAAGAGGAAAAGATGATTCAGGGATTAAATTTACATTAGAAAGAGTGCCCCAAATTTGAAATTTGTTGAAAGTAGCTACGAAAACATGGCAAAATTCGGTTTGTAATTTTGGGTACCCACAGTGTTGAATCAGAAAAAAAAGAGTGCCAAATGTACTGGAAGTGTATACGTGTGGTGGAAAAGTTCTCAAGCCTATTCGCATAAGGCAAAGTGAATTGAATGCACTCTCTTAGATATTTTACGAGATAGTTTTCAAAGGAGGGGAGGAAAGTTAACTTACGTTGCAAGATCCCTGGGCTCCGTTGAGGATTCCGACTGCGCAGATGGTGGAGCTGATGATGACATTGCTGCCGTAGGTCTGAGCGCACACTGTGTTGGCGATGATAGTCATGTTCACGAAGTTCAGGCTTTGGGAGACGGAGCCGGCTAAAGGAAAATTAACATATTGTCATTCAAGGTACCACCTACTTTCTTACATCTCGAACTCATCTCTTTCAATAGTACCCTTCACACGCAGAGTTCGGAGCGGGACGTGCCCCGCGCCACTTCAGGCCGCCGCGCAGAAAAGTAAAGACCGAAAGTAAGATAACGGTTTAGAGCGCAGTTCACTGTGAGACTTTTCTGCGCGGCGGCCTGAAGTGGCGCGGGGCACGTCCCGCTCCGAACTCTGCGTGTAAAGGGTACTAATATCTCTTCCCTAAAAATAATTAACTGTTCTTCCCCAATCAACACTCAACTAATTATGGATACTATTCACCATTATGCAGAATGCACAAACTGGTCAACTCAACAATGCACAAACTGGTTAACTCAAGAATGCACCAAATTATTTTTTAAAATTGTTTTGACTTCTAGAGAGGTCTTGACGTGACTTGCACTTCTATTTTCTTATGTTAATTTTTAATGATTTTACTTAATTTTATAATTTAAATTCGTTTTATATTTTATGTTACTTTTTTGTCAATTGAACGTAAGTTCACTAATACATTAATAATAATAACAATGTCACAAATGCCAACTAAGAAATCAGCATTGTTTGAATGTGGAGTGGTTTAAGACGGCCTTACAATGCCGCACAACGCCGACGAAATTCCAGATGCCATTAAATGGTTGAAGAACCTATGATTCACCTTTCTAATAAGGAGATCAGTAAATTTTTTCCGAAATACTTACAGTTGGAGGTAAGTCCAAATCCGCTGACGATGGAAACCTGTCCGACGTGGGCGTCGCTCTGGGAGTTGACAATCCTGATTGGACGAACATTAGCTGCAAAGAAAGAGTTATCAATTAGTTTCCAGAAACTTAGGATGATATATCTGTAATGAGAATCATTATCGATCAGCAGTACTTCCAACGTGAAGTGGCTATCCTTATTTATCGTTTCGGTAGGTAGGTAATTCAAATATTTCGCATTTCCAAAAAACAAAAATATTTCTGTATTGGTGGTTGGTATCCTACCTGATACGGGGACATCCTGGCCAAGGTCGATCAGGGCGATGTCGTTGTTCAGGTTGCTTGGGTTGTAGCTGGGGTGAACGAACACGTTACGGGAGGTGATCTTGATGGGAGATGAAGCGTACACTACGTCTCCTAAGTGAACTTGAGCCTGGCTTAGCCTGAAAACAAAATAAAGACAGTGAAAATAAACATACCCAATCAAGAAAGAATCATGGTAAGAGAGGGTAGCGTTGGCACAATCTGACATGGGATTTGTATTCGGGTACGAGTGAGTGAAGAAGACTTACTGGTAAAGGCAATGTCCGGCAGTCACGACCCATCTGGTGCTGATGAGGGAGCCTCCGCAAGCGTAGCTGTTTCCGGAATTGTCGGAGGTGATGAGGAAGGCCTGGTGGGGGAACTGGCCGTTCACGGCTGCCCATCCCTGGATGATACGCCCAACTAAACGAGATATTTTGACATAAGCTTACAATCATTCATGAACACTTACGCTATGTGACTGGCGGACATTAAAACAGCGGCGAATGAAAAGTGGCAACTTGAGACGACACAACTTTAAAAAAAGTCAGAATCTAAATTACGCCGACATTAAGTAAAGAAGGTCTGTACAAAAATGTGCGACCACGGCCCTGGCGCGGCCAGGCCTAGAAAATGGATAATTCCGAAGGGCATATTTTATTTTATTCTAATGAACATATTACTAAAACCTAAGTTTTTAGACTAAATACCTCGAGAAATTACTAATTCATCCTCTAGAAAAACAAAATCTGGTGCATTCCGCTAATTTTATCGTTAAAAAACGTTTTTCAAACCGTTCACCGTAAAATATTTTAATGGTAAGGTACTGATTTTATTATTCTTAATATAAATGACTTACATTGCTTGTGTATCTGTTTAAAATCGAGGATACCTATTATGGTTATGAATTCATCGGAATTAATTAAAATGTGAGCTTTGGGCAAACCCCCGAGAAAGGATGCGACGTCCCATCGTGTAAAAATAGGCATTTGGCGGAACGTAAACAAAGTTATGGTATCCAGAAGCGGATATTTGGAAAAGGTAGAGTTAAAGTTTGACAATAGAAGTGGATAAAAATAGTTAAAAGGTGGTTCAACTCAAAAGCGTTTTTCAATCTAGGTGCATAGAACTGGGAAGAGAATAAAATAAAGTTTTTTTTCAAATACCCATTATTTACGATGGGTGAATAGACCAGGGAATTTATGAAACAGCATTTTTGAGGAGTACATAATACACAGAAATTATCTATATTTGCATCAATGGTTTTATTTTGTGGTTCACTTAAGTTGATGATGATGTTTATAATGTTATTTATGATACTTATTTACTATATCAATGTTACGCTGGTAGTTCTGTGAACAGTAGACCTCGCGTCCAAAGAATTATGTTCCTAATTTTCTCTTATCAAAGTAATAAATGAAAAATCCAAAAAAAAATATACAAAGAAATGTTAATATCTCAGTGACAAGTTTTTTAGGCAGGTAACTACCATAATATTGAAAAGCTCAGTCAAAGACAGCCACCTATTCAAAGTTAGCCATCTAGTGAAGGTAAGGTTTGCTTGAATAATAAAGTGGATGCTGCAAATTTTCGAAACGCAAATTTACATGCAAGATGAAATCCTAAACAGTCAAAAATTTAAAATACATGTTTAAAAATAAAAATATTTTTCATTAAGTAACTTACAAAGCATATCCCTCATCTGCTCGGGGGTGGCGATCCCATGCAGGGCTGGAATCTCATCCTGTGGAAAAATAAAGACAAATAAAGATGGGGAAATTTTTTGCTGGCGAAACGTTGCAAGAATACCAAAGACTGTGATCTTGGAAAACTATACTGAAACTCGAACTAAGCAGGGTAGTAAGGGTAGCATTAGTCACAGTAAAGAAAATATCATAATGCAAAGAGTTGCTTGCATTGTTTTACAATTACTACAGCTGCTTCTAACTAAAGTTTTTTACTTTAATGAGCCAATAAAGAACTTTTTATAATGTTATATTTTCAAATTACTTTTTCAAGACAGTTTTTTATGTTTATTTTTATTTATTTAGTGCAGATAACATATCCGATGAATAAAACGCTTTGGCTGTCCAAGTAGGAAGAATTTCCCGTATTAGGACAGTAAATCAATTTGAATGTTCATGCAAATATTTAAAGTTGACGTTGGCTTGGTTGACGATGATTTTAATTCATTAAAAAATAATGATTCCAAAAACTAAACACTATACTTTTACACTGAATTGCAATTTGATTGACTTTACGAAAAGTTTTGACTGATAGAAAATACCGATTTTTTGTTGATATTGGATTTGAAATTGGACAGAGTTTGTATGGGTGATTTATCACAAATGCAAATAAATAACCATTATTTTTTTGCTTAGCATTTTCTAAATATTGAAAGTGAACAAATATTGAAGATGAAGAAATTTTAAAAAGGAAGATATGTCATGTTGAAAGGGAAGAAATAAAGTGAACAACTATTAAAAGGAAAAATTATTGAGTGTGAAGAATTATTAATAGAAAATGAATATCGGGGGTGAAGAAAAATATTGAACGTTAAGGAATTTTAAAAGTGAAGAAATATTAAAATTGAAGTTATATTAAAATTGAAGAAATATTAAAAGGGAAGAAATATAGAAAGTTAGGAAATATCGAAAGAAAAGATGAATTGAAAGTGAAGAAATATAAAAATTGAAGTACCTGGAGGGGGAGGGCTACGGCCGAAGCCACGAACAAAGCGAACAGAACGAAGAACTTCATGGTGCTGACTGTACCTAATCAAACAAATTGTATGTTTATTTATATAAATTTGTTATCTGCTCTTATCGTTTCTGCATTGCTTTATCTACGCAAGAATCGTAAATTATATTAAAACAGATATCGTAGAAGCCCTAAGAAAAGCTGCCAATACTGTATTTTATCAGGAGAGCGATTAAAGCAGACATAAAACACATCTTCATATTGCCGGGTGTAATCAAAAAGTCAAAGTTCACTATGAAAAATCCAGATCAGCGATGATGATGTGGATTCAAAATGGGAGACAATATGGAGGAAATAGCCAGGACATTAAGAAGAACCTTTGCAAATATTTCCGGAAACGAAGCACCGACTGCTCCTGATATCATGGAATATGATGCACAAAATGTCAACCTCTCCGAAAATAGTAAAATGAAGGCCATCAAAGCTACTAAGGCCGGTAAATCTCCGGGACACGATAGTTTAAGTATTGAACATATAAGATATGCAGGTAGACACATACCTAAACTCCTAAATATTCTGTTCAACGCAATTCTTAATCACAACCATCTACCGAGTTTAATGACGAAAACCATTATAACCCTGATCCTGAAATCGGGACAGCCCAACATGACCAACTCAAACAATTACCGGTCAATATCCCTGGTAACTATAATTGAAAGGCAATTTGAAAGGGTAATTCTGACTGAAATAGAAGGTAAACTCAATTCTAAAGACAATCAGATGGGCTTTAAGAACAGATTATCCACTAATATGGCAATCTGCTCTGCAAAGCAAGTAATAGAATTTCACAAGAAATGAAAAACTACTGTATACGGGTGCTTCTTAGATCTAAGTAAAGCGTTGGACAGGGTCTGTCATAAAACTTTATGGGAGAAATTGAAAGCTAGAAATATACCTACCATGTATATCAACACACTATCCCTATGGCACTCCCAGCAGAAAAATGTTGTACGATGGGCAAGTACGTACTCCGAACCGATATACTTGCGATCAGGAGTAAGGCAAGGAGGGTGAATGTCCCCAATCCTGTTCAATGTATACATGGATGAATTATCAAATCGCTTGGACACCAGGGCGGGCTGCCGTATCAATAATCTGTGCCTAAATCACATTAGCTATGCGGACGACATGATTCTCTTAGCTCCGTCGATCAAAGGGTTGAGAATACTATTAAAAATCTGTGAAGAATATGCAAATGACCACAACATGATGTACAACCCCAAGAAGACGGAACTAATCGCATTCCGCCACGGTACAAATTTCAAGAAGATGCTCCCCGTACAACTCAATGACGAAAACATAAGCTCATCAACGAATGTAAAATACTTGGGTCACATCATCACTGAAGACCTCTCGGATGATGGTGATATTGCACGACAGAGGAGAAGTATCAGTGTAATGTCCAATATCATTGCCCAAAGATTTTTCCAATGCAGTAACCATGTAAAAAAAACATTGTGCAATGCATTTAGCACTTTTTTTTATTTATTTTTTATTTAATTTAATTTTTTTTTTCAAGGCTTAATTTATTTATTATAAATACAAAGTAAAACAATATGACAGCAAAAAATAAAATACTATACAGAAAAAAGAAAAGTCCCAATAAACTACTTTTTAGCAGTTTGTCGATGGGTACTTTTACTTTGGAGATATAAATAAACTTATTTTACATAATTAAATGCAGTTAGAATTTTTGTGTTAGTCTTATACAAATTATTGCTTTCCGCAAGCCAATTTTTCAACAAAATATTTGTTTTACCATTTGTAAATTTTTTAATTTCCGCAGGTAACATATTTAAGCAATTAGGTATCATATAGTCCAGCGTTCTTTGTCCATATTTGTTTAAATGCTTAGGTACAATTAGTCCTTCATTTAACGTAAAACGAGTATTGTAAGTTGGTCCAGTTTATTTATGTTTATGGGGCTATTCATATG
The DNA here is from genome assembly GCA_936435175.1 of Glyphotaelius pellucidus. Taxonomy (NCBI): domain Eukaryota; kingdom Metazoa; phylum Arthropoda; class Insecta; order Trichoptera; family Limnephilidae; genus Glyphotaelius; species Glyphotaelius pellucidus. The sequence continues at coordinate 10,842,972 of OW386556.1, forward strand.
CGGAAATATAATTTTATACCACAGAATTATATTTAATTATATTTTTAACTAATCTCTATATACATGAGAAACATGGTGTAAATACCGAACCACCTCGGTGGAACGACTCCGGATCCAATATAATGATGCATGTAGAATTATATTTGGATTCAGAAGAAATAGCAGCGCATCGACAATGTTCACTGAACTAGGATTGCACGGATTCGCCGGTCTAATGAGACATCGGGTCACTGGAGCCAGGATGCGGCTAATGGCTTCCGACAATGCAGTGGTGACCGCAGCGTTCCAACACCAAACCCCACTCCTGAGTGAGCGCTGGGCCCGAGCTCACCCCAGGCCAAGCTATACATAGAATTGATCATTTTTTTTTAACATTTATACATATTTTAAAATTTTAAAAATACATTTATTCAAATAGGTAAGTAATCTTACTCATTTATAAAAAAAGATATCATGTATATGTCCGAATTCGACCGATTTCTTACATATCTCCCTAACATTTGAAGTTTTTAAGCCCTTAAAAAAATATATGTTATTTTTGAAGATAATATCTAGATACGTTCCATGCCGAAACGCAAATTATATGAAATTCCCTCCATAGAAAAAAATCGCAAAGTATGCTCCGAAAATTATTTAAAACAAGTCTATTTCTATTATTTTACAAGTTATATTTGTGAAAAAATTCACAATGTTTCTTTAAATGATACTTAAGATACCGCGAGATTTTTGCTCTATTTTAAACGAATCATGTTTTATTGCATCTTCGCAATTTTATCTTCATTTTTATCACTTAAAATATTAGCGTGCTCTGTCCAACATTAGAATTACATATCTCTCCATCTTCTTCTTTTTCAGCCGGGAAGCGCCGCCTTGAGGAAAGGAAGGAGAGGAAGTTCTGGGAAGGAAAACAGATATGAGGAGTGGTTATGAACCTGGGGTTCAGTGTGCCCAGGAGTGATAGACGAATGAATCCGATCCGGTTGGAGAGTCAGGCCCTGATAAATCTAACCCCACGAACTCGGGTACACCTCCTCAAGTCATCAAACGTAGCGAATCTGGGGTGACTTACAGCAGGGGTGTTGGTTACCAACACTTCCCTTATTATGGACACCGTAACGGTACCCGAAAGGTTTGCTAAAGAAGAAAGAAGCGCAACATCGCATAATCACTAAAAAATTAATACAAGTACATGATGTAACATAATACTGCAACATAACAACAAAACACTTTTTCTACTGTACTCAAGAAAAATAAAGAAAGTAAAAATCTCAAAATAAACAGGTGAAAACTGATTAAAACGGTGCACGCGTGAAGATTTTTGAGATTAAGATTAAGTAAAAAAGAATTATTGGGTTAATTCCGAATCAAACGCATCCACACAATCATAATATATTTAAGTGCATTTTACACATAATCTTAATCAATAAGTACCAACTTAAGATAATCACAAATGAAATGATAATAATATGATAATCATCCTGAAATGGTCTCATGATGCGGATCTCATAATAAATGCCAAGAAAACTAAAATTATGCATATAAGATGCCAGATTATGCATAAACAAATCAACAAATCCAAATTATGCATAAACATGGCAGATATAATATAATTCCTTCGTTATACACACACACATTTGACTGCTTGCATAAAAATGTTGCACAACCCTGTTCTTGTGAAACCATTGATTTTGTCAAAAATTATGTATATTTGGGTGTTACTATAGATTGCTACATGAAAAGGCATGTACACATTACTAATGTTTGTAAACGTCTACGGGCTATTGTGGGTAGGATTTATAAAATAAAATATTTTGTGCCTATAAGTACTTTAAAATTAATCTACGTATCTCTGGCTGAATCCACTATCCGTTATGGAATTACTTCTTGGGGAAATTCTTGTAAAACTAATATGTTATATCCAAAATTTACAAAACTCTATTACAAAATTGTTAATCCATAAATATACCAACGCACACAGAAGCGACATTAAATTAATTTACAAGTCTCTGAATGTTTTATCTGTCAGAGGATTACTGTTTTATAATATTGTAAGTCAATATGTTATATTGTCTGATTCCTTGTATAAGGAAAGAGTTTACCATAAACATAATACAAGATTCACTCAAAATTTATTTATTTATTTATTTATTAGCAAAAACAGCATTACACCAATATATTTCAAAAACGGTTGTACAAGATTTTTTTTTTTTTTTTACATTAAATCCACACAGGAGGCCCTGAGGAAAAAATAATTTCCCTCAGGGCCACAAGATACATAATCATTACGTTTACAATTAAAACATTTATTTAATAAGTGCTATTTCATGCTTAAAATCATTGCAGGACATGTGGAAAATATCCACATTTCCTGCAAGGCAGTTAATTAACATAGTAAGTCTTCCCAGGGTCATCACCATTGGTAAGTTAGTTCTGCACCTGGGAAGAATCAAAAGCCTGTGATGGCGACCTCGCGTGAAATTATCCGGGACATAGAATCCTATTTCAGCCAGAATATCTGGTACCGATATAAAACCATTTAGAAGCTTATATGCCATCAGCAGTAATGCGACATCTCTTCTGGAACTAAGGCTGCAGATACCCAGCATTCCCGAGATAAATGCTGTTGGAAACAGCCATGGGTAAAAACCGAACTCTCTCATATAGAGGTATCGTAAATTTTTTTTTGTATTTTCTCAACCATTAGTACATAGACGATGTCCTCAGGTCCCCATATCTGAGATCCACTCTCGAGAATGCTGCGCACTAAGCTGAAGTAAAGCAGCCTTATTACTATTACTGTAAGGTTGGTCAAATCCTTAGAATTGTGTATGACAAAACCCAGCATCTTTGTCGCTGATTTACAGATCTTTTCAATGTGAGCGTGAAATGTTAAGCGAGCGTCATACACAATTCCTAAGTCCTTGCAAGTCACCATGTGTTTCAATGACGTGTCTTTCATTTTATAATTAAAATATATGGTCTTTTGTGACCTCGTAAAGCACATAACTGAACATTTTTGGAAGTTGAAGTCGAGTTTATTATCGATACTCCAGTCGATAATTGCGTTTATATGAAAGATTGGTGGTTCCGAAATGTACCAATAAATATAGTGAAAGAACCCTAAACTATATTGTACCCAAAATATTTAACTAACTACCAAAGACAATTAAAAATAGTAACGTTACTACTGCTAAAGTCAAATATAATCTAAGAAAATGGCTTTTAGATTCTGATGATTTATATTGATGTCCTACTGAAACCCTTTTATTCATAATTGGAATCCACATTCTAAGGAAATAGAAATTCATTAAATGTAATTTTGTAATACCTCGCATATCTGAAACTATGTACTTGTTGATTGTATTAATTTTTTTGTTCACATTACATTTAATTGTATTTTTTATTATAAGGCTTGTATCGCTAACATATTTATATTTACCTATACCATTGTAATCTAACCAATTTATATAATTGTTAATTTTTCATCAACATCATACATGTATACCTTTTTAAAATCAACATGTTATTGCATAAAAATGTTGTCACTTTGTACCTGCTGACAAACTACAAAAGAAGTTTAGCAGGTTTTAATTGTAAATAAATAAAAAAAGTATTAATGAAGCATTGTTGTCTATCAACACTTCTGCAAGATAACGGCGACTGTATGTTTGGTTTTCAATTTTAAATTGAGAGTCACTTCGATTCAGAGAACATATATATGAGAAAATTCATGTATTATGGGCATAATTTTCGCCTCTTAATTAACTTCATATCCCATATACAATTGTTAATAAAGGATTGAAAATGCTTGGCTTCATTCTTCGAAATTTCAGAGTTTTTAAGAATATTTCAACACTAAAATTTTTGTATTCATCCTTAGTACGTAGTTAAGTCGAATATAACTCCTCGCTCTGGTCCTCCCATTTTCAAAAATATTCAGATTCAATCTAAAAAATTCAACATAAATTTCTAAAACACATTTATTTTAAACTCGGTATTCCCACTGAAAACATAAACTGCAATTACTTGGGGAAAGAATTAAATTTATTAACACTCTCGGTTCGAAGAATTATATCTGACTTCATATTTATGTTAAAAATTGTAAACGGTAGAATAGACAGCCCTGATTTAACTAAGCTCATTGAATTTCATATTAGCCACTCGTTCTAAAATCCTGTTTATATGCAACAATAACATGGCTGAGTATACTATACTATAAACACTCGCTTGTACCTAGGTTACATGAAGTAAGTAGTACATATGCAGATGTGACTATTTAAGAGAGTGAGATCTATTTAACTGCAGGGAAGGTAGATACAAGAGGGCTATACTATCAAATCTTTTCAATCAATATTAATTCTATTTGATCTATAGATTTTTGTATGTAATTGTGTCTGGTGTCATTTTTCATTCAAATGCCACAATTATCTATTATACTCTTTTTTTTCTATTTTATTATTTCTAATTTTTTTTTTGATTTTGTGACATGTAACCAGTGCTTATGGTATATGTATACCGTTGATATTAAATATATAAATCAATAAATTATTATAATAGTCCACTTAACCTTTACTTCGAGGTAGAATTACAAGCAATATTTTGAGTAACATAAAAAATCGTAAAGAGAATTAACTCTCCTCGCGCAGCATCTCAAGTTTCTTCTCTCAACTTCTCCACGAGTGGCCCACTGGTCGTGTTCCCTCTGGAATCCCACCCAAAATTTTCAGAGAGTTCGGTCTTCTGGCGTTCTTAGAGAGATACTTGAATACTCGACGATTCAAGTATCTTAGTGACTACCGCCATACATATGCGCGGACTGCGGAGATAAGTACCTACTTAGGCACACGTTGCCTACCTACACGACTTTTTGTAAACTCGTCGGTGATGCCAGTCCTCCGCGGCCAAACGGTCGAAGTCGTTACCATTCACTTCGTCATGACTTTAAACATGGCGCAGCAATTAATAAATATGATAATCTAGCAAAAGTGATAGTCTCATCGTGTCAGATGTTTTACAACAATGCGTGTGCTTTAGATCAATACTAAGAACAAAGCAGTCATCAAAAGATGACAGCTACAGCAGTTGTGAGAGGTTATGAATGCTAGTTTTTACGTTCCGAGATATGGTGGCTATTTCCGTTTGACGTGAACGGACTTAACGCGACAAGTTGTTTGCGTGGTGAATATGCATAACGTCGTAAGGGTTCCTTACATGGCTATCCGTATTAGCGTATTTGGCATAAGTAGTTACATGGAAAACTACGCCAATGCGAATAGCCATATAAGGTGCCACTATCAGAATCGGATTCTTTGTATTCCTGTATATATAGGCGTTATACGAGTATAAGATCAAGCCATCTCAATTGCTTTTTTTATTAAAAACGTGGAGGGTTCGATGTTAAGGCATTAAAATATTTTACTTAAAATGCATTGAAACTTTTCTAAAACGTTTTCCTACTGTAAAATTAGCTGTACGAACCAGATTTTGTTTTTCTAGACGATGAATTTGTAACATCCCGAGGTATTCGGTTAAAAACATCTGAGATTTTAGTTATGCGTTTATCAGAATTGATTAAAATTAACCCCGCGGAAAGATAAAGTTTCTAAGTTGACGCAGCTTTTGCCTTGAAGGTAATCAACATTGTCATTCCAAGTCTCAGAAGGTAATTGCAAGAAAGAGTCCTTGATATCAAGAACTAAGAGAGTTTTCAACATTCTTTGTGTTGCAAAAGCTTTTAATGTAACTTCTGAGGCAAGCTTAGCAGAATCACCTCGTACTGAACGATTACCGCCATCAGAATTTATTTTTTGAACAATGGCCTGTTTTTCAGCATCATACAGCTTGTCAGAAAACAAGGCAAATGCAACTATAAAAGTGAAATAGTTCATCTGACAAATACCATAAGTGACGCTCTAAGACAACCGTGGCTGCTATACTCATTTCGGAATCAATGGCTTCGTACAATTTTAAGCTCTTCCAAAGTAGTAAGTCATTTACTGGTGTATCTGCTGCCAAAGCGCACTGGTAACGTGCTGTGTCAATATACCACTAGTAGACGGCTCAACGCCACAGGAACTAGTAGCACTCTTAATCTTTTTTGGTACAGCCACTACAAACTCATCTCTGGACTTATCCTCTAATATGCTACCATTACTAGAAGTGTTACTGAAGCTGCAATCAAGTTCTGACACCACCGAAGATGAAGCATTACTTTTAGCAGCCGTTTTTCTTCAGATGTTTGATTCCGTTTTAGAAAACGTTCTTTAACCTTTTCTAGTTTCTTGTCGATTGAGTACGTCTTAGAATCTTGTTATGTTCTCCTCTTTGATCGATGAGAAACGCTCCATCTTCCGCAATTTTTATCAAATTCAAAACGCTTGCATGGGCAATATCAAAAAGTTTGTCTACTTCTTTTGTAAACAAATATTCTATTTTCTTTGTGCTTCAGAATTTCTTCTTCTATTTATCTTCAATAGCAGCCAGTTCTTATGAAACTTTATCAGTTTTTCAATACAGTGATTTTGTTGTCCGGTCGGAATACGAAATTTACTCCATATTACCTATAAGTTCTTGAATAAGTACATGTGTGAAATCTTTCACGTTTTTGGATTCATTTAATATGTTGTGATAACGGAGTGAAACTTGCCGAAGAGTAGGAAGTTGGTTAAGCCTTATCAATGGCTCAAAATCTCGAACCCCAAGTAGAAAAATTTCGTCTTTTTTTCGAGTAGATGAACACATTTTATTACACTGACTCACTTCACAAACTGCTAAATAAGTATCAAAACTGTTTAAATTTGTCTATAAAACTCTTCAGTAGTTTATTTTAATATTTATTTAATAGTTTAACACACGAAACTGTCGTGTAACAAAAAATAAAAATTATGCATTTTAACAGAAAATTCAAAACCAACACTCGTTTGAGCACCCCTTTCTACTTAAGCTATCTCGCTTAAATTTTATTACGTTATTACTATCAATACATGTAACAAATTCACGGGGTGGCCAAATGAAAAATAATAAAAAAATATTTTTGGACGACCTTAACCTACATATTTAGTTGATGGTCGAAAAAACAATATTTACTAGCTACATCTGATTTACCTGGTACTTCCCAACCTCCATCTTCTCGTTCCCTTGTGTTTCAAAATATCCTCAAATAGGGAATGGCATTTAAAACCTTTTTGGGGAATATTTTGAGGATATTTGAAATAGGGTAGTAGAAAAAGAGGAAGGTTGGACCTAGATATTCAGATCTCATCACGAAACTTAGCTCTCAACATTGTGAAGAAAGAAGAATCAAACTTAAGAAAGACATGTTTTTTGAAACATAATAATAAATGTGAAAATATATTAATAAAACAAATTAGCAAGTTGAGAGGAATCTCGACGATCTGAGTAACCACTGCAACTCTCCATAGAAAAATAGCAACTGAGGTGGCTTGGGCATGTACTAAGAATGTCTGATGACCGAATTCCGAGGAAAATACTGAGTGCAATTTCAGAGGGTAGATGTCCAGTTGGCCGCCCCAGATACAGTTGGGCGAGGCAACTCCAGAAACTGTGTGAGGAGAGGATGGGACTGCCATGGACGGAGGCCGAACAATCAGCACAAGACAGAGACTTATGGAGGAGCCTTGTCGATTCAAAGGATACCCGACCCGAATAAGATAAGGGGAAGAAGATGATGATTATGACTTAGCAAGTTTAGACGTTTACAACGTCCTTTGATGCAATTTCGTTATTTTTGCAAATTGACTAATTTAAAAAACAAGCAATGAATTTTGATTTTTATTTCTTTAGATAGGAAAATACTGATTTGATTTCTGATAACTTTTATTTATCTGCTCTTTATCTGGGTTTTGATTTGTTAAAAAAATATGCATTCATCTTTGGTAAAAACCCAAAAACTCAAGGTTTTTCTTATTCAACGCGAAATACACAACGAGAGGAAGGTTGCCTAATCAACACATATTATAATAGAAAGTGTGCTTGCCGCTAAAACTTAGAAACGAGTCCCGGTATGATCAAGAAGGTTTCCATTTTTACCTGAATGGCGTGCTTTTGTAGATATAAGGGCTGGAATTTTCGCCCTCTAGGAATTTCTCGAACAATCCAGAACATTTGAGAATGTTCGAGGGCATTCCACAACATTCCAGAACATCCCGGAATATTCCGGAATGTTGTGGAATGTTCGGGACTACTCTGGAACGTTCGGGAACATCCCGGGACATCCCAGATCATTGTGGAATATTCCAGAACACTCTCGAATGTTGTGGAATGTTCTGAAACATTGGGGAAAGATAAGAATAAGACCCTTTAAGATTCAGATAAATGGATTATGCAGAAGTAAGAATGTAATATTTATTACACATTAAATTAAAAATAATTGAAACATAACAAATAAATTGAAAATTTAAACTAGATATTGATAAATATTTGTATTTTTATTAGTCAAATAATAAGTACTGGTAAATAAGCATCAATTTCTTATTAATAAGCGGATTAGTCACATTAATTTTTCAAAGTGGTTTAAAATAGGATTTGGAAGTGGCTCAAAGAATCAGTGGAATAAGGAACTCCAGTACAATTTTAATTTTTTTTTTAATAATGACCAGGTACCACAACTTAAATAACTGTTTTTTTTTTTTAATTTTTAGACCACATCTTAAATAACTGTTTTTTTTTAATTTTTAATTTTTTAGTTAGTTTTAATAGTTAAAATAAATGTCAAACATTGAATTTTTCAATATCCTCCGAAAACCACCGTATCTAGTGTGAATCGTGTGACGTCACCACTCTCCAAAAGTTTTATTTATTTTCAACAGGTGTTGTCATTTTGTATGGAAGAAGCTATGAAACTATTCAATAAGTAAAACATCGGGTGGAATTATTTATTTATTTTATTATATTTTTATATTTTTCAATATTTCTTACGTGAGAGTGGTATAAAAATTGTTTGAAATTATTATTTTTCAGCTTTACGGGTCGAAATCGATATTATGGAAACCGAGAGCGATTCTGTATCTTTTGTGGATACAGAATCGATTCCATACGTCATCGCCTGTCAAATTTGTGTGATTGTCTTCGGCTTGCAATTGCTTTTTTAACACGACTAAGATCAATTGTAAGCAGATTGTATAAACTTATTTTTTTATTCCTATCTGCACACTTCGCATAATTTATTTATCTCTAGCTGAATCTGTTATAAGGTATGGAGTAACAGCTGGGGGTTTTTCCTGTAAAAAAAGCACAGAGTCGAGGGTTTTTTTTCCTATTTCAAGTAGTCTCCTGATTGTCTCTTGATTAGGATCTGATCTTTATCAATGTATTTGTGTTTGAAAAACCCAACATCGATTATGCATATCTGTTAATTTCTTTATAAACAATTTCTTTACAAAGACAAGCCCTTTAGGCAAGATAACAATACTGGTTAATTATTAGATATATAATATTAATCATTATTTATTAAAAATATCTACGTATTTGTATCTATTGCTTATTAATTATAATTTATACATTTTAATGATATCTCTCACGGATATGTGACAAATAACTCTGAAAAAAAAAATCACTATCAAAAAAAATATACTACCGAAATTATGAATGAAATTAAAATACACATGTAAGAAATTTACAAAAGTTTTTCTAAAATTACAATCCTAATATTTTGTAATATTTTTTTGTTTCTTTATGTTTTTTTTTTTTTTAAAGAAAGACAAACATTCCCGGGTTACGAATAACCCAACAATGTTTGAAAATCTTCTACTACCACCACAGAAAGCCGAAAATGTTGCTTGTGTTGTGATGGAGGGCTTAGCCAGGTGAGGAATCGAACACGGGACGCCCGGGTGAGACCCAAACGCGATGCCCACTCACCCACTGACCAGTCAAAATATTAAGAGTGTTTAAATTGTTAGCCTAATAATAAAGTATTGTCATTATTTATTTTGGAGAGTTATGCCGTGTTGCGCTACCTCCTTCTTTTTTTATTTTATTTTGTTTTAGTTTATTGAGGAAACAAATAGTTTTACATATTATATTAAGACAATTACATATTACGAGGTTGCATAAGCGAAGTTTCCGCAAGAATTCATAGTACATAAAAACATAAATTAAAACAATAAATAAAACACAAAGTAGTAGAAATAGAAAAAATAATATTTAAAAAAGGAATAAAAAACGCAGATTTAAGTATGTGAACCTATATAAAAATAATACTATTTCACATCATAGGGTAAATAAAAATTATTAACCATTTACCAGCGCCCTTGAGGTGATTTATCACAAAACGGCGCTGTATAAATCATCCAAATATTATTATTATTAAAAGAGAAAAAACAACATAATAAATTTTGAGAAAAAAAGCACACGGCAGGGGTAGAGGGTTCATAATTAACAATTTGTTTGAATTTTTTCTTTTATGCAACTTTTTCTTTAGCCAACGTTTCGAACAGCGTTACAATGTCCATCATCGAGGCGAAACTAAACTAAACTAAACTGTCCTAAAGGAAGTAGCGCATCACACCCAAAAAATAAATAACGAAAACACTTTTGGCCGCGAAAATCTAAAATCATGCCCAAGATCGTATTGGATAAAAAAAAAACGGAAGTCAGGTATCTCAAATCGTTGCATCTTCAACATCCGCTTAATTTTTGGCCATGTTGTTTTACAGAACTTGAACAATTTATCAAATGTCAATGTTGGTTCAAATTCTGTGAAAGTTTCATTGTTCATGCGCATGGTCGGAAAATACATCGACCCATAATAGGCAGAACAGCGTTAACGACATTTTTGTCAAATTACGATTTTCAACGAAAACTGTTCAATGCTGTCTAATACATCAGTGACAAAAATATTGCAGCTCTATCTTATGTGCCTGACACTTTTTTTGTAGCTGTAGCTTTTAGCGTAAGCGACTATGGTCGGTTACGGTGTTTACGCTGTCTACGCTGTCGGTCAAGAATGTTTCAGTTTAGTCAGTTTGCATCCATATTTTTTTTAAAGTATATTTTATTTAGCTATAAAACTCAACACTTTATATCTAATATAATCTAATCTTAAACTACTATAATATTAAAATTTGTACTTTACAACATTGAGACATAATCTACGAAAAACTGCAAGACTTTTAGCCTCCTTAACATTTACCGGGAGTTCGTTAAATATTTTAAAACCTTTATAATAAATACTAAGGTGACTAGTATAGATGTGTCAGCGGCTAGTTGTATCGGAAACTAAACGGCAATACTTAAGTGTTTTTAATATAGTGTTTTGTATTTAAATATTAGTATAAAAAGTAGTAATGCAAATTATTTCATTTTTCCCAGCCGTCTGGAGCCAGCAAAACTATGGCTATAAAAAATTTGGTGTGTTGAGAGGCTGAAGGTAGTAGAGAGGGGCAGGGGAGTGGAAAATGTAACTGGCTGTTCAGATTTATTCACCAAACACGGCGAAAGCCATTTCAAGTAATACGTCTAATTATGCACTATACACCAGCGCAAAATTCAAAAAAAAATATATAATTTAACTTTTTTTCCGAATACTATGCAAAAGGCCCAACTTCTCTCAACCGTTTGGAGCCAGTGAGACCACGGCATCCCCAATGTTAGTATGTTGTGAGGCTGAGGTAGTGAGGAAGGGAAGGAGATGTTGAAAATGTACCCGGCTATTCAGATCTTGTCACCGTATTTATCCGTATTTGGTGACTAGATCTGAATACCCAAGTACATTTTCCATATCTCCTTCTTCTCTCCACTAACTTCAGCCTCATAATATACTAAATTTGGTGATGCCATAGTCTCACTGGCTGCAGAGGTTGGGACAGTTGTGTTGTATTTGGATAAAAAAAGTTATTTTATATGATATTTTGCTATTTGTACGATGATGTGTGGTGTGTAGGAATTAGAATTATTACTTGAAATTGCTTCAACCGTGTTTGGTAACTAGATCTGAATAGCCAGGTACATTTTCCACATCCTCTTCCCCTCCCCACTACGTTCAGCCTCAGAACATACTAAAATTGGGGATGTCATAGTCTCACTTTCCAGACGGTTAGGAGCAGTTGGGACTCTTGTGTTGTTTTCGGACAAAAAGTTATATTATATGATTTTTTTTATTTTTACGCTGGTGTAGCGTGTAGGTATTAGACTTATAGCTTGGAATTGCTTTAGCGTTTATGGTAACTAGACCTGAATAGCCAGGTACATTTTCCATATCTCTTTCCCCTCCTCTCTACCTTCAGCCTCATAACATACTAACATTGGGAAGGCCATAGTCTCACTGGCTCCAGACGGTTGGGAGAAGTTGGGTCTCTGGTGTTGTATTCAGCTTAAAAATGTTGTATAGCGGTTTTTGCTAAGCCGACTGCACGTATAAGTATGTCGTATTTTGTTATTACCGCGTGCGCCTTCGGAGAGTCGAAATTATTGTTAGTAAAAATATTTTTACAGCGGATTTTCAATCAAGATGCCTGCAGATACAAGTATATCGACTTTGGTTATACGGCCGTATATCCTCTTTGCATACTTACTTGCAAATCATTGTATTGAGTCAACTTTAGGATCAACTGTCATGGCACCATTTTATTTCGTTATTTGTTAACCTATCATGATTGCGTGATAAATATTTCAAAAATAATTTTGTGCTCCAAACAGCGTACGCGACTTTTCCTAGGGAAAAAAATCTGCCAGGGTCATAGGCAAAACAGCGTTACCGCCACTATCTCAAAAACTGAAGGCATTTAGATATTTGTTTTATCAGCGTTATATAGGCAGCAACCAAAGACTAATAATCCTAATTAACCAAAATCCTTTTTGGAATCAATGAAGAAAGTTATTTAAAAAAAAAACCTTCTCCTAAACAATTTACTTTTCGGCGGTTACGCTGTTCTGCCTATTATGGGTCGATATATTTGATATATTACACGAAATAAATATGAATATATATTACACGAATTGAGCATGTTCACTCACTAACATGTAAAATGTTCACGGAAAATGTTCTAGTTAGCACTCTGGTAAAAAGAGAGAACTATTTTGAATTAGCAAAAAAATGCTGAAGCATATAATACGCAGTAAAACCTTATCCATACTAATATTATAAATGCGAAACTGCTCGAGTTTGTTTTTTACGCTTTCACGCATAAAACAATAAAACGATTTTAAAAATCCTTTCACCAATAGAAAGCTACTTTATTTGCGAGGACTATAGACTGTTTACAGTGGTAAGCTCTGGCGTTATGAAATTATAAATTTCAATATATTTTGTTTATTATACGTTTTCTGTCGCTAACAAAAGCGAGTTATTGCTAACGTCAGAAAACCAATCGTTGCCATGGAAACGATGTTGCTATATTTGTAGGCTCTATGCTGGTAGGTAATCAGCCCATTACCTACTGGTCGGCTGCTGCTCCAGGAAATTCAAATATTATAATATTTTTTGTTTTTTTTTGACAAGCTTATGTTTTGAAATAAATGTCAGAAGAGATTTCCTACAGTTCCTACAAGTTCATTCAAAATATAATTCGAAACGATTATGGAGACTGCAAAATAAATAGTGTTATTTTTTTATTATATTTACACACATAAGTACTTAAATAAAAATAAATCGCCGAAATGTTTGTAAGCGTATAAATTCCGAACGACTGCACCAGATTGGATAATTCTTTTTTTTTTCTTTGAGCTCTAGCATTATGAAATTTAGGTGGCACGCGAGCTTTTTGAAAACTAAATGCACCGGGTATGAATGAATGGAATGCTGGAGGGGGGATAATTGATAAGTGCAAGCGCTACAGTAATTTTCCCTAATACCATGCGAGCGAAGCCGCGGGGAAATGCTAGTAATCACAAATTATTAATAATGCTCTGATCGCCTTTTCAGTGCTTGTTTTTTTTTCCAATTCACCTGTTACCTGTTCTTGATAAAAATAAAATACAGCATAATAAAAAATAAAAATACAAGAACCATAAATAACCCTGAAGCTGTTGCTTCATGAAGGTTTTATCTATCAGAAAATTTTGAAATTTGATTAAAATAATGATCTTAGTGGAAAAATTTATATTTTTCACAAGGCGAGGGCCCAATTTCAAATATCAAACAAATAGGTTTTTTTCGTTCGCATTCATCCGATAAATTTATTTAACCTATCTCTGACGGATTACTTTGTTTAATCTAAGAAATATTTTATCGGTGCGTTAATAAAATGGCCTTTGTCACATTTTTGGTTCATATCACAATTTTTCGTTTAACTTTAACCCATAAGAAAAAAATTCACTTGTACCGACATTAAAATTGTTAACGAGTCAATTTGAGAGGTGGGTATGGGTACCGCCGCACTGGGCGCCATTTATCGGATTAAAAACACCTCTTCCATAGGTTACTCTAAGTGTTTCGCTACGTTTGATGACTTAGTAGGGGTGCCCGAGTTCATCGGGGGAGGTTTGTTCGGATCTTGGCGGCGGATGCGTCTGCCTACCAACTGCTTGGCAGGCTGGATCGGGAGAGACTGGTTAAAAGAGACATTTTGGCCTCTCCAATAGGATTCCCTCGGAACATTGTCTTGTATCTCAGTGGGAGGCTTAAATTTATAGGTCCGTCATTTCTGGACACATTCCCCTGATTCTTACCCACCCGTCATACCTTTTTCCTTCCCAGAACTTTCTTTCCTAAAAAGACCCTCTCCACAGTATCGCCCTAGGCTCTAAGGGGAATTTTTTTTTTCAGAGCCTCCAATGTGGAGCTAATATAAAAAAAAACAACGGAATTGTTATAAAAAAATAAGTCAAAATATTTGAAATTTTTGATTTTGATTTGAACTCTGACTGATAGAACAAACAGGAAGATATAAATATAATTGTATTCCGTACACTATTCCGCACATTGCACAAGACGTGGATAATAGAAATAAGAGAAGACATAGATATGGCATGAATGCGTGCCGACTATCGAAGAGCTCGACCAAACTGCACGGACTTTCAAAGCGGCAGAGCCATTGAAAGTTACGGGTTTAGTGTGCAGGTAGAAACAAAGATGTGACTCTTCTGTGGATGAACGATGTTGTGGCACATCTTCCTTGTTTCTATTGTCCATGAAAATAATGCAAGACCGATAAATATCTCCAATGATCCATTTCATGTCCATAAAATGTAGATATTAAAACATGAATTAAAACTCGAAAAAACTATTGATTGTTTTTATTTGCACAATAATGTCAAATATTTAGTTTCGTAAGTAAGGCATAGGTTAAGGGTCAAGAGATGACTTGACTTGACCCGACTTCAGGGGGCGATTGACTTATTCATCGAACATCAGTCCGGTGACGGAGTTGATCCAGGACACGAAGTGGTTGGGCCTGACGAAGCCAGATGGGGCGCTGGAGGAGCATCCTGCGCTGCTGACGAAGCTGACGACTCCCACGAGGGTTGCGCTGGTTCCGCTTCCGAGGATCAATGGACCACCGGAGTCTCCCTGTAAGACAAACACGAATTCATTATGATTGTGTCACCAATAGAGATTCTGTTGCCAAGAGAGATTGTGTAAACAAGGGGCTACTTACGCTGCACACTCCCTGGGCAGAGCTGGTGATACCAGCAGCGCAGACAGTGGAGGCAATGATGATGGAGCCGAAGGTCTGTTGGCAGACGGCGTTGGTGATAACCCTCAGTTGAACGTATCTCAGGGTGGAGGAGGTTGGGCCGTCTACAAAGAAAATATGAAACATGTGAATGGGTTTTTGGTGTGTTGGTCATATATGCAACAAACGTTTGGCATCCTGATGTAAAGGATATAATCCTTTAGGAAGATGGTACACCATGTCCAACAATCTGGTACCTGCTAAAGGCCATTTAAGACAACGCTTCATGGATAACAGAAGCAGAAAGTCTGTCAGCTCTTCGGAAGTGAAATGCCATCACTGATGATGCAAAAGTGTGGTCGTCGATGTATTTTGTTCATGGGCATGGTATTTGACTTATTCGTGTAACTGCGTTAGCGTAGATTGTGGCTTTTGTGTTAGGGAAAAGAAAATGGGCTCACTGTTGGCGGTGTATCCGAATCCACTGGCGGTGACGGTCTCACCGGCATAGTTCAAGCTGGAGTCCTTAGCGAGGGCAATGGGTCTGATGTTAGCTGGAAGAACATATCAAGTATTAGTAGGGGATCGTGGAGTCATTACAATTCCGTAGCTACAACAATGTTCATAATATGAACACTATCACATGATTAATGGTTTGAACACAAATATTCAGAAAATCCTAAACTACGATTTTGCCGTTTTTGCATCACATTACTTGTAGTGATTACAATTAAAAATTCTAATTTCAGTTGTGTGTCTATGATTGTGACTCTGCTTCAAAGAAATTGGATTTGTTTTGAATTTGATTGGTTCTGCTGTGTCAAGAATGTTAATTCATTTTTATTATGTACTTCAAATGGATATTAATTAATTTTCTTGTGGTTAATAATGAAGTCAGATATCGCGATTTTTCAAAGATCAGCGCTTTTTAGCAATTTCAGCTTTTTAGTGCAATTATCAATCCTACAATTAGTATATCATTTATATAAGTATTTTTTTCACACGCGCTATGTTTATATAATGTCAATAACTAAATAAAAAAGAGCATGATTAATAAAAAAGTAGTTTAGTTTGAGTAAGATTAAGTGAGTTTCGCTAAAAATGTGTATTTGTTAATTAATTTTTATGAATCTGCTACCGGTTTCGACGTGTCGTTCGCTAGCAATCTTATCAAACTTTAAAAAATAGTTTTAAGATTTGAAAGACACGGATGTGTGTAACAAAGGTACATGTGTAATAAAACTCTTCAAATTAAAATGTTTGGAAATTGTTACATAGTTAATGTTCAAGAAATACAAAAAATATGCGAGATACGTTGTTTGTTTTATTTCTTTTGTGCGTTGTTCTGTTTCGTCATTGTTTAATTTCGTCATTGAAGCAAGATATTTAGTAAACTAACCTCCCAGAGGGACATCGCTGTTCCATCCCAGAAGGGCAATGTCGTTGTTGAGGGTGTTGGAGTTGTAGTTGGGGTGCACGCGCAAGTTGGTGGAGGTGACCACGACGGGAGAGCTGGCAATGGAAATGTGTCCCAGGGAAAGCTGAGCAGAGGTGGCTCTGGAGGAATAAATAAATAAAACACTTAAAATTAGTGGCTAGTTTCAGTGATTTGTCTGCATCACAAATAATTCGATGAATCCAACATCGAAACTGATACGAAGAATTGTAATTTCAGAGATTTTAGTGACCCTTGTCTTATGTGTTGGGTAACTTGAAGGACAGGAATAACGAATACTATAAGAATTGTTTTGTGGGCGTGTTTTGCGATCCAATTATAGGCCCATTTTCGACCTACAGCTCCGTACAAAGCTGTGCTTTCGAAATTCAAATGAGATGGAGATTTACGGTTTCTGTCAAGTGTAAGTGAGTACGCTGGAGAGTTGAAAATGGAACTTTTTTTTCCATTCAAATTTGTATGGAACTTCTAGTGTTATAGGTATTCTTTATTCTATGATTAAAAATTAATTCGAAAAAGTTTGGAACCATTCAAGCACGACTGTTCAACAAAATGGTTGTGTGATGTGTGCAAAATTTTAAAAGAGCAGAGGCAGTCTTCAATCAAATAATGGAATACTCAGAATGCAAGAAATTGTCATGTTCTTCAGCGCCATTTTTCTAACAGTTGAAAGGTCCCCTTAAATGCAAATGCCAAGTCCGTCTCAGCTTTTGAACAAATTGTGATGACCTAAAGAGGGCAAATTACTTATGTTGAGCTTGTCAGTTTATTACAATTTTATGGAAAACTGAAACTCACGTAGAATCGGCGTTTAACAGGAACTTTTCGAACGTAAAAAAAAAAGAATTTCTGTGAAACTGGCTCTTTGAGTCAATTTCTAAACTAATTATGATTATATAGATAGGTAAGAGGTTGACTTGTGTCCCTGATCTGGGTTTGACGACTGTACGTTGTAGAAAAATGTTGTGATTGTCTACAACGTTTCCAAAGAAAAAAATACGAGTGTGCTTTAGACCACACGACTGAAAGAAAGAAGGTGTGCACGCGCATTGCTCTCTCTTGCTCCTACAGTGTGATACAGATAATAGGCCTGCACTGTGTCTTAGATGTACGAAACATAACTGGCAATGAGAAAGAGAGAAAGAAAATGTTTGCTCGCACCTCTCTCTCTCGCCCCTACAGAAATATACGAAACGTAACTCTCTCTCTTTTTATCTTCACTAACTTATATCTCCCTCTCAACTTCCATTCACCTCGTTTTCGTAACGCTCTCGTCACCCATTCAACAGCTTTCTCCCCAAGTCAAGCGTGCGTAAAGAAGTTTTACTACAAAAACTATAGTTTTTAAAGGACTATAATGACTAATTTTTGTTTACCTAATAGCTGTTCCACAAATAGAATTTTTAGAAAGTGAGTCAATTTTGAAAGTTATTTTGATTAGAAGATTGATAGGGAATTAAAATAATAGTCTGCATTTACCCCTGCAGACAATGGGCGGCGGTGATGGCCCAGCGGGTGCTGATGAGGGAAGCTCCGCACTGGATCCTGCTGCCTCCGCTCAGGGTGATGAGCAGGTATCCCTGGTGGGGGAATTGGTTGGCGACGGCGGCAGAGCCCTGGATGATGCGGTCGGCTGGGAAAATTAAACGGTTGTTATGGCAACAAAAAATAACAATATTACAGTTTTGGAGCAAGGTTCATAGAAAATGTATTTTAAATACATATTTACGAACCTTAGTTTTGGAGTCTGAAATTTTGTAAAGACACGTCCGGGGCTGTATATGTTTGATTTTAACGTTGTAAGTCCATTACACAGTTTTTCATTTACTCGCTCTCCCCTGACATAAAACTGCTGCATTTGAAGGTAGTTTCACCTATTCATCATCAAAACTTTCGAATGAAATACTCGACATCATTGCAGTGTTTCAAAAAGCTCTGCGGCGAATGGTTGCTGACTGCACAGTTAACCGCATATTAACTGGGTCGTTTTCTTAATACATCTATTTTATTATTTTTTAGTCATAACAAAGTGGTCATTCTTGGTAACAGAGTTGATTTTCATACATTTTTCTTGTGTCCCAAGTACCGGTACACAGGCATGATTTTTTTTATATTTGTTATGTACATGTACAAACATTCATAGCCTATTTAAATACAGCCATACACTAGATTGTCATAAAATTAGCATTAATATGATTTTTCAAAGTTTTGTCCCACGAATCGTCTAAGTAATAGTACCATTTTCGATCACCAGACTAGGCATGTGCCCGTGCCGAAATGGTAAAGCAAATGATAATATTGTCGAATAAAATATAACTTTTTTTTCGAAGGAAGCAAGCTTTGTGGTATGACATTATATATCAAATGAAAAAACACGTAATTCACATTATTTGAATTAATATTTAATTAAATTAAAAGTAATTTATTCATTTAAATAAAAAGTGATGTATTACAAAACACGTTCTTTGATTTAATATAAAGCACAACATATTGAATAAATGATATTCTTGAAAAATAAAATAACAATGGCACCACGCAACATTTTCAATAGCAAAAAGGGTTTTTTTTCTGTGTCATTGAAATTTATATTTTTAAAAAGAAAAGCTGCCTTGAATTTTCTTTATCGAAGTAAATTACTATTTAAATTTCTCAAGATTAATAATTTAACACAGTTCCGTGATCAAAATTGCGTAATTAGATCTGTAACACTTTAGACATGTTAGTATTACATGGTTAAAAAACTTTTAAAAAAATTGTTAAACTTACACCAAGATTCCTTCTGCAACTCTTCGGGGGTGGTGATCCCGAACTCCTTGTAGCCCTAATGAGAAACAAAAGATTTATGTTATTAATGTTATAATTATGATAAAATAAATCCAAAATCAACCAAAAACCTTAGTAACATGCTAGTATACTGTGATTGAAGGATCTTTTGCGTACACGATATAAAGAAAGAATACGCAACAAAAACTTTTCGCAAAAGTTGTGCCATCACGTAAATATTCAGAGTATAGCTTGTGCCAAGAAGAAAACATCAAACTAATAACAATGCATTGTATTGTCTGTAGACAAAGGTTTTTTTAACGATATTACGTTTACAACTAGGTTATCTTTTTAACAATTGTTAGAAATTCAGAAACATGTGACTTCATCAAGGAGTCTTTGCCAAGATCGAGGGTTTGAATAAAAAATATGTAATGTCAAGAAAAAAAGGCAAGTCTAAACACTTTTGTTTTTAAATTTGAAAGTTTGTGTGTAATATTAATTGTTTTATATACCTTGGCAAGGGCCACAGCGCAGAAGAACACTCCGAGAACTGCTAGGAATCTCATGTTGCTTACGAAAAGTAACTGAGGAGCATGCGAAATATTTGGCTTATATAGTGCATTGGATGTAAGTGCAAACGAGGCTTATCTGATAAGGGATTCCTTTTTTGATTGAGTGGCCAGACATTTTGAGAATTTAATCTAATTAATTTAATGAAATTATATTATTACCTACCTAAACAAAATACATTATATATCTTACTGATGTGGCTGTCAATTCAACAATATTTAGCTTTTTTCTACATCCTTTCTTCTTCTCATCTTTTTATGTCATTTTTTTCTCTGTCTTAGTTTTTATCATCCAATTTTCTTCCATTAATATTTTCTTACTTTATTTAATTATGTTTTCTTCTTCTTTCCGTCATTTCTTGAGAGTTACATTGCTGAAAGAAAACTGCAAGTAGTTGTCGGAGGATACACCGCGGATCTTTTAAATGTAACATCGGTAATTCCGTAGGGCTCTCATCTTGGACCCTTGCTATTTTAAAGCTTTATCAACGTCATAGTTTTAAGAATAAAATTTTCAAAATATCTCCTATTTGCCGACGACTTCAAGTTGTACAAAAAAAATCACATCATTGGAAGATTGTATCGATTTTCAAAAGACCTATCATCACTTCACGAATGGTGTACACTAAATGATTTATATTTTAATAAAAACAAATGTGCTGTAATTTCCTTCACAAAGAACAGAAATAAATTTTCAAACACATATAACATTACAAATGTCGCTTTATTAAACATAACTTCAATTAAAGACTTGGGTGTGATATTTGAATCGTCATTTAGCTTTAATAAATATGTAGATACAATTTCCAAAAGTGCGTCGCAAATATTAGGATTCACCCTTAGAATCACAAATTGCTTTAAAAGTGCAGAATTAACTTTAACATTATTTAAATCAATTGTGCGAAGTATTCTTGAATACTTCGCACGAATTCACTATTTATCCCAAGCGTACGTTTTGGAATAAATGTCAGATGAGAGTTCCTACATTAAAAATATAATTCGTAACGATTATAAAGATTGTTTAATAAATAGTGTATTTTTTTTATTATAATTACAAACTTCCACATATTTAAATAAAAATAAATCTCCGAAATGTTTGTAAGCGCATAAATTCCGAACGACTGCACCAAAAAGGATAATTCTTTTTTTTCTTTGAGCTCTAGCATTATGAAATTTAGGTGGCACGCGAGCTGTTTGATAACTGAATGTAGCGGAATGAATGTATGGAATGCCGGAGGGGTTGGGGGAAGGGGGGGGGGATAATTGATATGTGCAAGCACTACAACAATTTCCCCCTAATAACATGCGAGCGGGGAAAAGCTAGTATTATATATATCTTTCCTTCAATTATCCTTTAATTACTTAATAATGCTATATAATATTAGGTATCATTTTTTAATCTTTCTAAAAAAATATGTTAAAATATTATTTAGATACATTTCTTCACCTTTTTAACACGAGCAATTCTCTGAAAAAATGTGTAGCACATTTTCTGTGATATATTTAAAAAATATTGTGGTGTTTATACGTAATTGTACAATAAAAAAAAATAAAATTCATTTTTCAAATTAATATTCAGAATGAAAACAAACGACTTTAAATCAAACTTCCCTTCTATACTTACCTGTTATAATGTTCCCAAATCTGAGTGTAAAACTATATTTAGTGCAAAAATAAACAATTTCTCCTGATGAAGATAAAAATTAGGATGCAATTGAAGTTCTACATTGATTAAAAAAGAGCCAAATACACGTATTTCTTAACAAAACATACCGATGATGTATGTTTATTATTACAAACACAGTTTGCACCTAAATAAATGTAATGCAATTAAGTTGTGTTTCTGATGAAAATAGTTATTTTTTAGTTGAGCGCATCATCCAGGGGTGGCCAGCCGTGAACGGGCAGTACCCCCACCAGGCCTTTTTCATCGTCACCGACTACAGCAGATACAGATACGTATGTGGAGGCTCCCTCATCAGCAGCAGGTGGATTGTGACTGTCGCACATTGCCTTTACGAGTAAACCACCTTCATTCATTCAAAAAACTGTATTCACTTTTTCTGGTGAAAGTCCACCATAGGCTCATGCAATGGGGCTCTCGTAGTCTATCATATTGGTCGTGATAGACGAAAATTGCCGATAACGGTTAGCCCTTCTTAAAAGAAGTTATTAAAATAATAAAAATCAGTCAACTTCAATGTGTAGGACATGTGATGAGACTTCCAGAGAAGTACGAGATCTTGCAACTCATAATGCAGGGAAAGAAAGTCGGGGCAATTTAGTAGTCAATTTTTTATTAAATATTTTTGTATTAAATGATAAAAAAATGGGGTAGAAAAATTGATTATTAAACATTTGTCTAACAAAATAAGGGTTTTTTTTACACAATCCGTGATTTTAGTACCGTTTTCTCATAAAAACATAACGTGGGTCATTTTTGCAATTTTTATGTTTGCATCCTTAATTTTAATATTTACAAATTTTAAAATTTATTTTTAATAATACAGTTTGAAAGCGTATTTTATCACTTTTCAAAAATAGTTTTTAGTATTTAGCTACGTTCAGAAATATTTCATTAACTGAGCTTTAATTGTAAAGCGGAAATAACACATTTTTTTTATAAATCTGACAGTTCGTTTAAGGCAAAAAACTTGCACAAAGGCCGGAAGAGTTAATGTCTTTTTCTATTAAATTGGAAACTTTTGTAGCCATATTAAGGTAATGTCTTTGTCCATAGGTGGTATTTGTCTTCGGGGTCATGTGTTGATGTCTATGTCTTGTTCCATAATTGCTTTGTGCGGCATGTTGGTTAGGTTTGTCTTTTTGGTAATGTATAGATATAATTTTGATGTACAGTTGCTGTATATTCAGTACGGCGAAATCCTTAAATAATTGTACTGTCGAGAATTCACAATTTTTTTTCTGATAACTTTAGTGAAGGCTTTTTGCGCTTTGACGAGAGGGTCCATGTTAGTCTTAGCAGCACCACCCCAACCAATCATACGGTGGGTGATAATAATTGATTGGCCTAACACGTAGTATTTAAATTTGATTTAATTGTTGCAAAACGTACTGCCGTATATGTCCGGATCCTGTGATAACAGAGGACTATTTTTGTGTGCTCTGCATGCAAAGGCACATTTCATCGAGCCTGCGGAGGCATCACTGAGAACAGCTACCGTAGACTCACACAGGAACAGCGTGCACAGCTGAAATGTAAGCAATGCAAAAAAGTTACGAGGACTGCTGTGATGAACGTACCGGAGACAAACAGCGATAAAGAACCTTTAGAGCCAGGAAAAAAGAAAACAATAAAGGACCGGCATCTACCGCTCAAGCTCAGACAAGCTTGGAAGATCTGCAAGGGTTAGTATTGGATAAGACGTCTAATCTCGAAAGAAAACAAAATAACATCAAGGAACAAAACAATAAAATTCTAGAAAGCATTCAATTCATGAGTGCACAATGCGAGGATTTCCTCGGCAGGATCCGTGAAATTGAATTAAGAAATGAGGAGCTTACAAAAAAGAACACCGACTTGGAAGCCAGGATTAATGTACTGGAGATGTCTCAAATCCCAGGAGCGGGTTTTAAAGGCCAACATTATAAAAATCAGAAGCATCCCGGAAAAAAAAGAGAAATACTACAAGACGTCATTTTCAACATATGCCAAAAAACTGAGTCCAACATTCAAATCAAAGACATAGACGCTATTCATCGCGCAGCAAAAAAATGAACAATATTCATCCGAGAGAAATTATAATCAAACTCAAATCGAACATAGCTAAAGAACAGCTATTAGCGGATGTGAAATCATTTAACAAAAACAACCCGAAGACGGAAGACAAATTAAATACCTCGAACATCGGAATTGCTGGACCTAACTCGAGAATTTATGTTTCCGAGCAACTGACATTTCGAGGCAAGCAACTCTTTTGGAAAGCGAGACGAGCGGCATCTGAGAAAAGATATCGATTTATATGGACGAGAACAGGGCAGATATATGTTCGGAAAGATGCGGTTTCTAGTGCAATATGTATATCGAATGATCACAAGCTCGCAGCTCTATGAAACATTTCAACGAATTACACTACCGAGGTTTATCCCTTCTCGCTCATTTTTGAGTACAGATAATAAATCAATAACACGGCGATCCAGCGAATTCATCAGTCTGCATTATATTATTAACCAAATTTTAAAACGATTAGAGTCAACTTCTTATTTCAATACACGAAGAAGGTACGAGTATGCCCCGTCTCGCTCATTTACATATACAATTTGTTATCATGGCGTTTCAGTGACTTTAAACGTACTGCATTATATTATCAAATCACCGTCAATCTAATTACATACACACCTATCTATGTAACTACATTGAGAATAGATTTTACTTTTAAATTAGTGGAAAACTGTTCGCTATTCCACACACAATTAACATTTAAATATGTTTTTTTTACCTTGTGATATTGGCAATCATTCTGATATATTCTGTAAATTGAATATTATTGATGACCTGAATAAAATAAACAATTTTAAATGGGGCTCTTACAGTCTAAAAATTATACATCAGAACATAAGAAGCTTATCTAAACTTGACGATTTCCTAATTTTTCTAGATCAGTTTAATTACGCATTCAATGTCATAATTTTATCTGAATGTTGGATAAATAAAGATTACACCTCCAAAGTAATTCACAACTACTCAAAACACCATACAAAAATAAATTAAAATAAATCCAGTGGGATTGTAGTTTACATCAGAGACGGACTACAAGCACAGGTTGACGAAATTTTACTACCGCAAGCAAACTGTATGAAAATCGTATTGAACAATAACTTATGTATCTTCGCAATCTACAGATCACCTTCTTTCCAAAATATTGACACTTTCTTGAATTCTCTAGAATCAATTATCAACAGTACAAAACAAAAAGAGCGGCAAATCATTATAGGCGATCTCAATGAGTACCACCGTTAATCCGACGATTATTTATACCTGCTTACGGAAAATGGGTTTATTCAGACAATTAATAGCCCTACTCGAGAACAGCGTACGAGTAAATCTTGTCAAGACCACATTAACGTAAAAAAAATTAAATATATCGACTCATTTGTTATCCAAAACACAATTTGTGACCACTACACTACAGCTCTCTGCATTAAAAATAAGCCTCCCACCGCTGCCAAAATTAAATACATACCCCGAATAAACTACACCGACCTACTCGAGGACTTAAGTTCAGAAAAGTGTGAAAACATTCTAGACCAAATTGATATTGACTCGGCAATGACGGAATTCATCACCAAGTTACATGCTTATATATCTAAACACACGAGTAACAAACTTATATCTAATAAGCAATTAAAACTCACGCCATGGATACCACCTGGCCTTGTCAAATCAATTCATAGAAGGAACTAACTCCACAAAAAGGTGAAAAGGAGCCCAGGGAATAGTTTATTACAAACTCGCTCTAAAAAGTATAGGAACTTGTGCAAAAAAATAATTATATCGACTAAAGAAAACAAATATAAAAAAAATAATTTACGAAAATACCTATACGCCAAAACGTCTATGGGAAGCATTTCGTAATATAACTAAAACTAAAATTAATAAATCTTCCGAATTTAAATCATTGTACATCAATAGCACTAACACGTCATACCCAATAAAGATTGTGAATTTTGTAGATAATTATTTCACGTCAGTGGAAACAAACAAACAAACATGTCATAAATATTTACTTTTTAGCTCGAAATCCAATTATGTCTCCTAAGCACGATTGTATCACTCGCCGGCTAGTGCTAGACCTGACGGAGTTTCTAGTATAGCGTCACACTCTCAGGTATTATAGTTTTCGGGTAAATTGAGATGTTTTAATCATGACGTGTTTCAATCCTCCCCAGTCTACCCTATGACAAATCTAAAAAAACGGACATTTTTGCTGAATTTCCTATAATCGGAAACGTTAGCACTGCTGATTAATTTGAGTTTTCCTGTTAGAGTCATGTAATTATCTTTTGAGAAATTGTTAACACTCCTTTAAAAACATTGCAATAAAAATCGGACTTTTTTTTATACATGAGCTCCACACAGGAGGCCCTGAGAAAAAAAATCCCTTAGGGCCTATGTCATCTTTGAGGATACTGTGTGGAGGGTTTTTTTGAGGAAAGGAAGGGGCGGGAGAGTTCTGGGAAAGAACAGGGTTTAAGGGGTGGGTAGGAATCTGGGGTTCAGTATGTCCTGGTCATCCGCCTAGACAAACCTCCCCCCATGAACCCGGGCACCCCTGCTAAATCACCAAACGTTGCGAACCACTTGAGGTGACCTATGGCGGAGGTGTTGGTTATCCAATAAAGGTTCCCGGGGCGGTATTTGAAGAATAGGAGAATTTCTTTTTAGCGAGACAGGAACAAGGTGAAGCAATCAGAGATTTTGCGGTTAGACTAGTTCACTATCGACTCATAGTCAATTCGAGAAGATTAGAAAAAATCTCGTAGATATTTTTTATTTTTTTTATTTTATTTTAAATACATAAACGGCTATACTGCCTTTTATAAATAAACATATAATAGAGTACAAAAGTAAGAAAAATAATATCATTACATAATAGTAGTTTTAAACTTAAAAATAACATACAATTATTTTGTGTATCACAACAAAAAATAACAAGAAATAAAAATGAGAAATATCATCATTTCATTTCAACATGTCCATATTGCGTATATAAAGTTACATTATGGAAAAAATAAGAAACTTAAAAACTGAAACCTAAAAAAAACATACAATTATTTTGTGTATCACAACAAAAAATAGATATGTTAATCTCGGGATTTTTTTTTACCGGGACGAAATAGAAAAAAAAATTGTGGAAGGCCAAAAGTTGTCTTTTAACGAGCTAGAAGAAAAGGTTGTTAATATTTCTCTTTTGGATATTACTAGTGGTTCTGTAAAATCGGAAGTTAAAACTATTCAAAAAAGTTTCACCAACTCAAATTTCAAAAGAAATCCGAGTAGCGAACGTTCGGGGCGCACCTTGAATAATCCCGTCAGGAAACCTACATATAGGTCAACGTCATGATCAAATTCAGGTGTAGATTGCAGGTCACCATCAGATGAAAAAGTGCAATGTAGTTATTTGCAAAAAAATGGTCATTTAGCCATTGCTAGAAAGTTTCGGAATGCGAAATGATACAAATGTAATTTTGTTGGACATTTACAAAAATTTTGTAGAAATAGCTAAAATGTGACAGCGACCATTAATCCGTTTACGTTGGATATCAAAATAAATAATAATATGTTTAAGGCGATGGTTGACTCATGGTCATTTTATGTAGCTTTGACGAACATCACGTACATTAAATTTTGTAGTGCTGATTGCTAGAGAACCTTTACGAATAATGACTCTAATTATGGGTTTCTGGGCTTTCACAAGCGGATCTAAAATTGTTCTACTTGACACTCACCAACCAACACAACTATACGTTAAGATGGGGTTGAACAATCCGAAATATATTTTTCTTAGGTCTTGTTTAATTATATTTCGTAATGCAAAGAATATGTGAATTAATTTTCTTACCTTGTTGAAAGGTTGTCGATGTGATATTTTCACTTAAGATAAGACCTAGATATTTGATATTGTTCACACATTCCAAAGCATCGTTACAGTTGGAATCAATATTTTTTAAATTACAATTAGACTTGCGTGTGTTCATTGTGTATGATGTACCAGATTGTCTTTTTAGTTGAGTTGAATCTTATGTACTTAGTTTTTGCAATATTTAGTGTTTTGTGTAATTTGAAGTTAATAAATCGTAAAAATTTAATAATACATTTCAATTGTACTGTTGTATGTATGTGTTGAATAGGTATGTGTAATTTGAAGTTCATGAATCGTAAAAATTTATATAATAATGCACGTAAAATGTACTATGAACGTACAAATTCATTATACATTTTAAGTGTATTAAATAAGTATGTACAGTTTATGTGTTGAATAGGTTTGTGTGATTTGAAGTTAAAAAATCGTGAATACTTGTGCTGCATACGTTCAATATTTTTTATATGAATTTGATAGTATGGGGACCCTACTATTGAGTTGTATTCTCATAAGCTGCGTACTAGCGACGAATATACGATTTTTATAACTTCCAATGAATCAAAGTTTATATATATTTCTGATTATAAATCCCAGTAACCTCATGCCCTTATTAGTTATATGTTGTATGTGATTTACAAAATGTAATGTAATAGGCGTCAAACACAACTCCAAGATCCCCAATTTAAAGATATGTTGTCTCACAAGAGTCCCAGCGGCTTTCGTCTGGAGTCAGTGAGACTGTTGCATGATGTTGAAGGTACTGGGAGGGTAAAGAGATGGGAAAGAGGAAGGTGGGTATCCCTATAATGGATAAAACTATAAAATTGTTTGGTAAGGTCGAGTGCAGTTCAAAATATTTTATTAATTGTTTTTCAGATGGGTACAATCAATGTTCATTTTGTGCCTATCAAAAATATGGTATTGGATAAAAATTGAAAAACATTTTTTTCAAACATTGACTTTTTTTTAATATTCTGTGTCCAGGGAATCAGCATCACTGGTGAAGCTGATGCCAGAGACAGAGGTAATCCAGGAGGTGAAGAAGTTAGGCCTGACGAAACCGGATGGCACGTTGGCGGTGCAACCAGCGCTGCTTCCGAAGCTGACGACGCCAATGAGGATATCTTCGCTGGCTCCACGGAGGATCAGTGGGCCACCGCTGTCACCCTGGAGAAGACAAAAGAAATCAGATACATTGATATTTGCAATGCTTCATGATGCCTGTTTGTCTAATTTCTTCAAAGTATGGGGAGCGTGAAACAGAAAATCAGCTTGAAAATTATGATAGAAATAAAAAAACTCAGTGGTATAGTTCTGATCAGAAAACTAACTATATTCTAATCAGAATTTTTAGGAGTGTAAAAGGGGAAAGATAATTAAAAAACTTTCAACTGTACGTCAGAAAAACTAAAAATAGAATTAGTTATTTCAAACCTTTGGCTTTTAAATTAACTTGAAAAAGAAATAAACTGTCCACTCTGTTAAATTAGACAATCATATCGCAAATGAGAAAAACCTAATTGATTGAGTGAAGAAGACAAAATTCCAAAATACTGTATTCGATACGGTGAACTAATTGAACAGAAAGAAAAACAAAAGCTTAATCTATCTTTTGGTCGACATCAGCTACTTTCCTCAGACCAAGCTGGGGAAAACACTACAGAGTCTCCGTTGTGAAAGTTTGGACCTGTTGGACCCAGGAGTGTTTTGGCGCAATGGGCGCAAGGGAAGAAAATGACGACGATGGTGATGATAAGTTTTAAAAAGGTAAGATGACTTACGCTGCAAGATCCCTGGGCTCCGCTAAGGATTCCGTTTCCGCAGATGGTGGAGCTGATGACGACACTGCTGCCGTAGGTCTGGGCGCACACGGTGTTGGCAATGACGGTCAGGTTCACGAAGTTTAGGGTCGAGGACACGGAGCCGGCTAAAAGACAAGAATCATTTAATGTTAAACCATACATAAATTGGACTTCATAAATTTCATTTCATTCGTCAGACCTTGTTTTGGTTGGGAAAAAAGAAAGATTCAGATGAGATAGTCACCAAGTCTCGATAAACCTAGAGATTTTGAAGTGGACTATTTCCAAATCTGGATTACTAAGGATTTATGAATAAAAATAGATGGGATAGTAGAGTTTACAAGAAATACTTGTGTAGATTGAGGAATGCCGTGAGCTGGAATATAGTTCTAGACCAGTGGTTCCCAAAGTTGTCCGTACGGACCCTCAGGGGTCCCCAGGACCATTCAGGGGTCCGTGGAAAATTAAAATTGAGTTGGGGGTTGAATTATGATCAAATCATTCCAACTTATTTTGTAAAAACCTACCATGAATATGGTGATCTATATATACATAACCAGAAACTTTATTACACTTCGTAATAAGAAAAGATTTGGATCTCTTTGAAAGTATACGGAAATCCAATATACTTACAGTTAGAGGTAAGTCCAAATCCGCTGACGATGGAGACCTTACCGGTGTGGAGATCGCTCTGTGAGTTTACAATCCTGATTGGCCTAATGTTAGCTGCAAGGGGAATTATATATTAGTTTCTTGTTTACATCTTGGCACTTGACACAAGTAATTACTATTAATGGTTTCCTCGTAGGTTGCATTGATCTGCTTTAAAAATTGAGATGATATATGGGTAATTCAGATTATTATCGCGATTTACACATTGAAATCGAGTCCAATATTTATAATACTTAGATCTCGTGGGTCCTAAGAAGTGTCAAAATTGAATTTTGACTCCTATTATTATAATAATTTGGCATAAAGTTGACAAATTTTCTTCGTAATATTTCTTTGCAATAAAATCATCATATGCCATATTATATATGGCATATGATGATATATTGATATATGCCATCAATTTAGTTACACAAAAGTTTACAAATAGCATGCAGTAAATTCTGAAAAGTAAGCTCGTGAACGAGTATATTCCATTGTTTTTAACGATTGGCTGGCAGGTTATAGTTTCCATGTCTAAAAAAATCAAGGATAGTTGAAAATATGAAATTCGATCTGTGATATAATGATGAGGAAAATATTTGCATTGTGGTTGGTTTCTTACCGGTTGTAGAGACGGTCTGGCCAAGATCGATGAGGGCAATGTCGTTGTTCAGATTGCTTGGGTTGTAGCTGGGGTGAACGTACAGGTTGCGGGAGGTGATCTTGATGGGGGAAGAAGCGTACGCAACGTTTCCCAAGTGAACCTGAGCTGAGACGCGCCTGAAATTCAATAAAACATGTTAGCAAATTGTGGATCATATAGCATCACAACTATTGTCAATGCATATGATGAGAATCAGATGGCAGCGGAAATCAAATCGAGCAAAAGGCCAACCAAGGAGAACTGACTGCGCTGAAGAGTATTTGTAGTAGAGCAGGATAGGAATTCCATAGTATTAGAGCTAAATGACTAGAGAACATGGTCAGTGAGGAATATTTAATTTGTCGAGGAGGCCAAATCCCACTTCACGATCTCGAATCATCTATTAGCTTTCCTTAGTGTGAGAGTTAAAAGCCGCAATTCGAATATGAGACAGTGTAGAATAGATAGTACCCACAAATCCCTTTTCCAGGAGAGTAATGTTTTGTTTTTCTTTCAACATGAGAGTAATGGGTTAGTTCCAGTTTTTGTTTGTGTGGATGAAACAGGTTTACTGTTGTTGGCAATGATCATCTATTACGACCAATCTGACTACGAGAGCCCGATTGCATGAACCTGTGGTGGACTTTCACCAGGACAAAAGTAAGTAGAGTTTTTGGAATGGATGAAGGAGATTTACTGGTAAAGGCAATGAGCGGCAGTCACGACCCATCTGTTGCTGATGAGGGAACCTCCGCAAGCGGCGCTGTTTCCGGCGCTGTTGCTGGAGATGAGGAAGGCCTGGTGAGGGAACTGTCCGTTCACGGCTGCCCAACCCTGGATGATGCGCCCGACTAAAAAATAACAATTTTCATCAGAAAATATTGAAAATGCATATTTTAAGCATTTGCCCCAACAAAGTTACATTTACTCAGGCGCAAACTTATTTAAAAAATACTTAGATAGTTTCAATTTCTCTCCTAATTTTATTCTTCTTTATGAGCATTGATTTATTTTTTCATTGACTACACTTTTACACTAAGTTTAGGATACGATTTAACAGGTAGGTATAAAAAGGGAATTTGACTGAAAATCGTTTTGTTTTCACTGTGAACACATATTAGAAAATTGGAATAAAAGTTAATGGTAGGAAAAGGTTTTTTTTTTTAAATGGTTGATTTGTTTGATTTCCTAACTCACAAAGCATATCCCTCATCTGCTCGGGGGTGGCAATCCCATGCAGAGGCTCATCCTGTGGAAAAACAAGAATAAAATAATGAATTGCAAAAATCCTCAACAGTTTAAACAATATTAAATTAGAACATTATAGATTCAGGATAAAAACTGCATCGTTGTATTTTTAGTCATGTTTTAAGGTTAACGATGGGTGAAAACTTTTAACGAAAGAAATGTTAGAAAAAAGTAATAAAAACAGTGATTATAATTATAAAGCAGAATGAATTATTACGTTTAACTTAAGCTAAAACAGAATTAGGAAAAATACGCTGTAAAGAAAAAAAGGTTGTTTGTGCAACACTGAAGACAAAGGAAAAAGAAGTTAGCAGAAACAAGAAATGGAGGAAGTGCTCTAAACGATTCAGAGGGTTAAAAAGGCAGATATTGAACTGAAATATGAAATTCTGAATTTATGGGATCAGATCATTAAGAGTTCTGATTTGTGAAAATATGGACATATTCGAAAAACAAAGATTATCCCGTTTATTAGTTTCCCAGCCCCACATTTTTGCTAAACCAAGTGACTGTCGATGCCACCAACCGTCTGAATAACCACAACATTCTACATTCCACCAAGTTTCCTTCATCATAAGAGGAAAAATATAAGGAAAAGAGGCATAAATAGATCAAAGCCAAAAAAGGTGGGATGTTGTGTTGAAATTTTAAATCTTTAAATCTCTCGCTCAAATAGCAGTCGATTACAGAGATTATAAAAGGTGATAAAACTATCATCCTCTGTTATAATTAAAAATTAATTGCATCTTAAGTACCTGGGAAGCGGAGGCTGAAGCCACGAACAAAGCGAACAAAACCAAGAACTTCATGATGCTAACTGTGGCTAATCAACCAAATTGTTTACTTATTTATATTCATTGTTATCTGTGTTTATCTTTACTGCTTTACATTATCTGTGCAGGAATCACCAAATAATTTATATGCAGGCCTTAAAACCTATACAGGCTCGCAGAATCGGTGTCACTGGGCTTTCTTGTAATATAATGTTATTCGGTTTGTTCAATATCAAAGAGCAAAAAATCTGTATTCAGTAACTGATTATCAACTGAAATATCATCAGGAAGAAACGATCGATGTTGCTCAATTTGGTTTTAATTAAGGATAGACGGATAAGGGGTAAGGCTCTTGACTCGCAATTCAAAGGTCGCGGGATCAAATCCCGGCGTGGGCAAATAAATTTTATTTGATTAATTTGTGTTTTTTCACAATAAACTCATTTAAAAATAATACATAGTATATTTGAGGCATGTCCAGTGGAAGATACTTTCAGTATCGCCCTGGTGTAAGACCACCTTTCAGAATTGAAACTTTGCTTGAAATGAGTTTAGCCGTGTTTGGTAACCAGATCCGCCAGAATGGCCAAGTATTTCCCGACCTCCTCTTCCCCCTCTACCCCTCCATACTATCTTCAGCCTCACGACATACCCCAATTGCGGATACCATAGTCTCACTGACTTCAGGCGGGAGCAGCTGAGACTCCTGTGAGGTATTCATATAAAAAAGATAGTGACTAAATCTAAATTTCCATAGTATTCAACCTTCATTTTGCTATTCTCCTTTTCCCCTTCCTTAATGCTTCCTATTCTCACAAAAAAATCTCAAGTATTCGTCAGGAGCCAATCAAAATGTAGGACTACATTTCGACTGGCTCTGCGCATTTGGAACTGGTTTATTACGTCAAATAAAATATTGAATAAAATTAAACTGATGTAAATTTAATGTTTTAATTCAATCCAACATTGGAAATTTTCTTGTGTTTCTTTTGTAAATCCTTGGATTTTTGTCAAATTCTGGTGCATTTAAATGCACATTTTTAAATTATTTTTTTCCTTTCATCAATTTAGCTGAACAGAGCGATGAGTAACATATTAAGCAATTGTACTTCGGTGGCTTGCGAGAAATTTTCTATAGTAGGGCCGTCCTGGACGAGAGTTTTCCAATAACCAATAGCGCTGACTCATCTCGGCTATTCTGTGGCGCATCAAAGCAGCAAGCTATGCACAATTCCAACCGGAACATCTGAGAGGCGCAGCATTACCAAGGGATGCCGAACAACGCCCTTTAAACGCGGTGACCCTGTACTTGGAGTGTGTTCATGACGCCTTGTGTATCTTGTCCATAGTTCGCTGATGTAAAAGCTCATGCAGGATGTCTGGAATGTTTGCTTCTTCACTGGAGGACTGCACCTGTTGAATCTCCTGGAGAACTTAATGGTCATGCTACTGACGTCTAGTATGGAAGGAGACGGCATTCTAAAGAGAAGAAAAAAGGACCATAAAAATGTGAACAGTTGTGCAATGTCTCTTTTTCATTATCTGTAACTCGATATACATCGTGTTAATTAGAATCTTCGACTATTATTCCGCCATCGGCCATTCAAAGTATCTATATATATATTTTTTTATGAATGACTATTTAAATATTGTTTAGTTGTTAACTCACGGTACTTCTCACTAGGCATTCCTGTACCTTATTAACGTAGGTAATTGGTTGGTGTATTTCATCATCTTCATTTTCGTTAATTTTCACATTTTCATGTTTATTAATTTCACCTTCTTCATGTTTGTTCATTTCACTATCTCATGTTTGCTTTCCTCATCTGCACGTGTGTTGGCTATGTTTGTTGTTGTGTTACTTCATATTTTTTTTATAATTTGCTCATCTATATTGTCATCGTAATTATTACATATGAATAAGCTATTTGTTTCTTACAAAAAAAAAATATAAAGAAACTGAACGGACATCGCAACAAATTTTAAAATATCTTACTCTCGTACTTTACGCAAATCAAGAAAGTAAAATTTTTAAGATAAAGCAACAATTAAAAACCTTCTTTACGAAGATTTTAAAGATTAAAAATTAAAATGACAATTAAAATGTATTTTTACCTAATCAATAAGCTCTTAAGCCTGTAAAGAAATTTTTCTTTGCCGAAAATGACGTGCTTTTTCCTAGACCAATATTTTACTTTTTACCCCGAATTATTTTGTATTTTACTGGAAAACTAAATAACAAAAAGATTGACTACAAACTTACTACGCCTGACGAATGTTATTTTAAATTATAATAAAACCCTTTAAAATACTTCTTAGCATATAAATAAATTTGGGAGGCGGGAATGGGTACCGCCGCCCCGGGAACCTTTATTGGATAACCAACACCTCTGCCATAGGTCACCCCAAGTGGTTCGCTACGTTTGGTGATTTAGCAGGGGTGCCCGGGTTTATGGGGTAAGGTTTGTCAAGGTCTTGGAGGCGGATGGCCCGGACACACTGATCCCCAGATTCCTACCCACCCCTTAAATCCTTTTCCTTCCCAGAACTCTCCTCTCCTCCTTTTCCTTAAAAAAAAACCCTCCACACAGCATCCCCAAAGATGACATAGGCCCTGAGGGAAATTATTTTCCTCGGGGCCTCCTGTATGGAGCTCATTTAAAAAAAAAAAGAAATAATATTTTTAAAT
The DNA here is from genome assembly GCA_936435175.1 of Glyphotaelius pellucidus. Taxonomy (NCBI): domain Eukaryota; kingdom Metazoa; phylum Arthropoda; class Insecta; order Trichoptera; family Limnephilidae; genus Glyphotaelius; species Glyphotaelius pellucidus. The sequence goes on from OW386556.1 coordinate 10,878,748, forward strand.
AATTTTTTCGACTAATTTAATAAAGTGAGACTCAATACTCTTTCTACTGTGATATACAACCAACATTTAGAAAATGGTTGTTTATCAGTTTTGTAAAAAATAAAAAAACTTTTATTAGTAAGGGGTAAAAGAATAATTTATTTAAATGCGTAATTACAATATAGTTAGATTCAAGGCGTTTGTCGTGAAATCCAAATTATTTTTGATCCTTTATTAAGCATAGAAGAAGAAGAACCTTTTTTAGCAATTTTCTTAGTTATTTATAGACTAGGAGACGTGTAAGGCAAACCCACGGCATCGAGTACACGGATGAAACTACTTTGTAGTGATAATGGACATCTAGAAAACCTTAAAAAAAAGCTGGTCTGCCGGTGCGCATATTGGCAGGAGCCGCGCAGTCGTGGAAATAGTGAACGATTTTTTTAGAAAAAATTACGTCATCGAGTACACGAACGGGAATGGTTTCATATGATAAAGGTCAATTAGAAAATGAGAAAAAAGCAGGTCTGCCAACCGGTAGACTGGCACGTTCGCAGGCAGCCGGCGTCAAAGTGGGATAAAAGATAGTAAATTTTACGTCATCGAGTACACGAATGAAAGCAACGAATAACTGTTGTCTAGATCATCCCGTTGAAGAATTTCTTGGTCTGCAGCCTGACAGGTTTTTGTGTACTATTTTTGAAAGTATTTTTAAATTATTTTCATTATATTTATTATTATTTTTATTTCATAATGTTTTTAAAAACTAAGAATTTCATATTTAAAAAAATAAGTGATAATGATAATAAAAATAATAATTTGAGAGTTCCGAGTGTACCTATCAGTCGGGCGAGCTTTTCGACGCTAAACAACTTACAAAACATGCCGCGGTACCCCTCACCGCTGCCGCGTGCCCATTTTATTATACAAATTTATAATAATAATAGTAGTCCATTTAAAATTACCTAATAGTTAATAGTGGTTGGAAGTTCGAAAAACCACCGCACCTTCGCTGTAAGAGCTGCGTTCGTCCGGAAAACGACCAAAATTTCCAAAGTCCGTCCGTTTCATATCGGTTTCGCGTGCCCAACTGCATCGAATACAAGATCAAAACCAACGAAAAACTGTAGTCTAGATCATCTCATTTATGACTTCTTTGGTCTGCCAACCAGCAGCCTGGTGAATAAGAATTTCGAATTGATTTATTTATATGTTCTATGTACAGTCAACAATGCCAACAAGACAAGTAAAGGGTTCAATTTGATTCGTCAAACAATCCAATCTAGAATCATGCAAGATAGAAGAGCACAAAGACCAACAACGCCAACAAGTACATCGAGCATTTACATCAGATTCATTCCTTCGACTAGCATTCCAGTATGAGCCTGATGTTGAACATTATGCTCATTCCAAAGTGGTAATTGGTACTTTGGACAAGGAATGCTCGCATTGCCATGCACTAAATTTAAAAATGAGCCAGTCGGGGATGTGTTGCTCATCAGAAAAAGTGCAACTAACGGAAATTGAAACACCACCTGAATCATTGCACGGCTTACTTATCGGTACGGATCCAGATTCTAGCCTGTTTCTAAAGTCAATTAGCACATTTTGATGGTCTTACCTATTGTGCGAGGTTTTTACACCCCCCCCCCCCCCTCCCCCTCTCCCTTTCTCTCTTCCTTGTTGAGATCTCCGATTGGTAGGTTCTGCTATGCTGTTTTTCTTGATCTCGCTTTCCCAACCCCTGTGACGCGGGACACAGTTAAACGAGGTTGTACTGGGAAATCTTACAATAAACCCTTTACTTCATGTTGTGTAATTTTGTTAATTCGAAGCCTCCAGTTCATCTGGAGAAGGCATTTAATGTATTTAATTTTTTAATTGAAGAAGGATATTTTAATTTTAGTTTTTTTTATACATATATATATTTTTTTTTAATTTAAGAAGGATACGCCCTGCCTAAATCTGCCCCAAACTACAGATGACTATGGTCCTAACTGTATACTCGAGTCCCCGTTCCCCGCTATAGTGACCCCCTTTCGTACCTACTCTGTTGAGGCTGTACAAATTAACGATTGTCCTATTTTGCGCTATATAAAATTTAAATGCACGTCTAATGGTTAGTTAGTAAACCATGAAGAAGGGAACCTAGCTCACGTAACTGTTGTTCCTGTGGACAATTAAAATGGCAGAACTAAGTTTATTGTTTATTTTGAATTAAATATACGTACCTAGAGTGCCTCTCTTTGGGCGGATAGACAGCGCCTGCATCTCCCATATCTGAAATATCTGTCCTATGCATAGCCGTGGAAAATATTTCTATTGTTAGTGACACCAATTTACAGCAGAACTAGGGAATTTTTAAGCATGTGATAAAAGGAAATGAAGAAGGATTTTTTTGCAAGCTTGTATTGGCTCCTCCTCTTACCAATCTTACCGAGTTGACAGCTCTCTGGACACAACTATCCAACCAATGCATGTCAGAGCTATACCCCGGTATCTGGCGGATCTCTTGGACGATCACCCTGACATACCCGGACCCACTCATGCCAGAGGAAGAACAGCATGCCTTCAAACTTTTCTCAGTCAACTCCAATACTCAAACACCTCCGGAGACTACTGTACTGGCTCTAAAAGGGGTATTTCATTTCGTCCCTTGTCACGACTCTATTCGCGGCACAAGTGGCACGAAGCTGTTCTTGGTAGACTGTTAAAGCCGACCATAACTTCGTCTCCTCCACCTCCAATAGTCGACATAATGCGCACCTCGTGGGCCCTATGTTTACTTTTGGGTTGACTCGGTTGAGAAATGCAACGGCGTTTTAGAGTTTTTACCACAAGATGCCTTGCTGATGGCCCCTCCACACAACCTTGCAGGCCTCCCGTGATGCCCCAAGCCAAACACCTCCGTCAGCGGACCGTGTCCAGTTACACAGTACGGCATCTCTAGCATATGACTTTTCGCGCCCTTTCGCCCGACACGGTCCCGCGAAAAGGAATGACCTCCGACATCCCGCGTGGCCCACCCAGTCTATGGCTGGCACCCCTCCCTCTTCGTAACACGACAATGTGGGAAAAATCTTAACACTTAACTAACATTTGTGGGATGTATAGCCTCGGTACCGCCGTTCACATTCCCCAATCGTGAAAATTTAATTCACGTAATACAACAGGTAGAATTTTGTAGGAAAACATGTAAACATCATTTTTTGTTTCAAGTACAAAAACCGTGAATCTGGTCCCCGTACTCTCTGTTGCCGAAGTCATGCTGTCAGGTTGTCAGTCAGCACCTTCAATTGAATAATTTGTACTTTCAAATTCCACCCATTCGATTGGGTGTACTCTCGTGGCCTTATCGCCCGATGCATTTGTATGTACCTATGTAGGGACCATTTTTTGTTCTGACCCTAGTACACAGCTGATTACTGGGAAATACGAGGTCGTTGAACTCGCACTAGTATGGCCCGACAAAACAGATTTCATATTACCCTCGTCGGGTCCTGAAATAAAAATATTACGATAGCTTTGTCTGAACATTGGTGAAATCAGCTTGTTCGCGTTATATCCTCTCCGCTTCGCATTTCTGTATATCTGGAAAATTAAGAAAATACATTCACTCACCCCTACACGATTGTATAGCGGACGATATCCTGTCGGGTTTGGTTACATCGGCAATCGTCCCTAAATCGCGTATCCTATAACCCTGTGGGGGAAGAAGACAAAACACCTACCTAGGAACTTTATTTTTCCTAACACGATTCAATATCCGAAATTAATACTCCTATCTGAATTATTGAAAAGCACCTTTCATACTCTATAGCCCTCAGCTTGATTATTGCACAATTCTAAAATAACCCTTTCGTCTGTTACTAACTATGTACCTATTATTGTGGCTAGAGTAATCTTTTCCGTAATTATTATTAAAAGTTATAGTTTCGGTCAAGCAGTGTATTTATAATTTAGACCAAATTAATTTACGTAAGGTTTAGACGATTTTTGAAACGTTATTCCGTTATGGATTGATTTATTCTTTTCCACCTCCCTAGTACTGAGTTATCCCGTTTTATTTTATTTATTTATAGTTAATTAACTTGGTTATTACACGTAGTATTAAAAGGGTGCGTGATACTGTCTACTGTCGTTTAACAATTTATCACTGCGATTATTGTTGATCATCATCATTTTGATTTGGTTCATCGATAAAATACGTCCTGAAGACATCGGTAGTTTAATTTCTTCAGAAATTCCAGGTCCGTCTACTGATCTATATCTTAATATTGTTACTACAAACATGATTCATGGTCCATACGGGGATCTGAATCGTTCATCGCCTTGCATGGTAGACGGAAAATATACAAAAGCGTTTTCCTAAAAATTTTACTAACAAAACGGTCACTTATGTTGACGGATATCCAATATATCGTCGAAGAAAAACCAATAATGGCGGACAATCATTCATTAAAACTATCAGTAACGTAGACATTGACATTGACATTGACAATCGTTGCGCGGTACCATATTCACCTCTGCTAAGTAAAACATTCAGTGCTCATATTAATGTTGAGTTCTGCAGTTCGGTAAAGAGCATCAAATATATTCGCAAATATGTGAATAAAGGAAGTGATATGGCTGTATTTAGAATTCAAAATACTAATGTAAATCCTTTAAATAAAAATGATGAAATAACGAATTACTAAATTGGCCGGTATATCAGCTCCACTGAAGCTGTCTGGCGTATCTTCGGTTTCCCAATTCATGATCGGGATCCAGCAGTTATCCATTTACCTGTGCATCTTGAAAACGACCAGCGCGTATTTTTCACGAACGAAACAGTGCTTGATTGTGCTATAAATCCACCAAACACTACGCTCAACGAATTTTTTGAATTGTGTAATCGTGCGGACGCTTTTGGTGCCTTCGCACAAACACTGCTCTATTCAGAAGTATCATGCTATTTTACATGGGCTAAATCAAAAAAATGGATGCCCGCAAGCAAGGCACACCAGTTGATGCATGCCCCGGTTTCTTCAAATCAAATAATTTGGGTCGGTCTATACAGTCAATCCAAGGCAGACTGAGTGCTTTTATCTGCAACTGTTGTTGGTTAATGTCACCGGACCATTGTCATTTCAAGACGTACGTAAAGTAATGGACAACAGTATCAAACATATAAAGATGCATGCCTTGCACTAGGCTTGCTAGAAGATGACAATCATTGGGACAGTATGCTTGCTGAAGCAGCATTAAACTGCACAGGAACACAAATTCGTCATTAAAATCACTTTTTGCTACAGTAATGACGACATGTTTCCCGGCCCGAGCACAAATGTTGTGGGATAATCACAAAGATTCAATGACTGATGATATATTGTATAGACATCGTAAAAGGTGCAACGATCTAATAGTATCATTCACTGACGCAATGTACAATGAAGCATTGATTGCTATCGAGGATCATTGCATTGCCATCGCGAATTTACCAATCAGTCATTTCGGTATGAGTTCACCAAATCGAAGTGCATCTGATTTAATTAACACAGATTCGTGAACTGTAGTATGATTCTATAGAATTGGCAGCGAATGTTACTCGCAACGTTCCACTACTAAATTATGAACAAAAAATAATTTACAACCGCATTATGCTGGCAGTTTTGGCAGGGCAAGGGGGATTCTTTTTTTTTGGATGCACTAGGTGAAACTGGCAAAACATTCCTTATTCCTTATTTTGCTACTTCTTGCCTAGATACGATCAAAAAATGGCATTATATTGGCCGTTGCATCATCTGGCATTGCAGCAGCTTTATGAGATGGAGGCAGAACAGCTCATCCAGCATCTAAGCTGCCATTAAACATTCAAAATATCCCAGATGCGGTGTGCAATATAAAAAAACAATCGTCCATAGCCACAGTGCTTAAACAGTGTAAAATTATCATTTGGGATGAATGAACTATGGCACACAAATATTCGTTTGAGGCATTGGATAGGACATTGAAAGATATAAAAAACAACGACAAACTATTTGGCGGCACTCTGTTACTCCTTTCAGGTGATTTCAGACGGACCCTTCCCGTTATTCCACGTTCAACGTACGCTGATGAAATCAACGCTTGCTTAAAATCATCGCGACTGTGGCGTAATGTTGAAAAAGTACAACTGACATGTTCACTGTAAAGTGCAGTGAACATGTGCGTTCATATGCTTCAGGATCCGTTTGCCGAAACTTTCTAAAAACAACTGTTAGGTATTGGCTATGGAAAAGTTGCTGTACTTGAAAATACTGGATGCATAAAATAACGACGGATTTCTGCACAATCATCAACTCGCAAAATACTCTCATCGACAACATATTTCCCGATGTACACACACAATACAAAAATGTTGAGTGGCTGGCAGAAAGAATGATTTTGGCAGCAAAAAATTTGGACGTCAATGAATTAAATTCCAAGACACAATAGTTGTTGCCAAGGGACTTGGTGTCATACAAATCTATCGATGCAGTTTGCGATGCCAACGAAGCTGTGAATTACCAAATTGAGTTTTTGAATTCATTGGATATGCCGGGCATGCCACCGCACCACATACAATTGAAGGTTGGATCTTCAGTTATTTTGCTTTGTAATTTGAACCCACCACGGCTTTGCAATGGCACACGATTCGTCATTAAAAAATTAACGAAAAACGTTATCGAAGCCAGCATTTTTAATGGCATGTTCCGAGGCGAAAATGTATTGCTGCCACGAATCCCTATGATTCCTACAGATGTGCCAATTGAAGTCAAACGCATTCGATTTCCAATTAGATTGGCATTCGCAATAACGATCAATAAGTCACAAGGCAAAACGTTGTCTGTTTGTGGCTTAGATTTGGGTAACCCATGCTTTTCCCTCGTACAACTGTGGCATGTCCATCCAGTTTGTTTGTATTGGCTTTAGCCAATTACCCGTTGTATTGGCTTTAGCCAATTACCCGTCTTTAGACGGACTGACCAAAAATATTGTTCACTCCATAACGCTGAAAGATTCTTGTTTATTTTTTAATTGCCAATTAGTATATTTATTTATTTATTTATTTATTTATTATATTACATTATATACAATTAATAGCAAAATAACATAATAACATAATAATATATTTCAAGATAACTGTAAATATTAAAAATGTGTACGTGTTATTATGAATAACTATTTTCAATGTATAGATAGCTATCAAGAATTGTAATTCAATATATATTTGTTACTTTAATGAAAAATAATTTATTCACTTTAATAAAATAAACTTTAATTTTCTACAACGCTTTATTCCTCTTTCAATAATAATTACATCCCCCCACACTTATGGTGTTAGTTATTTTATATTGAACTAAAAAATATTTCCTAGAAATAATGTATATGGCAAAACAACGTTTTCCGGGTCAGCTAGTATGTATATATATTTTTTAAATCTTGTAAATATCTTAAAATATAAATAAAGAAATTATAAAAAAATTTATACTTAGAACTTTTTTTTATCAACCGTCCAAAAACGCCTGAAATTCTGGGTTCTAGACTAGATTACCCCTTAACATGATTATTGACAGATATAATTATTTTTTCATTACATATAAAAATATTATTGGCTATATCTACATTCCCCCATCTTCTGACGCCCAATTTTATAAAGACCACTACCTCAAAATTAAAACAATCCAAAGAAGATTTCCTGGCGCCATGTTCGATGGTTAAGAGCTGCAGAGAGAGTGCACGCACCAAGGGCAAGGGAATGGCAACATTTTGATATGGTATTATTAACTGTTAAGGGGGAATTAACGAAAACCGAAATAATATTTCGGGGTAGAGGAATGAAGTAATTTGAACCGGGGAACCTGCTACGCGCTTGGTGATAACACTACGAAGTCAAAGCAGCGAACAAATCCATTAGACTAGATGGTACCCTTGAGTAAGGTTTGAACATGAAACGCTTAATAATGGGCGTCTTTCAAATTATGTTTATTTAGTTGAATGTGCATGTTTTAGGTAAATTTCTTGGTAAAGTTCATGATTTTATGATTCTTATCAGATTTCGATGAAACTTGTTTGATAAATTATTCGATACAATCAACTACACTGCTAGACGGTAGGCAGTAGCTTATGACTCGTAACCGATATGTTCTTCATTGACAGTTGTCAAAACAATACGGTATTCAATTACGCATCATTTTCATAATACGTGATCATTATCATATCTGAATATACTGGCAAGATAAATAAAATATCGGTAATTTTCAATTTTTATTAATATTGTTGCAATGCCATTACAAGTATATTAGAGCAAATTCTTCTCAAAATAACTTTAGTATTTGCGAGGCGATTTCGGTAATGAATGAACAAGTGCGATCTAAAAATATTATTATTTGCAATGTGCCTGAAAGTATTAACATATTGGATGGACAGAAGCCGGCAGGATTTTGGATGACCAGGCAGCTGTCACCAGTTTAATCAGTGAAATCGACAAATCAGCAAATGAAAATATTTCAAAATTTTACAGAATTGGAAAATTATCAAGTAGCAAGCCTAGACCAATAAAAATCGATCTACAGAATTCAATGCAATTGAGAAATATTCTTAACACACATCTCCTGATAAAAAATCTGAGTTTTTGACCTTGGCGCACTTGAGCTTTCGCCGCCATCTTGAAAAAAGCCAGCCGAAATCGCGCCAAAATCTAGTTTTTCTCAAATATCTCGTTCCCAATGAAAATTTTGGCTAAAGTAGTATGACAAATTTAGTAAAACATAAAATTACCTACAATTTTTATGCAGATAATTTTCTTCTATCTCTAATAAGTATTGAGATATACAGTCGTAAAAATGCGTATAAGTTTATAAAAACAGGTAAATCGCACGACTAGATTTGGTTTTTTGTACGTACCTCGTTTGCAGTACAATTTTATGAAAACATTTTTGAAATCAATTTTGTAGAGAATAAAATTTCTAAAAAAAAATACTTTAGAATAAAATTTCTAAAAAAAAAGGTTTTGTATTTTTTTTACTGATATAAAGTATAAACAAATATCGGTAAGTGAAAACAGAAGTTTTATCACGATTAATTACCACGTTATTCGAATTTTGTTTACATTACATTTTTACATTTTGTAAATAAATATTTACAAGAGAGGGGGTCACTCCCCCCTCCCTCTCATTGTCATTGTTAGATTGTCAGTTTTCACAGGAACAGTTAATGGAGTCTTAAAAGGAGTCTTTCGGCCTAATATAAAAACTGTCAGAGCGAGACTTTAAAGGCACAACTGCTCTTTGTTAGAGAAAAAGTAGTAGTGTGCTTCAAAATTACAGGCTGTAAAATAATTACTAACCAGTGGTATAAAGATAGGAGCTCCAACCCCCTGGAGGGAAGTTTTGGGATTGTAAGAGCTGCTACATATATTATTAGAAGATATTCGATCCAAAGTGTACACATTGAAAAATTAGTCCATCAGATGACTTTCTTCGAGGTGTTAACTCCATGATTCCACGTACAGTAACAGGGTTTTATGAGAGAGTGATAGGCAAAAGCAAACATGGCGAGACAGCAGAATGGAAAAGGAAATGTGTTGGCTCAATGCATGCACTGATATCAGCATCATCTTTCATTTATCACTGCTATCGTAGGTGCTTATACGACGAGACAAAATTTTTTTCTCAAAAAAGCTTATTGTTGCTACCTCAGCCCTCGGATTTTCATGTTCTTACAAACAGGCAACTCGAATTGAACAGTTTGCCATTCTTCATCCGGAAATTCCAACTTAAGATAATGCTTTTATGCAATTTGTATTTCATAATGCAGATTTTAATATAGACTCTTTGGATGGACGTAAAACATTTCATGCAATGGGAGGGATTGTAGCTGTGACCCTTAATACATCTGTAGGGCCAGATCAAAACATTCAGCGTAAACAGCGTTTATTATCAAGGGAACTAGTGGGAAAATTGGGTTCCGTTAAATTGAAATCTTTTCATGGAGTGCAGAAAGAACCATTCTCGTTTAATTTCCTTACTCGAAGCCTCATTTGAACGATCGCAAATAACGACAGTACAAGCTGAATAGGATGCTGACGTTCTCATAATAACCACGAACGAACCACAGAAAATTTGTTGTCATCTCAACATGATGCAGTCATAATCATTGGTCAGGATATCGACCTGTTGGTACTCTTCACAGTCCTCTCACCCTCAAACGTATATTACCAAAAAGTTGGTAAAGTAAAAGTGATCGTTGCTGAACTTTATATCATGCCAACGCAAAAAAGGTTGCGCTGGAAAGTGCACATGTAGAAAGTCGGGTTTGAAATGCTCCATACCCTAAATTCACTGTAATGGCAGCTCGTGCGAGAATGCTGTGGAAGCCTTCGTTCATGATGATGACTAAATTGAAGCTGTTCGGGGCCCGAAAGTGGTAGTAAGAAACTATAGTCAATAGTCACAAATCTTAAGAAAATATATTTTTTTCTTCTTTTTTATCACATCTATGTACCTTTATTAATAATTTTATTTATATGTTGTGATAACATTGATGGTTAATGTTTCTGTTAACAATTGTCATTGAAATAAGGCGTATTTAACGTGTTATTTCAATGACAATTGTTAAAAAAAGAATAATCAAGATTAAAACACTTTTGACCTAATTTTAGTGTAATTTTTGCATTAGAACCTCGATATCTAATTGAGATAAAAACATTAAACATATATCTACGTCTTTTATCAAATTTTCTTCTCTACAAAATTTATTGCATTAATTTTTTTATAAAATTGTATTGGAAAAGAGATACGCACCAAAAACCAAACCGAGTCGAGCAATTTACCTGTTTTCATAAACTTATAAACATTTTTACGACTGCGTATCTCGATATTTATTAGAGATAGAAGAATAATTTTAACATAAAAATTATAGGTAATTTTATGTTCTACTAAACTTGCAAGGCTACTTTAGCCAAAATTTTTATTGAAAATGAGATATTTGAGAAAAACTAGATTTTGGTGCGATTTCGGTTAGTTTTTTTCAAGATGACGGCGAAAGCTCAAGTCGAAAACTCAGATTTTTCATCGGGAGATGAGTGTATAAAACATATAAAAAAATTGGGACTACCGGAATAATTCCGATCTGGGCGTTAAATAAATAAAATAAATGTCCTTTCCCATGCGTCCCCATTCCCCTCCCGCGTTCCCCTTCTACCTTCACCGCCTTCCCCTCCCTCGTCACCAGCAATCCTTCACAAACACTTCTTGAAATATAAGAGAATACCTTTCCTTAGTAAATAATATGTTTTTCCTTAATTTGATCTGTATTTTTGAACAACTTCTTTGCTGAGGGGGTCTGAGTGATTTCGGAGTGTCACGAAAATTCCGATTTCCGAGGCGAATATTAAAAAATAGTTACATCCCAAGATATGCCCTTGATATTATGGCCTAGGAAACTACAAAAATATTTCATACGTTCTTTAGTTTACATTAAAAACCTGCGGCAGCAATGTGAACTAACATGTTTCAATATGAAATAGCACAATTTGTTGGTTATTCACATTTGGTAGTTTTAATTATTGCTTGCAAGGTTCGCTAGATTCATGCCGGGAGATTTATGGTGAGGATCGTTTCGTGTTTTTTCTTAATTATTATCTCTTTATCCATACCCAATAAACAAGAAGTTTGACTTATGTCGCGCGTGGACTCCACGCACACACTTTTTTTATTTTAATTTTCCATTTTTTATATTAAATAGATTTCAACAATTTTTCTCGTTAATCCAATAATTTAATTTTTAGGAGTATGTCGATCGATTTCTTTTTGTTTGTTTGCAACCTATTTTAACAAAAAACATAATTTATAAGGTATATCATTGTTACAACTAACATAACTGTATAATTAGAAATTTAAGTAAAAGCCCAGTAGGGCTAAATTAATACTTCGAATACTACGATTCTGCTGAAGGGGCACTCTAAAACATTATATGCCGCTGGCGCTGGTTCTAGACTAGACAGCCGCCGCTATTAGTAAAAAAGTCAACTTGGTTCTGAAGCAATACATAATAACATAACGACGTTCCTTTAGTTTGACCTTTTTCTGATGTGCCATTTGTAAAATTTGACGTCCGCCCGCTTCGAAACCATCTCGCGTACTGACGGCAAAAAGCTAGCGTCGTGGTTTATATAACAATGTGATGCGAGAAACAACATCGTTATATTGAAAAAACTGTTTTTATTTATTTATGTATTGTTTTAATGCTTTTTAAAATAATTTTATACTACAGTCGTTTAGAAAACATTGATGTGGTGATGATGTATATTTTTTATAATTCTCTTGTATTTAGAATTAAAGATATAATCGAACTTTAAGCTATTTTTAGAGGTTCTGTAAATATTTTTTTACGCATTTGTTTTAAAGATTTTAACACTTTTTATTTTATCTTCATTTAGAAGAATAATTTATTTGTTCTAAACATAATTTTATTTTCTAATAAACAATATAGAAATTTTCTAAAAACTGCATCAAAAACCGCAATTATGCTGCGTTCGCGGTAATATACCCTTAATTAATTGTTGTTAAGTTGTCCCCAAATGCTCACGCATTCCACGCTCCTTCTGAACGCAAACGTATGCACGTATACGCGCGAAACGATTCGCCTTCCGAGCAAGGTCTTAAATTATCGTAATTTGCTTTGGCGAATTTTGCTGCGCTGCACTTCTTTTGTGTATCATGGTGAATGCATATGTAAAGTACATACTATTTAATATTTATTCCCTCTCATTTTAATATAACACAAACTGTTAGTTTTGGCGTCGGTGTAAGCTACCGGGGTGACAATGCAATTGCCGTGGGCGCGCGCTGGTGAGCTGCCCGCCTAGAAGCACCCAGAACTGGTGGCGCCCTGAGGCTCCACGGGGCGCTATAAGCTCTGTAGGCACCGTTGGATATAATAAGCTCCGCGAATTTTTGCTGTTGATTTTTGGATTTTAAAAAGATTAATTAATTAAAAAATTATATATTAGAAAACAGTTTTATTAATTTATTAGTTTAATTGTACAAAAAATACAAAATATCAATTTGCATCTTTCAGAAAGATTAAGTAAAATAGTTTCGGAACATTCTGCAATGCTAAAGGGTAAAGATCTTGAGATGTTTCGAACATCGATTTCTTCATCTGCTGGTTAAATATTATCTCTTGTTTAACTGGTGAAGTTAATTCCAGAGATAGATGTGATCCAGGAGGTGAAGAAGTTGGGCCTGACGAAACCGGATGGCACGTTGGCGGTGCAACCAGCGCTGCTTCCGAAGCTGACAATGCCGATGAGGGTATCCTCGCTGGATCCACGGAGGATCAGTGGGCCACCGCTGTCACCCTGGAGAACACAAAACAAATTACATTTAGAACCATCCTAATATTTTATTTCTTCACCCATCACCTTACATGAGCAATTGCTTTGCTGCCCATATATCACAGCATCACATACCAGATGATGTCATCTGAATTTCAGAAGGATATATTGTACCCTATTTCTTATGAAAAAACTGCATTATTAGAGCAGGTTACAAGAGTTTTAAAATATTACCTCTTGAAGGGAAATTGAATCCATACGAAAGGTGGGAAGAAGCTCGAATTTGCGAATGAAAACAAGAGGAAAAGCTGATTCAGGGATTAAATTTGTATTAAAAAGAGTGCCCCAAATTTGAAATTTGATGAAAGTAGATACCAAAACATGGCAAAATTCGGTTTGTAATTTTGGGTACCAGAAAAAAAAGAGTGCCAAATGTACTGGAAGTGTATACGTGTAGTTCTAGTGCAGAAAGGTTCTCAAGCCTATTCGCATAAGGCTAAGTGAATTGAATGCACTCTCTTAGATATTTTACGAGATAGCTTTTTTAGAGAGGAGGAAAGTTAATTTACGCTGCAAGATCCCTGGGCTCCGCTGAGGATTCCGACTCCACAGATGGTGGAGCTGATGATGACGTTGCTGCCGTAGGTCTGAGCGCACACTGTGTTGGTGATGATAGTCAAGTTCACGAAGTTCAGGCTGGGGGAGACGGAGCCGGCTAAAGGAAAATTAACATATTATCATTCAAGGTACCTACTTTCTTACATCTCAAACTCATTTTTTTTCAATATTCCTTCCCAAAAAATAATAATCTGTTCTTCTCCAATCAACACTCATCTATTTATGGATACTATTCACCACTATGCAGAATGCACAAACTGGTCAACTAAAGAATGCACAAACTTATTTCTTTTAGAGGTCGATTTTTTTTTGCGATTTTTGTCCACCACTAAGCACGTGAAGAAATTTTATAATTGTTGTGACTTCTAGAGAGGTCTTGACGTGACTTGCACGTCTATAATTTAATGCTTATTTTTGTCTTTATTTTTGTTTGATTGTACTTAATTTTATAATTTAAATTCGTCTTCAATTTCATGTATTTTTGTAAATTGAACGTAGGTTCACTAATAAATAAATAATAATAACAATGTCACAAATGCTAACTCAGAACTCAGTATTGTTTGAATGTGGAGTGGTTTAAGGGGGCAAGGTTATGTAATGCTGCACGATGCCGACGTAACGCCAGATGCCATTGAATGGTTGAAAAACCTAAGATTAGCCTCTCTAATAAGGAGATCAGTAAAAAGTTTCCAAAATACTTACAGTTGGAGGTAAGTCCGAATCCGCTGACGATGGAAACCTGTCCGACGTGGGCGTCGCTCTGGGAGTTGACAATCCTGATTGGACGAACATTAGCTGCAAAGGAAGATAGTTATCAATTAGTTTCTAGAACACTTATGATGAGATATCTATACTGAGAATCATTATTGATCAACAGTATTCGGTAGGTAGGTCATTCAAATATTTCGCATTTCTAACAACAAAAATATTACTGTGACGGTGGTTGGTATCCTACCTGATACGGGGACATCCTGGCCAAGGTCGATCAGGGCGATGTCGTTGTTCAGGTTACTTGGGTTGTAGCTGGGGTGAACGAACACGTTGCGGGAGGTGATCCTGATGGGAGATGAAGCGTATACTACGTCTCCCAAGTGAACCTGAGCCTGGACTTGCCTGGAAAAAAAAATAAAGTCAGTGAAAATAAACATATCCAATCAAATATGGACATGATTCCAAGAAAGAATCATCTTAAGAGAAGGTAGCGTTGACACAATCTGACATGGGATTTGTATTCGGGTACAAGTGAGTGAAGAAGACTTACTGGTAAAGGCAATGTCCGGCAGTCACGACCCATCTGGTGCTGATGAGGGAGGCTCCGCAAGCGTAGCTGTTTCCGGCGCTGTCGGAGGTGATGAGGAAGGCCTGGTGGGGGAACTGGCCGTTCACGGCTGCCCATCCCTGGATGATACGCCCAGCTAAACGAGATAGTTTGACATCAGCTTACAATCATTCATGAACACTTACGCTGTGTGACTGGTGGACATTAAAACAGCGGCGAATGAAAAGTGGCAACTTGACACAATACTTTTAAAAAAGACAGAATCTAAAGCACGCCGTCAGTAAATAAAGAAAGTCTTAACAAAAATGTGTAGCGTGCGGCCCTGGCCCTGGCGCGGCCCCAGCGTAGAAAATGGATCTTTCTGAAGGGCATATTTTAATTAATTCTAATGAACATAATACTAAAACCTTAGATGTTTTAGACTAACTACCTCGAGAAATTCCTTTTCATCATCTAGAAAAACAAAATCTGGTGCATTCCGCTAATTTTATCGTTAAAAAACGTTTTTCAAACCGTTCACCATAAAATATTTTCATGGTAAGGTACTGATTTTATTAACCTTGACTTACATTGCATGTGTATCTGTTTAAAAAAGGAGTATGTTTTTCTGTATCAGATTTATTAATTAACGAAAAAAAATATATAAGGTATCGTACAATTTGTAAAATGAAACGTTGAACGTTAAACCTCAGCGACAATTTTTTCATGCAGGTAGGTATCATAATATTGAAAAGCTCAGTCAAAGACAGCCACTTATTCAAAGTTAGCCATCTAGTGAAGGCAAGGTTTGCTTGAATAATAAAATGGATTCAGGAAATTTTCGAAACCTTAAACGGAAAATGTAAACAAATTTACTTGCAAGATGAAATCCTAAACGGCCGAGTTAAAACAGAACTTCGCTCAGTCAATAATTAAAAATACGTGTTTAAAAATCAAAAAAAATTATTCCATAAATTAACTTACCGAGCATATCCCTCATCTGCTCGGGGGTGGCGATCCCATGCAGGGCTGGAATCTCATCCTGTGGAAAAATAAAGACAAATAAAGATGGGGAAATTTTTTGCTGGCGAAACGTTGCAAGAATACCAAAGACTGTGATCTTGGAAAACTATACTGAAACTCGAACTAAGCAGGGTAGTAAGGGTAGCATTAGTCACAGTAAAGAAAATATCATAATGCAAATAGTTGCTTGCATTGTTTTACAATTACTACAGCTGCGTCTAACTATTTTTTTTACTCTAATGAGCCAATAAAGAACTTTTTATAATGTTATATTTTCAAATGACTTTTATGGGACAGTTTTAAAAGTTTTTTAATTTATTTAGTGCAGATAACACATCTGACGAAAAAAATGCTTTGGCTGTCCAAGTAGGAATAATTTCCCGTTTTAGGACATTGAATCAATTTGAATGTTCATGCAAATATTAAAAATTGATGTTGGCTTGGTTGACGATGATTTTTAATTCATTAAAAAATAATGATTCCAAAAACTAAACACAATACTATTACACTGAATTACAATTTGATTGACTTTACGAAAAGTTTTGACCGATAGAGAATTCCGATTTTTTGTTGATATTGGTTCTGAAATTGGGCATACTTTGTACGGATGTTTTATCACAAACACAAATAAATAACTGTTATTTTTTTGCTAAGCATTTTTTAAATATTGAAAGTGAATAAATATTGAAGATGAAGAAATTTTACAAAAGAAGATATGTTTTGTTGAAAGGGAAGAAATAAAGTGAACAAAATTAAAAGGAAAAAATATTCGATATGAAGAAATATTAATGAGAAATGAACATTGAGGGTGAAGAAATATATTGAAAGTGAAGGAGTATTAAAAGTGAAAAAATATTAAAATATTAAAAGTGAAGAAACATAGAAAGTTAGGAAATATTGAAAGAAAAGATGTATTGAAAGTGAAGAAACATAGAAATAGAAGTACCTGGAGGGGGAGGGCTACGGCCGAAGCCACAAACAAAGCGAACAGAACGAAGAACTTCATGGTGCTGACTGTACCTAATCAAACCAATAGGATGTATATTTATATTAATTTGTTATCTGCGCTTATCATTTCCGCGTCGCTTTATCTACGCAAGAATCGTAAATTATATTTAATTCAAGCCTTTTACGAGGAGGACTTACGAGGCTTTCTAGCACCAAAAAAAGATTGGCACCGTCCATTATATCGAAGTCCAATATGTGTAGATTATACAGAAATACTAACATCCATAGGTAATGGAAGCAAGACAGATGTGCCATAAAACATTATTAGGATGAAACCCCGGGCAAATACATGTCGCCAACATCATTCACTAATATCACTGTAAATCGCTACTACACACAGAAGCGCCTACAACGCAGAATAAAAAATTTTGGATTCACAGATTTGAGAGTCCGAGCAGTTTGTCATAGCAGGACCTTTCCATGTCATATATCCCATCGTTTCTAACATTCATGATGCAAAAATATTGGATTTAATTCATGCACGGAGATACTCAGAATCTCTTGCTTTGTATGGTGCCCATTTTTTTGCAAACTCTTGGTTCGTAGAGCTTTAAAAGAGCTTCCTCTTTTCAATGCATTTTTTTCGGCTTATTTGAATTTGAATGACTTTAATATTTTCACAAAGTTACAAGAACAAGCAGGCATCGATTTTACACGCTTGCTTTGGTAATCTAATTTTTCATTTATCATTCTAAAAATTCATAAATGTACTGCAACACTGGTTATCTTGTGATGCATTGTCCAATTAAATTATTGATGATTCAATTCAATTCAATTCACGAGACTTGCAGTTCGAATAAGTGTATGTGTGTGTGTGTGTGTGTTATTCTTCTAGGGATAGGTGGAAGTCGTGTTATGATTGCATCCAAAAACCCTTAATCTTCTATTTCTGCTAGGCTGCTAATTGTGCCCCATTGCTGGCCATATATTATTAGGTGGGAATTACGAAAGCCTACATTTCTTTAAATTTTCTTTAAAACTCTCCATTGATTGTTTGATGCATTAATGTATCAAGCGTTGTGCTGCGAACGTGATAAAGATATGATTTTAGATCTTCACGGTCATCAATAGGGCAGATGTCTGACACACCTTTCTTTTTTATAGCTCCACACAGGAGGCCCTGAGGAATGTAATTTCCATCAGGGTCTGTGACATCTTTGGAGATGCTGTGTGGAGGGTATTTTTGAGGAAAAAAAGGAGAGGAGGTTTTGAGAAGGAAAAAAAGTATGAGAAGTGGATAGGAATCTGAGGTTCAGTGTCTGTGAGAATCTGTGTCCAGGAGTGATAGACGAATGAATCCATCCCTCCCGTTGGTGATTTTCCGAGAGAGTCCGGTTGGAGAGTCAGATCCTGATAAACCTAACCCCACGAACTCGGGCACACCTACAAAGTCATCAAAAGTAGCGAATCACTTTGGGTGATCTGCAGCAGGGATGTTGGTTACCAACATTTGCCCTTATTATGGACACTGTAACGCTACCCGAAAGGTTGGCTAAAGAAGATGGAAGCGCAACATGGCATAATCACTCAAAAATGAATTACGATTCCTAAATACATGATGTGACATAAACTGCAACATAACAACAAAAAACTTTTCCTACGGTACTCAAGAAAAATCAAGAAAGTAAAAATCTCTAAATAAACATGTGAAAACTGATTAAAACAGTGTACGCGTGAAGATTTGTGAGATTAAAACTTAGTACAAATGAATTATTGGGGTAATCCCGAATCATTAGTATCTATACAATCATAATATATTTAGGTACATTTTACACATAATCTTAATCAATAAGTACCTACTTAAGATAATCATAGTATTAATGAAGCATTGTTGTCTATCAACACTTCTGCAAGATTACGGCGATTGTATTTTTGGTTTTGCAATTTCAAATTGAGAGACACTTGGCTTCAGAGAACATATATGAGGAAATTCATGTATTATGGGCATAATTTTCTACTGTAAATTAAATTTTACATCCCATGTACAATCGGTAATAAAGGAACGAAAATGCTTGGCTTCATTCTTCGACATTCCAGAGGTTTTAAGAATATTTAAATACTAAAAATTTTGTATTCATCTTTAGTACGTAGTCAAGTTGAATATAACTCCTCGCCCTGGTCCCCCCATTTTAAAATACATTCCGATTCAATCGAAAACATTCAACATAAATTTCTAAAACACATTAATTTTAAACTCGGTATTCCCATTGAAAACATAAACTGTAATTACTTCATGAAAGAATTAAATTTACTAGTGGTCGCCCAATGGTCGATATTCGACTATAATTATAATGTTTTTTTTATTGATTTGATGTATTTTTTATGCACAATTTAAAACAAATATTAGCATTCTGCACTCCTTCTCTATGTAAACTATACGTGTGCGAAATTTCATACTCCTCCGTCCGCGCAATTTTCGTAAAAAAGGGTACAAAGTTTTTGCTTCACGTACTAATATACTGATTAAGACTCTCGGATCGAAGAATTATATCCGACTTAATATTTATGTTCGAAATTGTAAATGGTAGAATAGACAGTCCTGACTTAACTAACCTCATTGAATTTCATATTCCCACGAGAGCCTCGCGTTCTAAAATTCTGTTTAAATTCAACAATAACAGGGCTGAGTATACGAAATACTCGTACCTAGGTTACATCTAGTAAGTAATAGATATATGCAAATGTGGCAGATCTATTTAACTGCACGGAAGGTAGGTACAAGAGAGCTATACTATCAAATCTTTTCAATCAATATTAATTCTATTTGATCTGTAGATTTTTGTATGTAATTGTGTCTGGTGTCATTTCTCAGTTAAATGCCTCAATTATCTGTTATACTCTTTTTTATTTTTTTTATTATTTCTAATATTTTTCTTCTGCTTTTGTGACATGTAGACCTAACCGGTGCGTGTGGTATATGTATGCCGTTGATATTACATAAATTATTATAATAGTCCACTTAACCTAGGCTTCGAGGTGGAATTACGTGCAATAGTTTTGAGTAACATAAAAAGTAGTAAAGAGAAGTTACTCTGCTCGCACTGCATCTCAAGTTTCTTTTCTCAACTTCTTCAGGAGTGACCCACGGACGTGTTCCCTCTGGAAAATACATAAATTATTATAATAGTCCACTTAACCTAGGCTTCGAGGTAGAATTACGTGCAATAGTTTTGAGTAACCTAAAAAGTAGTAAAGAGATGTTACTCTCCTCGCACTGCATCTCAAGTTTCTTCTCTCAACTTCTTCAGGAGTGACCCACGGACGTGTTCCCTCTGGAAAATACATAAATTATTATAATAGTCCACTTAACCTAGGCTTCGAGGTGGAATTACGTGCAATAGTTTTGAGTAACATAAAAAGTAGTAAAGAGAAGTTACTCTCCTCGCACTGCATCTCAAGTTTCTTCTCTCAACTTCTTCAGGAGTGACCCACGGACGTGTTCCCTCTGGAATCCCACTCAGAATTTTGGTGCTAGTTTTGACGTTACTAGATGTGGTGGCGATATCCGTTTAACTTATATTTAAGAAAGGACAAAAGGAAGATATAGGGAACTACAGACCTATAAGTTTGATGTCAAATATCTATAAAGTATTTTCCAAAGTTATGCTGGAAAGAATAAGTAAAAAATTGATGAAAACCAACCACGGGAGCAAGCCAGCTTTAGACAAAAATACTCTACCCTGTACCACATACACACAGTGAAACAAATAGTACAAAAATATAATGAGTATAATAAGAAACTATACATGGCATTCATCGATTACTCCAAAGCCTTCGACAGCATAAGAGACAAAGTTTTATGGGATAGCCTTGAACAGCGGGGGATACCTTCAAACCACATCAATATTATAAAGAACATATACTTTAATTGCAAAGCGAGGATCCAACTAGAAACCTTGGGAAAAAGTTCATGATCGAGAGAGGAGTAAGACAGGGAGACTCTCGGTCACCAAAATTGTTCTCGGCTGCTCTAGAAAGTATCTTCCGCAAACTAGATTGGAAAAAATTTGGTCTCAACGTGCAAGGTGTAAAACTGAACCACTTAAGATTTGCAGATGATATAGTCCTATTCGAGGAAAACCCAACGCACCTTAATAGAATGATAGAATCACTAAACGACGTAAGTGTGAAAGTCGGCCTATGCATGAACAAAGACAAAACAAAATTGCTTACAAAATCTGAACCAGTAACCACAAAAATTGGCAACCAACCACTCGAATATGTGTCAGAATACATCTATTTAGGATAGAAAATATCTCACAAAGATCAAACCACTAAAGAAATCGAGCGTAGAATAGCAAATGGATGTAAGAAATACTGGTCTTTGAAAGAAGTCTTGAAATCCAAGGAGCTAAGTATGCATATAAAAAGGAAAGTCTTCAGCATATGTATACTTCCAGTCATCACTTATGGATGTGAAACTTGGGCACTCACCAAACGCCACAGAGAAAAGTTGAAACGCTGCCAGAGAGCCATGGAGAGAAGTTTGACAGGAATAAGTAAACAGGACAGAGTGAGATGTAGCATAATAAGGGACAAAACTAAAGTTGCTGATATAGTTACCCGAATAGACCAACAAAAGTGGAGATGGACAGGTCACATGATCCGCAAAAATGTCACTGACTGGTATCCCAGAGACGGCAAGAGAAGTAAAGGACGTCAACAAATAAGATGGGAAAACGACCTAAAACTTACGGATTGGAGAAGAATAGCGCGTGACAGGTCCCAGAGTAAAATGCTAGAGAAGGCTTATGCCTTATGAAAAGAGGTAGGTTGGACATAGATATTCAGATCAGTGAAGGAAGAAGAATCAAATTTAAGAGAAGACATGTTTTTTAAAACATATTAATAAATATGTAAATTTACTTATTAAATAAATTAGCAAGCTGAGAGGAGTGGCAGGTCGACGATCCGAGACGATATAAACATTGAACCATTGTTACTCTTCGTAGAAAAATCGCAACTGAGATGGCTTCGGCACGTACCAAGAATGTCTGATGACCAAATTCATAGGAAAAAACTGTATGCAATTCCAGAGGGTATACTTCCAGTTGGCCGCCCCAGACACAGTTGGGCAAGGCGGCTCCAGAAACTGTGTGAGGAGAGGATGGTATTGCCATGGATGGAGGCCGAACAATCAGGGACGTATTCAGCACAAAACAGGGACGTATGGAGGAGCCTTGCCGATGCAATGGGTCCCCGACCCGAAAAGGGTAAGGGGAAGAAGATGATGATGATGAATAAGCAAGTTACGTTTACAGCGTCCATTGATGCCATTTTGTTATTTTTCCGTGTTTATCGCAAATTGGCTAATTTAAAAAACAAGCAATAAATTTTGATTTTTATTTCTTTAGGTAGGAAATTATAAAATTACTAATTTGATTTCTGATTAATTTTATTTATCTGCTTTTTATCTGGGTTTTGATTTGTTAATAAAAACGGGCATTCTATTATCTTTGGTAAAAACCCAAAACTCATGTTTTTTTTTATTCAACGCGAAAAATAGGAAGAGAGGAAGGTTGCCTAATCATCACATATTTATTATAAAAGAAAATAAGCTTGCCGCTAAAACTAAGAAACGAGTCCCGGTACCTACGATCAAGGGAGTTATCATTGAAGAAGATTACCGTTTTTACCTAAAGGGCATGCTTTAAAGATATAAGGGCTGGAAATTTCACCTTCTAGAAATTTCTAGAACATTCCAGAACATTTGAGAGTATTTGAGAGCCTTCCACAACATTCCAGAACATCCTGGAACATTCTGGAATGTTGTGGAATGTTCGGGAATAGTCTGGAACGCTCGATCATTGTGGAACATTACAGAACACTCAGGAGAATGTTGTGGAAGAGTCTGAAACATTAGGGACTATAAGAAGCCTTTTTTATATGGGTGGGGCCAATCAATGGTAGCAAGATCGTTCGTGGGTTCGAACGTCAGTTCAATCTCACATCAACTCGCTGAGCAAAGCCGGGTACCCCAGCGTGTACTTATATAATAAATGTAAATTTATTTATTATTGCAATAAATTATTTATATACTTAAATTACTCACTTAATAGAAAGTTACTATTTAAAGCAATGCTTGGAATCGTTTATCTATTTCACCTAAATCCATACATATCACCTAAGTGTCCATAAGTATCCAGTAAAAAGAAAGAAACCACATAAAACTAAATATATGAAAATTTAAAATAGTAATTCTAAAAGAAAACGCGTCCATTTAGCACTTGTAATTGGGATGGCTCAAGAGAAACGTCTATGCTGCAGTCTACTGGTCTACAGCCAGGACGAGAGTATTCTTGGATTTTCTGAAGCGCTGACACATTCCGAAAAGATAATGAATTCACAACAAGATTATGAGTCAGCAGCCAATTCATTTTTCTGCAACGACGAATTCTAGGAATTTCACAAAATCGTAAACAGCTATGGAAAAATATGTGTGTAGTTAAAAAAGCCATTAGATAGGCAAAATTATACGTACATGACTGGAATAAGCACCCTTAAAGATTTAGATAAATGGATTATGTAGAATATAAGTAAGAATGAAATATTTATTACACATTAAAATGATAACACATAAATTGACAAGTTTAAACTAGATATTGATATCTATTTGTGTTTTGATTAGTCAAATAATAAGTACTGGTAAATAAGCATCAAGTATTTATTCATAAGCGGATTAATAACAATAATTTTTCAAAGATGTTTAAAATAGGATTTGGAAGTGGCTCAAAGAATCAGTGGGATTGCATTCCATTCCTAGACTAGAAAACCTAAAAAGTTATACTACGCAATTGTTCAATCTATACTATAAATCTGTTTACTCTGCTGTATTAGTACGTGATTAGCGTGTTTTTTGTATTTTTTAGACCTTTTTTTTACCTGCCCACGTCGTCATTGTGCCATCTCAATGCCCCTTAATTTTCTCTGGGTCTTCTACTGCCCCCCCTGAAAGTTTCAAACGCCCACTAGGGGCGTTATCGCCCACGTTGAAAACCTATGACGTACACTATACACGCGATCAAAATCAACTTAGGATGTGTTCAAAAACCAACTGTGCGTTTTAAAATCAAATGAATAATCGATAGAACAAAGTGCGCTGGATGCCAGGCACTTTGTGGTCAAGTTTTTTTTTCCAATCAAACAAATAAATTACGACTTTGGCGCCTCCTAAAATTACCGACCGGGGCAGCCGCTCCGGTTGCCTCCCCCTTAGATCCGGCCCTGCCTGGATGGAGTTTCTCCTGACAGCCCAATGGAGTCTGGAGACGGTCAAATATCACCTTTAAAGGGAAATTCGAATAAATTTTTTTTATATATTATATTTTTCACAGATTTCTGTTTTTATTCTACTCTGCATTGTTATTTTGTCTATTTTGATTATTTCGAATGTGGAATGTATTGCGAATGATGCGATATTTTATTATTTAGGCCACGGACGTTTTGGTGGGTCTCACGAAATATTTGTTTTTTCGGACGTGTTGATTTGGGATCGTGATCTTAGAAATAACGACGAAAAAGATTGAAAACTACTTTTTCAGGCCAGATCGTGGGGTCAAGGAAAAGGCAGTTTTCTGAAATGCCTATATTGAAGCTTCGTAATCAATTTTTCGACGATGTAATTCAAACCTGGCTTATATCGATAAACTGTGGAAAGCTTGATGTGATTGATCAAATAATTCATCTTTTTTGGCGGTAGGTATTACAGCCTGGGTAGGAGCCATTGCTGCCGCCGTTGATCCAATTTTTAAAGATCAGTAGTTAATTTTAAAGAATATATTAAAACTACCGATTAAAAGCATTTCGGATAAAATTTTCAGGAGAATCTGTGTCTTGGACAAAGATAATTAAATACAAGAGATATGCAATGATGGACGCCCGACCTTCACCGGCGGACTGATACTACCTAATGGGCATTGTTTGAATACGGAAAGAATTTTTTAAATTTATTTTTTATTTATTACCATTTAAAACCTGCTAAACTACTTATGTAGTTTGTCAGCAGGTACATAGTGACAACATTTTATGCAATAATATGCAATAACATATTAGCATATCTACCTCTTCAAACACAGAACTACCCTTGAAAATGTCCAAACTGCCCGAGGATACTAGAACCAAATCTCTTACTTATCACTTTTGCTAAAAACAACTTTTGGCCAAAGAAATTTTAGATACTTTGCAACAAAACTATACAATGCACTTCCACTGGCCATTAGACAAAACAAATGTATCTAAAATATAAATCTGACACCAAGTTCTGGATTACCAGCCAAAACAGATCCAACATCAAAGATATAATTAAAACCAGCTTATTCACGTATGTCTTGAATGTGATAGGTTTTCACCGTTAATGGACGGCCAATATTGTTTCCAATCTGATTGACGAAATACCTCATCCAGAAGATTCGCGGATGATTTGATAATCCTCTCGCTGACGAGTACAGGCCTGCAGATGATGTTGAATGAACTAGATGGAGAAAGCCGAAAGGTGGAATTAGTCATGAACACACAAAAGACAAGGCTATGACAAATGGGAAACAAGAACCTTTCAGGATCAATAACAATCTGATCGACTGTGGATGAATATGTATACCTAGGTCAAATCGTTTCTCCTTTAGATTTAACCACAAAAAAATAGTTAGGCGTATTGGAAATGCTTGGAAACTAACTTGGAGTTTGAAAGAAATAATGAAATACAGTGAAACTAGGATAACTATCAAACGGAAACTTTTTGATACCTGCATACTTCCTGTACTTACTTATGGTTGCCAAACTTGGGCACTCACAAAAACTCACAATAAGAAGCTCGAAACATGTCAAAACTTCACGGAAAGAGGTATGATACGGAAAAGACTGTCCGATAGAATAAAAATTGCAACCATTAAGAAACAAACAAGAACAAAAAATGTCATGAAAATAATAAAAAAGCTAATTTGGAAGTGGTCAGGCCACGCAATCAGAGGAAGTGAAAAATGGTCAAAAGTAGTCATGAATTGGTTCACAAGTGACAAGAAGAGAAAACGAAGTAAACCATTTAGATAGTGGGTTGACGACATCGAAGCCATAGCAGTTGGTACATGGACAGGAGTAGCTAATGATAGAGAGAAATGGCGATCATTGGAGGAGGCCTTTGTCAACTAGTGACATACAGACGGTGAGTCGATGCATGATAAGTTATAAATGTGAAAAGTTATAAATGTGAAAAGTTATAAATGTATAAAAGTTATAAATAGTGTAATGTAATTTGCTGTCTGAATAAAGGCTGTTATTATTATTATATATAATATCTATTTTTTTCAACGGTACGATGATGATTGTGATTAAATGAAATATTGTGTTTTTAATAATTGTTTTCTAGATTTTAGGTCCGGGTTAAATCTTCCCCACAGGAAAAACTTAAGCCCTTCCACACACTTTTCCACAAACGATAATCTAGTCCATCCACGCGATGTAATTGCACTGTATAAGTATAATAAATACAAAACTATACAAGAACAACATGTCAACCTACCAGAGACTAAATGGGAAAATACTTCACCGACTCCAGATATTTTCATATCAGAGGGTTCGGCTCGATAGAACTCTTAACTGGACCGATAAATCCTACTGATCCCTCAATATAAATATTTAAAAAATCTTTCGTAATCCTACGTGTGTTTAATTTGACTGATTTTTGCATTTTTTTATATAGATTCTTTGTCAAATCTGATAAGCCTAAATTTTGAATGAGAGAGCTAGGTATAATGCCAGTAGCCGAAATAACAAATGGTAATATTTTTATAGTCCGAGAATGCCAAATTCGTTTAATCTCATTTCCTAAATCGGTATATTTTCTAATTTTTTCAGAAACAGATTTTTGAATATTACAGGAATTCGGAATAGCGACATCAATGATATAAGTTATTTTTTAAATTTTGTCATGTAAAACTATATCGGGTCTATTATGACGAATCGTTCTGTCTGTTAGTATAGTTTTATCATAATATATTTTATAAAATTCATTTTCTAAAAATGAATTTGTATTTTTATTATTTGTGTTATATTTTTATTACAAACTACTCACGTTGCGCCTGAACTGAACATAGGTTTTCCTAGTGAGACAGGCATATGCCATCACCAATTGTAGGTCCAGAATTAATAAAGATGAATTTAATATAGAATACATATATATACATAGTTTGCAGAATAAATAAAATTTCAATGTGGTTAATTTAAGAATTAATTAATTAATAATTGATGGTCGCTGGGAAAATACGTTGATTCCTATCAGCTCCCAAGTAGTCTCCTGTCTGTCTCTTGATTAGGATCTGATCTTTATCAATTTATTTTGTATTTTGACTCCCACGCTTCTTTTTGAAAAACCCAACATCGATTAAGCATATCTTTGCAAGGCAAGTCATTGTTAAATTCTAATACACTTGATAAACGATTTCTATTTAAGGACAAGCTCTTGAGGCAAGATAAAAATATTGGAAAATTATTAGAATTTCATTATTTGTATACATAAATATCTATATATTTGTATCTATTGCATATTACTTATTATTTATAAATTTTATAGATATCTCTCACCAGTGTGTGATGGAATAACTCTGGGAAAAAATCACTATCCAAAAATATACTACAGAAATTTTAAATGAAGTTAAATTACACATGCACGAAATTTACAAAAGTTTTTCTAAAATTACAGTCCTAATATTTGTTTGTTTGTTTATATATTGAGAGTGTTTAAATTGTTAGCCAAATAATAACGTATTGTCATTCTTTCTTTTGGAGTGTTATGCCGTGTTGCGCTACCTCCTTCTTTTGGAGTGTTATGCCGTGTTGCGCTACCTCCTTCTTTTGGAGTGTTATGCCGTGTTGCGCTACCTCCTTCTTTTGGAGTGTTATGCCGTGTTGCGCTACCTCCTTCTTTAGCCGACATTTCGGACAGCATTTTTTTTTATTTATTTTTTTATTTTATTAATCTATAAACATAGGGGTTTACATAGGGTTTCATTGATGCCTGTCTCACTAGGATTTACTTGTGTTAGACATGCTTAGAGGTACATATTTAAAATTACAGGAATATTTTAAGTTACATACAAATTCAATTGAATACTATAAAAATGGAAAGGTGATTGGAAGTGTGGGTAAATACTTTAAAGAGAGTTATGTAAATGTAGGAAGAGATGATGTACAGTGAATAGTAAATCCTGTCAAATCTATTTATGGGATTGATTAATTAATTTGACATGATTCTATTTTTAAATTATTTTACATGGATTAGGTCGTATGCAAAATTGTTTAATGTCTATTTATGATTTATTTTACAGATGTTTGCAGTAGTGTGGCGTCCAATACTAACAATCCATTTCTTTACGTCTTGTTTGAATTTTGTCAAGGATTCAGTATGTCTGATTGTAGCTGGTAGTGTATTGTATAGTTTGCAAGCTATGTATTTGAAGTGTCTTTGTCCAAAGGTAGTTTTGGAAAAAGGAGTTTGGAGAAGTTCTTTGTTTTTGGCTCGGGTATTGTGCATTGTTTGTGTTGTTTTGTATGATGTTTTGTTGTTTTTGTGTAAATTAACTAATATAGATCTTGCGTCATTACATCGTCCGGGCAGATATGTGATCATCATCAGGGTAGATGTGTAATGACTGATAGGCACTGTAACGCTGTCCGAAACTAAACTAAACTAAACTGTCTTAAAGAAGGAAGTAGCGCAACACAGCATAACACCCTAAAAATAAATAACGAAAATACTTTTGGCCGTGAAAATCTAAAATCATACCCAAGATCGTATTGGATTAAAAAAACGGAAGTCAGGTATCTCAAATCGTTGCATCTTCATCATCCGTTTAATTTTTGGCCATGTTGTTTCACAGAACTTGAACAATTCATCAAATGTCAATGTTGCTTTTATTAGTTCAAGTTTCATTAAAGTTCTGTTGTTCATGTGCATGGTGGGAAAATATATATTTGATATATTACTGTAATAAATATAAATATATATTACACGAATTGAGCATGTTCACTGTACGGAAAATGTTCTATTTAGCACTCTGGTAATAAGAGAGAACTTTTTATTTTATTTTTTTGTATGAATACCGCGCAAGAGTCCCAACTGCTCCCGTCTGGAGCCAGTGAGACTATGGCATCCCCAATTGGGGTACGTTGCGAGGCTGAAGGTGGTGGGGAGGGGAATGAGATGGGGAAGGAGATGGGGAAGAGGAAGGTGGGAAGTACCTGGCTATTCAGATCTGGTCACCAAACACGGCCAAAGCCATTTCAAGCAACGTTTTAATTCTGAATGGTGGTCTTACACCAGGGCGATACTGAGAGTATCTTCCACTCAGAAACGTGCCGCAAATATACTATTTATTATTTTAAATTAATAAATTGTGAAATAAAACAAATTAATCAAATAAAATTTATTTGCCACGCCGGGATTCGATCCCGCGACCTTCGGAATGCTAGTCAAGAGCCTTACCGCTGGACTACGCCGGCCGTCAAATTTTGAATTTGCAAAAAAATGCTGAAGCATATAATGTGCAGAAAAACTTTATAATAATATACATGTAAAACAAGATGGTTTGCTGCACTTTAATACGCATTGTGATATTAAGTGCATTTAATACCTACTTATCATAATATTAAGTGCATATAAATCAGAAATCAGTACAAATCCTTATGCAATAATTTAGTAAATTTGCATCACCTGTACTGAACCGCACTCGGTAAACTTAGTAATTATATAATTGAAGAAGAAGATAACAATAATAATCTAAACGAAAATATGAAAGAGAACAAGATACAGAAAAACAGAATAAGATAATGGTCGCAACTGGGACTCGAACCCAGAACTTCTCGTCGAACCGGGATTTGCGCGTTTACCCATTCCGCCATTGTCTCCAATTGTCAAACCATCATAATATTAGTATTATCTCATATTTCAAATATTAGAATTAACTATCTATAGAATTAATTAATTATCTTCTACATTTTTTTTCTCCATATTATAGGCAACTACCCTTTTTATTGGAAACAATCATTCTAAGAATTGGTTTGTTACCTAGATAGCGTTTCGGATAAATATATCCGATATATGGAACTTATTGACTTTTTATAAAAGTCTAAATAAATATTATTTTTTTGTTATTATAAAAACTCTCTATTTATAACTTTTGAAGGTTACTCCCATCAATTTAATATATCATTGAAAAATAAAGATAACACTAATCATCTAAATTAAAATAAGAAAGAGAACAAGACACACATGAGATTGACTAATATGACGGTTTGACAGTAGGTGGTAATGGCGGAATTGGTAAACGCGCACGTCCCGATTAAACAAGAGGTTCTGGGTTCGAGTCCAGTTTTTTTTTAATTTTTTTTTTTTTTTTATGAATACCGCCCAAGAATCCCGACTGCTCCCGTCTGGAGTCAGTGAGACTATGGCATTCCC
This sequence comes from Glyphotaelius pellucidus, assembly GCA_936435175.1. NCBI lineage: Eukaryota > Metazoa > Arthropoda > Insecta > Trichoptera > Limnephilidae > Glyphotaelius > Glyphotaelius pellucidus. The sequence continues at coordinate 10,909,426 of OW386556.1, forward strand.
AATTAGGGTATGTTGTAAGACTGAAGATAGCGGGGAGGGGAAGAAGATGGGGAAGAGGAAGGCGGGAAAGTACCTAGCTATTCCGATCTGGACACCAAACGCTAAAGCCGTGTATGGTGTCATCTTATTCTGTTTTTCTGTGTCTTGTTCTCTTTCATATTTTCGTTTAGATTATTATTGTTATCTTCTTCTCCAATGATATATTGATGGGAATATCCTTCAAAAGATACAAAAAGAGAATTTTACTTATAAAAAAATATGTAATAATAAATTACGTTGTAACCCATCGGGTCACATAGTGACGTTTTTGCCACGAAACATCTGGTTCCTTACCAATTTAACAAAGTGGCATTTCAACACCCTTTTCAAAAGTCATTAAAAGTTAAGAAAAAAAATTGTATAGAAATAGCCCATAACTCAACCTAACGTAACCTATTTTTCCATCGCTTTTAATGACTTTTCAAAGAAGGTGTCGAGTTATCCGGTCAAATTAAATTTTGAATGTTTAACCTCAAAACAAGAGGAAGGTCAATTTCCACATGAGATTTCGAAAAACCACCCCTTCCCCATTTTACACACTTAAAGTTCAAAATAAGCAGAAGATTACTGTCTACATTAGATTTCTAAAAACTAAGCGTAAAGCCTGGACAACGCCGGGGACTTCAGTTTGTTTTTAAATAAATCTCTAATCAGACATAATTTGTACTAACTATCCTACTGTACTGTATATGTGTCTAGCTTAAAGAAAATATTTTTTTTTAACAATCGAAGAACACGCATAATTAAAAAGATTGTATGTATATACAGAAATAATGACATCTCTTTATTTTAAAATAAAGCTAAATGAGTTGTACAATAGGTATGTAGTGCATGATATCTTTTTAATAATTACAATAACGTTTTATTTAACTACCAGAAATTTTCATCGAATAAGCGATTAATATTTAATTTAATTTGATAAACAGCCACACGATTGGCCGATTACACTAAATGATCATTGGAGACTAGCTGAAGTCCCCTGCGCTACCGGGGCTTTTTGAAATTTCACATATACAGTGACCTTTCTCTTGCTTTGAAGGTCAAGTATAAGACAATATTTTATCTATCTACAAATAAAACTGTAGATTTGTATCAAAATCAGTTTCACGCCGCCCTGCCACTTAAATTGTCAGATACAATAATAATAATCTTGATTGATCTATCAGATGGCGTTAAAAATTTATCAGAGTTCAATATTTTTTTAACTTTGTGAAAAGGTACCACAAATCTGTTAATATTGTCTACAATATTTCTCGCTGGCATCCCCAGCGCCTAGCTCTCTAGCGCCGTCAAATACCTACTTGCCCTGGCCGGCTGCTAATCATTGTCATTCCTTCTGATAAATTATTGTCATGGACATTTATATATTTATATTAGAAAAGAAATAAAGTTAATCAATTTCGAAACGTGAGTGTTCTTATTAAATGATACGCGACCTTTATAGAGGTAAACGGTAAGCGAAATAATATTTTCTATAAATGGTGACCCCGAAATGATTTTTAATTTATTTTTATTTTTACCTTTAAAGCCAACTTATCATTAAAATAATAATGAAAAAGTAATTAAACGCATTTGAAAATAAGATGTAAACAATAGTCTATTTCTATCTACGTTTAAGCTTAAAATTAATTTTTTCTCTGAATATATTTATGGGGGAATGAAATCAATTATTTATTTCCTTATAAGTAGTAGGTTTGAATATACTGAGGATTATGTTATTACGAAAGAAAAAATCATGTGTTTTTATCAATAGCGGGAATTTGAAATGCTGGAAAGGACGATAAATCCAAAAATGAGTTAAATATATAATTTTTCTACGTTTTTTTTTCTCTTTCGATCTGCGTCGTTGAAATATTTTTAGGGAAAATAAGTGCATCTTTTACAACGTGCATTTTAAGATTTTTTCGTAAGCATTTGTTGTAATTCTGACCGTTAGATCCGCCCATGAATGATGACTCGACAATTGATCCGGCGACAAATGGTCCGCCGACAGTTGGCCCGCCGAAAATTGTTCCCCCGTACAATTGACCCGCCAGACATTTGATCCCTCTGCCAATTTATCCCCCAAAAGATTATTTCTTCAAGTAAGTATGCAAAGTAGATATACGGCCGTACAACCAAAGTCGATAGGAAACCAGCCTGAACCAGCTGAACAAATTAATCTGAAGAATGAATCCATGAGCCCAGGAATACAAGTAAATTGCGGATATTACCGTTAATTTTTTACCGAGTCCAAAAATGTAATTATTGTAAAATAAAATACCTAGTGTGGCCATGCTCCTGGCACATTTCAAGCAATAAATCAAAAACCCCATCGAGAGTTGAAGGCCGAATAACAAGAAAGTTCTAATATCACAAAATATAATATAAATATTGTAAATCAACGAGAACGATTTTTTTTCTTTTTTTGTATGAACTCCAAAATCCAAAACATGTAAAGCTGAAAACTTCATTTTGGGCCGCAAAAAATCTTCAAATGGGCCGCGGGTTGGGCTTGCCTGGTTTAGAAAGTCAAGTTCAAAAACATTAATATTCATTTTATCTTGTTGTGTATATAACAGCTGTTCAATAGTAATAGTAATCAATAAATAATACTCTTACAGATTTGTGAATATTTCCCACAATCAATGAATTGTGACATCATTTTCCATGTAAACAGAAAAATGTCGAGAAAATTTGCATCGTAAATAAAGAAAAAAATCTAAACCCCAGAGGGTTACATACAAAGGCACAAATTTTCTGAAACAGTATTCTTGTGTTCTCTCCTATCGGTATACAATCTTCACCCCGCATTTATAATCAGTTGGGTTTGACTGGCGTGAAGGGCGTGATTTGTTAATAGTTCACTAGCGTTCGTTGGCGGCTTACCACACCAATTCGCACCGTGCTTCATTCTGAACGACGCTTTTTTTAAATCCAAGGTTTTTTTTTAAACTTCATGTTTTTTTAAACTTGTAAAGTTGCGTGATAAAGACACAGAAAATTTAATTTTCTGGCTATAAATTCTTTAAATATAAGTTCAGGAGGATACAAAAATGTTTTTAAACAATATTATTTTAAATATTGGTTTTTGAGCAACGTACAGAGGTTGTATGTGAGTTTTTTAAGCGCTACTCCATCATATTATGCCGTATTGGATTATTGAATATTTGTAAATTCTCATTTAGGTTGAGCCCAAATCCACTCAATCAAATCAGCTGATTATTTAAAAGTGCTGCGTAATACGAAATTGCTTAATACATATCTGATAAGCCAGCATTTAAAATAAACATAAAACACTATCAATTCTTTTTGATCATAAGCTACTCAAAATCTAAAATCAACGTGAGGTTGTTGACAGTAATCAAAGTATTAGTTTATGTAGTGGTTCCTTAATAGGTAGGCAAAGTTTTTATCCACATCATTATCAAACCATATTTTTAAAGTTCAAAGATCTGATCGACGCATAATAATTTCTGCTTACGCAATATTAAAATTTGTAGAACTAGCCCAAACCATTAAAAAAAAAATTTTTCGCAACCTTTAGACATAGATCTCCCTGAACCCGTCTTATCACAGGAGACCCAAATTTTCCCAAAACATCATATGCCGTTATAATAACAGGATACCCAAATTGTCCCAGAGCGACCGTGCATTATTAAAAGTTAGATATCTCTCTTCCTGTCATGCAAACATTTACGATTTCTTTTACGTTAGAAAGCGAAAAAAAAAGCTTCTCATTGCCTTAAAATATACGAGCTATGTTGTTCAGATATTTTACAAACCCGATCATTAGCGACGGATTTATTTCGCGCCAATTTGTGACTAAACACATATTTAATTTTAAAATATTGTATATAGGTTTTTAAAAGTGAAGTTACAGTTTTATTACAAATTTTCTTAAAAATAGGAATTTGTATTTAAAATTTAAAGTTTATCATATTTTAAGTACTTTAAGTCGAATATTCGCAGATATATATTTTTTAACCTAACTTGCATTTCCAAAATCAAAGTTTTAATATTTAGAAACAAAAATTTTGATTTCTAATAAACACGTCGAAACTATTATTTCATGTAAATTTAAAAAAAAAAAATGATTTTGCAAAAGGGTTAAAAAACAACCAATAAAAAGGAACATTTAAAATGCATGGGAATAACCGAAAATTTTGCGCGCAAACCTTGACAGGCAAAAGTTTACAGATATTATTTTCTTATTATTCGAAGGGTTAAGGAATGTGTGTCCAGTTTTTCCTTAATTTTTTCTTTTATTTAAATAAATTTTTATTATAACAACTTTATGTTAATAACTTTTGAAGGTTATTCCCATCAATGTAATATATCATTGATGAAGAAGATAACACTAATAATCTAAATTAATCTAAACGTGAAATTGTGAAATAGGACATATTTATCCGAGACACCATCTAGGTTACAAACCAGTTCTCAGAACACTTGTTTCCTATGAAAAAATGTTGCTAATAATATGTAAAAACAATTGATCGAAGATAATATTGTTAATTCTAAAATTTTAAATATGAGATTGACAAATATGACGGTAAAATTAGAGGTGGCAGTGGCCGAATTGGTAAGACGTTTGTCTCGGTAAGACGAGAGGTACTTGGTTCGTATCCCGAACTCAGTTGCGACCATTACCTTTTAATTTTTCTGTACGAATAATTTTTTTATGGGACACCCATATCAGAGACATTTGTTCAGTTTTCAGTATTCTTCCAATCAAAATCTTTCCTAAATATGTAATCGCAAGAACCATCCTACAAATCACTCAACAATCAACACACACTACTATCAAGCCACTTTACAATCAAGACATCCACATTCAAAATACTCGAAATAGCAATGAAATCCATGTTCTTTAAATACACACCACAAAATATGGGATAAAATCGCTGAACTGTATTGCCTACACACCACACACTGTATAATTCGCCTCCAGATATGTACAAGGGATCCAGCAAAACAAAAAATTCAGAGTAACGCTTTAAAAGAATATTTATTAAGTATGTTTAAGGATGAAACTGTGTAATTTTCTTGTCATGTTCTGTTCTTTGTTATTTCCTTGTCTCTCCTTTTCTTTTCCATTTATTTGTAAACATCCATATTTGTATAACCTTGTTTTTTTCTTTATTTGTTTTCTATGTTTGTTTATTCTGTTATTGTTGTTAACCTGTCTTTTATTTTACATCTCTACTGTACGTGAAAATTATATTTTTAATATCAAAATACCTATGTAAAATCGTAACTATTTCCTCCCACTTATGAATTCCTCCCATCCTAAAATGAGTTCTGTAACACATCGGGATCGCCCTAGCAAGAAATGATACCTACGAAATAAAAATAATAATAAAAATAATACAAACGAAAAAAAAATTGTTACGAAGCAATATCGGTGACACTTCAAACTTCAAAACAACGTCTTATCTAAATAGGAACTTACTACTTTATTCAGGGTTCTCATTAAACGGATAGATTGAGAATTAGTTGGACAAATAAAAATAGATAATACTTCAATGTCAAGAGGTAACAAGGTACAGTTTCAGAAGATTTTTTAAAGTCACAGGAAAATCAAACGTTGACAAGACTGTATCAAATGATGACTATTTGGATGTGATTGAAAAGGGTTTTAAGTTTTACTGCACATGCAAATAAAACGCTATAAAATATGTGTTTCTGCAGATAACGGCGTCATTCAGGGTTCCCCAGCGGCCGAAAGCCAGTTCCCTCAACATGTATATCTCTACCTCCCCTACAATAATGCAGGATTTCAATATTGCGCATGTTCTCTCATCAGCGGCCGTTGGGTCAGTACTGCTGGACATTACCTCGAGGGGTAAGTTAATCCACTTCGTAAGAAAGTTTTATATTCTTTTGTTAGTAGCGAATTCTTCCATCTTCTGTGATGAAAATATTTATGTTCTCAATTTCTTGAGATCGTAACAAATTCTCTCATATTGCGTTGCAACTTTAGACCTTCTCTGATATTAAAAAAACGGGTCAGAAGTTGAAAATAATCTTCCGTTTTTTCAAATACCATATTTCCAATGCTACCACCCACAATATCTTTGAGAAATAGATTTACACTTTGAATGATGTTACATATTTCGACATAGCCACATTTCTAAAACCCCCAGAAGATTAGAAGATATTTTGATAATACACTGCATCAATCGTCTTATTTAGTTTTAATTATTTGATGTAAATTTTTGCAGAGCCGTCTCAGCCATGGTCTTACTGGGAAGCACCAACAATTCAGAGTTAAATCCACTAATCTGAGCATTCACCCCGATTTCGATTTCAACACGCGCAATAATGAAGTGGTCCTCGAAGGACCTCCGGAAGATGTTCCAATAGGGGGTAAGACGTACAATAACATTAATTTCATAATTTAGTCAATTCGTTCGAGTGGTGGGGGTGTTAGAGGGGGACATCTAGGTGATGCTAGGCTGAGGGCCTCAGGAGTCGCCCTGTGGACCTCACTAATTCCGTAGGGAATGAATGGAGCTGCCATTCATTCATATGCACCGTACCGCATTCACACATCGCTACGACTTTTATCGGCTAAGGGCTACAACTTTGCGTCTTTGAGCACACCGGCTATGATGTGAGGAAGCTTCAGGAAATAAGTAAATACCTCTCTCCTTTTGAACCCCAAGAATGACGATTAAATACATTCAGTACTCCAAGCCCAAATACATTGGCCACCAAAAAGAATTTACGTTTCTTGGAAATAAAGTGTCAAAAAGGTTTGTTTTTACAAATTGTGTTTTATTACCTAAGGGTTTTGAAAGGTTTGTGGTAAGGCTGGTTTTGTATACACGGATCATTATTATGACTAGCCAATGTAAATGAATGAGCTGTATGTATAAGGTACAAGCGTTTTTGGCCGATTTCGTTATTCATCTACAGCATGGGTCGGCAACCTGCGGCCCGCGAGGTGTCTTGGTGGGGCCCGTGAGATTCTCGCCGCAACGCACGTGACGGACGATATCATACACAACGGAGTGAAAGGGAGCGAGAAAGGGAGCGAGAAAGGGAGCGAGAAAGGGAGCGAGAAAGGGAGAGAGAAAGGGAGCGAGAAAGGGAGCTAAGGGATAGCAAAGGGGGAGCAATTAGCAAATCAACGTGATAGGTTTGCAAAGTGATGCCACACTTAAAATGGTTTTTAAAGGAAAAACTTGTTGGTTTATTATGAGGGTTTGCCTTCTGAAGACTACAAGGAGTTAAAATGGTTTGCTGAGCAAACAATTACTATGTTTGGTAGTACATAAATTCGTGAGCAAGCTTCTTCAATTCTGAATTATCTAGAAAACAAACTGTGTTCTCGGTTATCGGATTCACATTTAGAGGCAATACTCCGCATCCTCCGCGACTCTACTTCAAAAATGCAAGCTTATTTAAGAAAACTCGGAAGTCAAATACAACCACAAACAACTCATTGATTTTATTAACTACAATAAATTTATTTTTAAAACTAAAATATTTGTACACAAATAAAGTAGGTTTTTTTTTACAACAGCTCCACACAGGGGGTCCCGAGGAAAAAAATTTCCACAGGGTCTATGTCATCTTAGGGGATGCCGTGTGGAGGGTAATTTTAAGGAAGGAAATGATAGGAAGTTTTGGGAAGGAAAAAGTGGGTAGGAATCTGGGTGTCAGTGTCCAGGAGTGATGCACATAAATCAATCCTTCCAACTGCAGTGCAAAGCGATGAGTCGAGAGAATCCGGCTGGAAAGGTCAAAAAGCCATCTTAAACCTCTTAAAGCCATCTTAAAGCCATCTTAAACCTCTCTCTATCCGGCCTGCCACGTGGTGGGTGGGCAGATGCATCCGCCGTCAAGATCTGGACATACTTCACCCCATGAACCCGGGCACCCCTGCTAAGTCACCAAATATCACCTATTCTGTAATGACAGTGCAGCCAAGTGCGGCCCGCACTAATCCCTACATAAAATATTTGGCCCTTTTACAACAAAAGGTTGCCGACCCATGATCTACAGTGTGAATATTTGTTACTTTTGTAGGCTAATATAATATTAATTACTTTTGTAGGCTTTATACAGACGGAGCTACACACAAAATTTGAACACTAGTTTCAAGTAGGGTTTGAAAATACCGCACTTTTTTCAGATTCCGCAGAATTTTTATTAAGGGGCATTGACTTCAAATAATGACCAAATTTTCATTAAAAAAAATTACCACTTAGTTACACAATTCCGCATCGATTCAGCAATTAATTTAGCAGTCATCAGAATAAATTTTGCATTTTTTTTAATCCCGCACCTGAAAAACCCGCAAATCCAAGGAATTCAAAATTGCTGGAATCCCGCGGTGTTGCGGAATGCGAGATTGCGGGATTTTAAGTGAATTTTAAGCATTTCAATTTTTTTTATGAAGTGACGCTCCTAAATATATTTGATTTATTATTTGTAACCTCTGACTTTTTATTTGCAAACAGTTATACTTCCTTCAAAGCAAACAACTAAATAGTGATATTGCTGAATACTAAATTTTATAAAACAAATAAATATAACCCCACCACTAGGAACAAACGTGTAAGCAAGATATAATTAAACCACATCGTTGCCAAAAAAAAAAAAAACTGGTGTATCACAGGGCTCCTATTTCGGTCCTACCTTGGTCTTGCAAGAAGCTTAATTTCAGAAAAAAATACTTAAAACTTGACTTTTTTGTTCTCCTTTAGATTGGGAATACGTAATCAAATCGGAAGATTAAAAATTATATGTTCTTAATCAAATGCAAAGCAGGCTTCAGATAAGGCAAGTTGATATTTATATATAAAGCATAAAACATTTCGAACTTTAGTTCCTTCTCAAAAATAACATGAGATTCCTAGCAGTTTTCGTTACATTAATCTGTGTGGTAACTCTTTCGCAGGTATCTAATCCTTTGTTTTATCTTTATCCCTGCCGATCCGATATATTTAAGTAAAGCCATGATCATATTATCTCAAATCTTACATTCCATATCTTAATACTCAAGATAGCATTAATTTGTACGGATTTACGGACAAGTCCGTTTTTCCAGCTAACTTAAAAAAAAAACAATTTTTCTGGTGTTGGAGGAGAGATTACAATTATTAATAACGTATTGACCTTATGTAAAATATTTTTTCTTTGCCAATTGTGACGTTAGTTTATTAGATTTTAAAAATATACGTTTTAGGTTATGTTGTACGTAATTTGTTGTGAAGACTTTCTCAGTTTATCTTTTATTTATAGGGTTACGCAAAGTTCGGGAGAATCCCAGAGGACCAAATATTCAGTAAGTATAAAAAGGCAAGTCAAATTAATTACAAACATTGAAAAGTGTACAATTTGCACCACGATTTTTAAAATTATTTTATAATGTAAGTAAATGGTCTATATATTGTTTTAAAGTTTATTTTGTAGAACTCCATTGTAATTTTAATTTCTTTCATAATATTATTATTTAATCTACAAATACAGTTTATTATAAACTGTTATGTAATTATTATTACGCGTGACAGCTGTTTCGCCCCCTGAAGGCATTATCAAACTGTTGTTATACTTACATTGAATTTATATCATTTGTAGATAAGTACTTATGATGGAAAAAATTATTGCTTTTATTTTTATTACTTACGCCCTTATTAATTTTCCAAGTAAATTACTGTTAGCCTTTTAAAGTTTCCCCAATTACTGCATTGTTTAAATTTGACTGAAGGTCGTTATATGCGTAATTATACCATAAAACAAAACAATGATTACTCATGGGTATGCTTTATACCACAATTAAGTATTAGAAAGCTTAAACATATCTAAGAGAGGCGAGAGAATTATATTTGTTTGTTCATTTATCAAAAAAGCTTTCAGATTATTAGAATTTTTGTAATTTCCAACTGCTCTAACAGATTGAGTTTACGCCCTTTATGTGTAACGAAGTTGATTTATTATTATTACAAGTGAGTGATTTTTATTTAGGAGGTATTTGGAAAATTGTGACTTTATTTTATTATTATTTTTAAACGATCGCATGTGTTCTTTCAATCTAATATTAAGAGACCGGCCAGTTTGTCCAACATAAAGAGCGTTGCATTTGTCACATTGGAGTATAAATGCCGCTATCCTGTAGTGTGAGTCATTTACTTTTTGAGTTCTTAAAAGATGATTCTTAATTATTAAGCCACAATTTTTGAGAACCATAGCTATTTTATTAGATGTCGATTCGACAAATTCCAAACACACAAATTTATTATTAGTTTTATTATTAGTCGCTGGATAAATTAAGTTAAGGTTATTTTTGTGTTTTTTTGTGACCAATTATTTTATCAATATCTTTACTCTTGAGGCCGTTATTTTTAGCAACAGTTAAAATCGTATTTTTTCCTTCTCGTAAGCTTTATTGTCGAGCGGGATGTTAGCCTTTGTATCATTGAGTAAGAACAGATAATTTATATAACCGTAAAGCACATTTACGGTTTATACAGTTAGCTAATGTAACAAAAAGATTTAATTTTCTGTTGGCGCCTTTCCAACAGATCAGAATATTATCAATATAACGAACAAAGTAAATTATGTATTGCTTAAGACTGAATTTAAAATTTGTTTTTCCGTATAGTACATGTCAAATATTTCAGCAAGAGGTGGACCAAGCGGCGATCCCATAGGCAAGCCGTTTTGTTGATAGAATTCTTCGTTAAATGTAAAGTAGTTGGTTTCCACGCAAATTTTAAATCCAATAAGCCTTTTTTATAACTGGGTTTATGTGAGATTTATCTAGTATAGGTATACTGAATGATTTATCTAGTATAGGTACACTGATGACTGTATGATTTTAAGGCATTCTTGGATAGGGACATTGCTAAAATGCTTACTACGTCTAAAGATAAAAATTGGCAGTGATCAGGCATCTATTGGCAGGGATCTAAGTTTTGTGTTTTATTTATAAGTTCTAGAGAATTTTTAACGCTATGTTTTGGAGAGAATTGAGTATACTGTTGGAAGAAAAAATTGTGTTTTTTTGGCGAATATTGTCGTTGAAAGAAACGACCGGTAGGGTGGGAATATTTTTTTAATTAATTTTAGGTTGCCCTTATAGTGCAGGAGCCCTTGAATTAATTACCATTGCACTTCTTCTAGCGTATTTATTTATGAAAATTGATTTACTATTTATTAGGTTGCGTACGTTTATTTAAATTTTGTCCATTGGGTCCTTTTTAAAGATTTCAATATTTTCTGGATTTAGGAAGGCTTCCACTTTATTTATGTAATCATCTTTGTTTAATATAACAACCGAATTTCCCTTTTCCCCCTTAGTAATTGTGAGGTCGCAATTTTTAATTTTTGTTTCAATATCACTTAAAATTTTCGTTCCTTACATAAAACTACTTTACACAACACCGTTTTGTATTAAAATCACCTCAAGGGCGCTTAAACTTGTTGTGAATGGTCTTATAATAAATACACATTCTGTACAACAAAACTCTGTGTCTTTATTTTGACTAATAACTGTCACATCAGGAACGAGTGCACACGATGGCCGGGAGGCCAACGTTCGTTTATTTTTATCTCATAATCTTAAAACCTCAGTTCCCCGTAACTTATACTACCGACATCTATCAGATGAGTCAATAACTTCTAAGATCAATTTATTGTTATCAAGTTTAATTTGTAGAACTCCATTTTAATTTTTTTTCCGTTTATATATTTAATAATATTATTATTCAATTTATAAAAACAGTTTATTTATAAACAAGTTCTGCTAGGTAATTATTATTACACGTGACAGCTGTTTCGCCTTCTGAAGACATTATCAAACTGTGGTCATGCCACATACAGACGAGGTATTTATGTTATTTCTAGATAGGATTTTGATGACTAATTTTTAATTATGAGTAAACTGACTAAAATTATTAATGGTTATTACCCTATTAAAAGTTTCCCAATTACTTATATTGTTTAAATTCAACTGAAGGTCCTAATATCAATCATTTCCAAATGATGACTCATGGTTATATTTTCTGCGTAATTAAGTTTAAGGTCGTTAATACTCTGAACATTATTCCCAAACGATGACTCGTGGTTTTATTTTCTAGTAAAATTATTATTTTTATTATTATTTTTTTTTTAAACTGGTTTGAACATATCTAACAACGGTGACTGAATTGTATAGGTCCGTTCATTTATTAAAATAGCTTTAGGATTATTAAGTGTTTGTTAATTTCTAGTTGTTCTAAAAGATTTAGTTTATGTCTTTTATTTTGTATATGTAAAGGAGTTGGCTTATTATCGAAATATATTGTTGAAATCGACCAATAAAAATAAATACAGTAATAAAGAAACGAAAATTTTAAATGATATTAAAACTAAAATTAAAGATTGTAACCTCACAATAACTCCACTTTATGCATATTCATTCAAACAAGAAAACAAAAGTGAAATTCAGATAGATGTATTTTAAAATACCATTTCGTTTTTGGATTCAAGACTTTTTTAAGAAGACACCTCCAATCCTCGCGGTCCTTTGCTGCATGGAGAGCTGCGAGCATTCCGGACGCCTGTAGCGTTAGACACAATCCACAATTGAAATTAACAATAATAATATTTGTGCAGATGCCCGCGTCATCGATGGTATCCCAGCTGAAGAAAATCAGTTTCCTCACCAGGCGTACCTCATAGTCTTCCTCTGGAGTGGAGGAATTCATGCTTGCGGTGGCTCCCTCATCAGCAACCGTTGGGTCATCACTTCTGCACGCTGTGTCAATGGGTGAGCTAATATATTTTAACCGCTCAGGCTTCGGTCTATTTTGTCGGACGGTCAAAATATTTCCGCTTTACAATAAAATCTAAAAAAATGGAATATTTCCGAACACATCCGAAAACTAACTGTTTTTGAAAGGTGATAAAATAGGCCTCAACATTTTATAATTCGAAATAAACATACAATTTTTTAAATTTTAAATTATGAATGCAAACTTAAAAAAGTTTTCAAAATAGATTACCTTACGTTTTTCTAATTAAAATTACCGTTAACCAAAAAAATCACGCACAAATATTTTGTTAGGAAATGTATTATAAACGTTGTTGTCAACTCACTTTTTTTGTCGTTTTATCACCTTACTTTAATAATTCTATTCCATAAGTAATAAGCCCCCATTCCCACCTCCAATCTTGCATTCCATACATTCATTCCAGGTACATTCAGTTTTCAAACAGCTCGCTTGCCACTTAAATTTCATAATGCCAGAGCTCACCAGTAGCAAAAAAAGAATTATCCAATTTGGTGCAGTCGTTCGGAAGTTATGCGCGTACAAACATTTAGGATATTCGTTTTTATTTATAGATAGATAGATATTAACTTCGACGCCTGAAATAAATTTTCCCGCAAATATATCAACATTGTTTCCACGGCAACGATTAGTTTTCTGATGTTAGCCATAACTGGCTTTTGTTAGCGACAAAAACGTATAATATATATAATAAATAAATATTTATAATTTCATAATGCCAGAACTTACAATTACACTTACAATTATCAGCCTATATTACTCGTTTATAATGTAGCTTTCTATAGGTGAAAGAATTTTTTAAATCGGTGTTTTGGATTAGGCGTGAAAGCGCAACAATCAAACACACGCACTTTCGCATTTATATCTATAATAAAAGTCCGGTCTCCGAAACTAGTATTGGGATTGCGCACAGCCATAGGTAGATTCTCAGATCTACCGAAGGCTGTTGAAGATGCTTTTCGAAGGGTTACCTGCCTAATATTAACATCGTTTGCAATACACAGTTCCGTCCATCCAGAAAAATTACCCTTTGATTGGATTTTTTCTTAGTATGTTCGAAACCATTCAGTCTTTTATGGCAACAATGCATTTAACAGTGATATAATTTAATTTGTCTTTCTCATTTGGTGCTAGATATATTTATTAATGCATCGATTAAAGGCATACTTCCGAGGTTAAATTTTTGGCGGTTAATTTTTGCAGGGCCTACACAGTTATAGTCTACATGGGAGGTACAGAACTTGGAGAGATACCAGTCGAATTGACCACCCACGAAACGTTCGTCCATCCAAATTTCGACGCCGGTACCCTTAGCAACGATATCGGCCTCGTTGAACTTCCCGAGGATGCCCCACTTGGAGGTAAGCCAAAACAATTTATATTAAATTAGTTGACAATTGAAAAACCTGTGAAGAACAAATCATAGTAAATTACTATAACAGTACTAAAAAGCTGGCTATATTTGAAATCTCTCTACTTCCATTATTCAAAATGTTGATGAAGCCATGGAGCTTGGGTTCAAAACCGGTGCTTTGGACCACCCGATCACAAATCGGATTGTAAAGAGCGGTGAAAAGATTAATGGATGAACAATTAAGAACACTAGAAGACAAGATATCTATTATATATTCTATCACACCTATTCCTCAAGTCCTTCTGTGTGGAGCTAATGTAAAAAAAATGATTATAATAATAATTGAATTCATTTTCAGGAAAGCAAAAGTATTCATATCATCTACACGTCTAACCTCTTTTTATTTCGTTTCAGATAACGTAAGGCCAATTGCCTTCGCCAGAGATCCTTTTGAGACCTACGAAGGCCAAAACGCAATCGCAAGTGGCTATGGGTACACCGATAATGGTAAGTTTTTGCTTGGGATGATATTGAAATTTAGCTGGCGAAAGTTGTAATGGTCCCTCCCGGAGTTTTATATATTATCGTAGTCATCACCACGACTTGTTCATAAGATACCACACTGCAGAACAGATGTATTGGCACAGTATAGCATGGCAGGAGGAATGTTGCCATTGAATGAAATTTATATCACAGTACATGAACTAAATTACTTACTTTTTTAAAACTATTTTTGTTTACCTGTCTTCCCAAATGTTAAGAACGTTAAAATAAGAAATCTTGTAGGTAACCTATACAGATAATTGATCTGTCGTATAATACTTTTAATAAATAAATAAAATGACAACCCAGTAGGTTATATTACGCACTTAAAAGCCCAGTAGATTAAAGTACGCAATTAAGAGCCCAGTGGGTTGTAGTACGCAATTGAAAGCCCAGTAGGTTATAGTACGCAATTAAAAGCCCAGTAGATTATAGTACGCAATTAAAAGCCAGGTAGGTTATAGTATGCAATTAAAAGACCAGTAGATTATAGTACGCAATTGAAATCCCAGTAGGTTATAGTACGCAATTAAAATCCCAGTAGGTTATAGTATGCAATTAAAAGCCCAGTAGATTATAGTATGCAATTGAAAGCCCATTGGGTTATAGTACGCAATTAAAAACCTAGTAGGTTAGAGTATGCAATTAAAAGCCCAGTAGATTATAGTACGCAATTAAAAGACCAGTAGATTATAGTACGCAATTGAAATCCCAGTAGGTTATAGTACGCAATTAAAATCCCAGTAGGTTATAGTATGCAATTAAAAGCCCAGTAGATTATAGTATGCAATTGAAAGCCCATTGGGTACGCAATTAAAAACCTAGTAGGTTAGAGTATGCAATTAAAAGCCCAGTAGATTATAGTACGCAATTAAAAGACCAGTAGATTATAGTACGCAATTGAAATCCCAGTAGGTTATAGTACGCAATTAAAATCCCAGTAGGTTATAGTATGCAATTAAAAGCCCAGTAGATTATAGTACGCAATTAAAATCCCAGTAGGTTATAGTATGCAATTAAAAGCCCAGTAGATTATAGTATGCAATCTCCCACGAATTGCTCCTTAAAAAATTATTATCTTTAGGCATTAATAATACAGCAATTGATTGGTTCAGATCTTATCTTAGTGATAGAACACAGCAAGTTGAGATAAATAAAATGTTAAGCAATGGTCAATCAATCTCCTTTGGGGTCCCGCAAGGTAGTGTGCTTGGGCCAATATTGTTTTTAATTTATATAAATGATTTATGCCGTTTGAATATTCCTGGTAACATTGTTAGTTTTGCAGATGAAACTACCTTAATATTTGAGGGTAAAACTTGGGATGAAACTTTTGACAAATGTAATACAGGTTTAAGAGTGGTAAATAATTGGTTAAATGATAATATTTTAACTTTGAACAAACAAAAAACAAAATATATCACTTTTAGCATTTCATGCAAAAGTCAGCCTCCTGCCACTCATAATTTGATCATACACAGTTGCTCGCAAACCTGTAACTGCAATCCTTTAGAAAATGTAGTTAACATTAAATACCTTGGTGTAATAATAGATAAATTTTTGAGATGGAACGATCATATCAATATGTTGGTAAATACCACAAGGAGACTTACCTATATCTTCAAAGAACTCAGACATATACTAGACAAAGAAAAATTGAAAACGGTTTATTTTGCAATAATCCAGTCTATGCTTTCTTATAATATAGTGTGCTGGGGATCCTGCCAAAAGACCTACTTAGAACCACTTAATATTGCCCAAAAATTGATTCTTAAAGTTATGTTCAAGAAAAAATTTAGATATCCAACTCATTTACTTTACAAGGAATGCAATGTCATGAATGTAAAACAGTTATATATTACACAAACGCTTTGTAGATTTTTTAATAATATTAATATGGCAGAAAGAACACAGCAAATTCGTACTACTAGAATTGGCTCTGGTCTGAACTTTGTTGCAATTCAAACTAAAACTTCTTTTGGCCAAAGAAATTATTTTTATCAGGCTCCGCTCATTTTTAACAGCCTTCCAGAAAATATCAAGTCATCTAATTCCTTGAGCACTTTTAAAAAGATTGTCAAATTATTTATGTTAGCCGAGGATTGCCAATTGATTTTTTCAACTTTGTCCTTTCTAAATTATTAGCTAAATGATTATGTTTATAGTAATAATAAGCCAAATTAGTATTAGCATTCTTCTGTGAAATTTAAAGCATATTATATTATATACATATATTTATTATTTACCACTTCATCGTTAAAACAAAAAAAAAAAACTTTTATTTTTTACTTTAAATCAGTCCTCAAAAAAATGGTCACCCTACAAAAGTCTACATGTTTACATGAATGTACTACCTAGCGCCAGCAGTTTAGATTTAATCTCAACCTGTAAGAAATGCAACAATATTGTTCTTTCAATATCTGTATAATTTTGTGTTATTTTGTTAATTGTAGAATTGTTAACCTCAACACAGGCTTGTCCTAGTGAGGTTGCAAATTGTTTTGTAAACATTTTTACCTGCAATGTAAAGATACAATAAATAAATAAAAAAAAATAAAAAAATTGAAAGCCCATTGGGTTATAGTACGCAATTAAAAGCCCGGTAGGTTATAGTACGCAATTGAAAGCCCAGTAGGTTATAGTACGCAATTAAAAGCCCAATAGGTTATAGTACGCAATTATAAGCACTGTAACCTATTGAAACAGCTATACTTGATGTATTGATTAGTTTGGTGACTTCGTTCGAAACATTTTTTACATTTAGCCCAACACAAGAGGCTCTGAGGAAAATAATTTTCCTTAGGGCCTATATCATCGTGTGGAGGGATTAGGGATGCTGTGTGATTGGTCTTTTTAAGGAAAGGAAGGGATGGAAGTTAGGAAGGTAGGAATCTGGGGGCCAACATGTCTACGAATGACGGACGTATGAATCCATCCCTTCCACAGCGTTGCAAGTGATGTATCGAGAGAGTCCTGCTGTAGAGGTCAAATGGTCTCCCTCAACCAGTTTCTCCCGATCCGGTAAGTGGGCAGACGCATCCACCGCAAAGACCTAGACATACCTCGCTCCATGAACCCGGGCAATTGCTTTGTCACCAAACGCAGTGAACCACAGTGATGTTAGTTATGCGATAAATGGCGGCTAAATTGATTTTTTATTATTTTTTCCTCCTAGGTGGCCCAGTATCTCCTAACTTGAACTTTATTGACGTCAATATCATCTCCAATCAAGAATGCACAGCATCTTTCGGTACCTTCATCACACCTTCCTCCATCTGTATAGTCGGTATTGAAAGCCCCTCCCAGGGAATGTGCAACGTAAGCATTTAATTTTGAAATTATTAATAAACATCATCAAAACAAAACTACGTGACCATCAGCCTTGGTTCAAAATCATGGAGTTACGGTAGCAGAATATATCTATTTACTCGTCGGGTAAACAGACAGAAAATTCTCAAGACGATTGTTGATTCTTGATACTTTAAAATCTATCTTGCCTTAATTAGTTGTAAATGTTTCGACAATCTTGGTAAAACCTTAACTTGAAACATGGTACCCATATGTTCATGTCACACACACAAATATATCTGTTTTTAATACTGACAGATCGTGGTGGAATTCCATTAAAATATTATATTAAAACAATTTCAAACTTTTTCAATTCATTTTATTTCTGATCGTAACCGTTTTCTGCTTATTAAGGCCATCTTCAGACTGGTACAATTATTCCTTAAGCTATTGTTTATATTCATAAAATTTGGGGAAGAGGGGTTAACAGAGGTGTTTTACAAGGTTTTTTTTTTCAAATTAGATTGATTTTCCCATAGTTGTTGCTTAATTGCCTGTGCAGTTATTAAAAAAATATAACAAAAAACCCTCGACTCTGTGCAGAAACGGGCGGTCCGATTGATAGACTCTCCTAACCTAACAAACGGATTGCAATCTTTAGAGCATAGGCGTCAGGTGGGAATGCTGTTCTACCGGTATTACAATGGAAGATGCTCCGAGGAACTAGCGTCATTGATCCCTTCTGTACCGGTGCATAGTCGGGAAACACGCCAAACACGCGCCCAACATTTGTACACGGTTGACATAAGTCACATGAGAACGGGTCGTTTCTACGACTCGTTCTTGAGTTCAACAGCTTGGCTGTGGAACGATTTGCCGGCCTCTGTGTTTCCTCCCTCCTACAACATGGGTCTCTTCAAGACCCATGTTCACTCCTTCCTCCCACAAAAACACCCTCCACACAGCATCTTCAAAGATGACATAGGCCCTGAGGGAAATTATTTTCCTCAGGGCCTCCTGTGTGGAGTTAATGTAAAAAAAAAAAAAACTGTGGTAATTATGCATAATAACCAAATAACTGGAATTTCTGTCGTAAGACACGACATAGCAACAAAAATGGGAAAAATGCATTCAATTTGAATAAAATCCTTCTAAACAACCCATGTTAATCCCCCAAACATTATGTATATAATCCTTACATTAATAGGGAAGGCTCAAGCCTTATCACTTTTCGTAGATCATGTGTTTTATACTTTGGCATTGAAAACCTAGAGCAAAAAGCAAACGATGACTAGAGGAGCACTTGCAAGACAAAACCAAAGCAAAGCATAGACAATAACAAATCTCCGGCAGAGTAAACGAGAAAGATCACACAATATCTTAAATCATTTCGTATGGTACATTGGTGATGTATACTGTTGAAATTATTGTTCTCTTCTAGGGTGATATCGGTGGCCCACTGGTCATAGGCAGCGGAGATGACATGACCCTCATTGGAGTCTCCAGCTTCGTAAGTAGCACCGGATGCTCCTCCGACTACCCATCAAGCTTCGTAAGGACCAGCCACTTCGTTTCCTGGATCAACGAAATCACTGGACTTTAAGGTTATATTAGTTTACCTCATTTTTTGATGATTTTACACCAATAAAACTTATGTTCTAATTAATGGTAGTTTTATTGCGTAATAAGCGAAAATTTTTAATTAACGGCTTATGTCCGGTCCGCAGTATTTGGCGGAGAAGGGAATTTAGCAATTCATCGCTGATGTGATTACCTCTCCCACCTCGTATGTTGAATGTACTTAATAATAAATGATATCAAGTTAATCTGATTGTAAACCTTGCTTTATCAAAAAATAATCTGCGAGATTACATAATATTATGTAATATATTATATACACATCGCTAATGTCAGTTAATCCGATAAAATATTGCAATATGGATGACATTATAAATAATTAAGATTTCTATTACTATTGATCCTTTTTATCGATTTAAATCTTACTTAAGATGTGCGCGTGTATACGAGTGTGAATTTACCGACGATTTTATTGCAGGTTTATCTTTGAAAATGAAATTAATGTTCGAACGAAGAAGTTAAAATCATTTTTTTTCCCTTCATGGCTTTTCACCCCAAAGGAGTGTTCTAGCCAGTGTCAAGTGAATGACTTTGTAAATAATGTTTGAAAGTGTAACTTTGGAATGTTTGGTGTGATTTCCAAGCTGTTACAATTACTATTGTTTGTTTTTGAAATGAGAATAAGCTTATTTCCTACCGGGATGTTATTTATACAGTTCTTACCTTTCCCTAACCTTTCTGAAAAAAAAAAATTGTAACAATGGCAAAGAAACATAGTGCAAATTCGAGTGCATTTTGTTTTTAAAACTGAAGAAAGATAGGAATTACCTTGGAAGCGAGTTGCTGGTGTTTTTCGTGTGAACGATCTCGTTTTCAATTAAAATCACGGAATTCGACCGTCACATTATATCGATTTTGCACTAATTTTTTTGTTGTTGTAGCGATAATTACCTCGAAGTATCGTGGTGGAATTATGTAACTATATTGTGGTTGTGTCGTGTGCTCCTTCGCAGAGATGGTAGTGGTAAATGATTGGGTATCCCTTTTCCTTGCATACCTTGTTTTTTCCTACACGATTATCATACAATTCCAGCAATCACCATTTCGTCTCGTTTCGTTTTTAGTATTTACGGTCCGTCACAAGAGCATCTGAAGCGGTAGCAGTTTTCGATTCAACAACTCTGATACGTTGATCGTTGATGTTAGTCCTACCACGGCAAACATTTTAATATTTCTTCTTCAAACACAGCAAACTTATTTTGTGGCACCACTTTAATTCAAAATTAATAGATTACGTAGTTTTAACCACGTTTATTGTTAAAAAAAACCGACATGTTTCGTAAGCAATGCTTAATTCATCAGGATTATTTTAAAACTAAGTTGTAATTGTTCAAAAATGTCGGTTAAAACTAAGTAATGTATTAATTTTTTTTTTTAATATTTCATTTAGTCAGCGAGGCCATACGGGAAAGACCGCGGGCAGAAAGGAAATGGGCTCGCGGGCTGAGGGATGAGTACTATTGACATTAAGCGAATCCATTGCGGAAGCCCATGAAAAGTTATGCACAAAGGAATATTCTCAAGATTTTGGTATTCGTAGACTTTATAAACTAATAAAAAGTTCAACGAACTGTCGCTAGCAAAAGTAGTGGAAATTACATAAAATAAAAATTGCATAAAAAAACCGTTTTATTTTTAACATGGTTTTACCATGCGCCTTAAGAAATTCATTTCAACAGCCATCAATCTATTTTCATCCTTCCTCTGCGAGTTTCACGCCTAATTGCCATACATTAGGCTTTTTTTACATGAGCTCCACACAGGAGGCCCTGGGATGCTGTGTGGAGGGTCTTTTTAGGAAAGGAAGTTCTGGGAAGGAAAATGCTATTAGGGGTGGGTAGGAATCTGGGGTCAGTGCGTCCAGGAGTGACAGAGACATGAATTCATCCCTCCCACTGCGTTGCAAGGTTACGTTCCGAGAGAGTACGGCTGGAGAAGTCAAAAGGGACTCCCCCAACCACTCTCTTCCGATCGGGCCTACCATGCAGCTAGTGGGCAGACGCATCCACCGCCAAGACCCGGACAAACCTCACCCCATGAACTCGGGCACCCCTGCTAAGTCACCAAACGTAGCGAACCACTTTGGGTGACCTATGGTAGAGGTGTTGGCTATCCAATGAATGGTTCCCGGGGCGGCGGTATACATACTCGCCTCCCAAATTGATGTCGGCAGCCTTTGAATTGTTTCTAATCTACCTAATCATATTTCTTATCCTTACTTCTTATCATATTTCTTAATCTTTCCTTGGCTCTTTGAGTGGTGGTATTTTTTGTCAAAACTTTCTTGGTGAGAGATCATGAAATTAAGAATTATTAACTCACCCAGATCTATTGTACATAAATACAAGGTATTGTACGCTTCTTCAAGCAATGGACTCCTGCGAGTCCAGATGTGTCCAAATTCTTGTTCTCTTTACGGAATAGTCAGAAAGTGCTGTGAAGTTTAAAGCATCCTGGTGCATAACTTCTATTGTTCAAAATAAATTAAAAAAATCACTCGCCAATAGTTGTGCAATCTTAACCATAATATTTAATATCCACGTATTTTTTATCTTGTGAACTGCACGATTATCACCAAATTGGTAGTCACAGTTATGAATACCTGAAACAAATGAAATAATGTTAACATAATTTCAAAAAATAAACCAGCATCGAAAGAGAACCAAAGATTAAAAAAATATATATAATAGAATTTGAATAACATTTAAGGGCCTTCACTCATAGAGAAACCAAAAACTGGTTGGCAACTCAATTCACGGCGCAACTCAACTTTACGATTTCTGTAATTGTATCAGCTGGTTTAACAATATATTTTTATAATTTAGAAATTTATCAAATTTAATAATTAAATATCAACCTCCTGAACAAAATCTATATTATCGGCAACTAGCACTAATTGCGTGGCCCTTGACAACTGGTCTTTGAGAAGTTGCCTTTGTGCGGACCGCCAATGAAATTCACATTTTGCTTTCCTATCGATAGCGATTGAGTTGCCAACATAGAGATTTAGAAGCGTTACTCCTTACAAAAATTTCACAAATTCGTGTTCAGGTTAGGCAAAAGAGGTGTACGGAGGGGTAGTTTGACAGTTTCCGTCTTTTACTGAATGAAAACATTTGACAAGAATGCGATGCAGGGGTTTACAGACTTTTCAAGTAGAGGGCCGTATACGACGACATCATTTATATTATTCATCATAGTTATTTTTTACAGTTGCAATGCGTATTTTTGTTAAACTTTCCAAATCACTGGTCACGCTTAATATAAATATTTTAAGTATTTTAATCATACTTTAAATATTTTTCTTAAGAAAAATCTAAGAACATCTTAACACGTTATCACCTATCAATTACGAGCATGACATCGCGCCAATCTCGACCGCGAGTTCTGGAACGAGTTGAACTTAGCTCTGAAGCCGTGTATTGAATCATTGTGACTTACAATATACTCCACACCGGGCGCGGGCCGCTATATAAGTATCCCTTGCAACAATGCACAATGCACAATGCACAATGCACGTGTTCTTTACCTGAGGCCACTATGTAAGTATCCCTTGCAACAATGCACATGTTATTTGCCCGAGGGCGCCACGTAGTAAGGACTCGGATGTTTCAACAGTCTGTTCCATACATTATGATACCAGATGCGTTTCGCATAACGCGCTTTGGACACGATGGTTGTAGGTCAACTAAATTCGTGAAATAGAGACTTGGTGCCCCCTCCCCCCCCCCCCCCCCCCCCCCCAACTCCGTTGAACAAATTTTTCCACTCATATATAATCTAAATATAATATATCAATGGTTGCCAACTATTTTTTTTCGGTTGCCCCATGAGCCGATGGACTAATTTAGTTAAACACTGTCAGATACGAACTGCTAATACAAAACAAAAAATATGTATTTCTTTGATTGTTCGGCACTTACTCCTGCCAAGAATGTCCGGTCAATAGCGAAAATTTTAACTCCAGTAAATTGTATCGGTTTGTCCTTCAGTTGTCGGAGGCAAAATTTTATTTTACCCCGGAGCTCAACATCTTGCACAAATGTCAGCAATCTTGCTAGCTGTGTTCTGCTCTGTTTGGCCTAGGAAATCACATAAAAATATTATTTTTACAATGAATGCTGACAATACTACGCATAACTTATGCGATGGTGGGTCAGTCGCAAATGTCTTCTGCCAGCCGCTTTGAAGACGCCTTTAGTGCAACATGCGTGCCACATGGTTCAGGTCTCGGATAATAAGTAATTGAAATTTATTCGCAATAAAACATTTACATGACGACTTGCCTTTTTTTCTACCCAGATGAGCACCGGCTCGGCCTACCAGTTGTCCCATTTACAAATTAGAAAGAAGGAAGTGTGAAAGAGCCCTTTTGTATTTATAAAACAAGGAACAAAAAAAATAATACCACAACAAGCCAAATGACTTAACAATAAAAAAAAACAAATGTGTTTAAAATAGAGCCCGTAATAACCATTCATTACTAGGGACACGGAAAAGGTGTCGATACTTTATGGTAACGAGTACTTTTTTTTCGATACCGATACTTTTGTACTCGATATTTTATATACGATGGGGGGGGGGGGTTGATACGTAGTTAGCCCGGTCACAGCTGTAAATCAAGCCCCATGAAATGTACTCGATACTTGAAGTATCGATACTTTTTTTCCGATACTACTCATGAGTACAGTATCGATTCTTTCTATTCGATATCGTGTCTCCATTCATTACCATCCAGCAAGATAACTGCTTTATCACATAACAAGTAATCAACAGATATGACAGCAGTTTAGTCGAGCTCCAAACCTAGGTTTTACCTTTGAGTTTTACCCTATAGAGAGCAATGGTAGTTACCTTTTAAACAATTTGATTTTTTGACAATGGTTTATTTAATTCAGAGCGCTTTGTGCTTATCATACCTTTACGTAATAAAAGTTAAAATTTGCCTTTTTGATAAATTGGCATAGAGGCTACCAGGTTTCCCTGATTATTAAAAATATTGGTTGTTAATTTAGAAAAATATGTCACTGCTTTGAGAAGAAATTAAAGTGGTTTGATCCTTCAAGAGGACATTTATGAGTGTATTGCAAAAAAAATACGACACGTTCATCATGCCAGGTCAAACTATTTATGGATTTTCACGGATCTGAAATCTCCAAGGGCTCCAAAGTCACAAACTGCTTAAAGGAATAAAATTTTCTTTACGATCTAGGCAACTTGGTGACAAGATTGGCATCATAAAGATTACCCTGATAATTCTATGCTAGATTGCTTGCTAGTGAAAGTTATATGCTAGTGAAAGTGTAGCTTAGATTACTTTGTTAAATGTTTAACAATATATTAATCTAAATATTACTCATGAAAATTATATGAATTAGTAAAGTTAAGATACGTTGATAAGACAAAACTCGTGGTTTCATTGAACTAGGTCCAGATGACGTACTTTATATGCCGTTATTTATATTTCGTTCGTTCACAATGACATATTATTATTCTTTGAATGGCTCTTCTTTTCGTAAGTGGTGCTACATTTTGGTTCAATTATTATGAATATAACGTGCTTTGTATTTAAATAATGTCATTTTCAAGAAGATAACTTTTAAATGTTTGGTGAACTTACGATGTCGGACACTTGGTAACAAGATTCAGCTATCATAAAGATTTGCATTACAACTCCAAGACCATCGACGACTTGTAAAATCATGTCTTGGGGCAAATAAGACTCTGTAAAAAGAATAAATAAGGTTTTTAAAAACATTCAGAAAGGTAACACAAGCCGGCGATTTGTATGTATATCAGTACATAATACTTTTCAAAAACAAGTTTATAGTTTCGGTTGAGAGTGTGATGCTTGCAACAGAGATGTGTGACAGACTGGGGGGCTGCGTCTTGTGTTGAACCGATCTGAATGCATAATAAATGAATTTATGCAAAGTTCAAAAAATTCAAAATGAATTTATGCAAAGGACATGTAACTACTATAACAATAAATTTGCAAATATAGACACACGAGCTGACATATTCACTGCTAGTTACTGTCGCTACAGAACTTCATTGTATAACATTCTAGGTGCAAATAGCACATATTCATGACGATTGAATTAATTGTATCTAATATTTTTATATTACTTGCGTGGCAACTTTCCCTTAACTCCCTTATCCCTCTCCTCCCCTTACCCTTTCCAACACAAATACCTATTTTGCAGTATATTACAGTTATAATCACACTTATTTTATTGTTGTGTATTGATTTATCATTTGTTGAATTTAGATTTGTATTTTTATTATTTTTTTAATTGCTGCTTAGTTCTGTTTTTTTTTTTCATTTTTCTTAAATATTCTAGTTTACATTCAGTTAGTCTTGTTTCTAAATACCTATCTGTGAACATTAATAATTAGTCTGTTTTTTTTTATCATCCTCTTATGTATATTATATTGCTAAGACTGTTTATGTGCCTTAAATAAATAAATAAATAAAAATATCACGATATTTTCGTCATTTTCGAGGGTTTCATTGCAGATGCACAATTTTAAAATCTTCATTATATTCAACTTTTAAGCAATTCCTCGACGGCCTCTGTTGTCACATTTCAAAATTAATTCTTTTAAAATAATACACAATATATGCAGTAAAAATTCAAGTGTAACATTGTCATCAAATGACCACTCAGCGCCCTTTTTTACGACATTTGAAAGGTCCCAGTTAAACGCCGATTCTAGGTGCGTTGCAGCTTTCTACCAAGTTGTAATAAGCTGACGATAAATGATGGCAATAGGTTAGTTTGTATTACGGACTTCCGCCATATCCCAACAGTTTGCAGTTTAAGTTAATTATCAGCATTGGAGGTTATCCACCACTTACCCGCCTTGGTATAAGTAACTGATGGTTACTCCTTCAAGGCTCTCAATTATCAGCAGAGTACCATCTATTGCCGCTCGTGTCTTAGGCACGAACATTTACGAAGGCTCCAGTAAGATAGGTCGGGCTTCCGCTATCAGTCCGCCGGAGCGCCAAAACTATTTGCAATCTAGCCTAGTAAGGACATCTGTCCAGTCTAATATAACGTAGTAACAAGTAACGATAACCAATTAAAAAAATTGTAACCAATCGAACCTTAAACTTTATGGAGATCCCAACACATCCCAAGTTGCCTAATATTGGAAGTTAAGCGACACAACAACTTGATAAACTTATAGTTACTATAGAATTATAAAATGTACCCGTAAAAGATATCATGATGTAAAAACTGAGAATGAGGTCCATGATGACAGAAATGATCACCGCAAACATGACAGGTCCGAATTTATCTTCTATAAGGTGAGCAGCATCATTGAGGAGAAGCCGTCCAGTCATCAACGCAGATATACTCTCGTTTACGTCATCAGAGATATCTGAAAATATGGTAAGGTTGGTTTCTACTTAGAGAAATCTGACAAATTTAATAAATAAATATGTCATTGAAGAAGAAGGTATCAAATAAAAAATCTAAATCTAAAAGACAATATGAAAAAGAACATGACAAAGAAAAATAAAAAGCTAACCGGTACTCGAACCCAGGATCTCTCGTCTTATCAGGACCAGCGCCTTAACCAATTCGGCCATTGAGACGCCTTATTTTGTCTCTGGAACTATCTAGGTTACAAACCAGTTCTTCGAACATTTGCTATAATTTTAAAAAAGGTAGCTGCTAAAAATATGGTAAAAAAATTTGTCGAATTGGAAATATGAGATTGACAAAAAATAATTAAAAATAAGACGTCTCAATGGCCGAGTTAGTTAAGACGCTGGTCCCGGTAAAACAGGAGTTCCTGGATTCGAGTCCCAATTGCGACCGTTAGCTTTTTATTTTTCGGTGCCTTGTATATTTTTTTATTTATTTATGACATACACAGTGGTCGTTTTTATTTATTTTTTACAACTACACACGGGAAGTCCTGGGGATTATTTTCCCCAACGGAGTGCCGTTTGGAGGGTCATTTTGATGAAAGGAAGGAGTGAACTTTGGTCTTACAATACTCTCGTAGGAGAGAGGAAACACAGAGGTCTGCAAATCGTTCCACACCGTGTCATAGAAACGACCCGTTCTCAAAGTCTTCGATGCCGAAAGAATCAATGGCGCCAGTTCTTCGAACTACAAAGAACTGCAATCCCTGCAAATTTCTGCACAGTGCCAAGGGTTTATTAATTTATTTTGGGGCTCCGGATCAGAAGTGACCGCCAAACACACCCCGGGGCGATTTGCGATTTGTACAGGGCATAAAATAAAGAATAGTAGTGTTATTATATATATTATACGTCACAGAGCACTCTAGTGTCTGATAGCAAATACTTATTATAAACTAGCCGCAATATTTGCTTGCGTAATCAGGGAATAAGTTAGGGTTTGAATCTTCGCTTATCTTAAAGAAGATGCCTCTAGCGGAAAAAGTAAAAAAAAAACTATAGTGAAAATTAATAATTAAATCTGTTTTGAAGCAGTAGATTATTTTATGATAAAATTTTAGCACTCAGTTTTCTGGGTAGATCTTACGTAGGAGGTAGGAGCTTACGTCCAGCATTCCTGCTTTTCCTGGGAATAAATAATCAATTAATGTTTTTCAATTTTTGGCGTTCTGGGGTGATCCGCTTTAGGCTTCCTCCACAATCTTAATATAGATACAGCCAGTGATGACATGTCAAAAATTAAAAACCATAAAAAACGATGTTTTGAAGGATAAAAAAAACCGTGTTTTGAAGGATAAAAAAACTATGTTTTAAAAGGTAAAAAAATTGTCAATCTATTTTTTTTTCTAAATACTGAAATTTTCTTTATGTTTTGAGTTTTTCTTACTTATCTTCTTGTCATTATTTGAAATATTTTTCATTAAATTAATTAAATGATTACTAAAATTGAGCATGAAATCCCTCACCAAACACAAGAGCCTTGTCTTTTTATGGTGAGGAAATTCATTGCAAACGATGTGTAATATGTAAAATAAATGTACTTATTGTAAAAACATGAAAGTATAAAAAAAAAATTAATTAAAAAAATAAATAAAAACTGATCGGAAATTAAAACTAAAATTTTCTGGAACATTAATAATTAATATTGTTTTTTTTGTGTTCCTCTAAATTTTTTTTGTTTTAGTAGGTGTACCTTGAACGCAAAAAGTTTGCGGAACACTGTTCTAGAGCACAGGCGTCGGGTGGGAATGCTACCCTTGTTCTACCGGTATTTCAAAATTTCGATTTTTCAGGAAGATGCCTCGAGGAACCAGCGCCATTGATCCCTGGGGCACCGGTGCATAGTCGGAAAATACGCCAAACGAGCGCACAACATGCATATGTTGTGTACACGTACACCGTTGACATTCGTCACATGAGAACGGGTCGCTTCTTCGACTCGTTAGTATATCAAATGACATAGGCCCTGAGGGAAATTATTTGCCTCCTGTGTGGAGTTAACGTAAGAAAAAATCAGAGCGTGCAATTTACACGCGGCAGAAGTGAAACTAGAAAAATGCTTTCTTTTCTTTTGCATGTTTATTTTAAAATGATTCGAAGATTGGATATTGATTTCACAAAAATATTTTTTTTTTGGATTTCGTAGGATTCGAACCTCCGTTCGCTGGATGTCCGTCTCTCTGGTCGCTGAGATTTGTCAGGCGTCTTACTCGCGCTGAGCTGTGAATTTACCGCATTATATTAGAACCGAGGACCCGGCTAATAATAAATTTTAGTGACGCACTTCCGTTACATCCGAATTTCAAATCCTTAACGGGGCTAAAGAAATTTCACTTCAAAAACAAAAAAAAACTGCAAGACAGTTCGAAACTGTTTTTCAAGAAGTGCAACACTCCAAAAGTAAAACAGCTTTACTGTTGGCCTTGATATCTTACGTAATTCTTAGTAATTATATTATTGTGTTCATCGTGCTGAAAGGCTCGTCTCTGTTTAATCTATTTTAATATCTGATTTAAATAACAATTAAGTCAATTAATCACTACAATAAACCCACGAATTTGATGTTGACTCAGCGATTAAAATTCATATACCAATAACAAAAGAAAAGATAAGATACATTTACATATATTTATTTTATCAGGTTCTCCATAAAACAGTTATATACCAGAATATTATGGGGAAGATTACAAAATTAAAAAAAAGTGTATGGGGGCAATTTCACTATCTTGTGACGTATGTCAGAAGATAGTTATTGAATTCTCTGTAGGTGACATTGAAGATGTCGGTGCTCAATACAGATTCATTTAGCAATTGAATTGCTCTGTTTAATGGCGCATTTTGATAGGAAGAAATTCTCGCTTTCGGAGCGTAAAAAAGTGCGTGGGATCTCCCACGAGTGTACGCGTTGGGTACATATAAGTTAATCTCCATCAACATGGGCGGATTCAGTATAATGCCGGAGATTAGCTTAAAAAAGTGCTTACCCAAAAATATTTTCGGCGGGCTTCTAATGTATTAAGATCGAGCATTCCTGATAAAAACAACGATGGATACAGGAATGGGTAGTATGTATGTATATTCCCTAATATACATGTAACGCATAAACCTTTTTTGAACTCCTTCTATTTCTAGGATGTGGTTTTGTTCAGAGGGAGCTCAAATAATGGAGCTATATTCCAAAATGCTGCGGACAAGTGCTTCATATGTTCTCCATATTGCAATTCCATTAGTAAATGATCTTGCATTATGAAGAACAAATCCAAGCATTTTGTTAGCGCGGGAGACAATGTCAGATATGTGGGATTTGAAGGAGAGATTTGCTTCAAAAGATCCCATTATGCGGTGCTAATGAACATACGGGTCACATATTATGCGAAATCTATCGACTAGGCGACAGCCACATAGATATGGTTAAACCCGTAATGCAATTCCATTAGTAAATGATCTCGCATTACGATATATACCTAATCTAAAAGAACCCTACATATAGAGGGCGTTTTTTCCATACAAACCGTATTCCCCATTTTCCTCTCTGGATGTTGACACTAGTGCAAATATTTTTAAACAAAATATTGATATCGACAACTAGCATGTTGGTACATTTTGAATTTTTTGATAAGATACTTCTTTTAGGAGCTAGGACCCTCCAAAGATGGTCAAAATTGCCTGGTTTGAAAGCCATCAACAGACCTTCAGTATACCAATTAGACAATGATTTTTTTTAAAGCAAAACGTACAGACCTAGAGTATTTTCTTCTTATACTGTTAATAAAAAAAAATTAAAAGTTGGTGCAGTTTTGGAGGAGAATACGGAATACAAAACTTCGATTTTGTTGATTTTATTTGGCTATTATGAAGCTGAGGTGCAGTTGTGACTTGCAACCGAGGTGAGGTGCATTTATCCCTTGAATATTTATTCATAGATTTTTATTTTATTTTATTTTTTTAATTTTATTTTTATTTATTTAATTTTATAAATCAACAAACAAGTCCCGCTAAGCCAATTGCAATTGGCTTGTCATCAGGTGCTTAAAATTCACTTACATATATATTTAAAGTTATAATTTACATCTTTTATCTACAGTTTAAACATTTTTTTCATAAATTTTATTATAAATATGAAAATAAATATTCTTTTTCCAACTTACCAATTTTTCACCATATATTTAAGCTTATTCATAGAATTATGTTGCTTTATATTGTCAGGTAATAAATTAAATATCTTCGGTATGTTGTATTCAAACGTTCTCTGTCCGTACTTATTAATAAATTTCGGAACTATTAACTCGTCGTTGAGAATGGTTGATATTCCAAGTAAAAATAAAGCAGCTAGCAGGTGTTTATTATTTTTATGAATTTTTCATGGTACCCTTTGTACCTTGTTATATTTGCTATAAAAAAAGCAATTAACAATATTTCCAACATAAAATGAGCAAGTGAGAGGAACACTTTTCCCCTTGCTATGACAAAGTTGTCGAGGCGTTTACTATGGTCCTATTTCCTGAAACTAGTAAAAAAAGCGGCAAACTCAGTAAAAAAAGTTTTTTTTGGGTTCACAACGTGACATAGATTCACTACGCATTGTACTACTAGTTTCCGGACTGCTTTTAGTTGTAAATCCGCGTACGGTTTTTTGGGTTCACTACGTGACATAGATTCACTACGCATTGTACTACTGGTTTCCGGACTGCTTTTAGTTGTAAATCCGCGTACGGTTTTTTTGGGTTCACTACGTGACATAGATTCACTACGCATTGTACTACTGGTTTCCGGACTGTTTTTAGTTGTAAATCCGCTCACGGTTTTTTTGGGTTCACTACGTGACATAGATTCACTACGCATTGTACTACTGGTTTCCGGACTGCTTTTAGTTGTAAATCCGCGTACGGTTTTTTTGGGTTCACTACGTGACATAGATTCACTACGCATTGTACTACTGGTTTCCGGACTGCTTTTAGTTGTAAATCCGCGTACGGTTTTTTTGGGTTCACTACGTGACATAGATTCACTACGCATTGTATTACTGGTTTCCGGACTGCTTTTAGTTGTAAATCCGCGTACGGTTTTTTGGGTTCACTACGTGACATAGATTCACTACGCATTGTACTACTGGTTTCCGGACTGCTTTTAGTTGTAAATCCGCGTACGGTTTTTCCGAAACTAGTTTCTTTAACCGCCTCTAACATTTTTCTGTAGAATACAAATTCCAGATAAAATCGTTGTTTTTGAACATATTTCAATAAAAAAAAATCTAAAAAAATTCTTTCAAAATTTTGTTTCGCAAATCGATATAATCGTGTATGCAATAAATTCAAAAAGACAATGAAACACTAGCTTTTCTCATTATCAAAAGGGCCCGAACTCACCCGAGTCCACCCGATCGTTCGTGCGGTTCGCTCGTGTAACGAGTCGCCAATCGGCTATGTTCAGCCGGATATCCGGTATCCGGCAAAACAACTATCAATTTCATCTCTAGTTTAAATCATATTTCTCACCTTAATACAAAATGACATAGCACAGTTTTTATGAAACCGTGTCAGCCTGGGAGACATATCTTCAAAAAACTCTACGGTTATTTTTGTTTATGTGAATACCTCGTAAGAGTCCCAGCTGCTCCCATATGGAGCCAGTGAGGGGTTCCATGCCAACTGAGAATAAAGTAAACTCAACACCTCCTTAAAAAGTCATTAAAAGCTATGAAAAAAATTATTTTAAATTAGCCGATAACCCTAACCTAACGTAACCTATTTAACCCATTTTTGTAAAATATTTATTTTTTATCACCCTAAATGACTTATCTGAGATGGTTCTGAGTTGGTTTCATTCCGAGTTGTCCGGTCACCGTTGAGAGGCTGTAGGTATTGGGGAGGGGAAGGAGATGGGGGAGAGGAAGGTGGGGAAGTACCTGGCTGTCACCAAACTGATGATTGGTTTGGTGACCCTGGCTGGTCACCAAACACAGCTAAAGCCATTTCAAGCAACGTATCAATTCTGATAGGTGTTCTCACATCAGGACGATGCTGTTAGTATATTCCGCTCTTGTTTGTTGTATATGAAGAATATCTCCCAAAATTGTTTCTCAAATCGGTAATTATATTGTATAAAGACAAAAAAATAAAAATTTTAAAACAACAAACAAAACAAAACAAAAACAAAAAGTTTTAAATGTTTACCGAATGCCGCAAATGAATTCATAGGCTTTCTTGAATTGGCGAAAGTATGTATATCTCCAAGTTTATTATCAACCGCACTGATGACACCATTTTCATCTGAAAACAACATATTGCTTTTCGTCACAAATATATTCAAATTATTAATAAGTGAGTGTGTACCAGTTCCATGGAAATAATAATAATAATAATAAATGGCTCATAAAAATCTTCCTTCTCACACATCTTTTATGAAAACAAAAAAGACAAAAGATACTAGAATCTCGAATGTCTTTAATCATATTCCTATAGGCACTTCGCGAACGTGTGTTACTTTCGAATAAGGAACTCCAGTGAAAAATATTATGGCTTTAAAAAAATATGTTCATATAGACCAATAAACGCTGATTCTGAATATATAAGTTTTATTAAATAATATTTAACGTAGAGTTTTAAAAAAAATATTAAAAAGTCCATTTTAAAACAGTTCATTAAAACACACTGTCAAGTTGGTATTATTGAATTTGTGAGGCGTGACGTCACCGCGTCCATAAAACGCTCCAATGCTGAAATTCAAAATGGCCGGCGACGATCAGCTGATTCCAGTTGCCTACAAAATTCATACTTCGGTTGGTCGTGATGACGTCGGTGGTTTTCGGGGGATCTTGAAAAATTAAAACTTTGACATTTATTTTAACTATTAAAGCTAACTATAAAAATAAAAATAAATATGCAGTTATTTAAGTTAGAAGGTCATTATACATTAAAAAAAAAATGGACTGGAGTTCCTTTTTGTAGAATAATTGTGGTTTTACCAGTTATAAACACAAACAAAAAAAATAAATGCTTTATTTCAAGAAAAACACTTCTTGGTGATTTAGCAAGTGTGCCCGGGTTCACGGGGTTAGGTTTGTCCGGGTCTTGGCGACGGATGCGTCTACCCACCAACTGCATGGCAGGCCGGATCAGGAGAGAATGATTGAGAGAGTCCCTTTGACTTCTCCAGCCGTACTCTGTCGGAACATTACCTTGCCGGTGGAAGAGATGGATTCAAAATCCGTCACTCCTGGATACGCTGACCCCCAGATTCCTACCCACCCCTAATACCCTTTTCCTTCCCCAACTTCCTCTTCTTCCTTTCTTAAAAAAAACCCTCCCCCACAGCATCTTTGAAGATGCTCAGATGCACAGGGCCTCCTGTGTGAAGCTAATGTAAAAAAAAATCTCGTTCACTCAATTAAAAAATTAAGTTGTTTAGAATTTGTGTGGAGCTAATGTAAAAAAAAAATCTCGTTCACTCAATTAAAAAATTAAGTTATTTAGAATTTGTGTGGAGCTAATGTAAAAAAAAAATCTCGTTTACTCAATTAAAAAATTAAGTTATTTAGAATTTGTGTGGAGCTAATGTAAAAAAGAATCTCGTTCACTCAATTAAAAAATTAAGTTATTTAGAATTTGTGTGGAGCTAATGTAAAAAAAAATCTCGTTCACTCAATTAAAAAATTAAGTTAGTTAGAATTTGTGTGGAGCTAATGTAAAAAAAAATCTCGTTCACTCAATTAAAAAATTAAGTTATTTAGAATTTGTGTGGAGCTAATGTAAAAAAAAATCTCGTTCACTCAATTAAAAAATTAAGTTAGTTAGAATTTGTGTGGAGCTAATGTAAAAAAGAATCTCGTTCACTCAATTAAAAAATTAAGTTATTTAGAATTTGTGTGGAGCTAATGTAAAAAAAAATCTCGTTCACTCAATTAAAAAATTAAGTTAGTTAGAATTTGTGTGGAGCTAATGTAAAAAAAAATCTCGTTCACTCAATTAAAAAATTAAGTTATTTAGAATTTGTGTGGAGCTAATGTAAAAAAAAATCTCGTTCACTCAATTAAAAAATTAAGTTAGTTAGAATTTGTGTGGAGCTAATGTAAAAAAAAAATCTCGTTCACTCAATTAAAAAATTAAGTTATTTAGAATTTGTGTGGAGCTAATGTAAAAAAAAATCTCGTTCACTCAATTAAAAAATTAAGTTATTTAGAATTTGTGTGGAGCTAATGTAAAAAAAATCTCGTTCACTCAATTAAAAAATTAAGTTATTTAGAATTTTTGTGGAGCTAATGTAAAAAAAAATCTCGTTCACTCAATTAAAAAATTAAGTTGTTTAGAATTTGTGTGGAGCTAATGTAAAAAAAAATCTCGTTCACTCAATTAAAAAATTAAGTTATTTAGAATTTGTGTGGAGCTAATGTAAAAAAAAATCTCGTTCACTCAATTAAAAAATTAAGTTATTTAGAATTTGTGTGGAGCTAATGTAAAAAAAAATCTCGTTCACTCAATTAAAAAATTAAGTTGTTTAGAATTTCCAAAAAAATAACCTATAAATAAACTGCCATTTCGAACGCATTGATTGCATCTAAAAACGTTCATTTCTTTTATACGTTTACGGACACATATATTAGACGTTTATGTAATAAAAAAATACTTACAAAATTAAGACCACAAAATTCAATTTGAGTATTGATAAAACGGTTTAACCACACTTTTTTAAAACGTGTTCAATTTCAAAACAACATTGAAATTACTGTATAATTTCTTAATTAAAACTGATTAAAAAAAAAAAAAAAAGTTAGTAAATAAATTGAATTATACGAATGTAAGCATCATGATGACGTCAATATATTCAGGAATTTTACTAAGGGATTTTTCTAAAATAATCGATCATCATTCTTACCGTAAATCCAATTCGGTGTACTCAACTGCTGTATGACTATTTCAAGCGAATTATTGACTCGATTGAGCCGATGTTTCAAGTCATAAACTGTTTTACTGTATTGAACATTCAGGAGCAAAATCATCAGACGAATCCAGACTACGAAAGTTATTATACAGACGAGTATATCTGCAAAACAAAAAAATTGTTAAATATTTTGGAATTTGTAATCTCTTTTATTAGTCTCTCCAGAGAATATCGTAATATGGTACATACTGGGGACCTGTATTCTCCGGGACCAGACATGTTTTTCGATTTCAATTTTTCGAAATAAATTGTTCGAAATCAATTGTTCGAATTTCATATAAAATGCTGCATCTCCGTCAATTTTACGAATTTGCTTATAAAATTTGTTGAGAGTGAAATAAGTGCATCTTTAAAAAAATGATATTTTAAAAAAGTTACAATTTTTTTTTCAATGTTCTGGTTCCTTAAAGCCATGTTTAGGATTTGATCAAGGGAACATAGAGGCGTTTGGAGACCCCCCAGTACCAGAAAAGCTATTCTCTATCGATATTTTGTGAGAACGAGATCGTTCTTCCGCGAGATGTCCTGTCGGATTTGTGTGATTTTCTACAGCTGTTTAATGAATAAATAATCATGCATACTTGCAGGAATTCTTCTTTAAAACGACCCAAACTAAAATACGTGACAGCTCACAGCTGAAATTTTGACATCGGCCGATAGAAAAAGCAAATAACAGCCGTAGAAAATCACACAAATCTGACAGGACATCTCATGGGAGAACGATCTCGTTCTAACAAAAGATAGAGAATAGCTCTTCTGAGGCCAGAGGCACAGAACTGAATAAAAAGTTTGTAAAATTACATCAACTTCTTAAAACTAGGGGGGGGGAGCTCATTCAGCTTTGCCGCCCCGGGCCTTTGACGGGCTTAATCCGCCACTGCATCATAGAAACAATACAGAATTGAATACAGAAGAAAAAAATATTTTAACAAACGCCATCACCAATCAAGTTAGTTTCCAAAGAAAGGTGAACATAAAAACCTAATCATGTTCTGTTTTGTCTGGTGAATGGTTTGAATTAACCGTCCAGAGGAGCGATTCTGTATTTTGTGTGGATACGGAATAGATTCCATCGAAATCAGCTGTCAAATTTGTGTGATTTTCTATGACTTTCAATTGCTTTTTCTATGGGTGACGTGAATCGGCATCACAACATACCCCAACTGCTAGGGATGCCATGGTCTCACTCCCTCCAGACAATTGAGAGCAGTTGAGACTAATGTGCGGTATTCACATATAAAAAAGATCATTTTCGCTGATTTTGAGAAAAAACATCAATTACTAAATGTTTTCATTTTGCTTTCAAGGATTAAAAAAGCAGTTAAGTTTTGACCCACCTGTAATATTGTCTTCAGTTTCAATAGACCCCATGACCGCCAATACGGCATCGGTGAGCAGCATACCAAACCAATACATTATCAACAGGATAACCAAAGCATTGTATGTTTTGTTGTTTTCTTGAGAGTTTTTAGGAAGCCATGTTAAGTAAGAATCGCACTGAAAGCAAAAGCACATATAAGGGATTTAGCAGGAACTCCAGTCCAATTTTTAAATTTTTTTAAAATGAATAATGACCTTCTAACTTAAATAACTGCATATTTATTTTTATTTTTATAGTTAGTTTTAAAAGTAAATAAATGTCAAAGTTTTAATTTTTCAAGATCCCCGAAAACCACCGAATCTAGTGTGACGTCATCATGACCAACCGAAGTATGAATTTTGCAGGCAACTGGAAACAGCTATTCATCGCCGGCCATTTTGAATTTCAGCATTGGAGCATTTTATGGACGCGGTGACGTCACGCCTCACAAATTCAATAATACCAACTTGACAGTGTGTTTTAATGAACTGTTTTAAAGTGGACTTTTTAAGATATTTTTTTAAAACTCTACGTTAAATATTATTTAATACCACTTATATATTCAGAATCAGCGTTTATTGGTCTATATGAACATATTTTTTTAAAGCCATAATGTTTTTCACTGGAGTTCCTTATTATGTACAAAAAAAACTTTGAGTCTACTAATAGAAAATGGATCTTGTAGGATAAAGATTGTAATGTACACCAAAATAAGGTCGAGGTTCGTCGAGATTACAAGTTGCTTTATGTACGTTATCCTAATGTTAATAATGAATAATTAACTGGACCAAACGTCCTTTCTGATGCACAAAGTTATTCTGCGGCTGGACGCGCGACACTGTCGAAACCCATCCATAAATCATTTGCCTTCCACTGCCATTCGACAAGAGATGCTAGGAGATACTCTTCTAAGGTACTACTTAACTGACATTTATTGAGACATTATAAAACTGCGTATAACTAACTATAATGACGACATATGTTGAAACTAAATGACTGATCCCATAAACTACAAAGATGAATCACGAATTTGTAAATCTTTTAGAATTTAGAGCGTGAGACCGTTGTAAAATTATGTAGGTATGAAAGTCTGCGATGGGCTGGACATGAAGAAAGTATACGAAATATGGTGCTGAAAATTGTGATTACCTATTAAAGCGTCGTATACTCGCTCAAAAAGAAGAAAATAGAGAAATATGTAATTATGAATTTTGGAGAGAGCGCACTAATATTTAAAACGATAAAATTGAAGCGAAAATTGTGAAAATGTTCAATAAAACACGACTCGTTTAAAATAGAGCAAAAATCTCGCGGGAACATCTAAAATAGCATTTAAAGAAACACTGCGAATTTTTCATACATATAACTTCTAAAAAAGTGAAATGAACGTGTTTATAATAATTTTCGGAGCATTCTTTGCGATTTTTTCTGTCGAGGGAATTTCATATAATTTGCGTTTCGGCGTGGGAAACGTCTTTATTTCTAGATATTATCTTTAAAAACACTTATATTTTTTTAAGAGCTTAGAAACCTCAAATGTTGAAAGGAGATATGTAAGAAATCGCTAGAAAATCGTGATACTTAATACATTTGTTGCAATATGATGAGTGTCTAATATTTTGGGTAGCGTTGGACGAGTAGCATTGGACGTTGATGCTCCCAAGCTATTATTTCCAATGACTAGTTATATGTTAGCACAGCACTAGTACGAGCACATAAATAGAAAATATGCAATGCCATTATACTCTTATAATGAGGCTGCAAAGTAGAGGTGAAGGTGAAGTTGAAGAACTTCAAATGCGTATGAAAAGAGCCGCATGCTGCTCGAGAGCTTTAGTCTGCTGACCCTTGCCCTAGTGGAACTGACCCAGAGAAGACCAAAGAAGAGGTGGATAGAATGTTTGGAAGAAGATTGGAGCAGGACGGGAAGGACAGAGGACTGAATACGATTGGCAAGGAAACGCAGTTGGTAGAAATAGAATTAGTTTTTTTTTTAAATATTTTTGAGTGGATATTTGTTCTACAGAAGACGTTTTACCTTTTCTGCAAGAGTCATGAACTCAATCATACATGTGACATGGTGGGGAGCTCTGATAATACCAATAGCTACTGCCAACATATTTACAATAAAAATCCCAAAAAACATCTTCGGATTTACGGTGCCAAGGGCTCCGAAAACGGCTTTAAGTTCAGGTTTCTTCAATAGGTAGAAGATGACAACAACACCTAAAATCCAAAAATTATTTTAAACATTAATACTGAAACAACCGATGTCGTTCCAAGCAAATAATAATGTGTTCGATAATATCCTCGAAATTTCCAGCACTAGAGTAGACAAGAGTAAGAAGTCAACGAAGCACTTTTTTTATCGATGTGAAATTAGGTTTTGATTTCAGCCAAAACTAAAACACAATTCTAAAATCGGTTTCGGCCGAAGCTAGAACACAAATCAAGCATTGGTTGTGGTTTCGGTTTCGGCTGAAAATCTTGTTTCCGTCGGTCACCATAACCAATTTAAAATATTGGTAAAATTATGTAAACCCACCTCACGGATAATACGGAACGTTTGTGTTGTTCAAATTCGATACATGGATAATACGGAATATTCCTTTTTTCTAATACACAATCAAATATGACATTTGTCGAAAGTGCCAACCTTATAAAATAAATTCTCATCAAAATAAAAACAGAAAAGTACCTACTTAGATTTATTCCTGGGTAGAGATTAAGCTGTGAAAGCTGGATGTCATCATAATTTAGATATACATCCCAGGTTTTGAATGGTTTGTTTGGCAAAGCAGGGTTTGTCTAACGGGTATGTGTAATTATTCTAATACCTTTGTTTCCTACATCGTATTATTCCTGGGTTGAGATTTAAACTGTGAAAGCTGGATGTCATCATTATTTACCAGGTTTTTTTTTTTTTTTTTTATTAGTATCTATAGCAAAATTTGTACATAATGTATTTATAAATTGTATTATATTAAGGTATTATAAAGTTTTTTTTTTCACAGTCCTCCTCACTAGGGTTCCCTGTTCTGAGGCGGCCTGTAGTTTTTCCACATTTGTATTTAGTATCCAGTTGTCTTTACATGGTCTTCAGTATGTTTGATAGTTCATTTTCACTTTGTTTTCTCAACCATATTTTTACTTTTGTTTTAAATTTATTTATTTCTGTTATTTTTTTTGTTTGAGTTGGTAGAGCGTTGTATAGTTTCGTCGCATTGAATTTCATATTTCTTTGTCCAAAAGATGTTTTCAAACTGGCTGTAGCTAGAATATTTTGGTTTATTGCCCTGGTTGTGTATCTATGTTGGACAGTGGAGTATTCTGATATGTTTTTTTTTAATTTTAAATAAAATATTTTTGAATGGTTTGTTTGGCAAATCAGGGTTTGTCTAACGGGTATGTGTAATTATTCTAATACCTGTTTCCATGTTCTTCTGTTAAAAATACGGGTTCAAACTTGTCAATAATGCATTCACTTCATAACCTGAATAAAGTATTGTTTTATATGGCAATAATAATTTTTCTATGATTGGCAGCATTGATTGATGATTGATTGTCTATGAAATGTAAACCGGAAAATGATGAAAATACGAATGGCGTATGCCACGCGAGTGAAATAATTTTAACAAAATTTAAATGTAACATGCATAATTTATGCAAAGTTTTTCGTCTCCCCCGACGTAAATATTCACTTTTCGTGATAATAAAGCTAAATCTAATTGTTTGAATAAGAAATATTGCGTATTAACCAGTAACCAGTAAACGGAGTAAGTAAAAAAATAATCTTGTTTCGGTCGGTCACCATAACCAATTTAAAATATTTTCATCGAATAGTCAAAAAACTTGTGCTGAAAACTTCGAAAATTCGATCACAATACATAACGAGGATCGACAATTACAAGATTACAAAAACGATAAATCAGGGACAGATTCATGGAAGACATAGTGGGAAGAAGATAATTCCCCGAATTGACAATTTTTAAATATTTTATGTTCATACTTGTGAAACCCACGAAAACAATTATTCCAAGATAAAACCATTTTTTTGACACTCTCAGGTTGACGTAAGACAAGTTTCCTTTGGTACGGTAGGAACTGATGCTCACCGGAGCCAATAACATGAGCCGTTGCATTTGCAGAAATAAACAATTGAATGTCGTAATGGCGAAACCACCGCCATCTTTATCATGAAAAGATGGCGCTACCTTGACGCTGGTATTTTTCAAAATTTGAATCATCTTTTCAATTTTCTGTATTTTGCTATACACTCCCTGAGACGAACAGAAATTAATGGAAAATTAATTAGACGAACAGAAATTAATGGATAGTCAAATAAATACATTTTGAAAATGATTTTTTTTTATTCAATCAGATTAGCTAACTGTCTAATAAGAATAAAATACATTAATCAAACCAATAGGTACAGGTATTTGTAATCAAAAATTGAGTATCGTTAATCATTGGTGATAATGAGTTTGGTTAATGACGCATTTATATGTAATTAACCACAAAAAATAATAATATTGAACACTTTCAACATTTTCAGTCGATCAAGAATAGGATTACGAATACTAGATTAACCGCATCTTTTGGTTCCATGCCAACTGAGAATAAAATCAACTCAATACCTTTTGGAAAAGAACAATTTTAAAATAGCCCATAACCCTAACTAATTTAACCAATTTTTTTACGTGATAACGTCTTATATATCGACGAACGCCGGCCGCATTCACGAAAAAGCATGACTCATTGTCACGCTGTCACACTATCACTCTGTCACGCTGTCATGCTGTCACGATGTCACGTTTCACCTGAGCCGGGTGTACATGCGAGGGCGTGGAACAAGCGTTCGGCCTAAGCGTTCAGCGAGAGGGCGGAACAAGCGATAGAGGCTCGATTGACATAAGCGTTCAGCTCGTGACGTTATCGCGTAAAATTATCGTCCGTAAACCGAATTTACAGACAACCAATTTTTTTACATACTTTTTTCATCACTTTTAATGACTTTTCTGAGGTGGTTCTGAATTGGTTTCATTCTGAGTTGTCCTGTCACCGCATTTTTTGTGTATCTAAAATTAATTCATTTTTATATTGATAGTATTTTTCAGCCCTCTTTCTTGCAGGTGTCATTTGTTTAACTCCTCCGATGGTAAATTTGTTATTTTATTATTTTACGTCTAAAATGCTTTCCTTAGTAAATAGAAGAAAAAAAATTAATCATTCCGAATTAGACGTGTGAACTTCTGTATTTCGACGATAAAATACCAAATAGAGCAACTAGCAAAATATACCGCTCTGCAATAATAATTCCTTATTACCACACACATACATTACATTCCTCGCTTTCACACAATGGGGTATTTCCACATTTTTTTTTATATTGAAAAAAATTAAGCAAAAAATTACGATGATAACGGAATTTTTATTTTATTTTTATGACGACGACTTAACTTTCTATAACGTTTTAAAATAGTTTTTAAAATGCCCCCAAAACGCTGTTTTTGCCCCCGTTCACTCTGTGACGTCACAGGCGCCTCTCATCATGCGATCGCCGCCCGTAGGTGACTGTAGTGAGTCCGTAAGTTGTACTTGGTGTTATTTATTGACTTCCAGTGTGCTCAAATTATATCTTTATATTTATCCTATACTTTCCCACTTGCAAAACATGTATAGTTTGGTACACGTTCACAAATACTACAAGAAAAACCCAAAATAAGATTTAATTAAATGAAGACATTATGAGCGAAACTCAATCGAAAATCTGGAAACAGAAAAATCAGAAAAAGATATTGGCACCTCTGCGAGTCCCAGAGGTGCCAATATCTTTTTCTGATTTTTCTGTTTCCAGATTTTCGATTGAGTTTCGCTCATAATGTCTTCATTTAATTAAATATTACAGTTTGAGGTTTTACTCATAAAGTTAAAATAATAAATAATAACCAAAATAAGATGTTTAAACGACCCTTTTCAAGGCTACAAAAAATGTCGACCGTGTACAAATGTACAGCGCCGAAGGGTTCAATGACGCTAGGTCCTCGGAGCATCTTCTATTGAAATACCGGTAAAACAAGGACACCATTCCCATCTAAAACCTGCGCGCTAAACATTGCAATCCGTTTGTTAGAGAGGGAAATCTATCGAACGGACCGCCCGTTTATGCT
Source organism: Glyphotaelius pellucidus (assembly GCA_936435175.1). Taxonomy (NCBI): domain Eukaryota; kingdom Metazoa; phylum Arthropoda; class Insecta; order Trichoptera; family Limnephilidae; genus Glyphotaelius; species Glyphotaelius pellucidus. Next base: position 10,952,966 of record OW386556.1, read on the forward strand.
TTCTGAATTTTCAAGTATTTTGGGACTCTAGACCAAAGGTGGCTGCCAAATTCAACAGGTGGACTTGTGATTTGTACAGGATCAGCAGTTGTGTACTATCTGCAGCATATATTGGCCCTTTAGTACATTAAGAAGAAGAAGGAGGCTTCGATGGAGCCCCCGTGCCTTTTTTTTCAGATTTAAATTTTAAACTACAAAAAAAAACCTTTCGTTATTGACTATTTAAATTCATAATTTTAACGAGGAAACACCTTTGTATACAGTCGTAAGATGGATATCTACACAATAATGACTAACTCCGTGGTCGAGGGGTAAGGCTCTCGCCTAGCAATTCCGGCCTTAATATGTAAATATGTATGTATATAATACACAATATAAATTTTATAATAATCGTTTAAAAATTTGTTTTTTTTTATTTATTTTAAATCAAGACAAACATTCCTGACTTACGAATGATCTGACAATATGTGAAAATATCCTAATACCACCACACATGAAACAGGATAATGTTGCTTGTGTCGTGATGGAGAACCCAAATGCGATGCCAAATCAGCCACTGACCGGTCTTTGAATAAGTTGTTTTGCATTTCACAATTTATTCGTTTAAAATAATATGTACTATATTTGTGGCACATTCCAGAGTGGAAGATACTTTCAGTATCGCTCTGGTGTAAGACCACCTTTCAGAATTGAAACGTTGTTTCAAAGGCTTTAGCCATGGTTAGTGACCAGATCTGAATAGTCAGGTACTTCACCACCTTCCTCTACCGCATCTTCTTTCCTCCCTACTACCTTCAATCTCACAAAATATCCCAAATGGGATGCCATAGTCTCACTGGCTCCAGATGTTTGAGAGCAGTTGGGACTTTTGTGCGGTATTCACTTAAAATATGGAAATTTACTTGTAGAATGGCCAAAGTTTTAAACGTCATTTTATGACAGGGAAGTTATGTGACGAACTGACACTTGCTGTTTGGTTCCAATTTAATTTTAGGGCCGGAATTAACTCTATTTTGTCAAAATATTGAAACCAGTATATAACGTATATAATATGAGAGTTTGTGTAAACAAAATGTTTTCATTACCATATCGTCTTAGAATCCCGAAATTTAGGGCTTAGAAAATTACTGTTTCTCAGTGTAGCGTCTATTTTAGGCAAGTTGTCGGATTACGCCGTTAAAAATTAACTACTGTCGTCATTACAACTAGACAATATTATATAAAACTGTAGAAACATAACACAATCATCTTAAATATGAAATAAAACCGTCCATTACCCCGAACAAGTCGAGAATGTTTAGATTTTTGATAGTAACACGGTAACAAACCTCGGAACGGCGACTCTTGTGACGTCATGATTCGTACAAGTAGTCATGGGCCGTTTACGTTTCGTTCCGTTTACGCGCATTTTGAAATCAATATGAATGAAAATATTAAAATTAAACATTTTTAATGCGATAATCATGATCAGAAAAATAATCTTTAAATCTTCCACATGTTTTTAGCGGTATACCTGGTTTGTGAAAATACCCCATTGAAAACACATTCACCCCTAATATCGACATGTTTAATATACGTTTACCAGTTTTCAAGAGATACCCGAGTGTTACTTTATGTACATAGCATATTTTTGTAATTAAGGAGCATCGCATATGAGCTTTTATTGCAAATATTTTTATATTCTTTCTGTTTAGCTGTAATGTTAATACTTGGTCCTTTCTTTTCTTTTTTGTTACATGCGCTCTGTCATATATTATTCACCTTGTAAATTGTGAATTATTACATTTTTTATGAGAAAAACTCTCTTTTTATAACTTTTGAAGGTTATTCCCATCAACGTAATATATCATTGAAGAAGAAGATAACACTAATAATCTAAATGAAAATATGAAAGAAAACAAGACACAGAAAAATAGAAAAAGACAATGGTCGCAACTGGGACACGAACCCAGACCTCTCGTCTAACCGGGACGTGCGCGTTTTCCAATTTCGCTATTGCCACCTTCTGTCCCAGTTGCGACCATTGTCTTTTTCTATTTTTCTCTGTCTTGTTTTCTTTCATATTTTCATTTAGATTATTAGTTCTCTTCAATCTTCTTCTTCAATGTGAATTATTAACCTACGCCATGTTATATTTTTATGCCATCTGCAATTTAAAAACTGTTCCTGTTTTTTTTGTCTTTTTTTATTTATTATTTTCATTTAAATGCACCTTTATACCTATCATCCTTAAATTATCGAAGAAAGCAAACACTTTGTGGCTTGACATTTTACAGAATGAAACAAGTTCTTTGTTTAAAACCACTTTATTTAAATTTATATTCGTCGACCGGTTTCGGTCGAACTCGACCTTCTTCAGGACAATAAACATATAAACTTTATATGTTTATTGTCCTCAAGAAGGTCGAGTTCGACCGAAACCGGTCGACGAATATAAATTTAAATAAAGTGGTTTTAAACAAAGAACTTGTTTCATTCTGTATCATCCTTAATTTCTCTAAGTTTTTATTTTTTATTTAAACATTGTGTCTCTGATTGAATGTGTTTCACAATCATGTAAAAGCCCATCAGGACGTAAAACAAAAAAAAATTCAGAGTCCTGTGTTCTCAATGTGTACCATTTTCAAAGCATTCATAAAGATGACATTTTATGCCCTAATAAACTTATTTCTTATCGGGGCCTCCTGTGTGGAATCAATGTTTAAAACAATCGCTTCATACACAAATGTAAAGCACAGTCATGCATGACAACAATTTTATTATGATAGTGTGTTGTTTCAACAAATCTTTTAAATAATTGCACTACTATTCAAAAACATAAAGATCTCCTTAACCAAAATTAATATTCCACCACTAAATTTTACCATAAGAAAAAGTACTAACTGAACCACTAGTACGAACTACATTAGCATATGTATATGAAGGAATAAAATTATTCAATCAAAAAGTTATTTAGGTACCCCTTGATATGCGAACAAAAAAAACGACGAAAATTATTAAAAAAATTATATAAAAAGTTTATAGTTTTCTTCAATATATTATTTTTTGCTTATCATTTCTAATGTATTATGTAGATCTTATCGCTTATATGCTTTATTATTTTATACATTATCTTATAAAATTATCTCTATTATTTTACCTTATAATATTATATTTCTTCTTATGAATATGTTGTCTTCTTTATTGTCATCTAAAATGATTAAGTAATGATATTAATTGTCTAATTAATTTTAGATTAGAATTCACATTGGAAATGAACAATTTATATTTTATTATTAACGAAAGCAAACATTTTGTGACTTGACATTATACAAATTTAAATTTTTTTCATTTTACAAACGAAAAACGTTTTTTGTTTAAAAACACCAACATTTATACCAGTTATGTTTATTGTCCTGATGAAGATTGAGATCAACCGAAACCGATCGACGTACATAAACAAAATAAAGTGGTTTTAAACAAAGAACTTTTTACATTTGTATCATTATTTTTAACTAATTCTGTAACTTTTCAAATAGTTGTAATATATCTCCTTTCCTAAGCACAAGCATCTTCTGCTTTATTAGGAGTATGTATGAAATAGTATATTAATCAAATATGTTGTAATCAAATTTAGAGAGGATAAGAAAATAATTGTAAGTATCTAATAATTGATTATTATTTGTTGATTTTTTTTGCGGCGTTTCAATGGCAAAATTATCTCAAGGGCGCTTTATTAAGGCGGCGCTATCCGAATTTCTACCGATTTCTTGCATATCTCCCTTGAACATTTGAAGTTTTTAAGCTCTTAAAAAAAATATACGTTATTTTTGAAAATAATATCTACACAATCCCCACGCCGAAACACAAATTACATAAAATTCCCTCGATAGAAATAAATCGCAAAGTATACCGTGCGTACCCGTGCGCTGCAAATACACCTCCTGTTAAAAAAAATAACCCTAAATATCCCCACTGCTCTAAATCGAAATTTTTTGTGCGGATAGCGGGGTCTTAATTGGAAACCGGGAGGCGTTTTTTCCATACAAACGTAGTCCCTAATTTCCTTTCTAGATTTTGAGACTAGACCAAATATTTTTCAATATAATGTAGATAACGACCACTGGCGTGTCGGTACGTTTTGCATTTTTTGATAAATTTCTTCTTATAGGAGTTAGGACCCTCCAAAAATCGTTAAAAGTACCTGATTTGAACGCCATCAACAGACGTTCAGTATACAAACTAGATAACGTATTTAAAAAAAAGGCAAAACGTACAGACAAAGAATAGTTTCTTCTAATACCGTTGGTAAAAAAAAATTAAAAATTGGTCTAGTTTTTGAGGAGAAAATGGGAAATATAAGCTCAATGTTAATGATTTTATTGTGCAACTGTCCATTTCGCTCTGTATTCGGGAAGTAAAAACGACAGTGACAGCAACAGTTTGGTAAAATACCTATTATTAAAATTTTGTCGACGACCAGGTTTCTTCGTAATATTGGGTAGAGTATCTGCTGCGATTGTTCGAGCCCCGGGCGACCCGAGCTGGCCCCCTTCACCAACCCAGGTTGGAAGATTTATACCCCTCTGAACTTTATTATTTATTTTGTGCATAATTTGGTAAGACTGAAAAAAAGTTAGAACATACAAAACCTCAAAAATAGTCTTAGCCGTAAAGTATTTTTAAAAAATTGTTTCTTATATTACTTCATAGTTAAGTCATAAAAAATATTTTTTATTATGTAAATAATAATTTTATTGTAATTCTAATACATAGAAAAGCTAGTAGAAGCTTCAATTTATCCGTAGCATATTTTTTGATGTTCATACTGTAAACCAATTCGTCGTAAAGATGAATCTAAATAGCATCTATGTAGGATGTCACGTAAAGCTTCATCTTAAAGATAATATTCTGAAAATTTCAATATACTTTGTACTAAAAAAATACACGTGATTTTGGTTATGGGGGGTAGTCTAAAACCTCACCAAATATTACCAGGGGGGGAGGGGGTTAAAAAGTTGCTAAAAAACATCCTTTGATGTAAAGACGAATCAGTCTGCCACCAGCGATGTTGACCACCAGAGGTTTATTCGATAAGAATACCTGCAATTAAGGTTTTCCTGACGAGAGCCAACCTCGGAGAGTGCACCAGAAGAGTGCATCAGGAGAGGAGAGTGCACCAGAAGAACAATATAGAAGTAATCCTAAAATACATTTGGAGATAATGTTCCTATGGAGATTAAATAATTATCTGGCTTACATAGTAACGAAGATAAACATTTTTTTATGATATAACATTTTCCCTATCATTTGCACACATACACACCAAGAAGGGTCAAGGCTTTTTATGACCGATGCATTATTTTAACGAGCTTAATTAATCGTATGTTTAACCCCTTGGGTATTTTTGTGTCTTTTAATACACGTTACATCAATAGCGATGCCGAGAGTATTTTTGTGTTCTTTACGATACAAACTGAGGCGGGCACATAAAAGTTCTTCTACTGTGAGATATATGATTTAACACTTTTAAAAAGTGACAACACCATGCTTTGTATTTGCATTTAAACGTTTACCATGGACACTTCCAAATAATTGCAATATATTCCAAAAAATCATCGACTGCCATTGCTTTTTTTTATCTTGTGGAGACGGTTTACTATTAGTTGGCCCATTTTGCTCTCTCCCATTTTACCTCAATGCTTTAACACTAACCCATTCCATTTAATAAAGTTCACCAGAGTTGTCATTGGATATGTGGCTAGGTCTTCTGGTTCTACAGTGTGTCTCCCCAGGTATGTAAACCTAGTTCCCACCAGTGCAGGACATTGGTACAATAAGTGAATTGGAGTCTCTTCATCCTCTTCACATTTTCTACATCTACTGGTGCTTTCTACTCCCCCGATAGCTGCATTTTTCTCCTGAGATGGCAGTATCCCGTTAGTAGTCGTACCAGTTCCCTCGGCGAGTTTCTGTCCATATCGAGTAGTTTCCTGGTCCGTCTGGGGTCTAGTCCGTTTATGAGTACTTTGGATTGCCTCATTCCGGGTGCCCTCTCCCATTCCTTCCAGTGCTGGGATTTGACCCACCTCTCAACATGTAATTTGGTGTGGCAAGCTGCTGCTCCTACGGCCGGCTCGGATCTCGCAAGTGGTGCTTTCGCCCCTTTGCTTGCTTGTTCATCAGCTCGCTCGTTGCCCTCAATACCCTTATGTCCTGGTACCCATATCAGGGTTATTTTATTGATGGTAGCGAGTTCTGTAAGAACAGTCCTGCATTCCATCACAAGTCTGGAGTCGCAACGGTTACTTTCCAGTGCCATTATTAGTGCCATTGCCTGGCTATCAGAACATTTAGTTATGTTCTTATTCCTGTACCCTATACGTATATTTTCCTGTGTGCAGGCCAAGATCCGGATGCAAAAGGTGGACAAACGCGTTTGCCACCAAGACCTAGATAAAACTCGCCCCACGAACCCAGGCACCCCTGCTAAGTCACCAAATTTAACGAACCACTTAAAATAACTTAGTATACCCCGGGGGTTAAACCAAAACGTGGCAACATCTTATTCGTTTTCTGATTTAGATAAAAGACCTCTTGATAAAGTTGCCAGATTAGTTAATATTATTATTGTATAATAAATCAAATGCATATTATCAGATAAGCCACTCGATTGATTGTCTTAATACTAATTTCATATAAAAGGCAACAAGTCATATTCAACGTTAGTTACTTCGCAGAAAGCAACATGAGGTTCCTAGCCGTTATTGGTGTACTAGTGTGTGCGGTGGCCCTTTCACAGGTAAATACATTATACTATAATTCATTAATTATAAGTTAAACAATGTTATTTTAATAATCAAATCAAATCTGTTAGAAAAACAGACAGAAAATATTCACGAAGATCATTCAATCCAACATACGATTGTAATGGTGACCCGATGGTTGACCTGCCAATTTATTACAAAATTATAATTTTTTGTGCATTGTTTACCAATTTCAAACGTAAAATCGACTTCAAAAATACCCTTTATAATAAGTTGGTATGAATATCAAACGAATTTATAAACATTATCTGTTTTTTGTACTTATGCGCTGGTATACACAGTATATAGAGAAGCAGATTTTTCCTTGGTGCATTTCATTGAAAATATGTTGTTATTCTTTTGCTATTCGGCGGTACATCCTCTCTGCACGTCCCTTCAGGGCCACTTAGTTATATTTTGCGTAATAAGGTATTCCCTAAAACGACTGCACATTGTCTATAAGTACGTCAGGGGTCAATTGTCGGCGGATCAGCTGTCATGTCAATGTAATAATAATAATGAAATAAATGTCTTTGTCATCAAATGGAAAACGATCGCCATTTTGTTTTTTTTGACATTTGAAAGGTTCCCGCCAATTCTAGGACCATTGTGGTCATTGTCATCATCATCAACAATCATTTCCAAAAGTAATTTCGGTTATCGGTGCATGTGTTAGGTAAAATATTCCTCTTTTTACTGCGTAATGTGTAAAATAAATCTAGTTCGATAAAGTTTCAATTTTCAAAAAAAGTATTAAATCATGTCAGGCAAGCTAAAATTTATTATTTTTTTATGTGAATACCACATATGAGTCCCAACTGTTCTCAACCGCTTGAAGCCAGTGAGACTATGACTTCCCCAGTTGGGATAAGTTGTGAGGCTGAAGGTAGTAGGGAGTGGAAGAGGAAGGTGACGAAGTACCTGGCTATTAAGGTCTGGTCACCAAACTTGGCTAAAGCCATTTCAATTCTGAAAACTGGTCTTACACCAGGGCGATACTGAGAGTATCTTCCACTCTGAAACATGCCGCAAATACACCATGTATTATTTTAAACGATTACATTATGAAATAACACAAATCAATCAAAAGCAATTTCCTACTTGAGCAAGCCGGGCCTTAGCATTGCTAGTCGAAAGCCTTATCCCTAGATTTTTTTGTTTGAAATGTGTTGTTATTTTGTATAAATGTTTGTTTTTTTTATTTATTTATTTTATAAATCAACAAACAAGTCCCGCTAAGCCAATTGCAATTGGCTTGACAGCAGGTGCTTATAATTACTTACAAATATATTTAAAGTTATAATTTACATCTTTTATCTACAGTTTAAACATTTTTTCATAAATTTTATCTTAAGTATCAAAATACATGACATATGTAGTAATTTTTCAAGTTTGCTACTATTAAAAAAGTTAATTTCTTTTATTGAAAGGCAAAGATTCTGACGCAAATATATTTTTTTTAAATACTCTCAGCTTAGCATTTGGATTTCCAACAAATAAATTATTATGTCCTGTGATTTTTGACAGGTTCGCTCTATTTTCTCCAAAACTTGAAAGTTATTTGATTTCCTCGAGTAGTTTATGTTGCATTTTATTATTTTTGTGGTGCTGTTTTCAATTTTAATCTGGGCAAGGAACCTTTTTTAAAAATCTTGTTACAATTCCATATTAATGAAATAATGGTGTTTAAAAGTTGTTTGATTCGAGATATGATTGAAAGTACAGCCACTCCTCAAACACAGAGACACTTACAATATTTCCCTGAAAACTCCTCAAAAGGTCATAAAACTAACAATAACTAATTTCGTTACAGCATACTTATTCAGTTTTTCTTTCTGTTTAGGGCTTCACGCTCCCCGGCACCACCACCCCTGAGAAGATGCCCAAAGGTACGTTAAATATTACGAAAAAATAACAATGCAATTTCTTATTCATATTTTTATTTTTATATTTTAAGTTTGACTTGAGAAATCTTTTGACTAAGTGTAACTTCAGTTGAAAAGGACGATACTTACGAAGAGAATTACTTACGAGAATGCTACATTACCTGACTATGTTAAAAAAAATTTTAAGAAACAATCAAGGTTGTTGATCGCCAGAGATTGAAATGCCTACTTGTTTTCCCAAAGGTATTGAAAAACAAGATATTTGCTATGATGGCCGACCGACTGTCGGCGGACTACGTTCTAAAGGTCCTAGTTTGAATACGGAATTCAGTAAATTTTTTATAAGGTGTGCAGTAGTATTGGCTTACAATATCGGTGACACCAGGAAGCACAGTCCCACCCAGTTAAAACTGCCGATAACACTTTTATATTTAAATATCTTTGTGTTTTTCCAACCCTTTAAAATTAAATGCATGCAAAGCAACAATACGACGTTACTGCCTTTACTTTTACTTGTAAGCAATATAAGTATGTATAGAGGGTGTTAAGGCGACGCTCCCCGGCTCACAAAGAAGAAGATGGAGAGATATGTAATTACGAATGTTGGACAGAGCGCGCTAATATTTTCAATGATAAAATTCAACACATTTAAACATACTTTGCGATTTTTTTCTATCGAGGGAATTTCATAAAATTTACTCTTTAGATATTATCTCCAAAAATAACATATATTTTTTTAAGAGCTTAAAAACTTCAAATGTTTAAGGGAGATATGAAAGAAATCGGTAGAAATTCGGATAGCGGCGGCTTAATGGACGTACATGACTTATAAACGTATAGACCGGTTAGTGGCTGATTTGGCATCGCGTTTGGATCCCACCCAGGCGTCCCGTGTTCGATTCCTCGGCTGGCTAAGTCCTCCATCCAGTTTAATAGACTTTAAGCCTCGATTACATTTAGCGAGTTTACAAGCGAATTCACTATCTGCTAGTAAACTCGCTCAGTGTAATCAAGGAGTTAAAAAGGAAAGCAAAACGACAAATAAAAGTGTGGGTAAAATTCTGGGTAGAAAAACATGAGAAACATGGTGCATCTATCTAGCAACATGTGGCTTCAACTCGCTAGCTAGTTCGCTACTGAGCGAGTGGAAAGTTTTCTATGTCATCGTGACAATCGCAGTCGCCGATTCGCCCTCTTTTAAACTTGCCAGCTAATAACTAGTAAACTCGCTCAATGTAATCGAGGCTTTCCTTTCAACTTTGTAAATTAGCAGCTGAAATCGTAAGTTATTCGTAAAACAAATTTTGCAAAATTCGTAAGTCTTTCGAAAGTCGTAAGGCAATGAACGAAACTTTTAAAATGAAGTCCATTTACAACAATAAAGAAATTCTAAACAGCACCTATAATTCTGAATTGAAATTACAAGATTACGATTAACAGATTTGAAAAGATTAAAAAATATATGTGTAGATTAACAAGCTATATATAAATTTATCATTAATCAATTATTCATTACTCATGGCCTTGAAAATCATAATCTCTTAAATCTGATATATAGAAATAAGCTACTGCTTAATTATATCTGCGCACGATTTTGAATAGTACCGAGATATTATCTTTATTATGTATATAAATCTCGCTTCACGATGTTTGTTCGAGATGAACTCCGAAATTACTTAACCGATTTTGATGAAATTTAGCTTGCTGTGTGTAATTTGGTCCAGCTTAAAAAATAGGATAGTTTTTAATCTCGATTATTAATATTGTCAATATTGTTATCGATATTTATCTCATGAAACGTAATCCAAAATGCCAAGGGTATACATAAGAGGGGAGGGGGAGCTAACCCTCCACCCTCCTCTTATGATGAATTCTTAGAATAATTGTTTCCAATAAAAATATCCTTTAACCAAGGGTTCCATCGGACTCTAAAATTAAATGGAAATCAGATATATTATAAAATAGTATCTACCTGTATTATTAAATAACATCTAATCATCCAGAAATTAATTCACGCCCACAAACACCGATAGATTATGAATCAAGATTTAAAGCACGAAAAACAGAGATATCAAAATAGTTACTTACAAGATTAATTTATTGTGATAATTTTTTTAATCCATTTATCTATATTAAATGGATTATTGTTTTTTTTCGAAAATACATAAATAATGTTTTAATCTGGTTGTTATTGATAATATATTTTTTTAAACCCTACTCTTCTAATTGATTTCTAATCTACTCCTCTATTCCATTGCATCTTCGCAAAATTATAAGTCAGAAAATCAGTTTGAACTTTGAACGTCCGAAATTTTGAACGTCGTTGAACGAATATAGGAGTTATTTAATGCCTATGTCACATCGAAAATTTATTGGCCAATGCAACATTTTTTAGATGTCTATAATGTAAAGATTATAAAAATTAGCCAAGACGTTTGTTTTAATTCTTGATCATAAGCCACATTATTACTTGAGCCTACATGTTGGGTTTGAACCCAACATGTAGGCTCAACCTTTGTTGACAAAGCATAAATATTTGAAGCATTTAACGTACACCATATGAGGTGTGTAGAATCAAAGGCAGCAATCTCCACTCTCGTTTTTTTTTTAAAAGGCTTAAATTGATATCTTTGCTTTTGATACATATTTTCAAACTCTGATTTTGATGGGAGAAAGCTGAGTTTGTAACTAACCAGATTTGCATATTGTATTTAGAATTTGTGCAAACTGTTTGTGCAACTTTATAATGTTTGCAAAACTCAATTCGAATCACTATGAAACTGCATTTACAACTTTTTTCCGATATTTTGGAGATTGCTGCCTTTGCTTTTACACACCTCATATAATAGCACACAACTTCAGATTTTCTCTAATCTCTAACAATTCAAACTAATCAATTAAAATATTTGGAAAATTAAATCATTTCAGTTTTCAGTTCAAGTTTTGAGTAAATGTAAATTTGACTAAATTTCGATGAAAAGTTTAATCAACAGGGTCTAGTACACTTCCTGAATCCCGAATAGTGTTTACATGGTTAAAAGACAAGGATAGTTTTTTCTTTGTTTCAAAACTGTTGCTGTTTTCAGATTCGCGCATCATCCAGGGATGGCCAGCAGCCAACGACCAGTTCCCTCACCAGGGATATCTGTTCATCACCTTCGATAACGGATACGCCGCGTGCGGTGCCTCCATCATCAGCAACCGATGGGCCATCACTGCTGCCCATTGCCTGCAGGGGTGTGTACACATCTGTTACTCTTTCAAACAAACTAAACAAGTCTAAGAGTCATAATTATTAAGGCTTTTAAATTTAATTTGCAAACTTTAAAACACGAACACCATCCAAATTATTAAGAATTTCTTTTACGAAAAGCAAGAATAGGATTGGACCCTAATATAATCCTTGGGGAACACCACTAGTGACAATCTTTGTATCAAAACATCCCATCAATTTTAATAGCCAATTCTATCTAGCTAATAAGTATTAAAACCTTTGAAAATACGTCTTATTATATTTCTATTAATTATTATAGAGCCCGCGAAGCTGAGATCAGGCTCGGAAGCGCAGACAACAACCAGTCTCCAGTCAGGATGACCTCCAATAACATCCATATCCATTGGGACGTTGATGTTGCCCTTCTTGGACTTCCCTGGGATGCGCCAATCTCAGGTAAACCAAATTCAAATGAGGAACCATTCACAATCATTATTTACCAAATAATTTAGTAACGCTTATCAAGGGGATCACCTCGTATGCTTTATAATGCTCTTACTCAGCATAAAACCTCAACTAACCAGAAAAGATACACCTAGTCTTAATCCTTTCGCTTCAAAATATCCCCTGGATTTGCAATAAAACAAACTTATCTCGGTTCATATCGCAGTATTTTATTTGTAGAATTGGTATGTTATTAATTCTTCTACTATTGTATTTCAGATACTCTTAGGCCAATCAACTTCGCCAGGAATGCTGGAGAGACCTTCGAGGGTTACACCGTAACCGCCAGTGGATACGGATTGACTAGCGATGGTAAATCTATGTGTGATAGTTATTAACCTTTAAGTTTCTGTTCGTGAATGCCTGTCTGTAAACGTATATTATCCTATCCAATCAATGGAAGGTTTAACGCAATTCAATAGCTTAAATAGAAGAGTGAAAGAGAAGCGAACGAATTGTTCACTTCATAAAGAAAAGCTAAAAACTGTAATCCCCGTGAACGTTACTGTATTGTCACAACTAAGTTTTGAATTATTCGATTTAATATCATTTTCTGTAAGAAATAACAATAACGCTAAATATAGCGTAGCAATAGCATTACAAAATTCTTTCGGAATTTTAATACACCTCTGAGATTTGTTGAAAAAAAACCATCCCTAATAATCTTTTAATTATAGGGAAAAAATATTTTTAAAGAAAGAGAAACATTCCTAACAATATTTTGATTCCTCCTACTTCCATTAAAAAAATCCGATGAGAAAACGATGCCTGGTTGCGAAGCCAACGCTTTTGACTACTACGATGTAAACCCGTGAAGTAACGCCATTTATTCCTTTTAGGTGGATCAACATCTTCGACCCTGAACTTCGTCAACCTTCGTGCCATCTCCAACGACGAGTGCGCTGGATACTACGGAGGAATTATCGTTCCTTCCATCATTTGCACACGTGGACTGGACAACATCGCCCAGGGAGTGTGCAGCGTAAGAACTTTATATCTATAATAGCGTAATTGAACAAAATTACAGGAAAATTAACATAACAGTAAAATGCACAACTAAGAAAAGGAAATCTGATTACTCTGGAAGTCAAGAGACTTTCAATTTCTTGTACGTCGTTCTCCTATTCATTTGTAGGAATTAAATGCAATATTTCTGTGCCAACTTTGTCAGTACGTACTGTGTTGAGTTGCATTATTATTTTTCAATGAGTATATCAAAATAGAATAAGTTTCAAATGAGATCCTTGTGGCACACCATAAAAATTTGAATAACCCTTTATAACTGACTGAATAAATCGATATTTACCTTGCAAAACAATGGCTTTTGTTACTGGGTTGCTGAAGTTTATATTCATCCCTAATAAATTTTCTTTGTGGTTCCAGGGAGACAGCGGTGGCCCACTGGTCATCGGAGGTGGATGGGACATGCTCCTCATCGGAGTCACAAGCTTCGTCAGCAGCGAGGGATGCGCCTCCAACGGTCCATCTGGATTCGCCAGGCCCAACCACGTCGTCGATTGGATCAACCAGGTCACCGGACTGTAAAGTGGAGTCACCCCGGTACCTTGAGGCTGATGCCAGCCACCAAATAATTTGGATTTTTCGCAGAAATAAATTTTTACAATTTTCATTTGCCTTTTTCTGACTTGTTTACCCAACATCTTCCTACTTGAATGACTAGACTAGTAACTGACAACCAAGATGACCGTCAAAATACTCAAATTTTACCTTACAAAAACTTGCTGCTATTCTTCTGCTTTATTTGCTTTGAATTTGAGAACTGGATGGATTGTGCAGTATCAAAGCTGTAGGAATATTTGATGCGTGATTCAAGGTGGTCGCCGCATCATCAGCATCCAGCGCTAATTAGCTAGGGGAAGAACATAACCACTCAGATATAGCCACGACAAAGACGTTAGACGACTTTTGTGTGCTGCCGTAGAAGCTGGCTAGTCGGTGGCATAGTAAGGTGGAACTCGTGTTCCACCTTATTCCCTTCGAAGAAAGCTTTAGAGGCATTGCATGCATAACCTTGGAGGTTACCTAAAATACCATAATTTGATAATTGAACTTGTGTAATTTTGGTTTCTCATTCATATTTACTCTACAAGCTAAAATAATGATCAAAATAATAAGTTTTGGTAATGGTAAAATACCAGTGAATGTTTGCATGATCACGTGAGAAATGTGGAGATCCGCAAAGAATGCAAGGCTGATGTAAGCGTAATGAGTATGATGAAAGGCACGCTCAGATGGTTTAGGCATGTAGAGCGAATGAAATAAGAAAGGAGTGTAAAGAGGAGGTAATGATGCAAATTAGAATGGTAGAAGAGTCGATGACGCCCGAGAAAAATATGACACGACCAAGTGAATCAGATACATAAGTCGGGCCATGTCAAGAATCAGAATAATAGAAGAATTTGTATAAGACGATTATTAATGTGAATGTGCCAAGTTGTTTGGCGGTCCGTTCTCTCTGCCTACTCCTGCGGAGAAATGTGATGTTTAATTATTTATCATTTAAACACGTGAACACCTTATGCATTTCGAGAAGATTCATAAGATTAATAATTATTAATCAAATGATATTCAATTTAAAACGGACCAATCCCTTACTCTTTTTCAGATTTAGATAAAGGCCTCTTAAACTATACGATTAGTATTAAATTTATTCTGCAATAAATTATATGCATATTATCAGATAAGAAACTTTCTTATATAAATAACGGTGTCCTATTCATAGTGAGTTACTTCTTGAAAAGCAACATGGGGGTCCTAGCTGTTATCGGTGTAATTGTCGGTGTGATTTCCCTTGCACAGGTAAACATTTTATTTTCTTTTAAACAAATAATTATTTGAAATAATGTACTTAATTTGTTTGTAACAATTCCTTGGCACGAAATATATAATACTTACTTTAGACTGTCGCCAACTGTAGTAGAAAATTCTCACAAAATCTTGGAATCCCTTTAACTTGAATTTGTGGAAAAAAACTGTAAATAAAAAAAAATATTGTAAGACAGTAGTTACAAACGTTCATACGTACAAATAAGAGTTACGGTGTCCGGGAACTATTGGCACAAGCGGTAAATCAGTGAATCTATACCATTTAGAGAGGCCAAACATTTTTTTTTGGTTTGATCTTTTTTTCGGGTTAAAAAATCTTTTGGGATCGGGTCTACGCTTCGACGCGTCTTAAAAAAGTTTTTAACAGCTGATATTAACCCCCCAGCGACCGATTTTATTTTCAAATTTGTCCCTGAAATATTCCAACTTTGGACTTGATTTACTCGTAAATCAAAAAAAAATTATTATACAAAATCGACTCCAAATAATTTTATGAAGATTTATCAGTTTCTCGCTTTTTTAACAAATTTCCGGAACCCTCCCATGTACATTATGATAGTAAAAGTTTTGAAGAGGTGAGCAATGCTGTTTAAATCTCAAAGCATTCTGAGGTTTTGCAGCTCAAACCCTCTGCAGTGAATCTCCACAGATGGCTAAAGGTTAGACCTTTAGATCAGTGATTCCCAAAGTGGTCCAGGTGAACCCCCAGGGGTGCACGGGGAGACCCGACGGGATCCACGTAGGCGCGATAAAGAAATGGGGGTCCACAAGTTGTAAGTGGGAGTCCACGAACTGGTTTCCATTGAGACCCATCCCGTGCCCCATATCCATATCCCATCCCACTCCCCATCTCATATCCCATTACGCCCCCTCCATAACGTGGCATAATGGGTTATGGGTGTTCTGTACTGGGATGGGAACATACCCATATCCCATTACGCCCCCTCTGTCGTGGAAAATATAATCTCGAATACTGGTCCATTTTGCCTCGTTTGAAAAAGTCGTAGATGCGGTACTGCCCCGTTGTGACAGACCACACCTCGCCTTTCAATATTCAGTACAACGCGTGTCGAGTTTTGAGAATATGGTAGAAATGTACCAGCAGGGGGTTCACTTTGACCAGTAAAATTTTGAAAGTGGTCTGCGAGAAAAAAGTTTGGGAACCTCCGCTTTAGATATACCGATAAAACTAGACATAATAGTCGTTGTTCACAACTTTTTGATCGATCAATCTGAATCTCTGGTCAGCTAAACAATTTGTTTAGTAACGTTTGATTCACCTTTTTTTGTTTTCTTTTTTTTTTTTGTTATTGTTTTTGGGGTGTTATGCCGTGTTTTGCTACCTCCTTCTTTAGCCAACGTTTCGGACAGCGTTACAGTGTCCATCATCAGGGCAGATGAGGGACACTGTAACGCTGTCCGAAACGTTGGCTAAAGAAGGAGGTAGCGAAACACGGCATAACACCCCAAAAACAATAACAAAAATACTTTTTGGCCGTGAAAACCTAAAAACATACCGTTTGATTCACCTGTTGATCGAAGAGTTGCGTTGGGAACAGCGTATTGTGCGTTTGATGAATGTTGAGCAAAATTTCCGCTCAACAGTTGATCAGTATTATATTTCTGTAAGAGTGCTCACTAGGCTTAACGTGACTCTGGCATTTCCATGATGTGCACTGTATTTCCTTAATTTACTTGTACAACAACAGACTACTCGTGTTTACCCCCTATCCCTTCTGTGTAGGGCTTCAAGCTGTCCACTGGCACCACCACCCCAGAGAAGCTGCCTCTAAGTAAGTAAACATAATTTAAAATATAAAACTTTCTCTGGTATAACTTGGAACATTATAAGGATCATTGAAATAAAAGAAACCTATCGTAATAACGATATATCGTAATCTATAATAAGAGAATTTTCCTTACTATCGATTATAATAAACGGATTTCAGATGAACGCATCATCCAGGGTTTGCCAGCTGCTGACCTCCAGTTTCCTCACCACGGATATCTCCTCGTAACCCTCGAAAGTGGAGCAAGGCAGGCTTGTGGAGCCTCCCTCATCGCCAACCGTTGGGCCCTCACTGCAGCACACTGTGTTGAGGGGTAAACATTTTTCTTTAATTTTATTATCTACACCTCCGACAAGTGATTTCAACACTCAATAAAAAGAACAAAGCGCTGAAAAATACAGACTTGCATTTTCATTTGTTCTGCCTGAAGCCACCTAGTCAAAAACTAAGGCCGTCTGAACGTCATTTCTATCAAGTCCATTGTTCGACCCCTTCTCACATATTTTCTTAAAAACGCTGAGCAAGTTGGACATGTCTTGTATGCTGTATGCCTGAAATCCTGAAAATAATTCTGGGCGTAAGGATGCCCATCGCATGCCTGACCTCACAGAGAGACAACCTTAGCTCCCACTACTCTGTCAATTCAGAACGTTTGATTATTTTTCATGGTGATCATTAAAATGACAAAAACAATAAAACTTGATTTTAAACAGCACTAATAGATTTGGCTCCTGACGAGAATCTTGAGGAATTCCGTGCCGCCGTCTCTACCAGCGTCTAATTGTCTAATTAATTTTTATAATAATATGCTCACAGTTTATCAGCTATGTTTAGCAAAAAACTAAAACAATTTGCAAAGAAAACAATATAAAAGTTTAACGAAACCCACCGTCATAATGGTGGATGGGTTTCATTAAATTTTCATTTCACTCTCAATGTGTCATTAATAGTATGATGTTAATTAATGCAGAGCCGATTTTGTGGAGATCTACCTCGGAAGCAATGACATCACTGCAACTCCAGTCAGGATGACTACCTCGGACATCCAACTCCATCCCGAATTTGATCTAGCCCTTATTGGACTTCCAGGGAGTGCCATAATTGGAGGTAAACTAAATACACAGAAAAAACTTTTCATCATCCATCAAATAATCCATTTGCCAACATAATAATAACCAAACCCTTCTTTGACTTTCATGAAATGCACCAAATTCACAGAACAAAGTTATCTTCTTCTTCTGTGTAAATAATTGTCTAACAAAGGGTATTTTGCACTATGTACGGGATGGTAGGGAAACTACATAAAATCGTGAATGAGCTACCCAGTCTTGGAATTCCATCATTCGGGATGCAAAAAACATGTTCATGTTTTCTCATGGCAGTTCAGTCTCGCGCTGCATGGCTCGTATTTTTCTTAAAATTAACAGAGTTTGTAAATAATTAAAGTCTTACTGCATTTCAGCCACCATCAAAACAGTCAACATCTCCAGAGATCCCCTGGAGACCTATGAAGGTCAGCTCGCAACTGCCAGTGGATACGGATACATTGCCGATGGTAAACCTTTGCTTCATAGTTACTTAGTTCTTCTTAGTCAGGCACCTGCCTGGGTCTTATTACAAATCAAATCATTCCTTCAAATTATTCCCCTCCCTTAAATAAATTTACCAGTTTTATTTAGTATTTCCAGGGTATTTTTCCTTTTCTCTTGAATCTAATACATGACTCCCTAAGTATATTTTTCTCATCATGGTGGAAAATCGGCACCAATTGGTGTTTATTCATCATCTTCACATTTCCTACAACTATTTGTGCATTTCAAGAGATGCCTGTTTCTCTTGAGGTGATCTACGTAATAAGGGAGTTAATTTAACCCTTTATTTCTTCTTTCAGGTGGCCCATTATCTATTACCTTGAACTACGTTAGTCTTCGAGTCATCTCCAATGCCGAATGTGCCAGCTACTATGGATCCGTCATCGTTCCTTCCACCATTTGCACGGTTGGATTTGACAACCCAACCCAAGGAGTGTGCAGCGTAAGTTCAATTAACTCTTTAGACATGGAAGCTAACGCAGTTGTCGTACAGAACGTACTGGCAAATAAATCAACTATAGGACGATAACCACCGATGCGTTGGAATGATCAAATATTAGAGGCATCCGAAATGCTGGTGCCCTTGGCTCTCACCCAGCGCACAGCTGCGAGGAGCGCAGGAGCATTGTCCACCAGGGAAATTGGAGTGGCGGTCACGATACTCAGCGATGAGGATCATGAAAAAGACTAAAAAAGAAGGATAAAAATGACATCTTTTCGGATTGATTTTGATTTTGATCTCGAATCAAAAACGACCACAGGGGCATCTTTTTCTAGCGATGAATTTATTTCGAAAATCATAAAGTTTTGTTTCGTCACTTTTGAATGTCTTCAAATTTTTCAGGGTGACAGCGGCGGCCCACTGGTCATAGGCAGCGAAGACGACATGACCCTCATCGGGGTGACCAGCTTCGTTAGTAGCGCCGGGTGCTCCTCAGATGGCCCCTCTGGTTTCGTCAGGCCCAGCCACTTCGTATCGTGGTTACACTCGATCGCTGGAATTTAGCGTGGAGTAACCCTGAGGAGCGATTCCGGTTCTATTGGAGAATAACAAACTGTCCTTAATCTTAAAATTAGCACCTTTTGACTGCCATCCGAGAGAATTGCAATCGTTAAACGAAAAAGTTATTCATTTTAATGATAAGGACAGTAATTAATATCCCCTAGAACCGGAATCGCCCCTGTGGTGTTCTAAGGATATTGAGTCACGTTGAACCATTGTATTTTAACAGCAATAAAACTCCACAGTTTTAAGTTTCTGGTTCTACTTAAGGAAAATAAATTGTTCTTAACCTTAAAATCAACGACTTTTTGGCCGTCATACGAGAATGTCGCTTGATGGTTACCAGTCAACATTTTAAGGTTAAGGACAATAGTTCTTTATCCTTAAGTAGAACTTGAATCGCCCCTCTCGTGTTTTAAGGCTAACAGAGTCACTTTGATATTTTGTATATTAACAGCAATAAAACTTCACAGTATTTCAGTTTTTTTTAATCAATGATATAACTAATAAAGACAACATTTATCCTGTTTCTCAATAGGTACCTACGTACCGTTCTGAATAAATTGATACAAATTAACAAGATGCGATCTTACACGCAAATTTTTGTGGACCTGAGAATGAAAACTATCTAGTTTTATCCAAAGACCTAACACAGCATTTTACAGGAGAGACTAAAACTAAAAGTAAAACATCTTAAAAGGAGTGTTTTTTTTGCATTAAATATTAATTTATGATGACCGACGAATTTGTTTTCCGCGATCCGACGTAAATCAGTCATTGGAAATATAAATTTAAGATCATTAATAATAATTCTTTTTATTTTTCTTAAAATTAATATTTTCAAGTAGTAGGTAGGTCAAAACTATTATTTCTAATAAGGGGTCGTCCATTAATCACGTGATGTATTTTAGCAACTTTTTAACCCCCTCCCACCCTTGGTGATTGGTGGTGAGGCTTAAGACAACCCCCCTCCCCCCCTCCCCCCCCTCAACCCAAATCACGTGTATTTTTTTGGTACAGCTGATTAAATTTTGGAAAATTAAGCATCGTGATAAAAATGTCAAACGTTGATGTTACAGGTTACTTTTGGCTGTCATAAAAATAATAAAGGAAGTTATAAAAAAAACATATATTATTTGTACATGAATATATTTAATGAACATCGTCCTCTTACCACGGACTAGCGAGTCTTTCTTAACACTAACAGGTGGATAAGCATATCTTGCATATATTCGGCGTAAAAATACCCTCCTCTCCCCACCCCGCCCCCCTCCTCATTCCTTGTGATATTTCGTGATTTTTTCCGAACCCATTCCACGCGTTTCGAGCCTGACGGGATTAATGGACGACCACTTTTCATCGGTTCGTCGACACTTTGTCAAACTCATAACTTAGGACCTTGGGAACGATTAAATTTTGAATTCTTAATAAGAATTAAGGTCTGCCCACAAATCAATCAAAACATCTTCCAAAAGAAGAATTTTAAAATTTCTAATACTTTTCGGCGTTTCATGTACATAATGTCAAACAGGGATTCGGTCATAACTTAGGCCCTATAGTACCAAACGAACTGAAATTTTGAAATCTTCCTAAGAATTAAGGTCTTTACACGAATCAATTAAAAAATCTTCAAATAGAAGTGTTTCAAAATTCTTCATACCAAAGTTTCATCGTTTCATGGGCACTTTGTCAAACTTGGGTTCGGTCATAACTTTAGCCCTATGGCACCAAACGGACTAAAATTTTGGGTTATTACTAAGAATAATGTCTGTCAAGGAATCAATCAAAAAAATCTTACAAAAGAAGAATTTTAAAATTCCTAATTCTTTTCGCCGTTTCATGGGCACTCTCTCAAACTTGGGGTCGGTCATAACTTTGGCCCTATGACATCAAACCGACTAAAATTTTGGATACATACTAAGAATTACAGTCTGTAAACGAGTCAATCAATCTTACAAGAGAATACTTATAAAATTCTTCATACAAAAATTTCATCGTTTCAAGGTTTTTAGAAAATTACATTTTCTGTCAACCTTGTGATGTATTTTTTCTTAAGTAGGTACATAGGTACGAAAAGTCCTGTGTGATAATTTATGAAAAGTTTGTCAAATAAGAGTCGAAAACATTGGAGAGCGCCACTGTTTTTCAAATGGCAATACTAAAAATATAATCATGGTGGCAATCTAAAGCTGTGTAACCTACATTTTTATTAAAAATTAAGAAGGCATTTACGTAAGAAAAATATTTTTTCATTGCAATATAGATGCCCATTGATCTAAAAATTAGAATTGCATGTATGTTTATTATTATTATATCTTTGCAATTTTGTGTTGACATAATGAAAAACAACGATATTGTAGTCAAATATAATGCACACTTTAGAAATTGTTCACATTTATTTAATATTACTGTAGCGCTTGCACTTATCAATTATCTCCCCCCCCCCCCCCCATCCCCTCCCGCATTCCATATATTCATTCCCTTACATTCAGTTTTCAAACATCGCGCCTACCACCTAAATTTCATAATGCTATAGCTCAAAGAAAAAAAGAATTACTTATCCAATTTTGTTCATTCGTTCGGAATTTATGCGCTTACAAACATTTCGGATGTTTATTTTTAATTAAATATTTGAAAGGTATGTTTTTAGGTTTTCACGGCCAAAAAGTATTTTTGTTATTGTTTTTGGGGTGTTATGCCGTGTTTCGCTGCCTCCTTCTTTAGCCAACGTTTCGGACAGCGTTACAGTGTCCATCATCTGCCCTGATGATGGACACTGTAACGCTGTCCGAAACGTTGGCTAAAGAAGGAGGCAGCGAAACACGGCATAACACCCCAAAAACAATAACAAAAAAAAAAAAAAAAAAATATTTGAAAGTTTGTGAATATAATAAAAAATTACACTATTTATTCAGTTCATTTATTCAGTCTTTATAATCGTTACGAATTATATTTTTAATGTAGGAACTGACATTTATTCCAAAACAGAAGCTTGTCCAAAAAAATAAAACATATTCTAATATTTGAATTTTCTGAAGCAGTAGCAATCGTTTCCATGGAAACTTCGACCAAGGATGGGTATACTAGGTCAATGCATGGAAACGATTTTTTTCTGACGTTAGCAAAAATTTGCTTTAGTTAGCGACAGAAAACGTATAACAAATATTGGTTAGGCCCAAGCACGCACTTACACTTATACACACCTACTCTTACACATACATACTGTCGCTGCCTGGGATTTGGTAGTAATTATTGTTGCCAATTCCTTTATTCCTACCCATCCATTTGCCTACCCGTCCTTCCTTAATTCAGTGTCCGTAATAAATTGCCCGCCGCGTCATATAGCCATTTGCGCTCCGCTCCGCCTTTACCTAATTCCGCTATTAAAATAAAATAGTTCGCGCATGTTTACTGTGTGTTTACAATTGAAGACCAACGAGGGCCGGCCTACAGATTCCTTTTCGGTGAGTCCTTCCTCTCCATACAATTATTTTACCATATTTTTCAGGCAGTGATGGTAGACACAATCAATGTTCATTTTTAATACACACACAGTAACAATTCCACTCTGCACGACCGCAAATCTCCTCCATCTTGGTCCTAGCGAGCCGCATAATTTTGAACCATAAAATTAATAAAATCCAGCAGAGTGTGAATGCGTTTTATAATACCGCATATAAGTAAAAACCCGCATTCAACGGTTTGATATAGCTACATGAGTAATCTTGTTTCCTATACTAACTATGGTTGGAAATAACGTATTTACCCGCTTTTAGAATAAATAAATACAAAGCACTCCTTTGAAATTTGTTTTTGATAATTCATGTAATTGTATCTTGCTGATAAAATCGCATCTACCTACATTAGAAATAGTACGATTATTTCTTATATTTGTATTATTGAGTATATCATTACAAATTGTAAATATAATTATAATTTGTCAATGATAATAAACGCAATAAATAACTTTGTTTACTCGGCGTGTTCTGTTAACCGTTTACATCGCGTTGTCAGTTTTAACCCCGTGAGGATCACAGTTAATTAATTGAACAAATTAAATATTAATTATTTCATTTCGCATAAATAATACAGACACATTATTTCTACCGCATTTTTTAGTTGTTTGACGTTTCATATTTTGTAAAATATAACCGGAATAAAGAAAATGGCTACGAGCGCGTCATCCGGATCGTCTCGGGACGAAAGACGTCTAAAACGTCTAAATGCTAAACTATAAGCTAGCTTTGGGAGCTTACAGTCGGTGTATGACAAGATAAGGAAAGCTTCGGAAAGCATTAACGATCGCCAATCCTTTTTATCAGGCGCAACTACTGTTGAAAAAATTCGTTCTGAATTTATAACCACTTTAGATGAAAAGGTGGATTGCGAATTGGAATTGAATCCGGAAGCAATCGCTGAATACGCTCAATTAAATGCATTTGAAGAACTCTTTGGTATTATTAAATATACCGAAGCAAATATGCTGTCAAATACAGTTGCGAAGCCTCGCCGTCAAATTAAGTTACCCGCCTTGGAAATAGCGTGCTTTAACGGGGATTTAGAAAATTGGTCTCTTTTCTATGAAACATATAATTCGGTTATACATTTGAATGATTCTCTGGATGATACGGATAAAATGCAGTATCTGATGTCTAAATTAACCGGAAAAGCGTTAAGTATTTGCAAAGCTATTACGCCTACAGGTACAAATTATCAAGTTATCTGGGACGCATTATGTACTAAGTATAATGATCAACGCGTTCTTGCTGAATTTTACTTTGACCGATTGCTGAAATTATCTCCAGTTAACTCGGCCACATCTGCTTCTTTAGAGAATTTTGCAGATGCATACTCCACTAACATCGCCGCGCTGAAGCAATTAAAAATAAAAGACCTCGCAGAATTCATATTGCTGCAACTAGGTCTTAAACGTCTCGACATAGAAACTGTAAAGGCTTTCGAATCTTCTATTAAAAATAATGAAAATCTACCGTCCAGCGCGGAATTAATCGACTTCGTAAGGGTACAGCAACAAATTCTTAATCGCGCACAAATCACGCAACCGACTTGGCGAGCCGCGAGCCGTCTTGGCTCAAATAATAATTATACCGCTAAACCGCAAAAACTAATTCCGCAAAGGCATTTATTAATGTCGAAAAAATCGATAATCACTCCATCGGAATTTGTTTCTGCTGTCAAAAGGGATCGCACCCTTTATACCAATGTTCTAAGTCTTGAACCACGTGAGCGATTTAACTGTATTAAGTCATCGAATATTCGAGTTTGTGTGAACTGTCTCAGTACTAGACACATCACGAAAGCTTGTAAATCAAAGAGTACATGCAAAACATGCGCGCTCAATCATCATACTTTGTTGCATTTCAAACAAACTGATGGGCGGAAGTCACAAACGGACCCAATACCGTCTCCCGCGTCACAAACAGATGCCGATAATGATAACTTAAATTCATCGAATCCGGTTTCACTATGTGTAACAAATTCATGCCCTAGTGCAAATACTACTGCCCTCTTAGGAACGGCTGTTTGCACTACCAGAGACGCTAAGGGCCAGGTACGGACGATACGGGCTCTAATAGATAGCGGCTCCCAAAGGGACATAATTACGCGCAAATGCTGTTCACGCTTGAATCTTAAGGTGCGGTCATTTCCAAGTACTTACGTCACGGGAATAGGTGACGTAAGAAATGTGACAAATGGCGTAACTTGCTTAAAATTACTCTCCCGCTATGACATCACTCAGTCGTATACGATTAAACCATATGTAGTAGAAACCATAACCAGTGAGTTGCCTACTGTTAACGTTAACCGATCCGCCTTGTCGTATCTTGACAATTTGCCCTTAGCAGACACAACATTCTGTACGCCCGGTGAGATTGATATTATCTTGGGATGTGACATGTTTGCTCGCATTCTAAAGGCAAACAAAATATCAGGTTCTCTCGGCCAGCCATTTGCTATTGAAACCACTTTGGGATATCTCATCTTGGGTACTGCCCCAACGATGATTGAAAACCCAAGTATAAACGCCACGCAATCATTTTGTACGTTCACGCAAAATGATGAATTTTGCCTTTCGCGCTTCTTTGAATTGGAAGACATTCCAGATGAGAAGTTTTTAACGCCTGATGAACAAGAGTGTGAGGATATGTTTAAACTCACTACTTCTCGTGACACGGCAGGTCGTTATATCGTCGCGTTGCCGTTTCGAAACAGTCCCTCTGTTCTCGGTAAATCGTTACCTGCCGCCGAACGCAGATTTCGATCTCTCGAACGCCGCTTAATATCTCAACCCGCAATAAAGTTAGAATATGACAAAATATTGCGCGAATACCTACAGAAAGGGTACATTTCGCCGGTCGACAGTTCTGACTTACCGCATTACGTAATACCGCATCACATTGTAGTTCGTGAAGATAAACTGACTACTAAAATTCGCATGGTGCTAGACGCTAGTATGAAATCCGATTCGGGTTACTCGCTTAATGACATCCTACATACAGGAAAGAATTTACAAGGTGATTTGTTTCGCATTATCCTCAATTTCCGATTATTTGCCATAGCTATAACCGCTGACATAAAACAAGTATCTACAAATTGTGGTGCAAGAAGAATGCCGACGTTATCAGCGCATGCTGTACAGATTTAACGATAGTGACCCTTTGCAATTGTTTGAATTTAATCGCGTCACGTTCGGCATGTCTTGCAGTCCATTCCTTGCGATGCGTACGTTGCGTCAACTTGCGTTGCATGAAAAACCTCGTTTTCCACTTGCTGCAAACCTGGTGGAAAAGGGTTCATTCTACATGGACGATTTCGTCACCAGTTGCTCGTCGGTTGAGGAAGCTTCCGAGTTGTCTACGGAATTGATTCAACTATTCGCTGCTGGAGGATTCGAACTTGTAAAATTTTCTTCTAATTCTCCAAAGTTTTTATCCACGATTCCTACAGCTCGTCGTGTTAAGGAACATGTGGAATTTAATCCCGATGAAAACCTAAAAATACTAGGGCTTCATTGGATACCCGCTTCTGATCATTTCGTATTTGTCGTACACACCGACGAAAGAACGTGTACTAAACGAAACATTCTCTCAACGATTGCTCGTCTTTGGGATTTGATGGGTTTCGCCGCACCAGTTGTATTATTGGCTAAGCTGATAATTAAATCTCTATGGGAGTATAACCTGGATTGGGATGATACTCCTCCTGAAACAGTTGTCACACTTTGGAGACAGTTTAAAAAAGAATTGCCATTGCTGCAATCTATTAAAATTCCTCGTTTTTTAGGAATCGAACCCCAGTGTGTATTAACGCTTATCGGGTTTTCAGACGCAAGCGAACGCGCATTTGGAGGTGTTATT
This sequence comes from Glyphotaelius pellucidus, assembly GCA_936435175.1. Classification (NCBI taxonomy): domain Eukaryota; kingdom Metazoa; phylum Arthropoda; class Insecta; order Trichoptera; family Limnephilidae; genus Glyphotaelius; species Glyphotaelius pellucidus. The sequence continues at coordinate 10,979,966 of OW386556.1, forward strand.
TACCTACATGTTTACTGTCCGAATACTGATAAAACCACAATTAATTTATTATGCGCTAAATCCAAGGTCGCTCCGGCTAAGACGATTTCACTTGCGCGATTAGAACTATGTGGAGCGCTAGTACTTGCACGATTAATGCATACGGTCAGTAATAGCTACACATCAAATTCGAAAGCTCATACGAATTTAGCTTTTTGCGACAGCACGGTCACTCTAGCGTGGATAAATTCACCGCCCGCAAAATGGCAGACCTTCGTTGCCAACCGTGTCTCACAAATACAAAACCATCTGGGGGCTGAATGCTTCCATTATATAAAAGGTCAAGACAATCCCGCCGACTGCTTGTCGCGGGGTCTTACGCCCTCTCAGCTAATAGACCATCCGTTATGGTTTAACGGCCCCGTATTTGCCCAATTACCTAAAAGTGATTGGCCTTTACAACGTTTTGATACGAAATCTGTGACTGATCCTCCCGAACGGAAAACAAAAATTTTGATGTCCGTTCAAGACATTAACTGCCTCAAAACAATTGCTCCTCCGTTATTGTGTGCACTAGCCTCTCGTGTTAGCTCATGGCCGAAATTAATCCGAATAGTAATTTATGTTTTTCGTTTCATCAAGAAATTACCACGAGCGTTTGAATTAAACCATATCTTAGCTGCAGAAACCGCTGTTATTAAATCTATACAGGAAGAACATTTCTCCGAAGATATAAAGGCAGTCAAAGATGGGAAGAAGGTTCGGCGAGCGATCGCAAAACTGAATCCGTTTATTCATGACGGAATTCTAAGGGTAGGAGGCAGATTGCGAAACGCGGAAACAGAATTTGACAGTCGTCATCCAATTCTTTTACCCGCTCGTGATCATGTAGTCAATCTAATAATAGACTACTATCACATCAGAAACCTACATACGGGTCCTACGTTACTGATGTCGCTGCTAAGGCAGAGATTTTGGATACTTTCTTCGCGTAATTTGGTTCGGAAACGTGTGCATCAATGCAATACTTGCTTCAAAGTCAATCCCAAACCGCAATTCCCAATAATGGGAGATTTACCCGCATGCCGCGTCCGCGAAGCTAAGGCTTTTCTTCACACAGGGGTTGACTACGCGGGCCCGCTTCAAATAATTCCTTATAGACGTCGGGGGGTGCGAAGTCAAAAGGCATACATTTGCTTATTTATTTGCTTGGTGACCCGCGCAGTTCATATTGAACTCGCTTCGGATCTTTCCACCGAAGTCTTCCTCAACGCTTTCAAGCGTTTCCTTTCTCGTCGAGGTCCTGTGAGTATAATGTACTCCGATAACGGAACGAACTTTGTGGGAGCTAAATCCCATTTACGGTCTTTATTTGAACTTATAGAGTCACCCAATTATAAAAAGGAATTCTCAGACAATCTGTTGGAGAATCGAATCGAATGGAAGATGAATCCACCGCAAGCTCCTCACTTTGGTGGGATCTGGGAAAGTAACATTAAATGCCTGAAAGGTTATTTAAATAAAATAGTAGGCACCTCTCTACTGACGTATGAAGAGATGCAAACAGTGCTTTCTCAGATTGAAGCAATTCTTAATTCACGCCCGCTATCTGTACTTAGCGTTAACGACGTTTCGGCTCCATTGCCGCTAACCCCCGCGCATTTTTTAACGCTTACTCCCTTAAAATCTTTACCCGCTGCTGATTTGTCAGATGAGCCAGTCAACTTGGTACAACGCAAACATCTCGTGGATCGTCTTGTTCAGACGTTCTGGAACCGTTGGCGAATTGAGTATTTGAATACTTTGCAAGCTCGCCAGAAATGGAATACAAATGTGAATCCGGTAACGACAGGCACGGTAGTATTGATTAAGAGTGACAACATCGCGCCACTTCAATGGCCTATTGGGGTAATAGTCAATGTCTACCCCGGGGCAGATGGGGTGATCCGCGTTGCGGAAGTTAAAACTAACTCCGGAATATACCGCAGGGCAGTCGTTAAACTCTGTCCCTTACCGTCACAATAGATTTAACGACATTTTTAGAAGTAAGATCATAATAATTTTATTCTTAAAATCAATTAGGTTAGTTTCGTTGTTAAATAGGTACCAAACCCTACTTCTAGTTTTATCTACCGCAGGTTCAGTATTATTTATTGAATCCTTTCAAATCATATTTTTATGTTTCAATGTTTTTTATTTTTTATTTTCCTTGCTATATCGGTCAATTTGACCATTTGGTAAACGCATTAATATAACTAACATAAATATTTTCATAACTTTTACATAATTAATTACATTATACCGCGTGTTACAATTTTGTTTGCGCATTAAAACGTATTGGCACTCTTTTGGTTTATGGAAGTGGATTCTTTCATCCCCTTCCAGGCGGGGGGCATGGTTAGGCCCAAGCACGCACTTACACTTATACACACCTACTCTTACACATACATACTGTCGCTGCCTGGGATTTGGTAGTAATTATTGTTGCCAATTCCTTTATTCCTACCCATCCATTTGCCTACCCGTCCTTCCTTAATTCAGTGTCCGTAATAAATTGCCCGCCGCGTCATATAGCCATTTGCGCTCCGCTCCGCCTTTACCTAATTCCGCTATTAAAATAAAATAGTTCGCGCATGTTTACTGTGTGTTTACAATTGAAGACCAACGAGGGCCGGCCTACAGATTCCTTTTCGGTGAGTCCTTCCTCTCCATACAATTATTTTACCATATTTTTCAGGCAGTGATGGTAGACACAATCAATGTTCATTTTTAATACACACACAGTAACAATTCCACTCTGCACGACCGCAAATCTCCTCCAAATATAATATATTAATATTTATAATTTCATTACGCCAGAGCTTACCATCATATACAAAATATAGTCTGCGCATATAATTTAGCTTTCTATTGGTGAAAGAATTATTAAAGTCTTTATATTGTGTTATGCGTGAAAAGGTCATAAACAAACTCGAGCAGTTTCGCATTTATAATATTAGTATGGATTAGCGAGTAGCGTTGCAATGCCTTCATAAATTGTTTCTCCCTGCGTGTCCTTTCCCATTCGTCCCGTTCCCCTTCTGCCGCCCTTTCCCCTCCAATGTCCCCTTACAGTACAGTACAGGTATGAAGACCATTGTGTTATGCGTGAAAAGGTCATAAACAAACTCGAGCAGTTTTGCATTTATAATATTAGTATGGATTTGCTTAAGTACCAGCGTTGCCTGGGATTTAGGTCGTGTCACTAATATTAGATCTGAATATATTTAAGTCATTCAGATCTAAAAGTTGTGTTACTAAACCTACTATTCCTTTCTACCTACTGTTATGTTCAAATTTATGTTAAATTAAATGAAAGCCAATTAATTTTTATAACACAATTTAATTAAATTTATTTCATTACCTTAACGACAGTGCTTCTTCGATTTTAATTTTTTAAGAACACAAAAATGTTTTTTAAATTTGTTTACAGTGTTCTGTATTTTCAGTGTCATTGCACTTTAAAGAATATTTAATTTTCCTGACAAATTATTGGTATTGCCAGCCTACACATTTTGTAGTTCCGGTTTTTATATTTTCCGCTCTTATTTGACAGACAGACCTTTCAAGCATGGAAGTGTGAATGGCGTGAATAGTACCCTTTACACACAGAGTTCGGAGCGGGACGTTCCCGCAGGATCGCGCACCACTTCAGGCCGCCGCGCAGAAAAGTAAAGACCGAAAGTAAGATAACGGTTTACAGCGCAGTTCACTGTGAGACTTTTCTGCGCGGCGGCCTGAAGTGGCGCGGGGCCCGTCCCGCTCCGAACTCTGTGTGTAAAGGGTATGGGTTGATTTACGATCAGGGTTGCCGATTTGTGGGTAATTCCCCAAATTGCGGGGAATTTTTAAGATTTTTCAAGAATTGGTTATTTTGCGGGGAACCGTTTTGCGGGGAAAATGCGAGGATTCTGGGCATTTTTGGTTATCCAACCTTTTTGAAATATATGTTTATTCGGTGGAAGATATCGTAGTTTATTTTATGGCAGCATTGTAACAATAATTGAAGTTCAAGTTCCTAACTCGAAGACGCATGAATTTGCTAGTATGGAACTTCTATGACAGAAGGGAATTGGTTTATTTATGGATAGAAGGATCCCGCTTCCCGCTATTCTGGTTTTCTCTTTACACGGTCTGAAAATAGATGACGATGCTGAAAGTTACTGGACTAAAGTGTGTCGCCTAAAAAGCAATACAGGACGATACTTGTTCTCAAATTTAAAAATTGTAGTAGGTTTATTGCTCGTGTTGCCGTTTTTCAACGCTTCCGTTGAGAGGAAGTTCAGTGTTCTTAAAAATTTGTAAAGAGAAAATAGAAATCGCCTTCATACAAATACTGTGGTAGCATTGATGGCTACTCGAGAAGGGATTAAAAAAGAAGGGGTAAGTTTAATGCTTCAAACAAAATTTTAACCAAAAAAAATCATGTTGCAGTAATTTTTTTTTCAAGGTTTAATTTATTTATTATAAATACAATATGACAGCAAAAAATAAAATATTATACAGAAAAAAGAAAAGTCCCAATAAACTACTTTTTAGCAGTTTGTTGGGATGAAAGTAGATAATTATTTTACATCACCTGCATGTATGCTTATTTAGTTGATAATCCTTTTTTTGTTAATAAAATCTTATGATGATGTAAATTGCTTACTAATTAACTTAATTTCAATGTTTAAAATTATTGATCTCAATATCAATTAACAAAATAAATTTTTAAAATGGGTTAAAATTATATGGAAACACTAAAATACTATTTTATTTTCTTTTCTTCGACTAACTCTATTTTGTCTCATTTAAATTACTTGTCTTTTTCAGTTATTTTTTCTCCTGGCCATACCTGGCACACCGTACATATATTACCTTATTTTTATGTTTCCTTTTTTTCTACTGCTATAAAATTATCGGCACACCGCATTGAATTTTTATGTCATCATTTTTGCTTCAATATTGGTTATCGGGTTGTAACCTATTTTTTAATCTTATATTACGCATATAATGATACGTTACAATCAATTTTATTAAATAAAATCTGCTATTTTCAATAGGATTTTGTTTTATACTGTAGGCACTTGTGGGGAATTTGCGGGGAGTTTGATGTTTTGCCATCCTCAATTTGGGGATTTTGAACATTTATTGCGGGTATTTTAGAACATAAGCATTGGCAACCCTGTTTACGATATAAGCAACAAGCAGTGTTGCCAACGTAGGCGATTTTTCGCCATTTAGGCTACTCAGAACGAGAATCGGCGACGAAAAAATCTGAAAGGCGACTGGTCGCCTATTAGGCTACTTCAGAGACAAGTTTTTTAAATCAGCCGAATCGCAAATAATTAAGAAAAAAAAAAATAAGGAATCGCATGCAACTACCCGCGCTGATCGCCATTCTTAGAATTCGTACCCATATGAATGTAAGAGGTATGTGTTGCAACAACTTTCAACCATGCAATCACATGGTTAGTTTACATATTGCTGGTAGAAAAATGTTCATCTCCGATAGATCTTGCGCCAGTACTAGCACAGCAACTATATTTAATACTACTGACGACGGCAAAAGTCTTGTTGATGCCTTATTATTGCTAGCAGAAGACGAATCGGAATCATCTTATTTTTTTGTATATCTTGGGCATTAACTATGTAACAATTTCTAGACATTTTGTTTTTGAAGAGTTTTATTTTCCAATATACCTACATTTGTTATTAAATTTTTTAAATTTTCCGCGACCGGTTTCGATGCAACCGCATCATTCACTAGCAGGATTAATCAGTTTTAATCCTGCTAGTGAATGATACGGTTGTATCGAAACCGGTCGCGGAAAAATTAAAAAATTTAAGTAACAAATGTACATTTGAAAATAAAACTCTTCAAAAACAAAATATATATCTTAATCTTTGTTTTTTTTTTTTTTTTAAACGCTATTACTTTACTTTCTTTGATACATTACAGTGTTTAAAATTAGGCTTGGGCCTATTTATCAAAACATTATAAATATGTTATAAATAAATTGCTAAAAATTACATTTTATTTATTCATTTTGATATTTTTGCGTTTGGGCTACTTTATTTATTTATTTATAAATAAACGCCCTTTTTCGGGGCTTTTACATATATAGCATAGAAAAAACATCAGGCTCTTGCAACTGAAATTCGGCTACATTAGGCTGCTTTGCGTATGAGAAACGGCGATATTGGGCCAAGCGTTGTTGGCAACACTGGCAACAAGCGTAGACAAAGTTCCAAGACCATGTTTTGACGTTTGTGTTGGTGAATTTCGATACGAATATTGGGAATATTCCTTCATGAATTACCTATTTGTGAAGAAACAATTATTGGACTGTCTTTAAAACACGGCGTTTGATTGTTTAATCACTAACATCCTGTTCCAAATAACTATCTGAAGAATTAATTTGACTCGCACGCAAATATAACCTAAAATAAACATATTCACTGTTAGAATCGTGCGTAAAACCGTTTTAAGATGTTTGTCCGGCCGAAGCCCGGTGATAAAGAAGAAGATATACTTGCTATGCAAGAGGCCTACATGGCCGAAAAGGAAAAAAATAAGGAGTTTGAACCATCTGCCAAAGTTGTCAACTTGAGGAAACACAAAACTGATGTGACAAAACCGGTTCAGAGTTCACCAAAACAGTCAAAATTTGCCGAAAGCAAAGGATTAAGAAAGGATGGTAAAGTAACCTTCAGCGACAGTCCGACCATATTCGGGGAAGAAGCTGGACAAGATGGTAGTCTCCCAATTGAAAAAGCTGTGCAAGATGATAAAGTTTACTATCCAGAAGTTATGCCTTTCGTTATGGGCGACATTGTCGAAAAGAACACTAATTTGATTGAATCTCCAATGCAAAACATGTCTACTTCTAATTCAAGCGGGTTTCCAGCCGTTAGAAAGAGAGATAAAACAATTTCATCAGGATCTAAGAGCATATTTGCACAACAAATGAAAAAGAAAAACAAGATGGAAGTCGATGAGCCGTTGCCTAAAAATGATTTAATCAATGATGTAGTTGTTAAAATGGAGGTGGCTTCTTCGCCTTATCCCGAGCAGAGTGTAATTTTGCAAGGCGAAGATGCAGCGAGCATCCACAATGAAAACACAGCCTTGCTTGATGGCATGTCTGAAAAAGAAATAATGGAAGAAAGGGAAAAGCTTTGTCAAATGCTGGACCCTGGCTTGTTGGAATACATCAAGTCTCTGAGGAAAAAGGATAAGAAACCAACATTAGATGTAAAACCTAAACTTGAAATCCAATCCCCCCCGGAAACGGTAAAAACTGAAGTTTTAAATACAGATCTAGCAGACAACGATGTTATAACTCATCCCAATCTTCAAAATTGGATTCATTTCGACACCCTTGAACGAGACAAGCTGCAATGGATTAAAAATATGGAAGCTTTTGAAAGCAAACACTCGGACAAGCCTTACGAAGCCAGATTCGACTTTAAGGGTTATCTTTTACCATATTCCATGGACTACACTGAGGAGACTAAGACGCTCTTCCACCACGGAGAAGATGCTCACAGGCCTGGCTATTCCTTGAGTGAACTGTTTCAGCTCAGTCGTTCAACTGTAACTCAACAAAGAGTGTTAGCTCTCAATTCCATCGCTGGCATTCTCGAATACTACAGCCTCGGTATCTACAAAGGTGTTATTAATGTGCCGATAACTAAAATATTCTTTGTTTTACGCTTTGCACTAGATGAAAATATAACAGTCATTTTGGAACCAACGTTAAAAGCTTTAAGAAATTTGTTTTACAACAGAGTAGACGAGGCTTGTCTAGATTTTTTGCTCGGTTCTGAAAATGGATTGCTTCAACCGAGATTAATTTCGAAAAAGTTTGAAAATGAAGACACGGATTCTGACGTGTCGGAATTAAAAGATTTTCATCTTGTAGATTTGGATTTAGTTAGTGGAGCAATCAGAACAGATATGCTTACAAGAATCCGATACATCCTCAATACTGTCAAGCCAACGGCTTCTAGTGTGGAATACTGTTTAGAAATCCTAACTAGAATAGCCCGTGGTACTTTAGAAAATGCCGAAACTTTATCTAATGTTGATGGGTTGCTGGAATGCATCATTGTGAACTATATTCCTAAGTTTATTTCAACCGCTACCACGTCCAAAACTGAAACTGACAATTGCAAAATAATTTTGAGTGCTTTAAAACTTGTAAGAATTCTAGTGTGTCAGTCGAAAAAGACTGCCGAACGTTGCTATTCTGAATTTAATATTATCGACTGTCTTTTAAATTATATTGGCAACACTGTAGCTGAGAATATTATTGTTTTGAAGATTCAAATTGAAACATTATACCTTTGGTCATCGTTTTTAACTTACGGAATAGGTCTGAATGAACTCATAGATTTAACTAGTGTACTCCACAAGGTTCTCGATAATCACATCAGGGGGACAGATATGAAGTTATCTTATCCTGTTGTAATGCATTCACATGCTGCGGCCTTGATTACATTACTGACAAATGCAAGATTGGCTGCGTCGCATGCATCAGTGTCTCATTTTGATCATGTTAAAGAATTCCACCATTTAATTATATTAGGAGCTCAGAAATGGACATCTCAAGTAACTTCTTTGGAGAATTTCACGGCTGGACACTTAAAATCACTATCCGCATTATTGATTTATTTAAACGTAACTCTTCAATTGGATATAAAGAAAGTACATGGCAGTGTCGATATTTTGAATGCTTGTGTGAAAAGAATGATCAATTCTGATGGATTTTCAAAGATTACAGCCAAAATGGTTGATTGTTCAAATCTGCTTTCAGCAAATGACGACATCTCAAATGAAAAGGATAAAACGGAATCTAGCATTCCTGGACTGGCAAGTTCTGTTATCAGTAATTCTCAGAATTTGCAACCCACCATAACAGCTTTATCTCCAATCAGTTTCATATCTTCACTTTCCAAATACATTTACACATCGAAAAATAAAGATCTTGCAATTTGTTTTATCCAGCAAAAGAATATCTTTCATTACATAAAGAAAATTAGCTTGTCGAATCAATTGAATCTTTCCGACAACTGGTTTTCAAAGATAGAATTAGATATTTTATGCAACTGCATATGTTTTTCAGCATCTCTCGATTTCTCCGACGTAGAAAAAGAACTAATCTACAATTTTGCTTTCAAACTTACGTACATTCTCAGTCCGGAGTATAGAAACCAGCTGGAAGTGATATTGAAGCAGATCGTCTTTAATAAGAAGTGGTTTACGACCGATCGCCTTTTGCGAAACTTGAATATATCCGAAACAGATAACATTCTAAATCATTTGGATGCGATCTATCAATGTTACGCTAATGTTCTCCGACTGAATTACAAAGACGAAACCTCGTCCTTGACGGTTTCAGATTGGGATCAGAAAATATTACCGAGAGATTGGATGTTCCTTCCGATTCTCGGGTTGTACACAAAGAGCCAAGATCCTGAAGACCCCAGCATTCCTAAAGAGTTTCTAAAGACAAAAGAAGAACTCATTAAAAACGTTGTAATTTGTTCATTAGAATGGATTTTAGTATCGGAGCTTTATTTCCCTGAAATAACAAATGAAATCGGTTTAACCGACAGATTTTGCCGATTGTCTTGTGTATTTCTATGTGATAATTCGTTGTTCTTAGACGTAGCCATCAAACCTCTGTTGCATAAATGTATAAAGATCATTTTCAACATTGAAAATAGTTCTTCTTTGAATAAGCTTAATTTTGACAAGAGTTTGCTCGGCATAAACAATTTCCAAGACCTCTACACGCAGTTGGTTGACCAGTTTCAAGCTGTCAGCTATGGAGATCCAACGTTTGCTGCTTGCGTTTTGGTACCTTTGGCTCAACAGCACAATATCAAATGGAGGAAGTTAGTCTGGTCAGAATACGCAGCTTGTTTGAGGGCGTTGGATTGCCCAGAAGAATTGTTGTGTTACAAAATGGAGAATTATCTTAACCCTGCTGAACTAGATTTTTCTCTCCTTAAGTCGTACCATCGAGCTTTAATCAGTAATCTGTTACGACAGGGTACAATTGCATATAAAATAGCTAAAAGTCATGTGGACTATGCTCAGAGCAGGCAAAAAGCCAGAAACAGTAGTTAAATAAGTACTTTAATTTGTTTTATAAAATACTAGCGGGTACCCGGCGTGCGATGCTATGCTATTCAGAGAAATAAATTTTTTCTCCCTGCATGTCCTTTTCCATGCGTCCTCATTCCCATCCCGCGTTTCCCCTCCACCTTCCCCGCCTTCCCCTCCCTCGTCACCCGTCCCGAGAACCCTACCTTGTTTGTTACCCTCCCCCTCCTGCCCTCCCTCCCTGCCTCTAAAATATATGAAATATACTTTTTTTTTTTAAAAGAAAGACAAACATTCCCGGGTTACGAATAACCCAACAATTTTTGAAAATCTCCTACTACCACCACAGAAAGCCGAAAATGTTGCTTGTGTTGTGATGGAGGGCTTAGCCAGCCGAGGAATTGAACATGCGACGGCTGGATGGGACCCAAACGCGATGCCCACTCAACCACTGACCGGTCGGTCGGACATATTTTCAAACCACCTGTAGTAATTTTTTTTATACAAATTTCATAATGCCAGAGCTTACTTTTATATACAGCCTATAACCTTCGCGGGCATGCGCACAACAAATCACCAAAGTTTCATCACAATCGGATGAACGGTATGGCAGCGCATAAAATACGAACAAACAAGAAGATTATGCTTGGGTACCTACTTAACATGTTGTGCTGCAATGTTGACTTATTGCTACTTTTTTAATGTTTTTTGTTTTAATCTTAATCTTGTGTTAACTTTGTTTATCTTTGAGAACAAATTGTGTTCATTTTGTATTATCTTTCAAATGGTTTAGAAATAAATAATGTTGAATGATTATTCCAACGCTGTGTTTTATTTCTCCTGTAATAATAATGGTTTCATAGAGATAAAAGGATAATTTACCCGCTTTACTAAATTTTTCACTTAATCTAATATTTTATCAAGTTGCTTTGCAGAATTAAATTATCTGAATTTATTGTACTTTTTGTCTCTCATTGGTGCAAGTCTGTTTGAAATAGATTAATTTTCCAATATATAAAACCTATTGACATTCGATTATTAATTTGTTATTAGTAGACTTTATTGCAAAACGTTTGGCGCTATTTTTTCAAATTTGGCACTCCGCCATATTTACTGAAGAAATAAACGAATCACAAAAGACTATCAGAAATTATAATTTTAGAATTCCCCTCAGAGGCGGCATCCCCGTAGCCGAGTGCGCAATCTCTATAAAATCGGTCTCCGACAAGAACACAAAACAGTTAAGTTTCGGCCACCGAACAGAAAGGTTCGAGCATTCTCTAACGCATGGATAATTTTACTAACAATGATTTGAACGTTTTGCTATTCAATTGTTATTTTACATGATCGTTTATCAGATTTTCCTTTCGGTGAAGACGATCCTTTAGTCAAGTCGTTTGACTGATATGTGAGGTTAGGAGTCTCGCCGAAATAATACGAGACGTCAGATCCACAATTAAACTTTATTTATACACTGTTTTGAGTAATTACACAAATCGGAAACATGGGTGACGAAGAGACTACGAAATTGTGTACCAATTGGCAAGTATTGATGTGTTTTTATCCTTTTCATAACCTGTTAAACTGCAATAAGAACATTAGCCACAATTTTCATGGAGCTGATTTGATGACGGTTGTTTATTTCCAATTGTTTTTATTTAGATATTTTGTGTTTACTAGTATTTATTTAATCATGTTTATCCCAAGCCTGTTTATTAGTATTTTAAACTTCGCAAAAATGTAGAAATTAATATTTTTTTCTGTTGTTTTGTATGTCGTTTTTGTGCTAGCAATTTTTCGCAAATTTGTGTGTGACGTTGTACTCGTGAAGGTTTCTTGGAATTCAGTTGCTATAACACATTATCTTATCGGATTATATTTGTAAAATTTCATCGATTCTTTCAAAACAAGATACCTATGTGCCTTTCAAGTATTTTCTTGCATATCTAATACCTACCCATTTCTTTGATACGCCAGTTTTTGCGTGCGTTTTTCTTCACTTTTTTGTCCTCAAGAATGAAGAATCAGGCATACCCAAGTGTATGTTTTATTATAATATTGTTTATGATTTTGACCCATAAAACATCTGTTCGCAACTATAATATTTTAGAGTATTTATTTGAATGTAATAAATTGAGAAAAACTCAGGCTGTAATTACAGCCTGAGTTTTTCTCAATATATAGTTAGTTAGTAATTGTGAGTAGAAAATATGTATGATTTTTTACCAAGGTCTCTACTTTCGTTTGTTCCTTAGATTCCATGCATTGATATATTATATTTAGATTAGACATCAAGCGAAAATAATTGTTCCACGGAGTTGGAGGTTGTACCTCCGAATCTCTATTACACCATTTTAGTAGTTCTAAAATCGTTGACCGTGGCTGACATGTGACATGTCAATATAGTGTGGGAAAGGGTGAAACTATGGGCTTGACTAAAAGGAGAGAACAGTCTAAAGGCCGAGCCTTTTGGCGCGGTGGCTTCGGTGGGCATGCCGGTGCCCAGGTATAGAGAATAGGGCCGGACCCTTACCGCGGTCGCTGCGTAACACGTGGTTCACTTGGTCGATGTCATAGGGATATTAAAACCGCGGCCTGCGTTCTCGTGGTGTTGAGCTTGCTATGATATTGTACATCACTTAAATAGTTGAAAACTCGGATTCAGGGCAAAATTCAACTCGTTTCAGAACTACGTTTGTTATCTTAATAACTAACTACCTTTGTTACATTTCTATTTTTAAAAAATGTTGTCAAGTTTCTTCTTTCCAATGCAACTAGATCGATTTATAACCAAGTTACGCACATTTCCTTATGTACAAAAAGTTTTCAGATAAACATAACATAAAAATATCTGTAGGTGGATAACGTGTTAAGATGTTCTTAGATTTTTCTAAAGAAAAATATTCAAAATATTATTAAAATATATATATTAAGCGCGTGACTAGTGATTTCGAAAGTTTACCAAAAATACGCATTGCCACTGTAAAAAATAACTATGTTGAAGGCCTCGAAGAGGAGAAGATGGAGAGATATGTAATTACGAACGTTGGAGAGAGCGCGCTAATATTTCAAACGATAAAATTGAAGCGAAAATTGTGAAAATGTTTAATAAAACACAACTCGTTTAGAATAGAGCAAATTCTTGTGAGGGTTGTCTAAAACAACATTCAAAGAAACACTGTGAATTTTTTCATACATATAACTTGTTAAATAATAGAGACAGACTTGAAAATAAAAATTTTCAGAGCACATTTTGAGATTTTTTTCTATCGAGGGAATTTCATATAATTTGCGTTTCGGCGTGGGGATTGTATAGATATTATCTTCAAAAATAACATATTTTTTAAGAGCTTAAAAACTTCAAATGTTCAAGGGACGTATGCAAGAAATCGGTAGAAATTCGGGTAGCGGCGGCTTAACCACCAAGCTATTCCCACGGACGTAGGCAGAGAGGATGGAATGCTACATATTTCTGTCCTGTCACACATTCTTTGCTTCATGCACATTCATACACCATCTCACATTTACTTTTCTGTTATTTCAACTATTGACATGTTCAAATGAAGTATTTTATGTCTTTATCCATCCGCTTGCGTTTAATGTATTTCCCAATATTCCTTTCTTTATTCGTCCGCTCTGCGCATGTCTTCAAACTATCCGAGCGTCCCTTTCTTAATTTTGTTCATCACACTGGTATTCTTTTCATGTTTGAAATATGGGTCATACTGGTCAAACACAATTTTATCGCACATACTCCTCACAAATCTTATTTTACTGTATTCAGTTACTGTCATCAGCCAATAAAGTTTAAACAGGGTGTATGGATGTTAAAAGTTACACTGAAACCAAAATCAGTTAATTATTCCACTAACCACCGCACTTTTAGACAAAGATTATAGAAATTAGACTTCGTTTTAACAATTAAGTACTACAAGAATTTACATGCTTAAAATAGGTTATTAGTTTGGGTAAAATAGGTTATTATGTTTAGATTGACAGCCGGCGTAGTCCAGCGGTAAGGCTCTCTCTAGCATTCCGAAGGTCGCCGGATTGAATCCCGGCGTGGAATTTTTTTTTTATTTTGATTAATTTTTGTTATTCCACAATTTATTCATTTAAAATAATATATATAGTATATTTGTGGCACATTCCAGAGTGGAAGATACTCTCAGTATCGCCCTGGTGTAAGACCACCATTCAGAATTGAAAAGTTGCTTGAAATAGCTTTGGCTGTGTTTGGTGACCAGATCTGAATAGCCAGGTACTTCCCACCTTCCTCTTCCCCATCTCCTTCCCCTCCCCACTGCCTTCAGCCTCACAACATACCCCAATTGGGGATTCCATAGTCTCACTGGCTCCAGAAGGGAGCAGTTGGGACTCTTGTGCGGTATTCATATAAAAAAAAATTTAAAAAAGGTTCTGGGTTTTTAGGTTATGGTTTGTTTGAGTAGCGAGTAACTCGCTACTCAACTAAAGAACTGGCCGAAAAGCATTCACATTACGGTCGAGAAGAGTACATTTGCAACAAAGTAAATATGTTAATTAAGCTGATTTTAATGCTTATTTTAGAAGAGGTGGAAGAAGAAATTAGTAAGATAAAAATAAATAAACCGCGGACCCAAAAAGAGATTAATAGCAACGAAAATAAAGAATTTTAGTCTACTAAAATGACAGGTTCGCGCATGTTAGTGCGCAGGGAAGCATGGTGGGGGGCACTACTCGCCCGAATAAATAGAAAGCTCTACTAAAGAGCTGACTAAGTTACTCTACTAAAATTGTGTTATTCAGACGCGTTTAGTTATTAATATGCTCGCTACTCGACCAAACAACTTGCCCGTAGTTTAGTCGTCTGTGAATGGGTCTTAAGTGATTCATGCTTATTTAGTTGAAACGAAACTTTGTAAATGTCAATTCCATACAAAAAAAACCTCCACAATGCCGGCAAAGGGATCGTTTTGTAAGAGAAATTTTGAATTTTGATGAAAATGTAATTTTAATGCAATTTTACCATCTATTCAAACATAATTAGTTTTTTCTTGTGTTAATTAAGTTGAAATTTGGTGTAATTTCCAAAATCTGAGCAAATTACGGCAGTTAGTGAAATAATATTTATAAATAAAAACAAATAACTTTGTGTACTATTACTATTTAATTAACAATATCGACATGTTTCGAAAACTATGTTTTCTTTGTCAGGATAATAAGTTAATAAAAAATAACAAAAGACAAACAAGTATAGACAAATAAGAACATCGACAAAATATTAGAAAGGAGATGATTAATTACTTAAAATATCATAAAAAACCATTATATAAAATAAAATATAAAAATTATTTTAGGATAGGTAAAAAATTACATTAAAATAATAAAAAATCTTTTGAAACAAAACAGGAAGTCTAAATAACAAAATAAATTATTATAAATAGAAGTATTAATACGAAAACAAATTTAAAAGATGGCTTTTTTTTAAAAACGTTTCGTTATTTGTAATATTTATAATAATATTTATTTTGGTTCCAAAAATTGGGTTGCCAAGGCTCTGTGAAAGTTTTTTTTTCAATCAAACGTATAAATTACGATTTTGACGCCCCCTAAAACTGCCGCCGGGGGCAGGCGCCCCGGTTTGCCCTCCCCTAGAACCGGGGCTGCAGTCCTCTGCCAATTCCATGCTTCACTGCAATACATTGAGCTGTTATCAGAACTCCATTGCATTTGTATTTTACAGTAGAGCTGTTTAAAGTTTCATTTCTGCATTTTGACTGTTTTTGAGATCAATAAATATACCATGCAAGAAAAATGTACATATTCATCCAAAATTCCGAAAATTCAGACTTTTAAATCAATGAAAATAATTTAAAATAAGCCAACAAAATGATTTTCAATTTTTAGCAAATCCGAAATTGTTCTTGGATATTATTTGGGTTGGGTAAAGAAAACAAGACACAGAAAAACAGAAAAAGACAATGGTCGCAACTGAATAAATTCGGATACATTTATCCGAGACGCTATTCAGGTTACAAACCAATTCTTTGAATGATTGTTTCCAATAAAAAGAGTAGTTGCCTATAATATGGAAAAAAGAACTAGTTGAAGATAATATTAATGATTCTAAATATTTGAAATATGAGATTGACAAATATGACGGTTTGACAGAAGGTGGCAATAGCGAAATTGGAAAACGCGCCGTCCCGGTTAGACGAGAGGTCTGGGTTCGAGTCCCAGTTGCGACCATTGTCTTTTTCTGTTTTTCTGTGTCTTGTTTTCTTTCATATTTTCATTTAGATTTAAAAGTGTTATCTTCTTCTTCAATGATATATTACGTTGATGGGAATAACCTTCAAAAGTTATAAAAAGAGAGTTTTTCTCGTAAAAAATTGTTTTTAAGTTATTTATTTTTGTTACAAATCATTAGTACTGTTGGCTGCCTATGGCTTGCTTATCACATCAAATCTGTTGTACAACTTGTCATTTACACACATTAACCTTGTGCAGTACTTACTCTGTCGCATTTTGTGGGGTAAGTACTTCAACGAGGTAACTCTGAAATCAGCTTTATAAATTAAATTATAAGATGGAATCAATCTGATAAATCGATTGTTGTTTATTTATACTGATAAGTATGGTTAAGTCGTAGATTTTGTGTGTTGGGAACTGTAATACTTATATTTTGTAAATATGAAAGTGACTAATCATTTTTTTTAATCTATTTATAACAACAAAATGACTTATCTAGTTGTTACATACAAAAAATGCAACGAAAGCAACTTATGCAACTCCACAAAATTTAGTGTTACAACTAGAGTAGTTTCACCATTATAATCAAACCTTTTGATTTATGAAGCCATTTCAAGCAACGTTTTAATTCTGAATGGTGGTCTTACACCAGGGCGATACTGAGAGTATCTTCCACTCTGGAACGTGCCGCAAATAAACTATATATTATTTTAAATGAATTAATTGTGAAGTAGCACAAATTAATCAAATAAAATTTACTTTGCGTACGCCGAGATTCAATCCTGCGACCTTCAGATTGCAAGTCAAGAGCCTTACCCTCCGTCCATGGAGGCCGACCGAAATTATTGTAAATGGCTGTCATGCAAGCAAATTTTCATTTTACATAATTGTAATTTAGAATGCAGTGTTTTCCATCTCCCCGAAAGTAAATAGTTGTCTTTTATAGTAATTTAGATAGCATTGGAATAAATATTCAATTTTGATAATATAATAAAACAATATTCGAGATGCCCGGTCTACAAAATTCTTGCATCTACGGTGCCTTGCCACACCGTCACCCGTCATGGGAAACGGGTGCTGACGATTGAATCTTTTTTGAAAAAGTAACCCGATCGATCATTGGTGATTCGTGAGCAGGTTACAATGATTGGGTAGTTTACGATCGACCCAGACAACAACAAAATGATGCCGATAGGTCATTTGACGACAATGTTACATTTGAATTTCTGCGAAACACCCCAACCCACTGAATAGATAATACGCACTAGAAACGCATTTTATGTAGATTTGTACAGACATCAATGCCGCCGCTGACTAAATATCTTTTGGCTCTAGCCCATTTAGCATGCTCTCTTTATCTCTTAGTGCCTTCATACACGGAGATACTTACAAACGACTTGACTTTAATGCGCCTAGCTCACGCACCGCTGGTGGGTACGCCGTACTATTTTGCTAGTGTTCATACACGATACTACTTGCCATCTACGAGTTTGACGTCAGTTACACGCTACCAACGGTGCTGGTAGCGCGCTTCGCTAGGTGCATTCATATGGAGATCGATCTGGAATAGATTGTTAAATTTGTTCTGGAAATGGAAAAAAAGCATGTTTATATAATTACACATTACCAAAATATGTAGTCTCAATTACATTAAGCTAGTTTACAAGCTACTAGCCGGTAAGTTTAAAAGCGGGTGAATCGGCGAGTGAGATTGTCATGATGACACACAAAACTGTCTACTCGCTCAGTAGCAACAGTAGCAGCTAAAATAATGACTCTCGTGCCATGCAACTCTGTCGACATTTTGTAGAAAACTTAAATTCGCAGCGCTAACCAGTAGCGAGAATAACGTCTGCCGCCCGAACTAATTCTGACAGACGAAATCAGCTGTTAGTGGGTTGCCATCTTTAGGCAAACACGAGTAGCGAGTAAAGTTGACCACGTTTCAACTTTTTTTGTAGATTGTCCACAATCTACTAGTTAGCAAGTAATACGATGACACTGAGCGAATTTACTAACAGATAGAGAATTTCCCAGACAGTAGCTTGTAAACTCGCTCTGCGTAATTGAGGCTTAAAAAAGAATTTAGTGGGGAAGGCAAGGATTGATGTTGGAAAAAAGTATATTTTTCTTATGAATTCTAGGAGTTAACAAGTGTACAAGTGTACAATAAATTTAAAAATAAGAATCCTTTGACATTCTATAGAAAGAATGAAATTTGTTGTCATCATCTCATGCCGGCAACAAACGCCTTGCAATTAATATTTCTTTCGATATATGGGTGAACGCAAAATCTTCTATTAGATCGTTTTTAATTCTTATAATAAATAAACGAGGACATTGACTTCATCGCTAGAGTCACTTGACATCGTATCTCCACGTGAAATATGGTCAAGTTCAGTGTATTTAGGATAGCGCCGTGTACGGAAACCAGCATTAAAGAGTAGTATATATGTAGGCTACTTGTGGTTGCGTCACAATCACATAGTTTGTAAGTATCTTCATGAACCATCTGACATTGTACATCGCTATCCCATTTTAAGGGGGGCAATACATGTAAAAAAAAAAAAAATTTTTTTTTTGCATAAATAGTTAAAATATCATCCCAAAATTATGCCTGTAAATGTTTAGAATGAAATTTGCATTATTTATTGATTAAAAACTCATTTAAGCAAAATCGATGACCAAAGGGTGAGCCGAGAAAATCGCCACAGCTCTTTGACGACCAAAAAAGCTTGTCAAGAAGAACTTAAGAAGAAAAACGAGTACTACGAACGCACCGTAGGACTTCTGTATGGCCCTGGAATTGTTGATTAGTTTGCAAGTTGTTGTAATCATAGTGTGTGTTAAAACTTTACACGTGTTTCTCTCCAAACTACTTTTTTTAAATTGGCAGGCAAGATAACTCAAAAGTTCTCAACCGATTCTTATGAAATTTGGCACACAAAAAATATCTTTTTTGACCCAAAAACCTTAAAAAAAGGGTGAAAAATCGAACTTTTTTATTCTGAGGTGTGCCAATTTACGATTTTTTTACTTTTTTGTATTTTTGTTGGTTCAACTAGAAGGTACATGTTTCATGAACACGCTTACACCAAAATTTTAGATTTCAAATAACTAAAAAAAGCTAAAAATCCCGCCAATCGATGCCTTTCGCCACGAGGGTCTCAGGAGATTAGTTACTACGGTGGCCATTTTGAAAAAAAATAAAAATCTGATTCTTGTGTTTTAATATACACGGTGTCCGAAAACTCGTGGTGCAAGCGGGAAACTGGGGAATCTACATCACATAGAGAACCCAAATAAACATCAAGTTTTTCGATTTGAGCATTTTTACATTAAAAAAAAAAAATTAAAAAAATAATTTTTTTTCGGCTATTTTAGGGTTGCTCACCCACAGAGAATTATGTATTAGCAAAGGTAGGTGCCTACTTACGTTATGTAGCAGTGTTCCTTTTCCAATCCAAAAACAAAACAAATTGTTCAAAATTATCACCGGTACAGTTGGGCCCGTCTTATGATTGATAGTTGCACTTTTCGAATCCAAATCCGAAAAAGGTCCGTTGGTGTCAGACCCGGTGAACATGCGACAGGTCCAGCACGTCCCACCACCAGCCCTCGATCGAGGTATCTTCGAACTTGTAGGCCAAAATTAGGCGGAGCACAATCGTATATCACAAACCACGTACTCCTTATAATTAATTATCCAGACAAATGTCTTCAACAACCGTCCAAATTTCACAAATCGTATATCACAAACCACATTCCTTATGATTATCAGACGAACGTCTTAAATAAGCGTCTAAATTTCACTATAATCCAAAAACCACAGATTCCCTACGGAGGAATATCTTCAATGACCGTCTAAATTTCACAAATTAACTTACGTTACTTTGTTATAAAGTTTAAAAATGCAACGAGTTGTAATCTCAACTGTCAACAAACGACACGTCGTAATAAACTGTGTAAACAACAATAAACAACATTGTACCGGAGTCCGGGAACTCCCAAGCAGTACTGTTCAATTTAAATATAGTTTGTCTCTTCTCTCACGTGTTTATTGAGCCGAGCGAAAAGAGATGGCTAATTTTGCAAACCGATTTGAACAACGAGCTGAGTATAGAGTCAGGTCAACCGTGGAACGACTGAACATTTTATTTTTACAATGGATTCAATTATGGAAGATTTCAAAATAATGCTTGAAATCCAGATTTGTTTGTTTTTTTTTTCTTTTATATAGTTTTTATTACTTAGGTACTATGATCGTGACTAATAATTTACAAGAATTTGACCAAAAAAAAATCAACTTCTGACTCGATTTACTCGAAAACGAAAGCTCAAATCAAAAAAAGTTATGCTACAAAATCGACTCGAAATGTGATGTAGATTCCCCAGTTTCCCGCTTGTACTACGAGTATCCGGACACCGTGTATAATGAATAAAAGTACTTAATTAAAAAACGATTCATTTATTCCTTCCCTTTTTAATAAGCCTCTGAAAAACGGTAAAAATTCAGGCAGTTACATGTATCGCCCCCCTTAATTTCATAATAATGATGAAACACAGATCTGTATTTGAAATTTTAGGTCTGATTTGTCCGGACTTTTGAATCACGAATCACGCCCACATTGCATTTCTTGTGTTCTTTATTCTATGCCCCAACCTCACTAAGTTCAGCAATATGAATGACCTCTTGCAAAATAATGTTTTCACATAAAGGATAAGATTCCAGAAAGTTTCATGTTAATGTCCAGTTATTTTTGAAGACATGAGTCAGAAATTTTCTAGAATAATCATATGTGATTATTTCCTGACATTTCCTGCTAACTTTGGTTTTATTCAAATGTCCTCTTGTAATCTGGTAACCTTTAATAGTCATTGTTTAAGTATAATTAGTTCTGATCATCATATTACCACAATAAGAAATTTTATTTAGGTATGTAATCATTTTTTATATAATATTGTGATAATAATACAAAAAATACTTTATAATTATACAATAATAATTTTTGGTTATGTAAATTCAACTGTTCATAATTACACAAGAAAAAATTACATATACTTGTCCCAGGAAGAGATCGTATGCACGTCATCGACGATCATTCCAAAAGCATTCATAAAAGTCTTCCTTCTCACATGTCTTGTGAGACAAAAAGACAGAAGCTACTAGAACAGTGTTTCTTAACCTTTTTGGAGGTACTGAACCCCCTACCAGTTTCATATGCATTCACCGAACCCTTCTTAATTGGAAAGCGGGGCGTGTGATCAGTGGCGGCAGATTACCACAAGAGGGGGCGTAATTAGATAGGATGGGCTATTGTCACGACTATATTTACCACAACAGGGAGGGGGGGGGGGGGGGGGGGGGGGGGAATGGGATAGGATGTGGCGGGATGGGATATGTATAGTGAGAATATTTTTCGTAATTTTTTTTTTTCATTCTGTGTCTTGTTCCGCCGAACACCCGAGACTGACTCACTGAACCCCTGGGGTTCGATCAAACACAGGTTAAAAACCACTGTACTTGAATGTCCAATATCTTTAACCATATTTCTATAGACATTTGGCGAATATATGTTTCTTTTCAATTGTAGAATTATGATGATATAATGAAATAGAATGATATTGCCAGTTATAAAAACAAGCAAAAAAAAAATTCAAATACTTTATTTCATAAAATGCACACTATGGTAATAAAATAAGCACAGGGTGAGGTAGATATTTAACATTAACTATGTACTTATTCCTTAATAATTGAAATTATCATTGTAAAATGTAAAAGTTTCTGTCAAAGGACAGCTTATTTTTAGATTTGTAAGGAAATGAAATGAAATGTTAAGGTGACCAACCATTTTGAATATTGGAATTTTTAAAGCCCTTAAAAAATCAATATTGTTTTCTTTTTGTGAAAATGTTTTTTAACAATTTTTTGTTTAATATTATTTTTAAAATGTAAATAATATAAATTTTGTTTCGTCACAAATTTATGTTTATATATATATTCATAATTATTTCTTACAACATTTCATTTTCGACTGAACAAGTAAATATTGTGCTTACAAATAAATAAAATCTTGAATAACTCAGTTTTTATTTCGATTCCACAAATTTATTGATGAATCCATACAAATAAAATATTATACATCTAAATCTAAATAATATTTTAAATGTAAAAATAATCGAAAATGTGTAGTATGCCCTTCTTCACTCTTTACTTATCTACGGAATTATAGGTTGGGGAGGATCTTACAAAAACAATCTAAACTCAGTAAAAGAATTTTTAAAAAAATCTACCTTCTCAACAGAACCACTTTTTAAATTGTTTCCAGTACCAAATGTAGATGACATATTCAAGCAAGCTTCCATTATTAAAATGTGCAAAGAAAAAAATAACAAAGTATATCAAGAGTTTTACAAACTAATGAGAAATGGAAACCAATTTATTATACCTAATTTTAAAACAACTCAAATGCAAAAGCGTCGCAAGAAAGCAATACTGCTGTAACAGCCAAAAACCAAATTGTTGATTTTGAAGTGTGTACATCAGTTAAAAAACATATTATTGACAAAACCGCTAGTTTTTCCAACGTCGTACAGCTCTTATTTATCGTTGTAGAGTCACGGGACCCAGAAAGATCAATGCAGAAAAAAAACCTCTGCAAGATGGTGTATAAAAATATTTTCATAAGTAGTGGCGGTTACAGGCGGCTTTCCTGCGACGATATTTGCCAAGCCATAAAAAATTATAATAACCTCCCTCCTGAATTGCGCTGTATCATTAAGAGGAACGTATGCGCGGCCCATTTCGGCCAGTTTCATACAAATCTTTGATTTGGATTTGAGATCAAAATACCAAACCAAACTGAAAAATTATTTTTGTAATCAAAAGGTATATTAAATATCTAGTACGGATGTGAGCTACTTTGTTTATTTTTGCTTTAAATTATAAGATATAGGCCATTAAAGATTTTAGTGTTTCATGATTTTAGAGACACAAAATATAACTAAGTGACCCTGAACAGACGTGCAGAGAGGATGTACCACAGACTAACAAAGTATAAAACATATTTTCATTCAAATGCCTCAAGGAAAAATCTGCTTCTCTATATACCGTGTATACCAGCGCATAAGTACAAGAAAAATCGACACTATATAAATTCGTTTGATATTCATACCAACTTATTACTTAGGGTATTTATAAGTCGATTTTACGTTTGAAATTGGTAAATAATGCAGAAAAAAATATAATTTTATAGTAAATATCATTTCGAGGGCCAACTGTTGGCGGATCAACTGTCGGGATGCCGATGGGAATAACCTTCAAAATTTATAAAAAGAGGGTTGTTTTAAAAAATATGTATATTTTATAGGTTGGTTCTTAATCTCTTGTCTGTACATATTTGAAACTTTTTATAATTTGACTTTTTTCACAATACACACAACACATTATATCAGTTAACAATTTTGAAAATACCACACATACGCACAAGGAAATTATATTGTTTAATTATAATCTTTAGGACTCTTTATCCATGCATTGTCCTGGGGCAGCCTAGTCGGCTCAATGGAAAAGCAATCTGTCTACCAAGTTGTTAAAATCTAAGGTAAAAGACACCCCACAGCAGTGAAAATTCGCACATTTCATAGTATACAAAATAACTACCTTCTTCTAATTTCATTTAATTGCCATAAAAAATATTTAAAATATTGATTTTGTCAATAATATTGTTTTGTAATAATTATATTTGTGGAATTAAACACCAACAGCCTTACTAATAAAAAAAATACCTCCCGATTGTTAAACAGTGTTTTCTATACACATTGCATAAAGACTGTTCAAGTTCAGATTCGATTTGGTACTAATAAAAAATGTTTTTGACTGTGCTCCGGAAGAACTGGCAACGTCGCATTTTTTGATAGACTGATGTGTGAAATTCCCGTCTTGAAAAAGTGACGATTTTTCAGACATATTATTTTTTTTACTGTTACCGGGTGGATTTAATAAGAATTATGTGATGTTTTTTAATAATATAAATTTCTTATGCATGTGTAGTTAAATATAAAGCCTAGAAATCAAGCGCAAACAATGAATCGAAAATATATATTTTTTTTTATTATTATTCTCTGGGATTTGATGTTGTAATTTGTGACAGTTTTCTTGCAGATTCCCTAAATATATAACGTGTTTTCTAAATTTCGTAATTTCTACAATTTTTTTACATCATTGGAGTAAAATTACATGTATGTATATGGTTGTTTTCTTAAATTGTTCATGTTTGGAAATAAAATATTACAATTTATTAATATTAAAATATATTTCAAATAGTTTTTTTTTTATTTGTCTTAGGTAATTATTTTATCTAGTTTTTAAAATGGTATTAGTTTTTATGACATCTTCAAAAAGAAATATATAGCACATTTAAAGTATCTAAAAAATATGCCAATTTTTTTTTGGCTGTTTAGACAATGTATATATCTTTCCATGAACTATTTTGTCAGTTTCAATTGTATAAAGTATTTACCACGTTTATTAGTAAGGCTGTTAATATTTATGTTTGTGTGCATGTAGCTGCATGCTATTAAAACACATACAACATGTAATTTTGTGTTATGTACACAAATAATTTTCATGAATACTTTCTAATAATGTTGTAATCCATTAAAATTTCATAATTTGAATTTAAAATTTTATTTTATTTTTGTAAACTTCATACAGAATGATATTCTCCCTCTCAGAGCCTGTGTCATCTCTTAGGGTGCTGTGTGCAGAAATTGAAATCCATTCAAATATATAATCAAATTAATTCAAAATTAGTAAAATACTTAGTTTTTACCACTTTTATTGTTTACAAAACCAACATGTTTCGTGAGCTATGCTCACTTCTTCAGGGTTTACTAAC
Source organism: Glyphotaelius pellucidus (assembly GCA_936435175.1). NCBI lineage: Eukaryota > Metazoa > Arthropoda > Insecta > Trichoptera > Limnephilidae > Glyphotaelius > Glyphotaelius pellucidus. The sequence continues at coordinate 11,005,217 of OW386556.1, forward strand.
TAGTAGTGAGTAAATAGATAGTTAGTAATTCCTGAAGAAGTGAGCATAGCTCACGAAACATGTTGGTTTTGTAAACAATAAAAGTGGTAAAAACTAAGTATTTTACTAATTTTGAATTAAAATGGTTCCACAAAATAATTTTGCTGTGTTTGAAGAAATAATCAGTATGTCATTGATATGATAATTTCTTTGAAGATAGTTTCTGTCTAAAGAAAAAATTAATTAGTTCTTTTTCAAAAGCAAAATTTGGCACGCTTTTTATAATTGTTTTTAGTGCAATGATAAAAATTAATTGCCCTGTTTGAAGATGTTGTACAATTATTATTGTATTTTTTTTTAATCTGTAGGTATGATTAAAATATTGTTTATGATTATCTTCTTAATCCCCGACGCTAAATTTTCACCGTGTGCCAGCTGATTCTATTTTCATAATAACTTACTTCTTTTTTGCAAAATTACGTTTTTGTAAATTGTAACGTCTTTGCCAGAAAATGTATTTATAAAAATAGTATTAGTAGGATTTTTCCCTTGAATCCAAGAATACGCTGACGAACATGAGATTAATACATTTATCGGAATTTTATGATTACTGAAATATTTTAAATATTAGAAACCAAAAAAATACTATATGGATTATAAAAGATTTAGACAGAGAGTTATTACATTAGGGGGCATACCTTAATTACGTGAGCTCAAAATGGGGGGGAGGGGTCTCATAAAATCTCATTTAAACTGTTCAATAAAAATATCACGTCAACTTTAACTTAAAAGAATATGTATGTATTATTAGAGAGACAAAAAAAATATTTAATTGTTTCACTTCTTTTGAAGTGTTCCATTTTGCCCGCTGAAAAAATCTAATGGCTATTATGAAAAACATTTATTTCGAAAATGTTGTCCTTTAACAACTGTAGTGTAAATCTCACGTGAGGGCGAGGGAGGGTCCCACCAAATCTCACTAAATCTCTCCAAAGGGGGGGTGGGGGAGTCTAAATTCATAAAAAAACTGCTCACGTAAGGGGCCATCCATAAATTACTCCACACAAATTTCATGATTTTTGGACCCCTCCCCTCCATCTTTGTCACACATCGTCACATTCATGAAACCCCTCCCCCCTAGTGTGACATCACATATTTTGCAATTTTACATCTAAAAATAATCAAAGCAGTTGTTCAATTTATTTTTTTTTAAATATATTTTAATAATTTAGATTTTTACATGTGTCGTCACAGAGCTGATGATCCCTCCATACTCCTTGTCACACTTCTCTGCTCCCCCCCTCCCTCCCCCCTCCATTAGGGAGTAATTAATGTATGCCCCCTTACCTATATTGGATTAATTTGTATACATATTTTTTTCTTTAAAGAAAACGTGAGTTGATGCGTTGATGTTACATATACAGTTGATGTTAAACGTGAGTTGATGCGGAAAAAGTATATTATATTGACTTTGATAAAGTAGATTATTTTTTTTATAATTTATTGCACAGATGATAGGAGGAATTAAAATATGGTCTGATTATTCTAACCAGTAATTTTTGTCTAAAAGAAAGATAATCGAATATTACTTCTTAATTGAATATATGTTTTTTTTTCTTCATTAAAGATGATTTGAAATGGTGAACTCAACCATCAAGAAAGTTTTAAAAAAAAAGATAATTTCTTACAAATTATTATATGAAAACTGCTTTGTTTGTATTTTTCGCTCACATGATTTCACTCACTCACTTTTTCGCTCACGCAGTTATCAGCTCGTTGGCAGTTTGTTAATTAAACATTTCTTTGCCACTCCATTTTCTCACTTCATCTAATCAAAATTTAAAAATAAAAGCTATAATAAGAGGGTATGTAATGATTAGTTAACAACATTACTGACATGTCTACCACAAGACTTATACAAAGGCTGATTTTGGTTCAGCAACCTCAAGAATGGATTGCCATTGTGAAAATGTATCATGATATATAGCTGACAAAGATGCCAATTTTTTCTGTTTTATTTCCTAATATTCGATGGTATTTGATTGCAGCCAAAGGGACATCCCGGCACCCAATTTCACCATCCACTCGGTCCATTGCATGAGGAACATCACCGTCTGCCCCAACTGCAAGGAGCCCGTTCCCACAGTAGACATGAAGACTCATCTGGCTCATGGTAAGCTCAAATATAGTCTAGAATTAGAAACCAAAAACACTTCTGCCAACACTAGTCGAAAATTTACCTTTTTAATGAATTCTTCTTAAGTCGGTTCTTCAACACTGAGGATCGTAACACCTACTCCAATTTCTGTGGTGGATAAGGCTTCTCCACTCCTCGCAGTTCTCTGGACACCGACGTACCGGACGCCAGTGATACTTGGTCACTGCAGTGCATTGATGATCTTCTTCTGCCTTCCACTTTGCCAATGACCGTGAATTTCTCCAAGTTGGGGTACTCAGTTTGTCGAGCAACGTGTCCAAAATATCTTAAAATGCATTGTAGGCAGATAGTTGAAAGCCTGTTGTGGATGAATCAAACATTTTTGTGATTGGGATTTCATACAAGTTGGGAGGCTGATTTGAATGGCCTTGTGATCTAGTAGATTTTGTTCTAACACTTAAGAAGTAGCTTCTTTTCCTTTATTCAATAGATAAATATATTTTTTTTTTTACATGGTTTTGGATTTTTCGACCACCATGTTAGGCACGTGCCTGTGCTGAGGTTAAATGCTGAATTTTCTGTATATAATGGTGAGCTCTGGCGTTATGAATTTACAATCGGCTTACTGTGGTGGTAGCAGGAGATTTTCACACATTTTTGAGTTATTCGTAACCAGGGAATGTTTGTCTTTCTTTTAAAAAAATTTAAATTTATTTAACAATAGTTGGCACGAGTTATTTAAAAAAATGTGTGGATTTCATAGAGTTTAGCGGCAGGAAGGGAAGGCGTAAGGAGAAGGGTATTCTAGGAAGGGGAGGTGGAACAAAGGAAGGGGGGATTCGCAGGAAGGGGATTGAGGGAGAGGTGAAAGCGGGAAAGGGGAATGCGATAGGGGTGGAGACGGGGGACGCAGGAGGGGAGAAAGGCGGGAAAATTGCAGGAGGGGAAGGGGACATGAGAGGGGTATGGGGACACAGAGAGAAACAATTTTTTTCTTTGCTTGGCATTAAAACTAGAGAATACAATCCCGAGCATGTTTTTAAATCTCGGGATTACGGGATTTTTGATGTGTAATCCCGGGATTAGGAAATGTGGTAAATAATTGGGCTTAAATAAAATAGAAGCATAGATAGTAAATTCTTAAACATTATTTACTAATGTTGTTTGTTACACAAGACAACTTATATTGAAATAAAGGACAAAAAATAATAAAAAATAAAAAACCACTTGGAGTTTCGGAAAAAGAAAAGCAGAAATATAAGCCCGCTTCTTAATTTATTACCGACATAAACAGCAGCTGAGAATGCTCTCTCGGATTCTACACTTGTCGGAGGAATGGTTAATAGATATTTGTAAGCCAATTCTAAATGAAATCTCCGGACTCCTCCATTTTCGAACAGGCCCATTTCACGCCTTGCATTATTAACCAACCCCGACTCATTTTGTATTCAGGATCTGACCTTGTTTCTTGCTGGTAGAATAATAAATGAAAAAAATATAATTCCTAAATGACCTATTTATACTTTCGTACAGGGAATTCCCGATGGGGAATACCTTGCAACAAAATTATAATATCGGTGATCGGGTGATTCCCCTGTTGATCTGTTGGGGAATTATCTATAGAAGTATACCGGGCGGGGAAATTCCCTTCAAAGTTCAACGATAAACATATTGTTAAGACTGTACTTGTGAAATTGTTTTATTGTGCTTAAGGTTTACTCTTGTCCTATAATCTAGTCAAGGCGCAACGGGTTTTGGAATGCAAACTAGACCTGATTGTGGCAATCCCGAAAATCCCGAGATTAGCCAAAGTACAGTCCCGGTATTTTCGGGATAGAGGGCTGGGATCCCGGGATTGTATTCTCTAATTACAACACATGCCAATACTCACTCTCTCTCTCTCCAATGGCGCTACAGCCCATATCGAGCCTTGGCCCCCTGCAAAATTCGCCTCCAACTCCTCTTGTCCTCAGCGGCTGACTTCCAGTTTGTTATCTGGAGAAGCTGTGCTGCATCCCCTCTTACCTCGTCTTCCCACCTCAGTCTGGGTCTTCCCACTTTTCTCTTTCCACCTGCGTGTCCAGTCAGAATTCTTTTTGGGACGCGTGTATCCGGCATCCTCTGTACATGTCCAGCCCATCTCAACCTGAGGAGTCTCATGTGGGCTGAGATGTTAGGGGCCTGATATATATCGTACAGTTCTTTCTTGTGCCGGATGCACCACTGTTCCCCCTCTTTCACGGGTCCACATATTCCAGCCAATACTCACTAGTGTATTATAAATAATACTTTTAAAAAATATGTTTGCCCCTCCCCACTTTCCTCCCCACAAACCACCACTCTGCACTCTATATTAATTTTGAAACAATCTGCATTTAAGCATGCTATCTCCCATGTATTACCCTATTCCTTTGACTTCTGACATATACAGCCCACAGCAGTCTTTGGAAGTACAAAATCTTGCAATGGTCTCACTCTCCGTAAGATTTTCCTGTTCACGACTCAACTGAAGTAAGATCCATTTTCAATTGTATATCTGAAAAATTTTGCTAAAAAAACTCCTAACTTGATTTCAGAATAACCCAATTAAAATGTTTTATATCCAGTGCCGTGCAAGCAATGCGGCGAAAAGATGCAGACATGCGACATGGCCGCGCATCAGACGGACGCGTGTTCCCAGACGGCCGTGCAGTGCCCCCACTGCGAGCTGTCCCTCGGCCGTGCGCTAATGGGCGACCACGAGGTGTACTGCGGGGCGCGCACGGAGCGCTGCACCGACTGTGGAGAGCTCGTCATGGTCAAGTACCGGGCGCTGCACGAGGACTCCAACCATGGCTTCCTCAAGCTGGATGATGGTGAGCATCTTTTTGTTTCTACAAGCTATTAGAGTGGAAGATACATTGACCATCCAGTTGATTAGTCAAACATCTCCAAATACTAAGTTTTTAGATAATGATGAATGCCATATTAGAATGTTCATCATAATCAAATATTATTTGCACATGTCTTTTTTAAAAATATGATATAAAATAACACCGGAAAGTATAACAGTCCGGTACATTAGTAAGATATTTTGAAATTACTAGTAGGGAACCCAGAAAACATCAACATTTTGTTTAATTCACTTAAAGTTTTTCTGCATTATAATTGATTCAAATAGAGCAAAACTTTAACTGCGTTTTTCTCAAAACTACTTTTTTCGGAACGTGTGTCACGAAATCTCAAGTTCTAATAGACCGACTTTCTTGAAATTTGGCATGAATTTTCTTTTTATATCCCTCTACGGTAGGAACCAACAAAAAAGTTAAATTTTTAATTTAAAAATTTAACTTAAAAAAATTTGGGAAATTCAAAAAATATCTCAAAAAATCTTTTTTTTTTTGACTAGCCGCCATTTTGCGGAGAAAATTACTTTATTTCATTTTTGTTGGTTCCTACCATAATGACATTTGTACTGATAAAGAATCTACCTTTTTTTATTTTTTCAAATGACCAGAAGGGTTGGAATCGTGACACGATGGACACTCTTTTTTTTCCCCTCTACTTCAACAGTGTGTAACTTTGTGAAATATATTTCTATTTTTTCGAAAATTTTTTTGTAAATTCTTAAAATATAAATAAATATACTATAAAAAATGTATGGTATGTATTAATGGTTTTTTTTAATCGACCTTCAAAAAACTCCCCAAATTTGGGCTTTAGACTAGAATACCCCCTTAATAATCTGTATTTTCGGAATTTTGAATGAAATGAAATGCAAAACTACACTATATTTCTTGATCTCAAAAATGTAGAAACGAAACTTTAAATTGTTCTTCCGGACCGTCGATGTGTTTATTTTGTCACTTAGCATATTATTTGTTTTGGTTTCTTTTTCTGTTTTTCATTAATTCAATAAATAAATCATTAAAATATTATTGTTTTCAGAGCCCGGCCCTCAGGCATCGTGGAAGGCCCCCGCCCGCCCCACTCCCGCACCAAACTTTCCCAAATCCAGAATCAGCAAGCCGCAGATCAGAGGCTACGAGTACTTCGATAGCATGGCCCTTACCTCCCCCACTAGGACCTCTTCTAATCAGGGCCGGCAGCCCATCTCCTGGGCTGAGGTCGACCGGGACGAGGCCGGCAATCGCAGGACAGACAACCCGTCGGCCGCAACTCACTTCCCGGCGAAGCGCACAAACGACATGCCGCAGCTGAATTCGGCGAGCGGCGATTTCGCTGCTGGTGATAGTCACAAGGAGTCTGTTAAGCAGGCTATTATAAGGTATGGACAAATTTAGGACCCGACTCAAGTATTTCAACCACTTGATTGAGCCATTTCTTCCTGGGTTGTCTTTGTTGAGGCTAACTTCTTCCAGCATATCGTCACAGGAAAGCAATACTGCTGTAACCGCCACTACCCATGAAAACACTTTTTATACACCATTTTGCAGAGGTTTTTTTTCTGCGTTGATCTATCTGGGTCCCTTGACTAAAACAATAAATAAGAACTGCAAGAAAAACTAGCCGTTTTGTCAATAATACGTTTTTAAACTGATGTTACATCTCAAAATCAACAATTGAACAATTTATTTTTGGCTGTTACAGCAGTATTGCTTTCTTGCAACGATATTTTCCTACATGTCTGTCTGAACCATTAACCCCTTGAATGCCTTGGAGCAAACGGGTAAATTTCGCGATGTTTTGACTTTGTAATATTTTGTGGGTCTAATTTATGCTATCGTATATAATATTTACCGAAACACGTTCATTGAACTATAAACTACGCCTAATAACAACATTACTTGCGTTTATTTGACAAATTGATAGGTTTATCGATCTTTTCATGACATGCTACGCTCAAAGTTTGACAGCTCGAATCGCGGGAGAAATGACATTTGCAAAGTCATAGAAATGTCCAAAGATAATTATTTGAGTGGCTTTACGTGTTTCTTTTATCTGTTACGTCAAGAACAAGAATGCCCCAAGCGATTCTGACCTTGTCCTTCATACATTTTCTTTATACATAAGGTTTAAAATTGCATATCAAAAAGTTTTTTTTTTTTTTTCGGCTGTAGGGCGCGCGCCGGCGCATAATCGGCAAGCAGCCGGTTGAGACCTTAATTTTTTAATCTCGTTCATTACTCTTACATTCTTTCCGTGACTCCTCATTTGTTATTATAATATGGTTGTACATAGTGTATCGGTCAGCAGATGGTATTTACCGTCATACTTTCTATAATGACTCGTCTTAATAAGATTCTTTTTACCGTACACGTGTTTTGTTGTCTTTGCAAGGTTAAATTACTCGCACGACAAACCATGGGACCTAAGCAATTAAGTTTCTCATGCATTCCTTTCAGATATAAGAAAACTAACCATGTTAACACTTGTATACTTTTAGCTCAATAAATAGAGGAGCAACTGGCCAAATCAGTCAGTTGTCTGACGACATTCGTAAAGTCTGTGTCTCATTTGCAAATACTTACCAAAGGTACCCTTAAGAGGAAGTCAGCAATTTACAGTTGATATCACTGGCGCGAGCGTCTAGTACACGTAGTTTTACCACACATTCTTTAGATTATGCTATTGTAATGATATTAAGTAATTTTTTTCCGTTTCAGGCCTTCAACCTCAAAGGGTGCAATAAAAAAATACCAAGCCCCCCAACCTCCAAATGGCGGGAAAAAACAGAAAGAAGCTAAACCTAGAAGCCCTCCTGAAACAAAGCAGGACTCTTCGACCAACTATAGCGTCAACAGTCCGCCCCCATTTACTCACATTCGAGACGTCCCAATGTACAGTGCATTGCTACGCGAACAGAATCAAACCCGCCAAAGGGAAGAGCTAAACGCTTACAACATACAACACGGCATTCCGCCCGTGCTGAATCCCGCGCAGAAACTCGACAAACTGCGAAAAATGAGCGCGCTCCAAAACTCAGAAATGGAAAACGACGGCAAACACAACAAAAAGAATAAAAAACCCGCCGTAAATGCATCAAACCCTAGTGAATTTGCTTTCACACCAATGTCGCCCGAAGAACTGAATAAAAGACTGCTGAGCAGAAGTGACAGGAGCGATAATGTCAGTAATGGCGAATTGTCGAATCCCCGGGGATCAGCGAGGCCAGGGGGAGAGAATGGCGGTGCGGAGAATCACTACGAGACTATCGACTATTCTTCGACGCTTTGGGACAGTCCGTCGCCGGCCGGCACGCCTGACGATGTTCCGATAGCGACCCGCCCACAACCAGTAGATAGGTTTATGGAAATTAAGAATGATCTCAGAAGTCTGAGGAAAGAGCTGAAAGAGGTGTGTATTCTAATGATATGCCATATTATTGTTTTCTTTGTTCTATTGTTTTGTAGATTAACAAATTAATTTCTATACAACCAAAATATTTTTTGATATATTTTGTGCACCAACTCCAACATATATTATTGTCTGAACTATGAAGCAGAAAATCTCAAAGCATCACCTTAAAAACTCTTTAAGGGCTATGTTGATGGGTGTTTTTTTTTTTAATGAATTACGTAAAATTACGGGCCGGTGTGAAACTGGTGTCCTTGTATATGATTAGTTTATATAACGGAGACACTCCCACCAGTATAGTCTACTATCTGCTCAGTTTGAAATGCAGATTTTTTAATGACACCAGAAGAGAGATTACCTCGGTAGAATCTTTACGTTTAACCCTCTGGATCCCTGCGTTTGCAGTGTTGAAGAATCATGCCCAAACATGGTACGAAGCACTACAATCGCAGTGTCGACCTTATCATTAATTTTGCTTTTCGGATATTTCCTGTAGTTTAGTTAAAGACAAAAATAAAAATGTCACTTTGTCAAGAATGGTTTTGCCTATGTTATTTGCTTTATCAAAAATATCTTTTTATTTATTAACCGGTTGAATGCCTCGCTATTTACGGATGAAACTCGAAAATTTCGCGATGTTTTGACTTTTGACGTAAATTTTGTGGGTTAATTTTATGCTTTGGTATATAATATTTATCGAAATACGTTCCTTGAACAACAAACTACGCTTACAAACAACTTTACTTGCGTTTATTAGACAAATTGATAGGTTTATCGATCTTTTTATGACACGCGACGCTCAAAGTTTGACAGCTCGAATCGCGGCAGAAATGCCCATTTCCAAAGTCATAGAAATGTCCAAAGACAATTATTTGAGTGGCTTAGTTTGTTCCTTTTATCTGTTACGTCAAGAACAAGAATGCCCCAAGCGATTCTGACCTTGTTCTTCATACATTTTCTTTATACGTAAGGTTTAAAATCGCATATCAAAAAGTTTTTTTTTTTTAATTTTTTATTCGGCTATAGGGCGCGCACCGGCGCGCCAACGGCACGCGACCTGTTAAAGTCTCTTGTCGGCCCCTATAGGTTAGAAGTATATTTAAATAAATAAACTCACCAAATTCCTTTTTTCTTTATCAGATAATGTCTTAAAATTTTCATGTAAAATTGAGCGGATTTCCTTTTGTGCTGTAAGATGAAGCTGCTTATTTTTATATTTCTCTGTGGTTTTATCCCTTACTGTTCTGGTCTATTTTCTGCTGATTAATAATTCCTTAACATATTTCTTTCCAAATTTCCGAAGAATCGAAGTTAACAGTCAACTTTGGAATGCTGATACTAACCCTCACACTGCAATCTGAAGTAAGAATGTTAGAAACTTTGTATATTTTGCAGGTGTCCTCCCCTCTGGAGGTGAAGAAGGCCCCCGGCCAGAGCGGTGCAGAGCCCCCCACCAACAGGCAGCCCGTGTTCAAGGGCTCCAGCAGGGGGGGCGCCACGCGCGGAGATAACCTGCAGCTCAACCTGCCCGTGCATAACCTGGGCAATGTGCCCAGAGATCAGAATACCAGGTAAGATAATCATTTTTCTATCGGGTAGTGGATTTGGTCACCTATTTCACGTGGCCGATAAACCTGAAGGTCTTTAGAAACAAATTCGACAGTTGCTAAAAACCAAAATGTCCTAAAACAACAATAATTAACCTTGGTGGCCGGTAAAATTGTTGGCAATTAGCAAGCTAGACGGCAGTACAGTAAAGGCCGGAGAAACTGAAGAAACTGAAATGAGAAACGGAGAAACTGAAATGAAACCAGTTGTCAGCGCAATTCGAAATTCGTGAGCGCTGCCATGGCAACCTGTTAACAAGGCAACTGAAAAGCAACTGCCACACAAGCAAAGGTGCTGGTGCGTTGACAACTGTTTTCATTTCAGTTTCTCCACGAGCGAAGGCCTTAACCCCTGACGAGCCAGGAAAAAACGAAAAAACGTCAACTTTAACGTATTATTTTGCAGGTTAATTTTATGCCATCTAATGTAATTTTTACTGAAACACATTCCTTGAATACTAAACTATACATAAGAACAATATTACTTGCGTTTATTCAATGAATTTATACTTTTTACTACGTTTCAAATAACACGGAAAAAACGAAAAAATTTCGCGATGTTTTGACTTTTACGTAATATTTTGCAGGTTAATTTTTATGCTATCTTATGTAATCTTTACTGAAACACATTCCTTGAATACTAAACTATACATAAGAACAATATTACTTGCGTTTATTCGATGAATTTATACGTTTTACGATCATTTCGTCGCCCGCGACGCGAGACTTCACAGCCGCCATTTTGTCCAGCCGGGCGACGCGCAGCCTCGCAGGCCGTGTCATAAACAATCTCAAAGAAATTATATCGCTGCTCTAGGTGGGTTCATGGTATCTTATACCTTATGAACAAGAATGCCCCAAGCGATTCTGACCTTCTTCTTCACACGTTTTCTTTATACATAAGGGTTAAAATCGCATAACAAAATTATTTTTTAGTGATTATTTTGGTTTGCGTCGATTGATCACCGGTGATCGAACGGCAAGTAACGAGTTAACTCGTCATATGCCAAGGGAAGAAACCCGTAAATTTCGCAAAGTTTTGACTTTGAAGTAATATTTTGTGGGCTTATTTTATGCTATTGTATATTATATTTACCGAAATACATTCCTTTAACAATATACTATGCATGAAAACAACATTACTTTATTTGACAAATTGATAGGTTTATCGATCTTTTCATGACCCACGATGCTCACAGTTTGACAGCTCAAATCGCGGGAAATATGAAGCCCGAAAGTCATGGATAAATTAAATAAAATTTATTCTGAGTGGCTGGGTGTGTTTATGATATCTGTTACGTCAAGAACAAGAATGCCCCAAGCAATTCTGACCTTGTCCTTCATACATTTTCTTTATACATAAGGATTAAAATCGCATTCTAAAAATTTTTCAAAAAGTTGAACTTTTTTTGTTCCTTTGACTAGTAAAAAATTATGTCGGATTAAAGTAGTTGTTGGATAATCGAGCGGTGGATACTGTTAACCTATAATTTCCTATTGTTCGCAGAAACAAGCAATGGAATCTACCTAGAAACGGGGCCGCCAGCCACAATACCAGGATGGGCGCCAACTTTGTAAAACTGCCCTGCGAGTATTGCCAGCAACTGGTACTGTCGGATCAGCTGTTGGACCATGAGGTACGTTGGCACTTCCATCATTTCAGCCAAGTCGGTATTGAAGACCTGTGGCAGAGCAATAAGAGTCCTGCGTTTAACCATATCTATGTGGCTGTCGCCTAGTCGATAGATTTCGCATAATATGTGACCCGTATGTTCATTAGCACCGCATAATGGGATCTTTTGAAGCAAATCTCTCCTTCAAATCCCACATATCTGACATTGTCTCCCGCGCTAACAAAATGCTTGGATTTGTTCTTCATAATGCAAGATCATTTACTAATGGAATTGCAATATGGAGAACATATGAAGCACTTGTCCGCAGCATTTTGGAATATAGCTCCATTATTTGGGCTCCCTCTGAACAAAACCATATCCTAGAAATAGAAAGAGTTCAAAAAAGGTTTATGCGTTACCTGTAAATGAGGGAATATACATACTACCCATTCTTGTATCCATCGTTGTTTTTATCAGGAATGCTTGATCTTAACACATTAGAAGCCCGCCGAAAAATATTTTTGAGTAAGCACTTTTTTAAGCTTATCTCCGGCATTATACCGAATCCGCCCATGTTGAAGGAGATTAACTTATATGTACCCAACGCGTACACTCGTGGGAGATCCCACGCACTTTTTTATGCTCCGAAAGCGAGAACTTCTTCTTATCAAAATGTGCCATTAAACAGAGCAATTCAACTGCTAAATGAATCTGTATTGAATATCGACATCTTCAATGTCACCTACAGAGAATTCAGTAATTATCTTCTGACATACGTCACAAGATAGTGAAACTGCCCCCATACACTTTTTTTTTTTAATTTTGTAATCTTCCCCATAATATTCTGGTGTATAACTGTTTTATGGAGAACTTGATAAAATAAATAAATAAAATATATATATTGCGTTGTAAAGGTTAAAGAAGTGCAAAGTTCCTATATGGAATGTGCTGAGTCAAAAAGTTTTGTGTCATTAAGTTCTCAAATTTTTACGGTGACATTCTTTGATAAAATCCTTATCATATCTGTGTACTGTATATATAATACCTTAATATCAAGTCACACTTTCAATCTGTGAGGCTGGAGCAATTAATGTTAATGAATTTTCAGTCTTATCAGGCATTTAAAAATATTGTCCTTTGTTCAACTCCATAAGGAGATAAAGATGATCACTCCTTTTAAAATAATTACCCCTATTGAACTAACTCATGTGAGAAATTTAATGTTAAATTTTGCCCAACAAATAGAGAAGTGACTGGTTCAAGCCAGTGTTGCCAACTTGACGGATTTTCCGTCATATCTGGCGGATTGGAGTGCCCTGAAACAGTAGAATTTTGTATCTAACGGAATTTACAGGATGACGGATATCCTGGCGGAATTGAATAAAGTAACAAAATAGGTAATTTTATAGGCGAAAGTAGCCTACATTTATGGAGAAATTTTTATCTCTGAAATTCTCTAGCCAGGACGGTCCAAAATATGGGTGTCTGACGGAATTCTGAGCTACGATCCTTCACGATTTAACGGGAACGGAGATTCAGAGTTGGCAACACTGGTTCAAGCAGTTATTCCTCATCAGATGGTATTCGGGAAAAGTAATACATTATTTAATTGACTTTATTTCTACTGCTCCTACAAAGCTCTTGTTGCCTTTACAAGTTGGACTCTACGTGAACAACTCAGGGGTCAATTTGTCTTTGTCGTCGCCTCAGTTCTTGTTTGTCCAATAGACCATTTTAGTTTTTGTTCAATCTCCACTTTAAAATTAAAAATAATGTATAAAAATGATAGTCAATCACTTAACTAAGAATTATGTAAACTAATGAGACCTTTACCTTTACGGAAATAGCTTTATCTTAAACACCTATCGTAATGTCTCATTGAAATAATTAAAGAAAACCTTCTCCTTCTGATGGTCTGTTGGACAAATACGAACTAAGGCGACGATGTGTCTCTAACTTGTCCCATACAGTTTCAATGATAATTTATTCAACCGTTTTGGTACTGAGCTTAATTAAATCCCTTGTGGATGTTTCAAATGTCCCAACATGCATGTTTTTTTTTTTTTCAATGTGGATCCAATGTACGACTATAGGCCTGAGCCTCGTTTGATAGAACTAGAACTAAAAAATACATAATTTGTTCAAAGCAGACAATGAATAAAAAAACTTGAATAACATGTTCCATGGGTGCTAATTTAAATATATGTGTTTTTTAATATTTTAAATGCATAACTAGATTCAAGCAAATCATTTTAAATAATATTTGATGTATTTATGCAAATTGATATTAGTTCAAATTGGTTTGAAATAGTTTGGAAAACCCGCTCGCAGTCCCCTCTTACCCACAATAGTCCTAAAATACAGTTTACCACTACACAAGCAAGAATCTCGTAAAATGAAGCTACTTAAAAAAAAGCTTTAGAAAAGGAATTGTTTATTATGGTGAGCTATGTGTTGACCTCCTCAGATCGGCAGCTGATCCTTTTCAATTGTCGAACTGCAATCGTGTGTATGAATAATAACTCTAATTAACTCGGTCACTTTTTATTTACAATAATTTTATACAAATTACGGCAAGTCGCGTTACACTAGGGGAGATTTATAACACCCAAAAGGTCGGGTCGTAAACAACAGAATGAGCTTGCAAATTTTTGTCCACCCGGCCTATCGGTAGGTCGTGGTGTTGCCAACGGTAAAATTAGTTTTTGTTGATTATATGGCTGTTCGCCATAAAGCCACATTAAAAAAAATTTTTAAGTAGGTTTATTTAAATTTTAATTGAGAAAATATATTTTATGTTTAACCACTCAGGTATTTTACGATTGTGCAAGTTTTTTGTCCTAAACGAACAATCAGATTTATAAAAACTTTGTGTTATTTCCGCTTCGCAATTAAAGCTCTATAAATGAAACATTTCTGAACGTAGCTGAATACTAAAAACTGTTTTCGAAAGGTTATGAAATAAGCTTTCAAATTGTTATATTACAAATAAATATTAACATTTGTAAATATGTATTAAAATTTAGAATGCAAACATAAAAAAATTGTAAAAATGACTCACATGATGTTTTTATGTGAAAACGGTACTAAAATCACTGATTATGTAAAAAAAAAAACACTAATTCTATTGTATAAATGTATAATAAACAATTTTGTCACCTCACTTTTTTACTATTTAATACAATAATATTTAATAAAAAATTAACAATGTCTAACGGCATGTAGACGATTTGGCGGGCGAAAACTGTTTCTACAAAATAAGTCTTTTTTATGTACTTCTGTGGACAACTTTGAATAAAGATGTGAAGCTTGATTTAATATAGATCTACTAATTTTTGTTTTAGGGTTGTCACTAGAACAATAACAGAGTTATAACGATTTCTGTGGTGACACACTCGTTAGCGTGAAAACACGCTTATTGTACTTGACTGCTATTGTTATATTGTCGTGTAAACACGCTTACAGGTCGAAGTGGTTAACTGTTAGTTTGATAAAACATTATTTCATTTTCCAGCAAAAATGTAAGAACACGGACAAGAACCAAAGCACGGAACAGAAGGCCTTCTTGAGATTCCTGGCCAATGAGAACATAGTCAACGGAATGGAGAGCAACGCCTGGTCACGCGATCCCGCGCAAAGTGATTGGACTAACGCCCCCAACTCTGAAAACACCCGTGGCGACGTTGCCGTATCTCCCGAAAGCCCGGGATTCAATACTGACGATTGGGGCTATCCTAAAAGCAACGACGCCCATTGGGGCGGCAACCTGCGAGCCAAAGTAGATAATCCTTCGGCGAACTTCGCCAAAGTGGAAAACGTCAGAGACGTCGCCAGAATCAACAATCCCAGGTTTAATAATGCCAGAGTGGCTAATTCCAGAGCGGCAAATCTTGTGGCTGAGAATTCCAGGGTGGACGATGGCGCGATGGTTAACAATCCCCGGCTGGCTAACGAGTGGCCGGTCAATGACAGGTTACAAGTAAAGTCTCCGGAGAGTGGCCGGGCCCAAGATGCTAGGACTAATAATTTGAGAACAGTACGACCAGAAGAGAAAGTGGACAATTCGTGGATCAATGTGGCACAGCTGGAAGCCTATGAAAGACACTCTCCCACACCCCTAGATGACTTAGGGTAAATATATTGTTTTTTTAACTTTCAAACCCTGTACAAAAAATGTTCGTAAATTTAACCTTGTATGAACAACTTTCTATCAGTCAGATGGCAGCTGATCTTCTTAACAGGTCGCATGCCGATTGCACGCCGGTGCGCGCCATATAGCTGAATAAAAAATAAAAAATAAAACTTTTTGATATGCGATTTTAAACCTTATGTATAAAGAAAATGTATGAAGAACAAGGTCAGAAGCGCTTGGGGCATTCTCGTTCTTGACGTAACAGATATAAGGAACAAACCTAGCCACTCGAATTATTATTTGGAACAGTTTCTCTGACTTTCTAAATGTCACTTCTCCCGCGATTTCAACTGTCAAACTGGGTGCGCCGCGGGTAATAAAAAGATCGATAAACCTATCAATTTGTCAAATAAACGCAAGTAAAGTTGTTTGTAGGCGTAGTTTGTTGTTCAAGGAACATATTTCTGTAAATATTATATACCATAGCATAAAATTAACCCACAAAATTTACGTCAAAAGTCAAAACATCGCGAAATTTTCGAGTTTCATCCGTAAAAACCGAGGCATTCAACTGGTTAATACAGTTTCTTGTCTGTAGCATTCTCAGAATTATAAATTTGTAAATATTGCTGTTTTATGTTGAAACTTATTCTTTCAGAATGGACAACGGCGATTTGAATGATGTCATGATACCCTGTGAATTCTGCAATATTATGGTTTCTGCTAATGATTTTGTTACCCACGAGGTTGGTATATATTTGCTCTATGTATTTTAATTGAATTATTGTTTTATTCAATCCAGTCACAATCAATTCTGAATATTTTAATGAATTCATTAATTTCTTCTCTAAAACCAGCAGACTACAGTAGAATCCATTTATTATGACTCCGCCTATATTGACCAACCGCTTAATATGACGTTATTACACAGCGAAGTTTGGTTTTCATATAAAATTCCTTATAACAAAGTCCGATATAATGACTTTGTTTATTATGACCCATTTTTAATAAATTATGTCCTATTTTCATGGAAAATTATGTCAGTTTTAGTGACCGACATGATT
This sequence comes from Glyphotaelius pellucidus, assembly GCA_936435175.1. Taxonomy (NCBI): domain Eukaryota; kingdom Metazoa; phylum Arthropoda; class Insecta; order Trichoptera; family Limnephilidae; genus Glyphotaelius; species Glyphotaelius pellucidus. The sequence goes on from OW386556.1 coordinate 11,022,067, forward strand.
TCTAACACCTTCGGCAGTGTTCGGGAGGGTCACGTGACGCCCGTTACGACGACGACGACGCACGTTAGACGTTAGACGTTAATATGCTGTGTTTCTCTTGTTACGAGTCTTAAAATGCTCTTTTCTCACGTCACGGGTCTTAATATTCTGTGTTTCTCTCTATTAAAATAAATACATACATTTATATCTAACAAAAATAGGAGGTTGTTTATTTTCTACAAAATGCTTTGTATGACGTCCGCTTAGTATGACGTGTTTGTCATTTCCCTTCAATGTCATTATAAACGGATTCCACTGTATTTTACAAAACACACCTTATTGGCTTGCCTTGCTTGAGAAAAAAATCTCGGTTAACAACTGCAATACGGTCATCTTATTTATGCAACTGTCACATACGTGGTCTCGTTTATGTGGCCTCGTAATTATGCCATAAACTACTTACATACGTCACTTATGAGTGTGATTTAAAAAAAATATATATTTTATTTATTCACCCAAGAATTTTTTTTTATTACAAGTTATTTTATCAGATAGGTAGTCCCACAAAGCTGTCACAAGACAGCTTGTCTGCAGGATCCACTGAATGAATATGTCTACAATCAGGGCTGGGCAGTATTTGAATTACTTATAATTGAAATACATATTTGAAATACAAATACGTATTTGTATTTCAATTACTTCCTAAAAATGTATTTTGTAATTGGTATTTCAATTACCTCATGCTGAGGTATTTTGTAATTTGTGTTTCAAATACTTATGGCTTCAAAATACATTTTCAAATACATTTAGGGATCTTAATTATGATAATAAAAAATAAACTGACATAGTTAATACATAGACTAAAAACGCTAGAATCCAGAGCAATATATGTTAATATTTAGAATTGGCAACACTGTACGTCAAAGCAAGTATCTTGTCAGTTGTTGTTTTCATCGTTTCGCTGTAATTTATTCATCAAGACGTGAGTTAATTGATAATGGATGATCAAATTCCATCAAAACCACAAAACTTTACAAGTGGAGCGGAGATGAGATGTGTCTTCTGAGCAATATGATTGGTCAATTTTTGCACGTCTCTGTTTCACTCTGCTCAGCTTTGCTTCTATGAAAACGCAACCTTAGATAAGGGCACTTACGACAATTTATTGCAACCAAAGGTTTTACCAAAACCAACTGTATTTTGTAATTTGTATTTTGTATTTAAAAATAGAAATGGTTAAAATACTGTATTTTGTATTTCAAATACACAACTTGCTAGTATTTTGTATTTCGTATTTTAAACACATGCGAAAAAGTATTTTGTAATTTGTATTTTAATTACAGCAAAGCATGTATTTTGCCCAACCCTGTCTACAATATATGTATATCTATCGTCTATAATCTTGCTTATTTATTTCGATAATTTGTTCACTTCAAAGTATTTTCATGATATCTCTCTTCAGACCGGCTGCAACCCTCTCGCTACCAGTATCCTCCCCCCCAAAGACCGCCAGAACCGCAACGCCTTAGACAACGTCCACGCCGCCCCGCCCAATACCCCAGACGGCCACCCGGCGCCACGTGTCAAGAACAACGCCGCCCGCACGCCTCGCCACCTTGCCCAGATGCAACCGAACCAGGATCGCCAGCGAATCGAACGGATGAACCAGCACATGGACGAAGTCCGTCAAAACGTCGTCATCAACAGCCCGGAAGAAGCGATGGGACCATATAACTTTGACGACTTTGAGGTCAAACTGCCGTGTGAGTTCTGCATGTCACTCATTCCCGCCAGTGATTTAATGAATCATCAGGAGATATGCTTCGCCGATTGATTTAACACATGTAATGTGAAGTTATTTTGATACGACTAAGGTTAAATTATCATTTGAGTTCCGCATGTCACTCATTCCCGCCAGTGACCTAATGAACCTTAAGGAAAAATCCTTGCAAGTTGATTTATACAAGTAATGTGTAATGACTTTGACAAATTTAAGGTCAGATATTGCTGTTTGAGTTCTGCATGTCACTTATTCCCCCAAGTGACCTAATGAACCTTTATGAATGAGATATTATGTTTTGCCAATTTATTTAATGACAAGTAGTGTTATGTTTATTTTTAAGTGAGAATTGATTTCTACTTTTTTTTATTTGTTTCCATAATTTTTATTTTTTATCAAGTTTTGCTCTCTTATTGCATGAGTACAAATGATTGTTCTGATTTCAAATGAACGGAAAAATTAAAAAAAAAATTTCACTTTTGAATGTGAACCCATTGAGTTTAAAATGCTTTCATAATTTTTTTGTAGACACAGTCGATGGATTTGGAGAATTCAGTTTTCATTAAGAAAGTTTCGCTAGACTAAGATTAAATAATTTTTAAAAATTTCATAGTTATAATTTAATACAATATTCTAATTTCATCACCTCCTGTATAAAGGCCTATTGAAGATACTTTATCAGCCAAGATGGCCGCCAATTTTGTTCAAACTCCCTCATGGAAAATGTTTGTTTCTTACTCTCATTCTCAAATCAGCAAAAGTGAATCATTCTGTATCTTTTAGATAAACTATTGTGATTTGATTCCAATGATATGTAGTGGAGAAGTTACTGTATTAAGGGTTTTGTTTAACAGAAAACGGAATAGTTTGAGTGAAACAAGGCTCGAATTTGTATGGCTGTTTATGAAATTTGAACAAAATACCCATGCGTGTACCGCTAAAGGCGCTGTTTGTTGTTTGACCTGGGAGGAGGGGGTGATGATTATATCTTAAAATTAACAAAAACCGAATTCGCGGCTGTCTCATACGTGATCTGTCGACAGCTATCCCCATCCGCGGATGTCACAAGTCGTATATCCAATTTATAAAAATTTCACTAAAACACATATCGTCACTTTGGTTGGACAGGGTTCTAACTCTTGCGATATGAGTTGTCAAAGTTTGCAGACGATTTCTTGTAATCCAATTACTAATTTCTGATTTTGAAGATGAATCTTGTGTAAAATATTTTAGTTTAACATTTTAAATGAAATTATTTAAATAGGATGTACACTTACCATTTTAGAACATACTTAAATGAGCAGGTAAAACCATATGCAACCAGCTTTGGCATAATTATTCATTGCACAAGGTTCTAACTACATTTCTCTAATACCATTCCAAGATAGGACAAAGTTAAATTAAATAGTTTCCTTCAAATTATGTTAAACTTTTTTACGCAAGATAGAACCTTAAAATCAGAAATTGTTAAATAGATTATGAGAATTCGTCATTTGTCATGACACCTCAGAACACAGTAAGGCAAAGTTAGAACCCTATCCAACACTGTGCCTCGTAAAAACGAGCAACTGTCAGATACAAACGAAATGGCAATTGCAAAAAGTTTAAAGTGACGTTAGAATCTTGTAAAATAAATGGAAGCTTTAAAAACTTGATGTTAGAATTTCGTCACACAAATATCTAGGAAAATACAACACAGATGATTCTGAAAATTATTTTGGTCATAGAATTGAACAGAGAAATGGTTTTGCACACAAATGTAATTTTTGAAAAATATGTCAGTTAGAACCAGTGGCGGCCGGTGGTCAAAATATTTGGGGGTTCACCAGAGTCATTAAGTTAGACAACAAATTTAGTAAAGGTACATACCTACTTATAAAGAAGTTCTATTCTCCGTTACTTTGGTTTAGCGAAGATCTCTATGCCTCTCTTGTTAAAATCAGGCATCGACTGAATTAATTTTTTTTCGATGCCCAACACTAAACCCTCCACACAGCATCCCCAAAGATGACATAGGCCCTGATGGAAATATTTTCCTCAGGGCCTACTATGTGGAGCTCATGTAAAAAAAAATCATTGATAGAGCGTTCAGCCTATTCTGACTCATCGTGTTTCTTAAAAAGGATTTTATTCGTTTTAACGTTGAAAAACATCTTTCGCTTTCAACTGGAATTGGAATGGTGCACACAAGTTTAAGTAACTTCTAATTCACGGAAAAGTCTTCTAATAAACAAACATTAGTAAAAAAAAATAAAATTGACTAAGCGCCTTCGGCATTTGAAAAGTCGTCGCGGGCGTAAATTGCACGGAGCTCACCTTTTAATTGAACTTTAAAAAGAAAGTCATATGTTTTTATCGTCCCACTAAAATCATGTTCTTTGAAATTTGACCAGTACTCGCAGAATTTTTCGCAATCGCGTAATGTTGCTGCAGAAAGATGATTATTGAATTCGAAGCGTTGTTTCATTTCAGACAGAATTGTATCGCAAAACCTCTTTGCAAATAAATGATTTCGTGGTTTTTATTCATTTAGTAGGTGGCTCAGGAAAATCATTTGTGGAATTGCGTACATTGAACAGATTTTTCAAACTCACTGAGGTTATTTCGGATTACAACGGGATCTGAGCTTTTTAACTGCAATTGTCTGAATAAAATATCACAATATGGCATAATTTTTTGAAAAAAAAATCAACCAATATATAAATGTTTCATCATAGAGGTAGCGTAAAGTCATAGCAGCTTGTATTGCTGTCATTGTCGGATTATAAAATCGTCTCCATGCACTCAATTGGGGATTCGCTATTCGTACCATCAGTTTTAATTGTTCTCAAAACTCGATCGTTCAATATATTCCGCATTCAAACTAATTTTAAATGTATACAATGAACAAACTCAAAAATAAACATCGGTTGATATAACCTGCATTTAAAATTCAAAACTTTCGCAGGGCAAGAAATGTTCCGAATACGACACACAATGACCGACAACACAACTAATCAGCTAATCAGTCTAATTACTCATTCCATAGTGACATGTTTTGACTTTTGACTTGAAGTAAAGAAAGCGCGGAACGTTCGTTAAAAATAGTAACTCTGCTGTTAAATTGAAGACAAAATGTCGACAAAAACATTACACGTAAGTGTCCTCGTTTAACACGCCGCTGTGTGAACCGCTCCTTTCGATGTGGAGGTAAAACATCGAACGGCGTTCGCGCTTTTGTAAAATTTGGGAAGAATCGTATGTGATCGTATGTACCGACGCTTTTGACTGTTCACGGGATTTGCACACAAAAGTAGCAAAATTCTGGAACGCAACCGAAAACGAACTGCTATGAATATAGGCGCAGTCTCGCCGCTCGTCGCTCTTCGCTCTGAAAGAAGGCATGCATGATAGGTACCTACTTGCCTACTGTACGAGATCTTGAGAAAATATTATAATTTATAATCGAACCGCGCTTCGTTTCAATTTTTGTGGGTTGTGCGGCGCTCGGGAGCTCTTATTAACTAGCCGCCACTGGTTAGAACATTGTTCAACAGATGTGACGTTAAGTAAATGTGCGATAAATTGTGTTTAAACAGTCGGCATTGTAAAGGTTAAAAAAGTAGCCTTACGATTATTTTAATTTAATTTTTTTTTCTTTTGCAGCCATTACCAAGCTGTATTACGTATTTAGAAAAGATAGGCTTTATTTATTATGGTAATACATATATTCTGACTGTTACTTATAAAGAAGATTGATGGAAAAATGGTACATACTGTGGTTTGGGAGAAGCGAAACTGACTAGATATTAGGGTAAAATAATTGTTATTGTGTGTTTGTACTTTATATGTAATCCTTATTTCTGATGCCAAGCATCTATTATCGGTTTTAATAAATAATATATACTATTAGATTAATAAACACATGTATCCATTCTGAATAGATGAATGTACTTGATTATACACGTCCGTTAGAAATTTGACTGTTTTAAAATAATGTATAAAAACAGTTTTAGAAAAATTTTTGCTTTTTCATTTCCAATTTTGCTTTCCTTCACATACAAATTCAATTCTGATAATTTAAAATTTAATAACTGTCATTTGTTTGCAGTAGATATATTTTTGGTAAATATTCAACTGCCGTACTTTTATTAGGCACAAATTTTGAAAATTACACTTCTTTTCAACTTGATTACTACAAGAAACAACTAATTATGTTTAGATAGATGGTAAAAGATACACCGGTTGCTTGCCAAGTACGCGCCTGCGCCCGCCAAATTAAACTCTAAAAAATATTTTTTGAAATGCGATTTTAAACCTTAATTATAAAGAAAACGTATGAAGGATAAGGTCGGAATCGCTTGGGGCATTCTTGTTCATAAGGTATAAGATACCGTGTACCCACGTAGCGCAGCGGAATAATTTCTATGGAATTGTTTATGCTCTCCGACCAAGATTTTTTCCCGCCTTTGAGCTGTCAGATTGGCTTGCGTCGCTGTCGCACCGTTCTCGTGAAAAATATCGTAAAACATATAAATTCATCGAATAAACGCAAGTAATTTGTTTTTAGGCATAGTTTATTGTTCAAGGAATGTGTTTCGTAAATATTAAATAAGATAGCAAAAATAAACCCACAAAATATTACGTAAAAGTCAAAACATCGCGAAATTTACCCCTTTGCTCCGTGGCACGTCACAAGTTAAAATTACGATTTTATTCTATCATTCAAAATTTCTCATATAAAATGATCCCCTTTTTGTTTTTGTTTTTTTTTCTATGGATTGACATTTGCGGAGTTTAATTTCAATCTAAATACGCATGAATTACTTAGATAACCCAATATAACTAACTAACCACCAAGCCATTTCCCGTAGGGGTCCGCAGAGAGGATGGAATGCCAAACAACTCGATCTTGGCACACACTCTTTGGCCTCGTCTACATTTATACATTGTCTCGTACATACTCTTCTATTTTTCTGACTCTTGATATGGCCCGACTCAAATGATTCATTTGATCGTGCCATGTCTTCTTCGGGCGTTTCCGACTTCTTCTACTATTCACGTTTGCGCCATATATTCTTCTTACACTACTTTCTTCGTTCATTCGCTCTACTTGCCCAAACCATCTGAGGGTCTCTTTCTTAATCTTATTCATTACTAGTAGGCGGCTGGCGGAGGCAAAAACATTGGGAATGTATGGCGAGCGAAATGCTGAAAAAGGTCAAAGAACAGTCTGTTGGCCCCATAAAACAAATTAGACCGGTCAAATAACGATAGATTTATTTTTTTGTCTTTAATAATTAGCGGCTCTGGAATTTTCGTTTTGCCTCCGCATTCCGCCTTTTACTCATTACGCTTACACCAGCCTTGCATTTTTTGCGGATCTCCACATTTCTCACACGATCATTCATGGTTTTCCCACATTTACGTCTCAGGGATCTCATTTCAACAGCATTCAGTTTACTTTCATCCTTCCTCTGCCAGTTCCATACCTCACTGCCATACATCAGGGTAGGTACCAGCATGCCATTGTGGACTGCTAGCATCGCTTTTTTTGACAGTTTTTTTATTAGCGCCGATGGAGTTTCTTGCATTTACCCTTCTTTCAATATCTCTATCAGCCTTCCTGAGCTTCATAAACCAACTCCAAGTATTCATCATTCATAACCATATTGCAAACTGTTTTCGTACTCTCTCTTTCAAACACCATGACTTACTTACATTCATCATTAACATACTTCGTTCATCCTAGACACGAGAGACTATAAATATTCCGTACTGTTAGAAATCAGCACCACATCATCAGCATACAACAGGCGACATACTTTCAGATTACTCAATTTCGCGCCCAATCCCAACTCTTCCAAAATAAGAACCTAGTAACCTATTTTGTGCATGCAAACAGTTGTTTCTTTTAGTAATTGTTAAAACGAAGTGTATTTTTCATAATCTATGCCTGTTATGGCAGTTAGGGGAATAAATACCTAATTTTTAATGACTGTTTTTATTGATAAAAGTATTCATGATTGGACTTTGTGTAATTTGTATTGTAAATAATTACTATGCAAAATGCCAACAATATACGATGGTAGCAAAGATATGAATACAATCTAATGTATTGTTTTGTTGAATTTAATCTTTTCATGTAGCAGAATTTTCATTGCTGCGTCTGTATATTGAACCCTACACGTTCAATATTTATTGTGATCTGCAGATATGTATTTATCTAATATCGTGATATTTCGCACACAATATGGATTGTATTCCGGAATTCCGTATTGTGAACACATGGATCATGATAGATATTGAAGCTTAGGCTACACATTCAATATTTATTATGATACCGAAAACAGGAGTCTAGAAATCCTGCGATCCATCAATATGCTAGTCTACATGTTCAATAAATATCACGATATTTGGTAAATATCTGTGGAATACAATAAATATTGAATGTCTTGGGTTGCACTCCCATATATATTGAAGAACATCAAAATGGATTGTGATAAATATTACACCTAAGCAAACATAATTTTTGAAATTATTTAACCGTTAGAATGCTACGCGTCGCAAAAGTGCTGCGATCGTTTGTATCGAAGATTGCGACGCATCGCAAAAACGCTGCGAGTTTCAGTGTGTTTTTGGTGCTCCGTGGGATTGGACGTACTTTAACCTCGTGCATAATTTGTAACGATAGTGCATTCTTATACATTTAAAAATAAATTTTTACCATTTTTTTATATGCGTTCGCTGTAGGAAAGGCCTACACGCTATTTGTGCGGCAAAACATAATTGTTGAGCTTTTTGTTTTATATTTCTTAATTTCAAAGGGAAATAAAATATAATAAAATTGATATTTTATGTTTATTTTTTCATATTCATATCAAAAAACATTTTTTCTTTATAATGCAAAAAGAATTAATAAAATTTATTGATATTTGTCTAAATTAGAGTGTTTTATATGACATCATTATTTCTTCCTCTAAATAAATCAACATATATGTAGCAATTCTCCAACATGTTTGAAACAATTGCTTAGCACTAAAACGGTTAAGCATATCATATTACGGTGTTTCCTACATAAATTTAATTCATTAGAGTTTTTTTTTTAAATTCGCGCTTTAACAATGCTTCAGTTCTCTTACCTCCATAATAAAGCGGATGACAATTTCAAATATAATAAAAGGGTATTTCACCAACTCTGGGTAAACTGTTGAGTAACTACTCGTCAAGTAACTTTAATAATATGATTAACATGGGGCTGAAAACATGCATTTTCCTGAAATGTAAGCAAGCATTAATCAGTGGCGGTGAAACAGATAATATACGCCGCTTGACTAGTAGCACTAATCGGCAGTTACTCAGGGGTGGTGTAATACACCCTAAAACTTTCCATAGCTTAACAGCTTTGGATGAAGAAATAAGTGTCACAAGATGGCTATATAATTGCTACGAGAGAAGGAATGAAACAAAAATTATTTTATGCATTTAATGGTGTTAATCGCCTGGTAAAAATTAAATAATCTGGTGAAAAATGATAATCAATTAATTATAAGCACTTGTTATTTGTTTCACAATTGCGTGAATTTTTTTTTTTCAATTTATTCTTGAAAATATTGTCTGTCAAATAAGAGTAGAAAACATAGAAGGGCGCCACTGTTGATCAAATGGCCATACTAAACGTTTAACTCATGGTGTTAATGTAAAGCTGTGTAACCTACATTTTTATAAAAAATTAAAAAGTCATAAAAGCGAAAAAAATATTTTTCATTGCAATATAGATACTTACTTAATTAGAATTGCATATAGGTATATTATTATTATACCTTTGCAATTTTGTGTTAACATAATGAAGAATAACGATATTGTAATAAAATATAAAGTACAGTTTAGAAATTGCTCACATTTATTTAATACTAGCTTAAGTAGCTAGCGTTGCTCGAGCTTTAGATCGTGTCTCTAATTTTAGATCCGAGTATATTTAACTCTTTCAGATCTAAAAGTAGTGTAACTAAACTCACCATTAGTAATTCTTCTTTTTATCTACTGTTAAATTAAAGCAAATCACTTAAAACACTGTTTAATCAAATTACGTCATTAATTAGGTACCTTAACAACAGTGCTTCTTCGATTTAATTTTTTTTTCGAATAACAAAAATGTTTTGTTATGTGGTTTACTGTGCTCTGTACATTCAGTGTCATTATACTTTGAAAGAATATTTGACAGTTAATTTGGTGCTGCCAGTCTACAAATTTTGTAGTTCCACCTAATATTTTCTACTCTTATTTGACAGACAATACGTTTTCATTTTTAATTTTGGAAAAAATTTCATATCCCAGTTTTTCATTTGGAAATGTGTAATCTAGGATGGTTTTTTGATGTGTTCAGCTTTTCTATTTTAATTAAAATTATTATCTGAAAAAAAAAAACTTTTTTTGTATACACATATTTGAATTTGGATTTTGTTTTCATGAATTAATGCAAATATTGAAAATGGGAATTAACCCACTTCCCGACGTCTGATCGAGCTGAAACTTGGCAGATAGATTCATTGTCGATGACAATGCATTCTATCAACTTTTGGTGGCATTCACGCACACATATTTCTCTGAAATTGACTACTAACTTGTCCAAGAGGTGGCTCGAAAATTGATTTATTGTGGTTAAAAAAAAACTTTGTTTCTAATAAGGTTTGATTTTTAAACAGTATGTTGGTATAAATGAAATGACTGCACGCGACTGATATTCGGCACTCTTGTCAAACTATTATCGTTTTTGTATGAATCTCGGTAAACCACGGTAGAATTTTTTTTGATTTGATTGTGCTATTGCTATAACTTTCTTCATTTCATGTTTATCTTAAATAAAGCTTTTATCGTGTCACAAAATTTTCTCTGTAATTTATTAATTAGAACGAAGTTTCTAAAACTGTCACGATTTTTGAGACGAAGCCTTAAAGAAAGCTGCCAATTTATCTTTCTATAAGACATGTTTATCACTAAGTTAATACGTATAAATATGTGTTCATTTGATAACCTATTTTTAATATTAAATCTTCTGTTTATTTGGTATATGGTGGGAAAAAAATTGCCGTAAAACGAATGTCCGAAAATGATCCATTGTCGAGTTATTAGACATAATTTAAAATCCATGACATTATTTAAAAATTTTACCTTCAAAGGGTTCAAACTGCTCCCAACTGCCAGGAGCCAGTGGGATGGCCCCCACCTGGGTGTCTAAGACCTGCATCAACAAATCCTTTCCCACAGCTCCTAACTTACTAAAAAAAATGTCAATGTTTAAAAAATTACCTTTATTTGGATAAATAAATATAATAAGACAATGATTGATTATTATGCATAGAGATTTCATGTCTTTGCTCATGTTTGAACTATTTTTTCATTTATTTTTCTATTGTTAACTTCAATATTTATCTATTGTTATAATTTAAGTTTTCTTTTTATTCCAGTAATATTACAAATATTTTTTATTATTATAATTATAATCAAGGTCTACGTAAAATAATTTAACAATAAGATGACAAATACATACATATTCAATAGATTTGTACAATTATTTAGTAGGCGGGTACAATAATTATAATTGTTTGTTAAAGTAATAGTTTAAGTTATTTTAAAACTGCAGTAGAATGTCAATAATACTTATCAATTTTTGACACTAAAATAAACCGTTGATTGATTTATAATATTTAAAATAATAAGTGACCACATTCTGTCAAGTTAAATTTTGCTGAAATTGTAAGCATCATACATTCTCAGGTCTATTTTAACAACAAAAAAAAGTTTTTTAAAATTTGTAATATAAATTTTTGGGGAGCGTTTGTTACTCAATACCATGGAATTCAAATAATATATCTGCATTTTCCAAATATACCAATTTTGATCCAAAAGTCTGGCCAATCTATCCTTAAATTTTAAATACAAAACCGTGCTTTACCACAATTATTAAATTCAAATGGGATGGCGATATACAATGTCCGGTAAGTGTAGTGAATACATAGCGTGTGGTAATTGGTACGTATCCAAAATTTACTATGTCAATGGTGACATTTATTTTTTTGTCGATATAATTTATTTTCATTCATATTTGTTCTTTATGTTCGTTAAATTCACACACAGCTATAAAACTGTGAGTTGATATCTGTTGAACCGCAAGCGCTTATGTTTTGTACTTTCACATGACGTTATCAAATATTTCTTCCTGTGGTAGGAGAGGGGGTCAGATGAATTAGGGAGCGGCAACGGAATGCACATTTTTTGTATTGAAATCTGTCAACTTGACATCTGTCATCCACCGGTCTAGGCAGCTCCGTAATTACAATGACCCTCTCTCCTGTTTTCGTCGGAGAGGGAGGCGCCTATCTTTTAGCATATAGCATCTTGAGCGGTTCCGTCGTAAAATGCGTATTTTCTATGGTTGATCTGCGCTTAAACCGCTTAGGTGTGAACGGTCTGAAGGGATTGTATGGAGAGCGTTATTTGGCGTGCGATGATCTTTTATATTTTATAGCTGTGTGTGAACGAGCTGTTATTCTATGGGTGAAATGATTATTTGCATTTGGTTCAATAGAATTTTGATTATTAGCTTGGACATTATGATGATTGGCGTTGGATTAATTAAAATTGGCGTCATTAGCTTGGATATTATGATGATTAGCGCTGGATTCAATAAAATTGGGGTTATTAGCTTGATTATTATGATGATTGGCATAGGGTTCATTAAAATTGGTGTTATAGCTTGGATATTATGATGATTGGCATTGGGTTCAGACAACAGTCTGAATATTATGTCGATTTGCCTTTAATTCAATAGAATTGGTGTTATTAGCTTAGATATTATCATTTTTGACATTGAGCGTATTAAAAATGGGGTTATTAGCCTAAAATGAATAAATGTTATGATTGGCAATGGGTTCATTAGATTTAGGTTGTCATGTTTGCCATTCATTGCATTATAGTAATTGATTGACAAAGAGATTAATGGTATTCAGAAAATTGGCATTCGTTTCACTGTAAATATTAGCATTCATTGGAGAGTGATTTGATAATTTTATTAGCACTCCGGTAATAGATTTCTACTGTATCAGACATTATTATTAAATGATTTTCATGAGAGTTTTCTTTAGAATATGTTTAATATTAATTGTTGTAAATTCATCGTACTATATCATTACACTAGAAAGCACTCTTGATGTAATCAACTTAAGTGTATTTCTATATTGTTGTGGATATTATTATGTGCATTTTTTTAACTACCCAAATAAAACTTTGTGTTTCTAAACCAATGTCTTGTCATTAATCTGTCTGCTTAATTTAATTGTCGTGAACTGTTTGTTCATTGGCGATAATAAATAATATCCCTCCGTGCCAATATCATCTTTGGGTATGTATGCTATGTGGGCCTTTTTGAGGAAAGGAAGGAGTGAACCTGAGTTTGAATAGACCCATTTCCTGACTGCACCAGTGTCGAAGGATTCAATGATGCTAGTTTCTTGGAGCATCTTCATTTTAAATACCGGTAGAACAAGGACAGCAATCCCACTCGACCGTGGCGCCAGTGTTCTAAAGATTGCAATCCATTTGTTAAAATAGGACTGCCCATTCCTGCACAGGGTCAAGTTTTTTTCAGGTATTTTGGGCTCCAGACCAAAGATGGCTGCCAAATTCAAATGTAGGGTGTACTTTAGTGCTGGGTAAGTTCTGCATTTTGAGGCCTCCAAGGTGTGCTTTCTTTTGAAAGTACTTGAGTACCGGGGTCCGAGTTCTTGGGTGCAGACTGGGTACTGGGTGCTATTGCGGCTACCAGGACGCACGGGTTCGGCCGGAGCCGAACCTCGGAGCCGGAACCCGCACCATAAGAACTTGAACCCGGACAAGAACCCTAAGGACTAACTCTAAGCACGAGCCGATTCGGAGCCCCTAGGCAGTTGCCTACACTGCCTTATGGATAATACGGCTCTGCCTACTGGGACGTCATTTACCCAAAACGGTTCCATGCCAACTGATTATAACGTCAACTCAACACCTTCTTGAAAAGTCATTAAAAACTATGAATTTTTATTTTAAATTAGCCGATAACCTTAACCTAACCTATTTAAACAATTTTTTATAACTATATTTTTTTTACCATTCTAAATGACTTATCTGAGATGGTTCTGAGTTGGTTTCATTCCGAGTTGTCCGGTCACCATCCAAAACATATCCTCTCTAACCACATCACCTTAAATGGAAAAGCATTTTAAATTTGGAACAATGACAAGAGTGAATTCGAGTGCAATTGTTTCTGAAAAACAGAAGAAGAATTGGGACTACCTCGGAAGCAAATTGTTGGTGTTAATCATGTTCATAATCCAGATTTTGAACTAAAAAGGGTTCCATGCCAACTGAGAATAAAGTCAACTCAACACCTTCTTGAAAAGTCATTAAATGAAAAAAATAATTTTAAATTGGCCGATAACCCTAACCTAACGTAACCTATTTAACCAATTTTTTTATATATTTTTTTTTATCGCTCTAAATGACTTATCTGATATGGTTCTGAGTTGGTTTCATTCCGAGTTGTCCGGTCATCATCCAAAACATATCCTCTCTAACCACATCACCTTAAATGGAAAAGCATTTTAAATTTGGAACAATGACAAGAGTGAATTCGAGTGCAATTGTTTCTGAAAAACAGAAGAAGAATTGGGACTACCTCGGAAGCAAATTGTTGGTGTTAATCATGTTCATAATCCAGATTTTGAACTAAAAAGGGTTCCATGCCAACTGAGAATAAAGTCAACTCAACACCTTCTTGAAAAGTCATTAAATGAAAAAAATAATTTTAAATTGGCCGATAACCCTAACCTAACGTAACCTATTTAACCAATTTTTTTATATATTTTTTTTTATCGCTCTAAATGACTTATCTGATATGGTTCTGAGTTGGTTTCATTCCGAGTTGTCCGGTCACCGGAAAAGACTACTTTACCACGAACACAGTGGTGCCGATACAATAAGTATAACTTTTTTAAATAATAAATTATTATATATATAAAATATAATACAACTTTATAAAAGGGAAGAATTAATAAGGTATTCATTAAAAAATTAAACACAGGTAATTCAAAAAATATTTTTAATCAGTCTTTCGTAATTTGTCATTTCGTAAATATACATCATCACCAGTCGCTTTTCTTCCACTACAATAAAAAGCCTTCCCACACTGTCTGTTCACAACTATCCAACATTGTTTTACATACACTTCCCCCCCGCTTCGTCCCTTTCTTATTATGTTTTTCTCACAATCAATTTTGTCACCTTACCCCGAAATTTTAATTTTTACCTCATTTTTGGTAAATTACCCTGATTGATTACAATTTTCGGAAACAAGCCCTAAACTAGTAAATCTAAATAATATAGTGAACACAAAAAAAAAATCGCTCTAAGCATTTCGATTTTTTTTGTAAATTTTGTTTTTCAGAAAATTTTTTAAAGAATTCAATCTTCGAATTCGATTTCAAAGCTCAAATAAAAAAAGTTATACTAAAATAGGAATTCCAAATGATAAAGATTCACCGGTATTCCGCTTGTACCTAAGAGTTTTCTTGACATCGTGTAGGTATATATTTTTTATTTCCAGAAAGCATATATCCAGAAATTAACCAGATTTATTACATTATTATAAATTTGTTTATTGTGTTTCAAAAACCGCCAAATATTTAGTAATTTTTACACTTATCTCTAGATCTCGTAACAATAAAGAAGCAAATTATTTGATCTTGTTAAAAACTGTCTGCTCTATCTCCTTACTAAACTATATGGTTTAAAACCGGTTTACAGATTTATCTAGTTCAAAACCCACCCGGCCCTGCCTGTGGAAGGCGTTCAATAATGCATTTTAACTACAGACAAAATAATCATGACATGTATAAAATATTATCTACTAGGGAACGTTTATTGCATGCGTACATATTACGAACAACACATGTTTCAGTGATTTGTTCTTCATATTTCAAGAACGTAATTCATAAAAAAATGTTTCTTCCAACCGTCCGAATCCTAGAAGATTTACTCGTAAGGGGGCTGTCCGTAAAAATGTCCTAGGGCGTTATTTACATCTGACGGGTGCTGCGAGCGGAAGCTCCATCGCGAACGGCTGCCACGCCGAGACTAAGCGTCACGGAGAGTGCAGCGTGGTGGACACTTGGCATAGGGGTACCAGGCTACATGCCAGTGTTGTCTGATCGCGCGTAAAATCGTTCCTCGCAACCGCAGCACATTGGAGACCTTATTTTACGAACAGCCCTAGTACTCTGAAGAAATCACCATCGATGCAAATTAATTCTCGCCGACAACAAATATTATTGACAGAAAAATTGAAAAACAGGTAACATCTATACAGTAAATCTTCCTTCTGGCAGATTTCAATGATTTGTTACAACATTTTATTCACTTGTCATTGTCATCAAATGCCTATTCAGCGCCATTTTGTTTTTTTTTTTACGTTTTAAAGGTACCCATTTCAACTTTCTATCAAATTGTAATAAGATGACAAGCTTAACTCTTCTGCTGTCCTCTTCTGTTGATCACAATTTGATCAAAGGCTGAAAAGGACTTAAATCGTCGTTTTATGGAGATCTTTCCACATCCAAAAAACAAATCGGTGCTGAATAACCATTTGATGACAAAGTTACGAGTAGGTACATTTGAATTTCTGCAAAACAACCCGTTCTATGAAAGGTTGAGGCGTATTTGTCAGTTATCTAATATTTATTTAATCATTCATTCAATGACAGTTCGTAAAAAGACCATCCAACCTTTGTGTCCAAAATTTCAAAAAACCATTAACTGCCAATTTAAAAAACCTACTTTATGAAATTATTTTCATAAATAATGTTCTACTATTACATTATGTTTATTAAAAGCAGCACATGTAATAATCCTGAGGACATCTGGGCACTGAGATTTGAAGTTTGGGACAGTTGGAAAGCTTTGCACAGCGACAACTCGATCTGTACTGTCGAGTTTCCAAATATTTCCTATAGGTCGGCTCCATTTGCTCGGACGAACCGTAATACTTCTTCGAATGGTGCTTTGGCTTTCCATACTTGTTTAAAACATAGGGCGAAGAGTTCCCTTTGGGGTAGTATACTTCTGGTCTTGCGAGATCATTTTCTTGTGGAGTGCTGATTTGTGTGGATGCTTCATTTTGTTCGGTCGTTTCAGGAGTGACAGCTTCGCTTGTATCAAATCTTGCTTCGCTCTCGTTGTTTTGGTCAGCGTAATCATCTGTTGCTTCTGTTGGAAGTGCTTTTCCGTTAACATTGGTATTTTCACCACTTCTTGGAGTTCTGACGACTTCTTGTACTGGTATTTTTACATTTTCTGGACCCTTTTCAACTTCTTTAATATAGATTTTTCCTTCTTCTTGTTTTCTTTCAGCTTCTTCAATGTTGATTTTACCTTCTTCCTGACTTCTTCCGACTTCTTGGAGTGTTGTTTTGATGGCTTCTGGCGTTTTGCTGGTAGAGTGTGGGTGGACTGCTGTTTGCTTGATCTGTAATGGTATGTTCTCTATCCTGGATGTTCTAGGGGCGCCTGGAGACCTGGCCGGTTGGACGTTTCTATGTATCAATGGCTTTATCTGGACGTAAGTGACTGCGGAGTTGTCCTCAGCCCGGCTGAGGCCAGCTGAAGTTGAAATATCGATGAACTGAAGCAGCAGGTAAACAGCAATTAATCTGTAAAAGAAGATCAACATTATATTATGGTCGTAAATAAAATCTCACAAAATTCTAATCTTAATTTTTAGCTTTAAAAAACTGGCTCGCATAAAAAATGTTCAACAATGAATAAGTACTTAAACCGATTTCACACGAGATGTGATTGTGATTTTCGTGGTCAAATTTTAACAATTCATCTTGTCTAATGCACTATCTACAATATACAGGATGTTAAGGGACGTCCATGAATCACTTTAACCAGTGATTCCTTTATTATTATTTGAAGTAAAAATGTGAATTAAATTTTGGTCTACGGTGACATTTTTGATGTTTTTTTTCAACTAAAAACATTAAAAATCAGTAGGTATTGGACAGTTAGGGGCGGGGTGAGGGGTTGGGTGGTTACTCGACCGAGTGACCGGTTACGGAATGAGTAAAATAAAAAATTGTTTGATGTCGAAAAAAATATTTTTGAAAAAAAATGAAGACACCAAAAAAGTAACTGGAGACCAAAATTTCATTAACATATTAGTGCAGGCGCTAGAGGTGTTGAGTATGCAAAATGTGAGGACCGAATTCCACCATTGGATTTGAGTTAAAAAAAAGGTCAAAGATTAATAATGTGGATCTTGCCGGTCAATTTTTTGGTCCATTTTTTTTTACCCCCTCTACTCTTATTTGTAAGGGGAATGTATTGAGTACATGATATTAAATCATTTTAATGATTATTTCAGTTAAAATTTATAATTTTTTCTAAAGATAAGAGTGAGGATGGATTCTTGAATGAAAAAGAATACGAAAATAAAATCATATTTATTAATTAAAAAAAAGATATACGTGTATATAAATTCAGCTAAATTAAACAGAAATATACGTACAGTCGGCAAACAACTACTCATTTTTATTTAGATATTCGTTATTGATACATTTACAAAGAGAAATAAAAAATAATTCTGATTTTTTACAACTGCAAGACATTGTACGACAATTTGCAGTACATTTAAAAGTTGAATTAAGGGGGTATTCTAGTCTAGAAGCGTGAATTGTGGATGTTTTTTCAGGTGCAATAAAAAAACGAATAATATTTTTGTAGCCATTATTTTACCAAATATATATTAAACATTAAATAATACATTAAAAAAAAATCAAACGAAAAAATTAAAAAAAATTAAGGTTACAGGGTGTTGGAGTGGGGGGTCTCAAAAATATGGTGCGCCCTGGTTGATACGATTGCAACCCTCCTAGTAATCCGAAAAAAAAAACAAATTTATTTTTATTCAAACAAATGCTGCTATGGCATGAACCCCGGAGGAGTCATAATTTTTTTTTCGCGAAATGGCGGCTGTCTGAAATAAAAAAATTTTACCGGTTTTTTGACTTTCCAATTTTTTTTTTAATAGTAAAAATTAAAATTTTGTTTCAGTTCTGGTTCATTCGATAAAGTAAAGTATGGAGAAGGCTCACACCAAATTTCAAGTAAATTGGTTTAGTAAAACTTGAGATATCGTGTCAACCGTCTCGAAAAAAGTGGTCTTGAGAAAAACGTGCTTAAAATTTTGTTATGTTTAGATTTTGGTTAGATTTTGTCTAAACCGCGGAATTAAAATGGTTATAACCTTTAAAATAATGCGAATTTCGAAAAATCCTTTTAAGGAGATATGTTTTTGCAATCGCAAGGTTGCAATCGTATCAACCAGGGCGCGCCATTTTTTGAGACCCCCCACTTCAACACCCTGTAACTTTTAAATTTTTTGATTTTTTTGTTTAATTTTTTTAATGTATGTATTCATGCGTGAAATATCTTGCGTGAAATCTGGTTCAATGAACTCAAATTTTCGTTGAATAGTGTTTTTATTATTCTAAGTGTCATTAACAAAATTGGAACTGATTTCTTAAAAAGTTCTGACAAGCGCTAAGATACTACTTATATCTACTAATAATCAGAAAATAAAATTGAATTAATTAATTATATCATTGAAACAAAAGTTGTCTAAAGTTTTCACAAAAGAAATGCACGTTTCGAACACAGAATTATTAAATTAAGATTTAGTTACCAAACTATAAAGTAACATTTATAGAAAATTATTTGATTTTTTTTTCAAAATTTGGAATTATTATACTTATTTTTTGTATCTTATTTTTCACAACATAAAATAAATAATTCAGAAAATGTAATTTAAAAATAATGTATAAACTAAACTGTAAATTAAATTGCATCGAAACATACAAACTGGATATACAACTTCTGTGCACTAACCTATCGATATGTAGTAATTATCTAACTATAATTTTATTACAACATCTATATTATGTTTATAAAAGTAGGTAAAAAGTGGTGAATGGATAATATTTGTATCGGCCTAGTGAAATTCCAACGTACAGCATCGAAACGTTTTTTGAATTGGAATTAGTCATGTTTAGTGACCAGATCTGAATAGCCAGGTATTTTGGGAAGAAAGGTGGTCATAATCAATGATTTATTTGTGATGATTTGAATTTAGTTTGATTCCATGCTAATGCAAACTTAGTCATTTTAATAAAAAAAATATTAATCCATTGATTATATTTCGAACTTTAGTGAATAAAGCCTAAATTCTGTGAAATTTGAATTTAGATTGATTGAATGAAAATAAATTGCGTTAATCTATGGTCATTCGAATTAAGATTGATTTATGATATTTTTAGTATGGGTGAATAAAGCTTTAGCCATTTGAATTTAGAATGAATCTAAGTACCTGTGTTATTTTGAACTCAGGTGGATAAATCAATGATTCTGCGGCTATTTGAATTTAGATTGATACAACGATGATTTCTTGGCCATGCGTGAATAAAGCGTTGATTCTATGGACATTCGAATTTAGATTGATTTTTGATATTATGAACATTGGTGAATAAAGTTTTAGCCATTTGAATTTAGAATCAATCTAAGTACTAGTGTTATTTTGAACTTAGGTGAATAAATCAACGATTCTTTGGTTATTTGAATTTAGATTGATGCAACGATAATATGTTGGATGTGACATTTGAATTTAGTTTGATTTATAATATTTAACATTTTGAACTTACGTAAATAAATTTGTTCATTTGAATTTTGAATGTATCTGAATATGTTATTTTGAACTTAGGTGAATAAATCAACATTCTATATCTTTTGAGTTTGGATTGATTTATGATATTTTGAACTTGGTGAAATAGGCTTTGGTCGTGTGAATTTAGAATGAACCATAGTATGTTATCTGAACTAAGGTGAATAAATAAAGTTTCCAAGGTAATTATGATTTGAGATTTTCACGACCAAAAGAAATATTTTAATTTATTTTTGGGGTATTATGCCGTATTGCGCTACCTCCTCTTTAGTTAAAGTTTCGGACGGCATGACAGTGCCCATCATCAGGGCAGACGTGTAATTAAACAAGGATAATAGATAATTATAATTTAGATTGATTTTAGATATATAGAATTTATGATGATTCTATGGTAATTTGAATTTAGATGGATACAATGATATATTGAACTTAGGTGAATAAAACAATGTCTTTCATTGTGTGTGTGATTACACATCTGCCCCGATGATGGACACTGTAATGCTGTCCAAACTTTGGTTAAAGAAGGAGGTAACGCAACACGGCGTAAAACCCCAAAAATAAATCGCCATAATTCTATGATAAATTGAATCTAGATTGATTCAATGATATATCGAACTTAAATGAATAAAACAAAGTTTTACTTTGTTTATTATTGCACATCTGCCCTGATGATGGACACTGTAATGCTATCCAAAACGTTGGTTAAAGAAGGAGGTAGCGCAACATGGCATAATACTCCGAAAATAATTCACGATGATTCTATGATAATTTGAATTTAATTTGATTCCACGATATATTGAACTTAGGCGAATAAATTTGCGATGAGTCTATGATAATTTGAAATTAATTTTATTCCACGATATATTGAACTTAGGTGAATAAATAAATCACGATGATTCTATGGTATTTTGAATTTAGATTGATTCCATGGTAGATTGAACTTAGGTGAATAAATCAATGAAATTTGAATAAAGTTCAATGAATGTTCTTACCCCTTCATTTTGTAGGTTAGTAACACTATCACCACTTGTTCCCTGCACAAAAGTAGGAGCTACACCTCGCCAGTGCGTTGCACGGGCCCTATTTATAACCTATTTAAACGTCCAGCAGCCGTCCTAGCTGCTAGCTCCCAGCAAGGAAACGGGTTGGATAATCTATGTGCGAAGAACGCGCAGAAGAAGAAGAAAGATGGACTCGCATCCTTACGTAGTGTGGGTGCTTGCTAGGGGTACTTGCAACTTGCAGGGGCAGAGCCGGGGAAGGATTTCTGGCGGTTAGCACACTAATTTTTTTATCTATTAGCTGTCCCCAACTGACTTTACATGTAGTTTTTTTTTTAAATCAAATGAAGTTAGTAATTTTCCTCTTACTTTGAACGTCAAATGTTCAAATTTCATCAAGAAGTATTAAAATTCTGCTTTAAAAGATGAAAAAGTGATGAGTGAAGAGGGCTATTTTTTTAAATCTCACATAGATAGTCCCCTTCGTTTTGTTTAGATAGTTAAAGTGTGCAAAATTTCATCTTTCGGAATATAAATGTAGATTTGTATTTAAAAAAGCCTCGCCGCCCGCCACAGACACTCTTCTTTGTATTTTTAGATTAGTAAAAATAAAATTTGTACACTTAAGGGCGAGTAAGAAATGTTATTACTTATAATAAGATGGTTTCTTAGGCTGGTGAAATAACTTAGTCACCTCAAAACACACGTCGCTTACGCGTGGCCCCTTAAAGGCAAGAAGTTGATAATTAGTAATTAATGCAGATGTTTCAGTATACTCAGGAGTGTTATCAGTTATCAGTCGGATTAGATTGTCAATGTTCCTATCAGAGAGCAACTCGGCAAACGTAAATATCACTTAAGCCGAGCTTAAAATGAAACAAAAATACCGGCCCTTCAACTTCCAGGAGGAATCGATAAAATCCTGTATCAAAACGATATTGACTAAATCCGTCATCTATGGTCAGTTATCAATATTTACGAGCACGGTCAACAAATGATTAGAGATATTCCGACCGAATATTGATAAATTTTAGCGCGGCCTCTATAGCATCAGTCTTCTTTCATATGGTGGTGGGTCAGAGGGGGACACCTAGGTCTGCGAGCCAGTCTAGGGCATCAGGCGTTGCCCTGTGGACCTCATCAATCCCGCAGGGGAATGAATGGAGCCGGCATTCGTTGACCACATGTTCGGTGATCTGCACCTCACCGCATTCACACATCTCCGACTCTTTAAGGCCCCTATCTGTCTATCTATCTATGATGTGTAGATAGCATCAGTTAAACCTCGGTTATCTGTCAGTATACAGCACAATTTTTTGAATAATGTCGTTCATTATGCTGAATTACTGGCTTATTAATACTTGAGTCGGGCAATGTCAAGAGTCAGAATAACGGAAGATCATGTATGAATGTGAATGATCCAACGAGAGTGTGCCAAGACTGTATTGTTTGGCGGTCTATCCTCTCTGCCTACCCCTGCGGGGAACCCACCTTTAGTTAGGGTGTGGTGGTTCATTGCCCTTTGGCCCCACCCTCGTCCTGGCACTGGTGGAAGGAAGGAGAGAAAGAAACGGAAACTCACTTCTTCTCTTTCTGCTGTCAGATAAGTAGTATTTACATTTGATTGATCAACAACTAACGTCTACATATGTAGGCATATACAACGTGTTCACATGGCGGTCCAAAATGTCTGTCTGTGCCTGGAAGTAACGTGGTGCTTAGTTATTTTATATTTTTGGTATTCTCCTCTAAAATCCTTTAACCTGGAGTCATGTAAAAGTAGAAAATTTTAATTAATATTGCACTTTATTAAGGAAATGAAACAATATTTTAATAACAAAAAGATATTAATTATTATTTTTTTAACCAATAAACACACCACTTGATAAAAGTTCACAAAATTAGCCTCGTCTAGTTCACAGCTTCTCAACTTTATTTTGCCCACCGCCTACTTTGAGAATATTTTTTTGACGTGATAACGTCTTATAAATCGATGAACGCAGGCTGCACGCACGAAAAAGCATGATTTTCCGCCTGAACCGAGCGTGCGAACAAGGGATAGAGAGGCACGATCGGCCTAAGCGTTAGGCTTGTGACGTATCTATCTCTCTTCCACTCCATCTTATTATATGACGTTATCACGTAAAATTATCGTCCGTAAACCGACTTTACAGACAACCAATTTTTTTCTAGAGCTCACCCAATTTTTTTTTTACTTACCAACTGTCGCGAATCTGAAACAGCTATTACCACGATTATATTTACTACATCAGGTGGAGGGGGGGGGGGGGGGGGGGCTCAACTGTAACGGAATCAAAAATTCGATTAAAAATATATTAAATTATTTGTTGTACCTTTTTGCTTGGCAAGACAAAAATATTTTTCTGTTATTTTTTATTAACCACTGGAGCGCTTTTTGCCACAATATGGCACTATTTAAAATACCTCGGATTGCTTTTTTGCCAATTTTGGCAAATGTTTCCCTTATTTGTAAGTAATTACGTAGAAGTTTACGATTTTATAATATTTTTTTATAAATCCTACGAATATGTGATAATCAACAAAAGATATGTGAATTCATTGTCTATATAGATCTATAATCAATTTGTATGTCTCCATATTAAAATTCGGAGGAATGATTTTTTAAATTTGAAAAACCAAAAAAAAAATTAAATGGCGCTGTCGCTCTAGTGGTTAACTGGCTTTTATTAACTTAACCTGTATTTATATATGAGACATTTCACATGAAATAGGAATTAATTTTTTTTAATACATATATGGAATCTTTCAGTTCAATTTTCATCCACTTCCAAACTACCGAAATATGTGAATTTTCGCACACGTGATAAAAGTGATTATAATACATACAATGATAAAAATTAACCAATATTAAATTTTAATTTGCTTTATTAATAGGTAATCAGCGTTTTTTTATTTTTATTTTTCAGACGATATTTTTTTTACTTTTGCCACCTCAATGTCCCCTAATTTTCTCTCGGTCTTCTACTGCCCCCTGGAAGTCTCAAACGCCCACGTTGAGAACATATGGTCTAGCTTTACCATTCTTAATTTATGTAACACTTTTAGGAACTTAACGAACTTATCTTTGAAAAAAAATAACAAAAAGTTAATTCGAATCATCATTATGAAAGCAGTCAAGGGTCATAAGGGAAAGGGTCATATTTCCCTTTTTCAGCTTTCAGCAGAAAAGGTTTAAAGAAAGTCATCGCCTCCAGCTACTGAGAAGAGCGGCAACGTCGCATGCGTAGTTATAAAACCACAAGCAATTTAAAACATGGCGGGTAATTTTGACCCATCGCCTCCAGCTACTGAAAAGAGCGGTAACGTCGCATGCGTAGTTATAAAACCACAAGCAATTTAAAACATGGCGGGTCATTTTGACCCATCCCCCATGACGCCGGGTTAAAACTTATTCGTCGGGAAAATAAACTTGAACTTGATTTGTGATGACTTGCTTCTGACATTTCCCGGATTATAAACATGTCAAAATAAACCTACGTACAAATAATGATGTCGATTTCAGCTAACTAACCAATTTACTGTGGCAGGATATCTAGTAGGTAATAAAGATGAAGCTGTTAGTTACAGATATATATACAGACCGGACAGATCAATTTCCGCTAGGATTTTTTTTTAAAGCTGCTTTACTCTTATGCAGTTAGCTTCGAGGGCTTAGTAAATAAAATAGCGAAGGGTTTGGATAAATAAACACAATACATCGATTGTCCAATTGATTAGTCAGAAGAAGAATAATTTATTAAAGAAACATTTTCCTTGGTGAGTCTTATGTTATTGTGTTATTATCTGTCTAATAATATGTAATTTTTTTGCACCCATCCCAGAGATGGCAAGAGAAGTAGAGGACGTCAACAAATAAGATGGGAAGACGACCTAAAACTCACGGCTGGACATCATTGAAGAAGAGTAGCGCGTGACAGGTCCCAATGGAAAATGTTAGAAGAGGCCTGTGCCAAGAGGCAAATTGAGCTTCGGGATATATTATAAAAAAATTTCGGGGTATATTATAAAAAATGTCAAGATTCATACCTAACAGTCCAGAATGAAAAGGCTTATTATTATTATTATTATGTGTAGTTATAATGTTAATAAAAATGCAAAAATCAGTCATTTTAATATAATATTTTATTTATTATAATATCATTATTTAATATTTAATTAGTTTTTTTTATCATGATTAAATTTTATAAAATATATTATGATAAAACTATACTAACAGACAGAACGATTCGTCATAATAGACCCGATATAGTTTTACATGACAAAATTAAAAAAATGACTTATTCATTGATGTCGCTATTCCAAATTCCTGTAATATTCAAAAATCTGTTTCTGAAAAAATTAGAAAATTTACAGATTTAGGAAATGAGATTAAAAGAATTTGGCATTCTCGGACTATAAAAATATTACCATTTGTTATTTCGGCTACTGGCATTATACCTAGCTCTCTAATTAAAAATTTAGGCTTATTAGATTTATCAAAGAATCTTTATATAAAGATACAAAAATCAGTCATATTAAACACATCTAGGATTACGAAAAAAATTTTAAATATTTATATTGAGGGATCAGTAGGATTTATCGGTTCAGTTAGGAGTTCTATTGAGCCGAACCCTCTGATATGAAAATATCTGGAGTCGGTGAAGTATTTTCCCATATGGTCTCTGGTAGGTTGACGTGTTGTTCTTGTATAGTTTTGAATTTATTATACTTATACAATGCAATTACATCGCGTGGATTGACTAGATGATCATTTGTGGAAGAGTGTGTGGAAGGGTTAAATTTTTCCTGTGGGGAAGATTTAACCCGGACATAAAGTCTAGAGAACAAAAAAAATAAATATAAATACATGTAGGATTACGAAAGATTTTTTAAATATTTATATTGAGGGATCAGTGGGATTTATCGGTCCAGTTAGGAGTCTATCGAGTCGAACCCTCTGATATGAAAATATATGTAGTCGGTGCATTATTTTCCCATTTGTTCTCTAGGGTAGGTTGTCACGTTGTTCTTGTATTGTTCTGTATTTATTATACTTATATAATACACTTGCATAGGGTGGATTAACTAGATGATCATCTGTGGAAAAGTGTGTGGAAGGGTTTAGTTTTTCCTGTGGGGAAGATTTAACTTTAATGAAGTCGAAAAATTATTGATGAAGATAAATTATAGTATTATTGATGATGATTAGTTCCGAACCTTTTGGCGGTTTTTGAAATCAGCGCGTGAAGAAATCCAATGATTTGGAGACATGTGATGAAGTCGCTGCCAATTTTAAAGAGCATTTCATGTACATAGGAGATTCTTTGTAAGTTTTTGAAGAGAGAGCAGAAAATATGATAATATATATACATAAGTAAGATTAGGAGAATGGGGCAAACGTAGAAAACTTCCAAATCGACCTCTTAAATAGCCACTTTTGTTCTGTTAGCATTGTAGCAGTCTAATGGCACTCTCCCGTAAACGGCACAGATATTTGTAATGGCCTCTGATTCACTAGATTCTCGTCTGTGTATATAAAAATTATTGTATATTTGCTTGTTTGCTCGTTTGTTTGTTGTTTATGTATTGTTATATTAAGAACAGGAAATGTTTGAAACTTTCAAAATATCTTCTTTCCACCGTCGCGAAGGTTTCTGGATTATTACAAACCCTAACAATACATCTGAAAAGTTTTCTAATCATTACAAAAGCTCTTACGAAACTGTCTAAAATTCACAATTTGAGAATGACATTTTGCAAGCCATCGATTATTCTATCAAAATTCTGTTTTCAAAGATACTCTTTAAATAAATTAATTTACTTGAGGTACTCAATTAAGATACTAAGCAAAATCGAATACTTTGAATCTGATCAAGAATTATAGGTATTTTAGATAATTTCCAAATTTAATTGATTGTTCAATTAATATACGAAAATGAATGTTTGTAACATGTTTGCAATAGATGGCACGCGAGCTGTTTGAAAACTGAACGTACCAGGACTGAATATATGAAACGCGGGAGAGGGGAGAGGAACGCGGGAGAGCGTTTCGTGGGACCGTGGAGCGGGAGAGGGGAGAGGGAAGGCGGGGAAGGTGGTGGGGGAACGCTTGGGGGGAAGGGGGCATGAGAGTGGAAGTCTCATAAACAATTTGGTGGTTAAATTACAATTCAAGGGATACTAAAAATTATCGGCTATTAAGCGGTTTTATTAGCCATCAGTGAAAGCTGTAAAAGAATATAAACGCAATCTTCACATTAAAAAAGCTAAATATTATTAAAAACAGGTTTGAACGCCTGCATTTCTTTAGTTAACAATAAAATTAATGTTGCCTACTTTTATATTGACAAGATATGGCGGGTTATGAATTGCACACACTGAACACCCTACAAAACCACGCACCAATTTTTTAAATTATTGTTTGTATCTATCCAACTAAAGTAATTTTAGAACTTTCAAATCTGAAAATGGATCACCACGGCGTTATTCCGAGAATCTTCACCTCTGGAAATGCGTAGGTTAAAATTAAGGTTGTAATAATATACGCGTACATACGTATTGTTATATTTTGCATTAGTCAGATGTACACTGGAATATGCCTCGCCAATTTGGAACCCGCAGTACAAAGTATACATTTATTTATTTATTTCAAAAACATACGGCACAACATGTGCCATTAACATAAATTATATTATATATGTATTATAAAACAATAACAAAACGAAAGTAACAACATAAATTGAAGTTAAATATAAAAACAAAAGGTAAAAAAAGGAGTTGAGGTAGTAAGCAGTAAGTAAAAAGTAAGATAGATAAATGAAAGTATAAAGTAAAAGCATAAAATTATAAAATATAAAGTATAATGAAAAGTTACAGATTGAGATAGAAAGTTGAAAGGTAGGAAATAAAAAGTGTAAAATTATAAATATTAAAAAAAAAGTGTAACAAGTAAAGAGTAAGAAATGCTCTTAGGAGCCAAAAATTGAAGATAATATAAAAATTTACCAAATATAAAAGGTATCACTGATTATGATATGTTTCTACATAAATAGCATAGAACTTATAGCATAGAACAAATTCAAAACAAATTTATAAAATATCTAATCTTCAAATTCAACAATAACTTCGAATGCACATTCAAACTTTGCAACAAAGGCGTGCAATAGCTGATTTGACATTTATTCACAAAATTTTAAATAATAACATTGACTGTACCGAACTTCTTTCCCTAGTTAATTTTAACATACCTTTAAAACGTACACGCAATACAGAACTATTCCACAGAAGACAAATGCAGCAACTAATTCGCCAATCAATCGTGCTCTTCATACGTTCAATACTATTTGTCTAAATTCTAACATCGACATTTTCTTCGATTCACTACCCAAATTTAAAAAGAGCATCATGTCAATGATATAAATTGTTCAATGCGCATACATATGTACATACTCACACACCTCCCCACTACGCACATCACCCGGTAATTACTTAATATACATATACACTATGAAGAAACATGTCATAGGTACCCATCATGAAATATACTTAATAATTGTAAATTGTAACTAATGTACTGTTTGTTTCTGTTTATAAATAAATAAATAAATCAAAAACCAGTTTATCATAAATGATGTGAAATAAAAACAAAACGGTTTTATTCCACAGTCGGCGTATGTCGTTGTATACGTTTTTATAGTACTCAATACAAAAAAGCATCACACTGAATTATTACACGTTTGCTCGTAAATAAACATAAGTACTTACCTACATTAATGGCAAAGTTGAATTACCTCTGCTCCAAGAACCGGTAGGGCAGAACGGGTGGCATCTTCTCACTCAAGGATGACTGCTGACTAGTGACTGTTTGTAGTAACTGCTGTCCATTGTGAAGGAGAGATAGTGCTGATTTATAATCACACAGTCCCGCGGTGCGTCGTCTCCGCGGTCACTTACATACATGATGTGTTGGATGATGATTATCTTGCCTTTTATTACGTTTCCTTACCTTTCCTCGCAATCCCTTAACATTCCCTCACCATTTCTAACTATTCATTACCTACCCTTAACATCTTTTACCATTCCTAACCACTTCATCCCATACTTGCCGCTTACCTTTCCTTACCATTGATTACCAGTCCTTATCATTCCTCACCATCCCTTGCCGTTAATTATCATTACTTAGCATCCCTTACTATTCCTTATCATTCCTTACCATGCCTTACCATCCCTTATCATTCCTTACCATTACTTAGCATCCCTTACCATTCCTAATTATTCCTTACTATGCCTTACCATCCCTTGTCGTTCCTTACCATTCCTTTGCATCACTTACCATTCCTAATTATTCCTTATCATTCCTTACCATTCCTTAGCATCCCTTATCATTCCTAATTATTCCTTACCATGCCTTACCACCTTATCATTTCTTACCGTTCCTTTGCATCTCTTACCATCCCTAATTATTCCTCATCATTCCTTACCATTCCTTCGCATCCCTTACCATTCCTAATCATTCCTTACTTTTCCTTACCACTCCTAACATCTATCACCATTCCTAATTATTCCTTATCATCCATTACCATTTCAATTATTCCTCATCATCCCTTATCGTTCCTAATTATTCCTCACCATCCCTTACCATTCCTTACCATTTCTTACCATTCTTAATTATTCCTTACTTTCCATTAGCATTCCTTAGCATCCTTTACCATTCCTAATCACTCCTTACCATTCCTTAGCTTCCTTTATCATTCCTAATTATTCCTTTCTATCCCTTATCATTCCTTACCATTCTTTACACTCTCTTAACTTCCTTACCACTATAATACAGTCCTTACTCTACAATTACACCAGTACAATATTCGCTGGTTTATCGACTCTATCTTACATCGTAAAACAAGCAGAACGAGATTATAGCCATACAAAATGAAGCATTTATCATTGCGGAGCGTTATCTTACATTGATTGGCTTCATCTTCGTGGTAACGATGCCCAAGGCGAGTAGACTTAAATCCTTCGATACAATAACTGTTATTTTTATTTTTGGAATAACTCTATGAGTAAAATCTTCATATTTAATCGTTGAAACAGATTTGGACAAACCTCACCCCAAGACTCCCTGCACCCCTGCTAAGTCAACAAACGTTTCGAATCACTCGGGGTGACCGATGGCAGAGGTGTTGGTAATCCAATAAATGATTCCCAATACGGCGGTACCCACAGCCGTCTCCTAAACTGAAATATCGATCGTACACAGTAAGTACTCACAACGAGCATTGCTTTCATACGGAATTTTATACATCAGCAACATCACAAACAATTCTAAGTAGGCAGTAAAACTTCCTTTTTTAAAATGCGCACCATTTAGTCAGTTGATATCGTAGCGGAGCGCTAGTGATCTCGTTCGAGAGGCGGAACTATAAAGTTTTGTCCCGACACAGTTCAGTCGCCATCATGCGTTGAAACAGTGAGGAGCGTGCGTTTGCCGTTTTCGAACGGATGTTATGTGATCACGTTTTGTTCTCAGAGCGCCTCATCTCAATTAGGGGCGATTTGGAATGGCCGGCCCGCTCTCCCGATTTGTCCCTTGCGATTTTTTCGAAATCCCGTGTTTATGTGAACCGTCCAAGGACCCTACAAGATTTGAAAACCAAAATCCAGGAAGCAATTGCCAGGATAACGCCTGATATGCTGGCAAGAGTCACGACAAACGCCAGAAATCGGTTTACTCAGTGTATGGAGAATGGGGGACGTCAACTACCTAATTTGACCTTCTAATTCAGGACGTCAACTACCTAATTTGACTTCAAAAACTAAGTAAAACAAAACTTTAGATATGTGCCTACATTATAAAAAACAAATAAAAAAATTCTGATTCATACATGGGTTTTATTAACATTTGAAAAAAAAGAAGTTATGCTGCCGCACCCTGGAGATAGTATGTTATTCGCGTCAACTCTGATTGGACGACTGGACAAAAATCTGCTATATAGCTAAAATAAAATAATTATTTATGTAGCTATGCCGTCCTACAAGCCACGATTTTTTTTAAATTCGGTTCTCTTTGAAAAACAGCCTCTCTTACAAAGAGGCGGTACAACGTTCTGTAGTCAATTAAACTTGTTTACCGATCGTTAATAAATATACCTATCAACCTAACAGATGTTCAAGTTCATGTTTGTGTAACTCTTGATGGTCCGTTTCCTATCAATTCATCTCGGCAGTCTCAGTTAAATGCAACTTGCAATTGAGTTACGTAAGTTAAATGTAAGAGCATGAACGGCTATGGACTACTAAGAAATGCAAAATCGTGTTTTTTGATTTGAAAATTAGATCGGTTAGAAATTTTTTGATGTTTTAATTAAACACTGCGAGTAGAACACATATTTACCTTTGAAATAATCGAGTTTTTTTATTCATCTCTTCATAAGCCCAGAAAAAAAGTATCAGGCTCATAAAAAACTGCTGCGCAGTTAAGGATTTGGGGTAGGTCATAACTAGATATAGTACATAATATGTACAATGGTTATAAAAAAATGTGTTATATAAAAATTAGACGCTATGCACGGTGTCCGGAAACTCATGGCATAAGCATGAAACCCGTGAATCTATATTACATAGGGAATATGTATGGAATTGGTAGGTATGCATTCGCAGCGACAGTGGGAGTAAATGTCAATAAAATCCTGCAATTACCCACCTACCTAATCTTCCCTTCCTTAAAATCTCACCATGACCGATGCAATTGTTGCAAGAAAAATACCTTACTTTAAAAGGTGATAATATGCTCATTGAAGAGAGCTGTCAGTGTAAATTAATATCTGAGACAAGGGGGACTATCTGTAACATATCGAGCGACTGTAGAAGAAGTATTACGAATTCATATTTCAATTTTTATTATTGTAAGCTTCAATGGATCCTTTTAAAGATACATATTGTGAATTGAAGTCTCTGGAACCTGGAGACGTGTGGCCCCAACTGCGACGGGTGAGTCCTTGTTTTTTGTACTCCAATCTGGGCTTATCTATGTTTCAGAAGCCCAGATTTGAACTATTGACTAATATTGTCCATAAGGTTTGTCGAATGCATACGACTTTTGTTTGTAGTTTTGGGACTGTCCAATACTCCAATCTGGGCTTATCTTAGGTTTCAGAAGCCCAGATTTGAACCATTGACTAATTTTTTCCACCAGGTTTATCAATGCATACGACTTAATCGTCCCCTATAAACATAGCGGTTGACTTAGTTTTGGGACTGGTCCAATACTCCAATCTGGGCTTATCTTAGATTTCAGAAGCCCATATTTTAACTGTTGACTAATATTGTCCACCAGGTTTGTCGAAGGCCTACGACTTAATCTTCCCGTATAAACATAGCGGTCGACGTAGTTTTGGGACTGGCCCTTTGAGTGTGTGGCATAATGCTTGACTTGGCTCCGCGGAACACCATTAATTTATTGGAGACACAGTTTCGCGTACACAAAAAACTATTTTTTTTCGAATTGAGCCTTTAGATTTTTTTCCATTTTATAATACACTAGCTGGTACCCGGCATGCGTTGCCATGCCATTTAATAAATAAATTGT
The DNA here is from genome assembly GCA_936435175.1 of Glyphotaelius pellucidus. NCBI lineage: Eukaryota > Metazoa > Arthropoda > Insecta > Trichoptera > Limnephilidae > Glyphotaelius > Glyphotaelius pellucidus. Next base: position 11,055,219 of record OW386556.1, read on the forward strand.
TTTCTCTTCCCCTCTCGCGTTCCCACTCCGCCTCTTCCACCTTCCTCCCCCCACTCCACTACCCCTATCCCCGTCCCGCGAACCCCCCTCCCAAGCTCCCCTCCCCCCTCCTAGGTTCCCCCTCCCAGATTCCCCTCCCCCTCCCGGATTTCCCTCCTCCCCCTCCCGCGAACCCCCTACCCGAGTCCCCCTCCCGCATTTCATGCATTCTTTCCCGGTACATTCAGTTTTCAAACAGCTCGAATGCCACCTTTTGCATATTTCATAATGCCAGAGCTCACCAGTAGTAAAAACAATTTGGTGCAGTCGTTCGTAAGTCATGCGCGTAAATACATTTCGGCGATTCATTTTTTAGAGATAAATAGTAACTACGATGCCCGAATAAAAAAAATATATATCAACATGGTTTTCACGGCAACGATTTGTTTTGCTTTTCTTCTGACGTTAGCAATAACTCGCCATTTTCGACAGAAAACGTAAAATAAATATAATATATTAATATTTATAATTTCGTAACGCCAGAACTTACCATTATTTATAGCCTATATTACTCGCATATAATGTAGCTTTCTATTGGTGAAAAAAAATCTAAGATCGGTTTATTAGTTTATGCGTGAAAGCGTAACAAACAAACACACGCAGTTTCGCATTCATAATATTAGTATAGATTTAGAATTTTAGGGTAGGTACTTTCTATTACATAATTCAATTTTACCAAATTCTGACACAGGCATTTAAATACAATAGCGAGTTCCCGGCGTATGCTATGCCACTCAATAAAGAAAAAAATTCGCTCTACTAACCCTTTCCCATTCGTCCCAGATGATGCCAGAACTCACTATACACGTATAGAAACCATCGCGGGCTTGCACACATCAAATCCCCAAAGTTTTATCGCAATCGGATGAACGGTTTAGCAACGCAAAACATCGCACACACATAGACAAAAACAAACACATTTTCTATAGATCAGTAATTTTAATATCAAAAATGTCAGTTGAGCATTTTTAATTTTTTTTAAAGAAAACATAAAAAAAATTTGAATTTTTTGTAATTTCTAATAATGCCATATATTTAAGCGTATTTCACCACATTTCAAAACCAGTATTTAGTTTTTATTGATACGTTTACAAATATTCCATTTATTTGAATTTTTATTGCAAAGTCGATATATATCGAAACATTTATACCTTTTGACAAAATACGCAAAATTTTTGAGGGGTTAAGCTTTGAGCTTTAAGCTTTGAGATTCAAGCTTTACGCTTTAAAATTTTTGAAGGGTTCAGCTTTGAGCTTTAAAAATTTTAAAGCGCAAAGCTTGAATCTCAAAGCTTAAAGGGTTAAGCTTTGAGCTTTGACCTTAAGCTTTCAGCTTTAAGCTTTGAGCTTCAAACTTTGATATTTAAGCTTCAAGTTTTGAGCTTTAAGCTTTGAGATTTAAGCCTTGAGCTTTAATTCGAGCTTTGAGCTTTAAGCTTTGAATTTAAGTTTTGAGCTTAAAACTTTGAGCTTTAAGCTTTGAGCCATAAGCTTTGAGCCATAAGCTTTGAGCTTTAAGTTTTGTGATTAAAGCCTTGAGCTTAAAACTTTGAGCTTCAAGCTTTGAGCTTCAAGCTTTGAGCTTTAAGCTTAGAATTTAAGTTTTGAACTTTAAGCATTGAGATTAAAGCCTTGAGCTTCAAGCTTTGAGCTTGAAACTTTGAGCTTTAAGCTTTGAGCCATAAGCTTTGAGCACTATGCTTGAGCTTTAAGTTTAGAGCTTAAAGCTTTGAGTTTTAAGTTTTGTGATTAAAGCTTTGAGCTTAAAGCTTTGAGCTTAAAGCCTTGAGCTTAAAGCTTTGAGATTTAAGCTTTGAGCATGAAATTTTGAGCTTTGAGCTTTGAGCTTCAAGCTTTGAGCTTTGAGCCCTAAGGAGCTTTAAGCTTTAAGTTTTGTGATTAAAGCCTTTAGCTTAAAGCTTTGAGCTTTTAGCTTTAAGCTTTGACTTTAAGATTAAAGCATTGAGTTTCAAGCTTTGAGCTTTCAGCTTAAAGCTTTGAGTTTTAAGCTTTAAGCTTTTAGCATTAAGCCTTGTGCTTTGCGCAAAGCTCAAAGCTTAAATCTCAAAGCTTTAAGCCGAAAACATAACGCTCAAACATTAAACTTAAAGCTTAAAGCTCGAGCTTTAAGCAAGGTTCAAAGTTTAAAGGCCAAAGTTTAAGCTAAATAGCAAAGCTCTAAGCTTAAGTTCAAAGCTTAAAACTCAAAGCACAAAGCTTAAAAATAAAGCTCAAAGCTCAAAGTTAAAGCTCAGTACACAAATCTCAAAGCACAAAGCTTAAAGTTCAAAGCTCAAAGCTTAAAGTTAAAGCTCAAAACACAAATCTCAAAGCACACAGCTCAATACTTAAAATTCAATATCAAATCTTAAAGTTCAAAGCTTAAAGCTCAACACGTAAAGCTTAACGTTGAATGCATAAAGTTCAAAGCTTAAAGCTCAAAAATCAAAGCTCAAAGCTTAAAGTTCAAAGCTTAAAGCTAAAACTCAAAGCACAAAGCACGGCTTGCGTTGCAATGTAAAGAAATCAATTGATTCTCCTTGAATGTCCTTTCCCGTGCGTCCCCGTTCACCTTCCGAGTCCCCTTCCCCTTTCGCGTTTCCCTTCTACCTTCCCCGCCTTCCCATCCCTCGTTTTCCCACCCACGTATCCCACCTCCCCCTCCCCCCTGCCTTTCCTCCTTGCCGCTAAAATATATGTAATAAGCACATTTTCATTCATTCAAATTTAATAACGCCAGAACTTGCCTTTATCCTTTGCGGGCGTGCGCACAACAAATCACCAAAGTTTCATCGCAATCGGATGAACGGTATAGTACCCTTTACACGTAGAGTTCGGAGCGGGACGTGCCCCGCGCCACTTCAGGCCGCCGCGCAGAAAAGTCTCACAATGAACTGCGCTATAAACCGTTATCTTACTTTCGGTCTTTACTTTTCTGCGCGGCGGCCTGAAGTGGCGCGGGGCACGTCCCGCTCCGAACTCTACGTGTAAAGGGTACTATTGGCAGCGCATAAAATACGAACAAACAAATTTTAATTTTTATATATAAGATAGGAAAGATTTGATTGTTTGTTGGTGTCCTCCCGTACGGTCCGTACCCCAGTGACGCTTACATCGTATAATACTTACAATTTTAAACTCGTGATATCTTTCAAATGGGATGTCCGAATTGAATAATTCAAAAAGTAATATAAAGCCATTGAAGCAGTCTCGAATATAAAATAATTTATTTTGATAAAAATTAATACGAAGATACAAATAAAGAGTCTTTTCTAGCGGCGGCATTTCAATTAAATTTTTAAAATAAAAGAACACTTATTGTGGCATAACTATAATAGTTAGACATATGCTGTCGCGACACTTTTTGTAGATAATGATGTGTTCTGCAAAGTCGTAGTACATTATTTTATTCTATCATCAATGGTTTTCGCAGCGCACGCGATGTGAAGAATATTTTAGGTAATTTTTTTACACCTTGGGTTACATTATTGGAGTTTTAGTAAGGATCGCTAATTTTTTAAAAATTGTAATATAGCCTATGTTACCCGGGAATAGTGTAGCTTCCCAACAGTGAAAGAATTTTTCAAATCGGTTCAGTAGTTTCGGAGCCTATTCGATGCAAACAAACAAACAAACAAACAAACAAACAAACAAACAAACAAACAATCAAATCCTTCCTCTTTATAATATTAGTATAGATAGAACAGGTGATATCCAGTCCTTAAGGCGACGCTTCCCGGCTCAAAAAGAAGAAGATATAGAGATATGTAATTACAGAGCGCGCTAATATTTTCAATGATAAAATTGAAGTGAAAACTATGAAAATGCTTAATAAAACATGACTCGTTTAAAATAGAGCAAATATCTCGTGGAAGGTATCTTAAGTATCATTGAAAGAAACATTGTGAATTTTTTCACAAATATAACTTGTAAAATAATAGAAATAGACTTGTTTTAAATAATTTTCGGAGCATACTTTGCGATTTTTTTCAACTGAGAATAAAATCAACTCAACACCTCTTTGACAAGTCTTTAAAAGCTATAAAAAAAAATAACCCGTAACTCTAACCTAACGTAACCTATTTAACCAATTTTTTTTATATATTTTTTTCATCACTCTCAAAGACTTTTCTGAGATGGTTCTGAGTTGGTTTCATTCTGAGTTGTCCGGTCACCACCGTAAATATATATTTACGATAGAGAACATCGCTAAGCAAGAAAGAATCTATTTAAAATTATTCTATTTTACACTACGCGGGTTATATATACATTTGCGAACATAAAAGCGAGCCCAACAACGAATAATGGAAAAGAAACGAATCAACCGCAGGCGGCGCTCGTGAAGCCTAATACGTAAATTCTGTAAAATCACACCACTGCCACATAGGTATCTACTCAGAGTAGTAGGTAGGTAAAGTTGCCAAACCACAAACTTCGTATAATATCGATATTCTCATGAATCATGAATCTCATGATGTGAATAAGACTCGTATGATGAAATTGAACAAACTTCAAACATTTCTTCTTTAGAAAAACGTAGAAAGCACACTGATCTAATTTGCATATTCAAAATTATAAACAGTATTACTGACACACCTGCTTTGTTACAACTCATCCAGTTTAACATCCCTTCCCGTAGACTCCGAAAAATGAATTGCTGTTCCTCAATCAACATTCCACTAATTATGGATATCATTCTCCTTTATCAAGAATGTCGAGACTTGTTAACGCAAGTCAAAGCATTGAATTTTTTGGTGTTAGCCTAAATGACTTTCGGCAGTCGATACGAAATGTGTAATTTTTAAAGTCTTTTAAATCCATCTTCAAGCTTTGACTTGTAGTCTTCTATATGTTATTTATATTATAATTTGTCAATGCTCTTCATTTATAGGTATGTACTTTCCTTTCATTGTCATCTCTTTAATTTATTCGTGTTATTGTTATGTTATTAATGGACTATTTGTCCGTAAATAAATAAATAAATAAGACATTTTATTAAACTGGTGAGAACCGTCTCGAAAAAATCCACATAGCGAAGCTAGAAATAGCGAACCACTTGGGATGACCTATGGCAGGGGTGTTGGTTATCCAATAAATGGTTCCCGGGGCGGCGGTAAACAAATCCGTCTCCTAAATCTTAAGATTGCACATACAAGTATGTCGTATTCGTCAGTATTCATTCAGAATTAAAACGTTACTTGAAATGGCTTTAGCCGTGTTTGGTGACTAGATCTGAATAGCCAGGTACATTTTCCACATCTTCTTCTCCTCCCCACTATCTTCAGCACCACACCATAGAAAAATTGGGGATGCCATAGTCTCACTGGCTCGAGACGGTTGGGAGCAGTTGGGACTCTTGTGTTATAGTCAGATAAAGTTATATTATATGCAAGTAGGAATCTTTAACGGTTTTTTGCTAAGCCAATTGCACGTATAAGTATGTCGTATTTTGTTATTGCCGCATGCTCCTTCGGAGAGTCGAAATTATCGTTAGTAAAATTATTTTTAAGCGGATTTTCACTCAAGATGCCTTCAGTATATCGTATATCGATTTCGGTTGTACGGCCGTATATCCTCTTTGCATGTTTACTTGAAGAAACATCTTCTAAAGGATCAACTGTCGGTCGGACCAACTGTCGGAAGGATCAACTGTCGGCCGGACCGGACGGATTTTTGACGTTTTTTTTTTTCCAAAATCATAAAAAAATGGTAGACGTTGGACAGTTGGAGGCAGGGTAAGGGGTTTATTGGTTACTCGGCTGAGTGACCAGTGACGACATGCGTAAGATTTTTTTTTTTGTTTGATTTTGAAGAAAAAAATAAAGTAAGTCAAGTACGTCCCTTAACACCCTGTATAGGGTGGAACACGTCACAGCTCTGTCTTGTCACAGACTTACGAGTATTTCTACGTTATTAACTGATCGTAGCGAAGTCCTGTTTTAACTCGACCATTTAGTATTTTGTCTGACATGTAAATTTTTGTATACCTTCCAAGATTCTTTCCACGAGTTGTCTAACCAAAATATCAATATTATATAGGTACCTAAATGCCTGAAGAAAGTTGACGAAAAAATAATAATTGTCATTGAGATACTGAAATTTCTTCTTACAAACCGTATAATTCCTTAGATTATTGAAATTTAAAAAAAAAACTCAAAAATATATGGTTTTTAATTAAGTAATGTACAAATTTTAATATTTTAAGTTTTTATAATATTTTTAAGTTTTTATTCAGGTTAACCGAATAATGATTGGAAAATTTGTACAGGAGCTATTTTGTAAAAACCTAATATAATAATTAACTTAATTATAATTATAACTTCACTTTTCAGGTTTCTAACGGTGTACATTCGGAAGGTAAATTTCTAATCGTCTCTAAAATTTATTTTATTTACTTATATATACATATTTCAAAACGAAACAGTACAAAATGATGCTTTGTCTGTCCAACTGGGAAGGATTCCCGTTTCAGGACAGCCAAATTGCATATTTAGTTCATAATATTCTTAACAGATGAAAGGTTCCATTAAAGATAACACAAGAATGAGATTCTATCCAAATAACTATCGATAAATTGACGATAGGTACCTTTTTTGAAAGCCAAATATGTATTTTAGTAATACTTCTTAAATAGCTTCTCAAATCCCACAATTATAATTTCCCGAGATTTTTCACGGGTCTTCTCTAGTGATATAATATTGCATGCAATTATTTGCACTGCAGTTTCTTCCCACTCATAATTCCATCTCGAGCAAGTTACAGGTAAATATTATGTCCAATTTACGGCGAGCAGAACAACATAACTCAAACGGCCGCGCCTCTCAGCCTATCTATACGGATAGCGCAGGTGTAGGTTAGGTTCAGGTAGATACAAAAGGATTTCAAGGTCCCGTGGCAACGCATCTAGATTATTGGAGACGCCCCTGGTAGTGAACTTGATTTTGCACGGGCAGGGCCGGATCAAATACCAGTATAAGACGAAAATTCAATAAATTTGATAGAAATTTTCCAAAAATAGAGAGTTTTTTTGACGAGATAACGTCTTATAAATCGATGAACGCCGGCCGCATGCACGACAAAGCATGACTCATTGTCACGTTCCGCCTGAGCCGAGCGTGCGAACAAGCGATAAAGAGGCACGATCGGCCTAAGCGTTCGGCTTGTTACGCATCTATCTCTCTTTCACTCCATCGTTATTATACGACGTTATCATGTAAAATTATCGTCCGTAAACCGACTTTTTTAAACAAATTTTTTTCACATTAGCTCCAAACAGCAGATGACATATGACGACCTCCGTGTTCAAGTGGTAATGCTATTGAATCGCAATCCGAAGGTTGTGGGATCGAATCCCACGACCTTTGGCTTTTAATATTTCTTTTTTTTTTTTCATATTTCGATAGATTCAAGAATATCTCATCAAAAGAATTTTTTTTAAATTCGAATTATTTGTAAAGTTATAGATGTGATAGTGATAGTGTCGCGGCAATTCGACCGGTTCATACGAAATCTAGCTAGAATCTAAATAGAAACGCGTTTTTCTCAAAACTGTAAAGAATGCGTAGAGAGTTCAATTTCTCGTCTGGCTAAGCATTCCATCCTCCATCATAGGAAAAACAACCTCTTCCTCTTTTAATGGTATCTTACTTATCAGTAGGAGATTTTCAAATTCGTCGGGTCAATCTACGGCATCCCGAAAAGAATTGTCTTGCTTTTAAACCTGAAATTTGAATTTCAGGAATATATCCTTACGTTATTTTCTGAATGCGGTGCTGACTTCAGGCCTAATTACTGAAGGAAAATGATAATGACAAAATAAAAATGCACCAGGAGGCAGGGGTGACAAAGGAAATCGGATGAGCAATAAAAAACATGAAAACTCTGTGCCCGGACAACGCCGGGAACTTCAGCTAGTATTATGATAAAATTAAAGGTTCCATGCCAACTCAGAATCAAGTCAACTCAACACCTGAAAAATCTTCAAAAGCCTCGAACTTTTTTTTTGAAAGACAGACCATCCTAACCTAACGCAACCTATTTAAGCATTTTTTTTAAAATTATGTTTATCACTTTTAACGACTTTTCAAAGGAGGTGTTGAGTTGATTTTATTCGAGCATTACAACGATAGTAGGTTAAAAATTTACTTAAGATTTTACTCTTAGAGAATTTTTTGCCATTTTCTTGGCCCTCTATCCGCAGCATGTACACGTTTTAAGGGATTTCTGAGATTATTTTGGAGTAAAAAACGTACATGAAATTTTAGTCTCCGGTGACTTTTATATCTTATTTTTTTTATTCAAACCTAAAATTTTTGTTTCCACGTTTCATCACTGGTCACTCAGCCGAGTAACTCAACAAACCCTCACTCCGACCCAAACTGTCCAATACCTACAGATTTTTTAATGTTTTGGTCTGAAAAAAAAAACAAAATTAATATATCACTCTACATAAAAGAATTAAAATTATGGCTTTATGGTGCAGATGTTAAAACACTTTTGCTATAAATTCTATGTTAACCTTAATACATCACTTTTCATTTTAATTCTAACTCATATAACTTTTTTATAACTTATAACTATTGTTAATTGTACTTACTGATGTATGCATTTTTGTTTATATTACCCACGCACAGGCAGTGCCTTTGTGGGTTCCCATCACCTACTTTTTACTTTACGTAGATTTAATTATTCCTAACTTTTGATTTATTTGTTTCTTATATATGTATTTTGAAATGTTTATAATAATGGGAAAAAATAAAGATTAAAAAAAAAAAAAAAAAAAAAAATGTCACCGGAAACTAAAATTTCGTCAACAACTCCAAAAAATATCAGGAATCACTGATTAAAGTGAGTCAAGTACTTCCTCTAACGGTGTGCGTATGTCGATTGTCGATAGTCCATTTCATTAGTCAGACATCTTCAAATACTAAGTTTTAAGATAATGAGGAAGGCAATATTCGTATGCAATTTTGAAATTGCCTATAAGTAACCCAAAAAACTTCTGTTTTTGTTTATTTGACTACAATTTTTTGTGCGTTATAATTGATTTGGTGGTTTTTAAGAATTATCTGGTATTGTACCACATAGTGGATACACTTTTACATATAAACTCAAATTTCTATTTTTCGTATTCATTGTATTAGCTATGTAGATATCTATTTGTGACGGTCAACTCAGAATGAATTCAACTCAATACCTCCTTTGAAAAATCATTAAAAGGAATGAAAAAAAAAATATAAGAAATTGGGTAAATAGATTACGTTGGGTTATGGGCTATTTTTTCTATTTTTTATAGCTTTTAACCCTCCGCCGGCCGCACCATTTTTTAACGCGTGGGGTCGCCAACGACCCCAAAAATAAATAAGATTAAATTATTGTTGTAGCATACATTTCATGGGTTATTTTAACTGATTTAAGTCAGGTGATAGGGGCTGCATTGAAATAAAAAGAAATAATTGACAATTAGATATTTATTTTTACTAGAAAAACTTAATCTTATTTTAATAGTAAAGTTTTTAATAAAATCTTAACATTTTCTATCAAACTTATAACTATTTAAGATCGATACAGATTTATTATTATTCCAAAAAGAAATCAACAAAATACAACGAAAAAACATAAAAACATGTTGTTTCATTGCATTTTGTTGATTTTTGTTGAACCTCACGCCGAAATACGTCTGTATCTCCTAGTGCTCTTGTACTTACAATCAAGTATAGTCCATTTTAGCAAGCCACCAAAAGTAAGGAATCAGTGGAAACATTTAAAATGTACAAAATCAGCATTTCTGTAAAACCTAGGTTTATAAAGACCCCACGCGACAGGTCGAGGGTTAATGACTTTTCAAATATGCGTTGAGTTGAGTTGATTCTGATTTGGCATGGAACCGTATCTATTAGGGGAGATAATCAACACTGTCGATAGCAGAATAACACAAAACTGTGCTGTATAAATATTTCGTTATTATCATTATAAATACTTTATTTTGTCACTTTATTCATTTAAAATTCTCTTCACTGCTTTAGTTAGAAGTAATTTAGAATACAATTCAACTATTTGGTCCCCATACTATAAAACACATCAATTAAAAATTGAGAGAGTTCAACATGAATTTTTAAGATTCATTAATTTCAAACTCTCTATACCCATTGAACAAATTAATTATGATAATTTAATGAAGCTATTTAATTTAATTGACTTATCGTGTAGAAGAACCTAGAGCGATCTGGTACTTAATCTGGTATTTAAAGTAGTTAATGGATCACTTGACGCACCTGACTTAACAAAACTAAAAACAATCCGAGTACCAAATCGTGACACGAGACTTCCAGAACTGTTCTTTGTTTATCCGCCAAAAACTAACTATTTCATTAGCTCACCAATCCAAAGACTTCATAGGCTTGGAAATAAATTCAGTTCCGTTGATATTTTCAATTATTCTTTACCAAAATTTATATCAGAAATTTTTGAAATTCTGACATAAATTTTATTATCATTTCTTTTTAATTCTGCATTTATCTGCAACATTTTTTTAATAAATGTAAAATAACGTATGTTACTATAATAACGTGTACATGTAAAAGCCTTCAAGGCGTGAAAAAATAAATAAATAAATTATAAAGTTTTCATCTCTACGTAAATAAATTAAAATCATTGTTGTCGACCACTCAATAACAACAAACGAAGATGCATCTGCCAGAGATTCAGTTGGGATGCAGCACGTCTTGGTCCACTGCAAGGACACCCCAAGGCCGGTGTCTGACCTGATGTGCTTCTTCAATCCCGCAAAACAATGCAAAAAAAGTCGCTGCATTATGTAGGCAGGTTGCAGGTTGCAATGGCCTGTAATAATTGAGTTCCCACAGGTTCTTTGCGAGGTACTCACTCTGCAGTGTGCATTGTTTTAGTTTTTATGTTTTATGGCACATGGCAGTGTTTGCTAAACTATAGCAAACTTTTTGCTGGTGATGCTTTACAAAATTAAGCCCCCGCATTCCGAATTTCTATCGATTTATAACATATTTCCTATTATAAGTTTTTAAGTTCTTAATTTTTTTTTTGTTTTTTCTTTAAGATAATATATAATATATATACACTTTTGCAGAGCCGAAACGGTAAATATATGAAATACTCTCGGTAGAAAAAAATCACAATTATGCTACGAAAATTAATAAAACACATTTTGTTCTAACAAGTACGAAAAAATTCATGGTACGTATACTTAATGCTACTATAAACATTTGTCGAGAGATCTTTTCTCTATTGCAATCGGTGTTTTATTAAATAGTTTTTTTTTTAGATTTTTAACTTAATTTTAATCGTTTTTCAAATTAGCGCGCTTCCTCTAACATTCGTTTTACATTTCTGCCTTTTAAACCATCTTATTCTTCTTTTTGATGCTACGGCATAAATATGTTGATTAATTTATCAATTAAGAAAAAATTTAAAAGTTAGGTTAAATCAGCTTAAATAGCTAAATCTACTTGGCTTTTCACGTAGATTCAACTAGGCCTCCGTGGTTGAGGAGTAGCAATACGAAGGTCACAGATTCAAATCCCGGCATGCGCTAAAAATGTTATTAATTTGTGTTATTTTACAATTAATTAATTAAAAGCAATATTTAGAATATTTGCAGTACGTCCCACAGTGGAAGATACTCTCAGAATCACCCTGGTATAAGACCACCTTTCGGAATTGAAACGTTGCTAAAAATGGCTTTAGTCGTGTTTTGTGAATAGACCTGAATAGCCAGATACTTCCCCGTCTTCCTCTTCCCCATCTCCTTCCCCTCCCTTCTGCTTTCAGCCTCACCACATAATTTGGGAGACGGGTATGGGTACCGCCGCCCCGGAAACCATTTATTGGATAACCAACACCTCTGCCATAGGTCACCCCAATTGGTTCGCTACGCCTGGTGACTTAGCAGGTGTACCCGGCTTCATGGGGTGAGGTTTTGCCGGGTCTTAGCGGCGGATGCGTCTGCCTATCAGCTGCATGGCAGGCCGGTCGGTAGAGAATGGTTGAGGGAGTTCCTTTGACTTCTCCAGCCGTACTCTGTCTCCTTGCACCGCAGTGGGAGGGATGGATTTGTACGTCCGTCACTCCTGAACACACTGACCCCCAGACTCCTACCCACCCCTAATACCATTTTTCTTCCCAGAACTTCCTCTCCTTCCTTTCCTAAAAAGACCCTCCCCAAAGATGACATAGGCCCTGAGGGAAATTATTTTCGTCAGGGCCTCTTGTGTGGACCTAACGTAAAAAAAAATCAAAAATACCCAAATTGGTAATGCGTAGTCTAACTTGCTCAAGACAGGAGCAGCTGGGACTCTTGTACGATATTCACATGAAAAGGTGCTTTAAAAACAAAAGAAACTTGTGCTAACGTTTTTTTTTTCATTGTGACTACTCCCATCTATCTAGGTATCTATCTTCAATCTATCTATAAATATAAAATGCCTGTGGCTGGGTAGATGGTTTGGTTTCTATGCAAATCTACAATATTATTGGATTGATGAAATTTCGCACACTTAAATAATAGCAATATCTTTTTTCTAAAGTAAAATATAGCAAATGTTATACCATTTAAAAACTATGCAAAATGAACAATTTTTTTAAATATATTTCCAGGTTAGATTTTTATATTTTTTTGGTGTGAGGAGACGTGCATAGTTAGCTAATAAATAAAAATAACTCATGAATCAGGCAAAAATGTTTTATTTTCTAAATATTTTAATTTTATTTTAATATTATTATGGCATATTCAGGGTTGCGTTATAAAATTTAGAATCTTGAGATGTCGAAATTTGTAGTTATGGCACTCAAAAACTGATCTAAGTTGTCGATTTTCACGAAATTCATAAAAGTGCCAATATCTCAAAAACTTACTACTTTTCATAAAAGTGCCAATATCTCAAAAACTTACTACTTTTCATAAAAGTGCCAATATCTCAAAAACTTACTACTTTTCATAAAAGTGCCAATATCTCAAAAACTTACTACTTTTCATATAAAAGTGCCAATATCTCAAAAACTTACTACTTTTCATAAAAGTGCCAATATCTCAAAAACTTACTACTTTTCATAAAAGTGCCTGTATCTCAAAAACGGACGACTTTTCATAAAAGTGCCACTATCTCAAAAACGGACGACGTTTCATAAAAGCGCCAATATCTCAAAAAACGGATGACTTTTCGTAAAAGTGCCAATATTTCAAAAAACGGACGGCTTCATAAAAGTGCCAATATCTCAAAAACGGACGGCTTTTCAGAAAAGTCATAATTCGGTATTCTATTCGGTAGTCCATCACGAGTTGGCCTATCACGTCTCCAAAGAATAACAGATTTTTGGAACATCATGTATGTATGTTTGATCTTTTTTTTAAACTATAATGCAGTTTTTGTTAAAAGCAAGATAGGAATTATGTATGTATATAAAATCCTTCAAGATGTGAAATAATAATAAAAATAAACACGTTTAATTATACTACCTACTGAATCCTGGTAAACATATTTCATGGCAGGGATATTTCTTTGCTTATTTTTAACGATTTACCATGTTAGCCGGTGACTCGAGATACATATTAACGATATGAACTAAGTGTATCAGAGAGCAGAAAAGGCGGGATTTAAACTGGGTTTGTAAGTAAACGGGTGCAGGGAACACGCAGGAAATATTGTAAGCATTCTTGCGTTACTTTTTGACCTAGTATGGGAAAATGGTAGTGAGATTTTTCTGTTCTTGAAACTCTTGAACTCACGGTCGACAGTTGATCCCCCGACAGTTGACTCCGAAATTAAAATTACAAAAAAATATATATTTTGTGAATTATTAATCAATTTCAAACCTAAAATCGACTTAAAAAAACCTTTAATAATAAGTTGGTATTGATATCACACGAATTTAGATACGTTTTTAGATTTTCACGGCCAAAAATATTTTCGTTATTTTAGGGTTGTTATGCCGTGTTGCGCTACCTCCTTCTTTAGACTAAAACAAATAACGAAAATCAAACGAATTTATTTACAATGTCGATTTTTTATACTTAGACACTCCTTTACACAGTATATATTGTCTATATATAGACAAGTAATTTTATCCTTGATGCATTTGAATGAAAAAATGTTTTATACTTTTGTTATTCGGCGGTACTTTCTCTCTGCACACCCCTCCGGGGACACTTAGTTATATTTTATGTAAGTAGGTACACCTATTGTCCCGAAACCGACTGCGTATTGCATATAAGTATGCCGGGATCAACTGTTGGGAAACACGCCAAATTCGCGTGCAACATTATATAAAGCTGACATTTGTCACATAAGAACGGACCGTTTCTACAGACCGTTTCTATGGTTCGTTCTTGAGTTCCACAGCTCTTCTGTGGAACGACTTTCTGGCATCTGTGTTCCCTCCCTCCTACAACATTGGTCAAGACACTGGTCCAATATTGGTCCAACATTTGTATCAAGCTGACATTTGTCACATAAAAACGGACCGTTTCTACGGCTCGTTCTTGAGTTCAACAGCTCTTCTGTGGAACGACTTTCCGGTCTCTGTGTTTCCTCCGTCCTACAACATGGTCAAGACACATGTTTACTTCTTTTCTCTCCTCAAAAAGACCCTCCACATAGCATCCTCAAAGATGACATGGGCCCTTAGGGAAATTATTTTCCTTAGAGTCTCTTGTGTGGAGTTAGTGTAAAAAAAACTTAAAAAGTAAAGAAAATGAGAAGGGTTGACACGATACCGTAGACATTACATGTATTACATCACTTTTTTGGGGCGAACTCTGCAGTTCTTCATTTCCACTACCAAGAAGAACAACTTTTCATGAATACATGAATTTTGTCATTTATTTTTAACATTTTGATAGAAACTATTTTACCGGTTTTAATGCCTCAGGATTCTCAAAGGTCTCGGCATGAGGGTCGTTACGGTGAATGACTCCACCAGGGTGCCTGGTCGTCATTTATGTAGAGATCATGCTCATGACCTAAATAATAACGAGTGACCTGAATAAGCTCAAGGAGATCTCACTTGTTCTCGTGCTGCCGTTATCAACTATTGTGGACGTTGAGAATTACATTTTAGGATGGTGTTCTTCAAATATCATTTGAATTTCGATATCCGATGGTTACACCTAAATTATCACGATTTTATAATGCATGTCTCAGACCACGCTGTACTTGTAAACGTTGAGAATTACATTTTAGGATGGTGTTCTTCAAATATCATTTGACTTCGATATCCGATGGTAACACCTAAATTATCACGATTGTATAATGCCAGTCTCAGACCACTTGTACTTGCATGGCTTGGCCTATTTCGGCATGTTATTCGCCATACATTCCCATTATTATTAGATGCAAAATTAAAAGATGAAAGAAAAAATTAATTTAAAAATAATATATTATTTAGAGCGTGATGATTTTGCTAACAAAAGCTCGACATAAAATTAAAGCTTATTCAAAAGAACGTAGGTCGGAAAGAATGGTGGAAATATAATCCATACTAGCGATGGTAAGTTCTGCATTTTGTCGGAGGCCTCCGAGAGGTGCTTCCTTTTAAAAGAACTCGAGTTCTTGGTGTACGGTTCCTTGACGGTCTCTGAACAGTCTACCGTCAGTTGTAAGTTGAGCTTGAATGCTTGTCTCCCTTCGTTTTCCAATTCAAGAGGACGGACGAGATTTTGAGGTTTGAGAGGTTATACGTTATGATAAAAACACTGTTTTTATAATGTTGTTGTAATTGCGCCCAATAATTCAGATATATTGCAATTTTAGTGAATTGATTCAAGTTGCGAGCTCTTGGGCTCTAGAATGAATTGGAATGAAGCAAGAATTTATAACAAAAATAAATCACAATGATACGAGAGAGAGTTGACATAAAGAGCATAGACAAATGATAAAATACACAAAAGTTGTATTTAAAAGTCAGACCAAAGGTGATACTACATAAATGACTGTATTCACATTCAAATGAATTTAAATAAACATCTAAGATTGGTGCAAAATTAACAAACTTTATCTAAATATTAGTAAATGTCAGATAATAAGATTTTTCAGAACAAATTAACTATCAATATAAAATAAACCTCACCTCTGTCAGTCAAAATAATGATCTTGGCATCATTTTCTTTCACAAATTTAACTTTATTTTACATTTTTTTTTTTTAATTTAAAAGAGAGATAAACATTCCCGGGTTACGAATAACCCAACAATGTTTGAAAATCTCCTACCACCACCAGAGAAAGCCGAAAATGTTGCTTGTGTTGTGATGGAGGACTTAGCCAGCCGAGGAATCGAACACGGGACGCCTGGGTGGGACCCAAACGCGATGCCCACTCAACCACTGACCGGAAAAATACAGTTACTAATAAAGGATTGCCAGGTTAAAAATGCCAGGTTTCATTCTCCGAAGTGGCAGAGACTTTCAAAATATTGCAACTTTAAAAATCCTATATTCCTCCCTAGTTCGAAGTCAAGTGGAATATAATTCTTCTATGTGGTCCCCACTTCAAAATCCACTCCGATTTCATTGAAAAAAATCAGCATAAATTTCTTAGATTCATTAACTATAAATATAAAATATAAACTCGGCCTATCAATAGAATCAATAAATTACAATAACTTGATGAAAGAATTAAACTTTCTAAAACTCTCAAATAGAAGATTTATTTCCGACTTGATTTTTATTTTTAAAATTGTTAATGGTATTGGAACACATCTACTACTTCTGAGAAAACATTGCCAACTGCATGCAATCTAGGTATAAGCGAGTATCTAAATGACACAGTCCTGATATTTTTATTGCAATTAAAAAGAATTTTGGATCGAGTAGTTCTTGTAGGTATATGGAAGGTAATAAGCCTAATTACCTTCCATATACCTACAAGAACTACTCGATCCAAAATTCTTTTTAATTGCAATAAAAATATCAGGACTGTGTCATTTAGATACTCGCTTATACCTAGATTGCATGCAGTTGGCAATGTTTTCTCAGAAGTAGTAGATGTGTTCAAATGCACGGAATATAGTTATAAGAAGGCTGTAATAACATACCTCAATCACAATAATCAATATTAGGCATGATAATAGTCGTCTGCACTATATATTATACTTTACTACAGATTCCAAACTACTTACTTGATTTATCCTAACTATTAGACAGATTAGTGATAACTAATAAATGTATTATTTAATTCAAAATTATTCTAATTAAATGAAGACATTATGAGCGAAACTCAATCGAAAATCTGGAAACAGAAAAATCAGAAAAAGATATTGGCACCTCTGGGACTCGAACCCAGGACCTCCCTACTTTCCGGGTTGGGCGCTCTTATCCACTGAGCTAAGGTGTCGATATCCAATTCGGTCACTTTTAACTGTACCATACTTCGACTAAGAACCACCCATATTATCTTCATTTTTCTTAACGCATATTTTTATTGGCTGCCATCTTTATGAATGAAATGAAATGAAATCAAAATTATTCTTTTTAAACCAAAATTATTATTAAATCTCTAACTGACAGCCCTGCAATAACAGAGCTAATTAGCAATACATGTGCATTAAGCCGTCGCTAACCGAATTTCTACCGATTTCTTACATATCTCCCTTAAACATTTGAAGTTTTTAAGCTCCTAAAAAAAATATATGTTATTTTTGAAGATAATATCTAGATATGTTCCACGCCGAAACACAAATTATATGAAATTCCCTCCATAGAAAAGAATCGCAAAGTATGCTCCGAAAATTATTAAAAACAAGTTTATTTCTATTATTTTACAAGTTATATTTGTGAAAAAAATCACAATGTTTCTGATTCACAAGATTTTTGCTCTATTTTAAACGAGTCGTGTTTTATTAAGCATTTTCACAATTTTCGCTTCAATTTTATCATTTAAAATATAAGCGCTCTGTCCAACATTCGTAATTATATATCTCTCAAACTTCTTCTTTTTAAGCGGGGAAGCGCCGCCTTAATTTCAAACAAAGTTAATTCTGAAGGATACCTCAATACCAAATTACTCTATTTTAGCCAATTCCTAGAATCCGACGTTATGCACAAATAGAAGTAAAGAATATTATACGAGTACAAGTACTTGATGTTGACAACTTTTAAAAAAGTCACCTTTATTTACGTATTTATCCAGCTTAAATAAAATGTTGTTTGTTATTGCAACAAAGTATAACACCCTATATTTTAAGAGTTCATATTATTTTTTATGGTGTAACACATATTTGTATCTTAAACTAAATACTAGTTGTTATATATCATACATACTTTGTTTAATGTACATTTGTATTTTGTTGTGATTATAATTATCCTCCTATGTACCACTGTGTAATCTCATGTATCACTCGATTATAAAAGCCGCTTTTTGGCGTTCAAATAAATAAATAAATTAAACACAAATAAATAAAGTAGCTCGTACCCTATACAATATATTTGATACGCCTTTTGAAAACAAAAAATATTTTTCAGTTTGGTTGGGTATTTTTGCTTCAAATCCAAAATTAAGGTTTATATGAATCCCGTTCGTCTGATTGACAACGAATTGTCTGGATTTTAGTTCAGCAGCTGTCACGATGCAGTCCAACCTCAAATAGGCGAAGAAGTTGAAGAAGCTGTCTGATGTATCCAGCGAGGTATTGTTGCCCTTCGCTAGGCAGCTTGCAATATCTAACACGAGAGCAAGGCGCCTGACGATGAGCCGCAACTCTCGCTGACTTCAATTCTCAGCCGCCCAGCAGACTGCCGCCACCGCTCACTTCTGTCCTCCTGGTATTTTAATCACTGGATTTCTTAAATTTTAGACAGTTTTCAGATAAATTAATGTTGTTTTACAAAATCTGAAAACATGGTTAAAATACAAACCTAATTCGTGATGATTCCCGAAGAAGATTGTTGGCCGCACTTGATTATTTCAAAACGTGTGACTGGATGATTTGCTTTGATTTGCAGTTTGTCCGATGAATATTGTCACGATTACAGGCAACCTCGAATAGGAAAGGATACCGAAGAAAGAGATTGGAATTTTTTATTTCACGCGACAACGCCTTAATGTGAAATTCTCCTCAAAGTGTTGAAAATATAATTAATGAATACAGGAAAACTTGTGAGCAGCACTTCTCCTAAAGGAGAGCCTTGTTTTTGTTGGTATAAAAGTAAAATGTTTGTCATAATATAAAAAGTGTTTTTTAATAAGAATCTCATAAGTCTTGGACAGGGACGGATGTACCTCTACACTGAATGCTTGCAGGATTAGGGCCCTCCTTAACAAGGGCTCCCAGATTATATAAATTTCACAAAAAAATATACCAATAATCATCTTGAGAGATGATTAACAAACGCGATAAATGTTTTATAATACACCCATGCATTTGAGCACTGTGACAAAGATTTTGGATGAAAATATGTATGTGTCTACACCTAATATGATTTGTTCTGATTTTAGGTCAAGTACTAACAGAAAATCTTTACGGCTTCCAATAAATAATAAAATATTTGATATCTGCAACTAAAAAAAGGCAGTTATTAAGGACTACTAAATAATTAAAAAATACCAACCTACGTAATGTCAAGAAAAATTTTAATATAATTTTAAGACACCGTAAATTAATTCCCAAAAGATACAAAAGAGAAAAGAATTCAAACGAACCTAGCATACGAACCACGTATTATTAAATATGCCATGTTGACCAGAAGAAAAAAGCTAACAGAAAGACCATTGCAGAGATAGAGCGACCCTTGGAGGACAAAAATGACAAACTATGAACAAATACGAATTTTTTTAAAGACAGGAAGAAGCAACGGATAGATAAATTTAATATTAAATAAGATAATATGCTAACGTTACGAAATGCACAATTACAATAGGTAAAATTCAATACGGTAAAATAAAAATAGGTTGGAGCACCGCTTTCACTAGATATTCAAATCAAACATGTCTCCAATCAAAAGCACTAACTTGTAATAATTAATGACTGAATTTAATTTCAAAATCACAATTGGTAGTACAAGATGACATTAACCCACTGAAGGATAATTCAAGACTGGCAGGACCGAAACTGCGACGGATATTTATAAATTCATAAAACTGACCACAATTGGACGCAGGATATTTTATCTTGAAGCATTTGCTGATAAGGGGCTGACCACAGTTTTTGGTCGACGAATAATGACGTGTTGCTTGTAACACTTGGCACTGCTGGTTCATGTGGGAATCATTTATTTATTTAAACATAGTAGGTATTTCTAAAGAGAGGAAGATAATGATTTTCTATTTTGGTTAAGAAGGAGGCGCGGAATCAGGCTGTAATGTAGGAATTGTGCTAGATATCTGGGTCCACATTTCTGATGGTTTGTTTGTTACTATCAGATATATTAATATTGTATATTAACTACTTCGAGCTTTAACAAGATTTGATATATTGACTAATGTAGGGGATCTTTATCTAGCGGTCAGTAATTGAGATATTGTACTCTACATAACATGTTATTATAGATACTTATAAACAAAGACAGCGATTTCCACCATTTGCCATTATCAAATAATTTCAATAATTAGGACCTTAAGATTCTGGTAAACGAGCAGTTTTTATGGAAATTTCTTACCTCAAATTTTCGTCAAGATTTCCGAATTTTTAGACAAGATTGTTGCGTATTGCCTATTCTTGTCAACTTATTGCCCTGTCTTGCTGGTGATTTCGCTCGGCTACGAAGTTTATTTATTTATTTTAGTCACACCTTGAAGTTTGCATGCATATATTCATTTATTTTAGTCACACCTTGAAGTTCGCATATATTTATTTTAGTTACACCTTGAAGTTTGTATGTATTTATTTATTTATTTTAATCATACTTTCAAGTTTGCATCTATTAATTTATTTATTTTAGTCACACCTTGAAGTTTGCACGTATTTATTTATTTATTTTAGTCACACCTTAAAGTTTGCATGTATTTATTTATTTTAGTCACAACTTGAAGTTTGCATGTATTTATTTATTTTAGGCACACATTGAAGTTTGCGTGTATTTATTTATTTTAGTCGCACCTTGAAGTTTACATGTATTTATTTATTTATTTATTTTAGTCGCACCTTGAATTTTGCATGTATTTATTTATTTATTTTAGTCGCACCTTGAAGTTTACATGTATTTATTTATTTATTTATTTTAGTCGCACCTTGAATTTTGCATGTATTTATTTATTTATTTATTTTAGTCACACCTTGAAGTTTGCATGTATTTATTTATTTAAGTCACACCTTGAAGTTTGCACGTATTTTTATTTTAGTCACACCTTGCAGTTTGCATGTATTTATTTATTTTTAACCCCCGACGCAAGGAGCGGTGTTATAAGTTTGACGTGTCTGTGTGTCTGTCTGTCTGTCTGTCTGTGGCATCGTAGCTCCTAAACGAATGGACCGATTGTGATGCAATTTTTTTTGTTTGAAAGCTGACGTAATGGAGATAGTTCTTAGCTACAATTCATGAAAATCTGTTCAGGCGTTTCAAAGTTATCAGCCTTTTTTGTGTCGGGGGTTTCTTAAAATTTCGTAAATTTTACTTATAGTCACGTCTTGAAGATTGCATGTATTTATTTTAGTCACACCTTGAAGTTTGCATGTATTTATTTATTTTAGTCTCACCTTGAAGTTTGCATGTATTTATTTATTTATTTTAGTCACACCTTAAAGTTTGCATGTATTTATTTATTTATTTTAGTCACACCTTTAAGTTCGCATGTATTTATTTATTTATTAATTTTAGTCCCACCTTGAAGTTTGCATTTATTTATTTATTTATTTTAGTCACACCTTGAAGTTGCATGTATTTATTTATTTATTTTAGTCACGTATTGAAGTTTGCATGTATTTATTTATTTATTTTAGTCACACATTGAAGTTTGCATGTATTTATTTATTTATTTATTGTTATCAAATTTACTTTGTAGATCTCCATTTATTTCTTTTACCTAAATACGTGAAAGAAAAAAAATTGATTAAAATATTTTTTTTTCTTTTTTTGTTTTTAACAATGAATAAAACCTCAAATTGTAATATTTATTTAAATGAAGACAATATTACGAAACTCAATCGAAAATCTGAAAACAGATAAATCAGAAAAAGATACGGCCATATCTGGGAGTTGCGCCCCGGCAAGGCGAAGGTCCTGGGTTCGAATCCCAGATGTGATATTTTTCCCAGTTCCAGATGTGATCCTTTTCTTTTTTTTACATGAGCTCCACACAAGAGGCCCTGAGAAAAATAATTTCCCTCAGGGCATACGTCACCTTTGGGGATGCTGTGTGGAGGGTTTTTTTGAGGAAAAGAAGGGGAGAAGAATTCTGGGAAGGAAAAGGGTTCAAGGGGTGGGTAGGAATCTGGGGTTCAGTGTGTCCTGGTCATCCGCCTAGACAATCCTTCCCCCATGAACCCGGGCACCCCTGCTAAATCACCAAACGTAGCGAACCGCTTGGGGTGACCTATGGCAGAGGTGTTGGTTATCAAATAAAGGTTCCCGGGGCGGCGGTACCCATTCCCGCCTCCCAAATTGTAGCTATGATTTTTCTGTTATCAGATTTTAGAATGAGTTTGAGACAGTTTGCTAATGCCTTCGGAAAGCGAAACAGCTGTCTCGCGTAATAATAATTACACATCAGAACTTGCTTATGCAAATAAAACTTTTACGTGCATATCAATAGATAAGTTGTGTAAAGAAATACAAAAATAAGTGTACAGTAAATAACGTAATAAACTAAGGGTAACCAAACGTAGCGAAACCACTTGGGGTGACCTACGGCAGATGTGTTGGTTATCCAATAAGTGGTCCTCGGGGCGACGGTAGTCATAACGAACTGCCAATTAAATAATCATTATTTATGACGATTGTCGGGCAAAAATATATTTCCTCGGCAACAGGCAAAACTGTGTTATTTGTCTTGCTCTTTGACGAGGGCCGTATGTACTATCCCAGGTGCCTGGAAAACTCAACAAAGTGGCAACTTTGAAAAATCATGATGATCAACAGCGATGAAAAAAACACCATTTGGTTAAATATATTACGTTAGGTTATGTTAGGTTAGATTATGGGCTATTTTTTCACTTTTAATGACATTTCAAAGGGGTGTTGAAATGCCACTTCGATGAATTATCGTACCGTCCGTGAATGGTAACTCTGGTTCAATGCACACGAAATTGTTTTGAAATTAAATGTCATTTTCAAAATTCGAACTGATGTATCAAGAATGCAGACAAGCGATAAAGTACCTACATATAATACAATATTTATAAGAAAGTTATTTTAATTTTGTTTTTTTTTTTGTGTTTTTCGTTTGTTTAAATTTTTTAGGTAAAGTTTTTACTTTTGCAAGTAAAGTCATATTTCGTGATCTGCACTTTTTAATTAGCGCGCAAAGTTATCAATATTATAACACCTGTGATTTTTCACGGGTTTACGATAGCTTTTAAGAGGGAATATCTATGAGGGAATGGTATCGACTCTTTTCCTCAAAAAATTATAAATTGATTTCGAAAGACTGTTCTTTTATCAAGTAAAGCTATTTTTAAATTTTGAGAAAATGTGTTTATTTTTAGTACAATAAGGTTTTACCGTGGGTCATTGGCAGATTTGTTAAATTTTGTATTCTACAACATATATTTCAAATCATAAATATAATCAAACAGTAAAATAAATTAATACATTATTTGGGAATGCTACTTTTCAGAATTTTAATTTTAGTTCAAATAAAATCATAAAAAAAGATCCGTGCCCTTGTTTTGTGACGAAAATACTTCAGTTTGTCTATTTATTTACGGTCTTACAAACTAATATATTTTGTAAAAAACGTGTGTGCTTTAGACCACACGACTGAAGAAAACTTCTTTATGCTTCGTTCGCCTCGCCCGATCGCACTTTTAGTAATGCTCTCGTCACGCATTCACCAGCTTACTCCCCAAATCAAGCGATGCTTCGTTCGCCTCGCTCGATCACACTTTTTGTAACGCTCTCGTCACGCTTTCACCAGCTTACTCCCCAAGTCAAGCGTGCGTAAAGAAGTTTTACTTAAAATAAAATTACATTCTTATTTTGCTTAGACATTATTGAAAAATTATAAATACTTATGATCAAAAAATAATTTCAAAAAGTACATAGTTTAATTGTTTTATCATCACTACAATGAGTTTGAGCATTTTTGAATTTTTGGGTATTTATCAAAGCAAATTTGGAAGGAAATAAAATCGATATTGAGTTATAATTGTTAAAATGCTGGTATGGAGAATAATTAATCTTTCTCATCGGAACCGCCCTGTACCATTTGAAGGATACGACAAAATTTAAATTCTCGGCCGCTGGTTAATGGCTCTTCCGCTGGATTGCCGGTCGTGCGCCGGCGCACAGGCCAAAATGTTAAAAAAATATAATTTTGGAATGCGATTTTAACCCTTATGTATAAAGAAAACGTACGAAGAAGAAGATCAGAATCACTTGGGGCAATCTTGTTCTTAAGGTATAAAATACCGTGAACATACCTAGGGAAGCGGAATAATTTCTGTGGAATTCTTTATGGTCTCCGGCCAGATGTTTCGCGGCATTTGAGCTGTCAAGTTTGGTGGCGTCGCATTCTCGTGAAAAAGATCGTAAAACATATAAATTCAAGTAATGTTGTTTTTGAGCATAGTTTATTGCTCGAGGAATGTGTTTCGGTAAATATTATACACGATAGCATAAAATAAACCCACAAAATATTACGTCAAAGTCAAAACATCGCGATTTTACATGGTTTCTTCCTTTGCATTTGACGAGTAGTAGTTAATTAACATGAGAAAATCAGTTATTTTTATAGGAAAACAGAAGTCTAGTAAGGAAAAACAGCTTGAGTTTGAGGACGGGACGGCGGATTTGATGTCCCGCCACTGGTATAGACACTATATATTTTTAAATAATATATTATAAACGTATCGCCTCTCTGACCAGTGCAGTACGTACGAAAACCCGACAGGAAGCGAAATTACCACAATCAGAACTCGCCGAGTGTTGCCTCCGATAGCGCAGCTGACAGGATGTTGTCCCTTGATAAAATTGATACATTTCACTCTAAATCCAAATGCTTTAACTAAATTATTCTTCTAGCCTGGATACACCGATTTGGCGGAAAAACATGCTCAGAATTAAGCCGCATCCAGATAAGTTCACCCCAAAGATATTAAAATATAAGAGTTGTGCCATTGGCAGTTTTTACTGGGTGAGACGGTGTCTCCTGGTGTCGCCGATATTGTTAAACAATTGCACACCTTCAAAAAATCAACTAAATGAGCGAATTCTTTTCCGTATTCAAACTGCGCGCATTATGCGGTAGTCCGCCGACGGTCGGGCGGCCATCATAGCATATATTTCTCTTTATTTCAACATCTTTGATTCACCCAAAGATAATAGAATGCGTCCAGAGATAATTAATATCATTGAGTTTACACAAGAGCGTAGCTACGGCAATCACAAGGGTAGAGGAGGTTCGACTCTAAGGGGGGGTTCAGTCCTAAGGGTAATGGAGAAATGGAAAGGGGGTTGGAAATTTTATTAGAAAAAATTTTGGAGCCTCTACTAACAACAACAAATAATAGTGTTTTATTTTCAAGTAATTAAATCTTCGAAAGGGTACTATTCTCTTTTACCTTTTCAATACTAAGGCTGATACGGAGGTGGGGGCTAAACCCCCAAATCGCCCCCCCCCCCCTTATATATGCCCTTGATTTTCATCTTTTTTACTTTGTCATTTTCCGCAGGAGGATACTGTATGGTGGGTCTTTTTAGAAAAAGGAAGAAGAGGAAGTTCTGGGAAGGTTTGTGGGTTGTTAGGATTCTGCAAATCAATGTGTCCAGGAGTAATGGATGTATGAATCCATCCCTCCCTCTGCAGTGCAAGGCGGTGTGTCGAGAGAGTCCGGCTGGAGTTTTTGAGTTCGACCGACATTATTGCATTCGTTTTATCAATGTTCACTTTGAAAGCTCATAACTTCATCATTTTTAAGGACAACGAAAAACCTTTACTGACGATAATAACTCTTTAAGAGGGTGGGTAAGGTTTTAATTTTTTTTTGCATTTTTTTCTGAATGTACAACATGTCGAGAGTATTAGTATTGTGTCAAAATTTCAAGTAAATCGGAGCAAAACTAACAACATTTTTGAAGTTCGTGAACATCATAACTCAAAATCTACTTGACTGATCCTTTTGAAATTGTGTACACTAGTTTTACACATAAACCAACAGGAAGTCAGAAGAGCGAGTTATTTTGCCATTTTTTTTTCATTTTATAGTAAACAAATTCACCGAAAGTTTTTAGCGAAAATTGCGTTTTTCACTTCAAAATGATGCCAAAAAAAAAATTGGTTGTCTGTAAAGTCGGTTAACGGACGATAATTTTACGCGATAACGTCACCAGCCGAACGCTTAAGCCGAACGCTTAGGCCGATCGCTTGTTCCGCGCCCTCGCTTGTACGCCCGGCTCAGGCGGAACGTAATATCGGGACATTGTGACAGCGTGACAATGAGTCGTGCTTTTTCGTGAATGCGGCCGGCGTTCATCGATTTATAAGACGTTATCACGTCAAAAACGAAAAAAATACTCCCCCTGACTACCTAGAAAAATATATCATTTTTTTAACGCTTTTCGATTTTTCTTTATTCAAATAATTCGGTAACGAGTTATGGAGTTCACCGCATAACAACTTTTTTTCGAAGCGCGTCCAGAGATTCGCTCTCATGGACTTGTTGATATTGATATTTTAATTGAATTTTTTTTAAAGATACTTCATATGTTATCCTGTAACGTGTATATAAAATAAATATACTAACATTATTCGTATCTCCAAAAAAATCATGAAAATATGCCTTTTTTCGCCTTTAAACCCCCCCCCCTCCCCCCTAATACACAGGAGTTGACCTCATTGCGTGAACTATGTATACCTTAATGTTATAAGCTATGTTGCAAAATATAATGAACATATTTTTAATGTTTTTCCAAGCAACAACTGCACGATAAACTTAAAAAATCTTATCCACAATCGTTAGAATGAATTACTGCAAATTATTTAGTTCGTTGTTTCCACCAGGGTTTATAATATACGTCGATAAAGCTATGTATGGATTGTAATGTGATAAACAATGAAATAATAACTGCATAAATATTTTTTATTCAGAATTAGTGGTGAGCTCACTGGGAAATCCAGAGAATTCTGTTGAACGTCAGAAAATTATTATTTAGACAAAAATCAATGGGAATCAAATAACAATCAAACCACAAATAGCAGATACGAATCACAATAACAATGACTGGTAAAAGATCACCAATTCGAATCGAAAATCGTTGCTTGAAATTACTTTAGACTTGTGTAGTAACCAAAACTGATTACTGATTACTAGGTTCGTCTAGATCAGTGATTCTCTAAGTGGTCCAGGTGGACCCCCAGGGGTCCACGGGAGACTCCACGGGGGTACAAGAAGACATGAGAGAAAAATGGGGGTCCACAAGTTGCAAGTGGGGGTCCACGAAAAAAAATCTGGTTTCGATGGTAAAGAACAAAAATGTTGGCTTGGCTTTACCTATCAATAAAGGCAGATAATACACTACTTAAAAAAATAAAGGGAGCAAAAAAATTCCATTCCAATTTTTTGATGATTTTTGACAGGCTGTATTTTGATGAAAAATGGTCATATTGAGACTCGGACATACACTAGTTTTGTCCATGAGCAAATTTGAATTCAATATTGAATATGTATGCCTTTCTTAAAAGAAAGGTTTTTTTCATGGCCATATTTATTAATTCATAAATATTGCGAATATACAGCGCAAGCAAATAATTAATAATATTTTAAAGCATAACTTGCAAAAAGAGTTTTTTCTTAAAATAATTAAAATAGCACCAAATGTCAAATGGCAGATTATGCTTTTAAGTCGCATTATGTGAAAAATATACCCAGCTACCACAAAACTTAAATATTATGTTGGATATTATTATTTTATAGAAACATTGTTTGAAAAGCCGTGTTTGGTACCAGTTCTGAAAAGAAAACCACCCTCTTCCAAATCTCTTTCCATTCTCCACTCTCTTCAACAATCCACTGTACACCCCCAACAGAGTACGCCATAGTTTCGCTGGTCCAGGAAAACGGACTCTGCGGTATTCATATAAAAATAGTAATTTTAAACGCTGCCTAAAAGAAACTACACGCATTTTGATAACGGTTTTTATAATCAATCCTTGAGGTAAAAAGTACCTACCAATAATAAAATGTAATATATTTTCATATTACGTCTTTTTTTAAAAAGGAAATTCAGGTTCGACCACAACCTAACAAATAGAACCACATCCTAAGATAAACATTCTGAATTTCTTTAAAATACGTTAATTAACCTCACTTTTGCAGGCAGTAATCAACCGCGACACACCTATATAAATATTTAATAGGTGTTAATTATATTATACGTAAGAATATATTTAAATGGTGACCGAACAACTAAAAGGGAAATCAACTTTAATGACTTTGAAAAGTCATTAAAAGTGATGAAAAAAATATGTTTAAAAATTCCTTATGCAGGTTAGGTAATGGGCTATTTAAAAAGAATCATAGCTTTTAATGACCTTTCAAAGAGGTGTTGACTGTTGAGTTGAGTTGATTCTGGGTTGGCATTATGGTTCTGTCTTGAAAAAATGGGTAATATCTTAAAATATTATTTTTGCACGAATTTTATAATAATTTTATGAAAGTGGTGTTTTTTAATAACATAAATGTCTTAAGAGTGTGTAGGTAAATACAAATCCAAGAAATCAACGTTCATATTGCGCAAAAATTGATCCAAAATGTCATGTTTTTCTATTTTTTCTCTGGGAATTATTATAATATTTTTTTCATCGAAGAGACAGTTTTCTTGCAGATTCCCTAAATAAAAGGATACATATTTTTAAATTTCGTATTTTCTATAACTTTTGGCGTTTGGAGTAAAAATATACGTGGTACTTTTAAAAAAACTTTTTTCATGCTTGAAATTAAAATATTCCGATTTATAAATATTTAAGTATATTTCAAATACACAAATTTTAAAGGCTTTCATTTTATCTAGTTTCAATTTTATCTAGTTTCTAAAATGATATTTGTTTTTACGATATGTCCCAAAACAAGAAATATACAGCACATTATACCTTGTAAATATTTCGAAAATCGATGGGAAATTTCAAATTTCGATTACATAGAGCGAGTTTACAAGCTAGTAGCCGGTAAGTTTAAAAGCATGTGAGTTGGCGAGTGAGATTGTCATGATGACACACAATATTGTCTGCTCGCTCAGTAGCGACAGTAGCAGCTAAAATAACGACTCTCGTGCGAACCAATTCGGTGACATTTTGTAAAAAACTTGAGCATGAACTTTTTTCGTGGATTGTCCGCAATCTGCTAGTTAGCAAGTTAAACAATGACACTGAGCGAGTTTTCTAATAGATAGTGAATTTCCCAGATAGGAGCTTGTAAACTCGCTCAATGTCATCGAGGCTTTATACAACAGATAAACAATCCTCTTTAGCAGTAGAAACAACATACGTTTATCTTCTATCAGACTATTTTATGGCCTTTAAATGTCAGTTTTCAATTTACATCCACGTTGATCAAGTGCATAAAACATCACATTTATTTTTAAGGCTTTTACGCCGCGCATACATTTGCAAATATTTACGCAAGCCGAGTCACGAATTCGCGCCGATTGCAGTTGCGCCGCTCCTCTCCCACAATTCGTGGCTCACATGGCGTGCGTATACGCAGCCTTAGAAAAAGACATGAACATCGATCGAAAAAAATATTTATATTTGATGTTAGGAAAGCAAACCTGCAATTTAGATTTTTGCGATGTACGAGGTAAATGTTCGATTGCTCCTTACATTTCACTAAACTTTTACAGGAATTTGTTTGCTAGTGCGAAGGATCTATCTTATTCAGATGAAACTATAATCAACTATTTTTTATACTATTACCAAATTATCTTTCACAAAATTATTTAAGTATTTTGACACTACACCAGAACTGTGATAGATGTAGGTAAGTACCTGCTCTATAATATTAACAGTTGTTTTAACAATAATAGAAAGATTATAAGTTGAACTGACAACAATAGCACTGATATCAGACTGGGTAACTGAAAGAGATAATGCCGCCAGTTTAACCATACGCTTTTGAAAATAAACAATCGTTTGAAAAGTTAACATCGACAGAAGGGCCTAAATTTTATTTAAAATCTCAATTTTAAGAGAATTAATTATTCTCAAGAACTAAAGGTTTTAAAAAAATTGTACAGTTTGACATGCTTATCTGTGCAATCTATATCTAATAAAAACTGTCCATGCATTCAAAATTTTACTGCAATATGTACATATTTGTCATTATTAAAAAACGGTTTATTAACTTTAGGTACTCATTGCTTTTGCCAGCCGGTTGCGCCCGGAATTTTAACGATATATATTTTTTATTTTTTTTATTTTGATACATGTTTATTTTACAGTTCAATTCAATAATGTTGGCCTCACTGGGTAGCTTACCCGTGCTGAGTTAGTTACCTTACCCCATTTTAACATTTGAAAATAAAGAAAGCTCGTGATAGAAATGATGCCCGATTAGTAATACTATGTTAACCACGTGAAACGCTGATCAAAATATTATTTTTGACGTGATAACGTCTTGTAAATCGATGAACACCGGCCGCAAGCACGAAAAGGCATGACTCATTGTCACGTTCCGCCTTAGCCGAGTGGGCGAACAAGCGATAGAGAGGCACGATCGGCCTAGGCGTTCGACGAGAGCGCGGAACAAGCGATAGAGAGGCACCATCGGCCTAAGCGTTCGGCTTAAGCGTTCGGCTCGTGACGTTATCACGTAAAATTATCGTCCGTAAACCGACTTTACAGACAACCAAATTTTTAACACTTAGGAATGCTTATTATGTTGACGAATGGTGTCTTTTTTTATATTGACGAATAAATTCTCCAGGCCTTTTTAGATTTTCCGCCAGAACAACGTGTTTATTTTTGTTCGGGAATATGGCGTTGTTGACGTCACGCCGACCACCGTTGGTGACAACCGTCTTACCAGAAGGTGGTGTTTGCTACGTCATAATAATGTTGTAGGCGTTCGAACTGTTTAGGAATCTGGGGTTATAGATCGTTTTTAAAATCAATATTTTGTTTTCTACATTAACTCCACAAAGGAGGCCTTAAATAATAATTTCCAGGCCACAAAGGAGGCCAAATAATTTCCCCATGGCTTATATCATCTTTGGGGAAACTGTGTGGAGGGTTTTTTTAAGGAAAGGAAGAAGAGTAAGTTCTGGGAAGGAAATAGGTACGCGGGGTGGGTAGGAATCTGGAGGTCAGTGTGTCAAGGAGTGACGGACTTATGAATCCATCCCTTCAACTGCGGTGCAAGGCGATGGGTCGGGGGATTCTGGCTGGAGTCGTCAAAAGACCTCGATCCGGCCCGCAAAGCAGCAAGGCAGACACACCGGCAGCCAAGACCTTGACAAAACTCAGCCCATGAACCCGGGCACCCCTGCTAAGTCACCAAACGTAGCGCACCACTTGGGTTATCCAATAAATGGTTCCCGGGCGACGGTACCCATACCCGCTTCCCAAAATGAATGGATATGGAGACACCTATGTTGTAGGAGGGAGGAAACACAAAGGCTGGCAAATCGTTACAAAGCCAAGCAGTTGAACTCAAAAACGAATCGTAGAAACCACCCGTTCGCATGAGAAGAGCATAAATTTCAACCGTACAAATAGTGTGCGCGCGTTTTGCGTGTTTCCGACTATGCACCGGTGCTGAAGGGATCAATGACGCTATTAGTTCCTTGGAGCATCTTCCATTGAAATACTGTTACAACAGATAGCATTCTCATCTGATACATGTGCTCTAAATATTGCAATATAAAAAAAAAAATATGAATAAACGAAAAAGAAAACATTTTTGTAATGAGAGTTAGAAAAAATATCTCTAAATTTTTCATAGACTTTTAACGGTAGATACCTTTCCATAGTTTGTGAAAATAATCCAAATTCAAAATTAACATATTTTGAAATTACTATTTCTACGCACTTGTACCTTATGATTCGTTAACATGAACATTCAAAGGGTAACAAAAAATGTGAAGATTAGCCCATCTGGAGGACAAGTGTCTACATTTTACTTTTTACATTGGGCCGCCACATGTCACAGTTTCAAGTCATGTTATCTTGGATTGAATGAACTCTTGTCACATTACATCTTGCACTTCATTATTGTAGGAGTCGGTGACGCCCCAGGAAGGTGTGGCATGGTCAAGTGGATCTAATAGGTAATTGAGACGAGATGGAATAACAAATGACCTTATTTCTTGCTTTTGTAAACGAGGCACAAGAGTCCCAACGAGACTCCCAAGTCCCAACTGAAGGAGCCTGTGGGACTACGACATTCATAATTAAGGTGTTTTGTAAGGCTGTTAGAAGTGGGTGAGGGAGGGATGTGGGGTAAAGGAAGGTTGGCAAGTACCTGACTATTCAGATCTGGTCACAAAAAATTTAAGTCATTTAATACTGAGAGTTTTTCCTTTTTAATACATCAGCTCCACACAGGAAGCCCTGAGGAAAATTATTCCTATGTTATCTTAGGAGATGCTATGTGGAGGATTTTTTTTTAAGGAAACGAAGGAGAGGAAGTTTTGAGAAGGAAATATGTATGAGGGGTGGGTAGGAATCTGGGGGTCAGTGTTGCAAGGAGTGTCGTGTATGAATCCATCCCTCCAACCACGGTACAAGGCGATGGATCGAGAGATTCCGGCTGGAGAAGATAAAAGACCTCCCTCAATCAGTCTCTCTCGATCCTGCCCATCACACGGCAGTTGGGCAGACGCATCGACCACAAAGACCTGGACAAACCTCACCCCATGAAGTCACCAAACGTAGCGAACCACTTGGGATGGCTATGTCAGATTTATCCAATGGATAGGTATCCAATGGATAGGTATCCAATGGATAGGTTATCCAATAAATGATTCCCGGGGCGGCGGTACCCATACCCGCCTCCCAAATTGAAAGAGCGGTACTCTCTAGTTGTTATTATCCACATTATTATTGTAGAAGGAGTCGGTGATGTCCCAGGAAGACATGGCACGATCAAGTGAATTAAATACTTGAGGCGAGTAGTAGCGAGAGATGGAACAACAGATGAAAGCTGACCATGGCTGCTACCTTGGGATTTTC
The DNA here is from genome assembly GCA_936435175.1 of Glyphotaelius pellucidus. Classification (NCBI taxonomy): domain Eukaryota; kingdom Metazoa; phylum Arthropoda; class Insecta; order Trichoptera; family Limnephilidae; genus Glyphotaelius; species Glyphotaelius pellucidus. The sequence continues at coordinate 11,088,542 of OW386556.1, forward strand.
ACAAAAATGGCGCTATAAAAATTACCCAATTATTATTATTATTGTCATGACGTCTCTAAATTGGAATCGTTGGGTGGGTATAGGTAGGTAACTATATATTTATAAATTGTTGTGCACGGTCGTTTCTTAGTTACACTTAATTCCAATCAGCAATCAGCGTGTTTTGTGGACTAACCAAAATCAAAACAAACTTTCTGCAGCATTCTAGATCGAAAATATATTATGCCATACATTTTGACTAAAAATAAATACCATTCAGTTTTATTCATTCTTACAAAATTTTGTCTGAAACAAGAAGTGCACTCCTCAAGAGAAACGGCTGCGCCACCTGGTCTCATTCAAAACTTAAATTTGGATTTGAGGCCTAACCTAACCTAAGTGATTAATTATTTTTAAAATCAAAAAAGTATACCAAACATCTAGTTAGTTGAATAAGACCGAGTTGTTTGGCGGTCCGTCCTCTCTGCCTACCCCTGCGGGGAAACGGCGTGATGGTTAGTTAGTTAGTTATTTATTTGTGTTTTAAATTATTATAATTATTTACCATTAAAGAATTCAATTTTTCATGATTTTAGAAGCAGCTTTGGCAATTATTTGTTAGTTTAATGACAAATATTTAAAAAATATATTTATTCTATAAACTATATATAGTCTGTCAATAAAGAGTAGAAAACATTAAAAATGGAACTACAAAATTTTTAGGCTGGCAATACCAATTTAACTGTCAAATATTATTTCAAAGCGACACTCAAAATATGGATCACTATAAATCACATTTTATAGTAAAATTTAAAAAATAATCACCAAAAAAAGTAAATGTACGCCTTTATGAAATCAAAGTTTTGAATCGCAGTTTGAAAAAAAATTATTTTTTCTCTTAGCTTATTAATTATTTTCATACAAAGTGACAATTATGTTTATAATACATTTGTTTAATAAAATAAGTACGTGTTTTTATTTTTTTCATTATCAGTGATTTTAGTTTGAAAAAACGTAAGGTGAGCCATTATTAAAACTTTTTTTTTGTTTGCATGCAAAATTTTTAAATTTTAAAAATTATATGTTAATTTTTAATTATAAAATTTAAAAGCGTATTTCATCACCTTTCAAAAACATTTTTTAGTTTTGGGATACGTTCAGAAATATTCCATTTATTTGCATTTTATTGTAAAGCGGAAATATTTTGACCGTCTGAAAAATACGCCAAATTTCTGAAAGCAAATCTCTAATAACTAGAATAAAACAGCTACGTAAAGTATTGAAAAAAAAACGCTAATTTGGCAGTCGTGAATAAAAAACATATCTAGGGGCATGTTGAGAGTATATAAAACCAACAAATCAATAACAACAGAAATAATGTATTTGCGACATTAAAAAATACAGAGGAATGAAAACATTACAATAATACTTATTGAATGAGTGAAATAAATTTATTAAAAGTGCGAGTTTGTCAATCATCTAGTTAAAGCAAAGCTGAAATCTATGCCTATAATATAATATCTAGGACATGTTGCAAAGCTCTATTCTGCTATTTTCTAGCTTCTCTTGGTTCTATGAACTGAGTCATTCTTCTAATATATTTACCCATTTGTTTCGTGGTAGCTGGAACTTAATATTATGTATTTTAAAACCATTTAACGACACATTAACAAGTCTTTTAATTATTTCACATCAAATAAACGTTATTTTTTCTTAATGTTGATAATTTTATCACTTTAATGTTTGCATAGTCGAATAATGTTGTGGAGTTCAGTCATTTCACTTAGAAAATTAAACACTTCGATTCTGAAGCTCTGCGCGGCCGGTTTCGGCCCGTTTCATACGAATCTTAATTTTGGATTAGAGATCAAAATACCCAACCAAACTGAAAAACCTATTTTTTAAATCAAAAGGTATATCAAATATCTAGTACAAATGTGAGCTATTTAATTTATTTTTGCTTTAAATTATTAAGGTATAAAATATCTTACAACCATACTAGATATTTGATAAACATTTTGAAAACAAAATTAATTTTTCAGTTTGGTTGGGTATTTTGATCTCAAATCCAAAATTAAGATTAGTTTGAAACAGTTCTTCTACGTCTGTAGTCATTTTCGTTGAGCCACTTCTTGGATGCGTGTATATTCCTTTCGGTCGACAATGTGTCACTTTTGAGAGTTGTAAATGGTACTTAAATTATTATCGTTATATTCAGAAAATCAGACTTATCAATCCTAGAGTTAATTAGAACTCTTATTAGTGGTGCCATTTTTGTAAACCTTCGCAAGTTTTCTCTTTCAGACACTTTAACGTAGATGCCTTTTTTTAGATGCTTTTCCATTAGATGATTGTAATATCCAATCTATTTATTCACAGTAAAATCACTTTCAGACGTTGTTATACAGTTGATACGCCATTATGAACCATCTGTTCAGAGTAAAGCTCACAAGGGGGAGATCGTTTACAATTTAATTTTCCATTGGAAAGTAATTCCATTGAGTAATATCCCAATCAATATTTCCAAGTTATCTTGGCTTTTCACCATCTGAAAATAAACAAAACATACGTTAGAATCATACAGTACGTTGTCAGATGTCAGCAATCCTAAGGTAGTAATAATAAACATGTAATTTCTTAGCATTCTTTACTTATCTACGGAATTATAGGTTGGGGAGGATCTTACAAAAACAATCTAAACTCAGTAAAAGTTTCGCAAAGAATCATCATCAAAATAATATATTTTTTAAAATCCACCTTCTCAACAGAATCACTTTTTAAATTGTTTCCATTACCAAATGTCGATGACATATTCAAGCAAGTTTCCATTATAAAAACGCGGAAAGAAAAAGATAACAAAGAATATCAAGAATTTTACAAACTAATAAGAAATGGAAACCAATTTGTTACACCTAATTTTAAATCAACTCAAATGCAAAATCATTATAATTTTTCAAGCCAAAAAAAGCGATAATAACCTCCCTTCTGAATTGCGCTGTATCATCAACCAATCAGAACAAATAAATAAAATTAAACAATTTAAAAAAAAAAAAAACTTACGGTAAAAAGTAAATATTTTATACAACACATAATATTATAACTTACAACCTCAGTAAGAATCGTGACTCCCTTATCAGGCACAAGAGCTCCTCTTTTCTGATAAGGTATACATGACCAAAAACTACCTTTAATATAATATTTTGTAAAATATATATGTAACCCATATTTTTTATATTACAATATGTTTTTTTTTTAATTTACAAAAAACATGCTTAAAAGGACCTCATGAAAATGGTGATAAGGGATAAGTAACAGGAAAGTAATTCAGAATCGAAACGATCCTTGAAATGGTTTTAGCTATGTTTAGTAACCAGGTCTGATTAGCCAGGGACTTTCCAAGCTCTCCGTACAGTCCCTACAGCCTGACAACATATCCCAATTGGAAGCCAAAGTCCCACTAGCTCCGAAAACTTGGGCGCAGTTGTGATATTTCAAAAGAGAATCTTGTTAGATTACAGCAAGAACAATAAACACTGCGATATTTTCAAATGATACTCAACAAAATATCAAATTCTTATTACTATTCATCAGATATTTGGCTCACTATATTATTTCACAAGCACACAAGCAATCCATTCAACGTGCGTAAAATGTACCTTTAGTTCTGGATTTCAAACATTGATTCGATCTCGAAAATTCGTGTGAATTGCAAACGTCATGACAAAGAACATGTTCATTTGAAGAAGACTGAGTCTCTATTATTTATTCTTTTAACAACACCCAACAACGTTTTTCTCACAAGTGGGAATATTTCTTATACTAATCTATCGAAAATACTGGTTATATAAATAGTATGCACTAAAAACCAACTTGACGTATAAATAATTTGGCATTGTAGAATAAAATTCAAGTTCGCGCATGGGGTGTGTTCTGCAGTAACGGTAGGAAACTGTAATTCTATTACCAAGGGATGTTTTTTTTAATAAAAAAATTTATATCTATTTCAAGGTCAAAATCTTATTTTTCGCAAACGTAAAAATATTTATAAAATGCTGCATAATTCTTAGATCGTATCTTCGACGATTTTAATTGATAAATTTCGCGAAATATTTAGCATTGTTTTCGCCATTTCATTACTGCCATCTATCGGGGGAAAATAGTGATAAGAGAACTTTGCAGGAATCGTCTAACTTATGAAAAAGTATTTCAATGAAAATTTCATAGATGTCAATAAAGTAAAGTTTCATTATGAAATAATAAATAATCAGGAAAATAATTCGCATTCATTAGAGTTAGGTATTTTAGATCTGTGTTGCCAGGTGCAGTTGCGAACTAACGAGGGGGGGGGGGGGCAGAAGGGGCGGCCTTCCCCGGGCCTCGGGTCCTGGGGGCCTCCAAACCCCTCCATGTTCCCTTGATCAAATCCTACAAGGCTTTTAGGCACCAGGACAGAGTAAAAAAAAAAATTGTAATTTTTTATTTTATTTCATTTTCTGAAAGATGCATTTGTCAATTAAGAATGCTCTCACCAAATGTTTTAAGGAAATTCAAAAAATTGACGAATTGACTGAATAAAACGCTTGTAAAATTACATCAACTTCTTAAACTAGGGGGGCCTCATTCAGCTTTGTCGCCCAGGGCATCTGACGAGCTTAGTCCGCCACTGGCCAGGTGCATGGTTTTTATCATGTTTGCGTGGGTTTTTGTGTCTTTTATTATAGTATCTATACTTCCATTGTTTTTTTTAATACCTATACCAAATCAAAGAAGACATGTTTTTTTTCATTTCCAACATATTTGTATTTTCAAATTATTATTTAATTATAATAATGTAATTAAAATAATTAACAACAAAATAATTTTTACATTTCAAAATATTATATCTCATAATTTTAGATTACCCTTTTTGAACCAACTTTTAAACCATGGTTAAAAAGTGCACTGTATACAAGTTATTATTGTATGCAACAGTTTTATTGTATATAAAATTGTAACTAATATACAAAATTATTACTTATATACAAAATTATAACTTTGATATAAAATTGTAACTTGTATACAAAATTGTTGATATTTCAAGTACCTACCTAATGTAAATCAAAATCTGCAATGAAATAAAATATTTGGGGCATGTCGTCATGATAACTTGTATACAAAATTGTAACTTGTAAAGAAAATTATAATTTGTAACCAAATTGTAACTTGTATACAAAATTGTAACTTGTATACAAAATGGTTAATATTTCAAGTACCTACCCAATGTAAATCGAAATCTGCAATGAAATAAAATATTTGGGGCATGTCGTCATGATGAGTCGAGTGATAAAAATGACATAGAACGCCAAAGAAGAGTACTGAGTGTGCGAGCCAACATGCTCGCCAGGAGATTCAACAGGTTCAGTCCTCCGGTGAAGAAGCAAATATTCCAGACCTACTGCATGAGCTTTTACACTAGTGAACTATGGACAAGATCTATAAAAGGCGTCATGAACACACTCCGAGAACCTTCAGTTTAACCGCGCATACAAAGCGCTGTTCGGCCTACCTTGGCGATGCAGCGCCTCGCAAATCTTCGCATAGGGAAGGCTACATAGGTTCGCTGCTTTGATGCGCCACAGAATAGCCGGGAAGAGTCGGCGCTACCGGAGATCGGAAAATACTCTCGTACGGGCCGTAGCCCAGTGGCAGGGCGCGCCCCTACACTATACATGAAGAATTTTATCTCAAGCTTCCGTAGTTCAAGTACTAAATATTTTTATCATTCTATTTTATTTTATTTTTGTATTCAATTTTATATCAAGTAATTTTATAGATGTATAGATACTTCTAAAAGGCTGACCGAGTATTATACTAACCGCCCTGTTCAGCTGAAATAAACAAACTTTATTATTATTTAATAAATGAAGTCAATATTTGCGACGCTACGAAATCGAAAATTGATGAAACAGAAAAATTAGAAAAAGACACGATCAATTCTAGGAATCGAAACCAGGACCTTTGCCTTACCGGCGTGGAGCCCAACCACTGAGCTAATGTGACCCTATCCGTTTCGGTCACATTTAACCGTATCATACTTCGACTAAGAACAACCAACACTATCTTCATTTTCTTAAGGCATATTTTTATTGGCTGCTATCTTTACGTATATTGAACGGTCAGTGGCTAAATGGGCATCGCGTTTGGGTCCCACCTGGGCGTCGCTTGTTCGATTTCTCGACTGGCCAAGTCCTCCGACACGACTCGAACAACATTTTCGGCGTACTGTGGTGGTAGTGGGAGATTTTCAAACATTGTTGGGTTATTCGTAACTCGGAAATGTTTGTCTTTCTTAAAAAAAAAAAATATTTGCAAGTTCGAACTCGAACTAAATGCTACCTATATAGTGTCTTGGATAAATCTATCCATTTTATATTTGATGTGCGACATTTATCGACTGTTCTGCAAGTAAGATATTTATTTTAATTTTTAACTAAACGATGAAAACATAAAATTGCATTATTTATTATTTTTATTTATAAAAGCCCTATGGGCGTGTAAAAGAATAAAATAAACAAATAAATAAAAATCTATGGGGATACCGTCGTCCCACAGAAAAAAAGAAACACGGAGCTAACCAGTTCTAAAAAACTTGCAGATTAACATTTCGATAAACATCAGATTGACGAATGGATAAGATATTATTATCAAAAGCTTCTCACGGTTAAGACGTGGGACCGGTCATGTGACTCGGTTACTTCGTGTTACAAAAACAAAGTCAGGTGACTTGGAATTTTTTTGGTATGTTTTTGCCGGGTCTTTATTATTCATACCATCGTGGCATCGCACTACCATTCAAATTGTTAGATTAGCTGGCCATGAATACGAATTTTATTTATTTGTGTATTAAGTCACAAACCAAAAAATATCTATAATTAGGGTGCTTATTTCGCCAATAATATAGGTTACAAGCATAAAAATCGCTTGGCAAGAGTGTAGATGGCTTTCCGACTAATTTTATAAGAAAGAAAAAAAGTTAATCAATGGAAACTCTCACAGATAATTTTTGCCAAACAATTGTATTTTTTTATATTTGTTTCTAATGTGCGTTCATACTTACTATTGGAAAAATACATTTTTTAGTAGTTAATGCTTATATTTTTATCAAGTAATTAATTATTTTATTTTAATTCTACTGAGAAGCTTCAGTTTGTATAATGCAATTTTTTTGTATTTATAATTTAAACCGATTCAAAGTAAAGATTAATCTAAAATAGTGGTTTAGCATTGAGCTTCACCTTATGCCATTGTTCTAGTACTATTTTACACTATTATGATTAATGATACATATTATAGCGTATTGGTGAAATCAATGTATTGAAGCGCCATTGAGGTTATTCGTATTCATTATCAATAAAAGGTGCTGTATAATCTTAACCTAATATTTTTGTAAAAATATTATTATTTGCTTTCAATTTGGGAAGCAAGTATGGTTACCGCCAAGTTACCGCCGCCCTGGGAACCATTTATTGGATAACCAACACCTCCGCCACACGCCACCCCAGTGGTTCGTTACGTTTTGTGACTTAGAAGGGGTACCTGCGTTCATAGGGGTGAAGTTTCTCTGGGTTTTAGCGGCGGATGCGTATATAGCAGCGGTTCGGGAGAGATTGATTGAGGTAGATCTACAGTTCTGTCCAGCACGGTGCTCTCACTAACATTACAACCCCAGTCGTGGGGTGGATTCATACGTCCGTCTCTCCTGGACACACTGACCTCCAGATTCCAATTTACATAACAAAATTCCTGAGGGGAAATATTTTCCTCAGGGCCTCCTGTGTGGAACTAATCTAATGTGTATTTGTTAATTTTATAATTTACGGTTAATTATTTAATGTAAATTACGGTGACCGAATATAAAATCAATTCAGAACCTCGTTTGTTTATTCTTTAAAAGTGATGAAAAAACATTTAAAAGTGATAAAAAAAATTAAATTGGGTTAATAGGTTACATTGGGTTAGGGATATGGGCTATTTAAAAAAAAATTCATAGCTTTTAATGACTTAAAGAGGTGTTGAGTTGACTTGATTCTGAGTTGACATGGAACCGTAAATTACGTATTATCTTAATACTAGTGGTCGTCCAATGGTCGAAATTCGACCATAATTGTAATGCTTTTTTTACAGAATGAAACAAGTTCTTTGTTTAAAACCACTTTATTTAAATTTATATTCGTCGACCGGTTTCGGTCGAACTCGACCTTCTTCAGGACAATAAACATATAAACTAAATTAAAGTACAGAGTTAAGATAATGAGGTAAACACAAAAGAAAGAGAGAGCATATAAGAGAGAGAGAGAGAGAGCATCATATAATGGTTGGGGGCGGGGTAGGAGGAGGGGTCAAGGGAGGGTGATTTATATTCGTCGACCGAAACCGGTCGACGAATATAAATTTAAATAAAGTGGTTTTAAACAAAGAACTTGTTTCATTCTGTAAAATGTCAAGCCACAAAGTGTTTGCTTTCTTCGATAATGTTTTTTTTATTGATTAAATGTATTTTCTACGCATAATTTAAAAAAAATGTTAGCATTCTGCACTCCTCTATATAAACTATAAGTGTGCGAAATTTCATAATTCTCCGTCCGCGCAATTTTTGTAAAAAGGGGTACACGTATTAATGTAATTAATTAATTAATCAGTGGACATAAAAACCATGTATCAACCACTAGTTATAATGTCTAGTAAAAGGGTAGTGGAATTTAAAGAAAAAATAACATATTGAACAAAGATTTTTGAATACTAGGTATAGTAATATGTTTCAGCTATAAGTTGATAATCTCGGTAAAATTATTCCTATTCACTTATAATGGCAATTATTTTATTGTTTGGAAATTACTCACAGGATAAATTTTTGGGAAGGTGTTCTCCTCAATTGAAGGTATTTTCTCACAGCGTTTCACTTGATTGCTTTCACTACGTATTGGTTTTAACTCAATTTGCGAAGAGTTTTATTGATGCGATTGTTATAATTAACGAAGAGTTTATCCCGTTATTTGCGAGAATGCACTTCAGCGTGTTTACACTGGTTTGGGTTATTGCGAACTGACCGGTAAGCGGGGGAGAGGAGAGGAAGGGCCAACAAATAATTGCCACGGAATAAAATGTTCATTCCCAAAATAAACACAAAATCGTCCACCGAGCGCAGCCAATAATAACTGGCGCTAACATAATATATGTACTGTTTGTAAAATAAAAAAAAGTAAACCAAGATATCCGAAAACATGTAACATTAGCGGGAAACTGGAAAATCTACCATATTTGGAGTAGATTTTGTGGTATAACAATTTGGGTGAGAGCTTTCGTACTCGAGCAATTCAAGACCGAATTCGAAATTTCTTAAAGTCAAATTTGAAGAAAATCGATCGCCAGGGGGTCAACATCAGCTTTTTAATATCTTTTAAAATGAGCCAAAGCGAAGAACCAGGCTCCAAAAGATTTTTAACCCTTTGAAAAAATTTAATATCTAAATGCTCAGATCTAATAAGATTCTTTTTGGGTTTTCTGCGTTATGTAAATTCACCAGTTTACCTCTTGTATTTTGAGTTACCGGACAACTTGCAAATATTATGTTGCATAAAATAAAATAAAATTAAAAAAAAAAATCAATTGTACAATTCACACGCGGTTGGAGTGAAACCTTCAGAAAACTAAAGAAGTCAAGAGTGGGGAGACTATGAAGCACTTTTCTTAATCAATGTGAAGGATGATTTTTTTTTCATATTATTGTCGTTGAATTCCAGTGCACTTTTTCGTTTGTATTTGGTCATCTTATTAGTATTGTGTTTTCTTCTTCGGAGTCGCTAGATGTCGCTTTCTTTTGTGTTTTCTTTTGCCTCTTCATTTTGGAGTGGTTTGATGATTGGATCTTTTTACAAAAAAAAAATTTTATTCTTTTTTTTTTTGATTTTATATCACTACACCAAAGGAAACTTGCGTGGGACTATGGGAAATTTACGTATTATATTGGAACCGAGTACCCGTGAATTAAATAAATATTTTATTGCTATCTCATTCTCTCGCAGGCTAAATCCTATAGATATATGTGTTTGTCTCTTTTTAGTGTCGCTCGTTTCCGTTTCATCGGGTTTCAAATCACAATGGTGCTAAAGAAGTTTTCACTTCAAAAACCGATCAGGTCAGGTACGCCCTGTTACGTTATGTATAATTTGTGATTGAGTTAATATATTTATATTTTCGTATCTCCAATTTTTTTTTTAATTTTTGACCACATAAAGTTGGTGTTCAGACCATTGTGCATCGCACAGGCTCCGGGCAGAGCAAAAAATCCCAAAGAGAACAATTAGACAATCGGCAACGCTAGTTTTTTGCATACATATTAATAATTATTCTTTACAGTTGGAGATATACAAATATGTATATATCTTATTGCAATATGTTGGTGAAAGTCTACTCTCACGTGACAAAAATCATATTGGAAAGGCGAAATACGATCTTTATTTTTTCCCGACCGAATTCACATTTACATTCGAAATTCAAAGTCAGAGTTTTTTTTACTTTATATACATTCTGCCCAAAATCCCAACTGACAGGAACCGGTGATAGCAGGTGATAGGTACCAAGGGGTTTCACGCCAACTGAGAATAAAATCAACTCAACACCTCTTTGAAAAGTCACTAAAAGCAATGAAAAACATAATTTAAAATTAGCCGATAACCCTAACCTAACGTAACCTATTTAACCAATTTTTAATATTTATTTTTTTATCACTCTAAATGACTTATCTGAGATGGTTCTGAGTTTGTTTCATTCCGAGTTGTCCGGTCACCGTACCAAGGCATCCCAAATTGAGAGATGTTGTTAGGTTGAATTAAGCAGGAATGGAAAGAAATGGGAAAGAGGAAGGAAGGGAAATACTTGTCTATTCAGATACGCAATACAAGGCTGAATATCTTATTTATATACAACATTTATTTATTTAGGTATTTATTAGTGATAATATATTACAAAATTATTACATGACATTTTTAATACATTGCTCCCAATGAGTTTAAAAAAACTCATTTCGGGAAGGACAACATTATACAACTAAAAGAAAATTATTTCAAATCGAAATACGCACAAAACACCCCCCCCCCCCCCCCCCCCCGTCCCTGTCACGCAACGTCACATTTGTGAGACCTCCTCCCCCCTAGTGTTACATCACATATTTTGCAAGTTTACATCTAAAAATAATCAAAACGGTGGTTAAAATTTTTTTTTTTTTAGTTTTGCGTTTTAATTATTTAGATTTTTACATGTGACGTCACAGAGCTGATGACCCCCCCGAACGCCTTGTCGCACAATGTCACACTTCTATACTCCCCTTCCCCCCCCCCAAAAAATACATAAATTTGTTTTAGACCACTTTTATTTATGTTACAGTTACAATCATAATATTCTCCTGACGAAGGAAGGGTGCTTCCGAAACCGGTAGAATGTTATTAAAATAAAAGTGGTCTTAAACAAATGTATGTGTTTTTTTTTATTGTAAATAAAAATTAAGTCACCAAACACGATTAAAGGCATTTCAAGCTAAGTTTCGATTCTGAATGGTGGTATTTCACCAGGGCGATACTGAAAGTATCTACCACTCTGTGCAATAATCAATGAGAATGACTACCATAGCTATTTTTTTGCCCTGAATTAAAATGCAAAAAATGTAACCATAAGGTACCATTATAGAATACAGTGACCCAATTGTAAGGTGCAAAAAATGCGAATAGGTGCCTACGTTAAATTTTGACATTAACACGACTGGTTAATGTTTTTGCATCTAAAAACTGTTCTCGATTCAATATTTAAATTGGCCTATCATTTAGCGAATAACCACGACCACAAACATGAGAAAATAACAAGACACGCAAGCCAAATCGGTCCATTTTTTAAACTTATAAAATGTACTTGTTCTAAATAATTTGAGACCAGTTAGATGCAGGTTTGTGTTGGATGGTGAACCGACTATATACATAATATTTTAAATAATTATAATTTTTTACATTTAGAGGGACTTTTTGAATTTGTATGAATTTTGAAGTCTCTCGTCTGCGGATGCCCATAAATTTTTTTGCTTGATCATTTTGGTGTTGTCATTTAAAGCCATTTACAATTTGTCAAGAAAGGAAGAAAGTGTGAAAATGTTGCTAAAATTTTCATTATTTTGGCAACACCACTTGGTAACCCTGATTTAGAAACAAACATTGGTTCATTCAAATTTGAGGTAACGGTCATTTCCCGAATTTGATAGTTTTGTGTTTATTGTTGAAATGGCGTCAGAAAATAGGCGACCCTTTTGTTGTATGCTTTTTTGTTGTTAAAAACTGTTTTTTTGTAAAAAAAACATTTCTTCCATGTACATATATTTATTTGGTTCCCTAATCTAACGTAACCTTCGATCAATAATGGCTAGATAGGCCATACCTAACTAACTCGCCTTTGAAAAATGACCCCATGTAACATTAATTTCACAATACAACTCTTCTTCGTATTCCATCGCCTCGCTTAGAAAGCCTCGATAATATTTGCAAGTTCCCTACAGTATAAAACAGATCACAAAGTTCGTTCTCAAATCCCATTCTGTAGTTTATTCATTTATCAACCAATAAGATGCCTCAAATATCACACGTCACATGTTATGAAGATGAATTTAACAATCCTACTTTTTTTTTTTTTTTTTTACATTAACTCCACACAGGAGGCCCTGAGGAAAAAATAATTTCCCTCAGGGCCTATGTCATCTTTGAGGATGCTGTGTGGAGGGTGTTTTTGAGGAGAGGAAGGAGTGAACATGGGTCTTGAAGAGACCCATATTGTAGGAGGGAGGAAACACAGAGGCCGGCAAATCGTTCCACAGCCGAGCTGTTGAACTCAAGAACGAGTCGTAGAAACGACCCGTTCTCATGTGACTAATGTCAACCGTGTACAAATGTTGAGCGCGCGTTTGGCGTGTTTCCCGACTATGCACCGGTGCCGAGGGGATCAATGACGCTAGTTCCTCGGAGCATCTTCCATTGTAATACCGGTAGAACAAGGACAGCATTCCCACCTGGCGCCTGTGCTCTAAAGATTGCAATCCGTTAGTTAAATTAGGAGAATCTATCAAACGGACCGCCCGTTTCTGCACAGAGTCAAGGGTTTTTTTCAGGTATTTTGGGGCTCCAGACCAGAGGTGGCTGCCAAATTCAACCGTGGGGCGCACTTGCGATTTGTACAGGGCTAGCAGTTGTGTACTATTAAAGTATCTGCGTGCCCTGTACAGTATGCCCAGTTTCTGAGAGGCTAACTTAACTCTGGCCTCGATGGAGCCCCCGTACCTGAGCTGGTCACTTAGAGTTACACCAAGCATATCAATGGAAGGCCTGTTCGGGAGAATGCTTCCGTTGAAGGAGACTAGATTATCATTTCGATCCCTTTTAGACGTGATCAGACATGATTGGGTCTTTGAAACATTAAATTCGACGAGGTTATTCTTACCCCAAGAGGAAACACTCTCGAGGTAACCGTCCATTCTTTGTTTCAAAGCCCTCCGAGCCATTGGGGTTTGTGAGCCCTTTGGAGGTTTGTCAAACAAAAAGCTATCATGGACTGTACTGTCGTCCGCGTAGCAATGAATCGGTGCACACGTCAAGAGGTCATTGATGTGCAACAAAAACAAAGTCGGAGACAGAACCGATCCCTGTGGGACGCCAGCATTTATCGAATGCGAGGAAGAGGTGAAACCATCAGCAACCGCCTGAATCGACCTCTCCCTCAAAAAGTCGGCAATCCACATACACAAGGATGCGGGAAGTCCGTAAGAAGGCAGTTTGTTGACAAGCCCTCGGTGCCAAACCCGGTCAAAGGCCTTGGAAATATCCAGTGAAACCGTTTGGGTTTCACCAAAACGTTCCAGGCACCGCCCCCAAACATGCGTCACATACGCGAGAAGATCACCGCACGAGCGGTTCCGCCGGAATCCGTATTGACGGTCGTTAATAATTTTGTTCTTCTCGAGGTATGTGAGCAGTTTGTCGTTGATCACACGTTCCATCACTTTTGACAGAACAGATGTGATCGCTATGGGGCGGTAGTTGGCCGGGTTGGAGCGGTCACCCTTCTTTGGAATAGGGTGAATGATCGCTTTTTTCCAACCGGAGGGCACAGTCCCAAACTTCAGGGACATTTTGAAAAGCTTCGTCAAAATTGGAGCTATTTCTGCAGCGCACCTCTGCAATACCAGGGCAGGTATTCCGTCAGGCCCACTAGCTTTATTAACATCGAGCCCTCGTAAGACTTGGAGTACATCCCGATGCCGGATCCTCAGCTTTTTCATATGAAAACCGCAGTGAGGAACCGACGGCGGGATAGCACCTTGATCATCGAGGGTCGAGTTTTCCGCGAACATTTTGCCTAATAAGTTAGCCTTTTCGGCGGCGGTATTAGCTAGAGAGCCGTCAGTTCTGGTAAGAGGTGGCAGACTGGATTTGCAGAAATTGCGACCTATTGAGCCCGCAAGCGACCAGAACGCTCTGCTGCCATGCGGGCATGCAGCCAGCTTTCTGCTGATCTGCAGGTCGTGCTCAAATTTCGACCTATTTATGATTCTCTTGCTTTCCTTTGACATTTTGTTATAAACTATTCTGTTTTCGGACGTTCGAGATGTGTTGTAGGCTCGATAAGCCGCGTTTTTTCGTCGCACTGCTTCAGAGCATTGTCGACTGAACCACGGCTTTGAGCCCACACCAGTTTCTTTAACAGTGGATTGGATGAAGCCATCCATCGCGGACGCGATGACTTCACCAATTTCCTGGGCACATCTTGAGGGATCCGAAGTCCGAAAACAGACAGTTGACCACGGAAAAGCATTAAAATGTGCCCGCAAACCGAACCAATCTGCAGACCTGTAGTGCCACACTTTTCTTTTCAGCCTCTCGTTTGGCGGTCTGAAGGTTACGGGGATTGACGACGTCACCAGGCAGTGGTCCGACGATCCTAAAGGCGCTGTGACGTCAATCTTGTAACCGTGTGGCACAGTGGTTAGAAACAGGTCTAACAGATTAGAGCGGTGAGACTGGACATCAGGAACCCGTGTAGGCTCCTGAACCATTTGCTCCAGTCCGTGGCAAAGGGCAAAGGATTCCGCTTGTCGTCCAGCTGAGTCTGTTGACCCTGAGAACTTCAACCAAGGTTCGTTATGAACATTGAAGTCCCCCAGGACCACAAACTCTGCCGTAGGGAAGCGGGGCAAGAGGTCATCAATAGTGTTGCTTAAATGTTTGAAGAGCTCGGACGTGTCTAATTCGTTTAGGTTTGGTGAACGGTATAAACACGCATAAAACCTTACCGTACTGGCAAGATTGACGCGCACCCACATTACGTCGAATCTGGAGTTTTCCAGATTCAACATTCGCACACAGTTGACGTCAGCTCGGCTGAAGAGACAGACACCTCCCTTGGGTCTGAATTTGCCCACGAGGGTGAAGCCCGGGCAGTCCAGATAGGAGGCGTCAGGAGGCTCGGCTATCTGTGTTTCAGAGAGGAAGAGAAGGTTAGGACGTTGGGAGAGAAGGTGGTGATGGACGGAGTTAAGGTTTTTGTGCAGGCCGCGAATGTTGGTGAAATTCACCAACAGTTTTGGCCTGCACCGGGGACTCCTGCTTCTCGCCGTTGTTGTTACGTTATGGTTGTAAGTTTGTATGTTCATTTATATATATATTTTTTTTTTGTTAGTGGAGATGGAAGGTCCGGGAAGGAAAGGGTATGAGGGGTGGGTAGGATGCTGGAGATCAGATTGTCCGGGAGTGATGGACGTATGAATCCAACCCACCCACTGCGGTGCAAGGCGATGGGCAGGGAGAGTCCGGTTGGAGAGGTCGCCCAATGCGCCCCGAACACTGCTGCTGGGTCCCCTCCGGTCACGAACCGGCACAACAGCAGTGGCGGGGTTTTTACACTCGTTGATGGGGCAGCCCACCCTCAGTCGTGAGCCTGAGGGTCGGGCCCCTGTACTACCGAGCGGCCCGGACAACGGTAACCGGTTGTAAAGGGTCTCCCTCAACCAGCATCTCCCAATCCGGCCCGCCACGCAGAAGGTGGGCCGACGCACCCGCCATCAAGACCCGGTCAAACATCACCCCATGAACCCGGGCACCCCTGCTAAGTCACCAAACGTAGCGAACCACTTGGGGTGACCTGTGGCAGAGGTGTTGGTCATCCAATAAATGGTTCCCAGGGCGGCGGTACCCATACCCGCCTACCAAATTGAAAACTACTTATTACTTGGTATAAACTAGCCGTACAAGTTCGTAAAGTCGCTTGAAGAAAGAACCTGAGAGCGTTCATTGTGTGACAAGAAGTGTTGTTTTAATTTGTATACAAACGTCAACAAATACGTCACGAAACCAAAGCAAAGGGCTGAATAAGGTAAAGGATAAATAAATAACAAGAAACATTTAAGCTTTCATTTTTAGTTTTTACATTCTGAACGTGTTCAGATGTTCAATGTACCTGTAGAACCAAAAACGGGACACGTGTTTTTATTATTGGACAAAGGTTTTTTTTTAGTAAAAAATATTTTTATAAAATAGTTAGTACATAATTATCAAAAAAAGTTTGTGGCTTGACATTATAATTAAATGGAGTTATTTATTTATTATTGTATCAACTATTATTTTTAATTCTTTAGGACAGCTTTATTGTACACTAACCTAAATACAGATAGTAGATACATTAAATTAATAGGCCCTGAGGAAAAAAATTGGAAAGATGCTGTGTGAAGGGCCTTTGATGGAAAGAAAGGAGAGGAAGCTCGGGGAAGGAAAAAATGTATGAGGGCGGGTAGGAATCTGGGAATCAACGTCCAGATTGTCCTGGAGTATTGGACTTATGAATTTATTCCTCCAACCGCGGTGCCGATGGGTCGACAGGGCCCGGCTGGAGAGGTCTAAGTTACGTCTCCCCCAACCACTTTCTCCCACTCCCCCAACCACGATCCGTCCCGCCACGCAGTAGGTGAACAAACACATTCGCCGCCAAGACATCGACAAACATCAACCCTTGAACGCAGGCACCTCTGCTAAGTCACCGAACGTAGTTAACCACTTGGAAAGACCCATTGCAGGGGTGTTAGTTATCCAATAAATGGTCAGCGGGGCGGCGGTTATGGGTTTCTCCCAACCACCTGGAACCAGTTAGACTATGGCATCCCCAATTGGGGATGTGAGGCTGATTGTAGTGGGGAGGGGAAGGAGATGGGTTAAACAGCGGTTGTCAACCTTTTTTAGCCTGCATACCCCTTGACTCTTACTACAAATTTGTTTTAACCTCTTTCTATCTTGTGTACCCCTTACCTATTGTACCCCGTACCCTCTATTTACTCCTATCACGTGTAAAGAAGTCACGATGGGGATTTTCGCAAACTATGAAAACCTTAAAACGTGTAGAAGATTTAAAGATTATTATTCTGATTTTGATTATCGTACTTAAACGTAATTTTAATATTTTCATTCATAATTATTGATTTCAAAAATTTTTTTTTTTTTTTTTTAAATTTTCTTTATTCATTAAAATGTTTGTTACATGAATTTTATGATTTTTCGACCACCATGCTAGGCACATGCCCGTGTTGTGGTGGTCAATTTTCTATACAGTACTTTAACATATATGCAATATAAAAAATGTGCGAGAATATAAAAAAATATATTAAATAATATAATAAGAAAGAATATTATTGAATACAAAAGAATATGCAATAATGTAAATGGTTATAGAGTAATATGAAAGAGTAAGGAAAAATAAAGTAGAATATAGAAAAAAATAATGTAGTACTAAAAGTGTAGAAATAGGAAGAACATGGGAGTTCAGAGAACATAGAACACAGGAATACTAAAAGTGTAAAGTAAAGAACACTAAAAGTGTAAAGAAAAGAAAGCATAGGTATTCATGAAAGAAAATAAAAAGCATGTTAGTATAAAATATATAAGATAAAGTATATAAGGTAAATAAGTGCTATATAGTAAGCATATAATAAAAGGTTTTTTAATTACAGTTGAAATCTATCTGTGCATGGTTATATTTGTAGGTAAATTATTTTATAAATAATTTTTTTTTAAAATCTAAAACCACACATTCCAAAACGATTCCAACTGGGCAATATCGACAAAATACAACCCTGTTTAGCAGTCAGCCGGATATTACGCACACTTGTACAGTTTGTGACGCGTTTCAACGCGTGTTTCAATATTGTGAACTAACACATCGACAATTTATCACGCGATGAATGCGTGCGTCGCGTCGACTTTTTTTTTTTTTTTTTAGATGAGCTCCACACAGGAGGCCCTGAGGAAAATAATTTACCTCAGGGCCTATGTCATCTTTGGGGATGCTGTGTGGAGGGTTTTTTAAGGCGAGGAAGGGAAGGAGAGTTCTGGGAAGGAAAAGGGTTTGATGGGTGGGTAGGAATCTGGGGTTCAGTGTGTCCTGGTCATCCGCCTCCAAGACCTAGACAAACCTCACCCCATGAACCCGGGCACCCCTGCTAAATCACCAAACGTAGCGAACCACTTGGGGTGACCTATGGCAGAGGTGACTTGATAATTATATCAAAATTAATAAGATTTGTAATAACTTACCGATGGAAAGATAAGACGCTCTTGTTCCTTTTGATGTTCAACGAATTGTAGCAACTATTAATTATACATTTAGGCATTTTAAAGTGTGTAAAGACCAACACACAAGAAACGAGAAGCCGTTATGTTTTGAGCCTTTTCAATGTATTAGTGAACGGACCGGGCGAAGTAAAATGACGTCAGAAACTTTGCCTGACACTATTTAAAAACCTTACTTTTTTCACGTTAATGAATGCGGTGTCTAAAAGCTAACGGCAAGCCATATATTTTCTTTTGTATTCAAATAGCTAACTACATTTTCAAAATTAAAGTCCGCGGCGTGTACCTTGTATAATATTCGGAAGTGGGATATTTTTGTGTTTGAAAAAATTAACTCGGTCCGGACGACTGGGTCACAAATTAGTTTCAGTATAGACCAATAAAAGGTACAACACAAAGGACTATGCGATTTAAACGGTGCAAAAAAATGCACGCACTTTTTTATAAATGGGCCGTGAGCCAATTTTATTTGGTTTCTGGGGTCATTTTGAATTTCACAGGGCGCGTCTATCTTATACTTGGTCGATGAACGTAACCTATTTAACGAATTTTTCTTTTGCTTTTTTCATCACTCTTTATGACATTTCTGAGGTGATTCTGGTTTTCTTCTGAGTTGTCCGGTCACCATTTATTTATATTTAGCATCCAAAAAATATCTTCTTTGGAGAAATTTTCTTTTCAAAAATACGAAAAACTAACTCTCTAAAAAATAACAACAAAGTTAAATTTTTTCGGAATATTTTGTAAAACCTTATTTTTTTGTGAATACCGCACAAGAATCCCAGCTGTTCCAATTGTCTGAAGCCAGTGAGACCATGGCGTCCCTAATTGGGGTATGTTGTGAGGTTGAAGGAAGTGGAGAGGAAAATGAGATGGGAGGAGAAAGTACCTGGCTATTCAGATCTGGTCACCATAAGCCATTTCAAGCAACGTTTCAATTTTGAATGGTGGTCCTACACCAGGGCGGTACTTACACTCTCGGACGTGCCGCAAACGTAAGTACTTTATAGGTATATTGTTTTAAATTACTAAATTGTGAAATAAAACAAATTCATCAAATAAAATTTATTTGCGCACATCTCGACGTCCAGATTGCTACTCGAGAGCCTTACCTCTAGACCAGGGATGGCCAACCGGTCGATCGCAATCGATCAGTCGATCGCGGCTATCGGTCCAGTCGATCGGACGCACGAACCCAATAGAACCCGCACCCGCACAAGAACTCGGACCCGTACCCGGACAAGAACCCACACACTGCGCGTATCATCTTGGGAACTGGATTATTTTTTTTACTTTGGCTGAAGACAACTGTTGCTGTTTAATGTGCAATATGTCACATTTTAACACAATGCATGGTAAATATCAGACAGACCTTCCTCCTAACAGCGAAATAAGAAAGGGTAAATTGAAAACATTGAATTCGCAATTAACATTCCAAGATAACATGTTTTCTAGGCCTATTGAGCAAAGTAAGGCAGCAACTATAGCTTCTTTCTACGAAAGCTACAGAATTGCACAAAAGTGCAAACCTTTTTCCGATGGAGAATACATCAAAGAAATTTTCGAAGAAATGTCTTTGATGTATTCTCTTGGCTATTCGTGTATTTCAAAAATAAAAACCAAATAAAAGATACTATTCATAATTTACAACTGTTTCGAAATACTGTGATGCACTCTGTAGAGACGATGAGTAAAAACATAATCGAACAACTACAAAAAGATATCGTCGATATTTAAGAAGTATGTAATTGATAGATCGCACAGGGTTTCGTCAGTAAACAGTAGATCTTGGGTCTTATCAAGTTGGCTACCCCTGCTCTAGACCATCGGACCATGTTCGATGATGTGTTTTTTTTAAATATTTTTCGGCTTTCTGTGGTGACAGTAGAAGATTTTCAAATATTGTTGGGTTTTTCGTAACCCGGGAATGTTTGTCTTAAAAAAATATGTGCAGGTGAATTTTCTCCTGCATTTCATGAACAGTATACCAATCACATTTATGACAAGTCTTCCGAAAGACTCTGGGCACACACTGAGCTATATATTAATAAAAAAATGTTTTATTGCTGTTGATTCGTGCCTTAAAATCGCCAAATGAAAGCATTAAAAAAGAATTACCTTGCAACAAAACCATAAAGTAACATTAATATCTTCGTGTTCAAATACTTACTACAGATGTTTGTTTGTGGTTTTGAATAAATAGTACCTACATACTAATATGAATATTAGTTTATTGTAACAAGGTGAGTTCTTATTTGATATCTTATCAGATTTCCAAGAATGTTTACTCTTAATTTATACGTTTAAGGCGAACGGCTTCGCGGCCTTTACTAAACTTAAATAAGGATTTGAGAATACTTGACCAAACTGAACAATTATTTTTTTATCAAAAGGAATACCATATATGTATATAGAGTGGAAGATTGTTACTTTATTTTTTTGTTTTTTTTTTAAATAGTGGTGTTATCCTGGTGTGATAAAAAATTGTGTGATTTAAATAGTGGTGAAATTTAAATTGTGTGATTTAAAAATTGGTGTGATTTAAATAGTGGTGTTATAAAAAGTGGTGTTTACAAAGTTATTGTTTTATTTTAAATTACTTTATTTATTTATAATGTAAATTATAATATCGGTTGTCAAAAATTAAAGACCGTTCCTCATATTTCTCAAAATATAGCGGTACGACTAGCGTGTAGCTCAGACTTTCCCCTTAAAAACGAGCGGTGATCCGGCTTGGTAGCTGCTTCAGTGCGATCTTTGCGTCCGTTTGCGATCAACGCTCCGTTGTCAAATCACGCCGACTGCGAGGTGCGCTCAATTATTCGCTTTCTCAACTAAGAGTGAGTCCGCCAAGTTGAAGTTCGTAAGATCGCAATTTTGATCCCAGACGTCAATAAGTCTACCACCACACAAATGATTTTGAAGGGAAAATGGCGTATGCAAATTGCGTGCTCGTTGGGTTCCCAAAATGTCGAAGAGCAAAATCATTATTATGGAAAGCGCTCGGATCTCTTTTTTTCGGTTTTTCCAACTAAGGCGAAGTTTTTTGGGTTGAAACAAGGGTTCAGCATCAATCCCCGAAATCAAAAATGCAATCAATGACATGAATTGCATCTTTTTCTTCACCTGAAGCAACATTTGGCATGAAAACATTTGGCCGGAAAACACAAAACTGGACTAGGACGCGGAGGGAGAAGTGATAGCGTATTTGGCGGCGGAGTTCTGCGATAAGGGAGTCATCGATCATAACGGGGACAATCTTTAAAAGTAGTGGGGTGGAATAGTATATATATGAAAATAGTAAATTTTTGCTGATTTTTTAAAATAGAACAGCCTTTAATTTTTCGTCAACCGTTTTAGGTATATAGGCAATTAAAGAAATTTAGAGGCAAACTTGCAATAATTTTTAAGGTAATAATAATTAAACCCTACCTTCTATGTAAATATAAAATAAAAAACATATAAGTAACAGGTTTCTTTTCAGTTTCTCCATAAGGGCCTCCCCTCATGGAGAAACTGAAAAGAAACCAGTTCTCAACGCAATTGAAATTAACCTCCTAAATAAAATCGATATTTTTCTGATCTAACATGTCAAAACTTGACGGTTTGTGAGCCGCTACCATGGCAACCTGTCAACAGTGCAACTACAACCATATGCTACATAACTGTAACTAAAATAACTTGAACCTTAATAAATGTAAGTAGCCATTACCATAAGCAAAACAACACTATATTTTTCGATCATAAAAACAGTAAAAATACAGAAATGAAACATTAAACAGCTCTACTGCAAAACTACAAAATCGCACATCCAACATTGTTCTTCGGGACCGTCGTAATAATTATTATCGATGAAGAGTCCTAAATGATTCAAAATTAATTAGGTCGTGAGTTTAATTATCTGCAATCCAAGTCCTTTACAATTTATTGCAATAGCAATAATTTCAAGACAGGGAGAAGTCAAATCTTGTTTCGTAGTGCTTTTCGAAATACCTTCAGCCTTAACTTGAATTTTAGGGCGCACAGTTAATAATCTCAAATTGTCAACAAGTTATTGATATTACAACAACTGTTGTCAACAAATTATTGATATTACAACAACGATTGTCAACAACTTATTGATATTACAACAACTATTGTCAACAACTTATTGATATTAAAACAACTATTATCAACAACTTATTGATATCATTAAAGTACATTGAACGCGAAAAACGATTATTGCGAATCTAACTAATGTAAGTATCATTCCAACGCATAATGAAGAAATAATAGTGATTAGATAATTGTTTGACAAGTCGTGGGAAAACATAGTTCGTTAGGATAAACGCTATGCTGCGTATATATTTGCGAAATTAAGCGCGAGCCGAGCCACGAATTGTGAGAAAGGAACTTCCTTTCCCATAATTCGTGACTCGACTCGCAGGTTCGGCTCGCGTGCGTATACGCATCATTAATAAGATAAACATAATTATTGTATTATATAACTACCTAACCATTATTAAAGATGTTATTTCCCATGTGGGTACTTCGTATGTGAGTTAACATCCTTACCATTCAGGACCGAATTGGACCTTTGAATTTAGACCGCAACACATGGTTTTTTTTTATCTAGCTGTTAATTGCACTAATATAATAAAATTCAAAATATTGAATAGAAAAATACACATTTAAAAAATGTGTGTGCAGTTCACACGCAGTAGAAGTGAAACCTTCAGAAAACTAAAGTGACCTTGATAGCTATTCCGTCATTGTTTATTCTGCAGAGCTGCTTTTATCTGTAATTTTTAACTGATTCCATTGCCGTCAAAAGATAGTGCAAGCATAGATTTACACTCAGTTTGCGTATTTGCGTTTTCAACCAGGAAAACGTGTTCCGAAAACACAATTTACTTGAGTTTTACTATGAAATATTACGTTTCCGTTGAAATTATTTCACAATCCTCGAGAAAAAACTTTTCTACCAATTCCCAGAGGCGGAGCTAATATTTTGTCATCCAAATGAATTTATTGATTGTGACTTCATCATATAAATTTCTTTAAAATTTTACGTGAACGACGCATAAGGGCCTTCCTTCGCTCATCGAATGTTGAAAAATAATAATAATAATACTTAATTAAATTAAGAAATTATGAGCGAAACTCAATCGAAATGGTTCGAGTCCCAGAGGTGTAAATATCTTTTTCTGATTTTGCTGTTTCCAGATTTTCGATTGAGTTTCGCTCATAATTTCTTAATTTAATTAAATATTACAGTTTGAGGTTTTACTCATAAAGGTTAAAATAAAAAATAATAATAATAATAGTCTTTATTCCAGGATGTGGGGAGGGGAGTGCAATCCCACACATCCCATATAGAATATAATTACATATGTTATTATGAATAACTAAAAAAATAAAAACTAATAAAATAAAAAAAGAGAAGCATCATTAGATACTAGGTATTTGTATAAAATATAGTAAAATCTTTAGTTGGGTTCTTGTTCCATCGGATCTCAGATTGTAGGAGCCAGTGTCTTTCTCCAATATTCTTCTATGAAATGAAATGAAACTGCTCAGCTCCCTCAACCAGTCTCTTCCGATCCAGCCCAGGTTGCCATGGTAGCGGCTCACGAACTTCGAATTGCGTTGACAACTGGTTTCATTTCAGTTTCTCTATGAGCGAAGGCCCTAATAGATCCATCTGTCCAAAGATTTGGATCTATTTTCATTTGTTGTTATCAACTTTAATTTGTAGAATTCCATTTCAATTTTTTTTCCCTTTTTTTATTTTTGATTTATTAAAATAGTTTATTTATAAACAAGTTCTACTGCGTAATTATTACTACGCCCAACAGCTATTTCGTCTTCTAGAGGCATTGTCAAACTGCAAGTTGACAGTTTTATAATGCCTTCAGAAGGCGATACAGCTGTCACATAATTTATTTATTTTATTTTAGGGAAATCAACAGTTTACAACTTGATTAATTTATACATGTTTAATATACCTATCTGAAAAACCAATTATAGATTTCCTCATTGTAATATTATATTGTGTATCTATAAAATAAACAGTAATCTTTCAATAACTCAAAGAAATTAATAATACCTACACAGCAGAACTTGTCAACAAATAAACTGTTTTTATAAAAAAAAGTGGATCTATTGCTGTATCGAACGAGTCCGCAAAAGCAAATGAGATAACTAAAAAAGACAATATTGGAATTTACGCTCCCACACAGTACCGTACCGCCAGCACCCACAATTACACAGTACCATGCCGCCAGCACCATTTCGCCTCACACCACAACCCCCAAGCAATTAGAGAGCTGCTATTGGCTAACGAGACGAGGGGCGTTTCACGCATCCTCCAAAACGATGTCTAATTGCTATTTTATTCTTCAAAATTAATTTAGCACTTAAAAATACAAACACAATTGATAATGAACACACGCAGCATGAAAATCAAACTCAAAAATACATCTCACACCTCTACAAAAGACTACAGACAGCAATGAACCCTGCCACGAGAATAGCTGCCTATTTACGTCACCCCCACCATAGAACCACGGGAGCTGTGATTGGCTAATGATGAACAAAGGAAAATCTAAATCGGGAATATTTACGTCAATGAATTCATGTTCTCAAAAATTTGGAGCTAAATTTTGAGAAATTGGTGATAATTACGAGCTAAAAATAAATATCCTCGCAGAAAAATGGGCACAAGCAAGTACAATCACTTGAAAACTGACGCCTACCATTGATTCTTGCACTTTAATAAAAATGTTTAATCCTTGAAATTCTACTTTGTACCACAAATGTAACATTGTATCTTTTTTTTGTAAAAACAATAAAAATCATGTGAGATTTTGGTTTCGGGGATCGGGACTCTCTTGGTACTGGCTATAATATACAAATTTTACAAATCTTCTCAAAAATCGTAGCAAACAGGGAAAAAGGATAAAAGGACCAACCTACACAAAGAATAGGAAGTGCTATACCCTCACAATCCAACCCAGTTTTGCCCTATAAATACAGACCACACATCGGTCACAAATCAGTTAAAAATTACCAGCCAAGAAGAAACAATCTCGAAGAAACCAAAGTCTCCAAGTTCAAACTCTTTTCAAGTGTTTTATTTAAAAGTAATAGCTTCAGTTCTACCTTCTTCCCAGTATCCCAGTAATCCCAGTCTCCAAAAGTCTCCAAAGTCTTCAAGCCTTTACAAGTGTTTAATCAGTTATAATAGATTCAGTTTTGCCAATTTTACTTAGAATCATTCAAAAGTATTAAATTCGCGAAAGTCCATTGGCGTACGCCAAAAATTCCTTGGCGCATAAAGATTCCATTGGCGTGCTATTTGTGTCCAGCTCCCTATTTTTATACAGTATATGTACAAACGTCCCGTACATTTGGTCCTTCGAGCCGGATCTGCAAATAACACGCCTTCAGTCTTACCCAGTGGAAATGCCGTTTCTTCGCAGTGGCCGTAAGACCCCAACATCATCCGAGACGTCACTGTCTAAACCTGACGCCCCAGGGACAAGCCGAAACACGTCCGTGCCACCCCGTCGGACCCCGGGCCCACAGCATAGAGACGCCATCCAGTGGACCCCGTCAGATCCACGATCTACCTGTTACGAGCCCAGCCAGGAACTCTGACCTCATCACTCTTGGCCAACTTGCTTCGGAACATGTCGCCAAGAGCCCCCACGAATCCAATACTAATAGCAGCGAGGCATCTTCAGAATCAACTGAAGACTCCCTGCGAATGCGGCGCCGGGAGATGCGCAGTCGAGACAGACAACACGCCAAGCAAACAGCCGATCTACTCGCAGCCCTGAACGCTGCGACACGCCAAGCATCCAATCAGCCGGCTCAGGAGCCTGCACCAACCAACCCGTAGGGTCAGGCTGCAACTCAAGTCCACGCACTAACCGGCCCGTCTACGAACGAGTTTGCAACGAGATATGCTACTCGAGTATACAAGCCAGCCGGAGAGTTTGCAACGAGATATGCAAACACTCAAGTGCACACTCCAACCGGCCCGTCTACGAACGAGTTTGCAACGAGATATGCCACACAAGTACACAAGCAAGCCGGAGAGTTTGCAACGAGATATGCAACAGCTCAAGTGCACGTGCCAGCCGGTCAGCCTACTAATGAATTTGCTGTAACCAATTCAACGGGATATACCTCTACCCAAGGCCACCCACTTCTGACGAGTCCTGTGGACAACATTCCCGCAGCCAAATATAGCCATCTTGGACCCGAGCGCCCACTCTATAATACAATGGGGTACCAGCAACAACCAGCTTCCTCCAGCCAGGATTTCCCATTATTTACACCGCCGCATACGGCTGACGAGACGACACGGTACACTCGAGAATGGTTGCAGCATGGTAACGACCCACTGGCCCAGATTGCCTCTGTAATGGCAGAAGCGCTCCGCACTTCCCAAACCCAAGATAGTCCTCGTACATTAGAAGATGACTCGAGAATGGCAGCCCTCATCGCCAGGCAATCCGCAGCAAAAGATTTGCCTACCTTCGCTGGAGACCCACTCGAGTGGCCCACCTGGAAGGCACAGTACACTCAATCCACCGCCACCTGCCAGATGACTCCAAGCGAAAATCTCATCCGGCTGCAACGGGCCCTCAAAGGCAAGGCACGAGATACTGTGGGTCCCCTACTAATGGATCCTGCGCAAGTGCAAGTCCCAGAGATCATCAGCGTCCTCAAGCAGCGATACGGCAGCGCTAACTCCATAGCAAAATTTATGCTAGACAAGGTTAAAAAACTACCTTACCTCACGACCGAGGTGTCACTCGAGGAGCTAGCAGATTTCTCCGGGACGGTACAAAACCTAGTGGCATCCCTCCGGATTCTGAAAACCGAAGGCTATCTCACCAATCCTGCGCTACTAAATGACGTCACTGACAAAATGCCAAGTTCCCTGCGGCTGGCATGGCTAATCGAGATTCACAAACAACATGCTCCGGCCACCATAACCCAGCTCGCTGCCTTTCTGAAAGAGGTGTTAAACGCAATTCCAAATAGCGGGATGGTGGACCGCGTACGATCTCGACCACGCCGTGAACAAATACATGCCGGGTACCAAGAGGAAGAAGGGAGTGATCGCATGCAACTCCTACCGAGCCATGAGCAGATACATGCCGGACATCAGGAGGAAATCAGGGACAGCCCAAAAGAAAATATCGCCCCGATAAAAACGCCAAATGTACGAATCACATACCTACCCTGGACCAAGCCAAAAAAGAAAATCAGCCAATGAAAGCTGCGCCCAATGCGGCGGCAATCATAGAACCTGCGAATGCAAAGAATTCGCAGCCAAAGATGTTGAACTCCGATGGGAAACTGTGCGCGTGGGAAAATTATGCCGCAAGTGCTTAGAAAAACACCACTCGCGAAGCTGCAAAATGAACCAATGGTGCAAAATAGGGGATTGCGAAGCCCCACACCACCCACTGCTGCACAATCCCGAGTTCGTACAAAAAAGCACTGTGGAAAATGTCAATTTATGACGCCAGAACTCCGGACAGAGAGTACTGTTGAAAATTGCACCAGTCATATTAAGTGCTCCAAATAAAAAAGAAGTGTCAGTGTTCGCTCTTCTGGACGAAGGATCCACAATAACACTTGTCGACACTAACACCGCAACACAAGTCGGAGCAGAGGGACCAGTTCACGGACTGCGAATCCACGGCGCCAAAGGAATGTGCACCTCCGACAATCTCTCGCAACGAGTAAAACTAAGATTAAGAGGTGCAGGCAACAGTAATACATTCCACATCTCTGCCAGCACAATAAGCAACCTCAACCTGCCAGAACAACAGATCCAAGGAAGGTCTGTCGTTCCGAAGCTGCTAATAGGCCAAGACAACGCTCACCTGATTGTGTCAAGAGAAGTGCGAGAATGCAATGTTACTACGCGAATAGTATCACGCACCGCACTAGGATGGATCGCTCATGGGGGAATCAACCCCGGAGATAAAAACACGACCCCCACTTTGGCACTACAACCAGAAACGACCGCAGACAAGCAGTTGAGGGAACTGGTAAAAACAAACTTCGCCATTGACTCCCTTGGAGTAATATCAGCTACCAGAGTCAATGCAAGCGAACAACAAGCAATCACACTTATGAATGCAACTACCCGTCCTCTTCATATAGGAAGATGGGAAACGGGTCTACTATGGCGCAATCCAGAAGCCACGCTACCTGGCAATCGGCAGTGTGCACTAAAACAGCTTCTGGGCCTGGAGAAAAAGCTAGCAAAAGACACAAATCTAGCAGTGGCCTGCGATGACAAATTAAGTCAACTTATCACCAAAGCAACTGCCAGAACTGCGGTGATCCTCAGCAGTGCAGCCAAGGTCAGCTAGCCCTGCCCCAGCAGTGCAACTGCCAGAACTGTGGTGATCCTCAGCGGTGCAGCCAAGGTCAGCGAGCCCTGTCCCAGCAGTGGAACTGCCAGAACTGTGGTGATCCTCAGCGGTGCAGCCAAGGTCAGCGAGCCCTGCCCCAGCATTGCCACTGCCAGAACTGCGGTGATCCTCAGCAGTGCAGCCAAGGTCAGCAAGCCCTGCCCCAGCAGTGCAACTGCCAGAACTGTGCGGTGCAGCCAAGGTCAGCGAGCCCTGCCCCAGCAGTTCGAGTGCCAGAACTGTGGTGATCCTCAGCGGCGCAGCCAAGGTCAGCAAGCCCTGCCCCAGCATTGCTACTGCCAGAACTGCGGTGATCCTCAGCGGTGCAGCCAAGGTCAGCGAGCCCTGCCCCAGCATTGCCACTGCCAGAACTGCGGTGATCCTCAGCAGTGCAGCCAAGGTCAGCAAGCCCTGCCCCAGCAGTGCAACTGCCAGAACTGTGGTGATCCTCAGCGGTGCAGCAAAGGTCAGCGAGCCCCGTCCCAGCAGTGGAACTGCCAGAACTGTGGTGATCCTCAGCGGTGCAGCCAAGGTCAGCGAGCCCTGCCCCAGCATTGCAACTGCCAGAACTGTGGTGATCCTCAGCGGTGCAGCAAAGGTCAGCGAGCCCCGTCCCAGCAGTGGAACTGCCAGAACTGTGGTGATCCTCAGCGGCACAGCCAAGGTCAGCGAGCCCTGCCCCAGCATTGCTACTGCCAGAACTGCGGTGATCCTCAGCGGTGCAGCCAAGGTCAGCGAGCCCTGCCCCAGCATTGCCACTGCCAGAACTGCGGTGATCCTCAGCAGTGCAGCCAAGGTCAGCGAGCCCTGCCCCAGCAGTGCAACTGCCAGAACTGTGGTGATCCTCAGCGGTGCAGCCAAGGTCAGCGAGCCCTGTCCCAGCAGTGGAACTGCCAGAACTGTGGTGATCCTCAGCAGTGCAGCCAAGGTCAGCGAACCTTGCCCCAGCAGTGCCACTGCCAGAACTGTGGTGATCCACAGCGGTGCAGCCAAGGTCAGCGAGCCCTGCCCCAGCAGTGCGAGTGCCAGAACTGTGGTGAGCCTCAGCGGCGCAGCCAAGGTCAGCGAGCCCTGCCCCAGCAGTGCGAGTGCCAGAACTGTGGTGAGCCTCAGCGGCGCAGCCAAGGTCAGCGAGCCCTGCCCCAGCATTGCCACTGCCAGAACTGCGGTGATCCTCAGCAGTGCAGCCAAGGTCAGCGAGCCCTGCCCCAGCAGTGCAACTGCCAGAACTGTGGTGCTCCTCAGCGGTGCAGCCAAGGTCAGCGAGCCCTGTCCCAGCAGTGGAACTGCCAGAACTGTGGTGATCCTCTGCAGTGCAGCCAAGGCGAGCCAGCCCTGCTCCAGCAGTGCCCCAACTCAAGCGCTGGCACCAGCTGGCCCGCATCCCAACTTGTTTGCGACGAGATACGCAACTCAAGTGCCGGCACCAGCTGGGCCACCTCCCAACTTGTTTGCGACGAGATACGCAGCTCAACTACTGACACCAGCTGGCCCGCATACCAACTTGTTTGCGACAAGATACGCAACTCAAGTACCGGTGCCAGCTGACTCACCTTCGAACGAGTTGCGACAAGATACGCGACTCGACCGAAGGCAAGCAAGCCTAGTTCTAATTATACATTATAATTTTAAATTCCAGCCCGGCTTTGCAAGCCCTGCCCCAGCAGTGTCAATATAAGAACTGTGGTGCTCCTCATCAGCGCAGCCAAGGCGAGCCAGCCATACCCCTGCCAGAACAGTGGTGCTGCTCGTCAGCGCAGCTAAGGTGCGCCAGCCATGCCCCAGCAGTACCCCTGCCAAACAGTGGTGCTCCTCATCAGTGCAGCCAAGGCGAGCCGGCCTTGCCCTACCAGTGCCCCTGCCCAGAACATTGGTGCTCCTCATCAGCGCAGCCAAGGCGAGCCAGCCTTGCCCCAGCAGTGCCCCTGCCCAGAACAGAGGTGCTCCTCATCAGCGCAGCCAAGGCGAGCCAGCCTTGCACCAGCAGTGCCCCCGCCAGCACAGTGGTGCTCCTCATCAGTGCAGCCAACGTGAGTCAGCCAGATCCAATATCTCCTCACACGGGGGGAGCTTGGGAAAGATTAGTACAATCAGTTAAGAAAGCCCTAAGCGCCACACTTAAGGAAAGAGCACCAAAAGAAGAAACGCTGCGCACCGCCCTTGCAGAAGCCGAGTTTACGGTTAATAATCGACCACTCACTCACATTTCGGTGGACCCACGTGATGAAGAACTAATCTAATCTAACACCCAACCACCTTTTACTAGGGTCGGCTGGGAAACGCCCCCAACTATCCTTCTACGAAAAGAAAGAAGAGAAAGTATGCCTCCGCCGCCAGTGGCGCATCGGGCAACAACTTGCAGACACCTTCTGGAGACGATGGCTGCGCGAATACCTACCTACCCAACGACACCAATTAAAAAAGATGATCTGGTAATCATTATGGACCCAGCACTGCCCCGGAACAGTTGGCCGCGTGGTCGAATCTTAGAAGCCACACCTGCAGCTGATGGACAAGTCAGAACTGCCCGAATTCAAACCAGCACAGGAATATACATAAGGCCACACAATAGTGATTAGATAATTGTTTGACAAGTCGTGGGAAAACATAGTTCGTTAGGATAAACGCTATGCTGCGTATATATTTGCGAAATTAAGCGCGAGCCGAGCCACGAATTGTGAGAAAGGAACTTCCTTTCCCATAATTCGTGACTCGACTCGCAGGTTCGGCTCGCGTGCGTATACGCATCATTAATAAGATAAACATAATTATTGTATTATATAACTACCTAACCATTATTAAAGATGTTATTTCCCATGTGGGTACTTCGTATGTGAGTTAACATCCTTACCATTCAGGACCGAATTGGACCTTTGAATTTAGACCGCAACACATGGTTTTTTTTTATCTAGCTGTTAATTGCACTAATATAATAAAATTCAAAATATTGAATAGAAAAATACACATTTAAAAAATGTGTGTGCAGTTCACACGCAGTAGAAGTGAAACCTTCAGAAAACTAAAGTGACCTTGATAGCTATTCCGTCATTGTTTATTCTGCAGAGCTGCTTTTATCTGTAATTTTTAACTGATTCCATTGCCGTCAAAAGATAGTGCAAGCATAGATTTACACTCAGTTTGCGTATTTGCGTTTTCAACCAGGAAAACGTGTTCCGAAAACACAATTTACTTGAGTTTTACTATGAAATATTACGTTTCCGTTGAAATTATTTCACAATCCTCGAGAAAAAACTTTTCTACCAATTCCCAGAGGCGGAGCTAATATTTTGTCATCCAAATGAATTTATTGATTGTGACTTCATCATATAAATTTCTTTAAAATTTTACGTGAACGACGCATAAGGGCCTTCCTTCGCTCATCGAATGTTGAAAAATAATAATAATAATACTTAATTAAATTAAGAAATTATGAGCGAAACTCAATCGAAATGGTTCGAGTCCCAGAGGTGTAAATATCTTTTTCTGATTTTGCTGTTTCCAGATTTTCGATTGAGTTTCGCTCATAATTTCTTAATTTAATTAAATATTACAGTTTGAGGTTTTACTCATAAAGGTTAAAATAAAAAATAATAATAATAATAGTCTTTATTCCAGGATGTGGGGAGGGGAGTGCAATCCCACACATCCCATATAGAATATAATTACATATGTTATTATGAATAACTAAAAAAATAAAAACTAATAAAATAAAAAAAGAGAAGCATCATTAGATACTAGGTATTTGTATAAAATATAGTAAAATCTTTAGTTGGGTTCTTGTTCCATCGGATCTCAGATTGTAGGAGCCAGTGTCTTTCTCCAATATTCTTCTATGAAATGAAATGAAACTGCTCAGCTCCCTCAACCAGTCTCTTCCGATCCAGCCCAGGTTGCCATGGTAGCGGCTCACGAACTTCGAATTGCGTTGACAACTGGTTTCATTTCAGTTTCTCTATGAGCGAAGGCCCTAATAGATCCATCTGTCCAAAGATTTGGATCTATTTTCATTTGTTGTTATCAACTTTAATTTGTAGAATTCCATTTCAATTTTTTTTCCCTTTTTTTATTTTTGATTTATTAAAATAGTTTATTTATAAACAAGTTCTACTGCGTAATTATTACTACGCCCAACAGCTATTTCGTCTTCTAGAGGCATTGTCAAACTGCAAGTTGACAGTTTTATAATGCCTTCAGAAGGCGATACAGCTGTCACATAATTTATTTATTTTATTTTAGGGAAATCAACAGTTTACAACTTGATTAATTTATACATGTTTAATATACCTATCTGAAAAACCAATTATAGATTTCCTCATTGTAATATTATATTGTGTATCTATAAAATAAACAGTAATCTTTCAATAACTCAAAGAAATTAATAATACCTACACAGCAGAACTTGTCAACAAATAAACTGTTTTTATAAAAAAAAGTGGATCTATTGCTGTATCGAACGAGTCCGCAAAAGCAAATGAGATAACTAAAAAAGACAATATTGGAATTTACGCTCCCACACAGTACCGTACCGCCAGCACCCACAATTACACAGTACCATGCCGCCAGCACCATTTCGCCTCACACCACAACCCCCAAGCAATTAGAGAGCTGCTATTGGCTAACGAGACGAGGGGCGTTTCACGCATCCTCCAAAACGATGTCTAATTGCTATTTTATTCTTCAAAATTAATTTAGCACTTAAAAATACAAACACAATTGATAATGAACACACGCAGCATGAAAATCAAACTCAAAAATACATCTCACACCTCTACAAAAGACTACAGACAGCAATGAACCCTGCCACGAGAATAGCTGCCTATTTACGTCACCCCCACCATAGAACCACGGGAGCTGTGATTGGCTAATGATGAACAAAGGAAAATCTAAATCGGGAATATTTACGTCAATGAATTCATGTTCTCAAAAATTTGGAGCTAAATTTTGAGAAATTGGTGATAATTACGAGCTAAAAATAAATATCCTCGCAGAAAAATGGGCACAAGCAAGTACAATCACTTGAAAACTGACGCCTACCATTGATTCTTGCACTTTAATAAAAATGTTTAATCCTTGAAATTCTACTTTGTACCACAAATGTAACATTGTATCTTTTTTTTGTAAAAACAATAAAAATCATGTGAGATTTTGGTTTCGGGGATCGGGACTCTCTTGGTACTGGCTATAATATACAAATTTTACAAATCTTCTCAAAAATCGTAGCAAACAGGGAAAAAGGATAAAAGGACCAACCTACACAAAGAATAGGAAGTGCTATACCCTCACAATCCAACCCAGTTTTGCCCTATAAATACAGACCACACATCGGTCACAAATCAGTTAAAAATTACCAGCCAAGAAGAAACAATCTCGAAGAAACCAAAGTCTCCAAGTTCAAACTCTTTTCAAGTGTTTTATTTAAAAGTAATAGCTTCAGTTCTACCTTCTTCCCAGTATCCCAGTAATCCCAGTCTCCAAAAGTCTCCAAAGTCTTCAAGCCTTTACAAGTGTTTAATCAGTTATAATAGATTCAGTTTTGCCAATTTTACTTAGAATCATTCAAAAGTATTAAATTCGCGAAAGTCCATTGGCGTACGCCAAAAATTCCTTGGCGCATAAAGATTCCATTGGCGTGCTATTTGTGTCCAGCTCCCTATTTTTATACAGTATATGTACAAACGTCCCGTACAATTGCATTCCTAATTGTCGGGGTATGTTGGAATGTTGTAGGGAGTGGAGAGGGGAAGGAGATGTAGGAGAGGAAGGATTGGAAGTATCTTCGTTATTTTAAGCACGACCGAATCGATTATGTCAGAATTTTATTTTTGGGTTCCCAAGCACGATTGCAGATCGCCAAAAAACAAAACACATTTTAAGTTTATGGGAACGATGACAAGTTACCGGCAGTATCGATAAATATATTATGTGCTTCGTGCTGAGAGCCTTGCTGGTAGTGTTGCCTTGGGTTAGGTTAGGTTGTATGAGGTACTCAAATATTGACCCAGTCCCACCTCAAATAAGGTTAGGTGTGAGGAGTGAAGTAAAGGGTGTGGAGAGCCAAAAAGGAGCTAAAATCATATACAGCTACAGTAGTTTTCGTAGTTTCCCCACAATATATCCTAAGTGGGGAGGGGTGGTATTACTTGGAGAGCTTAGAGAAAATTTCCCCAGTATATTTTTATGATAATAATAAACACGATGGTATAACTTTGTTTAATTCCACTTTTTATTTTCTTATCCAACTAGTTTCGGTTCAACCTGAACCTTCTTCAGGGAAGAATAAAAATATACTTTTATTTTTATTCTTCCCTGAAGAAGGTTCAGGTTGAACCGAAACTAGTTGGATAAGAAAATAAAAAGTGGAATTAAACAAAGTTATACCATCGTGTTTATTATAATTATGTATTCCCACAATGTGTTTGCTACATGTGAATATTTTTATGACCTGGGACGTGACTCAATACAAAAATATCGGATGCACCCCATCGCCTCACCACCTCGAAAAAATTGTAGTCATTCAAAATATGTGTATTAATACAAAAACTGTAGTAATAAAAAAAAATTATTTAGAACTAATATATTTTTTGAGTTAGCGACACTTTTTATGTTCTTGTTTGTACATTGTAGTGCATCTTGTATGAGGTACAAAAAATTATTTGCCAGGGGCCCATCCTGAATTAAGAGTCCTAAAGCTCAGGCTTAACTAGCTTCACGGTAGACCCGGTCCTGCCTATTCCAAGTAGGTAACAGTTATAGGTCACATAAAGCAATATCGCATAGCATTGTTGCAATTTGCAACTCAACACGCGAATTGTGACTTGTGCAATTTGCTTAGGTCAGCGAATAAAATCACCCGTTAAGCTAATACATTGTTTCTGCACCTTTACCACTCAGAGGCAAACTGGCACCGGTTTTTAAGAATACAATATTAATGATTTATTTTTTTTGGTTTTGGAATTTTTCATTAATGAATTTAAAGAAAAACCGTTTTTTTATCTTTTATAAAATAGAAAAGCTTATATAAATCTGTGTACGTATACATATTATTTATTATTTTAAAAAAAGCAGCTGCGGGTTAAGTACATGAATTTAATTTCATTGTTTGTTTTGAATATTCATGTCAAATTTCAAAGGTCAACCTAGTATGACTGTGTAAAATAACACATTAATAGGGCGTTTAAAAAACATTTAAAGTTAATTAAAAAAATCAGATCACATTCATATGCACATTACAGCACCTACAAAGCTTTAACCTGCGCTCATTGGCCGCTTTGATTATGATGTCACTTTTCAAGGCCCCTATTGATTGAGATATGAAACGGAAATGACGCATTACATCAAACTGCGCTCATTGGCTGCTTTGATTATAACCTCACTTTTCAAGGTTCCTATTGGTTGAGATTATTTAGATAAAGTTTCGTTTCTACCGCGTGTGAACTGCACTCGTTTTTTTATTTATAAAATACACGATATTTAATTAAGACATTTACATATATAGTGTGTAACAGCATGTTTATAATTTTTTTTGACAGCAAAACATGTAGGTACATTTTTTACTCAAAATGTGCAATGTGGTAGTTAAAATCCTTCGGATACGTGCACGCTGTATGTAAATATCTTAAGTAATTTGAAGTTATTTTGGCATTGGATGAAAGTGACAAATAAAAAAAATAATGCGGGTTGTTATAAACTCGGAACTTTGTCACAGAATTTTATATAAAAAAAAAATATTAATTAATTTTATAAAGCATCGTGTTATTTATCGAATTCGTTTTATTTGGTAACAAAACGAATTGGTAGTATAAAATGAAGTCGCTCCCGCTGCCTGTACGCTTAGATCTTTTAAACTACGCAACGGATTTTCATGAGCTTTTCACCAATAAATAGAGTGATTAAAGAGAAAGGTTTGTAAGTATAATATTATAGTAGAGAAAAGCCGAGAAATTCAAAGATTCAATTCAGGCAGCGGGCAGCGGGCTGGCAAGCGGGTGATGTGGATTTTATGTTGACCGGACAACTCGGAATGAAACCAACTCAGAACCATCTCAGATAAGCCATTTAGAAAGAAAAAAATATATAAATAAAAAAAATGGTTAAATAGGTGACGTTAGGTTAAGGTTATCGGCTACTTTAAAAATTTTTTTTCATAGCTTTTAATGACTTCAACGAGGTGTTGAGTTGACTTTATTCTCAGTTGGCATGGAACCGGATTTGATATATATGCAAATTAACAGATGGCGTTGGTTATAAAGGTCGGCGTTGTGTTTCGTTAGCCACAGCAACGTGGCCGGGTCTGCTAATTTTAAATAATGTTTTGGAAAAGAAAACTGGACAATTTAAGCAAAAGTAACCCTGGTGTACGGTTATTTTTATGCGCACTTATCACATTCCCAGGATTAAAAAAAATGTAGTAATTTAGGGTTTAGAAGATTTCCAACTCTGAAAAAGTCTTTCTCTAAGGTGCTTTAAATTTGTCCCTTGGGTTCTTGATACCATGCTGTGCCTCCCAGTTTATTATTTACACAATTGTATTGACGGCCTCCGTGGTCCCGAGGTAAGACTCTGGACTCACAATCCGAAGGTCGCGGGTTCGAACCCGGCGTGCGCAAATAAATTTTATTTGATTAATTTGTGTTATTTCACAATTTATTCATTTAAAATAATATATAGTATATTTGCGCCACGTTCCAGAGTGGAAGGTACTATTAGTATCGCCCTGGTGTAAGACCACCATTCAGAATTGAAACGTTGCTCGAAATGGCATTAGCCGTGTTTAGTGACCAGATCTGAATAGCCAGGTACTTCCCCACCTTCCTCTTCCCTATCTCCTTCCCCTCCCCACTACCTTCAGCCACACAACATACCCCATTTGGGGATGCCATAGTCTCACTGGCTCCAGAGGGGAGCAGTTGGGACTCTTGTGCGGTATTTCATATAAAAAAAAAAAAATGATTAAGCGTTTTTATTTGAGAATCATCAAATCAATGGTTGAAATAGTACCCTTTACACACAGAGTTCGGAACGGGACGTGCCCCGCGCCACTTCAGGCCGCCGCGCAGAAAAGTAAAGACCGAAAGTAAGATAACGATTTACAGCGCAGTTCACTGAGAGACTTTTCTGCGCGGCGGCCTGAAGTGGCGCGGGGCACGTCCCGCTCCGAACTCTGCGTGTAGAGGGTCCTAATGTCAATTACAAAAACCGCATCAAATTTTCCGTGAAATTCGACAACAATGAAGACTCATTTGTTATGGAAATGATTGGAAACACTAATGAGGTAACTACCATAATTCGTACAAAATACACATGATAATATTATTTTATTATCTAACCATTATTGTTTGGGATCAAAAAAAGTTTGTAATTTATTTTGCGAGTACTTACGTACAAGAACAGGTTGTTGGGAAGTACTTAACTTCCTTTATGCAATGATTCCTGACATTATTTGGGGTAAAAAATGTAAACGAAATCTTGGTCTTTTTTTTATGTTTTTTTTTTTGGTCGTTTTACAACTTAAGGGGGTGCGATACATGTAAACGCCTGAATTTTGACCATTTTTTAGGGGCTTATTTAAAAGGGAAGGAATAAATGAATCGTTCTTAAATTCAGTATTTTTATTCATTATATATTTAAATGCAAGAATCAGATTTTTTTTTTTTTTTTTTTTCAAAATGGCCGCCGTAGTAACTAATCTCCTGAGACCCGCGTGGCAGAAGGCATCAATTGGCGGGATTTTTAGCTTTTTTACAGCTATTTGCAATCTAAAATTTTGGTTTGAGCGTGTTTATAAAACACGTATCTTACAGTTGAAGCGACAAAAAACAAAAAAAAGTAAAAAAAATCGTAAATTGGCACGCCTCAGAATAAAAAAAAATCGATTTTCCACCCTTTTTTTAAGGTTTTTGGGTCAAAAATGATATTTTTGTAATTTTTTTGGCATATTTGAGGTTCAACTAGAAGCTAATACTATAGAAAAAACGTGTGCCAAATTTGATAAGAATCGGTTGAGAACTTTTTGAGTTATCTCGCCCGCCAATTTAAAAAAAAAACAGTTTGGAGAGAAACACGTGTAAAGTTTTGATACACACTATGATTACAACGACTTATCAACTAGTCAGCGATTCCACGGCCATTCAGGATACCTTCGATGCGTTCCTAGTACTCGTTTTTCTCCTTAAGGAAACGCTTCCCGGCCCAAAAAGAAGAAGATGGAGATATATGTAATTACGAATGTTGGACAGAGCGCGCTAATATTTTAAGTGATGAAATCGCAGCGAAAAAGGCGAAAAAGCTTAATAAAACATGACTCGTTTAAAATAGAGCAAAAATCTCGTGAAAAGTATCTTAAGTATCATTTATAGAAACATTGTAATTTTTTTCACAAATATAACTTGTAAAATAATAGAAATAGACTTATTTTAAATAATTTTCGGAGCATACTTTGCGATTTTTTTCTATCGAGGGAATTTCATGTAATTTGCGTTTCGGCGTGGAACGTATCTAGATATTATCTTCAAAAATAACATATATTTTTTAAGAGCTTAAAAACTTCAAATGTTGAAGGGAGATATGTAAGAAATCGTTCGAAATTCGGATGGCGGCGGCCTAAGTTCTACTTGGCATGCTTGACAAGCTTTTTTGGTCGTCAAAGAAGTGTGGCGATTTTCTCGACTCACTCTTTGGTCATCGATTTTGTCTTTGAGTTGAGGCGGAGCACTTAATGAGTTTTTAATCGATAAATAATGCGAATTTCATTCTAGTTATTTACAGGCATATTTTTGAGATGTTATTTTAACTATTTATGCAAAAAAAAAATCGATTTTTTTTTTTTTACATTTATCGCCCCCCTTAAATCATAAAAAAATCAGTGTGCATTGGACAGTTGGCGTCGGGGTGGGGGATTGGGCCGCTGCTCGGCTGAGCCACCAGTGATGACATAAAAAGAACTTTTTGGATTTGAAGAAAAAAATAAAAACTCCAAACTCCTTTTTTACTCCAAATGATGTCAGAAATTACTTATTGAAGTTCCTTAACTCTATTAAAAATTGAATAAAAAACTCAATATTAGAAACATTCAAAGATATACATTGAAACTTAATTCATAATTAAGACATAAATACAACATCCTAATTCCTAAATATAGTTTTGAAATGCAAAATAATTATATTTACAAAGGGATAAAATATTTTAATACTTTTCCTGAAGTTTTTTTTTAGTATTATTTAGAACAACTTAAATTATTTAAAAAAATTGAACACTCGTAAAATTATGAACAACAATGAGTAACTTTATTTCAAATCATATTCTTGCATATTTATTTTTAACATTAGTTATATAGGAATGCCGTACGGAGGTACTTTTGATGAAAGGGAGGAGATGACGTTTTGCGAAGGAAAAAAGTGTGATGGATGGGTAGAAATCTGGGGGTCAGTATCTCCAGGAATGGCGGACGTATGAATCCATCACTCCCACTGCGGTGTAAGACAATTTTCCGAGAGAGTCCTGCTGGAGAGGTTAAAAGGACTCCCTCATCAAATCTCTCCCGATCCGGCATGCCACGAAACTGGTGGGCCGCCAAGACCCGAACAAATCTCACCTTATGAACCCTGGCAAAATGGTTCCAGGAGCGGCGGTACCCATACCCGCTTTGCTTCCCAAATTAAAATCCCACACTTAAAAGAAACGTACGCGCGACCCATTTTCATACAAATCTTAAATTTGGATTTGAGATCAAAATACCCAACCAAACTGAAAAATTATTATTGTAATCAAAAGGTATATCAAATACCTAGTACGGATAAAACCTACTTTATTTATTTTTGCTTTAAATGATGAGATATAGGCCATTAAAGATTTTTGTGTTTCATGATTTTAGAGGCAACTTGGGCAAATATTTGTGAGTATATGTATTCTTTAATGTTTAATAAATATTTGGTAAAATAATGGCTACTTAAAATATAATTAGTTTTTTTTTATTGCATCTGAAAAAATACCTACAATTCATGCCTCTAGACTAGAATACCCCCTTAAAGAAAATTTTCTAACCTAATATGTTAGGTTAAGTTAGTTTATGTTTGATTGTAATGCAATCGTTAAGTTGGGTTTTGTATTATGTTTGATCCTGTGTTAGTAAAGCACCGTTGGTTCCATGACAACTGAGAATAAAGTCAACTCAACACCTCTTCGAAAAGTCATTAAAAACTATGAAAAAAATAATTTTGAAATACCCCATAACCCTAACGTAACGTAACCTATTTAAACATTTTTTATGTATATTTTTTTCATCACTCCTAATGACTTTTCTGAGGTGATTCTGAGTTGGTTTCTTTCTGAGTTATCCGCTCACCTCGATCTTATGTTAGTCATACATTCGTTAAGTTAGTTTAAGCTTGATATTGTAATAGTGAAGCATTTTAGGTGTGATATTGTGTTTAATAAAGCGACATTTGCTTATTGTTAGTTTTGCAAAAAGGGGCAACTGCTCGGAGTTATGGGACCAGTTGTCTGAACCCGACAGGTTGAGAGAGGTGGGTATTTATGTATCTATATATATTTCGAGACAAAGGAGATGACCCCGACTGTCGATGTTTCGAAAGGTCAAGAGGCAAGGATGTTTATCGTCATTCGAAGAAATACGATCCTCGTGACAGGGATGGGTTCGAAGCAGGGGCGGATCTAGGGGTGTTTTGGCCTCAAATTCAAAATTAAGACAGTTAGTAAATATAACCATGGAGCCCTTGCTGGAACGGGAGGGGGAGTGAGGGGGAGTGAGGGGGATGAAAAAAAATTCGCTCAACAGAAATGGTAACCCGCCCTTTTCATTTAAAATTTAATTTTGGATTTGAGACCAAAATACCAACGGGCAGATAAAGTTTGGGGCACATTTTGAAAGCCTGTACAAAGCTTAAGAGCGTATTCACACACAGCTATAAAAGATGTAACTTGGCCTATTTCAACATATCGCTCGCCATACATTCCCAATGGGAATATATGGCCAGTGATATGCTGAAATAAGCCAAGCTACATCTTTTATAGCTGTGTTCTACGCTTTTGAACAGTAAACCTTGTAAAATATTTCTTTAATTTTATTGGAGAACTCGTGCAAGACAGTGCTATGACATTTAATTGGGATTTGGAGACAAGCAAGACAGCCTTTAAAAATAAAAATATATATTTTTTTTTAAATACCGGTATTATTGCAAATTGATTCCGAAATTCTAGTACAATGCTCGCTCGTCCGATGGGTATATTCGGAACACTGAAATATTTTTTTTAAATCTGGATTCTAAGTATTTAAAACCATATTGAAATAAAATAAAATAATAAAGATAATGAAAATATAATTTTTTTTTAAATCGTACACAAAAACGTGCCAGGCTGCTGGTCGGCAGACCAAGAAATTCTTCAATGGGATAATCTAGACTACGTTGGTTTCATTCGTGTACTCGATGACGTAAAATTTACTATTTTTTGACTTGACACCGGCTGCCTACGAACGTACCAGGCTTTGTAGTGATAAGGCTTACTAAATGTCCATTATCACTACAAAGTAGTTTCATCCGTGAACTCGATGACGTATGGTTTGCCTTTCTCGTCTCCTAGTCGATATGTTTTCAAGTGACGAAACGGCAACCTAGAATTATATTATGATTCTTTTTTCCTTGTCAAGCGAATAAAACATATTTTAGCACGCCAGAAACATTTTATAAGGGACAAAATAGGGGCAAGTGCTGTAAACTATTAGCAAATGAACCATTTTTCCTCCCTCTATTTCTTTCAATTTCAAGTATCGAGTTGATCAATTAAATTTGAAACGTCTGAAGCGGATGGCAAACGAAAACGACATCTCTTGCAGGAACCTACCGTTAAACATTTAAGTGACGATTCTCATAAATATCAGAAACCGTATAATGATTGTAGTCTTTTGATAATGAAATCATGTTTCTAGCAACGGCTCCTGAAACCATTAAAATAAGACAGGTTAAATGACTCGGTCATTAGCGACATAACA
The DNA here is from genome assembly GCA_936435175.1 of Glyphotaelius pellucidus. NCBI lineage: Eukaryota > Metazoa > Arthropoda > Insecta > Trichoptera > Limnephilidae > Glyphotaelius > Glyphotaelius pellucidus. The sequence continues at coordinate 11,131,633 of OW386556.1, forward strand.
GATTAACAACCAGTTTGGTAGTTAATAAAAAGTGTCAAACAGGAAATAGAATTAAACAGAGGAATTGGGTGATATATTTAAATATTTATTTCCAATAGAAGGATTTGGACGGAGGAACAACTCCATGTACTTTGCCACATGCGTGCGCACAACAACTCAACGCATTCATTTCATCGCATTCGGGTGAATAGTATAGGAAATAATTTCATAACGCCAGAGCTCACTATTATGTAAACAAACTATCGCGGTTATGCGCACGTCAAATCACCAAACTTTCGTCGCAATCGGATGAATAGTTTAGGAACGCATAAAGGACAAACAAAGAAACATTCAAATGTATTTATTTATGTCTGTTCTTGAATACACAATTTTACAATTGATTACAGAGGTTTACACAGGAGTACAAAAAAAAACGTTAATTTTCAGTAGCAGTAAGCAAAAAGATTTTTTTTTTTTTAGAAAGTAAAACTGTGTGTGGGTAATATCGTGTGTTTCGTGAACACCTCACTAGGAAAACCTGTGCTGAGGTAAAAAGTTTGGTCGCGTAATATAGAAAGTGTCTTTGTCCGTGTGTGGTGTATGTTTTCGGAATGTTCAGTGTTTTATTTGTTGAGGACCTGGTTTTTATTGTGGTTTTTGGTTGAATTGGAATATGAAGTTTGTTATGGAGGAGGTGTAGGAGGGCAGATTTGGCGTAGAGTTGTCTTATTGACATGACGTCTAATGTTTTGTAGATTTTGCTAGAATCTGTGTAGAATGGTACTTGCAGGATGGGTTTTATTATTGCCTTTTGAATTTTTTGAATTGGGTCAATTGTTATGTTTGTTGCACTTCCCCAGGCTAGTATTCCATATGTGGCAATGGATTGACAGAGTGCAAAATATATGAATCTGAGTATTGTTAGTGGGAAAATGTTTTTAATTGTCTTAATTAGGTGCAAGACTCGTTTGAGTTTATTAGTGATAAAAGTAATGTGGTCAGTCCAGCGTAAGTGTGAATCAATAATAACTCCTAGGTATTTTGTTTGTTTTACCCTTTCTATGTGTTCGCATTGGCAATTGGCTGAAGTTTGTTTACAGTCATGCAAAAACAAGTCTAAGTTTGAGGGAGGTTGACTTCTTTGTGTAATACTATGTGTGATGTATTTTGTTTTGATTGTGTTAACGGTAAGAGTATTACTGTTTAGCCATTTTTTGACAATTGATAAACTTTTTTCAGCTGCTAAAAATACATCTTTCCATGTGGCTGCTTGACATAGAAGGACTGTATCGTCAGCAAAGGTCAATATTTTAATTTCAATTTCAATGTCACACAATTCGTTTATATATATGAGGAATAATAATGGGCCAAGTACACTCCCCTGTGGGACTCCGTACGTAATTAAAAGTGGTTCACTTGTCTTGTTATCAATTTTAACTTGTTGTGTTCTGTCAGACATGAAGCTTTTAATTTATTCCAATTCTACTCCATTTATGCCTATGTTTTTTAGCTTCTTGAAAAGTTTTTCGTGCGAAATTGTGTCGAAGGCTTTACACAAGTCTAAGTAAATTGATAAAACTTTTTTTTTTGGTATCTAGATTATGTGTAATAAACTCGGTTACAGTGGCAATTGCGTTTTCTGTGTTCCTGTTTTTTCTAAAGCCATGTTGGTTTATTGAGAGTATTTGCATGTTTTCCAAATAATGTTGCAGCTGTTCTTTTAATGCTTTTTCAAGAATTTTTGACAAAGTGTTTAATAATGTAATGGGTCTGAAGTTATTCACATTATTTTTAGGTCCTGTTTTGTAGATTGGAATAACTAGTCCTTTTTTTAGGATGCTCGGAAAAATTCCTTCTTTCAGACCAAGATTTAATACATATGTTAATGGAATAAGTAGTTTTTGGCTTATTGCTAATATTGTTTTTGAGTTTATTCCATCAGGTCACGAAGTTGTGTTATTCTTTAGCGAATGAATATTTTTTTTGGTGTCTTCCAGAGTTACTTTACGTAATTTGAAATTACTGTCATTATTTTTATTAGTGCACTGAGACAGAATGTTTTGAGGTACTTGATTATCGTTTCTAGTAGATTTTTTTTCAATATTTTCAGCTAGGTTAGCTCCGATGTTTGTGTAATGTCTGTTTATGTAATTAAGAATAAGTGTAGGATTATTGTGGAAGACGACTTCTTCGTCGTTGATAAGTAACTTTTTGATTTCACTATCTTTGTTTTTTTGTGTATTTGTGCTTTCTCTCAGAATTGACCAAACGCTTTTCGGGTCAAAGTTTGCAGATATCAGTTTATTTTTGTAATATAATTCTTTGGCTTTACGTATAATTAGGGAACAAGTGTTTCTGTACCTTTTATAGAAAGAGTTCAAAAAAATATCATTGGGTTGCGTTTTACTTGTTTGTGCAGTTTGTCCCGTTTTTTTGGGTAATCCATTTTTTAAGTCTTTTTTTGCGGTGGGTGATAGAGTTGAGTGTTATTGTGGTGTTTTGAGTGATGAGCGTTTGAAGGTATGCTATAAAGTAATTCCAGGCTTCTTCTGTTGTGTTAATTTTTTTAAGGAGTTCCCACGTTTGTGTTTCTAGGTAATGTTTTAGGTTATCGTAGTCAATTTCAAAGTTAGTAATATTATTTTGAATTGTTGGGTTCAAAGCCTGTGAAGACAGTCCTATCATTGTTGTGTAGTGATCTGTGATTGTGGATTCGAATACTACGCTACAAAATTTTCTTATGGATTTGATCATTATGTGATCTAAACATGATTCTGAGTCTCTGGTAACTCTGGTTGGAGTGTTGATGGCGCTTATTATGCCATGTTCAAGGAGCATTAGTTGGTATTCGATGTTTTGGGAGTGGCCTTGTGGAAGTGTATTTATGTTACGATCCCCAGCTATGATGATGTTTTTGAAGTGGGAATTTTTTTTATGTGAGCATCGAGAGCTATTATAAAGGGCGCAATGTTGTGTGTGGATGGTGATCTGTAAATAGCGAGTATGCACGTATCTGGGTCAGCGATTATTTGTAGACAGTTTGCATTATCTAAGGCGATTTCTGGGACAGAGGCGTTTAGGCTATCTTTTATGTAAACAACAACTCCATCATTTTGATGTTGGTTTTTTGTTGTGAGATATGTGGAATAGTTTTTTTTGTGTTTTACAGTAAAAACATTTGAGATCCAGCATTCCGTTAGTATAATAATTTTGAAGTCTATTTCAAAGGTGGACAAGAGTATGTCAAGTTCGTCATAGTTTTTTTTGAGGGATCTTATATTTTGGTTGAGTAGAGTTAGGGTGCTCGGGGTGCTAAAGATATTATCGCATAATTTTGTATCATTTGTTGCATAGTGTAAGTGAGTGCTAGTTGAGTTGATTGTGTTTAGTAATTCAGCCATATTAGATTAAACGCAATACATAAAATTTACTTAAGGGGGGGTGAATCGTCTACGTTTGTTTTCCCATTTTTTTCAGATCATTTACGTGTTTTATTTGGATTATTTTTTCCCCAGTAGCTTTGCGGACAAGCAGTTTGCTCGATTTAAACCACACAAATTGGTAAAGGGTTTCTTTCGCCGTTTGCTTTGTTTTCCAAAGAAGTTCCTTGAAATACGGTGAGAGCACTTCACTTAGAAAAATGGGAGAATTTGAGTCTAAGGATTTGGCCGCATTTTTAAGAGAGAGCATAGATTCCCGAGTTTTTTTATTATAAAACGCAAAGTGGAGTTTGTCCGGGGTATTCCTTCTATAAAACAATCAATCAAATTTGGTACCTAACACATGTACTTATTTGAAATGCCTATAATTCTTGACTTAATTCAATTCAGAGTGAGTACTTCAATTACATTAATTAATTTAAAGAGTTTATTCGAAAATTAAATTTTGATTAAGAACAATCAATGCAAAATGTCATTCTCAAAGTATGACATGGTTGACAGTTTCGTAAGAGTTTTCGTAATGGTTATAAAACTTTTCAGATATATTTTCATGTGGTTGTAATAATCCAGAAACCTTCGCGAGGGTGGAAAGAAGACATTTTGAAAGTTTCATACATTTCCTATGCTGAATAATAAACAGGGTGTTAAGGGACGTACTTCATTTACTTTAACAGGAGTGATTTAGCAGGGGTGCCCGGATTCATGGGGGGAGGTTTGTCTAGGTCTTGGAGGCGGATGACCAGGACTTACTGAACCCCAGATTCCTACCCACCCCTTAAACCCTTTTCCTTCCTAGAACTCTCCTTTCCCCCTTTTCCTTAAAAAAACTCCACACAGCATCCCCAAGGATGACATAGGCCCTGAGGGAAATTATTTTCTTCAGGGCCTCCTGTGTGGGGCTCATGTAAAAAAAAAAACAGTGATTCCTGACATTATTTGGAGTAAAAATGTTTATGTAATTCTGGTCTCCGGTGACTTTTTTGATAACTTTTCACTAACAGAAATTATTTTCCTGAGGGCCACCTGTGTGGAGCTAAATTACTTCGGCATCATAAAATTTTCTTTTCGACGGCCGTCGTGATCTAGGGGTCAGGCTCTTGACTCGCAATCCGAAGGTCACGGGATCGAATCCCGGCGTGGGCAAACAAATTTTATTTGAATAATTTGTGTTATTTCACAATTAATTAATTTAAAATAATTTATGGTAAAATTTGCAGCACGATCCAGAGTGGAAGATACTCTCAGTATCGCCCTGGTGTAAGACCGCTATTCAGAATTGAAAAGTTGCTTGAAATGGCGTTAGCCATGTTTGGTGACCAGATCTGAATAGCCAGGTATTTTCCGACCTTCCTCTTCCCATCTCCTTCCCCTCCACTACCTTCAGCCTCACAGCATACCCCAATTGGGAATGCCATAGTCTCACTGGCTCTAGACGGGAGCAGCCGGGACTCTTGTGAGGTATTCACATTAAAAAAAAAATAATAATTAAAAAAATCACCGACCAGTTGGTAATATTGTGCAGTACCTGACCTGCTGATACAAAGAAATGTTGACAATTTTTTTTTCCCATTTTAATAAAATTATCTCATGTGTAATTTCACCGTACACACGTAATTATAAGCCACTAAACATTTCGTAACAGTATCTGTGACAGTAGCTGACTGTGACTGACGATGTTATATGGTTCCTCGTGTATATCAGGTAATTACGTTGATTAAATAGCCTTTATTTACTTTATTTTACTTGTCTTTGCCTTTTGGTGTTCACGTCTTATCTGTCAGTACGTCAGACGTCAGTTAGTGGACATTTACGTGCTACCGGGTGTCATAACAATTGTTTGGTAATATTCCATTCACATTTTGCAAAGCACAAATTCAAAATGAAAAATCGGAGCTTACTACTGAAATATTGAGAGAAGTCCAGCACGGGTGATCGATAAAACCCTATGTCAATACGATATTGACTAAATTCGTTATCTATGGTCAGTTGGCGTTAGTTGAGAGAACGGTCAACCGTTGATAATGTATATTCCGACAGCCAATTGACAAATTGTTGCGCGGCCTCTGTGGTATCAGATAAACTATCAATTGTCGTTTTTCGTTAATTGTCGCTGGCTTATTAATGAATGGGGAGAACTGACGAAGCTCTTGGAATTGAAAGAATTATAGCGCGGCCTCTGTGGTATCAGATAAACTGTCAATAATTAACGTTCTTCGTTTACTATCGCTGGCTTATTAATGAATGGGGGGAACTGGCGAAGCTCTTGGAATTGAAAGAAATTGTATATGCCACCAGAGACTTAATTAATTCATCTAAGACGCAATCAATTCATTCCTTTCGATCTTGAAGAAACGAAAGTGGTTCAAACATGACTAAAGACCTCATTAATTAATTAACTCCCGTTTAGTGTCAAAAAGTAAATGAGTACTGCCAATCTATATTTAGTTTAGTATTTCAATTCAGCTTTGCCAATTTATCAATACTAGTGGTCGAAATTCGACCATAATTAATTTAATGTGAAATGTTTGTTTGATTGATTTAATGTATTTTTTATGTATAAACTATATTCTCTGTATAAACTATAAGTGTGCGAAATTTCATACTCCTCCGTCCGCGCAATTTTCGTAAAAAGTGGTACAAAGTCCTTGCTTCACGTATTAATATACTGATTTTTACCTGGCGTTTGACGTTTCGGATTGTCATTCATAGAAAACCAGTGTGGTCAGTATATGTGGATTTCTTATGTATTCCTTGTCAATATCGATTCAGCTGTAAACAATGAAACCATGCTCGGAATATCAATATAAATTCGTAGAGAAGTTATGTCTATCGATCCGATAATGGAATGTTATCGATTTATCTGTGCTTTTTCCCACTTTTCCAAAATTTTCAATTTTTTCCTGTTTTGACGGTGTATGTCGAATGCGGCAAAGTAAAATCCCAAGATAATTTTTTTTAATGTGAAAACCGCACGAGTCCCAAGTGAGTGAGAGCCAGTGGGACTAAAGAATTCCCTATTGGGATATGGCGTGAGGCTGAAGGTAGTGGAGGAGGGAAGGCAATGGGGAAGAGGAAGGTGGGGAAGTACCTTGCTATTCAGATCTGGTCACCAAACACGGCCAAAGCCATTTCAAGCAACGTTTCAATTCTGAATGGTGGTCTTACACCAGGGCGATACTGAGAGTATCTTCCACTCTGAAACGTGCCGCAAATATACTATTTATTATTTTAAATTAATAAATTGTAAAATTAAACTAAAGGCATTTCAAACAACGTTTCAATTCTCAATGGTGGTCTTTCACCAAGGTAATACTCAGAGTATCTTCCACCCTGGAACGTGTCGCAAATATACTATATTGTGTTAAATTAATAAGTTGTGAAATAACACAAATCAATCAAAATAAATTAACTTTCTCACACCGGGATTCGAACCCGTGACCTTCGGATTGCTAGTCGAGAGCCTTAACCCTCACCAACATTGATAGAAATTAATGACAATGAAGGCTGAAATTTATAAATTATGACTTTAACAACTCATACATACCTATATCACAAGTCATAGTATACTCTAACTGTGCATTTATGTACAGACTGGTTTCACCATGCTACAGAACCTACAGATTGATGGTTAGGTTTTCACTAAACGTAGACTGGAGTTAGTATCTTATATGTTACATCGAGTGAAGTTGAAAGAAATTGCATGTATTATATATTAGCTGGGATACCCGGCTTCGCTCAGGGAGTTGAAATGAGATCGAATCGACGTTCCAACCCACGACGGATCTTGCTTTATCCCTACCAATGGGTAGCCCCACCCATACAAAAAAAGGTTTCAAATAATCCAGAATGTTCCAGAACATTTCACAACATTCAAGAGTGTTCTGAAACATTCCACAACGATCTGGGATGTTCGCGAACGTTCCAGACTATTCCCGAACATTCCATAACATTCCAGAATTTTCCGAGGTGTTCTGGAATGTTGTGGAATACTCTCGAATACTCTCGAGTGTTCTAGAAACTTCTAGAGGGCGAAACTTTCATCCTTTGTATCTTAAAAAGCACGCCCTTCAGGTAAAAATGGAAACCTTCTTCATGGATGGGAGATAGAGGGCTACCACACCATATAACTCCTTTAATCGCACCGGGATTCGTTTCTGAGTTTTAGCGGCACGTACATTATACACTTTATTTAATAAAATATATTAATTGACTTCTTCAAACACAGCAAACTTATTTTGTGGCACCATTTTAATTCAAAATAAATAATATACTTTTTACCACTTTTATATTAATTGATCTATTGAATTATTATTTTTAAGCCTTTTCTTCTGCAATCATTTGTATTAAAAAAAAATTTAAGTTTCCAAAACGTCTTTTACTAACGATGCCAATCATTCTAGATTTCTCTGGTGCAATCTAAATATTAAAAAAAATCCCAAGAAATTGTCTAACTAGTATCTTATTAATCTAAGTACTTGATAACAATAGATTCTCAGCACATGGCTTAGTAATTAATTCATTGCTCATTTTGTAATACTGAATAATGTATTAAACTTGTAAATTTCCATAGTGACATTTAACGATATTTGAATATCCTGTCACACCTCTAGATTGGTCTCATTGTTAACTAGAGAATTTGGCAATACATTTTTAATTCGATTCAGTTATTGGCCAAAAAGTTCAAAACTAAATTATCACAAATAATCATCTATTTATTTATTTATTTATTTCTATATATTACAGTATTTACCTATAGATCAATTTCGAAAACATTTTTACATAATATATTTTGTAATTTTATTGTTGGGTGTAAGGTAGGTTTGTGAAGGTGAAACTGTGGATAGGTATTGTTGTATGTTTCGTGAAAACCTCACTAGGAAAACCTGTGCTGAGGTGTTTACGTGTTTATTTATGTTTATGTATGACAAGTATTTATGTGTTGTAATAGAAAGTTTTATATGAATTTTTTTTTTTCAAATTTTAATATTTATTTTACATTGATTATTTAGAAGAGCAAAAAAAAGTATTTAAATATATTAGAGGAATATAAAAAATATATAAATATATACATATATAAACATACACATACATGTACCTGCACACATGCATATAAATATATATATACATACGTATACATACGTAAACATACGCATACACATTCACATACACATACATATATGTACACACATATATAAATTGTAAGTGTATGTATAGTTGTTGGATACTTGAAAAACTACTTAATTTTTAGGTTTATTTAATTTTATACTTTTTATAGTTTTGTTACGTTTGGTTGGGAATAATAATGTTTTGTATAAAGTTAATATCTTGATTTTTAATCCAGTCAGTGATATATTTTTTATGAATGTTTGTAGATGTATTTGCAGATAATATTTGTTTCAAAGTAATGGGCATGCAATTAAAAAGTTTGGTTGCATAATACTGAAAGTGTCTTTGTCCATGTGTGGTGTGGGTTATCGGTATGTTCAGTGTTTTATTTGTTGAGGACCTGGTTTTTGTTATGGTTTTTGGTTGAATTGGAATGTGTTGTTTGCTTTGGACAAGGTATATTATAGCAGATTTGGCATAAAGTTGTCTTATTGACATGACTTCTAATGCTTTGTAGATTTCGCTAGAATCTGTGTGAAATGGTACTTGCAGGATGAGTTTAATTATTGCTTTTTGTATTTTTTGAATTGGGTCAATTGCTATGTTTGTAGCACTTCCCCAAGCTAGTATTCCATATGTGGCAATGGATTGACAATGATTGACATCATATTTATTTATTTGTTTATTGACGCCCTGTTGGGCTTTTACATATCAAATACAAATTTCTTTTAAAACAACAGTATAACATAAATAAAAAAGATTACAAAATATGTAAATAAAGCATAAACTCAATATAATAAATAAGAATATAACTAACGCTAAATCCACATGGATCCACTTTAGAGAACTCGTAGGTATAATTCACATACCTACGAGCAGCAAAAACATTTTAAAAAAATCAAACCAAATATAATATTTTTTGTTCATTATTTACCAATTTTAAACCTAAAATCGACTTCAGAAATACCTTTAATAGTAAGTTAGTATGTATATATGATTGCTATATATTGTCAAATAACTTGTTGAAATTTATTATATGGTGTCATGATAACTTGCAACTTAACTTAACTTGAAATTTATTATATGGTGTCATGATAACTTGCAACTTTACATAAGCAAATGTCAAATTATGAGATTTTATCGAATAAAAAATCCAATACTTTTCGATTATTCCATTAACAATATGTCGTTAGTATCTGTCTCGGAAATAAATGACTTAGGTATTTGGTTTGACACGAAACTCAACTTTATCAAGCATATAGAAATAATAACCAATAAAGCTTTGAAAATGTTGGGATTTATTTTAAGGGTATATAGTGATTTCAATAATGTCAATACAGTAAAAATATTATATATGTCACTAGTAAGGAGTCATTTAGAATATAATTCCACGGTTTGGTCCCCAAATTATGAGATTCATTCACATGCGATTGAAAGAATCCAAAATAAATTTTTAAGGTATGTTAATTTTAAAATGGGCATTCCTAGAGAATGCCTAAATTATGATAACGTACTTTGTTCATTAAATTTAACTAGTGGTCGCCCAATGGTCGAAATTCGACCATAATTGTAATGTTTTTTTACGTTTGACATTCAGTAAGACCATAGACAAATAATATTAAAGACAAACAATATTAATCTATTCTCAATTTGACCATAGACTTTAATAATAAACAATAGAGTAAAGACGCGAGTGTGTGTGTCAAATACATGGTAGTGTGTGTAATGTTTTTGTTATTGATTTGATCTATTTTTATGCATAACTTTTAAAAAATATTAGCATTCTGCACTCCTCCTCTGTATAAACTATAAGTGTGCGAAATTTCATACCCCTCCGTCCGCGCAGTTTCCGTAAAAAGGGGTACAAAGTTTTGGCTTCACGTATTAATATATTGATAAAATTATCTGATCGTAGAATCGTTTCCGATTTAACCTGTTTGTATAAAATCGTAAATTCAATGTTTGATACCCCTGATTTATTGTATGTAATCTCCTTTCATACTCCAGGCAGGTCAGTTACAAGACAGTACTTACCTTATTACTGTGACAATTCTACTTCAACCTCCCAATATTACACTCCTATGCGACGGATTCAACAGCTAGGAAACAAATCTCCGATATTGTTGATATATTTACTTCATCAATTTTAATATTTAAGCATACCTTATTAAAGTTTTTTTCATCAAGTAGGGGAATATAAAGCCAATTAAATTGTATTTTATCGGCTGAAAGAAAAAAAAGCTGTTTTGGATTTTTTATATTTTGTACCTTACATACTGTGTGGATAAAATTTAATAATGTTTTAACATTTTTGTACAAGTGTCGTATACATATTTTTTACAAGTGTCTTAAACTGTACTATTTCCAAGTATAATTTCTTAAATATTGTTATGTATATGTAAAAGCCTAAATAGACGTAAAAAAAATAAATATCAATTTTTTGTAGTTATACTACTTGTATATGCTGCCAGTATAAAGACAAGTAGTATTAGAGAAAAAACGGTGTACCTACTTACACAAAACATAGCTAAGTGTCTCCGAAGGGGTGTGCAAAATGCTTGTACCGCCGAATAATAAAAGTACTAGTGTAAAACATATTTTCATTCATAAGCTTCGAAGGGTTGGGGGGGGGGGGGGGTATGGTTTTAAAGGCGAAAAAATACATATTTCAATGATTTTTTTGAGAAATGAATAATGTTGGTTTTTTTAATTTTATGTACACACATATCGTAGTATGATATTGGAAGTATCTTTGAAAAAAATTTTAATTAAAAATATCAATAAATAAGTCCGTGAGAGCGAATCTCCGGAGGCGCCTCGAAAAAAGTTGTTATGCGTTGAACATTATATCTCGTTAACGGATCATTTGAAACAAAAAAGTCGAATTGCGTTTAAAAAGTGATATGTTTTCTTGTGACGAAGTGACGAAGCGCTTTTTTTCGATTTTTTTTTTGCAGCATGTTGAAGTCAAAAACGCGATTTTTGCCAAAATCTTCGGTGAATTTGTTATTATAAAATGGAAAAAAAATGTTAAAAAAAACTCTTCGTCACTACCTGTTGATTTATATGCAAAAAAAGTGTACAACATTTTAAAAGGATCGGTCAAGTAGATTTTGAGTTATGATGTTTACAAACTTCAAAAATTGTTTGCGAGAAAATCGATTTAAAGTTTTTTTATACTCGCTTGAGACGCTGTATCTTCGTTATTTTGCTCCGATTTACTTGAAATTTTGACGCAATACTCTCGACATGTTGTACATTTAGAAAAAATATATTTTAAAAATGAGGGGGGGGGGGGGGGTAAAGTTTTAAATAATAGGTTTAGGATGCATTTGAATGAAAAATGTTTTGTACTTTTGTTATTCGGCGGTCCATACACACTTAGTTATATTTTGTGTAAGTAGGTAGACCATTTTATCTCTAAATCGACTGCGTCTTGTATACAGATTTAAGTACGCCGGGATGCCAACTGTCAGGGGATAAACTGTCATGTAACCCAAAATTATATTTACGGGAAGGTCATTAACCTAACCGGGCCATTGGATTTTAGTGGGATTCTAAACTCAAAAAGTCAAACTAGAAATGAGAGGAGACCAGACGAGATGAGAAGAGGCAAGGCAAGGAGGTGCAAGACCTGGAGAATTAATAATGGACTTGCATAATGGGCTTCCAACGGTAAGTCATGCCTAAATGAACAATTGGGAAATGGACTATACAGGAAGGTAGATAGCCTTATTTTTAAACAGTTATATGACCTTACGAGTTAAAATAACGTCAACCTTATATTTCCGGACAGAATAAAGTGTGAAAATTTCATTATTGGAGTACGCAAACCCTTGTGGAGAAACGGTGCGTTTGATGGATTGCTCTATTTTAACAAACGAATTGCAATCTATAGATCACAGGTGTCAGTGAAATTTTGTTCTTGTTCTACCGGTATTTCAATGGAAGATGATCCGAGGAGCTAGCATCATTGATCCCTTCGACACCGGTTCATAGTACGGAAACACGGCAAACGCGCACCCAACATATGGTTGACATTTCGTCGCCTCAGCTCATAATTGTCCAAACGACCATTATAGTTTTTGTTAATCTCCACTTCAAAATTGAAAAAAAAGTATAAAAATTATAGTTAATCGCTTAACTAAGGATTATTTAAACTAATGAGACCTTTAGCTTTACAGAAATAGCTTTATCTTAAGCACATAACATAATTTTTCAGTGAAATAATGAAAGAAAACCTTCTCATCCTGTAAAATTATCTAATGGTCGTTTGGACAGTTAAGAACTAAGACGACAATGCGTTAAATGAAAAAAGTACCTAAGCAGAGTTGTGTTTTGCACCTACTATAAAATTCTATGGAGTATTAGATCTCGGAAGGAATTTGGGATATCTACTTCTCATTATTTGAAAGCGTTTACGCGCGCCATACAAGAACGAAAATTATACTAAAAGTTTTAAAAGCATGAAGACTGACAGTAAAACTGTCGAATAAACATGAAATTATATTAATAAACATGCAACAGAAACATAAAATGAAATAGAAACTAAAACAATCCCTGCTAAAAGACAATTCGCTTTTATCGTTGTATTAATTTAGTTAGTTCTGTAAAACAGCCAATTTCCGTTTATCATACGAACTTATTGAATATATTTGCATAACTTTCTATGGTAATGAAAATATCTACTTGTATTTCAGGTACTTAATTTTTTTATACTCACTTTATTATTTTCTGTACTCTAAACTTATTATTATACTTGTTATTATTTACTTCTCTGTATAACTTACCTTATAATGTAAGCATGAAAAAGCCTGCAAGGCGTGAATAAACAAACAAAAATAAAATAAAAACGCAAACATAGAATCAGGAGCATTACAAAGAGTGTGAACTCTTTTTCAGGTCATAGCGTGAAACTTTTCTCTGTTTTTGTTTATTTTTTCATTTTTGATAATTAAGTTAGAAAACTTTAAAAAATATAGACTTTAACTGTCCCACTCTAGATCTGTCAAAATAGCGGCAGAAATTCGCTCCCGCAGGCGATCCAAATCCCGAATCTTTTCTGCGTACACAATGTTTTTAATGCACCCCAGAAAAAGAAATCCAAAGGGGTAAGGTCAGGACTTCTTGGAGGCCAGGCAATGTGGGCTTCTCTACCAATCCAGCTGTTGGGAAAGTTTGCGTTTGATGCACCGCGTGCTTCGCGAAGTTAGTGAGGTGGAGCCCCATCTTGCATAAAAATAATTCGCTGTCCAGTCTGTTGTTCGATTTGTTCAATTTGAGGCAAAACAAGCAAAAACTCAAACATTTCCAGGTAAACTGGGCCTTTTCTACGAAAAAGAAAGGTCCAATAAATAAATGAAATGATTGACGTACGTGGCAAGAAATCGACTACAAACTAGACATCTGCAGAGCGACTAACGGTGCACACATCGAAACATAATAGAGTGCGAAAAAAATATCTTTTTCCGCACATTTTAAGATCAAAATCTTTGAATTACCTCTAATAGTTTTTTTTAAAACAGTTATTTTAAATGTTGGCATAAGTTTTCGATGAATGATGATAAATGGTTCCCGGGGCGGCGGTACCCATACCCGCCTCCCAAATAGTGATGTATTTCATTGATGGGTGGTATGACCTTCAAAAGTTATTTCAATAAAATTTAAAAAAAATTATACATATATTCATTACGAGTGAATATTTTGACATCAAATCCAAAAAGTTTCTTGTGAAAAAGAGCGCTCAGCCGTTGTTTGCTATGACACTTATTTGCATGTCTCTTGAAACCTTCAAGGTTTATGTTGAAGATATTATTATTAAGAAGCATATTATTTAGCAGCACCGTACCCCGTGTCATGCTGTGCTGAGCCAACTGCCGTTCTGCCTTGTGGTGCACAGCAGATTGTGGTGCCGCCCTTTTAGTAGTCGTTTGGAACAAACAACTTAAGGCAGTATTCAAATCTAGAAAAAAAAAATTTTTTCTTCGCATTTCCAATATTCAAAAATATCTCCTTAAAACGATTTATCGAAATTCGCATTATTCTAAAAGTTTTAACCATATTAATGTCACGGTTTAGACGGAATCTAACCAGAATCTAAATAGAGCAAAAATTTAAACGCGTGTTTCTCGAAACCACTTTTTTCGAGACGGTTGACACGATATCTCAAGTTCTACCGAACCAATTTGCTTGAAATTTGGTGTTAGCTTTTTCTACACATTACTCTATCGCCCCTACTAGAATTATTACTAAATCAAAATTTTTACTACTTTTTAAAAATTCCGAAAAGTCAAAAAAGGGGTAAAAATAATATTTTTATTTCAGACAGCCGCCATTTTGAGAAAAAAAATTTTTTTTTTACTTTTCCGAGGTAGCAGCATTTGTCTAAATTAAGAATTAATTTGTTTTTTTCTTTTTCTTCAGATTACTAGGAGGGTCGCAATCTTGTCAACCAGGCGCGCCATATTTTTGAGACCCCCCACTTCAACACTTAATTAAATTATAATTAACTTCAATTAACTTATAAATTTTTAATTTTTTGGTTTGATTTTTTTTAATGTTTAATTAATGTTTGGTAAAGTAATGGCTGGTAAAAAATTATTGGGTTTTTTTATTGCACCTGAAAAAACACCTACAATTATTGTTGCTTCTAGACTAGAATACCCGCTTAAATCATTCCAGAAGGAATGGAATATCTATCAAATCATAATTATTCATATTTTTTTCTTATAATGCCCTCTCCTATCGCAGGGTGGATATTCACCAGGGCACCCTGAAACATTTGTCATCCTCACAAAATTCTCACAAAAGAGAATGCCTTAGTTTCACTAGCTCCGGGCAACTGGAACTCTTGTTCGGTATCTCTTGAAAAAATTGGATCCAACCGTCAAATCAATTTCCGCAACTGTTGTAAATAAGTAAGTAGTAATTAATGTACGTGCTAGTTGAGTGTGCAAATGCATCGGATATTCATTCTTCTGCTAGCTAAGTTCTCCATCATTGAACAAGCAACTTTTTTTTTTAAATTAGCTCTACACAAAAAAAATCCCTTATGGCCTGTGTCATCTTTGGGAATGCTGTAAGAAGGATCTACTACTTGTATTATGATGGCAGTTGGAGATTTCAAATGTTGTAAGGGTTTTTGTCCCTTGGTAATCAATGTCCGTTAAAAAAATTATACGCAATTATTGAAGTGGGTACCTACTTTTTAAAAAAAAACAAACATTCCCGGGTTACGAATATTAATATTTGAAAATCTCCTACTACCTCCACAGTAAGCAGAAAATGTTGCTTGTGCCTTGATGGAGAATTTAGCCGAGGGATCGAACACGCGATGCCCGAGTGGGATGCCAACTCAACCACTGACCGTGTAGGTACTTTTTTAAATAAGTTATTTTCTTCAATATTTTTATTTAATCAGCGCAAGACCCGTGAAAAATCGTGTAATGGTCTGAATTTTTGACAAATCAGTTCCAATTTTGAAAAAATATTTTACTACAGGTAGATTATTAATAGCTTGTCTGAATTCTTTACACGAACTGTTCCTATTTAGAAAATGACACTTCAATTATATTATTGGAGTTCATTGAACCATATTAGACAACTGAAATCAGTATGTTTGAATATAGAATAGTCAGAATTCTTCAATCCGTTTCAATTTTGAAATTCAAATTCAAAGCAAATTTGAGTTCACTGATCGTGAATAATTTCACGCAGAAAGCACATAGACAACAGAAATTAGTACGTTTGAATGATTGTTATTTTTTTATTATTTCTCTAGCAACTTATGAAGAGTATAATATTTTATCCGCATTTAATTGTTTATAAATTAAATTTCACAACAGATAATTTAATGCCATGGTGATTCCATTAAAATCCCCAAGTAAATTCGCCGCTGACCCGCCCGGCCCTGGCATTATATCCGCAGGTTGTTTATTTTATTATCTCGACTTCCAAAGCAACCAGCTCCGCCTCTCCAAGACACCCCGACACTCCCAACACCACCAGCCAGAACTAGTCACCAGTTAGTATCGACTCAAACCGCTTTAGGAGCGGTTGTCCATTCAAACGAAATAACATTACACGAAATCAATCTCCATTTACTATCGCGAACACGATTTAATCTACAAAACCACGCTGTATTTTATTTGTTGATATATTTAATCACGAACAATGACTTGTTGCGATATCAATTATTGATTAAATAACTACTGTGTTTTGTGAGAAACGATCTTATTTTAAACAACAATAAATATTATTGTGAATTTTCTTTCATATATTAATATCAATCGATGAAAATTTAATAAAAATTTTGTGAAAGTTAAACATTTTTGTGTACATCATTTTGGTAATTATTTGACGTGAATATGATGAGCATCAACTTTATAAATATAATTTTTTTAGCACGTCAATTTTTCTTAATTTCTTGTGAAAAGTGTACAATTTTAATTGAGTTAAAGTTGTTAAAATAATAAAAATTAGACAACATTTTTCGATTATGCGACAAATCTTGTCTGTTAAAAATATTGAACATTTCAACAATTTTCTTTGAATTGTACTAATTAATTAATTGTAATTCATTGTACCTACTGTAAAAACAACGTGTGAAAATATTAAATATTTAATAATAGTGCACAGTTTTATAAACTGCGGTAATTATATTGTTAATATTTATAATTAAACACATTGATCCGCACCCGAGGGATAACAATGTCACAACTCAAAAAACTACTTTGTTCGAGGTAGTTTGAATATTTCGTTTGAGTGATTTAAATCAGTTTAATGAAAACAAATAACTTTGTGTACACAACTATTTAATTAACAATATCGATATGTTTCAAAAACTATGTTTTCTTCGTCAGGATAATAAAGTTAAAAAAAAAAAAATAACAAAAGACAAATTATCCTGACGAAGAAAACATGAAACGTTTTTGAAACATGTCGATATTGTTAATTAAATAGTGGTGTACACAAAGTTATTTGTTTTCATTAAATTAATAATGACGCCACAAAGTGAATTTGCGAAGTTTGAAGAAGTAATTAAATCAGTTTTTAACCAATAAAAATACATTATTTCACAAAAGTTGAAAAGCAGTGTATTAATATTTATCAGTTTTAATATTATAATGGTGTTACAATGATCATTGTGCCACTATTTGTGCTTTGATTCGAGTAAAACATTATTATTTAACAGCGGCATATTCGCTTTTAAGGCCATAATAAAGGCCGTTTTTTTTAAATTATGTCTTTTTTATCGAAGATAGAATAGATATCCAGGAACATTTCTGCATACTTAACTCAAAAATGCATTTTTTGACTTGTGTCACTGTTATCCCGCAGGTGCGAATTAAAAAGAGTGAACTTGCTGATAAAATGTCTAAAAAATATTGCATATGATAATTTTGAACAATTTTGCACTGGCACTGTAGAAAATTGATATAATTTATTATTAATAATTTGACAGCAGTTTTCAAGTGAATTGAACCTCAATCAGAACGTGTTATTTGAACAATTGTTTTAACAATAAATTGATTCAAACAAACATTGTTCTCTGTAGTTTGATGTGGCAGAACTTTTTGTGTCGGTACTTTTTATGCCAATGCTTTTTTGTGTTTGTAATGTGAGTGTGTCAGCCGTCAACAAGAAGTCAGAAAGGTAAATATAACTTGGTACATATTATTAACAATATTTTTACAATAATGATGTCTCATTTATTGAGGTCCGTGTAGCAGTCACGTGAATTGATGACGCTTTGGGTTTTTATTATATTTAAAGAGTTTTTTGGACGGTAGACTCGGTCAAAGACATGTTGAAAGTGACGTGTCGTATAATACGACAACAAAATATACCTATTGTGTACAAAACGTTTTCAAATAAAATTTCAAACTAGTTTTTTTGACGTTATAACGTCTTATAAAACGCCGGCTGCACCCACGAAAAAGCATGACTCATTGTCACGTTCCGCCTGAGCCGAGCGTGCAAGCGAGAGCGCAGAACAAGCGTTCGGCCTAAGCGTTCGGCCTAAGCGTTCGGCTTGTGACGCATCTATCTCTCTTCCACTCCATCGTTATTATATGACGTTATCAGGTAAAATTATCGTCCGTAAACCGACTTTACAGACAACCAATTTTTTGTTGTGAATACCGCACAAGTGTCCCACAATTTGGAACAGTTTGGAACCAGTGAGACCATGGCACTCCCAATTGGGGTATGTTGTGAGGTTGAAGGTAGTTTGGGAGAGAGGCGAGAAAAAGAGGAAGGTGGGAAATTACCTGGCTATTCAGATCTAGTCACCAAACACGGCTAAAGCCATTTCAAATGACTTTTCAATTCTAAATGGTGGTCTTACACCAGAGCAACGCTGAGAGTATCGTCCACTCTGGAACGTACCGCAAACATACCAAATATTATTGTGAAATAACACAATTCAATCAAATAAAATTTACTTGCACATGCCGGGATTTGAACACGCGACCTTCGGATTGCTAGTCGAGAGACTTATCCCCCGACCACGAGTTCTGCCTGGGAATTATCTGTCAGAAGATTGAACCCAAAACGCGACGCCGACACCTGGTTGGGAACCTGACACATTTTCCAACTGGTCAAATATATTATCAATAATCATGACTGTATTAGAAAAATTAGCGATAACATAGTTTATTTGCCGCAACTGAGTTTTGAACTCTGGACCTTTCGCTATACGGCTGTGAAAGTGCTGTAACCGCGGGGCTACCGTGGAAACTTTTAAATCTTCCGTGTTTATCCAGCGATCATTAAGAGCTGGTTCACACTCAGCTATCAAATATAAAAGATCATAGCACGCCAAATAACACTCTCCATACAATCCCTTCAGACCGTTCACGCCTAAGCGTTTTTAAGCGCAGATCAATCATAGACAATACACATCTCAGACGTAACCGCTCCAGACGCGATATCCCAGAAGATAACTCTCCCTTCTCCGACTAAAACAGGAGAGGGGGTCATTGTAATTACGGAGCTGCCTAGACCTGTGGATGACAGACGTCAAGTTGACAGATTTCAGTACAAAAAATATGCGTTCCGTTGCCGCTCCCTAATTCGACTGACCCCCTCTCCTACCACAGGAAGAAATATTTGATAGCCTCGTGTGAAAGGACAAAAGATAAGCGCTCGCGAATCAACAGATATCTGCTCGCAGATATATAGCTCAGTGTGAACTAAGCATAACACTTTAAAACTTTTAACCATGATAGTAAGGGAGACAACGATTTCTATGAGACCTATATGAAACCGAATAAAAATATATGAAAGGGGGCGTTCAAGTATTGCGTAACGCAATTTTTGAAGGTTTTTACCCTACCTCCCCCCCATGTAACGCGCCGTAATTTTTTTCTGTTCCCCCCCCCCCTCCCCCTCCCTAAACGTTACGTAACATCCAAGTGACTATTCTTACCAATTTGATTTAACTAACGAAAAACATAAACGAAAAGGGTTGCCAACTTGGAAGATTTTAATTCCTTAGTTTTTTATTTAAATAAAAAAAACATGTTACGTAACGCGTTGTTCTAACCCCCTCCCGCCCCGGTAATGCACAGCAACGTTTTACAAGACCCCCCCCCCCCCCCCCCCCCCCCCCCCCCCCCTACTTGAATACTTGAATACTTGAACGGCCCAAACCGAATAAAAACCAAACCGATTAGCCTGACACTAAATTTAGATTGTAGTTATATAGGTATATTTTTTATGACAGTAAATTTTAAATTTTTATGTGTATTTTTTGACAGCAAATTTTTATTTTTTAACACTAATTGAAATTCAATGACAAAAAATTTATTAAAGTTGTTTTATATTTCAATTATTGAACCGTAATAAAAATACTTTATCTATTTTGAAACATAAACATTTCTATGTTCCCCTTCACACTGGCAAAGATTAATTAATTCATTTGACTGTATTCACTAAGTCATAGCGACTGTAGTCACTTTATTCAGACGTGCGTAAGGTCAAACGAAAAAAAAGTTACTTACCCAAAAACCATTTTTCAATTAATGGAAGTCGTTTAATTTTGATTCTACGGCAATAGTTTTTATACAATTTCTTGTAATAAAATATACAATATTAATAATAATAATGTTACGTGAGTTGAGCTGAGTCACAATGAATTAAATGGTTTATTATTTAACCAAGGGCAATGCCATTCAACACTTCGATTATTCAATCAGGGACACGACAATATATATAATTTTTCAGCGTGCATTGTAGGTCAGCAATATAATAAATATATTTATTCACGTACAAATTGACTCTCCCAACGAACAATGTCGATATTTTTTATTTATTTATTTAATTTTTTTTGTTATAAAAATGCAAAGTATAAGGAAGCTCTTGACCGTCCAACTAGGAAGAACTCCCGTTCTAGGACAGTCAAGTAAGGGAAAGGAAATAACATTTGGGAAACAAAAGAAATATAAGGCGCTCGTTAGACATAATTATCTAATGAACCAGTAACAATGTTGTTATTTTTGAATACTAAAAAAACAGTATACAAGAGAAACAGAAAAGGAAAATAAAATAAAAATTTTGGATACAAAGAGATACATACCATTAACCATTTTATTATTATTGGATACAAGAAAAACAGCAAAGAAAATCAGCATGAAAACAGTAAAGAAAAGAAGATTAATATTTTTTAAATTTTGGGAACAAAACAGATGTACAGGGTGCTCGTAATATATAATTCTCATATAACATTTTTTAATAGTGTTTCTGACTCCGTCCTGCCTAAATCTATCAACCATTTTGTTATTTTGGGACCGAAGGACGACATTTCACACAGTTTTAGTTGAGAAGGGATTTTGTTGTATAATTTTGGTCCCAGGTACGAGAATATTTTTTGATAAGCCGCTGTGTTACTTGTTGGGATAGATAGGTCATTTCTGCCCTTACTCCTGATTTGATGTTTGTGTTCGACTGTTTCCATTTTATATTTATTTTTGTGAGCATAAATTATTATATTTTTAATGTAACACTGTCGAACATCTAGTACATTAAATTCTATGAAGAGTGCGTCGCTCGAATATCTGAAAGGTTTTTTCATAATGACGCGTAAAATAGATTTCTGTATTGGAAACTGTGATATTGGAAATAATAAAATTTTCACGATTTTTTATTACTTTTGAGAGCACGAAATATATCGCGTTGTTTTGATATTTTGCTTAATACCTAATACATTATTTTTATTATTATTACATTACTGTAAATAATTATTTTTTTTAAATCACCCTTTACAAATTCGCAAAGATTGTTTCAACAATGAAAACTTAACATTTTTTGAACAGCAATAGACCGAGTGTTGTGGCTGCATAACTACCACCACAGCCCGACAGTTTTACAAATTATTGGAGTGAAATATTTTAATCAATAAAAAAACTTTTTCAAAGATATATTTCGATTATTATACTTAGTAATAAAATATTATATTTGTCATTTATAGTTAGAAAAAACGTCAGTAATTTTAGTTTAAAAAAACCGTAAGCTGAGCCATTTTTTTTTATTTTTGCATCCAAAATTTAAAAAAAATAGATGTCTATTTCAAATTATAAAAGTTGAAAGCCTATTTTATCACCTTTCAAAATCAATTTTTAGATTTCGGACACGTTCTGAAATATTCAATTTATTTGGATTTTATTGCAAAGCGGATATATTGTGACCCTCTGACAAAATATGGCAGGGGCCTGATGGGTTAAATGCGAAATACTCGTATCTAAGTATGTAAGTACCTAATACAGGGGACATTATTATATAATGCTATCATTACATACAACAAAGTTATTGTGACCGTCGTGTCTACGAGAGTTCCATGAAAACTTGGAATCATACAAGTTCCACAGCTCCTTTGAAAAGTCATTAAAAGTTATGAAAAAAAATATCCCATAACCTGACCTAACGTAACCTGAGTAACAAAAAAAAATTTAACCATCACTTTTATTGACTTTTATTCACTAAAGGAAGAGTTGAAGTCACATGATTCTGTCCGGTCACCGTCTATGAGACATCAAAATCTATCAAAATACAATTTAACTTTCATTATAATGTTGCATGTTGTGTTCCTTTGAGTGTGACAGTTTCAACTGAATGTCATCTACTTAATTTTTCTATAGCAGCGGTTGTCAACCTTTTTGAGCCTGCGTACCCCTTGACTCTTACTACAAACTCTTACTTACTACTCTTACTTACTTCTGTTTTTCTGTGTATTGTTCTCTTTCATATTTTCGTTTAGATTGTTAGTTTTTCTTCTTCTTCAATGATATCTTACTACAAATTTGTTGTACCCCGTACCGTCTATCTATTGTGTACACGTGTAATGAAAGACATTTTTCATTTGTAATTTTTAATACTTTCATTATTACGTGAATTTAACAATCAAGTCACACAATACAATTAAAGCAATTTTATACAGAGTGT
The DNA here is from genome assembly GCA_936435175.1 of Glyphotaelius pellucidus. NCBI lineage: Eukaryota > Metazoa > Arthropoda > Insecta > Trichoptera > Limnephilidae > Glyphotaelius > Glyphotaelius pellucidus. The sequence goes on from OW386556.1 coordinate 11,154,600, forward strand.
TGTTACACAACTTTAACTATTGATTCTACATGCAAGATTGAACAAATTTTGTTACACGTCTTTTTAAATAACTTTTTTTTTAAATCATGTTCTCCATGCACAACTCCAATCTAACGAAGAGAGGATGAATTTTTTTTTAACATCAAAAAATTTTGAAGAAAAAAGTTTTCTTGTACATCAGCAGTTAAAATAAAAGCCCAATTTCATGTTATATTCTGTATAATCAATCTTACAATGTAAACAGTGACCGGACAACTCAGAATGAGACCAACTCAGAACTTCCTTTGAAAAGTCATTAAAAGTGATGAAAAATATATAAAAAAATTGGTTAAATAGGTTACATTAGGTTAGGGCTATAGGCTATTTTGAAATAATTTTTTTTCATAGCTTTTAATGACTTTTCAAAAAGGTGTTGAATTGATTTGATTTTGAGTTGGCATGGAACCAAAGATATTGAAATACAAAAGAGGTATGCTGTCCACGCGACTGTCGGCGGACTACTACCTAATAGGAGTAGTTTGCATACGAAAAGAATTTGCTCATTTCGTTGTTTTTTTAAGTGTTCAGTAGTATTGGTTAAAAATAAAGTTTGAATACGGAAAGAATCCGTTCATTTAGTTTAACGTTCGTTTAGTTTATTGTTAATTGTTTGTTCATTTAGTGTATTCATTAATTAGTTAACAATATCGGCGACACCAGGAAGCACAGTCCCACCCAGTAAAAACTGCGGTTAGCACATCTCTTATATTTCAATATCTTTGCATGGAACCAATGTAAAAATACACTCAATGTGACCTTTGAGCTTGCTTTGCCGAGCAAAGTTTTATTAAGTTTTGCTCAATTTCACATAGGTAGAGCTGAGTTTTTTGTGCCCCGATATTGCGTACCCCTAATTTTTGTTCCGTGTATCCCAAGTGGTACGCGTACCACAGGTTGAAAACCGCTGTTCTACAACATTTCCTAATAAATATAATAATATATTATAACAGAAGTCCAACTAACAAAAGGAATATCCAAAAAATCACTTATACAATACATAAAACAGATTGTAAAATAAATAAAAAGTATTTTCGCGTCACTATAATTTTGTTGCATTGTAAACATTATATAATTTGTTGCGCGCTCAATTGAAAACCCGTTAACATTTAGTCACGATTTTAAAAGATAAAAAATGTGAATACCTGCTTTATTAAACGATTTCCAATTTTATATACATACATAAAATAATAATGATCAGAATACAGACTTTCAAATCTAGTTGGTATGTTCTCTAAATTTAGTTTTTTACCGTTTTATTATGCAGATGACATTTACGTGATGCACATTACAGAAAAAGTTCTCACGAACCTAAAAAACAAATCATCTGCCTAGCGCATAAAATCTTCAACCTTCTCCCTGATTTAAAACCGAAACCCAAATCCATACTTTCAAAACACAACGCTTGGATTCTTACATCAGCAATAAAATACGTCTCAATCATAATACTCATAGGTTCTACTCTTTAACCTCTTAAGGCGACGCTTCCCGGCTCAAAAAGAAGAAGATGGAGAGATATGTAATTACGAATGTTGGAAAGAGCGCGCTGATATTTTCAATGATAAAATCGAAGCGACAATTATGAAAATGCTTAATAAAACATGACTCGTTTAAAATAGAGCAAAAATCTCGTGGAAGGTATCTTAAGTATCATTTAAATTGTGAATTTTTTCACAAATATAACTTGTAAAATAATCGAAATAGACTTGTTTTAAATCATTTTCGGAGCATACTTTGCGATTTTTTTTCTATCAAGGGAATTTCACATAATTTGCGTTTCTATCTTCAAAAATAACATATATTTTTTTAGTAAGAAATAGGTAGAAATTCGGATAGCGGCGGCTAAAACAGTACCTATGAAGCGTCGCGCTGGCCGCATTGCCAGCTTTGATTATGAGCTCACTTTACAAGGCTTCTATTGGTTGAGATTGTGCGGACGAAGTTTCACTTCCACCGCGTGTGAACTGCAATCGATACGTTCTACTTTTTTTATTTATATTTCAAATTATAAAATATCACCCATTAAGAAGTCTTATTTCCGTGATTTTAGAACGAACCTTGGTAATTGTTGTGAGTTAACGATAATTATTTTTTTTTTAATATTTTGCTCCAACTTCTATGGAAATACAATGATAAGAATACAATACACCCATCGAATTCCGTCGCATCTCTTGCGTGACGTAGTTGTTTTGTTTGCTTGGAAGAAAAATATTTTTTTATCGTTATGGATTCATGAAACTGATTTAATTGTTAACAATAAAGTCAGTGATAGACCACACCTAAAATATTTCTAACCGCCTCAATTTTGTGTGTGAAAAATGATATTCACGAAGTTAGTGATTCCGTTTCAGCAAACTTGCCGGAAAACAAATACGCTCCATGCAGACCGATAAAAGGTAAAAATCAATGCTTCTTGAGATATTTTGACTGTGAGATAATGCACTTTCTTTCTGATAAATGTTTTCGTAAACCAATATTTTTGGTTCCGGTCCCATCTTTAAGACCCTCGCGGTATATACTTGGTCGAAGCCTTTTTGCAATGATTTAATTTTATATCTTATACTTTTTATATTTTCATGGTAGATTGAGTGAGATTATTTTTATTAATAAAAATCTTTACCCCACAAAAAATTGCCAAATTGTCTGGAAAATAGAATTCTTTAATAATCCATATTTTATAATCTATCTTAATTCTGCTAATTATGTTGGTCGCAAATCCATATTAAAGTTTTGTACGAAAAGGGCCATGCAGCTGTTCCTCTTAAACACCCTTCATATAAAATGTTTAATATTCCTTATCTAGTTTCACATATTTACACCAACAATGTAATAAATCAATCTGAACTGTATACAACTGATACATATTTATTTATTGTTTGAAACATTTACAGAGTGTTAAGAATTATTACAATTAGAAATGTTTACAGCATGAGTAATTAACGTTAAGTTGTTACTAGACGGAAATGCTTGTAGTGATAACAGAAATAATGATAATCAAAATAAATAAAATAGATATAAAGAAAGAAATATAAAAAGAGAAAGAAATATAAAAAAAAAGATATAAATAAAGAAATTTAAAACATAGTAGTGTCAAATGTAAAACCTTGCTGAGAAAGAGGAAAAGAAAGAAATGGCATGACAATAAAGCAGCTACATAACTGTTCTCCACGAAGTGTCATCGTAGTAGTTTGATATAATAATAAAAAAATAAAATAATTTAAATAAACGCCTTGGTTAGGTTACGGTGACGAAAATTTCCTAAATATTTATTTTATTTTATTTAATTAAACAAAAGAAAAACCGTCGTTTTGTCGGTTGAGTGGAGAGAAGTTTTTATTTTTAGAAGAGAGTATTTTATTTTTATTGTAAAGTATGTTTACGTTTTTTATTTTGTTCAGGAAAGTCGTAAAAATCGAAAGAAAAGTCACGAAATGGTACCGCGTCGTACCATCGAAGTGACATATAAATGTATGTCTAACCCAATTTAACAACGATAGGCAGAATTAAACCTTCGCTAAAAAGATGTCACGGCAATTTACTGAATTTAATTTCGAGTGCAATTAATTCATTCGTACACATGGTAAACAATGATTAAACAAAAGACAGAATATATTTTAAAATATAACAGTTCTATTAAATGTTATAAAATAAATAATTAATTATGTGTTCTGTATTATCACTATCACTAACGCTATAAATTTAAAATACAAACTTGTTTTTTTTTCCTTTATTTTTCCAAATTTTACATTTGATATAATAAGAAAAATGGGAACCCACTAAGGCGCAGCCTGTGCGCGGGTAATATAGTTTAATATATTTTATTATTGTACCTAGAAAGAACAAACAATGGGCATATAAAGCAAAAACATGATTAAAATTTGTCTAAACAGCTGTGCACAAAATGAGCATACAACAGTGCAACAGTAAGTGTACAGTGTAATATTAAGTGTAATAGTAATTGTACATTAAGTAGTGTAATAATAATGTTATAGTGTAATCATAAGTGCATAGTGTAATAATAAGTGTACTGTTTATGAAAAAACATAAAGTAATACAAATTAGACAAACAACGTTTCAATATCTACATTGTCAAGCCTCGACTTCAATTCCTTTGTGTATTGAAGAAGTTTAATTATCTCTTGAATATTTTTCAGTAAAAGATTGAATGTACGAAGTCCAATGAAACTGCTGTGAGTTTGCATTTGTTTGGAATTCGTTTGGGGGGTATAAAAGACACTATTATTTCTAATGTTGATTCTATTTACATTTTTTTCGAATTTGTTTTTGTTTTTAAAAATATATTTCATAGTTTGCAATATAAATAGTTTACGGAGACTGAATAGTTTAGCTTCTTTGTATTATGCATCTGTCGAAAATGTTCTGTTTCTATTATACATAACTTTGTTAATATAATTTTGAGTTATTTGTAAAGGTTTTATAAATACATCGAGCGCACCACCCCATCCTATTATTCCGCACATGAGTGGATTGCACCAGAGAAAAATAAATCATTTTTAATTTGTCAATATTAAGTACTTCTTTAAGTCTGTAAAATAAATACGTAAGATATCTTAATTTAGAAAGGGTATTATTAATTTGTGATTGCCAATTTAAATTTGTATCAATATAAATACTCAAATATTTGATTTTTTCAACTTTTCCAAGTTCAAAGCAAGAAAAGCATGATACTTGATTACAATTAGCATTATGTATTATAATTTTAAGGTTATTGGGGGGTTGTTTTTTACTGTTTTTATAAAAAGTCGGGTAAAAAGTTTTACTATAGTTTAAGAAGAGTCTATTACTTTTCATGATGAGACATATGCAATACATTTTGTTGCATTCAAAAAAGTTTCAAGCCAGGATTTTCCATTTATATTATTGCTGTATCATCAGCGTAAGATACAATTTCACCAGGGATTACAACATTACATAAATCATTTATATGTATTAGAAACAGAATTGGGCCGAGAACAGTTCCCTGTGGTACTCCGTTTTTTATCCTTGTTTCTGTACTCTAAAAATTCCCTATTTTTGTTTTTTGTTTTCTGTCTTTGAGGTAGTTAGTGAGAATTTTTAGTGTATCTTTTTTGAAACCTATTTGATTATTTTTTTTATAATTTGTGATTTACGTGTCAAAAGCTTTTCTCAAGTCTAAAAATACAACTAAACTTTTTTTTTATTTTGATCAACAGATGTGTATAACTTTTTTGTCAGATCGAATATTGCATCTTCAGTGCTTAGTTTACTTCTGAAGCCATATTGATTTTGTGACAGAAGTTTATTTTGTTCTAGGTAATTCATTATCCTACCTTTGATACATTTTTTAAATATTTTTGAAAGATTTGAAACTAGGGAGATAGGTCTGTAATAGAGAACTCCAGTCCAATTTTTTTATGAATAATGACCTTCTAACTTAAATAACTGCATATTTTTTTTTTTTTTTATAGTTAGTTTTAATAGTTAAAATAAATGTCAAAGTTTTAATTTTTCAAGATCCCCCGAAAACCACCGTGACCGTGACGTCATCTGGCCAAAAGTTTTAGTTATTTTCAACAGATGTTGTCATTTTGTATGGAAGAAGTGATGATACTATTCAATAAGTAAAACGTTATTTAGGTGTAATTATTTTTTTTTTATATTATATTTATTATATTATTATATTTTTCAATATTATTACGGGAGATTGGTATAAAAATTGTTTGAAATTATTATTTTGTTAGCTTTACGAATCGAAATCAATATTAAGGAAACCGAAGCATGAATTTCGTAGGGAACTGGAATCAGCTGTTCGACGTCCGCCATTTTGAATTTCAGCATTGGAGCGTTTTATGGAAGCGGTGACGTCACGCCTCACAAATTCCATAATACCAACTTGACAGGGTGTTTTAATGGACTGTTTTAAAATGGACTTTTCAATATTTTTTTAAAAACTCTACGTTAAATATTATTTAATAAAACTTACGTATTCAGAATCAGCGTTTATTGGTCTATATGAACGTATTTTTTTAAAGCCATAATATTTTTCACTGGAGTTCCTTATTGTCTAATATGTTGTTATTTATTTTAATCTCATTTACATCAGTTGATGCTATTTTTTTTTTGTTCATTATTTCGTTAATAATATTCCACGTTTTCTTAGTATCATTTTTTGCGTTATAAATTTGTTCACAATAGTATTTTTTTTACAACTTTAAAGTCAATCATTAATTCGGTTGATTTTTAAAATTCAGTTCATTGCCAAAGGCTGGAATAATTGTTAAGTGATTGTTTCTTTATTAGTTAAATTAATTACCATTTCATCAAATTTTGATGGAATCTATTACATTTGATTACGGTAGGACAATAAAAATATGATTTAAACCAGAGTTACTTATATCTTTTATTTTGAACGTAACAAAGTGTTGTTATTTTTTGTATTTTTGTTATAAACTGCGCAATCACTTTTAAACTTGCATTTTCAATGGTACAATGCTAATTGTATTTTATTTTAAACGTAATGTTGTGTTGTTATTTGTATTTTTGTTACAAACCGCGCGTTATAAGTACGCATTTGCAATGATACAATGCTAAATGTCTTTTAAAATGTAATATTGCGTTGTTATTTGTATTTTTGTTATAGACAATTATTTTATAAACTGCACCTGCTCGTAACAAAGTTCCTAATGAGACGGGCGAAGAACATAATGTAATAGAGTTAAAGAAGATAAATAATAAAAAATAAATAAAATCTATGGTCACGAAAAATGGAAATGGTGTTTGTGTGAAGAGAAAACTGAGTGTGAGAAAAACCAGAACCTTTCATAATTATAAGGAAAACAAATTCTTAATTATTGAAGAAGATAAAATCAAAAAAGGTAACGATCGCAACTGGGACAACCATTAAAAGTCTTGCCGGGACTAGCATCCCTACTGGTTGCGCAAATCAATTCGTTCGCAGGCGGGTGCGGTGTGATTCTAAACAACAAATACTGAAAAACTACTCAAAGAAAAAGGAAAAGGATAGGTATAGCCAAAACTCACCGAGTTCACTCGACATTTGCCGCTGGTTCTGTGGTCCTTTAACAATTCTCCCTTTGTCTTTATAATAGTTCACTTATGCACTTACATACGTAAACACGGTTACTTCTGCAGCCGCGGCGGTGATCCAATAAGTTCCCAAATTGAACTTAGGGCGTTACTTTTCAATTAAGTAAGATGCACAAATTTTCTCCGAACTCGAAGCGGGTGCGTTTTCAACAAGTCAAATAAAAAACAAGTGAATGCGGAAATCGAACGTTTTATTGGGTTTTGTCTTGGCGTGGGATGGGTAGGTACTTGGATAAAGGAACTGGACAGGTACTTGGGTAAAGGAACTGGGCAAAGGGATAGTTTTCCAGTAGGTACTAAATCAAACAAAAAGAACATTGATTGGCGCAAACACCTACCAATTGAGTTATAGTCACATAATTACATTCCATGATAGCTTTTTGTTTGACAAACCTCCAAAGGGCTCACAAACCCCAATGGCTCGGAGGGCTTTGAAACAAAGAATGGACGGTTACCTCGAGAGTGTTTCCTCTTGGGGTAAGAATAACCTCGTCGAATTTAATGTTTCAAAGACCCAATCATGTCTGATCACGTCTAAAAGGGATCGAAATGATAATCTAGTCTCCTTCAACGGAAGCATTCTCCCGAACAGGCCTTCCATTGATATGCTTGGTGTAACTCTAAGTGACCAGCTCAGGTACGGGGGCTCCATCGAGGCCAGAGTTAAGTTAGCCTCTCAGAAACTGGGCATACTGTACAGGGCACGCAGATACTTTAATAGTACACAACTGCTAGCCCTGTACAAATCGCAAGTGCGCCCCACGGTTGAATTTGGCAGCCACCTCTGGTCTGGAGCCCCAAAATACCTGAAAAAAACCCTTGACTCTGTGCAGAAACGGGCGGTCCGTTTGATAGATTCTCCTAATTTAACTAACGGATTGCAATCTTTAGAGCACAGGCGCCAGGTGGGAATGCTGTCCTTGTTCTACCGGTATTACAATGGAAGATGCTCCGAGGAACTAGCGTCATTGATCCCCTCGGCACCGGTGCATAGTCGGGAAACACGCCAAACGCGCGCTCAACATTTGTACACGGTTGACATTAGTCACATGAGAACGGGTCGTTTCTACGACTCGTTCTTGAGTTCAACAGCTCGGCTGTGGAACGATTTGCCGGCCTCTGTGTTTCCTCCCTCCTACAATATGGGTCTCTTCAAGACCCATGTTCACTCCTTCCTCTCCTCAAAAACACCCTCCACACAGCATCCTCAAAGATGACATAGGCCCTGAGGGAAATTATTTTTTCCTCAGGGCCTCCTGTGTGGAGTTAATGTAAAAAAAAAAAAAAAAAAATTCCGTCATGTTTATCAGTCACACACAGGTACTTCAATTTTTTAATTACTAATGTTTGTACGCTCCTTTGTAGGTAGGTTGGTTTAAAGTCGGACGTAAATCGAGGTCCAATTTTGTCTTCTTTCGTGTTCCAAAGCAAGGAGCTGTCGCACAGTAGTGTTTGGAGATTATACTCAAACAATAATAGATGAATTGCGTATAAATTAGTTCAGATAAATTTGCAATAAAGGTAAGATGATTTTAGATGACGGCTGTAAGGCTTTTAGAAATGGAATGATTGAATCTAAGTAAGGAATTGGTAGCACTAGGTTTCAATGACACTTGCTTCTCTTGAAAGTAAAGACAAGATACAGAAAATGTGACACAGGCGTGAAATTGAAAGTAAAAGAATCCATACAGCGAAATGAATCAAGATGAATTTAATATAAAATAACAGGTATAAAATGAAGTTAAATATTGCAACACAACACTCAACAATAGTTACTTCAATTATTTCCGCTATTTTTATAGTCTTGAGGTTTATAATCTTCAATACATTAATCCTAATGAATTCTCTGCGAGTATAAAAATTTAAAAAAAAAAACAAAACTTATGCTGAAAAATCCTGTTCAAAATTTAGCATTTTTTTGGACTTGTGTATTGTTTGGTGGAGTAATAAAAATAAAAAATCTTTGAAGATGGTTCAACCCAAATTTATTGCGACGTGAAAGGTCGAGCAGAAGTCAAACAAAAAACAGACAAAAGTCTGATAATGGTGTTCCTTTTTTGTCATAAATAATATAATGCCATTGAGTGGTTGTTTATCAACCATGGTAAAAGGTTATTATAAAAAAAACATTATTTTTTCCGTATAGCCTTTGCAATGTTGTGTCTCAACAAAAAAAATGCTTGAATCTCTGAAAGGATACATATTTTATGTTTTTGTGATTAAATATTCTTAATTCAAAAGTTTTTCATGCACGATAGAGATAATCATTCACAGATTGTAAGAAACATGCTGTTTTCAGGCGGCGCTTCTCGGCTGAAAAAGAAGATGGAGAGATATGTAATTACGAATGTTGGACAGAGCGCGCTAATATTTTAAGTGATAAAATTTAATTTTTAGTGAAAAAGCTTAATAAAACATGACGCGTTTAAAATAGAGCAAAAAGCTCGTGGAAAGTATCTTAGGTATCATTTAAAGAAACATTGTGAATTTTTTCACAAATATAACTTGTAAAATAATAGAAATAGACTTGTCTTAAATAATTTTCGGAGCATACTTTGTGATTTTTTTCTATCGAGGGAATTTCATATAATTAGCATTGCGGCGTAGAAAGTATCTAGATATTATCTTCAAAAATAACTTATATTTTTTTAAGAGCTTAAAAACTTCAAATGTTTAAGGGAGAAATGTAAGAAATCGGTCGAATTCGAATAGCGGCGGCTTCAGTAAATTCTTAATTCAAAAGTTATTCATGCACGATAGAGATAGACATTCACAGATTGAAAGAAACACGCTGTTTTCAGTAAATTCTTAATTCAAAAGATATTCATGCACGACAGCGATAGACATTTACAGTGTGTGTGTGTATAAACGACATAGATATAGGACCGGGCGGCGTTTTCGTATTTGCCCCGACTACTACATTCTATAACACGGGTATGACTGAGATGCCAAGATACGCTTACTCGCTTACACTAAGACGAATACGGAATGCTGTATGAGACGATCTACACAGTCCTAGGTTGTCCTTCTGATACTTAATTGTTGCTACGTTTGCTATCTCACTTTCTCTAATGGCGCTAAAAATCTTTGGGGAAACAATCGAAATAATTGCATTTTTATAAAAATAAACTTTTTTTTTTTAATCCTTACCAAATATGATTGATTGTTCTTATAATGTACAAAAATGAATGTTTGTATTATATAAAAAATAAAAATTTGTTTAAAAAAATTGCAACAGGTGACACGCGAGCTGTTTGAAAGCTGAATGTACCGGGACTGAATATTTGGAACGCGGGAGATGGGAAGGGAACGCACGGGGAAGAATTCGCGGTACGAGTAACGGTACAGGGGTGAGGGAAGGCGGGGAAGGTGCGGGGGGACTTGTGAGGAAGGGGATATATGAGGGGAAGTGGAAGCGGAAGGGGATTCTTCCCGTTCCCCGGGACGAATGGGAAAGGACGCGCAGGGAAAAACAATTTCTTTATAAAGTGGCATTGCAACGCAAGCCGGGAACTCGCTAGTACTAAATATAACGTCATTGCCTAATGCTAATTCATTCTCATGAATTTGAAACTGATTCGATTTTAATTCGTTCATATTTCGATTATTTCTAAATAGCTGGAACTAACGGACGAACGAACAATGACATTTTAAATTCACCTAAGCGGACAAACTATCGTTTTTAACCCCTCAGGCTAATTTGTTCGCTTTTGGAATCACCTCATATGGTATGATAGAAATTGATGTGTCTCCCTTACTGTCATGGAGAGAAATCCAATCTAAACGGTATTGGAAAGAGAAAAAACCACGATTTATATCATGAAGTAAACAAAAATGTACACGTCTATGAAACTAAATGTTTCGACCGCTATTTGAAAAAAAATTATGAAACTTTATGAACTTTTTAAAAATTATTTTTATATGAAATGTGAGTTGACAATAACATAAGTAATGTATTTTTCTAAAGAAATATTCCTGTTTTTTTTTCTTCTTTTTAATTTTCGTTATTAGTAATTTAGTTACTAATTTTTTAAAGCGAATTTAATGACCTTTCAAAATCAGTTTTTATTTTTGAGAAACGTTCATAAGTTTTCCATTTATTTGGATTTTATTGTAAAGCAGAAATACTCCTACCTCCTGACAGAATATGCCAGAGGCCTGAGTGATAAAATCCATAATATTTTTTTGACTAAGAAATTGAAATTGCAAAGTTAACTTTATCAAGTCGCACCACATATTTCACTAATTAGATTTTCAGTGTAGTGTATAATTTAACCTTACAATGATTATTCCAGATTGTTTCGTGGATTGCAAATGTTTCGTGCATACTAAAGTATTTATTTCAGTAAAAGCTTTCAGCTCTTAGCCAGGATCATATCTCTTGGGTGCATTAAATTATCAATAATGTTTTACAATAAAAGCTATGCATAAACAGTATCAAAGTTTATCAGATAAAATCGATAACGATACTCTGATAAAAGTAGCGAATATCAACAGTATTTAATATGCAAATCCAAATGATAATGGTGTTGTTTTATTAATACTTACAATAAAGAAGGACTGTATATTGGATTCAATGTATTAACTAGCAATAGACAGGTACTTATTCTGTTCCTGGAGGCTTAGCATGTCGATCGATAAAACCCTACAGTATATCGACCAAATCTGTCATCTACGGTCAGTTATCAATATTTGAGAGCACGGTCTACGATTGTTAACAAATATTCCGACCGCCGATTGATATATGTTAGCGTGGCCACCATAGTATCAGATAAATTTTGGTTAACTACCAATATACGCAAACTTTTTAATTATGTCGTTCATTATGCAAAATTATTGGCTTTGAATTAAAAATCTGCACTTATTTACTTATTTACTTGTTTTTTTTTTTAACTTCTTTTATATATTCAATAATATTATTATTCAAATTATAAAAACAGTTTATTTATAGCTTTAGGATTATTAAAGTGTTTGTTAATTTCTAATTGTTCTAAAAGATTTAGTTTATGTCCTTTATGTTGTATATGTAAAGGGGTTGGCTTACTATCGTCGCTAAGTGAGTGATTATCATCTTGGAAATGTTTGGCAAATTTGCCAAACATTTCCAAGATGATAATCACTTAAAACACTTTAACACCTTAAAACACTTTAATAATCCTAAAGCTATTTTAATAAATGAACATACCAATATAATTCACTCGTCGTTGTTAGATATGTTCAAACCAATTTTAAATATATATATATGTATATATATATTAATAATAATAATTTTGCTAGAAAATAAAACCACGGGAATAATTCACATTAGGAATAATGTTTAGAGTATTAACGACCTTAAACTTAATTATGCAGAAAATAAAACCATGATTCATCATTTGGAAATGATTCATATTAGGAATAACGATTAGAGCACTTAACGATCTTCAGTCGAATTTAAACAATAAAAGTAATTGGGAATTTTTAAATAGGGTGATAACCATTAATAATTTCAGTCAGTTTACTCATAATTAAAATTAGTCATCAAAATCCTATCTAGAAATAACATAAATACCTCGTCCGTGTGTGGCATGACCACAGTTTGATAATGCCTTCAGAAGGCGAAACGGCTGTCACGTGTAATAATAATTACCTAGCAGAACTTGTTTATAAATAAACTGTTATTATAAATTGAATAATAATATTATTGAATACATAAAAGAAATAAAAAAAATTAAAATGGAGTTCTACAAATTAAACTTGATAACAATAAATATTTACTTGTTTCTTTGAAATCCCGAATCGCAAAAGTTTAAGTTTTAACGAACACATTTTAGCCATCGAAGATACGTACATAATAATGTGTTCAAATTAGAGATGATAGATATTCATTTTATACCTGAAAGCAGGTTCTTGTCCGCGTTAAAAGCAAAAGATGCAAAATAAAATCAAAAACCACAAACCTTGTTATTGTGTTGCATTTTCTTACCAGTGTACATTGTATATTTTTGGATTTTAGGTTCCCAGGAACTCTATTATAACACGGTGAAATCGATAACTTTACGATATCGTATCGAAAGGTGTAACCGATGATTTTAAACTAAAATGTTATGAGCATGCTTTCACCGTTGACAGCCGAACCGATATTGACACGTAATAAATATGAAATCGATGGCTGGCAAAACTGAAGGTATTTTTTTATGAATTGAAGCAATTATGTAAAAATATTAATAACTTTACAATTTTGAATTGAAATACTAACCTAAATATGCATTGGAAATCCGCATTTACTTATCGGCACTAAATGGGGGTTAATTAGTTAATGAGGTCTTTATTCATATTATTTATTTATCAACCATTTCATTTCTCGAGTAAAACAAAACACGACACAAAACACGACTTCGCAACTCGCGACTGCCGAAAGAACAAAATAATATTTTTATTAGCTATTACTATTCAAAATTCAAAAATTCTAATTTCCAAAAAGTTATTTTCACAAAATTTCAAATTTAAAAAACTTTCAAATTTCAAAATTTTCCATTTTCAAAAGAAATCTGATTTTGAAAAAATTCTAATTTAAAAAAAAAATTTAAACAATTTTCAAATTTCAGAAACTTTCAAATTTCAAAATTTTTAATTTTCAAAAAGTTAACCAGTGGAGATAGGAATTCGGAAGCTTACAAATTTATTTTAGCGTCGTTTAAAAGCGATTCTTTTCGCAAGTTGTTTTCCTTGGAATAAATAATCTGCATTGTGACTGACACAAAAGAAATTATAAAAATATCTCCGTAACGTGTTTCGACACAGTCAACTTGTAATGTAATTTTATGCATGCTTGAGTGTAATAACACTAACAACAGATGCGGGATTCGTAGGTGTTGATAATGTTTCTGGATTACATTATTATTATTGCAACTGGCAGCACTTAATATTTTTGCAAATACCAATATTCTGGTACTCTGTCATTTGGAAGGCGAGAATCCGTATCGCCGCCCCGGGAACCATTTATTGGATAACCAACACCTCTGCCATAGGTCACCCCAAGTGGTTCGCTGCGTTTGGTGACTAATTGGGATGTGGGGTGAGATTTGTCCGGGCCTTAGCGGTGGATGCATCTGCTAACCAGCTGCTTGGAGAGTCGGATCGGGACACTGGTTTGGAAAGACCTAACCTAGACCCCTCCAGCCGAACTCACTCGACCCATCGCCTTACACTGCAGTGGAAGGGATGGGTTCTTACGTCCGTCACTACAGGTCACAGTCATCCCAGACCCCCTTCCTATCTAAAAATATCTTCCACACAGCATTCCCAAATATGACATAAGCCCTGAGGGGTTTTTTCTTAAGGACTTCTACCTTTGCGGTGAAATGTAGACTTGCATTAGTGTATTATAGATGTGTGCCAATAATAAAAATTGTACCATTGAATTAAACATGTTTTAAAAGCTTTTTCTAAATATAATAATAGTTTATTCCAGAATTTACGCAAAAGTAATGCATCTTTACATAGTATAAAATGAAGTCGCTCCCGCTGTCTGTACGCTTAGATCGTTTAAACTACGCAACGGATCTTCATGCAGTTTTCACCAATAGATAGAGTGATTCAAGGGGAAGGTTTATATGTATAAAACATGCATATTGTAGTAGAGAAAAGCCGAGAAATTCAAAGATTCAATTAAGCGGGCGGTGCAAATTAACAGATGGCGTTGGTTATACAGGTTGGGTAATGGCGTTGTGTTTCGTTAGCCACAGCAACGTGTGGCCAGGTCTGCTTGTTTAAAATAACTAAAACAGAAATTAGACAAATAACAAGAGAAAGAAATCGAACAAAGTAACAAAACATAAGTCCATTAAATAAAAACAGAAAAGAAAAAAGTAAATAAATAAAAAATACGAAAAATAATCGAAAAATTTTAAACACAAAAATGTATGCGAGCAGCCAGACTCCATTCAGGCAATTGTTCCAGTGATTTATTAATTTATTTAAGGAACATAAACAGTCTTAGTAATATAATGAACACGAGAGGATGATAAAAAAACAGACCAATTATTAATGTTCACAGATAGGTATTTAGAAACAAGACTTACTAAATGTTAACTAGAATATTTAAGAAAAATTAAGAAAAAAAAACAGAACTAAGCAGCAATTAAAAAAATAATAATAATAGTACAAATCTGAATTCAACAAATGATAAACCAATACACAACAATAAAATAAGTGTGATTATAACTAAAACAATAGGTATTTGGTTTGGAAAGGGTAAGGGGAGGAGAGGAATAAGGGAAAGTTAAGGGAAAGTTGCCAAGCAAGTAATATAAAAATATTAGATACAATTAATTAATATTCATGAATATGTGTTATTCGCACCTAGAATGTTATACAGTGAAGTTCTGTAGCGACAGTAACTAGCAGTAAATACGTCAGCACGTGTGTCTATATTTGCAAATTTGTTGTTATAGTAGTTACTTGTCCTTTGCATAAATTCATTTTGATTGGAATTGGTGTTGCATCTATCAATATAGAAATGGGTATTTTGTCTACTATATCGAATCGAGGTGTGGAAATTTATTTTGTTTAGCAAATCCGGACAGTCAACTTTTGAGTTAATAATTTTGTACAGGAGCATCAGATCAGCGACAAGCCTCCTGTTGAGTAGTTTTGTGATTCGAAAATGTTTCTAGATTTCGTCGTAAGAGTTGTATATGTTGAATGATTTAAAATTGTGATGATTGTATTATTCGATCGGCGTAGTCTGCGCTACAAACTTCCGACGCGGTGGCGGAGAAATGCTTTGAAAAAAGTGCACTCGGTCCTCCAGGAACATTTCCGTAGCGCTGCAGTATCGCGGTAGGCGGAACATTTGGCGATGTACATTATTGTAGGTGACTCTTAGCTATTATGTAGGTACTTCAATTTTCTATCTAATTGGCAAACTAATTACCGCTGCATCATTGTATTTAATAGCATTTTGATGGCGCCATCCGTCGACGTCCGCACCATCCAAACACCAGTTATTGAAAAATATCTCCAAACCGACGAACGTTTAATGAAAACATCTTCAGTCTACAGGAAACAAATTAATAATACAACATATTCATTGTTCTTCTTAAGCGGTGTAGAACACGTGTAACAAAAGAAATACTTCAATATCTGTAAAATAACCTATCCGGTGTGTATTTAATCGTCAAGTCATTGTTTTCCGAATTTAGAGAAAACTTGACACATGAAATATTCACACGTCATAAGGTTTTATGAGAAAATGTTTTTTTGTTGAATTTTTGCATAACAATGAACAATGTATCTCTGCGCGATATTTGCAAGGTCGTTGCACATTATTTTACGATAATTATTTATTCATGCCAGACGTCTCGCCTTACGCTTTATTGTGATTTATTTTTGGGGTGTTATGCCGTTTTACGCTACCATTTTTTTCTATAATATTATGGTGTATGTGTATATATAGTAGTGTAAATTACACATATTTTTTTAACATTAGCTATACACAGGAGGCCCTGGGGAAAATAATTTCCCTCAGGGCCTGAGTCATCTTAAGGACAGCTGTGTGGATGGTCTTTTTAAGAAATGGAAGTATAGGAGGTTCTGGGAAGGAAAAAGGCATGAGGGGTGGGTAGGAATCTGGGGGTCACAGTGTTCGGGAGTGACGGACGTATGAATCCATCTCTCCAATTGCGGTGCAAGGCGTTGGGTCGAGAGAGTCCGGCTGGAAATGTCAAAGGCCTCAATCGGCCTGCTACGCAGCAGGTGGGTAGACGCGTCCGCCGCTAAGATCTGGACAAACCTCAAGCCGTGTACCCGGGTAGTGACCTATGGCAGAAGTGCTGGTGATCCAATTTAATAAATAAATAAATTCCTGGTTAATAAATTCCCAGTTCCCGGGGCGATGGTACCCGTATCCGCCTCCCAAACATCTTGTTGCCATGGTTATTGTGGAGCACAGTTTAATACGTCCGTACGACAAGATGTCACAGTGTCCATCATCTGCCTTGATGATGGACACTGTAACGCTGTCCGAAATGTTGGCTAAAGAAAAAGGTAGTGCAACACCACATAATACCTACCCCAAAAATGTATCACGAATTTTTTTTAGCTATATCTCATTATCTGTTTGTCTCTAAATTATGTCTCATGTTTTTTTTTTGTTATTGTTTTTGGGGTGTTATGCCGTGTTTCGCTACCTCCTTCATTAGCCAACGTTTCGGACAGCGTTACAGTGTCCATCATCAGGGCAGATGACCAAATGATATTGGTGAGAGTGTTTACTTACGTGTGTCGAAGCGATACCGTGCTGCCAGCTCCATTTCTCTACGAGCTGGTGTTAGAAAAAATTCAGCATGGTTTCAGCATGATAAAAATTTTTATCTGCAAATTTTCAGCATTCATAAAATTTACACCAGTGACGTCACCGCCTACAATATTTAAATGTGTCAAGCTATTTTTGGTAAATTTTTTCCAACATAAAAGGTTCCCAACTTCGTTACGTCAATACATTTCGTATTTTTCCTCATACCTACTAACGGAATTACAATTTGTAAACAAAAAATCCAGATTTATCTGGAATGATGACGTACATTTTTGGTCGATGCTTTATGTTTCAATTTGGGAGGCGGGTATGGGTATCGCCGCCAGGACTAAGTGATTCACTACGATGGTGACTGAAGAGTGATACCTGGGTTCATGGGGGTGAGATTTGTCTAGGTCTTGGAGGCGGGTGGGTCTGTCCACCTTAGAGACATTTTGACTTCTCCAGCTGGTCTCTCTCTCCCCTCTTCCCCTCTTTATTCTCCTCCGCCCAGCCCGGATTCTCCTCCCCCTCCCGCCTACCCTCCCTGCCCCCTAAATACATGAAATACATTCATTTTTCAAACAACTCGCGCGGAACATATTGCAATTTTTTTATAAAATTTCATAACGATAGAGCTCACCAGTATATATAGAAACGCTCTTCTGCTAAAATCCAACGTTCTGTAAAAAATTTGAGTCAATCCATCGATTACTTTCCGAGATTTGAGAACGCAAACATACTAGCCTAAATTTTATATACATATATACTTATAGATTATAATAATAAAATAATAATTTTTTGTGCATTATTTACCAATAAATAATATTTTCAAATAATATTTCAATAGATAATATTTCGAGGGACCATTTGTCGAGGGATCAACTGTCGGGTCACCGTATCTACACCTTTTTGGAGACCTATAATCTTATATAGGTCTAAAATTATTATTTATCAACGTCATTCCTTAAAATATTTATTGCCGAAAAATCCAAGTGAAAAAAAAAAATAGAAAAATCCAAGTAAAAAAGGAAAAAATAAAAATCTAAGTCAAAAAGAAAAACAGAAAAATCCAAGTTAAAAAAGAAAAACTGAAAAATCCAAGCAATATCACTAACTTATAAATATTGATTCTCTGAACAACCGTATTAATAGGCCACTTGCATCACATTTTTTTAATTTTTTTTCCGGTTTGGTCAAATGTCCTAAGACATTGGGTATTTTTTTTTTTTTTTTTATCGTACTTTTGAAACGCTGGCGATTTTTTGAAACTTTCAATCCGAAAAATCGGACCATTTTTTATAAACCGGAAAGACGGGACATAATTTTATGGGTGCGAAAAAAATATAATTACATAGCCGAAAAGCATTTAAAAAAAAAACCGATTTATTCCACATGAAGGGCACAGGAGAATAACGAGGCATTCCAAAAATATTACATCTCATAAATATTTGTTTCCTTGATCCATCTTATTGATCATTAATCATTATAATGTTCAACGCCTACATATGACTAAATCCAATGTAATAAATTTGTACTTGTAAATTATAATTATAATAATATATTATAAAATTTGATTTTGTTAAAATCAGCATTGTTACCATTATACTCCTAAGTCAGCCGCTGCGGAAAGCATCTGTACGATGTTCACTTTATACCATCTGTCAAAACGTCAAACCAAACATTAGTTTGCAAGGTAACAAAAAGTAAATCTAGTGAATTTTAAGTGTCAAATTGAAAAATTCGCCGGAAATCAAAGTGTTGCCATATAAAAAAAAAAAAAAAATAGTGTGGAATTTTACAAAATTAATTGAATATTTCGGGGACGGGACATTTCCATATAGTGACGTCACGAGCCCAAAAAACGGATTTATTTATTTAAAAAAGAAAAAAACTATAAATTTCTAAAAAAAATTATTAACATTTTCGTAATCTTAGTAGAAAAATCTATCCACACGATTTTATCCAAGTCATTATGAAATCCATGCAAGTGGCCTATTATGATTAAGTATGAAATCAGATATTTTATCTTTTCATGTATTGGTAATACATTCATGGTCGCTTTGATTTCAAAATACTAGTCATACACTCTTCAATAAAAATCTAATCAAAGACGGTGTGGTGTATCAAAAATACTGTAAAATTAAAAAATAATTTGTGATATTAGTACACGCACGCAGTACCAAACACAAAAATGCTCTGTGCCTCATTTTCTCCCAATTACTGCATAGGCCCTACAGCTATAGTGAGATGTCTATGTTATAAGTTCATTGCCATAGCAGGAAAAACAACATTTGTATCAGTTTTATTACTGCTCAAGTAATACGATAATAATTTGTCATGTTACGGAAATGGATTCCTAATGATCCGTTCCCGGAAATATAAAATGAATTGACTAGATTTCGACAGCAGGTTTCTCGAATCGAGGCCCTTTCTTGGCTTTCTGATTGTAATACTCATTTTCGTTTCCAACACTACATTTTTTGTTAAGTTATATATGTGGTTACATTATGAAATAACACAGGCGAAAAATTCATTTACCAAAATTTCGTTCAAAAAATTACATATGGAAACAATTTGCAGATTTTCTAATATTTTTTTGTTTGCTTTTTAATGTTCAAATGCACACTGGACAAGTTTTTATTGAAAAAAATCAAATGGTTAAAGCAAAGCATTTTACTTCCTTTTTTCAAATATCTTTTATAATAAAAAATCTTAAAAAAATTGATTTGATTGAGGATTTAACTTTTCTTCCTAGGGATTGGAGTCAATTTAAATAAATATCTACTTTTGCCACTAATCTTCTCATAAATGTAATATCAACAACGGGGTGTAGCAAAATTTGCTCTTGAATAATCATGCAATGTCCAGTGTTTTAAAATAATGTTGTCTGCGTACAACGTCATATCTTCTGCAAGCAAAAACTTTCTAATAAAAGTGTGTTTTTCAGGTAAGTATGTTTTCGGTACCTGTTTGTACATAATAAAATTAGATTCAGCCTAAAAAATATAATATGATGTATAGCGTTCCCGAGATGATTTTTCACAAAAATGGCGCTCTACAAATTATCCATTTTATTAATAAAATAATAACACTAACCACTGATCCAGAGTCCAATGGGATACGACCATTTTTTTTATTTTATGTATTAACTGTTGTAATTTCATTTTATTTCCGTGAAATGTGTTTAAGTACATGTGTGGATTGCCACCAAAAATCATAGAATGCACTGTCATAGACAACGAATGTATCTGATGTTTTTCAGCTCGATCGGATGTCGGGACGTGTATTTATTTTCTCTTCCAATATTCCGCTTCGTTCATATAGAAAACAAAATCGAAATTCAAATAGATGAATTAAAAAAAAATATGTCAAACACGTTTGAACGTTCTATTTTTCAGGTATTTTGAATCTTTGAAATATTTTGGCGCATCCCCTCCCGCGTTCCCGCCTCCTCCACCTCCCCCCCCCCCCCTCTCGCCATCCCACGAACTTCCTACCCGAGTTTTCCTCCCCCTCCCGCATTCCAAACATTCAGTCCCGGTACATTCACTTTTCAAACAACTCGCGTGCCACCTATTTCAAATTTCATAATGCCATATCTCACCATTAGTTTTATACAAAATAACGAACACAAAAAAAAGAATTATCCGATTTGGTGCAGTCGATCGGAAGTTATGCGCGTACATACATTTCGGCGATTCATTTTTAGACACAGATGCTTGAAATAAAATTTCTCACAAATGTATCATCAGCGTTTCCATGGCAACTATTTGTTTTGCTTTTCTTCTGACGTTAGCAATTCTAACTCGGTTTTGTTAGGGACAAAAAACGTATAAAAAATATAATATGTTAATATTTATAATTTCATAACACCAGAGTTTTCCATTGTATACAACAAATATTACTCGCATATAATGTAGCTTTCTATTGGTGAAAGAATTTTTAAAATCTGTGTATTGTTTTATGCGTGAAAGTTTTACAAACACACGCAGTTTCGCATTTATAATATTAGTATAGAAGTATAGATAAGTATAGATTTGAAAAAATGCAATAGATGGGGATGTAAAAATTGAAGCCATGGTTAAAATTTGTTGTAAAACGTGTTTGGCTTGATCGTTTGATTCTGAGATTTCGTTTGATTCATTCATTTGATTGTGGACTGTTCATCTCGAAGCTTAAAGCGCAAAGCTTAACTCCGAGTTAAGCATAAAGCTCAAAGCTTAAAACTCCGAGGTTTGCTTAAAACTAAAGACTTGAAGCTTCAAGCTTAAATTCGGACTCGATTAACTTGAAAATGAAGTATGAAATATAGAAATTTTATACCACGAAATCGACTCCAAGTGTGATACACCAGTTTTCCCTTTTTATCACAAGATCCGGATTCCATGTATTATCAAAAATATAATTAATATAATGACAATAAAATAAATTTGTTTAAATCCACTTTATTATATTTTTTTAAAACCAACCGGTTTTGGTTCGACCTGAACCTTCCTCAGGGTGAATAAAATATAATAAATAAAATATTAGATATAAAATATCATGGAACAATATCCATACTCTTAGTAAAATATATCTCTACTAATATTATAAATCCTAAACTGCGTGAGTTTGTTTGTTACGCTTTCACGCATAAACCAAAAAACCGATTTTTAAAATTCTTTCACCAATAGAAAGCTACATTATATGCGAGTAATAAAGGCTATATATAATGGTATTATGAAACTATAAATATTAATTTATTATATTTACTTTACGTTTTTTGTCGCCAACAAAAGCGAGTTATTTCTAACGTCAGAAAAAAAATCGTTGCCGTGGAAACGATGTTGATATATTTGCGGGAAATCGTAGTTAATATCTATCTTTCTAAATAAATAAAACTGAATCTCCGAAATGTTTCTGCACGCATAACTTCCGAACGACTGCACAAAATTGGATAATTCTTTTTTTTACTGCTGGTGAGCTCTGGCATTACGAAATTGAGGTGGCACGCGAGCTGTTTGAAAAATGAATGTACCGGGAATGAATAATGATGGTAATTTATAAGTGCAAGCGCTACAGTATTTCCCCCTACCATGCGAGCGAAGCCGCGGGTTAGTATGATTATAAAGTAAAATGAAAAAAGAAGAGGGAGAGTAACCTAGATGGAGGGGGTAAAAGCAGGCGTGCAAAGTGAAATAACTTTAAAATGTGGCTGTTTGACCAATTTAGCTTGTTATCTAGTAAATTGTTTTATTAATTTTTAATGATTTTTTTATTTTATTTCAAGAGCTTCTGGCGTAGACCGTAGACCTATCCCATTTCAATGTAGTACGTCTACCCCCAAAGATTTATTTAACGAGTGATCTTTATCTATTAGGTGCGTTGCGAATTCTGATTTTTTCCCTATGGGTCTTCACTCGTCTAGATGTAAACATTATTATGAATATGCAAATACATAAATAAACAACACAATATATTTTAACGATATCTCGTGACCGGCCGCGGCGGGGCGGATGAGTCACCTGTGTCCGTCGGGTCCACCGGGCCCAGGTCACGCGCTCCGTTTCCGAAAAAAAACTAGTTGAGACGTACCTTCTACTGATCCCACATCCCGCGGTGGGGTTTTCCCATGAATTTATAGTAATATCATTATGGTAATGGCGTTGGCGGATATCGTAGCAAGTTCTATGTTTATACCGCTGAGATATTGATAGCTCCGTTGTAAGGTAAGACGACACAATACCCTAAAATATATTCAGAATCTTAACGACGTAAGTAAAGAAAGCGTGTAAACAAATATACGCCCGCGGCACGGTTTATTGGACGGACGTACGGTCGAATTCGCCCTAGCAGGCCTGGAGATTCGACCTTTCCGCCGGGTTCATTTTAATTAATTCTGAAGAATGTGTTACAAATATTTAAGATGTTTCTAAACGAATCTCACACGAAATTATTAATTCATCGTCTAGAAAAATAAAATCTGGTGCTCACCGCTAAATTTATAGTTATGTACGGGAAATTAAATTTCAATCAGTTCTACGTAAAATATATTAATGTTGAGGAATTGTTTTTATCAATCTTAAATATGATCCACGGGTCGTGGTTTGAAAAAAAAGTTATTATATTTACGAATTCGTCGGAATTTATTGAGTGAGCCTTGAGCAAACCCCCAATATTAGGGTATTATACAGCCTTAACGTCTGTAACTAACTCTTCTGTACTATACTCCTTGCCTCATTCATACATCGTCTCTTACATTCTCTTCTATTATTCTAGCTTTTGACATGGCCCGACTCAGGTATTGAGTTCATTTGATCATACCGTGTCTTCCACAGACATTCTCGACTTCTTTTACTCTATCTTGCCTTTTTATAAACGAACCTTATTATGGAACTATGAGTTACAGCAGAGCTTTTGGTGGCAAGAACAAACTGGTAACTTAGGACTTATGGGAATTATTTTTAAACATCTCAAATAAGCAAACAAAGATCTTTTAAACATAAGATTCTGCTAACAACTGCTATCCACTACAAACTAACAACATTTTTTTTCTGGTAATGAGCCACTTACGTGCATTTTTAAACGACTTCAAAAAGTCTTAATTTTATGATACTTGACTACTTGACGCGATTAGTTGCAACAAAATTATTTTATTGTAAGCTAACGAGTTCCCGGCATGCCACTTAAGGCCCGGCTTCCCGAATATCTACCGATTTATTGCATATTTTCCTTAAACACTTTAAGTTTGAAAGTTCTTAAAAAATATATGTTACTCTTGAAGATAATATCTATACATTCCCCAGGCCGAAACAGCAATTATATGAAATTCACACGTTTTTCAATTATTTTACAAGTTATAGGTATGTATGAAAAAATTCGCAGTGTTTCTTTAAATGATATTTTAGACATTCCCCACGAGATTTTTGTTCTATTTCAAACGAGTCGTGTTTTATTAAACATTTTCACAATTTTCGCTTAAATATTATCGTTTTTAATATCAGCGCGCTCCCTCTAACATTCGTATTTACATATCTCTCCTTCTGAATGAAGGAGAGATATGTAAATAAGGAAACGTATTTTTTTGAACGGGTACTACCGAGCCTTAAATAAAAAAATTATTTCTCCCTGAACGTCATTTCCCGTGATTTCTCGTTCCCGCCCCCGTTCTTCTTCCGTTCCCCCGTTTGCCTTTTTGAAATTCCGTTCATCTCCACCTTCCCCGTCTTCTACCATCCCGCGAACCACTCTCATTCGTTCCTCTCCCCCCTCCCCTTTTCCCCTCAGAGGGGGAAACGAATAAGGTGGTTCCCGGGAAATACACGCGTTTTTCAAACAGCGCACGCGCCACCTATTGCAATTTTTTTATGCAAATTTTATAAAGCCAGATATCACCAGTATATATAGAAACTTCGCGTGCGTACACAGAACAACTCAACAAAGTTTCATCGCAATCGGATGAATGGTAAACCTTCACTGGCATGCGTACAACAAATCACCAAAGTTTCATACCAATCGATTTCATGGTTTAGGAATGCATAAAGGACACTCATTTTTATATATTAAGATTAAAGTTCGTATATAAAAGCTGTAAGTACCTAAGTATAGGTACCGAAGAGATTGAAAATATTGTTAGTTAATAGGTAAGTGGGTACCTGCCGACAGTATTATGTAATCGCGTACATTAATTATACCACTAAATAATAATATTCAAGGCTCATGGTAATAAATTCGTGTTTTTTTATTCCCATGTCATTATTCGAACAACTTTTGCCAAAACAATGAAAAAAACCTGCCGCGAAAACATATTTTTGACGAGATTGAAAAAAATAACAACATGTTGGAATCACGTGACGGTTGTAAAACGCCGGTCATGCGAACGCCGATTATAAGAACGCCAGTTATTCGTTATACCGGTTATTCGAACACGAGAAATAATCAATTATTCGACATAGATAGATTTTATTAATTACATTAATATGTCGTACTGAATAGGACATAAGACATTTTTATACATATACAAATATTAGATTAAATGAGTTAATTTTAATTAAAAGGGAAAATAATATCCCCTCAGGACCTACGTCATCTTTTGGGTCCTGTTTGGAGTGTCATATTAGGAAAGGAAGGGAAGGAAAAAGATATGAGGGGTTGGTAGGAATCTGGGTCTGAGTCTGGGGGTCGGTATGTCCAGGAGTGGTGGACGTATGAATCTATCTCTCCCACTGCTGTGCAAGGCGATGTTCCCATATAGTCCTGCTGGAGAGGTCAAAAGGTATATAATAAGCGCCCGGGTTGCCGGCAAATTAAATAAATAAATAAAGCGACACAATTATCACGGTTAGATAAGTTAGGTGCGTAAAACAATGGCAAACGACAGATGTCAAATAATATACGCAATCTTAAACTGCACACTGCATGAAATAGAAAACGTCCTTTTATTCTTCCCTAATATGAAAAGACGACCCCACAAACCACAATATGGAAACTGAGCGAAAAAAAGCATCGGGTAAAACGCTGTTGACTGGTGGTCTCGTGTGATAAAATTCTTCGAAGATACTAAAGGTGTATACTTTTATTTAATAAAAAACTCACAAGGCCACAAAATTAAATTGAAATTGTACAAAGTTTAATATCATTTGAAAATAAATCGTATATGTCTGCTTCCTGATACATATTTAATTACTTTTGTACAAAACTAACTTCATGTCCCCTGGGTTATTCGCATAATGATTTTTGTTGTTGGCTCAGGTTCATTCATTTTACAATTTGGGTGGCTTGTATGGGTACCGCCGCCCCGGGAACTAGCTTTTTTACATTTCTTTAACACCAATCCTTATTAACTAATCAGCTTACCCACGAAATTAAATAAAGTTTTTATAAATCATTAGAAATATTTCACTTTCCTTGGTCTGGTAATAGGAACTTTTTTATTTTATTTAATAATTGTATATTTTTACAATAAGTATACATTTTTTACATGTTAAACATGTAAAATGAATATATTAATAGCCTTTCTTCACCATAAAGAAACAAGGCTCTTGTGTTTGGTGAGGAAATTCAAGCTCAAGTATATGTTATCATTTGAGTAAATAATAATATTGCAACTAAAAACAAAAGATAATGTAAGAAAAACTCGAGATATATCAATAAATAGATTTCAGGATTTATATGAAATATTAATAATAGAAATGGACTCTTACAGTTTTTTCAAATGATTTTTCAATTTAATTTGGAAATTATGTATATTTTCGATAATTTTTAGTTTTAAAGGGAGGTTGTTGAAATAATTCATACCTAGATACAGATAGGTATTTTGGATGTGCTTGGTAATAAATCTTGGGATTTTGAAATCTTGCCGATATATTAAATTGTAATTTTTTTAGCTGTATTTCTTTAAAAGTTTGTAGTATCGCGTATTTGTAGTATTTTTATATTTATTGTGTATACTTTGAATATTGAAAAGATTTTGTCAGTAGAGAATGTAGATGGTTTTTTTCAGGATTACCTTAATTATCAATCTTAGAACTATTTTCAGAGGGTAATATCATATGTTCCTCCCCATCCTATAATACCGTATTGCAATATAGATTGACATTACATTGCGTATTTTTTGTTTGTTACTCTAAACAAATATCCTCTCTTCTATCAAACCTTATCTAAAATTGCCTCTACTCCATTCAACATCTCATCTCTTTTAAGCCTGAACTCGAATCCAAACTTCCATATATTTAGGAAATTTTAGTTAATTTGAAATAATAGCCTAACACCCTCGAAGGGGGAAAGCCAGAAATATTTGAAAAAATTGCTATTATTTAAATGTTCAGCATTAATATTGAAGTTTTGATCGACTCTAAAATGTTTTCTGTCTGCAAATATGGTCAACAGAGCAGCCACGTGTGGTCCTCAAGTGAAACAAGATTGTTGGGCAAATATTTCAACCCCTAACCTAACCTAACCACCTATTGACCCTGATATTTTCTAATCATTGAAAACAATTTTAGTGACTCTCAATCGAAAATTTAAAACAGAAAAATCAGAAAAACATACGGTCACATCTAAGAATTGAACCCAGGACCTTAGCCTTATCGGGGCTCTACCACTGAGCTAATTCGACCATATCCCCTTCGGTCATATTTAACTGTATAAAAATTCGGCCACATTAGTTTTTTTTCAATTTTATTTATTGTTATCAAATTATTTTGTAGAGTTCTATTTTAATTTTTACTTATTTTATATTTACAATCATATTATTATTTAATCTATAAAAACAGTTTATTATAAACAAGTTCTACTATGTAATTATTATTACGCGTGACACCTGTTTCGCCCTCTGAAGGCATTATCAAAATATGGTTATATCACTTACAGACGGGTCATTTATGTAATTTGCAGATGGGTATTTAGAATGAAAAAAAATTATTACTTTTATTTTTTGCCGGGCCAACTTGGAGCCAACTCCATTACACATACAAAATAAAGGGCGCAAACTCAATATTTTATAATTCGTTTTCCACAACGAAGGAGTTGATCGCACAGTAGTTTGTGGTTTTATTCCGAATAAAATACTGGTGTATTGGTTAATTGCATACAAATAGTTCAAATAAACTTGCAATAACGGTGAAATGATTTTAGATACTGGCTGTAAGGCTTTTAGAAATGCAGCGATCGAATTTTTAGCAAGGAATTAATGACAACAGGTTTTATGGCACTTTCGCTTTATGTGAAAGCATAGACAAAATGTTACATAGACGAATTTTTTCACTTCTTCAAAGACATCAAACTTATTATTTGCCACCATTTTGATTCTAAATTAATAAAATTTTGTTATGACATTTAATTGGACAAATTGGAGATCTTAGAAATTAGAAAGACCGTAAATACGAATTCAAATATTATAAATAATCAGAAAATATTTTTAAATGACCCATTATTATACTTGTTCCTTTTGTAAATTATGCCCCACTATCCCCTTCCCCCTTCCGACTCCAATCTTTTCATTGACACCATTAAATCTATGGTTGTAATCAGTTTTAATTAAACCCTGAGGAAATGAGCATCGCTCACGAAACATGTCGGTTTTTTTATAAACAAACAATAACAAAGAAATCTATTCATTACGATTTTTTTTTAATAAAAATTAAGATAAAATGTGACACGGACGATAAGAGGAATATAAAAGCTAGAAATATTTCGATTCTCATGCCTACAAAATTTAAAATCGCGCGTCGTATTTGCACGAGGCAAGTAAGCGAAAAAGTTATTTTTATTTATGTTGTGCATAATTTTATAAGAATGAAAAAATGTTGGAACATACAAAACCTCAAAAATAGTCTTAGTTAGTTAGTTAGTTCAGGTTTGAATCTTGCAATCATGCATAAAGATGGCAGCCAATAATATATGCGTTAAGAAAATGAAGATAATATGGGTGGTTCTTAGTCGAAGTATGATACAGTTAGAAGTGACCGAATTTGATATCGACACCTTGGCGCAGTGGACAGCGCGCTCGCCCGGAAAGAAAGAGGTCCTGGGTTCGAGTCCTAGAGGTGCCAATATCTTTTTCTGATTTTTCTGTTTCCAGATTTTCGATTGAGTTTCGCTCGTAGTGTCTTCATTTAATTAAATAAAAAAATAAAAAATACAAAAAAAATAACTATTCATTACGATTTTTTTTTATAAAAATTAAGATGCAATGTGACACAGACATTAAATAGAAAGTAAAAGATTCCATAGAAGGATATGATCAAGATGAATTTAAATATAAAATGACAGTTAGAAAATGAAGTTAAATATTTCAAATAAGACCGCACAGCACTCAACAATACTAACAAACAGACGATTATATTTAAGATTATCCAATCAATATCCCCATAATATTACCTACAGATAATCGTAGGATAATCGTGCTGTTAACCTCAAAGTTATCTACAACCTGTTGTTATGGTGTATTGGAAACGTAATGTTTATTATTGAATCATTATTATGCACGTTTAATGATTACATAACTCATGCAAATGTATCCATTGCTTATAATGATATGAATAATTCTTGTAGGAGTTGGTGAAAGGGAATTTCGATAGAGTGATATTATTTGTACGAGATGACGAGATGTTTTCAAGTGAATTTGTGTTGGGATTTTTATCAGTAAAATCGATAACTTTACAATATCGGATCGATAGGCGTAACTTTCGACGAATTTAATCGATGCCCCGAGCACGGTTTTACCCTTGACAGCGGAACCGATATTGACAGGGAATAAATAAGAAATCGATATACGCTGGCAACATTGAAGATGTTTTCTATTAAAGCGCCGCTTCCCCGCTGAAAAGAAGAAGACGGAGAGATATATAATTACGAATGTTGGACAGAGCGCGCTAATATTTTAAATGATAAAATTAAAGCGAAGATTGCGTAAATGTTTAATAAAACATGACTCGTTTAAAATAGAGCAAAAATCTCATGGAAGGTATCGTAAGTATCATTTAAAGAAACATTGTGATTTTTTTTCACAACTATAACTTGTAAATTAATAGAAACAGACGTGTTTTTAATAATTTTCGGAGCATACTTTGCGATTTTTTTCTATCGAGGGAATTTCATATAATTTTCGTTTTGGCGTGGAACGCGTCTGGGTATAAATCTTAAAAAATAACATTAATTTTTTAAGAGCTTTAAAACTTCAAATGTTTAAGGGAGATTGTAAGAAATCGGTAGAAATTCGGGTAGCGGCGGCTTAATGCACATTCCGAAACGTTAACTCCAAATAATTACGTAAAAACAGTTTTTAATTGGCAATTATGAATTGAAATATTAACTTCAATAATTCGCAGTCCGCATTGACTTTTTTACACTAAAAAGTGAGTTAATTAGTCAGATTTCAACCACTCTCAGAGATCGAACGAAATAAATTGATTGCGTCTTAGATGCATTATTTAAGCTATGAATCGCGCATACCACTTCTTTCAATTCTAAGAGCATCGTTGGTTCAATCAGTTCAATAAATAAGCCAGTAATTTTGCATAACGAACGATGTCATTAAAAAAATGTGTATTTGACAGTTAACCGAAACTTTTCTGATAATATGGAGTCGCGATAAAATTTATCAATCGGTCGGAATATCTGTTAACAATCGTTGACCGTGCTCGAAAATAAATTGATAACTGACCACAGATGACGGATTCAGTCAAAATCATATTGATAAAGGGTTTTATCGAACGTTTATGCTAGTCCTCCTGAATACGTTAAAAATATGAAATTTACAGGTGAAAGATATTTTGTAAAGCGAATCTTTGAAAACAACTGTCAGATTTTTACTCTCTTAACCTCATTACGAGTCCATTATCTCCGTTGACATTCTTATAAATATATTATAATATTTTAATAAAAACCTTATATGCCGTTTATCAGTGGCGTAACAACCGCTCGATCGGCCTCAACTCAGTCTGAGCCACGTACCTACTACATAAATGTAGATATGGTGTATACTTTCAAAAATGAGTTATGAAGGTCATCGTGAATTCACAACAATTAAACATTCTTAAATTACCTAAAATTAACTCCCCAATTCCAATACTTGATTGAACATTGAACATACTTGTATGTGTATGTGCATGTGTATGCGTATGTATACGTATGTATATATATATATATATTTATATGCATGTGTGCAGGTACATGTATTTATATGGATGTGTATGTATGTGTATGTTTATATATATATTTATATTCCTCTAATATATTTAAATACTTTTTTTCTCTTCTAAATAACCAATGTACAATAACTATTAAAATTTGAAAAAAAAAATATATAAAACTTTCTATTACAACACATAAATACTTGTCATACATAAACATAAATAAACACGTAAACACCTCAGCACAGGTTCTCCTAGTGAGGTGTTCACGAAACATACAACAATACCTATCCACAGTTTCACCTTCACAAACCTACCTTACACCCAACATAATAAAATTACAAAATATATTATGTAAAAATGTTTTCGAAATTGATCTATAGGTAAATACTGTAATATATAGAAATAAATAAATTCAAAATTCAACAAAACGGCAACCCGTAAAAAACAAATTTTTTACAACAATAGGTACATCTTCTTAAAATGTCTTTTAAAACTTAAAAAAACGTTTTGACTTTCTGACTCAGGACCTGGAATCAACCATGCTCCCAACTGAGCCAAATTCCGGATGGATTAGACCGACATTTATTTCATATTTTAATTTCAGGGAAATGCATAATATGTTCGCATATGCGTAATTATCACCACGAAAATTGATAGAACGCGTTGTCATCGACAAAGATTAGAAAGAATCGGAATGTGCATACGCCGCCAAGACCTAGACAAACCTCACCCTATACACCTGGGCACCACCAACCTTCAGAAAACTATAGTAGACAAGAGTGGGAAGGCTACGAAACACCACACAAAGAGGAGACCGCTTATTTACGAAGCACCGTACGAATAGGAGACCGATTATACTATCTCATTCTTTCGCAGGCTAAAGCAGGCTAAATCCTATGGATGTTTATGTTTGTCTCTTTTTATTTTCGCTATTTTTCGTTTCATTAAGCCGATACGCCACTGCACGTAGCCTCGATCCCATTAGTGTTGTAGCAACTTGAAGGTTATAAATTATTTTTAAAACTTTGTAGGGTGAGGCCTGCAAAGGTTGGGGAATACCCATTAATTGATATAACCAGTCATAATCCAATAATTTCCATGTTTTTTATCAAACTTTATTGAATGCCTTTGTCATATTTTTTCGTAGTTGGAAACCTGTAGTTCGATAACACCTTAGAAAATAATACGCAGTTCAAACAAATCTGAAAAAACAATCAAAGAATTATTATTAAACTAACTTTTACCCGCGGATTCGCTCGTATGGTATTAGGGGGAAATTATTGTAGCGCTTGCACTTATCAATTATCCCCCCTCCCCCCTCTCCATCGCTGGTTTCCATACATTCATACCCGGTACAATCAGTTTTTAAACAGCTCGCGTTCCACCTAAATTTCATAATGCCAGAGCTCATCAGTAGTAAAAAAAAGAATTATCCTATTTGTTGCAGTCGTTTGGAAGTTGCGCGTACAAACATTTCGGAGATTCATTTTTATTTATATAGATAGGTAGAAAGATATTGACTACAATTTCCCGCAAATATATGAACATCGTTTCCACGGCAACGATTTGTTTTCTGACATAATAACTCGCTTTTGTTAGCGACAGAAAACGTTTAATAAATATAATATATTAATATTTATAATTTCATAACGCCAGAGCTTACCATTATATAGAGCCTATATTACTCGCATATAATTTAGCTTTCTATTGGTGAAAGAATTTTTAAAATCGGTTCATTGGTATGCGTGTAAGCGTAACAAACACACGCTGTTTCGCATTTATAATATTAGTATAGATGTGACAAATTAACACTGAAAATGTTAAAAAGTATCGAACAATTGAACTTCCAATATTGCGTTGATCTCTTTTTGTTGATTTTTAGTTGTAAATTCGTATTTACGGAAACTGGATGATACCACCGATCTAATTTTCCTCCAAACCACCGATTGTATCAAGTTCAACAAGTGGTGCACGTGACAACGATCATAAATTAGTGTTTAATGTGACAAATTAATGAGGAAAATGATATAAAATAACTGAACCGTTGATCTGCCAATGAACTGTAAGTATTGAACAGTACGAGTATTAATAGGCTTGCGTCTGCGTGGTTGAATTTTAGAACGCGGCTTCGGGTGAATGTCTGACGCCACACCGTACGCGCCGCGCCACAAATAACATATGTATACGTAAAATTAAACAAACAAAGATGTCGCCACTTCCGTTAGCAGGTCGCATGGGGACGTGCCCCTGGCAGGTATAAGTACTACGAATTTGTGAATTTGAGTATCTCTTCAGAAATGGAAATATTGACGGTAATACTTAGTTGTGAATAATAGCACCAAGTATCAAGCGGCTATATATTACATGTGACGTCATTGCCTGTCCCGATGACTAGCTATCACTGGGTGACAATGGATCCGAGGAACGGGCTATTTTTGGAACCAGTTCCTTTCGGATTTACAAAATGGTCACCAACACTAACTGGGCGAGGCCGAACCAAAAGCCGTCTGCAGGGCCTAGCAGCAAAAACCTGCGGAGAGGGTTTTTAACTGCTAGTTTGTAGATTATTATCTAGGATACCCGTTGTTACGGAAAATGGATGACATCGCAAATTATATCCAAACGATATACGTACCAATGATCATACCTCATTATTAATTATGACAAATAAACGCGGAAAAGGTTATAAAAAAATATCTTAACTATTGAACTATCAATAAATAGTTTGAATATTCGCCATGAACCAGTTTCGCGTGGTTCGCCATTTTTCCCATAGATGGCATCCGGTAGATGGCATGGCATTATTTCCCGCGTACTTTTGACAGTTACGCGCTTGAAAAAAGGTGTTTTGCGTATTACCTGTTAGCGGCGGCTTATCAATGGGTTTAAAATCGCTTAAACCTGTTCCCAACTAACGCTTTATACGGACGGAGCAATAAAAACAATGAAAAACTCGTTTTCCTCCATCTTTGACCATTTCGCAAAGAGAGCGTTGGGAACTGGTAACGTGGCTTGAAGCAGTTAATGCAAGCCTACAAGTCACGAGAATGTCCTCAAAATATTGTGTAGGTACTCGCCCGAGGCATTTAACTCCTACCTGTACAGTTTATTGTTTATTTGCAGTTCTGTATCTGATTTTTGCATATTTTGTCAGGACCGAATTGTTACATTTTGACAAAATAGGCCCTAAACCTTTTCATATGAATCGATAAAAAAAATCTTCAAACCATGGAGTTAGGAATAGCTAGCTCCAAGCTTCAAACAGAACATTCGTGAATTATGATTTCGGGACACATCGAGCTGACATGCACGGTGTCCGGATACCCGTAGAAGAGGAAACTAGTGAATCTACAGCTCACAGAGAACCCAAAAAACTTGTTTTTCGACAACTAAAAGGTTTAAAATATGTTGCAGCCGGATCTACGCATCGCCGTATGTAAAGACTTTCAATAACTGATATTGACCCGGTGGTGACTAATTTTTTTTAAAATTTGTCCCAAAAATTTCAATATCGGACCCAATTTACTCGAAAATGAAAGCTCAAATCAAAAAAGTTTAAGTTCCGGAAAGGGCACCTTTAAGTGTATCTGAACTAAAATTACCATCAAGGCTTTTTATAAATTTTTCATTAAAGTTTCACAGGAGGCCCTGAGGAAATATTTATTATTTTATGTATAGGGGGTGGTGGTTAGGAATTTGGGGGTCAGTGTGTGTCAGGAGTGAATATGAAACGTATGAATCCATCTCTCCCACTGCGGTGCAAGACGATGGGTCTGAAAAGGATGACCTCTCCCAGCTGGAGTGATCAAATGGTCTCCAAGACCTTAACTCGTGAAAAACTCACCTCGTGACCCGTTTCTGTGGCAAATACATTTATTATCTAATACTTAAATGATTTCTTGGGCGGCGGTACTCATACCCACCTACCAAATTTACAACATTTAGAAATTAAATCAAAATTCGTGTTTTTTTATATTACACCAAAAAAGTTTCTAATGCCCTGAACCAGGAGACTATAGCTCCTTTAACTACGGAACCCGGAAGGGTTTTGAATGAAAACGGTGAGGTCAGATTAATTTAGAATCTGAAGATAATGTCAGTATTGTCCTGGTCAGAATACCCCTCAGATCTTTATCAGGCTTTATCTGTGATTAGCGCCTAGTTTAAAAAAATATATATCTGACACCTCAAAAGAGCGCCCCTCGTGATTACAGAGGAACTACGTCGCCACCCGGTTGGGCAGCAATATGAGGCGAGTTAAGGGAGGGAGTAGGAAGGAATTTATTAAGGTGGAGTTGAAGAAACGAATCGTTCTCATTTCGCCAACATCAACTGTAAACCGATGTTCCGCTCGTCGAATAATAAATAAAACCTATACAATATTTATTTAGTGTCAACGACTTCAATAAATTTCCACTATATTATACACCGTGTTCCACGCTTATACCGTAAAATTTTGGGGGTAATTATGCAAAACTTATGCAAAAATTTATGCCTTTAAAATATGAGGGTGTTCATTTTGTTATCCGAAAACTTGCGTTACTCGCAAAAGTAAAACTAAGATAACACTTGACAATTTTTTGTTTTTGGTAATTGCGTTGTAAAAACTAATGTGTAGGTTTTCCTTAGATCTTCTTATATATATAAGTTTACACTATATTACAAGTATTTTTCCTAACAATATATTGGTTGTGTATTTTTGGGCTATATAACTTTACTCTTCCTTTTACTTTCGCATAGTTACAGAATCAAAAGTAAAAGAAAATAATTTTGGTTTTAATCCTAACCCGACCCTGTTATAATCGGAATAAGAATAATGACACTTTTGTAGCTAATAAAAATTTATAACATATTTTGTATCATTAATACATAAATATTCGTTTTCAAGGTCAGTCCTATAAAAAGACCGTAATAATTTTATTATTCAAATAAATTATTTCTTTGTCAGATTTTCGCAATCGTGTTGAACGCATTTTTTTATTGTGCAACGGTTTTTATGTGTTGACACAAAAATGCAGAATTAAGTAGGTAGATATTATATATTATATTTTCAATGTATTTTATAAAGCTGGTCATTAAATACCATTGCAGATTGCGTAATATTTCAGCTGTGTTGTTTACCAGTGAAGTTTTATGTGCATTGTGAAACATGATTAAATTATGAAAAAAAAATATGTAAAATAATTGAGGGAAAAAATGTACAATGAAAATGATCGAGTACATATCACAAACTGTTGGTATCAAACAGTATTCATTGGCTTGCGACTGTACGGTTGAAATTTAAGAATCCGGCTAAGAATACAACTCTGCCGCCGCGCCTTACGCAAAACTGCTTTCGTACGAGGAGTTGGGATACAAATGTATTTTTGTAATAGAACCAAATTAAATCAATGCAGTAAAATATGGCTTAACAGCTTGCGTGATTAGCATCGCCTGGCAGGCATACGGTTTTGTAATTTCGTGTATCTCTCCGCTCTTCGGATATGGAGAGATTGACGATAATATGATTATTATTGTAACTGGCAGTTGTGAATAATAATACCACGCGGCTATTTATTACAGAAGACGCCATTGCCTGTGGCGGTTAATTTGTCCCGATGACTAACTATCACCGGATCCCAGTGGATCCGAGGAACCGGCTATTTTTGGAACCAGTTCCTAACGGATTTATAAAATGGTAACCAACACTCAAACTGGGCGAAGCCGAACCAAAGGCCATCCTTATGACCTAGCAGGAAAACTGCTAATCTAATAGTATTATTATGCTAATGTCTGTTTATCATAATAAACGGAAGTGGCGCCCTCTGTTTTTTTGAAAAATAACCGTTACAGTTTTAAAACAACATCCCGATAATAAAATGTCAAAGGAAAACTTATAATACTTGGAATTTTCAAAAACTTTCACACAATTTCCCGACCCATTTACCGACCGAATTTTTAGAGAATTTTTTTATCACTCTTTCTAATTTTCCCGGAAGAAATTCTTCGGATTTTTTTTTCAGGATTAAATATTTTCCAAAATGAAAAATTTCCAAACTTCACATACCCGACAAATTCAAAAAGATAAATATTTTTATAAAAAGTTTCCCGACCCATTTCCGATCAATTTTCTGACCTCAAACATTTTGCTTTTTCCGATTTTGTCGAAAGGATTTTTATCAGAAAAATAAAATTTTCCAGGATCAAAAATTTCCAAACTTCAAATAGCAACTAACAACGTATGAACCCAACTTCATGTAAGTTGGTATTCCTATTTTTATTAAGAATCCTATCTATTGATAAGAATTATCAATATTCCCCATAAGATTGGCCGGTGAAACTCGGGTTTTGTTTTTATAAAGATTTCATTGTTATTGTATCACAGCATTGATAGAATTGAAATATAATTCAGCTCCTCGACAATTAAAATCCGTCCTGAAAATGGCAGAAATAGTTTACATTCGGAGGCAGTCAGATAGTCTGCCCAGTTGATAGAAATGATGATTTTAATCTCTATAATACGGACTATATAAATGCAGAATTTCGTGGAATAAAAACTTTTAAATTAGGACATCGTCTTATTACTTGTAAAAGTCACAGTTTGTTATAAAAAATACATTTTTAATTATTTGCGGTAAATTTCAAACTGTTTGAAGATACGATCACGTCATATTTGACTTTTTTATAACACAGGTAATTTATTTATGAGATGCGTTCACGAATGTATTTTTGCACTTAGGTAGAATACAATAACATTAGCAACGAGATGCTAACATTTTACCTTGTGTTTGTCAATATTAAAAGCTATTAATCAAGAATGAAAAACGTTTCAACTCCTAGAAGCATCTTCCATTTAAATACCGGTAGAACAAGGATAGCGTGCCTACCCGACGCCTTAGCTCTGAAGATGGCCTACCCGGCGCCTTAGCTCTGAAGATGGCAATTCGTTTTTTTTTTCAGATAAGGGGATTCTATCTATCGTTTCTGCACAGAGACAAGGATTTTTTAAAGTATATTGGGCCCAGACCAGAGGCGGCTGCCAAATTCAACAGTGGGCGCCCTTGTGATTTGTACAGGGTAAGCAGTCATATACATCCCTGTACAATAGTAGGTTTTTTTTTTATTTTTTATTTTTTTAAAGAAAGACAAACATTCCCGGGTTACGAATAACCCAACAATGTTTGAAAATCTCCTACTACCACCAGAGAAAGCCGAAAATGTTGCTTGTGTTGTGATGGAGGACTTAGCCAGCCGAACACGGGACGCCCAAAAAAAACGCCCGGGTGGAACCCAAACGATGCCCACTCAACCACTGACCAGACACTTCTAGTATCCGTCTTTTTCATTCAAGACGTGTGAGAATAAAGAGGACGATCGTCGATGATATACTGACGACCTCTATCTATACTACTTTTGTACTTTCTACAAAGCTGTAAAATATCATTTAAGTATGCCTTAGTAAAAGGAAATCGGGTGGCGTTTTGTCCATACAAATATATTCCCCAATTTCCTCTCTGGATTTTGACACTGTAGCTTATATTATTTAAATAATAATAAAGATATCGACCACTAGCATGTCGATGTTTGGCTTTTTTTGATAAATTACTTCTTGTAGGAGTACGACCTTCCAAAAATCATCAAAATTGGCCACTTCAGCAGTCGTTCAGTATACAAACTAGACAATGTATTTTTTTTAAAGCAAAACGTACAGACATAGAATATTATTATCTTCTAAGGCTAGACAGTTTTTGAAATTGGACGGAAGTTTTTGACAAGTTACCCACAGGAACGTTTACAAATCCATCCAACTTGTGGTAATTAATGCTCACTGAAATTGTTCGGAAGTTCGACCTGTGTAAATGCTCATGCGACCGTTTACATCTGTAAATTCATTTGCAGTAAATTTTTCAATAAAGACGAAAAGGCCCAAATAAAGTGTTGAAATTGAATTTGGCTTTAATTAAATAATAATTATCCACGTGCTTTTGTGCCGTGAAAGGCAGAATTTAAAAGGAGTTCTTTCATTTTATCCGAAAGGCAGCTACTTGACAGCAACCTAATTCGAATTCAAACAAGTAATGTTAAAAACAGAAACATTAAGAATAGAAAGGATTGGAACTGAATAGAAGGATGCTCATTTTCAGAAAACTTAAATAAGTGTAAATAAATATTAGTTTTATACGAAAAAAATCCTACGAAAAGAATTGTCTTTTAATTTTTGACATCTAGCAGATGGCGCATTTTAGTACCATTTCTTGCGGCAAGTCTCTCAGCTTATCAAACTGATTTTATAAGATGTGAGAAGGCGCGGACGCGATTAGACCTGTCAAAAAACTCGCGAAAGAACAGCTTCTGTAACTTGCTATAAATTACGTGAAATGACTTTTGGTGTCGTTTACATTGGTAATTTGGCCATAAATCGCTTTCGTGAACGACTTACGGGAAAAAAACTTACGAATGTAAAGCCCGCCTAATGCAGTTTAGTTAGTACAAAAAAATTTTGTTGTCTGTAAAGTCGGTTTACGGACGATAATTTTACGCGATAACGTCACGAGCCGAACGCTTAGGCCGATCGTGTCTCTCTATCGCTTGTTCCGCGCTCTCGCTGAACGCTTAGGCCGAACGCTTGTTCCGCGCCCTCGCTTGTACGTCCGATTCAGGCGGAACGTGACATCGTGACAAAGTGACAGCGTGACAATGAGTCATGCTTTTTCGTGAATGCGGCCGGCGTTCATCGATTAATAAGACGTTATCACGTCAAAAAAATCATTAAAATCGGACCAGTTTTGGAGGAGAAAAATGAGAAATACAAAACCAGGATTTTGATGATTTTATTTAGGTATTGCAGCCTGAGATGCAGTTGTCCCTTTCGCGCAGTATTCGGGGGAGTAAGAGCAATAGTCACAGCAACAGTTTGGTAAAATACCTATTGTTGAAATTTCTCGGCGACCGAATTTCCCCTTAAAAGAGGCTTTAAAGGCCTACTAAATAAATAGTAGGTAAATACTACACTAACATAGATAACGAGGTATAATAAAGTATACGAAATCTGGAATTTGTATTTACCGTAATATATAAGAAAGGTCTTTAGTGGTATTTACAGATGTCACGGCCTGTGAAAATGTTCAGATTTGTGGTAAAAATGTCTAGAATGAAATATTAAGTTTGCTTAAAAATATGAAAAATTTATTATAGAAGGCGGAAAAGTGCTTCACAAATTATAAAACTACTAGCTTTTACGCGCGGCTTCGCTCGCATGGTATTTGGAGGAAATTACTGTAGCAATTAGCAATACATAATGTCCTTTCCCGTGCGTCTCCGTTCCCTTCAGTCACCTTCCCCGCCTTCCCCTCCTTCGTCTCTTCCCTCCCCGCGAACCCCATCTTCCCCCTGCCTTTTCTCCCTGCCGCTAAAATATATGAAATACACACATTTTCATTTATACAAATTTCATAACGCCAGAGCTTACCATTGTTTAGCCTATGATACTCGCTGATAATGTAGCTTTCTATTGGTGAAAGAATTTTTAAAATCGGTGTAGTGGTTTAAGCGTGAGAGCGTAACAAACAAACACACTCACTTTCGCATTTATAAAATTGGTATAGATATCATTTATTTTAATGAAAAACAAATACCTTTGTATAACACCACTATTTTATTAACAATATCAACATGTTTCGAAAACTATGTTTTCTTCGTCAGGATAATAAGTCAATAATAAATAACAAAAGACAAACAAGTATAGACTAATTAGAACATAGATAATAATAATAACTAATAATAATAATAATAACATAGATATAATAACTCTCCTTTCTAATATTTTGTCTATGTTCTAATTAGTCTATACTTGTTTGTCTTTTGTTATTTATTATTGACTTATTATCCTGACGAAGAAAACATAGTTTTCGAAACATGTTGATATTGTTAATAAAATAGTGGTGTTATACAAAGGTATTTGTTTTTCATTAAATTAATGATGACACCCCAAAGTAAATATGCCTATTTTGAAGAAATAAGATATCATTTAAATCATTAATAAGATCTATCTAAGATAAATACACGGTGGCCGAAAACTCGTGGTATATACGGGAAACTAAAGAATCTACATCACCTTTGGAGTAGATTTTGTGGCATAACTTTTGAAGTGAAAATTTCATATCTCCCTTGAAAATTTGAAGTTTTTAAGCTCTTAAAAAAATATATGTTATTTTTGAAGATAATATCTAAACAACCCCCACGCCGAAACGCAAATTATATGAAATTCCCTAGATAGAAAAAAATCGCCGAAACGCAAATTATATGAAATTCTCTTGATAGAAAAAATCGCAAAATATGCTCCGAAAATTTTTATTTTCAAGCCTGTCTCTATTATTTAAAAAGTTATATGTATGAAAAAATTCACAGCGTTTCTTTGAACGTTGTTTTAGACAACCCACACGAGATTTTTGCTCTATTCTAAACGAGTCGTGTTTTATTAAACATTTTCGCGATTTTCGCTTCACTTTTATCGTTTGAAATATTAGCGCGCTCTCTCCAACATTCATAATTATATATCTCTCCATCTTCTTCTTTTCGTGCTCGGGTGCGGGGCCTTGAAACTCGATGAAACGAAAACGAGCGACACTAAAAAGAGACAAACATACCAGGCGCGGTCCCTCCATACATGCAGTGGAAGCGCCGCATCCCTTTATTTTCTAGTCAAAAAGCTTAGGATTTCATTTTCTAGCCGTAAACAACAATACTGCAATTTACTAAAAGAAAACACCATGCTTGTGACAAGTGACTTGATAGTGTCCGAAGCTCTTTTAATTCTAGCATTGTAAATATGCGTGAAATTTACGCCTGTGTAATTTCGACCTGCAACCGCCCAAATCAACCAGATGCAAATATCAGAATGCAACGCTACTTTGTTGCATTAATATCTGCATACCTAAGAACCTAACCTAACCTATGTAGGTTAGTCATGTGGGCAGCATGGGCGAGCCTTTTATACTTTCATAGTAAGCGATTGATTACCTGCAGCTTATCGATTTAAACGCAACTGGTTAAAATAAATCAATGACTTCGAATCACACTAAAGGTACATTGTAGGTATTTATCAAAACTATTAAACAAACTAAATTAGAAATTATTTCACTCGAAGTAAGATAAAATTGACCCTACTTCGCATATACAGAAACCCACAACACACTTATACCGTATGTCTCTTCAGTCAAACATGCATAGGAACAAGAACTGACGTCACTCTTTTCTCACCGCGCTGCAAAACTCAATAACTGGAGTAAATTGAATTAATGTTACCAGTTGTAAATATCACAGCACGATTATGTGGGTGTGTATACAATAACCTGCAGAGTTTATAACCTCAAAATGCAGGTTTTCTGCAAATTCCTATTAGCCCACCTTCAAAACACCAACACAAAGGCAGCATTCATTTTGTACATTTCACTACTATTTATTAATTTCAATGTAGCCTTCCATTCATTTTCTGTAGGTAATACAATGAATGGATTGCGAAAAGGAATTTTAATGCGTTTTCCGCCAACCTGCACGGAAAATTGTGATTACTAGTCCTAGGGAAAGATCGTAGTCACGTCACTTAAAACCCTTCGCACAGATCTTTCTTCTCACACTTCTTGTACGAAAACGAAAAAGACTGAATAGGTATGTATTTTTATGTGAATACCGTACAAGAGTCCCAACTGCTCCAGTATGGAGTCAGTGAGGCATCCCCAGTCGGAGTACCTACGTGACTTTTAGATGTTCTTTTTTCAACTTAAAACATAAAAAATCAGTAGGTATTGTATAGGCATGGTCACTGATCAGGGTGTGGGGTTGGGCGGTTAGTCATTTGGATTTATTTTACCAGAAGAAAAAAAATGAAAAAAACACCATGACTAGACTAGGCGAATCTATCGAAGCTTTAAAAAGCAAAAGTAAAAGCAAAAATTCGTGTTAGAAGTCGTGAAAATTAAGGTGAAAAGTAAAAGCTTCCTAAGCATTACCAAAACAAGACAAAATAATAACACGTGTTTAGTGTTAAGAAGTATCAATTATTGATAATAATTTATTACTTTTTCCGCTCCGCAGGTTTTTGCTGCTAGGCCCTGCGGGCGGCTTTCGGTTCGGCTTCGCCCAGTTAGTATTGGTGACCATTTTATAAATCCAATAGGAAATGGTTCCAAAAATAGCCCGTTCCTCGGATCCACTGTCATCCAGTGATCACCGGGACAAAGTAAGCGGGACAGGCAGTGACGACATATGTAATGTATAGTCGCTTGATACTATTATTCACAACTGAGTATAACCGTCAATCTTTCCATATCCGGAGGGACACTTCAAATTCGCAAATTCGTAGCACTTATACCTGCCTGGGGCGCGTCCCCATGCGACCTGCTAACGAAAGTGGCGACATCTTTTGACGAATTCTTGAATTCAACTTCGAATTACAACGGTAGCTTTGATTGAAACTTCACGTACACAGGTGTTTATGTGGCGCGGCGTTACCCTATTGATACTCTTATATATGTACATATATACACAATAACGACAATTTATTATGTTGTTTTCGTGTAGGTATTAAATAAATGCATTGATGTTTTAGTATATTTTGTATTGGTTTGCAATATTGAGGATGAAAACTGAAGATATTTTAAACTTGCAAAAAGGTCAATTTCATTATTTTATTAGAATGCATTCACACAGTGTCTTTTCCAATTTTACACTACTATTAATCTAGCGCAGACGAGTGAAAAATTACGGGAAATTTAATTTCAAATTTGAAAATATTACATGTTGGTACTAGGTATCTACTTAATCCTCTGTCTGAATTTGTTCAAACAGTTCCAATTTTGAAAATGACGTTTAAATTCAAAGCCAATCCGAGATATAGAGTTCATTGAACCGAAGTTACAAAACGAAGACAGACAATCGGATTTATCCATCACAATGTCAATATCAATAATATTATTTCTATAAACCAGAGATCGGTAATAAATTATGGTTATTAACCCCTCTAGTTAATTTGAGTCAAACTATATTGCAGACTACTAAAATAACAACACCAACCAATAAAAGGTAGTTGCCAATGCTAATTTAGTTTGCCTTTCTGACAATAGATGGCACTCCACACTAATCGTTATAATACATCAAAACGGAACCTTTTTCATCTTGAATTATTTCAATAACAAAATTAATATTACTACGTCAAGGACGTTTGTTTTTTACATACCCGTCTTACTTGGTTCAATTAGTATTTTCAGCCCTGATATTTGATTCTTTTAAATCTTGTATTTTAACTTAGGATTTCATCTATGATTTCCTATGGGACCGGGAAAATTTTAAAATAAATTACCCCTCTCCCTTCTTTCAAAAAACATAATCG
Organism: Glyphotaelius pellucidus; assembly: GCA_936435175.1. Taxonomy (NCBI): domain Eukaryota; kingdom Metazoa; phylum Arthropoda; class Insecta; order Trichoptera; family Limnephilidae; genus Glyphotaelius; species Glyphotaelius pellucidus. The sequence continues at coordinate 11,198,986 of OW386556.1, forward strand.
CACGATTCGGAGGGACGTGTTATACCTTTTCATAATATTTTTTGACCTGAATGCATAATAGAATCAAGCCTGTTTGAACAAGCTGTGCTTAGGGTGTTCATATTGGATCATACTGGATATTGATTGAAACGAAATACATAATTTGAGGTATAATTGGCAGGCTAAATTATTTTATTCAATAAAATAACAGAGGTACATATTTATATTGTAACAATAACATGCTGAAATAAATATATATTGTTTACATAACACTTGATTTAAATATTTAACAGATTGGCAGATATTTTGGGAAAAATTGAGGTTCGTGATATGACACAATATGGTGCCACACTTTTTTTTAAATTCAATAAAAATCAGTAATATAAAATTTAACCTTGGGTGCGATACTATCAAATATATAAGTGTTCTCATTGTGGTACCAACAGACAGGCTACATAATCCCACCGTACAAAACTTGACTTCCCTGTCCGCTGTGCCATATCGCAACCCTGACTAAAAGCTACACATTTGTACATTGTGTAATATTACATCTTCTCCATAAAGACATCAACAGACATTGTGTCCGTGAATGTGTTAATAACGAAAATGAACAAGGAACATAGAATAATATTATGGAATGGAATAATATAAAACTTTGGCAAGTATACAGATTATTTTTAACAATTTTTAAAGAATTCCTGGCTACAAATAACCTGAAAATATTTTAAAACCTCCTGCTACCATCTTTAGAAGTGGAAAATGTTGCCTGTGCGGTGATGGAGGACGTATCTAGCAGAAATAAGAACCCAACACGTTTGTCCATTCGGCTACTCTTCGGTAAACCATTTATATATTAAGAAATAACAGAACAAATAATGTTTAACCTTTTCAAGTTGACATTAACATTATATAAACATATCGTTATGTTTTAAACCAATTAAAGCATTTAATTTTAATTTATTTATCAATTGACACTTGAAAAATAACAAAAAATATTAATTTTAATTGTTTTAAAAGGTAATGCAAAAAGTACAAAATATAATTTTTCATTTTATGTACAGATTTTAGTATTGAAAAATACTAATTTTGCTTAGAAGCTAGGCCCTGCTGGCAGCTTTTAATTGGGCTGTGTCCAAAATTGACAATATAAAGACACTTGTTTAGTCCACAAAATTTAGATTTAAAACATCAATATACCTTGATCTTATCTGAACACAAAAATATACATGCAGGATTTGTGCATTGAATTGCTTTTGCACGATAAACTCACAACATTCCTTGTATTGAGGATGACACGAATCCCCTTGGCTCTGGGCATTTAGAATTCTTGTTCAATATCACATAAAAATGTAAAATTGCTAATTTTGATCCACTAGATCCTACATAAGATAATATTACTATACAATCTGAATTAGTGTTTTTCATCTACAAAAAAATCTAAAAAGGTCCTATTGTATTGCTATATAGGTATTGCTTGCATTGTAAGTGAAATTTTAAAATCTAATGCAACATTAAACTTTTACAGCAGAGCTTGCAGGTGGTAAAATCAGGAACTACAGATGTCAATATTCGTTAGTAAAAATGTTCAATGTTGATTAAATGGTACTGAATAAACTGTAGTTTCTAATTTTATCACCAGCAAAACTGGTGGTCAAATTTTACTTTCCTACAAAAATATTTTAATAATTTGTAAAAATGTGTTTAAGCAAGAAAAAAAATGGTCACCATCGATTCACGAGTGAGCTTATAATTGATTCTGCATTTTTTCTACACTTTCTTGGCATAATGTGGGTAGGTACTGTACTTCTAGCAGAGTGATTTCCATTACTTTCGATGACCACCCTGGTGAAATAATATAGGAAAATAACTTTTTTTAAATATACTAGTAGCTTTATAAGCTTCTGGAGTTTTTTTTAATTTATTTTAGCAACTACATGCATAAAATATTGTTCATAGAAAATATAATTGTAAATTTGAATGTAGTAATGGTATTTCTTATTCCTCCTCACTACGGGGTCCTGTGCTAAAGCGGACTAAGGTTTTTAAATTTTAGTTTATTTGACTTTTGTATCGTTTTTGGTTCCATGACAGTAGATCCGTCGACAATTGACCCCCCGGCATACTTATATATATACAATATGCAGTCGGTTTAAGGAAAATACGGTACACCTAATTACACAAAATATAACTAAATGACCCCAAAGGGATGTGCAGAGAGGATGTACCGCCGAATAACAAAGTTAAACATATTTTCATTCAAATGCATCAAGGAAAAATTTACTTGTCTACATACTGTGTATACCAGCGCACAGTATAAAAAAATCGTCACTTTATATAAATTCGTTTGACCAAACCAACTTATTACTAGGGTATTTTTGAAGTCGATTTTACGTTCGAAATTGGCTAATAATGCACGAAAAATTATAATTTTATAGTAATATCATTTCGGAGGGCAAATTGTCGGCGGATCAACGGTCACCATCATTTTTAGTGTTTTTGTGCGGATTTTTTTAAACCCTTTCAGCCAGATTTTTATAAATGATTTCACAATTTTTAAATTTTTACAATATCACAATTTTTTTTAAATTAGTTTTATGTTTAGAGGAGAGATGTTGTGAAGTTTTGTTGCAAAATAAGTGTCGTTTCTTTGTTCGAATGTGGTTTTATAACTTGGAATGTTTTTTATGTCATTTTTATTGATCTAGTGTGATGGATTCAAGCTCTATGTAGAGTATTTAGTATTTTTTGGCACATATTCATTGTAAGTTTGGAACGTCAAAGATATTGAAAAAATTCAATCGAAGGTGATCTAGTGTCAATATTGATGATTCCTTTTTTAATTTAGTCAGATTATGTATCAACTTAGTGTAGCAGATCCCCATCCTATAATTCCAGTAAAACAGTAAAATAACAGGCACTGTATAAAAAGAATCATTTTTACTTGTAAAATCGTATTATTTAAACCTTTTTTGTACATCTAAGAGATGCCTCTTTTCAGAAATCATTATTTGTCAGCAGAGTCAAGAACTTGTATGTATTTCATAGATGTAGATAGAATATTATTTAGATAAATTACTCCAAATATCGGCGATATAACAATGCTTGATTGATTAAATCAATAATATTTAACAATTATCAATAATATTTAATTGATTAAATCAATAATATTTAACAATTATCAATCAATCAATAATAAATCTCAGATAAAAGCAATTTTGCTATATGCACTGAGATAAAATGATTTGCTTAAGTGGGTTTTTTTCCGTTTAAATAACCCTAGGTTACACTTGCACTTTGCTTTATTTGCATTACTGTAAAAGCTGATAAAAAGCCTCCAAACATCAATGGAAAAAATTCAATTAGATTTTTGATTAACAACTTCTAAATACACACTCAAAAATTGTCTCCGAGTACTCTTTGTATACTGAATGGTTTAAGAATCAAACAATTCATTAATTTTGTATTGAAAGTTGGGATTCTATTCTACTCAAAATAAGAGACAGATCTATCAAAGTTTAAATTTTCCCAAAAAATTACACAAAGAAGTACACATTTTTATTACTATGATTAAAATTGCTCTAGTTGTGTAGTATATTCAGAACTACATAATACAAAACAATGAAACACTCATTATTTTGTCATGTCTCCTACAACAGATAACGTAATGGTACTTCACCGCCTCTGAGTAAACTGTCGATTAGCGCTACTCATCTAGTAACATACATTATCTGTTTCACCACCGCTGAGTGAATGCTACTCTCCAAGTAAGGCCGTCATTTCATATGTCAGTAAGTAATAAACATAAACCAAGTTCAGTAAGACCATGCGCAGAAAAGTAAATTTCGCTAAATTTTGAAGCGCAGTCATTGTGGGACTTTTCTACGCAGGGTCGTTTACATCGATTCCTTACCGACCCTAGGACGACGGCCAAAATATCTGTCTGAACTACCCCATACTCAATTCTACAATTAACTAACTGGGAGCTACTTGACGCTTTTCAAACAGTCGCCGATTTACTGCCATGATTTAAGTTACTTCATCTGTGGTCACTTAACAGAGGTGGTGAAATATCCCCTGACACAAGAAAATAATGTGTAATATTAAGAAGTCTTCTAAAATTCTACCATAAAATGCAGTTTGTCACATTGTTACAACAAAACTGCCAAAATATCTGGTGTTTTTAACTATAAAAAAAAATTATCTTAATAATATGTGACACTTTTTTTTGGCCTCCTCACAAATTCACTGAAATGTTGACTTTGTCATGAAAAAACATTTTTTTAAATACATCTGACAAATTATGTTGTATTTATTCAATATAGTAAAAAGCACTGATTTCAGGTAAAGGTATACCACTGGTAGCTTAGTTGTAATCTATCCTTCATTCCCGTAAATGACACATGTATCAAAAAGACAGGTTTCTCTTATTATTTCTGATACATGCATCGTTCATTTAAAAATAGGAGAGGTTTCAAAAGAGCCCTCAATGGCAAGACCATCATAGGTACAATAAACTTTTAAATCTACAGCCTTACAATTTTCAATTGAGGGGTTTCTTCTCGAAGTATTTCCGATAGGACATGTCCATGAGGTGATCCACTGTCCTGTCTATTGGTTTGATGATGACAGGAATAGACAGGAGGCCTACGGCTGTGGCAATCAGCTTTCTCTGCTTACCTGGAAGCTTTGTTCCTTTGTCGAGGGCGTACCGAACACCAGCGCACATTCTGAAAAGATAAAATACAAATACCAAATATGTTCATAATTTTTAAAGAATTACCTACATTAACCAAATAAAGAAAAGACAATGCAGGTCGTACCAACCTGAAAATTGACTCCTAAACCAATTTCAATTTGGTTCACGTGCACATTTATGAAAAAGTGCATGCATTATATTGCAGTATTCAGATCGCCCTGTGCATTGCGTTTTACCTTTTGTTGGTCTACAATGGAGCCAATTAGTCTCCCAACCATGCTAAGCGAGTTAATTTATTTCAATAACAAAAATAAGCCAGTTCCAAATATTTTGGAGGGTACCTAGAGCGGACTGAAATTGTATACAAAAAAAATATAAATACTTTACAGATAGTTTGAGGACAGCATATTAACAATTATAAAAAATGAAAAATATGTATCAAGATGATGATGATGAAAAATATGTATTACATTTTTTGCAAGCTAATTTTTTGACGTCATTCTACCCACTGATCGCAACGTCATGTACTCAAATTACGGCAACATATTTGGATTACACAAAGTTTTGCATTTTAGAAGCTTGCACAATATGTTTACATCAAGTTGTTCAGATCATCTCCATATCTTGTAACGCGTTACTGCTCAGGATTCCCATTAGATGATAAATGAACAAACTACATTATGGGATTGCGATAAATTTGTGCTCTCCTTTATGTTGTAGGGAACATGAATTTGTATTAAATAAATTTTATTTTTTAAGTAGTATTTTTCCTCCGAGGAAGCTTGTGACTGCGATACGGATGAATTAAAAATAATAAACCTTGAAATCCACTCTATCGAAAATATGCACTAAAAACCTTGAAATGTGCACGAAAATGATATTTTTTCATGTTTTGCATGTGACAATCAGTTTTTCAATGTTTTTGGCAATAATCATTACTCGTTGTTGACGAGGATTTCTTTTTTACATTAGCTCCACGCAGGTTGAGGGATTTTTTTTCCTATTTCATCTTTGGGGATGCTGTGTGGAGCTATTTTTTAGAGAAAGGAAGGAGAGGAAGTTCTAGGAAGGAAAAAGGTATATTGAGGGGGTAGGAACGTGTCCAGGAGTGACTGACGTATGAATCGTCCGGCTGGAGAGCCAGCCGGACGATTCTAGATTAAGATCATCCATCTAGATTAAGTCTCCCTCAACCTGTCTCCGATCCGGCCTGCCAAACGGTAGGTGGTTAAATGCATTATTATGAGATTAATTTTGTACGCTGTGAACTGATGTTACTGGAGAGTAAATATTATAAATTGAACATAGGCACATGTGTTAATTAATGCATTCAAATACAGATGTGGCGACCTCTTTAAAAGTGTTTGACATTTGGGTTCGTTGCAATGAATTTTATCTACATTCTAATATCAGTTTCTGCACTGAATTTGCTTTAAATATGCTCTTATTGAAAACATACTAGCCGGTAGACATTTCATTGAGCCGTAATCATTGTAGAGTAAGAACAATAATTGTATTCTTAACAAACCTATTAATGGTGAACCCAGGGATGACAACTGAAGCAAATGTCTGCCAGATCAACGTGTCGCCCGCAGCGATGAGCATCTTGCAATTTGACCCAGTATCCTGTTAAAAAAACATAATCAGAAATATTATGAGATCGCGATAATCTTTGCTTCAGAAAAACCAATTATTAAAATAAGTTTCTCATTTTCAAGTTAACTTTATAATCCAATTTGACTATATTTAACCACTGAAGCGTGTTTGGCCACATTTTGGCCAATTTGAAAACACCCTCAAGCGAAAGCTGGTAAAATTTAGACAATTTGAAGAGATATTTTAAAAAACTTTTATGAATTATTTCAAAAATTTCAAAAATTCTATTATTTATTACACATAAACGTGTTAATTATAAAATTCTCTGCCCTATTTAACCTATTTGATACGTGCGTCATGTATACATGCAAACCGATTGCGTGCCTAAAAGATGAGCGTCATTTATACATGACGCGTATTACGTTATTGTAATTGTTTAGATAACGAAATGTTTGATTGTTTAGAAGTGCAAAAGACATGTGTTTTAACATTAAATCATAGGTTTAATGTAGTGACATTTGGAGTTTTTTTTTAATATTAATTCAACCAGAGTGATTCATAAAAAAGATAAAGATACAATTTTTATTATTCTAGGATCATTTTTAGTCTGATTAATTACAATTGAAAAAATATAAAGAAGAAAGGCAAAATTGATTACATAGCGGAAAGCTCCGATGGATAAATAAAATCACAAATTCATTGATTTGTTAAAATAGCAATTGATTTTTGGGTTCCATGCCAACTGAGAATAAAGTCAACTCAACACCTCCTTGAAAAGGCATTAAAAGCTACGAAAATTTTTTTTTTAAATTAGCCGATAACCCTTACCTAACGTAACCTATTTAACCAATTTTTTATCACTCTAAATGACTTATCTGAGATGGTTCTGAGTTAGTTTCATTCCGAGTTGTCCGGTCGCCGATTTTTGATATTACGTTAACGTAATCTAACGTATGCACAAATGGTGTAACTAATTACTTACTGCTGCATTCAACAATCGAATATAGCAACTGCTAATTTAAATTTTGACAAATTTTGCACAATCTCACTTGTTCGAAGTTTTGGGTCAGAGGTCTACCTTTTGCATAGATAGCTCTAAGCATTGAAAGGTCAAAATGGAATTAAAATTAAATATTTAATCATTGAAGACAATATTAACCACTCTCAAATGAAAAATGTGAAACAGAAAAAGATTCGGTTGCAACTGAGAATTGAACCCAAGAACTCTGCCTTACCGAGGCATTGTTCTGACTACTGAGCTAATTCAACCATTTCAACCTCCGTCATTTATAACTGAATCATACTTAGACTAAGACTACTGACAATATCTTCAATTTCTTAACGCATAGGTTTTCAAATTAAATGTTTCATATTGGCTGAAGTCCATTGGCAACAAAGTGAAATATGAGAGGAAAGACATATGAGTCTGTGTCTTGAGTGCTTATAAATAGTGTATATTATGTAGAAGATACGCAGACTTATCTAGTAACACTTGTCCAGTTTTGATTGGTGAAAGAAACAAATAATAATCGATTTAGATAAAAAAAATAATATTCAGTTCAATCAAATTCTGTAGAAAAGTTACAATACCTCCAACATCTCCCATACATTCTGATGGCAGTATGCTACACCACCACCTCCTAGTGGCGCGAGTTGTGAGGCTTGGATTTCTTTCATACATTTTGATGGATTTTATGCCATGCTACACTAGCGCCTCTAGCGGCAAGAGTTGCCAGCCAATACAAGTAAATACTGCCAACATTTTACTGGAGTTGGGAATATTATTTATTTATTTATTTGAGGAACATAAACAGTCTTAGTAATATAATAAACATAAGAGGATGATAAAAAAACAGACCAATTATTAATGTTCACAGATAGGTATTCAGAAACAAGACTAACTAAATGTAAACTAGAATATTTAAGAAAATTGAAGAAAAAAAACAGAACTAAGCAGCAATTAAAAAAAAATAATAATAGTACAAATCTGAATTCAACAAATGATAAACCAATACACAACAATAAAATAAGTGTGATTATAACTGAAATAGACTGCAAAATAGGTATTTGGTTTGGGAAGGGTAAGGGGAGGAGAGGGATAAGGGAAAGTTGGGGGAAAGTGCCATGCAAGTAATATAAAAATATTAGATACAATCAATTTAATAGTCATGAATATAATATTAGATTAATTAATTTAATCATCATGAATATGTGTTATTCGCACCTAGAATGTTATACAGTGAAGTTCTGTAGCGACAGTAACTAGCAGTAAATACGTCAGCATGTGTGTCTATATTTGCAAATTTATTGTCATTATTAACATACTTTAGGTGGACGAAAACAAACAACCCATTCGAGAAAATGGAATTTGTTTTAAACCAATATATAATATCATTTAAAATAAATGTAAATTTTAATGAATTTTTTATACCGTGCTCACCACACCCCAACTCCAAAAGTATTGTCCGAAATTATAGCCTACTTTGTAAAAGGACTCTATAAACAGAAGTTTAAGTCAGTGTTGGGCCATTTGGACCACCATAACACGGGCATGTGCCTAGTATGGTGGTCGAAAAATCCTAAAATGCATGTAACAAACAATTTAATGAATAAATAAAACTTTAAGAAAAAAATAATTTGTGACATTTTACAGGTTAAAAAAGTGTGTATTTTATTACTAAAAAAAATGGGGAAGACTTTAATTACATATACATGTATATTTATATGTATTATACATATACGCATAGTTGGGACCCTTACAAAGAGATTAGTGTACAATATTCATATAAAATATTTGACGGCAATGCCTTACCAGACATTCAGTAGGACCAGCGTAAAACCCTTCCTGCCCAAAGTGTATTAATATTCTTGGGAATTTGGTCCTAGTCAGTAGCTGTTCTTCACAAAATAAATATAAGATATCAAACTGTGACTTACATTCTTTGCCCGCTTTGCCTTGTCAAATGTATCAGCCAGAACGTATCCGCAGGCCACCACGTAGCTGAGGTGGACGTAGCGATCGCTGACCACCTTGCGGAAGGACTCTCCTACCTCATTGGCATACCCTGCAGGACAAGGGAAGACAGAAATGGATCTTTTCAGTGACGAGTTTATCAAGGCGGACGAGACCACGCAACCGGGGTGAGTTAATACCTTTATTTATTCTATTTTTAAGAATACTGATTATAATGGGTGACCCGACATAATTATAATTAAAATTTGAAATTTTTGTGCAATCTTAACCAATTTCAAACCTAAAATCGATTTCAAAAATACCTTTAATAATAGGGTTAGTATGGGTACTAAACGAATTTATTTACAGTGTCGATTTTTTGTACTCATACCCTGGTGTACACAGTATATAGACAATTAGTTTTTTCCTTGATGCATTTGAATAAAAATATGTTTTATGCTTTTATTATTTGGTGGTACAACGGAGACACTTAATTATATTTTGTGTAAATAGGCGGTTTAATTAAAAAAGAAAAAAGCTAGCTGAAAAACCTATTTTTAAATAATTTGTGCGTATTTGTACTGCCTCCGGATATTTACTATTTACCCATAAATCTACTCTTCTGATACCGACTCTTTGTATGGTCAAGCCATGTCTTTCTGGGCTGTCCCTGACTTCTTCCAATGTCCAATCCATGTAAGCTTTATTTTTAAACTCGTATTTTTAAGATTTCCACATTCGTGACACATTTGTACATGATATTTGCCAAACATGAGTCTTGGGTATTTCTGCTGCATTCAGTCTAGTCTACTTCTGCCAGTTCCGGACCTCACTACCTGTACTGTGACGTATTGGTACTTATGGTTGGTATTAGAACTCCATTGGAAACCGCCAACTTGGCTTCTTTTGGCAGTTTATTAGTTTATTATTAATTATTAGCGATTTCTGCATTCAATCCTCAATTAAGTGTAGTTTTATATTAGTCTCCCCCACACGTAGAGTTCGGAGCGGGTCGTGCCCCGCGCCACTTCAGGCCTGGGCGCAGAAAAGTCTCACAGCGAACTGTGCTGTAAACCGTTATCTTACTTTCGGTCTTTACTTTTTTGCGCGGCGGCCTGAAGTAGCGTGGGACACGTCCCGCTCCGAACTCTGTGTGTAAAGGGTACTAATAACCCCTCTTTCATTGTTCTAAACAGTCTTCCCATCTCCCGTGAACAAAATACATTTCACAAACTCACTAACTTGGATAAAATTCCAGAATTCCGCTTCACACTATAAAAGCACAAATTATAGAAATAACACTTCGTTTCAAGGTCAGCCCAACATGAGTACATAAAAACGGGTCGTTTCTACAACTCATTCTTGAGTTCAACAGCTTGGCTGTGGAACAATTTGCCGGCCTCTGTGTTTTCTTCCTCATACAACATGGGTATCTTCATCCACAAAAATGACCTCCTGTGTGGAGTTAATGTAAAAAAAATTACATCGGGGGAGTTAGAGCGCGTTCACACACAGCTATAAAAGATGTAGCTTGGCCTATTTCAGCAAATCGCTCGCTATTTTTTTTTTTTTTTTTTTACAGTTAATACCGCACAAGAGTCCCAACTGCTCCCGTCTGGAGCCAGTGAGACTATGGCATCCCCAATCGGGGTATGTTGTGAGGCTGAAGGTAGTGGGGAGGGGAAGGAGATAGGGAAGAGGAAGGTTGGGAAGTACCTGGCTATTCAGATCTGGTCACTAAACACGGCTAAAGCCATTTTAAGCAATGTTTCAATTCTGAATGGTGGTCTTACACCAGGGCGATACTGATAGTATCTTCCACTCTGGAACGTGCCGCAAATATACTATATATTATTTAAAATGAATAAATTGTGGAATAACACAAATTAATCAAATAAAATTTATTTGCGCACGCCGGGTTCGAACCCGCGACCTTCGGATTGTGAGTCGAGAGTCTTGCCTCGGGACCACGGAGGCCGTCATTCCCAATGGGAATATATGGCGAAAAATATGCTGAAATAGGCCAAGCTACATATTTTATAGCTGTGTGTGAACGTGCTCTTAGTTTGTAACGAAACCTTTCAGTAAACGTCATATAAAACTTAACAAGTAGAAAAAAATGGTGTCGGGAAATTTTGAACCTAGAATATAAATGTAGATTTAATGCATATTTTACCATCTCCCCTGACGTAAATAGTAAGAAGGTTGTTTCTTGCAGTAATTTAATTGAAACAAAGTGTTATTACAAAAATTTGAGTGTATTAAGATTGAAGCCAAATATCCAAAATTTTCCCTAACTTGCTCCAAGTTTTCACCGTTCACAATCATATTTTAGTCTTATTACAGATGTAAGGTAAGAAATAATGCACACAATATAAAAATAAAAACAATTATTGCTATACTGATGATGTCTTAATAGTACAATTTGTTCACGCAACATTAAGCAAAACAAGTTTTTAAAATCCAACCAAGAAACAACCGTGTAAAATAAATTTGTCACAAATGCAGTAAATTTAAGTACAATGACTTCAAATCATCTAGTTTCATAAATGATTATTGTTTTTCAACAAGAACGATAAACCATATTTTCCATGGTCGTCTCTCTTTTCAAAAAACATAATTCAATTATAATAAACGTGAAATAGACCTAATTTATAGATTTTCTTGGTATTTCAAATATAAACGCTGATTTAACAAACTTATTTCGCTTGAAAACATCGTATTACGTAAGGCTGTCAGAATTTTTAGGTTAGAATGTACAGATCACTTTTTTTATAACAATATTACAATGAATTTAGCTTTAGAAAAGAAAATAAGTCAATCAAGAGATAGATACATATTAAATGTATTCAAATATATAGTATTTAGCATTGAAATAATACACAAAATTACCTAAATATCTCAGCGGAGTATCCCTGTAAATATCCTTCTCTGCCATGTTGACGTTTTGTTTTTATCACTTATTTTATAAGATAGAATAATAATATCACAGATTCGATAGTAATTTTAACATTGGCAAATATTCGCAATTATCAGCATTGCTATTTCAATTGAATATGAAGGCCTCGGTAACGAATAATATTAATAAATACGCCGCACAGCACCGCAGCACTGGGAATCCGAGAGACAACGCGCTGCCAGTGTCATGTCCATAAATGAACCATACATTAGATTGATAACTCCGTGCTTTTTGTATGGGCAAGGTTTCGACACTGTTTAACTATATATACGTACACATATATATATATATACCAATATCTGGCGGCGCCGTGTGACGTCATACATACCATAGACAAAAGTTGAGGACACAAAAAAAACTCGACCATAGACAATATACGAATATCTCTTTCGGTACCTACCCTATTTTTTAGCCTAAATTACTATTTAAAAAATAAATGAAATATGGTTTCAGCAGAAAAATGAAAAACCCTGGATTAGATGTTTTAGTCTTTTATTTATGCATGTATTTAAATATAAAAACAGATAAGACATAAACCGGAAATACAATATAAGCACAAAACACTGAAAAACCAAAATTTATTGCTTTCTTTATCAATAAGTTTAAATAAAAACCAGAATAAAAAATTATAATACACCAAAGTAAATGCAGCAGAACTAATTGTAATCAAGCATGTTCTATAACTTAGTCTAACTTCCAAAAGTAAATATCTTGGTGTGTATATAGGTTAACATTAATGGAAAACCTATATGGTTTGTATCACAAAAATCATTTAGAGGTGTATAATATAATAACACAGAAACAGGAAATATGAGAACAAATAATTCAAATCTGAATGTGCCTTCCTACGACAATATCAATTTTTTACATTTCTCTGTAACAGAAATTTAACTCATAATTACATGTTCAAGTATTTTATTTATTTGTGTATTAATATATATTAATACAGATAACAACAAACAGGAAATTCAAAAAAGCGAAAAACATTTATAGAAGAAATATAGAAAATATTCTTCCTTTCCGTCCCCGACTTCATCTACCACTCACATCTACGTCATATGAATGTACTTACATTCCATGCTTCGTTCATTCGCTCTACGTGCCCAAACCATGTGAGGGTCCCTTTCTTAATCTTACTCATTACGATTAGCCTCGCATTACAAAGTAGACAAACTATTGGCTAAACAACTTAAGGCTTAAAATCGCATCCACCGGTTCATCCATCACTGATATGAAACCATACGTACAACGATTTGACTAATAAACGGTCTGCTGTGTAAAAGTATACCTACATCATTTTATTTACACTCTGTACAGGCAGAAAATATAAAGGACCATACAAGGTTTTACCACACACGCCTCAGGGATCTCATTTCTACGGCATTTAGTCTACTTTCATCTTTCCTCTCATCTTCACTGCCATACATCAGGTACAGTACTACATTGTGGACTGTTAACTTCGCTTCTTTAGAGAGTTTTTTTGTTAGCTCCAACGGCATTCAACCCTCCGTTAATGGAGTTACCTGCATTTACCCTTCTTTCAATATCTCTATCAGCCGTAAATATACGTCCCACGACATATAAACTCATTCACCCGCTCTAAGTATTCATCATTCACAACTGTATTGCACACTGTTTTCGTACTCACTCTACTGATAAAAATAGTACAAATAATATAAAGTACAGAATAGAAAAGGCGACCGTGCTGAGTGACTTGTTCCTGTCGTTTCCTGGTCCAGTCCATGGATTCCTTCTTGTGTTCTCTCAAGAACAGCGGCGGCACAAAGTAATGGGACACATCCGCCCCACATCTCCTCACATGACAATTATATATCTACAACAAACAATCATAACATCATTAAGATACTAAATTAATGCTTTTAAATGTGCATCAAAATAAATGAATTTTAATAAAAATATTTAATTTATGTTAAAATCGTCATACTGCATCTGGTGGATAAAGTTCACCATCAAGCGAGCTTATCCTTATAATATACGTATATCTTTACCTATGTAATAATTTATAATAATAAAGTAAAATGCACACGTACCCAGACAGGGGACGGGCCATCGCTCGTGGGTTGTGCACTCCAAGGAAATGAGTGTACTCCAGCACTAGTAGCCACCACCAGACGTGGGTGGTTTGGTATATTTATGCACCAGCCTGACAGCTGACAGGGAAGAAAGTAGACATCCTGACAATAGGCTGTATATCCGTCATTTGTTTGGGCATTGTGTGTTTCGAACTGAAAACATTAATCAAAACAACTCTCATGAGACACATCACGACAGACAGATCAAAACAAAACAAAATAAATGCATGAAAACAAGGTTTAACTCTGCAAAAGAATGTACCCTTGCACTATGAAATGATTGAAATTAAATGCGTTATAATAAACTCCACATTTAGAAAATAACAGGACGAAAGGAGCTTAGAATTTCATATAAGTAATCAATATATATTTGTACCTGTACTTTGGTTACAATGAATCCTGTTTACACGAGAGTTGCATGATTTCAAGAAGTGAGCTAGGTACGGCGTCATTTTACACTTTTGCAATCGCGAAATTTACCATTTCGCGATAGTTTGAGCTACAAGCACATGCACGAATTCTCAAAATCGAGTTATCAATATATTAAAGTCTGCTCATTTCCCAACGCGCCGACATTTAATTATTTAGGAAGCAATCTTATGGGTAAATAAACCGCCATAACGATGTACTCGTAGCAAACGTCAAAACATACAATTCAATAACAAAGCTTTCCACTGATCCCGCCGTGAATCGAGTGACGTCACACGGTGGCGCCGTGTGACGTCACTCGGTTGAAGATTTATATCGAAGTTATACCCCCCTGGTCATGTCAGAGTCAGATGTCGTCAGCCATTTCTGTTTTTATTTCTGATTCTGGGTGACCTTGGGAAGTCTTGGTCAGCTGATTTCGGTAGGTACCAGAGGTATATCAGAAAACATTGGAAGTTTATTATTGGATAGATAATTATTACTAATTACATTTTTTAATTTTACAAAATCATGCGGGAAGTTAAATAATGGATTGTTTAATTCAGTATTATGTGTGTAGTAATTTTCCTCATGTTTTTAAGTTGCGGTCGACGTTACTTTTCCATGACATATTTTATTCAGTTCTTTATATAAACTATCATTATTCAGGAGTTCATGTCATTTACATAAATAACCGCTGTACCTACATAGGTACCTACATTGGGATCATTTTTAGAGCGTTTTTTTTTTAGAAAAATTCTCTGGAGGGTGCTAATGCGGAAAAAAGTTATGTAATATTTGACGAATACAAAAAATCGCGGCTTCTTGTGAAAAGTTTTGCAAATTGTAAATCTTTTTTTTTTCACGACTTTTCTTGCAAGAAAAGTCGTGAAAAAAACATTGGATGTTCATTTTCTTAAGGACAGTGTTTTTTTACTGAAAGTTCGGTAATAATAATACTAATCAACAATTTGCATCTATGTATATCATTACATTAGCTGTTCAAAAGCGTTACGTGGGTGGTTTGGTATATTTATGAGCTTTACAAATAATATTATATGCACCATGATCACGCTCGTACGGCAAAACTTCAGGGGTTATTCCTAATATTATAACATCTATGAACATAATCCTAAAGGCAAGAATGAAAGAAAATGGGGAAAAAGAATATTTTTTACGAATAATTCACCCCAAGATTTTGTTATAATAAGTACATCGTGAAACGCGGTGCATGTTACAAACAAATTACGTTATAATTATAAAAGAATAATACCTAATACTCCTCTGTTTCTTGTCACGGGTTTCGTACCACGCTTCCCTTTTCCCTTTGCTTCCCTTCGCTTTTACCTCAACATGTGTATTCTTACGTCAAATCCGACCCGGTGACGCGCTGACGGCCACTGACGACATTTTGCAAAATGGCACGGGATCCCGCCAAAATCGTCGTTAAACTCCGCGAGCTTCCGTGCCCGAACGGTCAACGGTCGGTCCGGTCCGCAAAACGGGTCTATTCGCCATTAAAATACGATTTTCCGGTCTGCCTGACGTTTGGAGGTTAAGTGAAAAGTGAAAATTATCGATTTTCCCGCGTCATTTTTGACAGCTCAACGAATCGTAAATAAGGATGTGAATAGCAGCAAAACAAGTAAAATTCATTACAAATATCTTGTATTCATAAATCAAGTGATATCAATCGATTTTATGTTGTATGTATTAATAATAGAAACTGAATTGAAATGAAAAATTAATAAAATATCAGTCATAAAAATAATATCTACGTAATGCGACCGGTACGAAAATGGTTGAGTTATTAAATTTTAATTTACTAAATCGGTGAATTTTTGTAGGTATGGAGGGTGGGTATGACTAATCACTAATTCGAATCCATTCATTCGAATTCATCCAGCTAAAAAATCTGTCATTTTTCGTATCTTTTACAATGTATGTCCCAATAATTATTACATTATCAGCACAATTTGGGAGGCGGCTATGGGTACCGCCGACGTCCCGGAAAACATTTATTGGATAACCAACACCCCTGCCATAGGTCACCCCAAGTGGTTCGCTAAGTTTGGTGACTTAGCAGGGTGCCCGGGTTCATGGAGTGAGATTTGTCTAGGTCGTGGTGGCGGATTTCGCCCACCCAGCACGTGACGTGCCGGATCGGGTAAATCTGATTGAGGGAGACCTTTTGATTTCATTACATTACATTTTATTACTATACTCTGTCACTCCTGGACACACCCGCATTCCTACCCACCCCTTATACCTTTTTCCTTCCCAGAACTTCCTCTCCTTCCTTTAACTAAAAATACCCTCCACACAGCATTCCTAAAGATGACATAGGCCCCGAGGGAAATTGGAAACTGGGTGGAGCATTTGTAAAAAAAAAACATTTCAAATGACGGATAGAATTATTCGTCTGGCAAAACTTACAATTCGTCACTTAGACCAGATTTGAAAAATTATTACATATTTTTTTTAATGAGAATTGACCAGATTTAGAAAAATTGTTATTTACATATTTTTATGAAAATTGTAGGTAACATATAAAGTTGGTGTGTGTAAACCAGAGTGGTAGATACTCTCAGTAGCGCCCTGGTGAAAGACCACCATTCCGAATTTCTGCGGGTAGCTTGAAATATTGCCATGTTTGGTGACAAGATCTGATTTTTTTTTACATGAGCTCCACACAGGAGGCCCTGAGGAAAATAATTTCCCTCAGAGCCTATGTCATCTTTGGGTTTTTTTAAGGAAAAGGAGAGGAGAGTACTGGGAAGGAAAGGGGTTTAAGGGGTGGGTAGGAATCTGGGGTTCAGTGTGTCTTGGTCATCCGCCTCCAAGACCTAGACAAACCTCACCCCATGAACCCGGGCACCCCTGCTAAATCACCAAACGTAGCGAACTACTTGGGGTTATCTATGGCAGAGGTGTTGGTTATCCAATAAAGGCCTCCCAAATTGAATGGCCAGATACTTCACATCTCGTCTTCCCCGTCTCCTTCCCTTTCCCACTCATTTCAACATCATAAAATGCCCCAATTGGGGATGCCGTGGAATCACTGACCAAACGTGGGGAAAAGTTGGGATTCGTGTCGTATTCACATTAAAAAAAAAATCATAATATTATGTATATTATCTATTGTTGAAGTAATGTATAAAATGGGTCCCTCCTGCCCGAGTGTTGGCTACGCCACTGAAAGCATCCATCTTATTGTACCTAGTGAAATTTTAACTGTATACCTATTATTAATAATTAATGTAAAACCCGTATTTTATTATCATCACCAATAATTAATGTTTGCATAGCCCGCGACCTGTTCAAATTGGCTCTCTTGATTATTGGCTATTGACTTGCGGCTAATTTTCAATTCCCAACGCGATTGTTTAGAGCAGTGGTTTTAAACCTGAGGTACGCGTACCCCTTGGGGTAAGCGAAGCAGAATTGGGGGTACGCAACAGCATGGCACGCAGTGCCGTAAATAGCCTTTTCTGCGCCCTGTGCGAGCTTCTATAACTGCGCCCTATTTAAGTGGACCCTTCGCCTATTATACCGCCCACTGCGTCTCACTCACTAAAACTCAAACGCAAGTTCACTAGTGCAAATGCGTTGCCCACCCAGATGCTTAAGATTTAATTTTTGGGCCACTTCTGTCTTCATACTTACATAATAAAAGACCCTGCAAAGTTTCAGTAAACTGTAAATTAATTTAATTTTAAGTACTTGGTATGGTAATAAGGAAGGTAGCATAGCATAATATAAATTGCGTTTAAGTATGAATTGGTGTAAAAACGTTTATTCGAAAATATTTGCTAAGATTATTCACAACTACAGAATACACAAATGAATGAGACCACAAATGAATAAGTTCAGAGAGTAAAGATTTAAAGCAAGCCATAAACTTTTTTAAAGATTTAATTTTCGCGCTTTCTTCATTGCAAAATCGTTGATTACCTTTTCATACGACAGGCACCGTCCTTTATCGCGTTCAACCATAGACATATGAATATACTAAGACAAGAACAGACAGGTGAGGGGTAAAAACCAAATGCAGAGGGACGCGAAGGGAGGAAGATGACTGTGAGGTATGTGATTCGTCAATAAATCAATCTGACAGTATATAGGCCTCACGCATTACAATATTTATTTATTTATTTATTTATTAAAATATATAGATGTACATAAAAACATAAACTGCACATCTCACTAGGGCATTCCTGTATCGAGATGTGCAGTTTTAATATCACCATTTAGTTCTCAAAAGTAAAATCTGCTTTTGAATGAATAGACCTTTTTAAATGGAGCGCGAATTGCTCGCCACGTTATGAATAAATTTGCGAAGTCCAAATACGGCAAAGTAAGGTTCACTTGTTTTCAGAGTTTGTTACGTTACAAATTGTCACGTTGCGTATTCGAGAATAGACCTCTTCGCGGACTGAAGAATAGACCGCCAATATAGAGGCGCGCGCATTACCCCCTCCCGCGAGCGACAAACCGACCTGTCGCGAGAAGCATCTCGCCGGAAGCTCGCCAGTCAACGGCCAGCGAGCTTCCCGATCCCACGTCTCTCGTGAACATGTGCGAGACGAGTTCAGTTTCGCCGGGTGCGCACTTCCGGTGTCCGCGTATGGACGCTGCTGGGACCCCGAGAAGAAGCGCGTAAAGCCGCTGTTGGCCCATAAACCCAAACGTGAGTCAATACAATGTTTACCCTTTGTGTGCAAATAATGTTTTAAAGCCCTAAAAAATGCGTGTAGAGAGCAGAGATTGACGTTCAAACTAACTTTCAGCTAGGCTCGTTCCTCTTATGTACTATTGTGACTCCTAGAATTGAATAAACTATTTATGTGATAACCTACCGTGTTTTGCTTGTCGAAAGAGGCCCTGGGAGGATGAGAAGCGTGAAGCTCCGAACCACAGGCACTAGCCTTGAGGTTAAGAGAAACATACTTGCACCAAACCTGAGCTAGTTTTTATTTGGGGCAGATCCAGCATCTAATTGTATTAAATATGTGGGAGCTTTCTCCAACCCTGCCGATAGCGTCAGCACCCACGCCGACGCTAACAAGTTGAATATTTTGTTGCCGTGTTTAGTTAAGACACTTTTACAAATCTTTCATAATTTACTTACCCCAGTAAACAGCGACGAGCACACTTTAGAAACGCGTACATTTGTTATGGTGGATAGATGGTTATTAAAAAGAATCATATTATACGATCTGAATAAGCTTAAAATAAAGTAAAATAATGCTTTCCTATGGAATGTAATACGACAATTGGGTTTATTCTCTTTTTCATTTCCATTTTTACACGTTTTCGTAGAACAAGCCACCATTTTTGTCGTGTTTTTCGAAAAATGTTCCGATCAAAGCTCGACGCTGGTTCGCACAAGAATGATGATGTCACATTTTTTAGATTCGCTCGAGGCCATTCGTGAGCCCAGCCGGTTCCGAATTCCAAATGGAACCGTTATGGGGAGGGGGAAATAATACGATTTTTATCACTTAGGGCAGGTCTATATATTCCTATGTCTATGCGTTCAACCGACAAAATCGCTAGGCCGATCAACCTTTCTTGGCCAATCGTCGAGCGCTTGACTCCGATAAACACTAAACACAAATACGCTCGTGCGTTGCCAAAAAAATGAGTGCGATGTTTTGTCTAATTGAACAGACGTTTTTGATAATACTGGCATGTAGGCACGTATGTGTTGTACGTATGCGTTGGAATCGAGCACTAGGGGCGCAGCGGGGCCGGGAACTTATCAGGAGCAATCAAGAGCAAAACTAAAAAATAATAGTCCTGCATAGTCTGGCCATTCTTGCGCCCCCCAGAGTCTACGCCCTGTGCCTGGGAACCGGTGGCACCGCCCTATTTACGGCACTGATGGCACGCATGTAAAATCACTGGTTAAACATGCTCGAAGTCGTGTTAGATACTGTATAAAATTGCATTAATTGTATTTGTGTGACTTGATTGTTAAATTCATGTAATAATGAGAGTATTATAAAATTAAAAATGAAACACGTCTTTCATTACACGTGTAAACAAAATAGATAGAGGGTATGGGGAACAACAAATTTGTAGTAAGATTCGAGGCAAAAGGAAAATGTTGAAGACCGCTGGTTTAGAGTTTGGAGCAGGGGTCAGCAGATCGCAGCTCGCGAGCCGCATGAGGCTTTTTGCGTAGGATTTTGCGGCTCTTCAGACGCCGACTCCAATCAATCAACCTACATATTATTATGGGTTCCGCGCCAACTGAGAATAGAGTCAACTCAACACACCATTGAAAAGCCATTAAAAGCTATTAAAAAAAAAAATTAGCAGATAACCCTAACCTAAAGTAACCTAATTAACCAATTTCTTATTCAAACACAGCAAACTTATTTTGTGGCACCATTTTAATTCAAAATTAATAAAATACTTAGTTTTTACCACTTCTACTGTGAAGTAAACCGATTTTTTTTATCACTCTAAATGACTTATCTGAGATGGTTTGAGATAGTTCTGAGTTGGTTTCATTTCGAGTTGTCCGGTCACCATTATTATGTATGTGATGGAGCCGCCCAACGAACTTTGACTAGAACACCATTGGTGTTGACAACTCAGCTCTTTTAGAGCTAAATGGTTTAGATTCTTATAAAGTTATTTCTGTGTTGTTTTTTTTTCTCAGAATTTCTCTAGCCAACCCCCGCCCGCGTGATGCGTTATTTTGTAGGTACCGAGTGGCGAAGTGTGATGGAAAAGTATAGTATATTAGCACCGTTGTGATTTGAAAGTCGATAAAACGAAAAAGCATCACTAAAAAAAGAAAAACGCATACATCTATAGGATTTAGCCTGCGAGATAATGAGATAATATAATCGATTTTCTCTTTGTGCGGTGCTTCGTACCGTATTCGTCTCTTCTACAATGCGTCAGTATTTAATTCTTGATTTCAAAATTTCTCTTTATCTCTCCACGTACTTTTTTCTTTATATTACCTACTATTACTCATACAATCTTTGGTTCAGGTATGTTTTAAGGTTTTCACGGCCAAAAAGTATTTTTGTTATTGTTTTTGGGGTGTTATGCCGTGTTTCGCTACCTCCTTCTTTAGCCAACGTTTCGGACAGCGTTACAGTGTCCATCATCAGGGCAGATGATGGCAGGTACTCAACTGCCCTGATGATGGACACTGTAACGCTGTCCGAAACGTTGACTAAAGAAGGAGGTAGCGAAACACGGCATAACACCCCAAAAACAATAACAAAAATCTTTGGTTCAGTTTTAAAAACAGTTTATATCTCAGAAGAAATGAACTTACATGTTACATATAAGCATGCAATAATGTAATTTAATATATCTTATAACTTGTATCAACATGTGTAAGTCTTAAATAAGCAAATCGGGATCGGCATCGCTGATTGTCTTTCGGAAACGTGTTACAGAGAAATTTATATAGGTACTTGAATAGTGGGCAATGGGCCAAAAAAGGTTTGGTATCTCTGGTTTAGACTGTTTAGCACTGTTTACAATCTGCATTACGTGGGTATGTCACTTGGAGTACAATATCCAATGTTTACTGTTTACCCACTCAGTGGAAAGAATTAATTTTCTCGGTTTTTTCCATGAAATATTAAGCCTAAAGTTGATATCAGATACTATAGGGAGGATAAGCAATGATTGCGACAATGCTTGCTCATTACTTATGGTGCGAAACGTCACAATTTTATGTTAACAAGGGGTGGAAATTAGGCTGTCAGAATGAAATTGTACAGATGGAAATTTCTCGTAGTAAGGCACCACAATTTCGCACAATTTAAACACTAGGTAGGTCGTACGGTCGTAGCTAGTGAAATTTTGGTACAGTTTAATGGTAATTTTGGTAATTTAGTCTAATAAGAGTAGAAAACATAGGAAGGCGCCACTGTTGTTGTTCAAATAATGGCAATACTAAACATATAACTCATGGTGTTAATGTAAAGCTGTGTAACCTACATTTTTATAAAAAATTAAAAAGATATAAAAGTGAAAAAAATATTTTCTCACCCACTGATCTCAAAATTAGAATTGTGTAAAAGTATTTTATTATTTACCTTTGCAATTTTGTGTTACAGTAATAAAGAATAACTATATTTTAATAAAATATAAAGCACAGTTTAGAAACCGTTCACATTTATTTAATACTAGCTTTAGTACCTAGAGTTGCCCGTGTTTTAGATGAATGAATGTATTTAACTCATTATAGTTATTTAAACGTAGTGAAACTAAACTCACCATTAGTGATTTTTCCTTTCTATCTTCTGTCAACTTCAAATTTATATTAAAATAAATTAAAGCAAATCACTTTGTAAAACACCTTAATCAAATTTATGTCATTAAGTGGGTATCTTTACAACGGTTCCATGCCAACTCGGAATGAAACCAACTCAGAACCATCTCAGATAAGTCATTTATAGTGATAAAACAATAATTTTAAATTAGCCGATAACCCTAACCTAACTTAACCTATTTAACCAATTTTTTATTTATATTTTTTTATCACTCTAAATGACTTATCTGAGATGGTTCTGAGTTGGTTTCATTCCGAGTTGGCCGGTCACCCTTTACAACATTGATTCTTCGATTTTATTTTTTTTCTTTAGGAACAAAAAATGTTTTTTTTAAATGTGGTTTACTGTGTTATATACATTCAGAGTCATTGCCATAAATATACCAAGAAAGAATCTTTAAGGCCAGCTTCCCGGCGCAAAAAGAAGAAGATGGAGAGATATGTAATTACGAATGTTGGACAGAGCGCGCTAATATTTTCAATGATAAAATTGAAGCGAAAATTATGAAAATGTTTAATAAAACACGACTCGTTTAAAATAGAGCAAAAATCTCGATGAAAGTATCTGAGGTATCATTTAAAGAAATATTGTGAATTTTTCACAAATATAACTTGTAACGTAATAGAAATAGACTTGTTTTAAATAGTTTTCGAAGCATACTTTGCGATTTTTTTCTATCGAGGGAATTTCATATAATTTGCGTTTCGGCGTGGAACATATCTAGATATTATCTTCAAAAATAACATATATTTTTTTAAGAGCTTAAAACTTCAAATGTTTAAGGGAGATATGTAAGAAATCGGTCGAAATTCGGATAGCGGCGGCTTAAATAATATTTGACAGGTAAATTGGTGTTGCCAGCCTACAAATTTTGTAGTTCCATTTTTAATATTTTCTATTCTTAATTTGACAGACAATATGTAGGTAGGCACGTGAAATTATGTAATTTCATTGTGTAAATAATGAACAAGTAAATAGTTTAGAGGGAGGATACGCACAATTCATAGGTAAGTGCAAGTACCTACGTGCAACTTGTTTAAAGTATTTAATCGAGTCATTAAAATGTCTACTTCATTATCAGAGCTTTTGTGTTAAATTTAAGACGCCAAAACAAAATAAAGTTTTCGTCTGGCTGTCAGAGGGTTTAGTTTATAGAGTTAAATTCGATTGTTATACCGATTACACATTCCAAATTGATCGCATAAACCTTAACGATAAACAATTAAACGTGTTAATATTATTTGTATGTCCTAAACTAAACACTGATAAGAAACACAATCAACACCTTACTCCTTCGGGAACTCTCACCGATAGTATAAAGAAGGAAGGATTAAGATTAATGATGCTGATCCGGACCGAAAGATAATCAATATAATGCTTCTTTTTATATGTATCGCTTCGTAAATCCCTAAAAAAAAATATTTTTTCAAGGTACCTAGGTATTAGATATGCCCTAACGATAATAATTAATCTATTTTTTTATCTTAGTACTTACCTACCTTCTATTCCCAGCTTCGTTCGTATTTCGTATTACATATTCCACTGACAATCGATGTAGGAATATGCTAACAATATCACATGGAAAAAAAATAATAATGAAAATACTGCATTATTGTATAGGTATTTATTTCCTTATAAAATAATATAGCTTTTATAGGTAGCTAGGTACTGCCCTATCAATTCTATTTTTAATCCCACAGTACCTACCTACTTACTTCTGTTGCCCAGCTTCGTTCGTATTTCGAATTACGTATTCCACGGACAATCGATAAGTAAGAACCAACATAAATAAAAATCCAACGCGAATAGTATACCCTTTACACACAGAGTTCGGAGCGGGACGTGCCCCGCGCCACTTCAAGCCGCCGCGCAGAAAAGTCTCACAATGTATTGCGCTGTAAACCGTTATCTTACTTTCGGTCTTTACTTTTTTGCGCGGCGGCCTGAAGTGGCGCGGGGTACTAATGTCACTGAATGGCAGATTGCGCAAAGCGAACGATGCGATGTTGGATTTGTCCATTTGTCACATTCCAAGAAATGGCTGCGATTGATTTGCATACTGCAAAACGATAATATTATTTTTTCCGATCATTGATTCGATGTGCCTGCATTTGGCTTTACCTTGGCTAGCTACTTTGTAAACGTTGGAACGGAATATTACACAGCAAAGACAGGAAAATTTTATAGATGAGGTGCAAAATCAATTCTTAACCAACAAGGACTTTACCAGCAGGAAAATGCGAATGAGAAGATAATTATAGATATTTATACCTACTCTGATTCTGAATAACAAAATTTAAGGTCAATTTTATTACGGGTTCGTGAGATTATCCTGCATACATACATACATAGGTACACGTGAGAAAAAAAAAGCTAAACACGAAATATGAGAAAGGAACGAAGTAAAGCCTCGATTACATCGAGCGAGTTTACAAGCTACTAGCCGGTAATTTTAAAAGCGGGTGAATCGGCGAGTGAGATTGTCACGACGACACACAAAACTGTTTCCTCGTTCAATAGCGTCAGTAGCAGCTAAAATAACGGCTCACAGGCGAACCAATTCGGTCGACATTTTGTAAAAATCACACGCTAGCCAGTAGCGAGAATTACAATTCAATTAATTTTGACAGTTATGAAATCAGCTGTTGGTAGGCCACCATCTTGAGCGAGTAGCGAGTAAAGTTGACCACCTTTCAACTTGTTTCGTAGATTGTCACAATCTGCTAGTTGGCAAGTAATACGATGACACTGAGCGAGGTTACTAACAGATAGTGAATTTCCCAGATAGTAGCTTGTAAACTCGTCGAGGCTTAAGACATTTTGTATTACCCATTTTACTCCTTGACGGTTTTAAAGATTTTTTTACCTGTAATAGGTGAAAAAAATCTATGTCTGTACGTTTTGCCTTTTTTTTTAAATACATTGTCTGTTGATGGTGTTCAAACCAGGCGATTTTAGCGATTTTTGGGAGATCCTAACTCCTGTAAAAAGTAACTTATCCTAAAGCCTCGATGCCATTGAGCGAGTTTACAAGCTACCATCTGGGAAATTCACTATCTGTTAGTAAACTCGCTCAGTGTGTTACTTGCTAACTAGCAAATTGTGGACAATCTACGAAAAAAATTGAAAGGTGGTCAACTTTACTCGCTACTCGCTCAAGATGGCGGCCCACCAACAGCTGATTTCGTAACTGTCAGAATTAGTTTGCGCGGGAGCCGTAATTTTCGCACCCGGCTAGCGTGTGGCGCTAGCTGCGAGCTCAAGTTTTTTTACAAAATGTCGACCTAATTGGTTCGCGCGAGTGTCGTTATTTTAGCTGCTACTGTCGCTACTGAGCGAGTAGACAGTTTTGTGTGTCATCATAATATAAATAAATAAATCATGATAATCTCACTCGCCGATTCACCCGTTCTTAAACTTACCGGCTAGTACCCAGCTTGTAAACTCGCTCAATGTAATCGAGGCTTAAAAAGCAAAACGTACCGACACGCTAGTGGTCGATATCTATATATATTATATTAAAAAATGTTTGCACTAGTGTCAAAATCAAAACAGGAAATTGGGGAATACGTTTGTATGAACAAAACGCCTCCCGGTTTCCTTTTAAAAAAGACCTTCCATGCAACATCCCTGAAGATGACTTAGGGAAATTATTCAATCAGAAGAGCTATTCTCTATCTTTTGTGAGAACGAGATCGTTCTCCCGCGAGATATCCTGTCAGATGTGTGTGATTTTCTACGGCTGTTATTTGCTTTTTCTATCGGCCGATGTCAAAATTTCAGCTGTCAGCTGTCACGTATTTTAGTTTGGGTCGTTTTAAACACGAATTCCTGCAAGTATGCATGATTATTTATTCATTTAACAGTTGTAGAAAATCACACAAATCTGACAGGACATCTCGCGGGAGAACGATCTCGTTCTCACAAAAGATAGAGAATAGCTCTTCAGGTCCTCTTGTGTGGAGTTGTTGTAGAGTTAATTTTTGTTACAAAATAGTAGCTATTCATTGAACAGTTTATTTTTCTTTGGTAGATCGCATTGGTAAGAAGTAAGAAACATACTTTTTAGGCAAAATAATTGTGTTCAAATCGTTTATCACAAAGACGACGCAAAAAGATAATTTATTGCGAATAAAGTAAGCACGTCAAAGTTTCGTAAAAGATAACGTTGTTATGTTCAGTTATTATTTGACCCATCAACAAATTTCATAAATTAGTTAAATGTGGAAATAGAAAAAATAAATAAATTTTGAAAATCGTGTGAGAATCCACGAACCCTTGGGTAGCCCTTTTTGCTGTTGCTGCTATGAAACTGTTTCCAGTTCTCATCTTCACTTCAGCCCCGGATCTAGTTTTAGGGGGCGCCAAAATCTTAATTTTTATGCTTGATTAAAGAAAAAAACTTGATTCACAAAGCGCCTGGCATCCAGCGCACGTTGTTCTATCGATTATTCATATCATTTTAAAACGCCGAGTTGGTTTTCGAACACATCCTAAGTTGATTTATGAACGTATCCTAAGTTGATTTTGATTGTTGATTTAATAGTGAATATAATATGAACCAGTTAACTTCCATCTATAATTAACTAGCAGACCCGGCCACACGTTGCTGTGGCTAACGAAACACAACACCATTACCCAACCTTTAAACCAACGCCATCTGTTAATTAGCATACCTACATATCAAATCCACACCGCCCGCTTGCCAGCCCGCTGCCCGCTGCCTAAATTGAATCTTCGAATTTCTCGGCTTTTCTCTACTATAATATGCATGTTTTATACATATAACCCTTCCTCTTGAATCACTCTATCTATTGGTGAAAACCGCATGAAAATCCGTTACGTAGTTTAAAAGATCTAAGCGTACAGACAGCGGAAGCGACTTCATTTTATACTATGTAATGATATTATTGTGACGTAATAAGAACACGCAATGTCTGTTTATTTTCAATTCACTCTTGTTCACGTCATGGAAATTTGACAAAGGCCAAGAATACATTTTGGGATAACCCAAAAACAAACAATCTGTGTGTGGCGGCGTTAATCTTTTAATCTGTGTAAATTTACACACATTTCGGGTATCATTCTGTACACTTGTAGATTAATCAATAATTACATTGGGTGTTGGTTGGGAACACACAATAAGTACTATAGGTCTACAATATCAATTCAAACTGCTATTTAATTTGATTAAAAACCGTTTGAAGTTGGTAAAATACTTACATCATTTTCTCAATCGATTAAGGCCCGTTTATAATAGGAATAAGCGATAAAAATAAGCCGGTGCCGTAATCCGTAATATTTTAGATGGTCGTTTATAATTGGAATAGGAATAGAATAGAATATGCCCATAGAAGTGACTATGCCGCTGTCACTTGTCTATGTAAACTGTCAACCGGGAGATTATAGAAGATATTCATTACTATATATTAGATCACTTTCTTCAGCGAATATAAATAAAATTCGGTAAAATATCTAATAACTCCGCGTAAATATTTGTTCTCAAAATAATTATTCAACTAAACTGAATGGTACATACCATGGAGTACTTATCGAAGAAACTTCTTCTCCTTGCGATGAAACTTCTCCTTCTCCTTCTCCTTCTCCTAATCTCTTTCATCATAGGCTAATGGCCGCGATGCTATTGTGGTATTTACGCACTTCAATTCGAGTATTTGCGGGTCAAACCCCCTCTCTTCACTCTTCACCCTTCACTCTCCACCACACCGTGCGAAAATGTGTATTTTCCTTGAACTATATTAATGAACTATGCCAATCTGGGTGTTGTAATGAAAGAGGAGAGAGAAAAGAGAAAGCGGAGGGGAGTATTTGGTTATCCAGTCATTAAACATAGCTAAACGCATGTGAAGCATTGTTTCGTTTCTGAATGGTGGTCTGTCACAATAATATTGATAGATACAAACGATGGAGTGAAAGTCAGCTACGCTGAGTACTAAGGTTTTTTATTTTATTTTTTTATTTATTTATTTTACACACTTTACAAATATAAGACAAAAATTCCCGATAAACTGCTTTTTAGCAGTTTATCTAACGGGTTCTTTACATTAAAAATCTTATTATAATGAGTTGATAGTTACATTTTTACAAATTTATAAAATAAAAATTAAAAATTTTACAGATATATAGAGAAAAGAAAAATTATGAAGAACATAAATAACAATTTTAAAATCTTTAGAATAATATGTCATTGTAAGCTAATACAAATTAATTCTTTCAGTAAGCCAAGTCTTCAGTAAATTCACCAATTGTTTGTTTTAGGCACAGTTTTTAATTTCTGCAGGTAACACATTTAAACAACTGGGAATCATGTAATTTAACCTTTTTTGTCCATATTTATTTGTATGCTTAGGTACAATTAGTCCTTCATTAAAGTTACAGCGAGTATTATGTTGTGTTCCAGCCTGTTTATATATAAAAGGTTATTTATGTGCTGAAATATAATTTTGTACCACAGAATTGCTCTCCAAGGTGGCCTGAAATGTTTTAGGGGTAGATTTAAATAGCCAAGTTCATCCCAACCTGCCTCTTGCACATATCCTTCAGCTCGCAATATAATTACCCCAATTGGGGATGCACTGGTCCCCCACTTGGTGTACATACTTCGCCCCGATTTATGGGAGCCTCTGTTATTATAATTCTGTTATCTACCCACAAATCTATCAGAATTTTAATATAAAAATAAACACGACAACAGAATTCTCAGCCAAAATCAAATATAAAAATATTTTGGGAGTCTAACGTTCGCAACTAAAACAATAAGAAAAAACACACCTCTACGGAGAATCGCTGTTTGTAGATAAAGAACGGAAGAAAATATTCAATGAAAAAATGCGGAACAAATTTTCGTGTGTGTTTGGAATTTTGCATTTACGTTGAACATCGGGATTACGGATATCCGAAATTAATATCTTCAAAAACCTCAACCCTAAGTATCAAACAGTAAAAGGCTTACGTCTGCGTGGTTGAATTTAAGAACCCGGCTTCGAATGCATATCTGCCGCCGTGCCGAACCCGGATGATACTGGAAGTATCTTCCGCTATGGATCTTTTGTTATTTTTTCACTTTCACCAGATTTAAAACCAGTGACTTCAAAGCTGGGAGCCTAAACTCTACCGCTCCACCACTGTACTCGTTAAATCATTTGTTTCTAGCGAAACAACTACGACGCAAAAATTTTTTTTGGCTGTGGTCCATTTCAAATACTTGCTTCAAATAAATATCGTAAGTCCCCACCTATTCCTAGCATGAAAATACGCGGTTTTATCACATCACGTGAGTCAGATTTTTTTAAATATAATTTGGCTTAATCAAATTTAAGTCACCGACAACGAGTTATGAATCTATAAATGACTAGTGGCTAACTGGCTAGTAGTTACCAGTTACATTACCACCCGGTTTCGCTCGATTTTCACCACATTCTGAGCGTTCTAATATGAATGTGAAAAGAGTTGCGTTTTCCCAATTTTTTGTTTTGTTTTTTGAAGTGAAAACATCTTTAGCACCGTTGTGATTTGAAACTTGATGAAACGAAAAAGCGACACTAAGAAGAGACAAACACATACATCTATCTGTGGTTTAGCCTGCGAGAGAATGAGATGGTCTCCTCATTGTGCGGTGCTTCGTAGCCTCCCCACTTTTGCCTACTTTAGTTTTCTGAAGGTTTCACTTATACCGCGTGTGAACTGCACACTTATATTTTTTTAATGATAATATCGTACAAGAGTCCCAACAGCTCCCTTCTGGAGCCAGTAAGACTACGGCATCACCAATTTAGGTATGTTGTGAGGCTGATGGAAGTGGAGATGGGAAAGGGAAAGGTGGGGAAGTATCTGGCTATTAAGATCTGGCCACAATTTTGAATGGTGGTCTTACACCAGGGCGATACTGAGAGTATCTTCCACTCTGTAACGTGCCGCAAATAAATTTAAATGAATAAATTATGTAATAACACCAACGAATCAAACAAAATTTATGTGCGCACGCCGCGGCCGGGATAGGAACCCCAGACCTTCGGATTTGCTAGTAGAGAATTTCAGGGATAAAAAAATCTCCATAAATATAGACTTTTTCGCCTATACAAAAATGTAAATAACAGACCCTGTTCAATATTTTTGTGGCAATATTCTTCGTAATTTTTTTTCCACGGTCGGGTGTCACCCCCGTCAGGTGGCACCCGGGGCGGACCGTCCCCCCCTCCTTTAACTACGCCACTTTTTCGTTCCAGTTTTAAAAATCTTGCTACCGAAAACCTATTACAATGATTAGTATATAGATCATTGTTGTATCTCTTCCATCAGATATCATTTTCTCACATGGCCCCAAAAATGAAGCTTTGGATGTCAATTATCCTTACCATTTGAAGTAACTTTAAAACAACATTTAACATAGCCTAAACTAAGCTTTCTCAGATAATTGTGGTTAATACTTAATTAGGTCCTACCTATGTAAGAAGTTGCCTACCGTAAAAACCGCATTTTTACCTAGACCGCATTTTAAAGATAACATTATCCTGTTAGCGACTTTGAATTAGTTATAAAAACGTTGGGGCTTCCTGAATACATAAATGTACAAAATAAATTCGCCAAAATGGAATCCATTATATATCTATTGTTTCTAATTCGGCTTATTACAGATTAGTAGAAAATTCCTCACCCGCTGGGGATTCCCCGCGTGTTTCGCATAGATTTCATCATCTCCGACAACTGTGCAAATAGCAACAGAAGCCATTTTATTCAATTAAGCCAGGTCTCCTGCGACTTCCGACACAGACATTTTCTTACACATTTGCAACCCGTCTAATCACAGGAGACCCTAGTTCTCCCAAAACATCGTATGCCGTTATAATAACAGGAGACCGAGATTGTCCCAGAACGACCGAGCGTCATTAAAAGTTAGATATCTCTCTTCCTGTCAAACAAAAATTTGTGATTTCTTTTATATTTGAAAGCGAAAGAAATATTGCTTCTTATTGCCTTAGAAATAAACGAGCTATATTGATCAGATATTTTACAAACCCGATCATAAGTGACGATTTTATTTTGCGCCAATGTGTGACGTAATAAACGATTAATTTAAAAATAAAATTGTATGAATGTGATAAAAAGTGAAGTGACAGTTTTATTACAAATTTTCTTAGAAAAAGGAATCTGTATTTAAAATTTTAATTTTCTTTTATTTTATGTACTTTTTTGGGGAAACCCCAGGTACGTAATTTTCAAGCTAATTCACATTTTCAATATAAAAGTTTTAATATTATAAAACAAAAATCTTAATTTTTGATAAGCACATCGGAAAGATTATTTTATCTAGATTTTAGAACAATTTTTTTTTTCAAAAAGATTAAAAAATAACCAATAAAAATGAACATTTGAAATGCATGGGAAGAACCGAGAATTTTTGCGTGCAAACTTTGACAGGCAAAAGTTCAAAGATATTATTTTCTCATTATTCGAAGGGTTAAACATTTGCTTACACATTTGTTTACACATTTGCTTACACATTACTATAAATATTGGCAATGGGGGCGTGGCCTTACACGTTTTTGTTTGCGTCTGCAGACCTTAGCATGCCTATTAAACTTTAATGCCGGCCTGACGTTGATACAGAAAACGTCGCAATAGGCGAGTTTAAGGTTAAAAAAGTGACGTGCATCTCCGCTACGCCTTTTTCTGTCGCACGCATGTTTTTAACAAAGATATTGAAATATAAGAAATATACTTAATATTTGTAAATTGTTTTCACCACTGTAACTAATGTACTGTTTGTTTCTGTTTATAAATAAAAAAAATATATAAAATAAGAGATGTGCTATCCGCAATTTTTACTGGGTGGGACTGCGCTTCCGGGTGTCGCCGATATTGTTTACCAATTAACGAATAAACTAAATGAACGAATTCTTTCCGTATTCAAACTATATTGTTAACCAATACTAATGCACACCTTCAAAAAATCAACAAAATGAAAATTTCTTTTTGTAAGCAAACTACTCCGATTAGGTAGTAGTCCGCCGACAGTCGCGCGGACATCATAGCATATCTCTTTTGCATTTCTATATCTTTGGTTTTTACGCATCTTTCACTTTTGTTACGTTCATTGTAAAGTCAGCAACTGCGTGAGAATGGATCGTACAATGTTCAGGCCGGCATTAAAGTTTGGCGTATAGATACTATAAGCAAATATCTGTGTCTGAAGTCGCAGGAGACCAGACTTTAATTGAGCATTTGCACTCGAACCATGTACGTGTGTGGTACTTAGCGGTAACAGATGTGGATTAGATATTATATGAAAATATATGAAGAAAAAATGATGTAATTAATTATGTAATGATATTTCTTTTAATTTTAATTTGTCATGGTTATTTATAGGTATCGCATCCAAAGTTGACATGAATACATTTAGTACTTACTCGGATGCATTGCTTTTATACAGCATGTTAATTTATTGTTCGATTCATAAAAGAAAATTCCATGGAAATTGGAAAAAAAATACATCAAAGTGCTGTGTGTTAGTCCTGCGTGAAATCTATCTGGTTGAAAAATGAGCTCAAATTTGCTTTGAATTTAAGTGTTATTGCGCGGGCGGAGGAGTATGAAATTTCGCACACTTATAGTTTATATAGAGAAGGAGTGCAGAATGCTAATATTTTTTTTTAAATTATGCTTGAAAAAAACATTAAATTTAAATTAATTATGGTGGAATTTCGACCGCTGGGCGAACACACTAGTATTAATTAATACTGAAAATTTTCACTAAATGCTATAAGTTATAAGTTATAAACAAACAAATAACGACATTATTATTACTTATTTTATTGTAAAATTTACAATAAAATAAGTCATAAATGGTGTGATATTACTTTTTCGAATAAACATATTTAAAAAAATGCGAGTGTGCCACATGACTGAAGTAAAACTTCTATGAGAGAAAGAGAGTAAGAAAATGTGCGCGTGCACTGCTCTCTCTTGCTCCTACAGTGTGATACAGAACAATAGGCCTGCACTGTGTCTTAGATGTACGAAAAGTAACTGGCTATGAGAGAAAGAGAGAAAGAAAATATGTGCTCGCACCTCACTCTCTTGCCCCTACAGTAATATACGAAACGTAACTCTCTCTCTTTCAATCTTCACTAACTTATATCTCCCTCTCAACTTCCGTTCGCCTCACCCGACACTTTTCGTAACGCTCTCGTCACGCATTCACCAGCTTACTCCCTAAGTCAAGCGTGCGTAAAGAAGTTTTACTTCAATATGATAATAATAATAACTAAAAATTTTACAAGACAAAAAGCTATTTCTCAGTGACGTTTGACAAGGACATCACCGTCGGAAGTCTATACATATTATGTAACAATACATGCAATCCTAAATTTATGTTGTCAAAATTTAACACATTTAAAAAAAATAATGCATAAAACGGTGTAGGACTTTTTGAGATTGCCTGGATTCATTGCTAGAATACATTTTGAATGTTTTCCATCATTATTGACAGACTTTCAACTGATAAAAAAATTAGTGTAAAAAGAGCTAAAAAATATCTTTAAAAAAATCCATATTCACCGTACCCTACCGTAATTAATTTTAAAAAAAGTGTCCAAGGTTGACAAATTTATTCAACCGATCCTTTGCTTGCATTATTTGTCAGGTAAGTACTGTTCAGGTTCCTACCAGGATGTATCGCTTCATTAGGTAACCACTACTGACAGGTACCTACCAGAGCTGGTACAAGGGTGGTACAACCCTGGCTAGGTAGGATAGTGTACAGTATTATGAAGGGCGTTGGAGGAGGGAACAAAAAATTGTAATAGATGGGAATCGTTTAGTTGCATTAAAAATTTAATTTGTGTACGGATGTACCAATTAATCAAAACGTTGGTCGTAGCGTTTCAAATTTGAGTTTTTTATAAACAATTCAATCGCAATAATTTGGGAAAATGTATGAAGAGGGTGAATTTCTGAGTAACATGGATAATGAGGGAAGATTTAGGAGGAAAGCGCATAATAAGAGGGAAGTTAAAAGAGGTGAAACGCACATTAAGGGTAATAAATATGTTGTGAAAAATTCTTGATAAGGCGGATATTATAATAATATATGTCAAAAATCTGATAGTATTAATATCATAGCGTCTGTACAGTTGAAATTTAAGAACCCGACTTCGAGTACATCTCTGACGCCACGCTATATACAAAACTAACTTCGTACGTGAAGTTTGTTACAAAGTTACTGTCGCGGAGAGGGTTTTTTAACTGCTAGTAATATATATTACAGAAGAAGATTATTGGGAAAATATACTAGGTACTATGGGAAAATTGAAGAGAAAATTAGAAGAAAACATTTTTTTTAAATTAATAATCCCCATTTAGGGTTTATTGTGAGGCTGTAGTGGAGAGGGGAAGTAGTTGGCGAAAAGAAAGGCGGGGAAGTACCAGGCTATTCAGATCTAGTCACCTAGCACGTCTAAAGCCATTTCAAGCAACGTTTCAATTCTGAGTGATGATCTTACACCAGGGCGACACTGCGAGTATCTTCCACTCTGGAACGTGCCGCAAATGTACTATATATTATTTTTAATTAATTAATTGTGAAATAACAAATTAATCAAATAAAATTTATACAATACAATGACTTACGACGACTTCGTAATTAATTAGTTGGGAATTTAACTACAAATGGGGGAAGTGAGATAGGAAAAGTACAAAATGAGGCTAATTAAGGGAACGTTAAAATCGTACAACGAAGGGAAACTTGAGGGGAGGAAACGTTCAAATAGGGAAAAAGAAAAAAACCGTAATAAGGAAATATTGTAATTAAAGCTACCTGGCCCGTTTCCAAATTTATGAACAGTTTTGAACTTATTGGAAAGCATATTTTTTATGGATTCCCAGAGCTTTTAAGATGGAGCTAGCTATACGTGAAATCCTATTTAGATACTATTTAGATTCATCTTTACGACGAATCGGTTTACATTACGAATATCAAAAAATATACTACGGATAAATTGAAGCTTTTACTAGCTTTTCTATGTATTGGAATTGCAATAAAATTATTATTTACATAACAAAAATATAAGCGTAAACCACAAAAAATTTTTTTTTTACAAGACTTAACTATGAATATAAGAAACAATTTTAAAAAAAAATACCCCTTTATGGCTAAGACTATTTTTGAGGTTTTGTATGTTCTAACTTTTTTCATTCTTATAAAATTATGCACAAAATAAATAAAAACCAATTTTTCGCTTACTTGCCTCGTGCAAATACGACGCGCGATTTTAAATTTGGAGGCATGAGAATATAAATATTTCTAGCGTTTATATTCCTCTTAATAAACTTCACCCCGGCTCTGTCACTTCCTTATTAATTAGGTATGCACGTCTTCGTTTTATAGTTGATGTCACTAGTTATTACCTGAAAAGATTTTTCACACCTCTGAAAATTCATCATGCACTTCCCAATAAAAATGATTTAAATAACGATTCGGCTATATATTTACCCAACATTTATCGTAATCTACATTTCGCAATGTAAATCATCGTCTTCAAGGTTGTAAACACTTTAATTTGAAAATAATTAGTCTGTTGAGATTTTCCATTACTTGAATTCGCGGAAAACTAATTTCTAGCACTATTTGGGTTTTAGACTCTTTATTTGCTACGTGTTTCACGTAGATTGTGCGCAGTGCGGTAGGGGCAACATTAGCGAAACTCAATCGAAAATCTGAAACAGAAAAATCAGAAAAAGATATTTTTTTTTTTTTTTTTTTTTATATTAACTCCACACAGGAGGCCCTAAGGGAAATAATTTCCCTCAGGGCCTATGTCATCTTTGAAGATGCTGTGTGGAGGGTGCTGTTGAGGAGAGGAAGGAGTGAACATGGGTCTTGAAGAGACCCATATTGTAGGAGGGAGGAAACACAGAAGCCGGCAAATCGTTCCACAGCCGGGCTGTTGAACTCAAGAACGAGTCGTAGAAACGACCCGTTCTCATGTGACTAATGTCAACCGTGTACAAATGTTGAGCGCGTGTTTGGCGTGTTTCCCGACTATGCACCGGTGCCGAGGGGATCAGTGACGCTAGTTCCTCGGAGCATCTTCCATTGTAATACCGGTAGAACAAGGACAGCATTCCCACCTGACGCCTGTGCTCTAAAGATTGCAGTCCATTTGTTAAGTTAGGAGAATCTATCAAACGGACCGCCCGTTTCTGCACAGAGTCGAGGGTTTTTTTCAGGTATTTTGGGACTCCAGACCAGAGGTGGCTGCCAAATTCAACCGTGGGGCGCACTTGCGATTTGTACAGGGTTAGCAGTTGTGTACTATTAAAGTATCTGCGGGCCCTGTACAGTACGCTCAGTTTCTGAGAGGCTAACTTAACTCTGGCCTCGATGGAGCCCCCGTACCTGAGCTGGTCACTTAGAGTTACACCAAGCATATCAATGGAAGGCCTGTTCGGGAGATTGCTTCCGTTGAAGGAGACTAGATTATCATTCCGATCCCTTTTAGACGTAATCAGACATGATTGGGTCTTTGAAACATTAAATTCGACGAGGTTATTCTTACCCCAAGAGAAAACACTCTCGAGGTAACCGTCCATTCTTTGTTTCAAAGCCCTCCGAGCCATTGGGATTTGTGAGCCCTTTGGAGGCTTGTCAAACAAAAAGCTATCATGGACTGTACTGTCATCCGCGTAACAATGAATCGGTGCACATGTCAAGAGGTCATTGATGTGCAACAGAAACAAAGTCGGAGACAGAACCGATCCCTGTGGGACGCCAGCATTTATCGAATGCGAGGACGAGGTGAAACCATCAGCAACCGCCTGAATCGACCTCTCCCTCAAAAAGTCGGCAATCCACGTACACAAGGAAGCGGGAAGTCCGTAAGAAGGCAGTTTGTTGACAAGCCCTCGGTGCCAAACCCGGTCAAAGGCCTTGGAAATATCCAGTGCAACGGTTTGGGTCTCACCAAAGCGTTCCAGGCACCGCCCCCAAACATGTGTCACATACGCGAGAAGATCACCGCACGAGCGGTTCCGCCGGAATCCGTATTGACGGTCGTTAATAATTTTGTTCTTCTCGAGGTATGTGAGTAGTTTGTCGTTGACCACACGTTCCATCACTTTTGACAGAACAGATGTGATCGCTATGGGGCGGTAGTTGGCCGGATTAGAGCGGTCACCTTTCTTTGGAATAGGGTGAATGATCGCTTTTTTCCAACCAGAGGGCACAGACCCAGACTTCAGGGACATTTTGAAAAGCTTCGTCAAAATTGGAGCTATTTCTGCAGCGCACCTCTTCAATACCAGGGCAGGTATTCCGTCAGGCCCACTAGCTTTATTAACATCAAGCCCTCGTAAGACTTGGAGTACATCCCGATGCCGAATCCTCAGCTTTTTCATACGAAAACCGCAGTGAGGAACCGACGGCGGGATAGCACCTTGGTCATCGAGGGTCGAGTTTTCCGCGAACATTTTGCCTAATAAGTTAGCCTTTTCGGCGGCGGTATTTGCTAGAGAGCCGTCAGGTCTGGTAAGAGGTGGCAGACTGGGTTTGCAGAAATTGCGACCTATAGAGCCCGCAAGCGACCAGAACGCTCTGCTACCATGCGGGCAGGCAGCCAGCTTTCTGCTGACCTGCAGGTCGTGCTCGAATTTCGACCTATTGATGATTCTCTTACTTTCCTTTGCAATTTGGTTGTATAATATTCTGTTTTCGGACGTTCGAGATGTGTTGTAGGCTCGGTAAGCCGCGTTTTTTCGTCGCACTGCTTCAGAGCATTGTCGACTGAACCACGGCTTTGAGCCCACACCAGTTTCCTTAATAGTGGATTGGATGAAGCCATCCATCGCGGACGTGATGACTTCACCAATTTCCTGGGCACATCTTGAGGGATCCGAAGTCCGAAAACAGACAGCTGACCACGGGAAAGCATTAAAATGTGCCCGCAGACCGAACCAATCTGCAGACCTATAGTGCCACACTTTTCTTTTCAGCCTCTCGTTTGGCGGTCTGAAGGTTACGGGGATATGGGAACATCTGGGATCAAGATTCAAACCCGAAATAAATGCTATCTATACAGTGTCTGGATAAATTTGTATTCATTTTATTTTTAATATGCGACATCTATTGACTTTTTCTGCAAGTCTAGGATGATTTTTGACGTGAAAACGTCTTATAAATCGATGAACGCCGGCTGCACTCACGAAAAAGCATGACTCATTGTCAAGTTCCGCCTGGACAAGCGTTCGGCCTGTGACGCATCTATCTCTCTTCCACTCTATCGTTATTATATAACGCTATCACGTAAAATTATCGTCCGTAAACCAACTTTACAGACAACCAATCTTTTTTTTATGAGTAGAACCTCAATTTAATTAAATATTACAATTTGAGGTTCTGCTCATAAAAGTTAAAAATAAAAAAATATTTTTTATTCACCAGCGTAATTTTCAATACAACAATAAAAAATACAGGGTGTTAAAGGACATGCTTAACTTACTTTTTTAACCAGTGATTCCTGAAAGTATTTGGAGTCAAAAATGCGAATGAAATTTTGGTCTCCGTTGAATTTTTTGATGTCTGTTTTTTTAAATTTTTTTTTCTCTGCAAAATGAAACCAAAAAAA
The DNA here is from genome assembly GCA_936435175.1 of Glyphotaelius pellucidus. NCBI lineage: Eukaryota > Metazoa > Arthropoda > Insecta > Trichoptera > Limnephilidae > Glyphotaelius > Glyphotaelius pellucidus. Next base: position 11,238,625 of record OW386556.1, read on the forward strand.
AATCTTTCACTTTTCGTCACCCGTCACCCAGTCGAGTAGTCGATTAAAAAAATATGAAACTTTGTGCATTTTTTATTAATTGTTTTTTCGTGAAACAATAAAAAAGTGAGTTAATGAAAACGTTTATAATATATTTGTTGCCAGGAATTTTAGTTAGAAAAAACAAAAATTTTGCTTTAAATAAATTGTTTTTAAAAATGACATGGTTATTTCTAATAATAAAATTTGAAAGCGTATTTCCGTCACCTTTCAAAAACAGTTTTTAATTTTCGAATACGTTTTCAAATATACCATTTATTTGCTTTTTATTTGCACAGCGGAAATATTCTGATCTACTGATTTACTTTTTTCAACAATAATCAAGAGTACTTTTTGGATAAAAGCAAGACATGCAAATAACAAAAAGTACTTGAATATTGCTACCACCACAAAAAAGATTTATTCAATCGGCAACATGACCTAAGACTCCAGAATTTGCTGATAAGCCTGTAAGTACAATTGGTTTCGGCAATAAAACATTTTGATGTTTTCGTCTTTAATTATAAAATTAATTATTTCATTAAAATGATTTTCAACCGTCGATATGTAATTCACAAGGCTGACCCTTGTAAAGAAAAAAAGCCAATTATTTTGTGCCAAATACCACCCATTAAGTAAATTATTTTTATTGTGATAATAGCGAGTTTCACAATTGTTTTTCAATCTGAACTTTTCGATTTATCAAAAGGTTTTTTTTTATTTTTCCATTTTATTCGGCCACCAAAGAGTTAAAAAAAAATCCACGCTTTTTTAACCCAAGACCTCTCCAGCCGAATTCACTCGACCCATCGCCATGCACCACAGTGGGAAGAATGGATTCATGCGTCTGTCATTTCTAAACACATTGACCCCCAGATTTAGACCCACCCCTCATACCCTTTTCCTTTCCAGAACCTCATCTTCTTCCTTTCCCTAAAAGACCCTCCACACAGCATCCCCGAAAAAAAATTAGTGTAACACAATTATAGGCGTTATTGCCGGTGCGCACGGCGCGTAGACTGGATTTTGTGGTTTCCGGTCGGTCGGCGCTAAAGCGTTGAGAGCGTTGGGAGCGTTGAAGGCGTATAAAAGTAGAACCTGTTTCTTCACTTCAGATCTCATCTAAATAATAAACATCAATCAGCCGATTCACCAATTTCCACCAATTTCCAAGATTCACCAATTTCCCGATTGTATTATGAGTTTCCGGACACCGTGTATCAGTGTAACAGTGACAAATCAAAACACTTTCCGAAAGTGTTAGGATTTGTCACCGCAATAAACTGCAACCTGTATGCAGTCCGATTTTCTTTAAGTGGGGTACTTCCTAGCTAATCCAACAACAATGCATCCAACTGATTACCGTTATCTCCAGGGCTGGGCAGTATTTGAATTACTTGTAATTGAAATACGTATTTGAAATACAAATACGTATTTTGTATTTGTATTTCAATTACTTCCTAAAAATGTATTTTGTAATTGGTATTTCAATTGCCTGATGCTGAGGTATTTTTTAATTTGTATTTCAAATACTTATAGCTTCAAAATACATTTTCAAATACACTTAGCGATCTTTAATGATAATGAAAAATGAACTGACATAGATAATTCATAGACTAAAAACGCTAAAATCCAGAGCAACATATGTTAATATTTAAAGTTGGCAACACTTTACGTCAAAGCAAGTATCTTGTCAATTGTCGTTTTCGTCGTTTCGCGGTATTTATTCATGAAGACGTGAGTTAATTGATAATTGATAATGGATGATCAAATTCCGTCAAAACCACAAAACTTTACAAGTGGAGCGGAGATGAGATGTGTCTTCTGAGCAATGTGATTGATCAATTTTTGCACGATTCTCCCACCTTAACGAACGGATTGCAATCTTTAGAGCACAGGCGTCGGGTGGGAATGCTATCCCAGTTCTACCGGTATTTCAATGGAAGATGCTCTGTCACATGAGCACTGGTCGCTTCTTCGACTCGTTCTTGTGTGCAACAGCTCGGCTGTAGAACGATTTGCCGGCCTCTGTGTTTCCTCTTTCCTACAACATGGGTCTCTTCAGACCAATGTTCATTCCTTCCTATCCTCAAAAAGACCCTCCACACAGCATCGCAGATGACATAGGCCCTGAGGGAAATTATTTTCCTCAGGGCCTCCTGTGTGGAGTTAATGTAAAAAAAAAGACTCTGTTTCACTCTGCTCAGCTTTTTGCTTCTACGGAAACGCACCCTCAGATAAGGGCACTTACGACAATTTATTGCAACCAAAGGTTCTACCAAAACCAAATGTATTTTGTAATTTGTATTTTTTTTTTTTAAGTTAAAATACTGTATTTTGTATTTCAAATACACGACTTGAAAGTATTCTGTACTTCGTATTTTAAATACACGCGAAAAATTATTTTGTAATTTGTATTTTAATTACAGCAAAGCATTTATTTTGCCCAGCCCTGGATATCTCATATTATAATACGGGTACCTAGTCTCAGATCATCAGCTGTCAAACGGTGGTCGTCAATTCGCACTCGGTCAGCCAATCGTCAATCGCACGACTAATGATCGTCGATAAGTCCCTCAATCAGTTGACGATATACCACCAGTTGAACTCGACGCGTCTATACCGTTGAGATCGAACAGTTTGCGCGTTGACAAATAGAACAATATTTAATAAAATAACAATCAAAGTATACTACTTCTCAAATCTCATGTTATCGTTCTTTGTTATTTGATGTCGATAACTCTTTGACCCGATGTCAGTGATTTTCCATTTTCTCGCCGAGTGCGCCCAGTGTCGTGTGTTAATATTGTGATTAATGTGTATTGCTAGCAACAAAATATAACAACAGTTCGTTATCGCGATTGTAATCAAGCTCTACTCGCGTAATCAAATTAATTAAAAGGTACCTACATAATCTGTTTTTATTTTAAGTGCAACGATAAATAGCACACTGTCGTAAGTCAAATGTCGTTTTTGTGAATACCGCACAATTGTTCCATTGATTATTGCATCACCCAATTGGGGTATGTTGTGATGCTGAAGGGAGTGAGGAGGAGAAGTGTATGGGATGAAGGATGATTGGATAATATCTGGGAATTCAGATCTGGTCACCAAACACTTGAAAAGCCATTTAAGTGGAACGTTTGCGCGGCCCTTTTCGGCCCGCATCATACAAACCTTAAATTTGGATTTGAGATCAAAATACCCAACCAAACTGAAAAATTATTTTTGTAATCAAAAGGTATATCAAATATCTATTACGGGTGTGAGCTATGTTTTTCATTTACTCACAAATAATTGCCCAAGTTGCCTCTAAAATCATGAAACACTAAAATCTTAAATGGCCTATATTTTATAATTTAAAGCAAAAATAAATAAAGTAGGTCAGTACTAGATATTTGATATACCTTTTGATTACAAAAATAATTTTTCGGTTTGGTTGGGTATTTTGATCTCAAATCCAAATTTAAGATTTGTATGAAACTGGCCGAAATGGACCGCGCATACGTTCCTCAAAGCAACGTTTCGATTCTCTTTCACCAGGACAATACTGATGGTATAATGCTCACGAAAAAATAGCCTTTTCTAAAAAAAGTGGTTTTTAAATAATTATCTCTCAAGTTTTCAATAGTAAGAGGTCACTTGTTCAAGGATATAAACAATAAATAAACATGAATGAAGATCTTGATATAAGTACCTACATATTTTATATTTGCGTTTATTTAATTTAAAAGTAGGCATAATAATTGTTTTGTTTGTGTTTTTGGTTTTTTATTGAGTTAGTTTATACTATATTCAATTACAAACTAACATGCTTAAAGAACACTTCAATTTATAGATATTTTTACATTAATACATTCATTCTTCATACTTTCAGGCATTTCATCATGCATTTTTAGTCCTCTATACATTAGGCAGTTCTGTCACTCTATTTTCTTCTATGCGGCAATCTAACTCTATTTATATTTTCTGGTTTCATAATTATATATGTATTTCTCTATTAAAAACAATTTCATCCTTAAATTATTTTGGCATTTGTTTTTTATGACTTTATGCACAAAAATTAACACATTAAATAGCAGTATCATTTTTTATTGGAATCCAATTTAGCTCCTCTCTCATTTGACTAATTAAACCTTGCAAACTTGCCTTTCCCCAGCTATATGATAGCTCTGTTATTCTTCTAGCTAACTTCTAGCTTGTTCAAGTTTCCTTCATTGGCCAAATATAACAGTGTATAGCAGTAATCTCAGTGTGGAGTAACTATAGTTTTAGAAATGATCTCTGTAGTGTTTCCATTTAGTTATTTCTTAGTTTTCTAATAAAATTTACTTTTTATACCTTTTTTAGCACATATTTAAAATTTGCTGTGAAAATTAGTTATGAATCCAGTTTTACATCCGTAATGACTTATTGTTATCTAGTGTTTAGAGCTCTAAATAACTCTGGGCTTTCAGTTTTGCAGAATTCAACCGATGAATAAAGCTTTTGGAACCTACCGATAAACAATAATTTGAAAATTCACCGATAATACCTTTTTTTTATCTAAAAGTAAATTTTGTTTTGGCTGTTAGAGCAGCAACAAGACACATTTTAAAAGTAGGTACCTACCTACGAAACATTGATTCTAGTTGGTAGGTTTTGACAGCGAAATACTATCTGTTGTATTTTATTTTTTTATGAAAGCTGATAAAATACAGAATCAAGAGGAACAGAAAAAATTCCATATGGACTTAATTTGTGATCCAAATATTTTGCCAATTGGGACTTAAATTTAAAATGGGATGGAGCCACTGTTAAATGGGTCAAATGGAACATTCGTTTCCATTCAAATTTGTAAGGAAGTCTCTCCTAGTTTAACCTCTTTATTCTATGTAAAATTCCAATGTGTCTTTCTTTCGGAATCAATGATTTTGCAGATCGAAATAATACACTTAGATAAGGTTAGTTTAGGTGAGGTTAACCACAATGTTGGAGGGTTTTATAGCATTAGTTCAGATAGAAAACTCTTCAGCAAAATTCTCTGAACAATAAGCATAGTACCATTATTTGAAGTAGGTAACTTACAGAAATTGTAAAGCTATTTGAAACACTTTATAAAGAAGATGCAAAACCATCACGCAACATTAAACCTGTAAAACACCAACAAAACTTGTATTTGAAATTCGCAATAGTGATGCAACATGGTGAAAAAAAACTGCGAATAATGTTTTTTCAATCAGTTAAAATATCAACCAATGAATCCGATGAAAATATAGAAAAATAAGATGGAAAAGGAAAAACTTAAGGAATTTAATAATAATTATTATTATTATATTGAATTTCGACCGATTTCTTACATATCTCCCTTAAACATTTGAAGTTTTTAAGCTCTTAAAAAAATATATGTTATTTTTGAAGATAATATATCTAAATACGTTCCACGCCGAAACGCAAATCATATGAAATTCTTTCGATAAAAAAAAATCGCAAAGTATGCTCCAAAAATTATTTAAAACAAGTCTATTTCTATTATTTTACAAGTAATATTTGTGAAAAAAATCACAAAGTTTCTTTAAATGACACTTAAGATACCTTCCGCGAGATTTTTGCTCTATTTTAAACGAGTCATGTTTTATTAAGCATTTTCCCAATTTTCACATAAATTTTGTCATTGAAAATATTAGCGCGCTCTGTCCAACATTCGTAATTACATATCTCTCCATCTTCTTCTTTTTGGGCCGCGAAGCGTCGCCTTAAGTTTTTTAGCTTTCTCCGCCCGTTCGAACCTGTGCAAAAAAGTGGTACATTTTGGTGTTTTATCTCTTTAAAACAAATTACAATAATTTTGGACATGATTTTAGATTCTCACGGCCAAAAGTATTTAAGTTATTTATTTTTAGGATGTTATTGCGCTACCTCTTCCTACAACGTTTCGGACAGCGTGGTGATGGACACATTAACGCTGTCCGAAACGTTGGCTAAAGAAGGAGGTAGCGCAGTACGACATAACACCCCAAAAATAAATAACGAAAATACAATAATTATTATTCAAGAATCAAAACTTTGTTTTGCTCAAGATGGCGCTTTTTGCTTAGTTTCTTCTTACTGTTTTAATAATTATCAGTCATAAATAGGTCAAAAATTGAAAATAGACTTTTTATATACTTGAAACGTCTAACTGATTAAAGATTTCTGTTGGTAGTGTTCTTATTACGTTCTTGTTACCTTTAAAATAGTCAGCGGGATTTAAAACTTTTCCTCCGATTTCTCGTGATTTTTTGGAGATAATTTTGATTATTTTCTGCCCACATTAAAAAAATCATACCTCCGAATTTTAATATCGAGACGTAAAACTGATTATAGTTCTATATAGCCAATGAATTCACTCATCTTTTGTCGATTATCACATATTCGTAGGATTTATAAAAAAAATATTATGAAATCGTAAACTTTAAAACCGTAAAAAAAATATGCGTAAAAATCGTAAAAAAGCGCTGTCAATCGCCGAAAAATAAAAGTGGTCCATATTTTGACCTTAATCGCTCCATTATATTTTAGTCGTTTTCGTTTTCCGTATTCCAAAAAAATGAGAACAGCATAAATAATAAAATATTATATTCCTCTTTAGATCCTTAGTGGACAAGATATTTCGCAATTTTTTTAAGTAGTGTTTAAATACATATATAATTTTTGTATGTTCTATTAAGTGCAAGCAAAACTCAAATATTTACGTGTCACTACTTGAAATTATCACGAATAATCTTTTTATCTTGTGGCATTATTGGTTTTTTATCATAATTTTATATTAGTAATAGAGTACATAATTACTTTTAAGTGATTGTTATATTTTTTAAAATACAAAAGATTATTTCCTATTAACATTTACATTTTTTTTACATTAACTCCGCACAGGAGGCCCCGAGGAAAATAATTTCCCTCAGGGCCTATTTCATCTTTGGGAATGCTGGGTGAAGGGTATTTTTGAAGAAAGGAAGGAGTAAACCTTGGTCTTGAAGAAACCCGTGTTGTAGAAGGGAGGAAGCATAGAAGCCTTCAAATCGTTCCACAGTCGAGGTTTTGAACTCAAAAATGAGTTGTGGAAATGACCCGTTCTCATATGACAAATGTCAATTGCATATTATTTTAATAATAATAATAATTAATAAAGAAGTTTTGTATAATTATTTATTAAACCAGAAAACGATTTTAAAACTCCAAATATTTGCACGTTCTTACAAAATAACAAAAATTCAAAATATAATATTTTTAATTTTTTCGACTGTAAAAATAGATGGAGGAAACGGGTAAATTTCGCGATGTTTTGACTTCGACGTAATATTTTGTGGGTTTATGTTATGCTATCGTATGTAGTATTTACCGAAACACATTCCTTGAACAATAAACTATGCCTAAAAACAACATTACTTGCGTTTATTTCATGAATTCATATGTTTAACGATCTTTTTAATGACAACGACGCAACCGAACTTGACAGTTCAAAAGCTCCGAAAAAACGCGGCCAGTTGTCAAAGAGAATTCCAGAAGAAATTATTCCGATTCCATAGATGTGGTCAAGGTATTCTATACCTTATGAACAAGAATGCCCCGAGCGATTCTGACCTTATCCTTAATACGTTTTCTTTATAATTAAGGATTAAAATCGCATTTCAAAAAATATATATAAGGTTTTGTTTGGCGCGCGCCGGGCGTACTCGGCAAGCAAGGAATTGGGCCAAAATTAGTCCTTCAAATTCTGAACAAACATTTTAAAACTTTGCCTGAACGTCACTAAATATTACAATACATTTTTTTATGGTTGTTTTGCTGTTGGCGCGACGAAGCAATTTCAACTATATCGCGACCAACTCAGGGAATACGTGCCAAAACCAAAAACACGCCACTGATGAATGAATTCAATAGTTATGCGTTGAATTGATTCCCGATAAATGGTAACAATGTCTATTCTTTTGACTTTTAAACATAATTTCGTTTGCTTGTTTTGGTTAATCAGTGTTTATTCAAGTGTTGATTAATTCTTTGAATTATTTTCTACATGCAAGTGCACCGCATGCATAAATCCACAGGTTAGTATATAATCAATAAATTGTTAATTATCGACTTTTAGAATAAATTAAGTCAAACAAAGAAATTAGCTATTTGATCGATCAATATTGCAACTGTAGAAAAGTGCCATTTACATTTTATTTTAAGTGATTACCACACAAGCTTCCAATTGCCACGCCAGGGGTCAATAACTAATGAATGACTAATAACTAATGACCGGTCAAAATTTCGGTTTCAGCTAGTTTCGGCCAATAAAATGGTTTCGGCCACGATTTTGGTTATGGCCAAAATATTGCCGAAACTTCCGAAAGCCGAACGTATGAACGATGTATCAGATCGGTTGATTTGGCTTTCCTCGGGCGCATATGTATGTCTCCTGAATAACTTAAATATATTTTGAAAAGAAGATGTTTTATAAAAGTTATGAAGAGTTTGTGATTTTAAAATATTATTTATTTTTGACAAAGTTTATCGCTTAAACAATAATTAGTTACTGTATTGCCATTGTCTAATATAACCAACAAAGACTAGGCTAATTTGTTTACTATTATAGTTAGTAGTTTCAAGTTTTGCGATTTCGGTGATTTCTTTAAAGTTAAAATACCTAACAAGTTGAGTTTATTAAATTTTGATGTTTTTATTATTATTATTGTTATTTATGCATTTTTTAACACTCTTCTATTAACTTACAAATTTAATGAAAAAAATGCATATTTTTGAAGCATGTAGAGTTTTTTACTACATTTATTTGATTTTCAATTTTGTTTTCTTAAATGAGTGCAAATCTTGGAAGTGGAAATTGACCCACCTTCCCGACATTCGATTGAGCTGAATCTCGGCAGAAAGAATCTTCCTCGATGACACAACATTCTATCAACGTGGCAAGCCCGCACACACACCCCCAAATTTCTCTGAAATTCAGACCGGCCATGCATTCAAATGCGTAACTAGGTCGTTGAAAATACATCCATACTAATATTATAAATGCGAAACTGCTCGAGTTTGTTTATGACCTTTTCACGCATAACACAATATAAAGACTTTAATAATTCTTTCACCAATATAAAGCTAAATTATATGCGCAGACTACAGGTTGTATATGATGGTAAGCTCTGGCGTTATGAAATTATAAATATTAATATATTATATTTGTAATACGTTTTCTGTCGCTAACAAAAGCGAGTTTTTGCTCACGTCAGAAAAAAATCTTTTCCATGGAAACAATGTTGATATATTTTTGGGCTCTATGCTGGTAGGCACTCAGTCTACTGATCAGCTACTACTGCAGAAAATTCAAATATTAGAATTCGTTTTTTTTTTGGACAAGCTTGGAATAAATGTCAGATTTGAGTTACTGTATTAAAAATATAATTCGTAACGATTATAAAGACTGAATGATAAATAGAGTATTTTTTTATTATATTAACGAACTTCCAAATATTTAAATAAAAATAAACATCCGAAATGTTTGTAAGCGCATAAATTCCGAATGAATGAACAAAATTGGATAAGTAATTCTTTTTTTCTTTGAGCTATAGCATTATGAAATTTAGGTGGTAGGCGAGATGTTTGAGAACTGAATGTAAGGGAATGAATATATGGAATGCGGGAGGGGATGGGGGTGGGGTGGGGGGGTGGAGATAATTGATAAGTGCAAGCGCTACAGTAATTTCCCGTAATACCATGCGAGCGAAGCCGCGGGGAAAAGCTAGTATATCATATAGTAAAAAAGCTTTGTTTGTACGGATTAATTTCTTAATTTAAATAATTTTGATTTTCGGCCGAAATCAGAAGAGAAGCCGAAATTCGGTGTTGCTTTCGGCTGACAATCTAATGTTGGTCGGTCACTAATAATGACATCTTCTCATTTTGAGGAATTGTTTGTGAAGTGAGAGGGTTAGAGAGTTCGGAAAGAGGAAGGTTACAACTTTAAAGTCAGTATTTTACATTCCCTCGTCATTCTCCACCGTATCCATAAAGATAATTATATACAATCAGGTCACTAAATATAGCTCCATCACAAATTTATTGTAATTCACTGAATTTCACCATCTTTTTAAATATTTCAAGAGTGGTGTGTCTTTAATTGATGCATGAAACCGGTTTGAAAAAGGATTTTGCCGTTTAAATATAGTTAAATAAATATGTAAACGGCATCATTAGAATTGAATACTTACTATAATATTATCAATGTATGTTCATAAGTGCGTGCAGTAGTTCCAGTCTGTTCTAGAAGAATATTATCAAATGAAACGGCTACGCACAGAATATTATTTAAAAGCAGGTGAAGTCTTCAGCGTTGCCCTGGCTCTACGCAGAGTTTTTCTAAATCAGATGTAGGCAGTAATTTTCCTCTTTTTTTGATCGTCTAGTGTGCAAAATTTCATCAAAAAATATCAATATTCCGTTTTAAGAGGTGGGAAAGGGGGATGGGGGTGGGATGAAAAAAATGAGAAAAATGACATGCTTAAGTGGAACGTTTGCGCGGCCCTTTTCGGCCCGTTTCATATAAATCTTAGATTTGGATTTGAGATAAAAATACTCAACCAAACTGAAAAATTATTTTTGTGTCAAAAGGTATATCCAATATCTAGTACCGATGCTACTTTATTTATTTTTGTTTCAAATTATAAGATTTAAGCCATTAAAGATTTTAGTGTTTAATGAGGCAACTTGGGCAATTATTTATGAGTAAATGAAAAATAATGAAGCAATAATTTCACTATATTTATCAAAGAAATATAATGAAATATAAAATAAAAATTAAGAAATAAAATCATTTTGATAGGTGTAAATTTAAAATACAAATTAATTTGGCGGAAGAAAAATTTGTCGTTTATACATTAAAATTACTACCAAAAAAAATGCAAAAAAATATATTTTACGATTTTCTATTTTATTTTTCATTATATTTGTAAAATACAATGAAAAATAAAATACGTACTAGATATTTGATATACCTTTTGATCACAACATAATTTTTCAGTTTGGTTGGGTAATTTGATCTCAAATCCAAATTTAAGATTTGTATGAAACTGGCTGAAATGGGCCCCGCGTACGTTCCTCTTAACCCCCGACGCAAGGAGCGGTGTTATAAGTTTGACGTGTCTGTGTGTCTGTCTGTCTGTCTGTCTGTCTGTCTGTCTGTGGCATCGTAGCTCCTAAACGAATGGACCGATTGTGATGCAGTTTTTTTTGTTTGAAAGCTGACGTCATAGACATGGTTCTTAGCTACAATTCATGAAAATCTGTTCAGGCGTTTCAAAATTATCAGCCTTTTTTTGTGTCGCGGGTTTCTTAAAATTTTGTAAATTTTACTTATTGTATTTATCGTTCTTTTGATTTATATTGATTTATGATTTATTTCAAATTTCCGCTATCGTTATAATTGAAGAATATGTGAAGCTGATATGAAGAAAAAAAAAAGTTCAAATAATGTTGAAATTCGGTATCTAACTACCGGAGTTGCTGCTGAGAGTTCCATTGTAATTACATATATCTTTATGAGGCAGAGGGAGAGGTTACAACAAGACTAAACATTTCCACCACGTCGAATGCGGATCATTTCATTGAACGCATTTATTGGACATTATTTATTTTTCTCGGCCTTCATACTAATTGGCGAAAGCTAAATGATCATTGAACACCAACTATTAGTACCGTCCGGGCAGGTCACCCGACGCACTCGCACAACACACATTCCCAACTAGCTAATAAATAATATTAACCTTTGGAATGCCATGGGTAAAATCCCAAGCCGTACGCCGGCTGACAATATTTTCGTAATAACTTACTTGTTTTTTGGAATATTAGTCAACTCAACACCTCTTTGAAAAGTCATTAAAAGCTATGAAAAACTATTATAATTTTTTATTTTAACTTTTATGAGTAAAACCTCAAATTGTAATATTTAATTAAATGAAAACACTATGAGCGAAACTCAATCGAAAATCTGGAAACATGAAAATCAGAAAAGGGTATTTGCACCTCTGGGACAAATATCTTTTTCTGATTTTTCTGTTTCCAGATTTTCGATTGAGTTTCGCTCATAGTGTCTTCATTTAATTAAATATTACAATTTGAAGTTTTACTCATAAAAGTTAAAATAAAAAATAATAATATTCATCCTAGACTTGTAGAAAAGTCAATAGATGTCGCACTTTAAATAAAATGGATAAAAAATTATCCAGACACCATCTAGATTGCATTTAGTTCGAGTTGAATCTTGTAATCATACATAAAGATGGCAGCCAATAAAAATATGCGTTAAGAAAAATGAAGATAATATGGGTGGTTCTTAGTCGAAGTATGGTCTTCATTTAATTAAATATGAAAAAATCATTTTAAAATAGCCACCCTAATCTAACGTTACCTATTTAACCATTTTTTTTTGTTATCATCACTCTTAATAACTGAGTTGATTTCATTCTGAGTTATCCGGTCACCTTAACAGATATATACATAATTTACAAAATTGTTTATCTATCCTACGTAGTTTCCCCAGGATAGCTACTTATATTCAGACAAATGATTTTTTTTATCTCTCTAATGTTAAAAAAATATTATGCAGGTTGTCAAGGAACATATTGGCTTACTTTAATTAGTGATTCCTGACATTATTCGTGGCAAAAAAAAAATGTTAATGAAATTTTTGTCTCCAGTGACACTTTTAAAGTTGTTTTTTTTTTCAACTAAAAAACCTAAAAAATCAGTAGATATTGGACAGATGGGGTCAGGGCGGGGGGTTTGGCGGTTACTCGGCTGAGTGACAAGTGATGACATGTGGAAAAAATTGTTTAATTTTGAAGAAAAAAATTTGGAAAAAAATCACTGGAGACCAAAATTTCATTCACATTTTTTACTCCAAATAATTTCTGGAATCACTGCAAGTAAAGCAAGTGCGTACCTTAACACCCTGTTTACTGTATACTGAAGAAATACGAACATTTTCTTGAGCTTTATTATATTTTCTAGCAAAATAAGCGTTCTTTACAAAAAAAATTAATCATGTAATGAGGATTTCCTGTAAACAAATACAGTTGTTCCTATAACTTTAGAATATCGGAATTATGTCAATTGACATTAAATTTTGCAACGCAAGTTTTAACAGATAAAATAAACATGTTTGCAAATGATGAAACAACAAGCTAGAATAATATTCAGATGCATTATTTAATTGCCAAGCGAATAAAATATGTTTAGCGTGCAAGGAGCTTTTTTAAGGTTAAAAAACCATAAAATCGAGGCAAGTGTGACAAATTCACGGTGGATTTCTTGGCGCACTAGGGGTTAAATGACGACACATTCTGTTGTACATCTACCAATAAAATTATCTACGGATCATTTCTCCTGATATCATGACAAGGCGTATAACTTTCGATTTACGTTAAATAATAGTGCATATATTATTATTCTCTTCAAAATCAATTTAAATTAATTAGCAATACGCGATTTTTAACGCGTTGTTAAATTTCAATGCGTGCGTCAACACTTAAGACTGTATACTATTTATAAATCAATTAGAATTAAGCCTCCATTTACCGGGAAGTGCAAATGTTAAAGAAACGAATCTAAATAAATAATACAATGACGATAACCTTGTCGATCTAATAATGTCAAACGCTAAAACATTAATTCCAGGTAGGTACTACATCTTTTGGTTAAATTGATTTTATATGCTCCGCAAAATCTGTTGTACATATCTATGTGTATCAATGTATAATTGGTTCCATGCCAACTGAGAATAAAGTCAACATCTCCCTGGAAAGTCTAAAAGCTATGAAAAAAATAATATTAAATTAACCGATAACCCTAACCTATAAACCTATTAAACCATTTTTTTATATATATTTTTTATCACTCTTAATGACTTATCTGAGATTGTTCTGAGTTGGTTTCATTCCGAGTTGTCCGGTCACCGTATAATTATGGCAGGGCGGCCTCAAGAGGCTCATTTTGGGAGGCGGATAAGGGTACCGCCGCCCCGGGAACCATTTATCGAATAACCATCTCCTGTGCCATAGGTCACCCCAAGTGGTTTGCAACGTTTGGCGACTTAGCAGGGGTGCCCGGGTTCATGGGGGTGAGGTTGGTCCGGGTCTTGGCGGTGGATGCGTCTGCCCATCAGCTGCATAAAATATGCATGTCTTTGCGCAAGCATAGTGTTACACCGTGGAACTTCAAATACATTATTTAACCTATTACTAAAACGCTTTTCATTTTTTGTAAAAATAATATTTCGTGTAAATATATATTTTAAACATTGTTTACAGTAAATTTTTCTTATATCTAACAATTCAGCCTCATGGAACAATTTCACGGAGGGGTAGTTTATATCTTTATGCAACATTATTTTTAGTATTAATTTTTGAGTTATTTCTAGGTTTATTATTTATTTTTAAGTTAAGTTTTATTTTTTAATCACCTTAAATCATTCCATAACCACAATCTACCATAGCCAGCAGAACATGGGTTTTATGCGCTGCATTATTTGCACGTACAATCAGGTTCTGGCTTCCGAGAAATGATAAACCTCTCGCATAACAAAAAAAATATCCTGTTTGTCATCCTTTGAAATAATTATTGTGGCGAGATAATTGCTTTCAACACGTTATGGCAGTAATTGAACATTAAAAATCAATTACACGTAACGTCACGTTTAATACTGGATTCATTGTATGTCTTCACATCCATACTAATATTATAAATGCGAAACTGCTCGAGTTTGTTTATGACCTTTTCAGGCATTAAACAATAAAAAGACTTTAAAAATTCATTTATTTATTTATTTATTTATAAATAAACGCCCTTTTTCGGGGCTCTTACATATATAGCATAGAAAAAACATTTTATTGTACATAACTGAACTGCCTCAATAACAATATTTTAAATTTATTCAAAGATAAATTGAAGATGTCCACTGACTTGGTATAATTGTTTCCCTCCATTAGTATTCTGGGCAAAGAGGAATACATATGATAGTTAGTCCCAGAATTTCTGCACTGAAATAAATCCTGACTTCTAGTATTACGAAGTGGAATTCTGAAGCTTATCAATTCAAGTAATACCGGACTATCAACTAAATCATTTAGAATTTTGTATAAAAATACCAAGTCAGTGAAAATTCTTCTGTCTGACAATTTAAGCATATTCATATCGTTTAAAAGTGTGTTGTCGTTTAACATATTTGCTGAAATACCCATTTTAAAATTTAGAAAACGTAAGAATTTGTTCATTTCATTCACCAATAGAAAGCTAAATTATATGCGCAGACTATATTTTGTATATGATGGTAAGCTCTGGCGTTATGAAATTATAAATATTAATATATTATATTTGTTATACGTTTTCTGTCGCTAACAAAAGCGAATTAATTGCAAATGTCAGAAAAAAATCATTCCCATGGAAACGATGTTGATATATTTGTGGGCTCTAAGCTGGTAGGTACTCAGCCCCCTGGTCAGCTACTGCCCCAGAAAATTCAAATATTAGAATATGTTTTGTTTTTTTTTTGGACAAGCTGGAATAAATGTCAGATAAGAGTTTCTACATTAAAAATATAATTCGTAACGATTAGAAAGACTGAATAATAAATAGTGTAATTTTGTATTATATTAACAAACTTCCAAATATTTAATTAAAAATAAACATCCGAAATGTTTGTAAGCGCATAAATTCCGAACAAATGAACAAAATTGGATAATTCTTTTTTTCTTTGTGAAATTTAGGTGGCAGGCTAGATGTTTGAAAACTCAATGTAAGTAAATGAATGTATGGAATGGAGGGGGTGGGGGTGGGGGTGAGGGTGAAGGGGGCTTATTGATAAGTTCAACCGCTACAGTAATTTCCCGTAATACCATGCGAGCGAAGCCGCGGGGAAAAGCTAGTATAATATATATAGCAGTGATATCTTCGTATATTATAGCAGTGATATCTTCACATTCTATACACATATTAAAGCGGTAGACCGGCTAGTAGCCGAGTGTACAATTGAATCGGGTTTCCATCCAGATGTACTAGGCCCTCTGCTAGCGAATTCCTCCATCATTGCACAAGCAATTTATTTATTTTAAAGCGAAGATTAACGCTAAATGACTATTGTCGTTTAATCTTTAAAACGAATCGGTTTAAATAAAAATGTGTTTTAGATAAAAATTTAAGCTTTTCCCACCGTCTCCATTGAGTGGAATTAAAATAAAATTGTTAATTACTTTATTAATACTAACTGGTTCCCGCTATGCGTTGCAATGGCATATTAAAAAAAAAAAAAATCTCCGTGCATGTCCTTTCCCATGCGTCCCCACTAGCGTCCCCTTCCCCTCACGCGTATCCCTTCCACTTTCCACGCCTTCCCCCTCCCGCTTCCCCGTCCTGCCAACCCCCCACCCGCGTTCCATATATTCATTCCCAGTACATTCAGTTTTCAAACAGTTCGCGTGCCACCTATTACAATTTTTTTAATTCAAATTTTCATTAGATACGATTTTAGATTTTCACGGTCAAAAGTATTTTCGTTATTTGTTTTTGGGGTGTTATGCCGTTATACTTCTTTCTTTAGCCAACGCCAACATCAGGGCAGATGTGTACATCTGCCCTCCGATGGCGCTACAGCCTATAGAGCCTTGACCTCCCGCAACATTTGCCTTCAACTCTTCCTGTCCTCAGCGGCTGACTTCCAGTTTGTTATCTGGAGAAGCTGTGCTGCATCCCCTCTTACCTCGTCTTCCCATCTCAGTCTGGGTCTTCCCACTTTTCTCCTTATGTCCAAATATTAATATTTTTAATAATATTTTTTGGGGCGCGTGTGTCCGGCATCCAAAGGAGCGACATAATTGAGTAAAATTCCTGTTTGCCATGTTTGGTGTCCGGATCTGAACAGCCAGGAACTTCCTAACCGTCATTTTCCCGATATTTTGTACGAGGACTACGACTAGAACGATTGTGCGGTACTCACAAAAAAATTTAAAATGCACGCACTTTCGACTATCCATCTTAAATTCTAATCTAATAATAATAAAAATTTGACAATTTTTAGCGCGCCGTTGTCGTGAATAATCAATCACCTCGAGGGCGATTACGATTTCTTAGGCTCTAATTTTATTATTAAACAGATACAGAAAACATACTTCCTGGCAAGTCACTTCCGATAAACACACATTTATTAGAAAGTTTAATGCGTGGAGAAGGTACGACTTTGCACGCAGAGGACACTAAATGTAAAACACTGGACATTGCATTATTTTACATTTGCTTACCTTCATTACTTTTGATATTACGTTTATGAGAAGATTAGTGACCAACATACTCGTAAAGTCCTGTTTACTCCGAGAAATGAACATGAACAATCGCTTGAACAACACTATAAACATTGAAAACTTTGAACAATTCGTGTTCAAAAACCCTGTGTTCAAGCTTTACCACAGGCGTTGGAAAACATTCCTCTCCCAGGTGAAGCGGGAAGGCAGGCGGGGCCGGCGGGGGGTGGGAATTAGTTCATTTTTTTACAGAAGCTGCACCGAGCGGTTGGTAACGGAGATAAATCGTATGAGATTTGGGGTTATGTCAACCGCGCGAGCCTAATACCTAACTATGACTTTAAATTGTAAATAAATACTGTCGTAATGGGTGATTATTTCTTTCGTGAACTCGCTTGTAAATAAAGTCTATTAATTTTTAAATCGGTTTCAGAAATTGACTAATTAAAATAGGTATTCTATTCTGAATCCCTGATAAACCTAATAAAAAATCGAGGTAGGTAGGTAGTTAGGTCTAACTTGAAATCTGCTAGTTCTCCTTTATACTTCGTCTACAATCTTACCGCTAAACTTCCATTAGAACTCGACTTTTGACATCTACGTAATTAATTACGCATTCGAAATTCTTAAATAGTAACTTTAGGTCATAATAATCGATATTAGTCGGAAATCTTTCCTGATAAATAAAAATCTATTAAAATATCTATGTTTTCTCCCTGATGTAGCATCTCTTCTTCATTGGAACGCATTTTAACATTTATGTAAACGCTAAACGTTAAACGTCAAGTGTTCAGTGCGTGGATAGGTCCTTACCACAGACCACTAGCAAAATCTTTCAGACCATGTTTCGACAAACGGAAGAGACATTTTTTGAACGTGTACGTTCAAGCGAACGCTCACGTTCATGTGCATGGTTTCGCTCTGGAGATTTAACCTAATAACAACAAGATTGCAACAGTCTCAGATATTCGTAACGTAACCCTTGACGGTAAAATACAATATAACCTACATTGTACAACAAATTACGAATGAAGGTATTAAAATGTTATCTTGGTAATGCTCCTGAAATAATCTTACCTCTGTAACTTTACTGCTTTACCTTGCGAGCAAACAAAAGCGTTTCCCCATTGCCATATAAACAAAATAAAAATAGAATTATCAATTATTATCTGGTTGGCACGTGGGCATGTGCAGTGCACAGTCTACAGCGTGCAGTTTACAGTGTGCACTATACATGTGTGGTGTACAGTTTGCAGTTTGCATATGGCTGCATTGTACTTCCGTAGTTTGCGCAGTAAGTGCACGTTGAATGCATTATTATTCATTAAACGCTTTACCCTTCGCACTTATCTTATATCAAGATCGCACGCGACAAGTATAGACTCTAGGCTAGACTGGTGATATTTATAAATTAATGTATACCTATATTCGTTGATACTGCAGTGTGTCGTACGTCAAAAAACGTATTTTGTTTTTTTGATGGACAAGTATCCAAATTTCTGATCTTTATATCGTATGAAAACGTTGTATGTCTAAGGAAAGTATTAATATACCTACAGATTAAATGGTAATTTGTTATTTCTTTATTTGGTCTCGTCATAGTCATAGATAACCCAATTCGTCACTACTTGTCAAATGACATGCAGTATCAACGATGATAAACTAGTTTGACGATTAACCAAATTTTTGTTGTCATTTCAAAAGTATTTTACGTTTTTATGTACTAGATCATAGTTTATCAACGTGGGCGATAACGCTCCCTTGTGGGCGTTTCAGACTTTCAGGGGGGCAGTAGTAGACCCAGAGAAAATTTGGGGGCATTGGGATGGCAGTGAGGGCGTGGGCAGGTAAAAACAATCGTATAAATAAGATTAACGTCTTTTTTTTACATGAATACCGCACAAGAGTCCCAACTGCTCCGGTCTGGAGCCAGTGAGACTATGGCATCCTCAATTGGGGTATGTTGTGAGGCTGACGGTAGTGGGGAGGGGAAATAGATGGGGAAAAAAAGGTGGGGAAGTACCTGGCTATTCAGATCTGGCCACCAAACACGGCCAAAGCCATTTCAAGCAAAGTTTCAATTTTGAATGGTAGTCTTACACCAGGGCGATACTGAGAGTATCTTCCACTCTGGAACGTGCCACAAATATACTGTATATTATTTTAAATGAATAAATTGTGAAATAACACAATTAATCAAATAAAATTTATTCGCCACGCCGGGATTTGATCCCGCGACCTTCGGAAGCGAGTCAAGAACCTTACCGCTGGACTACACCGGCCGTCGAAAAGTTTATAATGTCTCCGGACAGCTCTAATATCATAGGGACATAAATATTATAGGGACAAATAGCGTTAGTTCATTACTAAGTCCAGGGGTACCCAATCCATATAGGCCAAATCATTATAGGCCAAAAAAAAAATACTGAGCATAGGTGGGCCTCTCGGAAGGGAGTGGGAGGGGGGAGGGAGGGTTGTCAGCACTTGCTGAAATGCTGACGAAATTGTCCGGTCAGTGGCTGCGTTGGCATCGCGTTTGGGTCCGATCCGGGCGTCGCGTGTTCGATTCCTCGGCTGGCTAAGACCTCCATCACGATACAAGCAACATTTTCCGCTTACTGAGGTGGTAGTAGGAGATTTTTAAACATTGTTGGGTTATTCGTAACCCAGGAATGTTGGTCTTTCTTAAAAAAAAAAAAATGTCCGTCCATGAATACAGGTAAATGCCGGATATTACCGTCAATTTTTACCGGTAATTCGGTTGGAATTGATTGCGCAAAGAAATTCCTAATGAAATAAAAATCCCTAACGAGACTCCGAGGTTTAATAACAAGAAAGTTCTATTTTCAAAAAAATATAATATAAATTTGATAAATTTACAAGAACGTTATTTTTTTATGAAAACCTAATTCCAAAACATGGAAACCTGAAAACTTTATTTCGAACCGCAAATACCATCAATTGGACCGCAGGTTGGGCATGCCTGACTTAGTCCATTATTCGATCAAAATCAGAGTGTGCAATTCGCATGCGGTAGAAGTGAAACCTTCAAAAAACTAAAGTAGACAAGCGTGGGGATGCTACGAAGCACCGCACAAAGAGAAATCTATAGGCTACGAAGAACCGCACAAAGAGAAGACCGATTATACTATCTCATTCTCTCGCAGACTAAATTCTATAGATTTTTTTTACATGAGCTCCACACAGGAGGCCCTAAGAAAAATGATTTCCCTCAGGGCCTAAGTCATCTTTGGGGATGCTGTATGCAGGGTTTTTTTAAGGAAAGGAGGAGAGGAGAGTTCTGGGAAGGAAAAAGGTTTAGGGGTGGGTAGGAATCTGGGGTTCAGTGTGTCCTGATCATCCGCCTCCAAGACCTAGACAAACCTCATCCCATAAACCCGGGCACCCCTGCTAAATCACCAAACGTAGCGAACCACTTGGGGTGACCTACGGCAGAGGTGTTGGTTATCCATTAAAGGTTCCCGGGGCGGCAGTACCCATTCCCGCCTCCCAAATTGTAAATGTGATGTATGTGTTTGTCTCTTTTTAGTGTCGCTGTTTTTCGTTTTATTGAGTTTCAAATCACAACGGTGCTAAAGAAGTTTTCACTTCAATAAAACATTATTAAGGTGCCAACCTACCTTCAAAGGTTGACTTTGAAAAAATGTTATCTGTTATCAGCACTGCCAGGGGAATCAAAGTATGTAAGGCGTCATTTTGTGGCTTTGCAGTTTCGTCAGAATTTCAAAGGATAAATTCAAGGCTTTTGTTTTTCATACACGTATTTTTTTAATCCAAAAATAGTATCGTGTTACCTACAGAAGTGAGTGCACTTTTGTGTAGCGCTTCTCACGAGTTTTTTAAAATATATTTGTATAGTGCGATATTTTTATAGAGTAAAGTGGGTTCTTCTGCATTCTACATTAGGACATTTTCGCCAAAGTTTGAAATATTTTTTTATAATTTTTATACATTCCTTTACCTTACTTTTACACTTGACTAATTAGTTTCCATCAATAATACCATATTACTAGAAGTTGGGATTTTTCTTTCAGTGCAGAAATTTTGGGTCTAATTACCATATGTATTTATATAAAAATCAAAATGTGTTTGGGGATTAGTGAGATACCTATGTATTACTACATTAAGAGGAATATAAACGCTAGAAATATTTCGATTCTCATGCCTTCAAAATTTAAAATCGAGCGTCTTATTTGCACGAGGCAAGTAAGCGAAAAAGTGGTTTTTATTTATTTTGTGCATAATTTTATAAGAATGAAAAAAAATTAGAACATACAAAAATAGTCTTAGCCGATAAAGGGGTGTTTTTTAAAAATAGTTTCTTATATTACTTCATAGTTAAGTCATGCAAAAACATTTTTCTAGTGGTTTACGCTTATATTTTTTGTTATGTAATTAATAATTTTATTGTAATTCCAATACATAGAAAAGCTAGTAAAAGCTTCAATTTATCCGTAGCATATGTTTTGATGTTCATCATGTAAACGGATTAATCTAAATAGTATCTAAATAGGATCTCACGTATAGCTTCATCTTAAGCCGCCGCTATCCGAATTTCGACCGATTTCTTACATTTGTTTTTAAGCTCTTAAAAAAATATATGTTATTTTGGAAGATAATATCTAGATACGTTACACGCCGAAACGCAAATTATATGAAATTCCCTCGATAGAAAAAAATCGCAAAGTATGCTCCGAATATTATTTAAAACAGGTCTATTTCTATTATTTTACAAGTTATATTTGTGAAAAAATTCAAAATGTTTCTTTAAATGATACTTAAGATACGTTCCACGAGATTTTGGCTCTATTTTAAACAAGTCATGTTTCATTAAACATTTTCCCAATTTTCGCATCAATTTTGTCATTGAAAATATTGGCGCGCTCTGTCCAACATTCGTATTTACATATCTCTCCATATTCTTCTTTTTGGGCCGGGAAGCGTCGCCTTAAGCATAGGAAGTGTTTGAAACTTTCAAAATTCCTTCTTTCCGTCCTCGCGAAGGTTTTTTAATTATTACAACCACACGACAATACATCTGAAAAGTTTTTATTTTTTAATATCATCACAAAAATTCTTACGAAACTGTCAAAAATTTGAGAATGACATTTTGCAAAACAATGATTGTTAAATCAAAATTCTATTTTCAAAACTCTTTAAATGAATAAATTAATTGGAAGAACTAACATTATAATTTGAATCGAATCAAGAATTAAAGATATATTGAATTGACACCCATGTTAGGTACCAAATTTGATTGATTGTTCTTATAATATTTGTTTGTTCTTATAATATTTGTTTGTTCTTATAATATACAAAAATGAATATTTGTAATATATGAAAAACGAAAATTTGAATTAAAAAATTGTAATAGGCGGCACGCCAGCTGTTTGAAAACTGAATGTACTGGGGCTGAATATATGGAACACGGGAGCGCGGTTGGCGGGACGGGGGAGCGGGAAAGGGGAGAGTGATGGCGGGGAGGGTGCAAGGGGTACGCGGGAGGGGAAGGGGGACACACATGCAGGGAGACATGCAAGGAGAAACAATTTATTTCTTTGAATATGGCATTGCAACGCATGTTGTATAAATGAAGATGTCCAATGACTCGGCATAATTATTAGATACCCTCTATTAGTATAAATTTTAAATATATTTTCATTCAAAAGCGACAAGGAAAAACCAGTTGTCCATATTATACTGCATATACCAGGGTATAAGTACAATAAATCGAAACTTCGTTTGATATATATACCAACGTATCAATGGATTATCGAAGACGATTTTACGTGTGAAATTGATAAATAATGCACAAAAAAATGTTATTCTAATTTCTGGCGGCCAACTGTCGGGTAAGAACTTCATTACTTACTGATGACTAGCTGGTGACAAGACAATAATTAATTGTTTTTTCGTGTTTTTTTATCTCTGACTTCAAGGTTGCCCCTTCTTTAATACACTTCCACAATCGTTGTTATGTACAATTGATTACTTGAAGAGATTGGTCATAGACAATGATGCGATATAGATATGTAAACAATGGTACATCAATGGCCCATTTAGTTATCTTCGTACAATCAACACTTCAAACTTAGGCCAAACCAATTGACGCTTATAAAAATATTTTCCCAAAAGTTGCACAAATAAAACGCATGCTAATGTCGTGATTATTTTTGGCATACATTTTTATTTACGATATTGTATATTATTTTAGTAAAACGTTTAGTTTAAGGGGGGCGATACATGTAAAAAAACGTTTTTTTTTTTGCATAAATAGTTAAAATAACATCTCAAAAATATGCCTGTAAATGATAAGAATGAAATTCGCATTATTTATCGATAAAAAACTCATTTAATTGCTCCGCCTCAACTCAAAGACAAAATCGATGACCAAAGGGTGAGTTGAGAAAATCGCCACAGCTCTTTGATGACCAAAAAAGCTTGTCAAGCATGTCAAGAAGAACTTAAGAAGAAAAGCGAGTACTTTGAACACACCGAAGGACTTCTGTATGGCCCTGGAATAGCTGACTAGTTGAGAGGTCGTAATGATAGTGTGTGCCAAAACTTAACACTTGTGTATCTCCAAACTGCTTTTTTTAAATTGGCGGGCAAGATAACTCAAAAAGTTCTCAATCGATTCTTATGAAATTTAGCGCACGTTTTCTTTATAGTATTAGCTTCTAGTTGAACCTCAAACATGCCAAAAAAAAAATTACAAAAATTATCATTATTGACCCGAAACCTTAAAAAAAGGGTGAAAAATGGAACTTTTTTATTCTGAGGCGTGCCAATATACGATTTTTTTGATTTTTTTGTTGGTTCAACTAGAATATACATGTTTTATGAACACGCTCAAGTCAAAATTTTAGAATTGATGCCTTTCGCCACGAGGATCTCAGGAGATTAGTTACTACGGCGGCCATTTTGAAAAAAAAACAAAAATAAAAATCTGATTCTTGTTTTTTAATATGTAATAGTAATAAATAAACATACTGAATTTAAAAAAGATTCGTTTATTTCTTCCCTTTTAAATAAGCCTCTAAAAAACGGTCAAAATTCAGGCGGTTACATGTATCGCCACCCTTAAATAAAAAAAAAAATATTCAGGTTAGATTTGGTTAGGTTATGTTAGGTTAGTATATGCTGTGTTAATTTGAAAGGTTATGTTAGTTTAGGCTTGGTTAAGATAGTTTACGTTTGGCAAGATTATATTATCTAGGTTAGGTTAGATTAAAAAATGTAATGCAACTTTGGCATTTGTTAATCTTACTTATTAGAACAATATTTTCTCCAATTTGGGAGGCGCGAATGGGTACCGCCGCCCCGGGAACCCTTATTGGATTACCAACACCTCTGCCATAGGTCACCCCAAGTGGTTCGCTACGTTTGGTGATTTAGCAGGGGTGCCCGGGTTCATGGGATGAGGTGTTTGTCTAAGTCTTGGAGGCGGATGACCAAGACACACTGAACCCCAGATTCCTACCCACCCCTAAACCCTTTTCCTTCCCAGAATTCTCCTCCCCTTCCTTTCCTTGAAAAAACCCTCCACACAGCATCCCCAAAGATGACATAGACCCGAGGGAAATAATTTTCCTCAGGGCCTCCTGTGTGGAGCTCATGTAAAAAAAAAAAATGATAATCTTGCCTTATATATTGAAAAATAAATTTTAAAAATTAGACCTCATAAAAAAGATGTTTGTTTGAATAGAAAAAATTAATTCATATTCGTCAAATTTGGGTTAACAACCTTAATCGGTAATTTATAATTTGAATTTACGAACATCGACATATTTTTTTTTCTTTATTTTAATTATTTTATATGATATATCATCTTATTTATATAGTAAATAGAGCAAAACTTTTTTTTAAATAATTATCATTGCCAAATAATATTGCCAAAGTTGTCACTTAACACATGAAAATTTTAATTATTTAATTACCTATATTTTATAATTTAAAACACACATAAATAAAATAAAACACACACATACTAGAGATATTTGTCGGTTCCATGCCAACTGAGAATAAAGTCAGCTTAACACCTTCTTGAAAAGTCATTAAAAGCTATGAAAAAAATCATTTTAATTAGCCGATAACCCTAACCTAATGTAACCTATTTAAACAATTTTTTATATTTTTTTTTTATCACTCTAACTGACTTATTTGAGATGGTTCTGAGTTGGTTTCATTCCGAGTTGTCCGGTCACCATATTTGTCATACCTTTTGATTTAAAAAAAATACAAGTTAGTGTGCATTTCACATGGGGTTCATGGGGTGAGGTTTGCCTAGGTCTTGGAGGTGGATGACCAGGACACACTGAACCCCAGATTCCTACCCACCCCTTAAATCCTTTTCCTTCCCAGAACTCTCCTTTCCTTCCTTTCCTTAAAAAAACCCTCCACACAGCATCCCTAAAGATGACACAGGCCTTGAGGGAAATCATTTTCCTCAAGGCCTCCTGTGTGGAGCTCATATAAAAACACGCGGTAGAAGTGAAACCTTAAAAAAAGTATACAAGAGTGGGAAGACTACAAAGCACCGCACAAAAATAAGACCGATGATTATTCTATCTCATTCTCTCGCGGACTAATTCCTAAAGATGTATGTGCTTGTCTCGTTTTAGTGTCACTTTTTCATTTCATCAAATTTCAAATCACAACGGTTCTAAAGAAGTTTTCACTTCAATAATTTTTCAGTTTGCCCCCATCATATTTTGGCCCCACGTCCAAAATTACGTTTGTATAAAAAGGGCTGTATGTTCCCCTTAAAGCTTTTCTTACAACTTTGCACGATTCCGTGTTACCAATGCAAAAAATAAAGTAAAAATAACAGAATACAAAATTTGACGACAAGAAATTTTTGACAACGCGATCAAAAATCTACCAATTATTATGAAATGCGTTACTAATAATTGTGTATTTTAAACTTGTTTATTGAAAATTGTTTGCATTTGATAATAATAATGATATTAGTAGCGGAAATATTGTGTTGGTACTGCAAATGTTTGTGCAGAAAAAACATTTGACGGCAGATTAATAAAGACTATGTAAACTTTAGTAATATCGTTAGAAGAAATTTAATAATAATAGGTGTTGGTTGCAGCATCGTCAATTGAAATATCGGTGCTTAAATATGAGATGATCCACATCTCCAACGTTAATTCCCAAGTGAACCCAACTGAGTGAAGACGTGTTTCGTAAAAGTTACGCTTAACTGATCTTAATACCAAATAATAAGTAAAACTTAAGTGATAATTTAAAATAATTCAAGTTTTAAGAATTTTTGAAAATTCGTCTTCTCAGCATTTTCGAGATCTTCAGAGAATTTCGAAACTCCACTAGGAATGTCTTCGACTGAAAAGGAAAAATTAAATCCAGAATGGTGAGTTTTAGCATTTAATTTTTTTTTTAATTTTCTTCATATTTATTTTATTTATTTGCCGACCGGTTTCGCAAGAAACCTTCCTTCATTTAGATGAAATAATAATACTAAGTAAAGTACTCAGATTGTTTCGTCCCTTCGCAGAAAGAGCTTTTACGAAACCAGTTGACAATGGAAATAAATTTAGTGGCTCATGATAAATTATAATTTATTTAATTATGGCTAGCCCCTGTGTATTTTTTTTTTTAATAAATAAAATTGGATATGTTTATCCGAGACACTATCTAGGTTACAAACCAATTATTTAGAAATTTGTGATCATTTAGAAAGGTAGTAGCCAAAAATATGGGAAAAATTAGGCGAAGATAATATTGTTCATTCTGAATTTGAAATATGAGGTCGACAAAAATTAATTAAAAATATGAGGTCACAGTGGTTGAGTTGGTTAAGACGTTTGTCCCGGTAAGACAAGGATCCTGGGTTCGAGTCCCAGTAGCGACTGCTGCCTTTTTTATATTTCTGTGTCTTGTTCTTTTTCATATTTTATTTTAGATTTATTAGTTTTTCTTCTTCTTCTTCAATGATTTGAACAGAATTTATTTTTTCTTCTATTTGCACAGTTTTACAGCCTCTTTAGAATCACGACCGACTAAGACCGGGTTGTTTCATCATTAGACGCGGTTTAGTCAGTCTTTTATTTAGTTAAAACTTCATAATTGATACTCCTTAACGTTTATTTAAAGTTTTTATTTTAAAATGTTTCGATTTGGAATGTTCATACTTTTTAGATCAGAAACTTTTTAGATTAATCTGTACGACGAATCGGTTTACAATATGAACATCAAAAAATATGCTACGGATAAATTGAAGCTTTTACTAGGTTTTCTGTGTATTGGAATAACAATAAAATTATTATTTACATAACAAAAAATATAAGCGTAAACCACTAAAAAATGCTTTTGCATGACTTTGAAGTAATTCATATAAGAAACATTTTTTTTAAATACCCCTTTATGGCTAAGACTATTTTTTGAGGTTTTGTATGTTCTTACTACTTTTCATTCTTATAAAATTATTCACAAAATAAAAAAAATAAAACACTTTTTCGCTTATTTGCCTCGTGCAAATAAGACGCTCGATTTTAAATTTTTTAGGCATGAGAATCGAAATATTTCTAGCGTTTATATTCCTCTTAATCAGTGATACTCATGTATGGCATACCAGCTAACCTTTGTGTTTTCCTTAAGACAGAGGAAAATTTTTGCATTATAAACCAATGATCGCATTACTTTATTGTTTAATAATAAACATTGAATTAAATTTATACTGCATTATAACATTTCACGATTTTAATTTATTTCCTCAATATTGTCGGGTTTTCCCACAGCGTTTCTCTTAAACCCATTAAAATAAAACCTATAAATATACTACAGGTAATTAGTAATTATTATAATTTGTGTTCATTTACGTTCTATGCTTTATTTATATCACCGTTGCATAAGTACCTACCTATGTAAATGACATTTTTCTTAACTTTAAATTTGTGAATACAGTTTTATTGTATTATTATTTTGACGGCCTTCATGGTAAGACGAGGCGAGGGTTAAGGCTCTCGACTAGCTATTCGAAGTGCGCGGGCTCAAATCCCAGCGTGCGCAAGTAAATTTTATTTCATTAAATTGTGTTATTTCACAATCTAAACATTTAAAATAAAATCAGTTATAATTGCTACACGTTCCAGAGTGGAAGATGCTCTCAGTATCGGCCTCGTGTAAGACCATTATTCACAATTGAAATGTTGCTTGAAATGGCTTTCACTGTGTTTGGTGGCCAGATCTGAATAGCTGGGACTTTCCCACCTTCATCAGACACTTTTATTTCCCCTCCCCTCTACTTTCTGTCTCACAACATATTCCAATTGGGGATTCCATAGTCTTACTGGCTCCAGGCGGTTGGGAGCAATTGGTACTCTAGTGCCGTACTCACTTTTAAAAAAATTAACGCCCTTTTTAGCGACTTGCCCCTTTTTGTTTGTACTTCGTATTTTTGAAGTGAAAACTACTTTAGCTCCGTTGTGATTTGAAACTCGACGAAACGAAAAAACAACACTAAAAAGAGATAAACACATACATCTTTAGGCTTTAGAGAACGAGATAGAATAATCGGTCTCCTCTTTGTGCGGTGCTTCGTAGCCTCCCCACTCTTGTCTACTTTAGTTTTCTGAAGTTTTTTCACTTCTACCGCTTGCGAACTGCACACTTGTATTTTTTTGTATTTATTTAGTGAAAATTTGAGGATGTCCACTAACTCGGCATAATTATCTCCCTCCATTATTCTATGCAATAAGGAGTCCAAAACACTATTACAGAAGAGTCCCAGAATTTTTGTCCTGAAATAAATCCCGACTTCTAGTATTACGTTAAATAAATCGAAAGCTTATCAATTCAAGCAATTCTGGATATCAAATGCGTAATTTAGAGTTTGGTAATTCGTATCAAGTTATAAAATCGTTTCTGTACCGAGATGCAACGCGTCACCGATAAAATTCAATAGCTTGAAACTTGACCTGAATTGCATTTATCTTAAATCATTTCCTGTCCTAATTTTACCCTTGGAGTAGTAGCATTATTTCTAATAATCTGTTTGATTATCGAACCACACTGATATTTAAAACTTACATTTATTAATAAACAACAAATACATATATATCTATCTACCCCAGAATAATTTTTATTCTTTATTCCGTGCTAGCAAAAACCCGCTAAGCAAAAATGGACTTCTCCCACTGAAACAGACAGAGCAAGAATCTTTGAAATATTAATTTGTTATCTAGATAAATAAAGGAAAAACCAACAGCCTAGCTTAAAAAAATATGACTAAAATCAAATATCATTTTTTTAAATCTTTTTTACCTCTCTTCTATTTAGTTCTAAGTTCCAAAGCTCAGCAAAAGAAATAATTTTCGTAGTTTTATATTATGCTAGCTCACAGGTCCTCAACGTGGGCGATAATACCCCCTCGTGGGCGATAATGTCCCCTCGCGGGCGATAATGTCCCCTCGCGGGCGATAATGCCCCCTCGTGGACGTTTGAGATATTCAGGGAACGGTAGAAGACCCAGAAAACTAGGGGGCGTTGAGATAGCATAAAAAGAAAAAAAAACATGCTTATCACGTACTAATAATCTTACGTGTGTTATTATTATTAAGAATTGACACTATATCATGAATACAAGAAGGAAGGAGGAAGCAACCTGATACTCCGATGGAGGGTGCTAGAAAAAAAATACTTTAAGTTGGCGGTGGGCAAAATAAGGTTGAGAACCTATGTACTAGCTGAAATTGCTCGGGTTTTACTTAAGAGTTTTTGGATATGTAGAAAGTGACCTTCCTCTTATTTGTTGGTGTATAAAATTTCATAGATTTCGAGATAAAACTGTATTTATATCGGCGTTTGTTCGATAAATATGTAGATAGATTAATATCACGAATTCCTATGAACCCTTAATAATATTTGTTTTTAAAAGCATTTTGTCAATAACGACCAAGGTAGATAAATGCAGCAAATTTTTATATAAATTTACACAACGCTATTAGTTTTTCGGTCCGGTTACACTCCCCCCCCCCCCCCTCCGGATCCCTCCCACCACCCCCTGCCACTAAACTATATGAAATACACAAAATTTTCAAACACTAAATTTTTATACAAATTCCATAACGACAGAGCTCAGCGTTATGTATATAGAAACCTTTGCGGGCGTGCGCACAACAAATCACTAAAGTTTCATCGCAATCGGAAGAATTTTATATCAAATTACTTCATAACGCCAGAGCTCACCATTAAATATATAGAAACCTTAGCAGGCGTGCGCACAACAACTCACCAAAGTTTCATCGCAATCGGATTAATGGTTTAAATAAAAAAAAAATTCAAGAATCGTTGTATCTCCGCTTACTAACAATAACTATAAATTTACAATTAATTTATTTTTGATTGTATGAACATTATTTATTACACAAAAAGAAAATTGTTTCTAACTGGGCAGTCAAGAATTTCAAGATTAAAGGATTTCCTTTTTTTATCTTCTCACTGACGTAAAGTGTAATCAGAAGCAATCTAATCAACAATAAATATTTTAAAAAACATTGACATTATTATGTTTGTTGTCATAACCTTAATCTATTTCTTGTGCGATTTTTTATAGTCTGTTAGATAGATATCTGCTTTTTCGTTTCAAGTTCACCTAATCACACAAAAATGAACCAATGATGAATTTCTTGCAATGACTGCAATATATCTTCTTATCAGTAAGTAATCGAATAATTGGTATTTTTCGCAAAAATGTGATTATTTTAATTCCCGCTAGCTGAAGTCTAGAAAATTTCGAAGTCGTATGTACAGACACTAATTTTCCTCTTATATTGAACGTCAAAGTGTGCAGTGACCTTGCTCTTGCCTTGATCAAGTGTGCAAATTTTCATCAATCTTAGAATAAAACTGTAGATTTATTTAAAAAGCAAACCCACACAGGGACATTCCATTATACAGAGTGTAAGGGACGTACTAGACTTACTTTAAACCAGTGATTACTGACATTATTAGGAGTAAAATTTTATGAAATTTTAATTTAATTTAAACTTTTTGTCTTGGGTGACATTTTTCTTTTTTTTTTCTATTAAATTAATATTTATTTAAACTTATTTAAGTTTTCTGAAAATGAACATCCTTATAATCAATATCGGTCCAATCCTTTCTAATCAATGTTTCTGTTTTTAACATTACGTATTTG
Source organism: Glyphotaelius pellucidus (assembly GCA_936435175.1). Taxonomy (NCBI): domain Eukaryota; kingdom Metazoa; phylum Arthropoda; class Insecta; order Trichoptera; family Limnephilidae; genus Glyphotaelius; species Glyphotaelius pellucidus. The sequence goes on from OW386556.1 coordinate 11,270,134, forward strand.
AATTCGAAGTCGGTTGCTGTCATAATGGGCCACCCATAAATTACGTCACACCATAAGGGAGGAGGGGGGGTGTAGAGAATTGTGACATTGTGTGACAAGGGGTATGGGGGGGGTCGTCAGCTCTGTGATGTGACATGTAAAAATCTAAGTTTTTAAAATGCAAAACTTAAATGTTAATGAAAAAATGTAAAATTGCAAAATATGTGACATCACACCAGGGGGGAGGGGGTCTCACAAATGTGACAATGTGTGACAGGGACGGGGGGGGTTCAAAAAATCATAAAATTAGTGTGACGTAATTTATGGATGGCCCCTAAATGTTAACGGATGACGGATAAAATGAAAGAACTCCATTAATTTCCTTGCCTTTGACGGCACAAAAGCGCGTGGAGTATTGTTTAATTAAAGCCAAATTCTATTTCAACCCTTTATTTGGTCCTTTTCAATCGCGTAAATTTGACAGGAGCAGGATTGTTGTTGACAGGAAACCATTTTACCACAAATAAATTTACAGATGTAAACGGTTGCATGAGCATTTTATACTGGTTGAATTTCCGAACAACTCCCTTGAGCATTAATAGGCCACTCATGGATTTCATGAGTTGGAAAAAATAGTGTGGATAGATTTTTCCACTAAGATTACGAAAATGTTATTAAGATTTTTAGAAATTTATAGTGTCTTTTTTTATCAAATAAATCCGTTTTTTGGGCTTGTGACGTCACTACATGAAAATGTTCCATCTCCGATAATATTCAATTAATTTTGTAAAATTCTACACTGATTTTTTTTTATATACACTTTGATTTCCGGCTAATTTTTTAATTTGCAACTAATGGTACGGCCACACTGGGGCTAACTTCCAACTGCAAACGTTTGGCCGATTTGGCCTAACCCATCAGTCTGCGTATTATTACGGGAGAGTGGTAAAAAATATTTGTGTAGCGGATAAAATTTGTTTAAATTTAAATTTTTTTAGCTTTACGTATTTAAATCAATATTATGGAAACCGAAGCATCGCTTGCACAATTGTATGCAACTGATACGATACAGCGCCGAATCAGCTGTTCGATGTCCGCCATTTTGGAGTTTGAAGTTGGAAGGTTGACTTTGGAAGTCGCATTAAATTCACTTGCTTTATTGCCTGCGAATTTCGTTACAGGTATTTTATAAATTATATCCCGTCTTTCCGGTTCATAAAAAATGGTCCGATTTTTTGGATTGAAATTTTGATCAAAAATGCATTAAAAAAAATACGGAATGTCTTAGAATATTTGCCTAAACCAGAATTTTTTTTATGTGATGCAAGTGGCCTGTTACCACACGTCGGATGCATATATATCGTTAAAACAAAACAAAAAAAACAACAAAAAAATATTTTTTACTTTAAATCAGTTCTCAAAACTATGGTCACCCTAAAAGTCTACATGTTTACATTAATGTACTACCTAGCGCCAGCAGTTTAGTAGGTACCCATAATCTCAATCTGTAAGAAATACAACACTATTATTCTTTCAATATCTGTATAATTTTGTGTTATTTTGTTAATTTGTAGAATTGCTAACTTCAACACAGGCTTGTCCTAGTGAGGTTGCAAATTGTATTGTAAACATTTTACCTGCAAAGTAAAGAAACAATAAATAAATATGTGAACGCTCCTGTGAGTAGTAACTTATCAAAAACTTAAGTTAAATCGTAAATTTTACTTATGAGTGTAAAGCTAGCCTAAGAGTAAGTAAATTGTGACCCATAACACCCTGCATATTCCACATAATAGATTTCATAATTTTTGTGTAACCGCATTTTTATGATAAACTGTTCGTAACATATTTGCAATTTGCAATATTAAGCATTCTAACATTAATTTAATGATAATTTTTATTTGCCCTTGTTCATGGTTCACTATTGTTAGCTTTTAGTCACCTTTTCTGTGTCAAGTTCGCATAATCACATAAATTTGCATTTAATCCAATAAATTAGCTACAATGATAGATATAATTGCAGGCATTTGACCGAACGCGGGCTTATTGAATTTTTTCAGTCAAGTTTAGATTCCACTTTAGTTTTTTACATAACTCGGTTTAGTTACCTGCAGTGTTACTTCTTGGCCGCGTTCGAGGCGACCTTCGCCACTGTGCAATGTCAACTAACGACCGCGTTCAGGGCGATACGAAACTGTGTGAGATAAAAATATCGAATCGGTAGACTCTCGATTTTCCGGGCGCGGATTAACTGGAGCGGTTAAAAGTTACCGATATTTCAATATACGGTTTCTTTCGTTAGGAGTAGATAATCAAATATTTAATATATTTTGAAATTATAATCGTTATAACAATCTTCAAGAAACTTGCCACTTATGCTAAGTGTCACTTAAGCAAAGTGTCACTAATGCCAACTGTCACTTTTGCTAAGTGTCACTTCAGCAAAGTGTCACTAATGCCAAGTGTCATTTAAGCCAAATGTCACTTTAACTCAGTGTCACTTAAGCCAAGTGTCATTTATGCCAAATGTCACTTAAGCAAAGTGTCACTAATGCCATGTGTCACTTTAGCCAAATGTCACTTTAACTCAGAGTCACTTAATCCGAGTGTCATTTATGCCGAATGTCACTTAAGCCAAGTGTCACTTTACTCTAATGTAACTTAAGACGAGTGTAACATAAGACGAGTGTTACTTCTGCCACGTTACGTTGAAGTGTAGGCCCGGCTCAAAAAGTTTTTTTAACCCTTTAGATGCCGAAAAAAAATTGAAAATGTAAAAAAAAAATGCTTGGGTTTTCTTTTATCTCTATCTATGTAAGTAATGTAAATTCGCCGGTTTTTTCTTGATTAGCTTTTTGGCGACGTCAGTGGCAGAGTGGTAAGCTCATTAGCTCCGTACCGAAATTTGCAGGTTCGATTTCCAGTGTTGGCGAATTAAAAATGCATTTCTTGTGTTCACTCTGCATGTTTTTTTGTACAACAGTCTAAATTGCTTCCAACCATCTGGAATATCGGACCATGGCATCCCAAATTGAGGTATGTTTTGAGGCTGGATCTTTGGATGAAGGTGGGAAATGAGATGGGGAAGAAGGAGGTGGCTATTCAGACCTGGTCACCAAACACGGCTAAAGTCATTTCAAGTAATGATTGATCCAATTCTGAACGGTGTCCTTTCACCCGGGTGATACTGAAATTATCTATCACTTTAAAAATTACTCGCTCAGGGTAGTTGAGACTCTTGTGCGATAAAGACACAAAAGAAGACAGTTGGGAAGTGTTTGCTTAAGTCTTCTTCTTTTTCGTTGATGACTTTTTAATTTTTTTTATATGAATACCTCACAAGAGTCCCAGCAGCTCCCGTCTGGAGCCAGTGATACTTCGGCATCCCCGATTGGGGTATGTGTGAGGCTAAAGATAGTGGGGAGGGGCAGGATTTGGGAAAGAGGAAGGTGGGGAAGTACCTGGCTATTCAGATTTGATCACCAAACACGGCTAACGCCATTTCAAGTAACGTTTCAATTCTGAGTGGTGGTCTTACACAAGGACAATACTGAGAGTATCTTCCACTCTGGAATGTGCCGCAAATATACTTTACATTATTTTTAATGAATTAATTGTGAAATAACACAAATTATTCAAACGAATTTTGTTTGCGCACGCCACGGGATTCGATCCCGCGACCTTCGGAATTTAAATTCAAAGCAATGTAGTTATCCACAGTCCTCACTGGGGATTCCTGTTCCGAGGTGGGCTGGAGGTAGTTGTGTTGTTGTTACATCATGATTTCCTCATCTTCATGTTAGTTGATTTCCACATCTTCATGTTTGTTGATTTCCTCATCTTCGTGTTTGTTGATTTACTCATCTTCCTTCCTTTCCTCATCTAGCCAACGCCATTTGAAGCAACAATTCAATTCTGTTGGTTTTTCACCAGGGAGATATTGGTAATGTCTACCAGTCTTTTCAATGTCAACTGTGACTATTTTGACCTTAAAAATACCTGTGGTATTTACTTACAGTAATATTGATCGGGGAGTTGCTAATTATATTAGAACAAACGGAACTAAAGCATTAAAGATATTTCCGGGTGAACTTGAATCTTTCAGGTAGGTCGCCGATGCCCAAGGTTCGTAGAAAATGCGTTTAACAAGGATAGCTCATACGGGCCTTTTTCGAGAAAAAAACTCGCCGGGCCGCTTTCGAAATTTTGACGTTTGCGCGACTTAGCTTGAAGTAAAACACTGCCATTTGTGTTGCAGTTAATTCAAATCTTCCAGTGGAACATGGACTCCAAGCTACGTCACGAATTTTTAGCAAATCGCCGCTCTTTCCCCTCGATGAACCTTGGCCAATGCCAGTTAGTTCGAAAACTGCAATATTCAAACTCCGAAGCCTCATTCACGCAATTCACGCAAGCGACTTGAAATAAAGCGTCCATTGTGACTAATATGTTTGTGGCTTGGGAATATATAGCATTGAATAAAGTAGGTACCTAAAACATCGAAAATTACAGTCTACCTACTTAAAATCGGTGCACCATTTTACCATCATCCGAATGCAGCTTCAGTTTTATAAACTAAATTAACAACTGATCAATAAATTGGTAATTTATCAACCGTAAATAGATTTCCAATCCGATTTTATTGCCAAATAGGTAAAAATAACAGAATAAAACAAGCGGCTGCGATTAACGTCTCCACCGCCAAGTGATGTAAATTATTGCAGTTTTAGTTTACGGTTAGGTAGGTACTTATTTTGAACCTGCCGAAGGATGAAAATACCCGGAAATGCACGGTACTAAAACAATAGGTGAAGTTGGCCGAATCAATGCCTTGTTCTCATAGCTTGTAGTCTAAATAAGCGAACATTTCGCAGTAATTGAATTACTATTATCACGTATCATTGAACATTGCAGGAGACAGTTACAATAGCTTAACATTCGCAGAATTGCATTTCAATGCAATAATTTTGTTACTGCATTATCTTTTCTATTATGAATGCTTTTGTCGCCTGGTTCAGAAAAATGTCTTAAAAACATGTTGAGTATAAAAAACGTGGTGTCGACCAACATGCAAAATGTATCATTTCATTCAAGCAGTCACAACTCACAATCAGTGAGCTCTGGCGTAATGAAATTTGCAAGGTAATTTCCCCCTGGAATACGCATCACTAGGTTACGGCCATTTTTTTTTTTAAATTAGAACGATAGTAATAAATCGACAATGTATTTATTGTAGGGTAGAAAACCGATTCTTAGATTTTTTTTAAAGAAGAAGAAGATTGCTTGAAAGGGGATATGTAAATACGATTGTTAGAGGGAGCGCGCTAATATTAATAAGCGAAAATTTATAAATATACAAATATCAAAATATGTTTGCTTGGGGATGTATGAGTTTGAAAATGTCTATGTATTGCTATATTAAGCATACGATATGTTTGAAACTTTCAAATATGTAATATATAAAATACCTTCTTTCAATACATCTGAAAATTTTTTTTAATCATTACAAAATATCTTACAAAATTGTCAAAAATGTCACAATTTGAGAATGACATTTTGCAAATAATCGATTGTTTCAATTCATCAAATCAAAATTTAATTTTCGAAATTCTTACAATTAATAAAATTATTTGAGGTACTCGCCTAACACCTTAAATCGAATCAAAAATTACAGATATTTTAAATAGGTACCTATTTTAGGTACCAAATTTGATTAATTGTTCTTATAATATAAAAAAATGAATATTTGTAATATATGAAAAATGAGAATTTGAATTAAAAAAAAATTGTATGTGGCACGCGAGCTGTTTGAAAACTGAATGTACTGGGATTGAATATATGGAAAGCGGGAGGTAGGTTGGCGGGACCGGGAGCGGGAGAGGGGAGAGAAAAGGCGGGCAAGGTGGAAGGGGAACGCTAGAGGGGAAAGGGACGCAGGAGGGAAGCGGGGACGCACGGGAAAGGCCATGCAGGGAGAAACAATTCATTTCTTTGAATATGGCATTTCAACGCATGCCGGGAAGCAGCTGGTATTTAATAAAATATGACATTTGAAGTAGAGCAAGTGTCTTTTGTGGCAAAATCATTTCGATGTTTTTCATATGTATTAGGCTAGCTTTACACTCGTAATTAAAAATTACGGATTACGTAATATTTTGACAGGTCACTCCCAGGAGCGTTTACATATGAATCTGACTTGTGGCAATTAATGATCACGGAAGTTTTTCGGAAGTTCGACCTGTGTAACTGCTCATGCGACCGTTTACATCTGTAAATGTATTTGCGGTAAGATGGCTTCCTTTCAACAACGACGTGCTACTGTCAAATTTACGCGATTTTGTCAATAAAGACGAAAAGGACCAAATAAAGTGCTGAAATAGATTTTGGCTTTAATTAAACAATTCTCCACGCACTTTTGTGCCGTCAAAGGCGAAAATTAATGGATTTCTTTCATTTTATTCGAATGACAGCTACCTGACAGCTGCCGACTGCAACCGACTTCGTATTCAAATACGTAATTTTAAAAACAGAAACATTGAGATTAGAAAGGTTTGGACCGATAATTGAATAGAAGGATGCTCATTTTCAGAAAACTCAAATAAGTGGAAATAAATACTAGTTTTATAAGAAAAAAATCCAATAAAAACAAATGTCTTTTGGTTTTTGACATTTCGCAACGGCGCATTTTGGTACTATTTCTTACAAAAAGTCCCTCAGCTTATCAAATTGATTTTATAAGCTGTGAGAAGGCTGTAATTTCGCGCGGACGCGATTAGACCTGTCAAAAAACTTCCGGGAGAAGAAGTTCTGTAACATGCTTTAAATTACGTTAAGTGACTTTTGGTGTCGTTTACATTGGTAATTTGGCCATAATTCACTTACACGATCGAATTACGGGAAAAAACTTACGAATGTAAAGCCAGCCTAACACATTAAATAACATAACCAGATGTGTTTTTTATAATTTTCGGAGCACACTTTGCATTTTTTTCTATCGAGGGAATTACATACAATTACTTTTTTAACTCGGTAAATGCATAGAGATTATCTTAAAAAATAACATAGTACCAGCTGTTGCCCAGCATTTGAACAAATCATCACATTTCAAAATTTATTTCCAATATCTCTGAAAGTTGTGTTATTATTTAACACACCAACAGTTGTTTCACATATTAAAGCGTATTTCATCACCTTTCAAAAATAATTTTTAGTTTTTTTTATTATTATTCACACAAAGATACATAAATTACAAATAAATTTTATACAGTACATAATTAATTACATGATAGTTGTATTCGATGTACCCCCATAAATAAGCAGGGCTCGTGTGTATGGGGGGGTGTTATTTTATTGCTTTTTTTTAATTACATTTACATGATTAAGTTTTCAGTTTATACTAATATTCATGTTTCTAATTTTTTTCTGGTAATGAATTAAAAAATTTAACTTCGAGATATTTATGATTTAACTGTCCTACTGGTTTTTTTTACATATTGGAGTAGGAAGTATTGACGTTTTTCTAAGATTTCTCTTATTTTTAAAGGGTGCAACTTTATTTTGAATATTATCTTTATAAAATTGTAACGTCGCATGGTAGAAGTATAATGCACTCAATTTTTTGACCTTAGTATAATGCACTAAATTATTTGAATAAAAGTTCTGACAAATATGAATAGGGTTTTTTTTAATTGTTTTTATTATTAGTTTTTGTGATATGTAAATTGTTTGTGTTTGATTTTTACAAGTACCGCCCCATCTTATAATTCCGTATTGTATAATTGATTGACAGAAAGCGGGGTATGTGGTTCTAAGTAATTTTTCGTTGTGTCTGATATGTTCAAAAATATTCCATTTATTTGAATTTTATTGCAAAGCGAAATTACTCTGACTTTTTGACAGAATATGCCAGAGGCCTGAGAGGTTAAACTAACTTTTTTTGACAATAAAAGTGGTCAAAACTGTGTGATTTTAATTATTATTTTTAACTTTATAATTGATATTTTGTTGATATCGATCTTTTTTAGATAAGCAAATATTCCCGGGTTATTCAACAACCTGACAATATTTTAAAAACTCATACCGTCATTATAAGCAAAATATATTGCTTGTGCAATGATGGACGACTTAGAAAGAATTGAACCCACGACGTTGTGTGGGAACCAGACGCATTTGTAAACTCGGCCACCAACCGGTCAAAACCGGTAAAGGGGAATCAATTAGGGGGTCGCGCGGCGCTATCTAAGATCTTCACTCTTTTATTTTTTAATGTATTTATCATCATTAACATTGCTAACACTACAAGAGTGCAATGAATTTAATATACATATTTTTAATTGATTCGCGTAGAATTACAATTGTCATCGTCCGACAGACAAAAAGCCTAATGGACGGTGACAATTGAATTGTTGACAAAACTCTGCGAAATTGCCTCTTGAAGTAATTATTCCCAATCAATTTTTTTGTGGCTTCTTCAATGTGTATTTGTGGACGTGATGTCATTTAATTTAAGAAGTTGTCACTTATCTTCAATCAGACTTCTGTTTATATTGGCTAGGTAGGTACCTACCTAATATATGGTTTCATCGTTTCATGCCAACTGAGAATAAAGTCAACTCAACACCTCCTTGAAAAGTCATTAAAGCTATGAAAAAAATAATTTTAAATTAGAGGATAACCCTAACCTAACGTAACCTATTTAACCAATTTTTTATATTTTTTTTTTTATCACTCTGAATGACTTATCTGAGATGGTTCTGAGTTGGTTTCATTCCGAGTTGTCCGGTCACTCTAATATATATAACGATGAAAGTGGGTTACTTTCGTAGCATTTAGCAATAGTTTGTTTGCTTTTAACATAAATATCGCCATTTTAAGAGAAATGTAGGTATATCCTATTATAAGGAAGGGTTGTTTCAAAAAATTTGATGGATTCATCAAATATTTGAAGTTAATTTTCACGTTTTGTGTAAGTTCTATTCAAGTTCTGTGATTATTTCAGTTTTGTGAAACAACTGTCCTATAACGATGTAATAATAAAACTTGGATAGAACTTGCATAGAACGTGAAAATCAACTTCAAATATTTGATGAATCCATCAAATTTTTTGAAACAACCCATCCTTATTAAAACATTTATTATTAAATCAATACAAATCACTTTGGAAAACTCCACTTATTTAATCAAAAATTTTTACATGTTTCAAAAACAATGGTTTCTTTGTCAGGGTAAAATTAAAATTAACAAAAGACAAACAAGTGTAGACAAATAATTACCTATCGACAAAATGGCATAAAATTATCTATTAAATAAAGCCAATATCATAGACATTAACATTATTTTAATGGTTTTTTTTTTCATTTTGAATTTGTATAACTTTAAAAAAACACCTTTAGAATGTGTTGAGAATCGTAAATGTTATTTTTAGAAGATGGCTATGATCAGTAAAATTCCATTATTGTGTTTTCGCTGTGAATCAAAGTAAATCTCTTGGCGCCGGATATAAATGAGTACAGGAAACTTGAATGAACCACGTTGTAAAATTATACAAACACGTTTGTTAAACTTATAGGCGTAGATAGTATAGGCGTAGTTAGTAGGAAGCCGCGATACTTCAGGGTTTATCTTTAGTGCTAATATTGATCTACTAATGAACATATTCACTCCTATTGTAATAATAACACAATACCTATTAGGAACTTGTAGTGTATTTTCATTCCGGTGTAATAGGTATTGAATAATACCCGTGAAAATTCACGAGATTAACATTTTAAATTAAACTAAATTAATTATTTTTTTTAAATGGCACGGCCGATAGTCGAACACCGATCAACTGCTTGGAAAGCAAATATGGAGCAAAATTATTACATCACCAATTTTCATTTACTCACAAATAATTGCCCAAATTGCCTCGCCTCCTCACGAAACACTAAAATCTTTAATGGCCTATATCTTATGACTTAAAGCAAAAATAAATAAAGTGGCTCACATCCGTACTAGATATTTGATATACCTTTTGATTGCAAAAATAATTTTTCAGTTTGGTTGAGTATTTTGATCTCAAATCCAAATTTAAGATTTGTATGAAACGGGCCAAAAAGGGCCGCGCAAACGTTCCACTTAAAAAACAGATTACGCGTTATTGGAATTTTTTTAAATAGCTCCCAGCGTGTTTTAGGTAATCAAATTTTTAAAAATTGGTAATGTGAATAGAGAATAAATTATCTACTTTGTTTATAGTCGACATTTTTCAATTATATTTGCTTTTGTCAGTTTACAGAGATTAGAAGATTAACAAAGATTGTTAGAGGCTTAACAAAGGATAGAACATTGTTTACAAACATAAGTACTTACCTATTAGTATGTAAATTATGTTACAGTATCAATATTAGCGATGGCCGGGCCCTTTTGCAAAAGTTTACGTTACCTAATTACATAAGATAAAATTCAATGGTAACTCTGTGTATTGAAAAATGGTAAAGTAAAACAATGCAGCGGAAGTATCACGTCATCATGGAGCATTCGAAAGGAAAGTGCGCGGTAACGTACTTCTTATGTAGATGATGGGTGACAATGATCATTTACTATAATCGACGGGATCTTTGCAATGTAATTCATTTATATTAACATAGTATCAATATGTACCTTTTTGTTTGTATGCTATATATTAGTAAATTTGTGGAATCGAAATAAAAACTTAGTCCAAGAAATGTATTTATTTATAATCAAACTAGCGAGTTCCCGGCATGCGTTGCAATGCCACTTAATAAAGAAATTGTTTCTCCTTGCGTGTCTTTTCCCATTCGTCCCGTTCCCCTTCCGCCTCCCCTTTACCTCCCGTGTCTCCTTCCCCTCACGCGTTCCCCCTCCACCTTCTCCGCCTTCCCTCTCCACTCTCCGGCGATCCCCTTTCCTCTACCGCGTTCAATGTATTCAGTCCAATACATTCAGATTTTCAAAGAGCAATTCTTTTTTACAATTTTAATTTTTCATGAATTACAAACATTCATTTTTGTATATTATAAGAACAATCAATCAAATTTGGTACCTAGCATAGGTACCTATTTAAAATAAATATAATTTTGGATCAGATTCAAAGTATTCGGTTTTGGTTAGTATTATAGGTGCAGACTTCGATTTAATTAATTAATTTAAATAGTTAATTCGAAAATAGAATTTTGATAGAACAATCGATGGTTTGCAAAATATCATTCTCAAATTGTGACATTTTTGACAGTTTCGTAAGAGTTTTTGTAATGATTAAAAAACTATTAAAATGTATTGTCATGTGGTTGTAAAAATCCAGAAACCTTTGCGAGGGTGGAAAGAAGGTATTTTGAAAGTTTCAAACATTTCCTGTGCTTATTATTTATAGCAATAAATAGACAACTTACATATATAGGTACATATAAGCAAGCATATTTTGATTTTTATGTATAGTAGATAATGTTTACTTTTTCACTCGAAAATGACTGAAGAAATAATTATGAATTCGTAAATACAAACATAAAATTGTATCGAAATAAAATGTACCTATTTAGTTACATTTTACAATTAATAAACAAAAAATCGTTAGACAAATGATGCAAAGTAACCCCGGCTTATCTTTACCTTTGCCGGTGAAGTTTGTGTCAATTCGGGGTCTTTTGAGTCTATAAAAAAAAATTGTTTTTAAAATTTATTTTTATTGGTGCTTACATAATTATTTGACTACCTCCCGTAAATAAACATAACTATTTTGTCGTGTATTTAACTAATATTTTTGTGTTTCTTTGTCTGCAGGAACTCCGATACCTTCAACGTGGTCCGCCCCGTGTATGTGCAGGAAGATTTGGACAAGAAGGCTGATTATCAAAAAAGAGTGCCAAAAAATTGTGAGTCTAAAAAATCATTAATTATTTTTAACGGGGGCGGCCAGCCTTAGGGTCATTTGGTCATTGACGTCCAAAATTATAAGATAAGAATTTTATTTTATTTTTTGTTTCCAAACTTTCAGAACTTGAAATATATTATTATCACGTTATAATTTTAAACATTAGCAGAACTGTGAAAAATCTGAGATAGTCTGATTACTGTCACTTCAGTTTCAATTTTATAAATGATACTTAAAATCAAAACAAATTCGAGTTCATTGAACCAGAGTTACATCACAGACACACAACCGAAATTAAGTAGTATTTTTATCAGTGGTTGAGTAGGCATCGCGTTTGGTCCCACCCGGGCGTCCAGTGTTCGATTCCTCGGCTGGCTAAGTCCTCCATCACAACACAAGCAACATTTTCGGCTTTCTGTGGTGGTAGTAGGAGATTTTCAAACATTGTTGTGTTATTCGTAACCCGTCTTTCTTTTAAAAAAAAAAAAATTATTTTTTTAAACCTGAAACATATGTTGTTACTATTATTACGTTAAAATTTAAAACATATTAATTTATAATAATTTGTTACAATTTGTGTCCAGACTTTCTAAACTTTAAACATATTATTAATGTGTTGCGATTTGTTTCCAGACTTAACAACACCTGAAACATAATTATCAAAGTGTTGCAAGTTATTTCCACTTTCCAAATATGACAGATAGATATAATATATCTCTTATGTATTGATAGATATGTTGCAATTTGTTTCCAACATTCAAAACATGAAACATGTTTTCAGTATGTTATAATTTGCTTCCGAACTTGAAATCTAATATTATTAATAAATTGCAATTTGTTTCCAAACTTGAAGCATAATATTATTACTACTTTGATATTAATTTGTTTCCAAACTTGACACATCCTATTATTATTATGTTGCAATTTGTTTCCAAACTTGACACATAATATTATCACTATGTTGATATTTGTTTCCAAACTTGACACATAATATTGTTACTATGTTGATATTTGTTTCCAAACGTGACACATCCTTATTATTAATATGTTGCAATTTGTTTCCAGTACCACAGCAATGGGGCGTAGCGGTGAGAGTGTGCGGGTTGGGCGCCTGCGTGAAGAACTTCCTGCCCATCGTCAACTGGCTCCCAGAGTACTCCATCAAGCGGGACCTGCTGGGAGACTGCATCTCAGGCGCTACAGTCGCCATCATGCACATACCACAAGGTTAGCACTTTTGTTCATGTGAATACTGCACAAGAATCATAACTGCCCGGAGCAGTGGGATTATGGCATTCTCAATTATATGTTGTGAGACCGATGTGAATGGAGAGAGGGAAGAAAACGAGGAAGAAGATAATCTAACCTATCCTAACCCGAGCCAGTGAGATTCTAGTATTCCCAGTTAGAGTATGTTGTGAAGCCAAAAGGATTGAGGAAGAGGGAGATTAGTAACTGGAGAAGGGTACTTTAGTGTGCATAAGTGCAAGTATATAAGTGCACGTAAGGTGATGGGTTACGATCTTTAAAGTCATTAAAATCATATTTTTCCATCCATTTCCAATCTTTGACTCAGTGCTGTCAATTTGTACAGGTAAAATAATCAGTAGGAGGTATGGATTAATACGTCCATCACTTCAGACACTGAAACATAATTATCAAAGTTTTTTTTTTCCTACCCACCCCTCTTACCTTTTTCCTTCCCAGAACTTCATCTCCTTTCTTTCCTCAAAAGAGCCCCTACACGGCATCTCTAAAGATGACATAGGCCCTGAGGTGAATTATTTTTCTGCGTGGAGCTAATGTCCACTTTCTAGTATACTTGCATACTCAATTTTACATAGAGCTGGGAATTTCAGTTTCTTTTTAAGCTCGCTTTTGAGATACATTTATGTTAATCAAGTTGTTCTCTGGTAGGAACCCTGTCAAGCTGACTGATAACATTCCTGATTTAACTAAAATATCAGCCCGTAGTGGCACACAATATGTTGACCTAAGACTTATTCAAATGAAAACTAAGTGGGGCTACAGAACCTCTCAATATTAGGGAATATTATGAAGCAAAATGAATAAGAGAAATAGAATGGATAGGGGAAATTTAAGAGAATTCTGAATGGTTTCTAGGGCAACACTTTAGTATCAATCTGGGTAACAGGTATTCAAAAATATTAATTCCAACAAGTACCTAAAATTTTTATTGTAAGATGCTCAATTTTTCAAGTAAGTTGCTTAAAATTCGTTATCACTATCAGTTTGCGCACTGTCATAAGATAGTAGAGTTTTTCACTTCTGATGGCCATATATCTCTCAAAATTTAGACACAAGATTACTGCACTACCAGCAATTCTTTTGTTCCAGTAAAGTAACAAGTCAACCAACACTCTGACAATAAATCGTTGTCAGGGTCACTCTACTTGTGCGAGTAAATTTATTTATATAATTATACTCCTATGCGGATTTTTCAAACATTTTGATAAACTTAATAGTGGAATAATAATCGTGAAGTAAAAAATGCTATTTAAATTATATACCTAGAACCCATGCACAAGAATATTATTCTAACATTGATTATTATTATTGAGGTAGGTATGTCATTAGAGCCTTCTTGTTTAATTTATAAGGTCTCATTCAATAAAAAACTCTCCGGTTAAACATAAGTAGATATTCGAAATTTTATATACAAAGTTCCTTTGAACATGATTAGCCCTTTTTTAACGCTACACTGAAATTGATCCACACGGCTCGGTCCCGTGGTAGTCTAAAACATTTCCTAGTTTACCGGCTGATTATGGTAAAAGAGACCCAGTTGAAGCATTACATTGTTTTATATGGATAGTAAAAACTAGCACTAATGCATACGCTAAATGAAAACAAAAATAAATAAAATACATACAGCTGTCATTTCAAAAAACAAATTTCTAGGCTAAAAATCTAGGATGATCGGTTCATAAAATCGGCAAAAGGGGGGTTTAGCTAAGTGCCGAACAAGCTTACCGTACGTTTTATTCCACAGAGGGCAGTGGTTGCTAGTTATTGATTTTAACACTTCTTATAACTATATTCCGTGCAGTTGAACACATTTACTACTTCGGAGAAAGTATTGCCAACTGCATGTAATCTAGGTGCAAGCGAGTATCTAAATGACTCAGTCCCGATATTGTTGTTGCAATTAAAATTCATTTTGGATTGAGTGGTTCGTGTTGATATACGGAAAGAATTATGCTTAATAAATAATAAATCAGGGCTATCTATAACACAATTGACAATTTTCAAAATAAAAGTCTCTTTCGGATATAACTTTTGTATCTAATTGATATGGAAATAGAGACAATAATTATAATATACAATGGCCCCCATTGCCAAGCGGTTAAGATTCTTGGCCGCAGATCAAAGTTGCGGGTTCAACGACTGGTGTGGGCAAATAAAGTATAATATAAAATAATGTACTTAAAGTATATTCGTGACACGTTCCAGACAGTTTAGATACTCTCAATAGCCCTGGGTATCTGGCATGGTCAATCGATAAAGGATTTATCAATAATGTCGATAATTTGTCATCATTCCTGAGCACGATTGAAGATCACTAATGTACAAGCAATGGTTCAAGTCGAATAAATTAAGAATACTTCTGCGATCATGCTCGGGAATGATGATAAGCTATCGACCGTACTAGAAACCGTGATAAGACCCCCAATCACAGTTGAAATGTTGCTTTTTGAAATCATTTTTGGTGAGCAGATTGGAATAATAACTAGGTTCCTGACCTTTCTTTCCCCCATCTCCTTACCCTCCCCGCTCCCTTCACCCTCACAACATGCGCCAATTGAGAATGCCATAGTTTTACTGACTCTGGGTAGTGAGCTGTATTCACATAAAAAAGTAAACTCTAGAATAAAAGGAGATAGTTTGACACAAACATTCTACCCGTAGACAACAAGGGATTGATGACAACCAGTAACGTCTTTGGAATGTGTACTGCAAACAGATTGTTCCAGTCAATGTCAATATTGAAAAATAAACATTATGGTCTGTCGTTCATTGAACTGATTGACCTTGATTACATCCAATTAACTTAACGAAAGTTCAGTAAACAAATTCCTCTCAAACTCGTGATTAATTTTCTTTTATCGTTAAAGATTGATAAACTAAGATTACCTAATCTGTTATTCTTTGAAGAATCTATACTGCAAAGAAAACTATTTGCCTTTTGGTGTAGGTATCTTTTTTATATTGGCTCCTGTCTGTGGAAACTAACAACATTAGTTCACAGGAAAACCTTCCATTGAAATACCAATTAACAAACATAGCATTTCCTCCTATTGTTTATTTTCAAGCTTGCAATTTATCTATTAGAGGAGTCAAGTGAATGAGGTTGTCTCCTATTTCTTTTATTTTGATGAAAATGTATTGTAATATTTAAAGAGTTATTATTGTTATTAATAATAATGACAGTAAAAAAAACCAATCACGAAAATAAAGTTATGAGCTTTCAAAGTGAATATTGGTAAAATATGTGCAATGTGTCTCTTGACGTCACACACCATAAATTCATAATTCGAATGGCAGTGCTGCAATACTGCCGCACTTATAAAGTGATGTCACCTTATTTTCGGTCGGCCGCAAATATCAACATTCAGTATTTTCCAAAAATTCTAAAAGTTTGTCCTCACCATGCTCTAGTTAATAATTTTGTGGTGTATGTGAATATGTTAGTTTCAATGTCTCTCAACAGATGTTGTTAGTATAGATAGTTATATATTAGTTTTAATGTGTCTCAGCAGAGGTCAGTAATTGTACTATATGAGAGAGGAACTGTCACCCACTCGGAGTCACAACAGTTACGAAGATATCTGATCATATCCGATGATATCTGATCATATGATTGACGGCTTGCTGACAGATTAACACAGAGCAGAGTCCTTTAGAGTGGACGTTAAGTCCAGTTAGATATTCATTGTAAATACGACAATAATAAACAAGACTCGTAATCTTGATGAACCGAAGTATTATTGAATTCTTCAGAGTTGTAATGTTAATTAGAAGAAATACAGTACACCACAAATTCCACTGCAGGAGACAACCTGATTTCATTATAGATTAAAGCCTATTTTTTAACAAAGTCAAGAGTTTTTCTCTTCTTCTGTTGCGGAAAAAATCTTGTGCCATTGAAAGGATAGGAAGAACAGAAATCGAAGAGAAAAGGTTAGGGGTAGATCACTGGTTGAAATAAGAGATCGACTGTCAGATAGGTAAGACGTTCGGCTAGCAGTTGGATGGAGCCAGATCAGTACCCAAAACGCATACTGATTTTTACAAAACATGTCCTGCTAAGTTTTAAATCCCCTCAATTTGGTTGGTTCAATTGTTGTGCGCCAACCGTTGAGTCAACAAAACAATAATCTTCAAATTTATGTTCAACTCAACCAGATTGAAAGCAATCAAATTGAGTCTTCTTTAGGACCCCTTAAGGCTCTGAATACAGAATAGTCATCTGAAGTCATCAACATTTTGATTCTGAATAATGGGTCATCAGTCATCAGTAATACGAACGACAGATATTGCTCTATTATCAATCACTATTGACGCAATACTTTGCATGACTGATTGGTGTCCATATTGCTAAGCATTCGTTATCACCAGACCAGCTAATTTGCAAACTGCAAGCTATCAGTTCACATCTTTTATTTGCGTGCATAAATAAATAAATATCTGATCTAGTAATTGACACATATAATATGAATATTCTTATCGCATTATTATGCCAATAATCGCACGTAATAAAGGATTAATAAATCTCTGTCAATTAGTTATTAAAACAAAGGTTTTTATTGTCATCTCAACTGGTCATTAAACTTGAATACTAGATTAATTCAGTTTGATAATGTCTGCTTATTAGCAAGTCACGAGATACACATATCTCATGTGATTGTTAAACAAATATGTGGTTGTTGGGCCAACTGCTTTGAATACATATGAGTATATTTGAACAAAGAAAATCTAGGGTCATCAACCAAGATTTCGAAAGAAATTAGGTAATTTTAAAAAATGATTTATGTAATTAATTTGTCAGGCATTACAATTTGGGAAGCAGGTATGGGTCGCCGCCCCGGGAACCATTTATTGGATAACCAATATCTCTGCCGTAGGTCACCCCTAGTGGTTCGCTATATTTGGTGACTTAGCAGGGGTGCCCGGGTTCATGGGTTGAGGTTCCAGGTCTTGGCGGCGGATGCATCTGCCCACCAACTGCATGGCAGGTCGGATAGAGAGATGATGGTTGAGGGAGTTCCTTTGGTTTCTCCAGCCATACTCTCTCGAAATATCATAGTGGGAGGGGGATTCATACGTCCGTCACTCTTGGACACCCTGACCACTACCCACCCCTCATACCTTTTCCATTCCATATCTTCCTCTCTTTCCTTTCCTAAAAATACCCTCCATCCCCAAAGATGACATAGGCCCTGAGTGGAATTATTTTTCTCAGCTTTGTGTATAGCTAAATATTTAATGGCCTATATCTTTTAATTTAAAGCAAAAATAAATAAAGTAGCTCACATCCGTACTAGATATTTGATATACCTTTTGATTATAAAAATAATTTTTCAGTTTGGTTGGGTATTTTGTTCTCAAATCCAAATTTAAGATATGTCTGAAACGGGCCGAAAAGGGCCGCACAAACGTTTCACTTAAGACCTCTAAATACTTGTCTTTAGTGATTTTTTATTTATTTATTAACTCCCTTTTTCGGGGCTTTTACATACGAATAGTAAGAAATATACAGAATTTATTGTACATAATTGAATTGCCTCACTAACAATATTTTATATTTAGTTAAAGATAATTGAAGATGTCCACTGACTTGGTATAATTATTTCCCTTCATTAGTATTCTGGGCAAAGAGGAACACTTATGGTAATTAGTCCCAGAATTTCTGCACTGAAATAAATCCTGACTTCTGGTATTACATTATGGTATCCGGAAGCTTATTGGTTCAAGCAATACCGGACTATCACCTAAATCATATAGAATTTTAAATAGAAATACCAAGTCAGTGACAATTCTTCTGTCTGACAATTTGAGCATATTTATATCATTTTAACACTTCCGTACCGGACCAGGGCAACGCACTTACACTAACGAGAGTTTTACGCTATATCTAAGTTGTTTTTTAAACCACATACTCAATAATTTAGGTAATCCTAGAAAAAATATTTGGTTATCGATCTGCATTAAAAAAATTAATATCGCATCACTACTTTTCTTAAAATTAAATAGTTTATAACAAATTCCGGCTAATAATCTGTGCCACCCGCCCCCCTTCCCCTCTGTTCGGGCGTACCCCATCCCTATCTGCTGAATGTATCGGGATAATTCTAAGCGATAGCAAGTAATTTCTAAGTTGTTAGTAGAAAGGACTAGACTAGACTTTACACCGCGTATCTCGTTTGCTCTTTTTACAATGCTATAATGTTCGCTTGCCGGTCAAAGATCATTCGGTCTGAGTCGTTTCCGGTGAACGCCAATCGCCAGTCGAGATTCGAAAACAAGGTGTTATGCTGGCTATCGGCCCGCCTTCTCTGTTTTCTATGGAAAAATACACGCTATGGTCTAAATTCATTAGAATATTAATTATGACTTTATTTATCAAACGATTTTTAAAATGACTACTGAAATACGATGAATATACTTCACTCTAATTATTATCATAACAAATTACAAAAAAATATGTCATTAACACCCTTTAATAAGCAAAACAAATTGGGGTCCCCGAGTGACCCCCCTTCGGGTCATGTGTGATTTTTTTCGTTCCGGTACGAAAAGGTTAACAGAGTGATGTAGTTCAACATAATTGCTGGAATACCCATTTTAGTGATAAAATCACTAAAATGGGTATTGATTACACTGACAATAATCAGGACATTCTCTTCTCCCTTCACTTCCCACTTTCTCCATCCAGCAAAATGAGAAGACAAAATTAAATATATTATTTTCTAATCTTAACAATTCATTTTTGTTTTCAGGAATGGCGTACGCCATGTTGTCTGGAGTGCCCCCCGTAGTGGGTCTGTACATGGCCTTCTTCCCCGTGCTAGCATACTTCTTCCTGGGAACATCTCGCCACGTCTCCATGGGCACATTCGCCGTGGCGTGCCTTATGACCGGGAAGGCTGTTGAGACTTTTGCCACGGTGGATTCGAGTGGAACGCCGTTACATGAACACCATAATGCCACCATGTCTGATTCTTTAGGTATGTAGGAATCTACTTTAATTATTTATTAATTTATTTTTTTGAGAGTTGATAGAGTTTTTGAGTCGTGTTCAGACATTTTAGACGTTTGAGACGTTTTATAACGTATGAGACGTTTTATAAAAAACAAACTTTGCTCCAAAAATATATAGGTATGGTCTGTCAAATAAGAGTAGAAAATATTATAAATGGAACTACAAAATTTGTAGGCTGGCAACAGCAATTTAACTGTCAAATATTATTTTAATGTGCAATGACACTGAATGTATAGAACACAGTAAACCACATTTTAAAAAACATTTTTTGTTCTTAAAAGAAAAAAAATTACAATCGAAGAAGAATGGTGAGTTTAGTTACACTAATTTTAGATCTGAATGAGTTAAATATTTTCAAAAATTAAAGACACAATCTAAAGCCCGGGCAATGCTAGGTATTTAAGCTAGTATTTAATAATTTTTTTCTGTCCAATGTCAAATTTGGTAGCAGTGAATAGATAATACGTGCTAGATATGCCTTCCAAATACATTTGAATACCTTTTTTATTCTGGTCCTTTAACAAGCTCCGTCTGTCTTATACTTGCCTGGCATTATATATCCCCATCCCTTTTGAATTTTATAATGTTTTACCATCATTGAAACCTGAAACACAGATTTGTATTGGATCTTTGGCCCAATTATCCAGACTTTTAGATCACAAAATCTGCCTTTTCACAGATCACAAAAAACCTTTTTTATGCTCTTTTATCTTCAGGAGTCAATCATAACCTCACATTTGACTCCACTGTAAGTTGTTCTAAAATCGGTGTAACTCGGTGTAGCCAGTGTTGAAAATTTTTAATTATATTTTATTAAAGTTCTAATTTTTCTTGACAAACTGTACCTACATAAAACTGCCATAATAAAATTTTATATCCTGATCTGATGTTTTGTTTACAGATTTTATAGGACCCCACATAACTCCTATAGAAGTTGCAACTGCTGTGTGTTTCCTAGTTGGCATATATCAGGTAAACACAAAACTTCATTGTACATTTTCTTTACAGATCATTATTAATTATCTACAATGTTTTAATATATTTTTGTGCATCTAGATTTATGTCAGAATTTATAACACTGAATTAATTGACAGACGATCATGTGGGTGTTCCGTCTGGGCGTGGTGGCGACCCTGCTGTCTGAGGCTCTGGTCTCCGGGTTCATCACGGGAGCCACAGTGCATGTACTGGTGTCGCAGCTCAAGGATCTGTTCGGCATCTCCGTCTTCCGGTACAAGGGGAACTTCAAGGTGCCGCTGGTGAGTCCTGATGAACATTTCTGTTATTTTATTTTATTATTTTCATCTTGTTTTTCTAGTGCGCTCTCCAATCAAACCCTGGCCGAGAACTTTTTTTTTTTTTTAAAGAAAAACCCGGGTTCTGAATAACCCAAAAATGTTTGAAAATCTCCTACTACCACCACAGAAAGCCGAAAATGTTGCTTGTATTGTGATGGAGGACTTAGCCAGCCGAGGAATCGAACACGCGACGCCCGGGTGGGATCCAAACGCGATGCCCACTCAACCACTGACCGGTCAAAATGACATATCCAGGTCATTTCCAGTACATCCCCTGTATATTCCCAGTACATAGTCAGTACAAGCCCAGGTCATTCCCAGTACATACCCAGTACAAACCCAGGTCATTCCCAGTACACACCCAATTCATTTCCAGTACATACCCGGATCATTCCCAGTGTAGACCCAGTACAAACCCTCTAATATACATTTAGCTAAACTGAAAGCAAATTATGATACGTAGACGCATGGTTCTTGCCAAGCACAGAAAGGGAGTCATTTATAAATAGTTCACTATCTTCCATTGGTGGCTTGCCATTCGCCTTCCGCATCGCGTTTCATTCTGTACAACATTATGGTCTTTTATTTTTGGTTAAACTTTACTATCATATTTGTCATGTACAAACTTAGTACAAACATACCCAGTACATATCCAGTGCCCAGAACATTTATGATTTAAAATTGAACTTATGTACCTAACAAAGCTTTTTGTTTTCCAGACTGTGATTGAGGTGGCAAGAAATCTACCGGGACTAAACTGGGCAGCTTTTATCACATCTTTTGTGGGAATAGTTATCATGTCTTTGAACAATGAACTGCTCAAGGTGAGTTAAAACAATACAAATTATAAAAGTTTTGACAGTTCGTAATAAATACAATATGCCAAATCCTTGCTTTCTCTGAAAATATACAGGTATATTAATTGTAAAATGTTTCCAGCCTTGGGTCAGCAAAAGAAGTAAGATTCCCATTCCCATTGAGCTGATAGCCGTCATAACAGGAACCCTCATCAACAAGTTTGGAGACTTGCACGGGCTGTATGGAGTCAAGCTTGTCGGCGAAATTCCCACAGGGTAAGAACAAACATCTTTACGTTCATTTGTACAAGACTTGTTCATTTGCCAATGCTTCATTTTTATGAACTTTCTGCCACATTATCGATACATATTGTTTTGTTTTCACAGCAGACAAAACACACAAGGTGGATACATATTTTTATATATAAATATGTACTTAATTGCATAAAGTGTGATCTTTAGACAGTAGTAGGCATAAATTTTATTAAAAATCTTTTGGAAGTTGGTAACTCTGTCTTAAGACCACTAATTTGAAACCCTATAACTTTGCGCTTGTCTCTACATGTATTTGAACAACCTAACTTTTTTTTTATGTGAATATCTCACAAGAGTCCCAGCCGCTCTCGTCTGGAGCCAGTGAGATTATGGCATCCCCAATTGAGGTATGTTATGAGGAGGGGAAGGAGATGGGAAAGAGGAGGGTGGGGAAGTACCTGGCTATTCAGATCTGGTCACCAAACACGGCTAAAGCCATTTCAAGCAACTTTTCAATACTGAACGGTGGTCTTATACCAGGGCGATACTGAGACTATCCATTCTGAAACGTGCCGCAAATACACTAAATGTATTTTAAATTAATTAATTGTGAAATAACACAAATTAATCAATTAAAATTTATTTGCGCATGCCGGGATTCGATCCCGCAACCTTCGGATTGTGAGGCAAGAGCCTTACCCTCAACCACGTTTTGACATAACCTTGTCTTTGTTGGGGCTGATATAAACCTTGTATTTGCCCTGTTTATGTCTACCTTGGTTTATAATATATCTGCCGTTTATATCTATGTAAGTTCATATCCTCCCACGGTTATTCTAAAACTGACTGACGTGTTCATACTAAGAGAGTTTTGTATGCAAAGATAGTGTTTCATAATATACAATATTTTCTTTTTTAAGATAACATAATAAACAAAATATTAGGCATGGCATGTAAAAACATGAATACATAAAAATGTATTTACAAAGCAACTTTCTGTGAAATTTAGTATGAAGATAAAATTAGTACACATGCATACTTATGTAAAATTCTCATAATATAAGAGCCCCACTATGAAGTATTCCTACTTTTAAGAAGTTCTTTCCCAGTTTCAAAAATCGTTTTAAGAGAGTTTCCCTGTATCTTATATCCTTGTAATAACTTCTAGTCTTCCTGTACCATCGATCCCCCGCCTGGAACTGTTATCGGACGTGGCTATTGATAGTTTCACCATCACCATGGTGTCCTACACCATCACCATGTCCATGGCGCTCATGTTCTCAGCAAAGGGGAAGTACGAGGTTGAACCTAACCAGGAACTGCTGGCCATGGTGAGTTGATGGAATTCATATTACGGTCTTTTACGATTGCAACGTTTTAGAATTGTTTCCACTTTTTTTCCAAAGGGATGCAATTGGCTTAGTGAGTAACAATATGTACATTGAATGTCACCGACCATCTGACCTAGAGTAGCTTTACCATTATAAGATCCTCGTAAAGGATGGTTCATAATTACCCTTGCTCAAAAATACATTAATTTATTAAACCTCGCCAGGAGTATGGACGAAACGGTTCGGCGAAGCGAAAAAATGCTCAGAAGAGTAAGGCCGAAACGCTTGGTCTGTGGCTGTTATTCAAACGCCGTCATATTTAATGAAAATATTTGACTTGTAGTGGCATCTATGGACATCTGCACCTAGTTTGTCGAAGGTTTGGAACACATACCTACAATATCGACTTCATAGTTTTAGTTTAAAAATTATTTTTGCGCATTTAGCGGTCCAGAGGAAGGAAGCAGTTTTTTTGTATGGACATGTTTTATGTTGGTTTATTTTCTTGGATTTGATGTCAATGACGTTTTAATTCAAAATGTATGATTATTTATAGTTAATCTACGATAATTTAAAAAAAAAATATTTAAAAAATGAACCAAAAAAAACTCACTCCCCGCGTACAGTTTTGTTTGCCAAAACTCACTCACGTGAGGTTAAGGGTACTAATTTCGAACAATGAGTAAAGGCCTTCGCTCACGGAGAAACTGAAATGAAACCAGTTGTCAACGCAATTCGAAATTCGTGAGCGCTACCATGGCAACCTGTTAATAAGGCAACTGAAAAGCAACTGCCACACAAGCAAAAGTGCTGCTGCGTTGACAACTGGTTTCATTTCAGTTTCTCTGTGGCAAAGGCCTTAAAACCACAGCATTCCAGGTGCAGAATGACTGTGGTAATACGAAACATCCGCCCTCATTAATGGTCAGAATATTTTTTAGTATCACAAAGTTGTACGAATTATTAAATAATATTTTCTCATCACATTTGTTCGCAAAGAAATTTTGATTTCAATCGGGTACAAGTTTTTGAAATGTTCCATCACATTAGTAATAACTTATTTGGTTTGTTGTTGCAAATGAATACCACGTCCAAGTTTCACCAAGATAATAATTAACGAAAAAATATAACTTAGCAAACTTCCTATAGTTTTGGTCAAAATGTTGTCTTATGAAAAAGATTTGAACGTGTATACTGCTGCCCGCTATCGTTCAGCCAATGATGTGCCTCAATCGGACATTTACACACTTACGTGTGGATTTAAGTATTAGTGAAGGATCTCGTAATGATGAAACTATTATTCTACTGCCCAATCAGCATATGAAAGTCACTAATTCACTTAAACAAGGTGTTTTACACAAATTATAATTTTTTTCACTCACGCTAAGTCGATTGCACCCTTGTGTGGAAACGTTTATAACAAGGACACTTATAATGAGATCCGCAGCCGTAGCATGTCAAAAGCCACAATTATTTAATTGCCAAATCTAAAGTCACTGTATGTTAATATGTTTTGTTTTATTTTCAGGGTGCTGGCAACATATTTGGCTCATTCTTCTCCTGTGTACCATTCTGCGCCAGTTTATCCAGGACTTTGATTCAATACCAGGTAGGCATTATTCAAGTACCTTGGTATCATGAGAATGCTCTCTTTTAACTACTACGAGAATCTCACTAGCTGGAATCATGGGATAGTTTACACACCCTCCCCCGGGTAACTGTGGGTAAATATCTCCATTGAACAGCAATTTTTTTCTCCCTTGTCTGTATAAATTTGATGAAAAATTAATACCTCTGCTGCAACGTACAAGACTTCAACTTAGTACCAAAAATAATATTAGGTAACCAGTTAATGCCATGGCGATTCCAATGACAGTTAATGCAAACATCACTAGCTGGGTCCCATCTCTATAATCTTTGCAAACAAATTAATACTCTAGAATAGTTATAATACATGTAACTTCTGACATTTTCCATACATTGTGTTGGCAGCTGCTACTATGAAATATTTTCTTTGTTTAACATTATTAAATTGTAGAAATCGAAAACTTAAAAATAAATATTACTGCTTTTTTGCTCATACATAAAAAAAACATGTCAGCGGCTATAAGATTTGTATTTAAAGTTATTAGCCCATCACTGCCATCAAGTACTAAATATGTAAATTCAATTATTTGCCGCCATTGTCTGGAAAAAATACAACTTGCTACACATGCACTTGCTACATTTTTTAATTTGGTAGGCGGGTATGGGTACCGCCGCCCTGGGAACCATTTATTGGATGACCAACACCTCTGCCACAGGTCACCCCAAGTGGTTCGCCACGTTTGGTGACTTAGCAGGGGTGCCCGGGTTCATGGGGTGATGTTTGACCGGGTCTTGATGGCGGGTGCATCGGCCCACCTTCTGCGTGGCGGGCCGGATTGGGAGATGCTGGTTGAGGGAGACCCTTTACAACCGGTTACCGTTGTCCGGGCCGCTCGGTAGTACAGGGGCCCGACCCTCAGGCTCACGACTGAGGGTGGGCTGCCCCATCAACGAGTGTAAAAACCCCGCCACTGCTGTTGTGCCGGTTCGTGACCGGAGGGGACCCAGCAGCAGCGTTCGGGGCGCATTGGGCGACCTCTCCAACCGGACTCTCCCTGCCCATCGCCTTGCACCGCAGTGGGTGGGTTGGATTCATACGTCCATCACTCCCGGACAATCTGATCTTCAGCATCCTACCCACCCCTCATACCCTTTCCTTCCCGGACCTTCCATCTCCACTAACAAAAAAAAAATATATATATATATGAACATACAAACTTACAACCATAACGTAACAACAACGGCGAGAAGCAGGAGTCCCTGGTGCAGGCCAAAACTGGTGGTGAATTTCACCAACATTCGCGGCCTGCACAAAAACCTTAACTCCGTCCACCACCACCTTCTCTCCCAACGTCCTAACCTTCTCTTCCTCTCCGAAACACAGATAGCCGAGCCTCCTGACACCTCCTATCTGGACTGCCCGGGCTTCACCCTCGTGGGCAAATTCAGACCCAAGGGAGGCATCTGTCTCTTCAGCCGAGCTGACGTCAACTGTGTGCGAATGTTGAATCTGGAAAACTCCAGATTCGACGTAATGTGGGTGCGCGTCAATCTTGCCAGTACGGTAAGGTTTTATGCGTGTTTATACCGTTCACCAAACCTAAACGAATTAGACACGTCCGAGCTCTTCAAACATTTAAGCAACACTATTGATGACCTCTTGCCCCGCTTCCCTACGGCAGAGTTTGTGGTCCTGGGGGACTTCAATGTTCATAACGAACCTTGGTTGAAGTTCTCAGGATCAACAGACTCAGCTGGACGACAAGCGGAATCCTTTGCCCTTTGCCACGGACTGGAGCAAATGGTTCAGGAGCCTACACGGGTTCCTGATGTCCAGTCTCACCGCTCTAATCTGTTAGACCTGTTTCTAACCACTGTGCCACACGGTTACAAGATTGACGTCACAGCGCCTTTAGGATCGTCGGACCACTGCCTGGTGACGTCGTCAATCCCCGTAACCTTCAGACCGCCAAACGAGAGGCTGAAAAGAAAAGTGTGGCACTACAGGTCTGCAGTTTGGTTCGGTTTGCGGGCACATTTTAATGCTTTTCCGTGGTCAACTGTCTGTTTTCGGACTTCGGATCCCTCAAGATGTGCCCAGGAAATTGGTGAAGTCATCGCGTCCGCGATGGATGGCTTCATCCAATCCACTGTTAAAGAAACTGGTGTGGGCTCAAAGCCGTGGTTCAGTCGACAATGCTCTGAAGCAGTGCGACGAAAAAACGCGGCTTATCGAGCCTACAACACATCTCGAACGTCCGAAAACAGAATAGTTTATAACAAAATGTCAAAGGAAAGCAAGAGAATCATAAATAGGTCGAAATTTGAGCACGACCTGCAGATCAGCAGAAAGCTGGCTGCATGCCCGCATGGCAGCAGAGCGTTCTGGTCGCTTGCGGGCTCAATAGGTCGCAATTTCTGCAAATCCAGTCT
The DNA here is from genome assembly GCA_936435175.1 of Glyphotaelius pellucidus. Taxonomy (NCBI): domain Eukaryota; kingdom Metazoa; phylum Arthropoda; class Insecta; order Trichoptera; family Limnephilidae; genus Glyphotaelius; species Glyphotaelius pellucidus. Next base: position 11,297,967 of record OW386556.1, read on the forward strand.
GCCACCTCTTACCAGAACTGACGGCTCTCTAGCTAATACCGCCGCCGAAAAGGCTAACTTATTAGGCAAAATGTTCGCGGAAAACTCGACCCTCGATGATCAAGGTGCTATCCCGCCGTCGGTTCCTCACTGCGGTTTTCATATGAAAAAGCTGAGGATCCGGCATCGGGATGTACTCCAAGTCTTACGAGGGCTCGATGTTAATAAAGCTAGTGGGCCTGACGGAATACCTGCCCTGGTATTGCAGAGGTGCGCTGCAGAAATAGCTCCAATTTTGACGAAGCTTTTCAAAATGTCCCTGAAGTTTGGGACTGTGCCCTCCGGTTGGAAAAAAGCGATCATTCACCCTATTCCAAAGAAGGGTGACCGCTCCAACCCGGCCAACTACCGCCCCATAGCGATCACATCTGTTCTGTCAAAAGTGATGGAACGTGTGATCAACGACAAACTGCTTTTTATTTGATTAATTTGTGTTATTTCACAATTTATTCATTTAAAATCATATAAAGTATATTTGCGGCACGTTCCAGAGTGGAAGATACTATCAGTATCGCCCTGGTGTAAGACCACCATTCAGAATTGAAACGTTGCTTGAAATGGCTTTAGCCGTGTTTAGTGACCAGATCTGAATAGCCAGGTACTCCCCCACCTTCCTCTTCCCTATCTCCTTCCCTCCCCACTACCTTCAGCCTCACAACATGGCCCGTTTGGGGATGCCATAGTCTCACTGGCTCCAGACGGGAGCAGTTGGGACTCTTGTGCGGTATTAACTGTAAAAAAAAAAAAAAAAAAAAAATACCTCGAGAAGAACAAAATTATTAACGACCGTCAATACGGATTCCGGCGGAACCGCTCGTGCGGTGATCTTCTCGCGTATGTGACGCATGTTTGGGGGCGGTGCCTGGAACGTTTTGGTGAAACCCAAACGGTTTCACTGGATATTTCCAAGGCCTTTGACCGGGTTTGGCACCGAGGGCTTGTCAACAAACTGCCTTCTTACGGACTTCCCGCATCCTTGTGTATGTGGATTGCCGACTTTTTGAGGGAGAGGTCGATTCAGGCGGTTGCTGATGGTTTCACCTCTTCCTCGCATTCGATAAATGCCGGCGTCCCACAGGGATCGGTTCTGTCTCCGACTTTGTTTTTGTTGCACATCAATGACCTCTTGACGTGTGCACCGATTCATTGCTACGCAGATGACAGTACAGTCCATGATAGCTTTTTGTTTGACAAACCTCCAAAGGGCTCACAAACCCCAATGGCTCGGAGGGCTTTGAAACAAAGAATGGACGGTTACCTCGAGAGTGTTTCCTCTTGGGGTAAGAATAACCTCGTCGAATTTAATGTTTCAAAGACCCAATCATGTCTGATCACGTCTAAAAGGGATCGAAATGATAATCTAGTCTCCTTCAACGGAAGCATTCTCCCGAACAGGCCTTCCATTGATATGCTTGGTGTAACTCTAAGTGACCAGCTCAGGTACGGGGGCTCCATCGAGGCCAGAGTTAAGTTAGCCTCTCAGAAACTGGGCATACTGTACAGGGCACGCAGATACTTTAATAGTACACAACTGCTAGCCCTGTACAAATCGCAAGTGCGCCCCACGGTTGAATTTGGCAGCCACCTCTGGTCTGGAGCCCCAAAATACCTGAAAAAAACCCTTGACTCTGTGCAGAAACGGGCGGTCCGTTTGATAGATTCTCCTAATTTAACTAACGGATTGCAATCTTTAGAGCACAGGCGCCAGGTGGGAATGCTGTCCTTGTTCTACCGGTATTACAATGGAAGATGCTCTGAGGAACTAGCGTCATTGATCCCCTCGGCACCGGTGCATAGTCGGGAAACACGCCAAACGCGCGCTCAACATTTGTACACGGTTGACATTAGTCACATGAGAACGGGTCGTTTCTACGACTCGTTCTTGAGTTCAACAGCTCGGCTGTGGAACGATTTGCCGGCCTCTGTGTTTCCTCCCTCCTACAATATGGGTCTCTTCAAGACCCATGTTCACTCCTTCCTCTCCTCAAAAACACCCTCCACACAGCATCCTCAAAGATGACATAGGCCCTGAGGGAAATTATTTTTTCCTCAGGGCCTCCTGTGTGGAGTTAATGTAAAAAAAAAAAAAAAAAAAAACATGCGATTCCAGTGGCCAGAGTTGCCAGCCAATACAAGTAATTAATAATGCCAACATTTTACTGGAGATTAATAATAATCTAGGTTTTTTGGTGCAAATCAGATGCTTCCCCACAGTCATTTGAATATTAACTAACTCTGGTCTGTTTGCCATATTTTTCTGAGTAAAGAAAATAATCCATAAATTTTAAACATGGAGTAATCTTTTAACTTAAATTTCCTATTCGCGCTTTGCACGTTTATGCATTATGCCATAGAAATAAAGTCTCATCCTGCTCCAATCCTCTTTCACATCTCTATCGGTCTCGGACATTGATTGTTTAACGAAATGTATTTGTAACCCTTCAGACTGGCGGCAAGACCCAGATAGCCAGCATAATCTCATGCGGTCTGCTGCTGTGTGTGCTGCTGTGGATCGGCCCCTTCTTCGAGGATCTGCCCCGCGCCGTTCTGGCCGCCATCATCGTGGTCGCCCTCAAGGGCATGCTTATGCAGGCTAAGGATATTGTCAGGTAAGAAAAAATATTAATTAATCAGCCTATTTAGCAAAAGAGAGTTATGAAACCTACAAACGATGAACGTATTATATATTTTTTAATACCACAACAGTCAATACATCAATCAAATCCAAATATGTCGCCAAGCCAAGTTCTGGTTTTAGGGGGTAAGCTGAATATAGGCTCGGTGATAGAAGGCATGAAATAGGGGCAAAGTCTCATTTCTTTAATACGAGGTAGATGTATGATAAAGATTACATTTCTCTTTTTGGGGAAGCAGACAAATGTAAACCGTTGTCTCATTGTTTGTCTCACTATTATTTAGTGTGCAAGAAGGAGATGCAGCATTATTGTGTACAGCGCCCCTGAGGTGATTTGTGGCAAAAATGGCACTCTACAAATTATCCAATTAATATTATTATTATTGTGAAAAGCCGCAACCAGGAGAATTATAAAACGCCCATTCTCTCTAAGAAATGGCGCATGAAAGTAAGGCTATGATGAAACTGTCAGCAAATACATCAACAGTTTGATCTGAAAGGTCTGCCAGTTCAGATTGAACTGAAAATTGATCTATTTCCTCCGGATCCAGAAACAGTTCATTCTTTCCTTTCTTAAAAAAGACCCTCTTCACAGCCTTCTCCAAGGCTGAGGGAAACGTAATGACCTCAAATGTAGGGTTAATGTTAAAAACAAATTATACTGTGAAGTAACTGCGCTGCAAGCCTTAAAGACTAGCAAATCATTCTACAGCTGATATGTTTTTATGTTATCGATTGATGTTACAGTTGTATTTCTTTCTTATAACATATTTAATTAGAGGTTAAACTGTTTGTTTCCGCAGATTCTGGAAGTTGAGCAGAATAGACGCCGCCGTGTGGATCTCCACCTGCCTGGTCACCATTTTTGTTAACATTGATATTGGGTAATTATAATTTATTATTTAAACATAAAATAAAGAAGAGCACTTAAAATCCCTTCAGTGTAGAATTGAAAGGAAACCAATTTCAATTAGTATACAGTCTAATAGTCCATTTTGTAGGCGCTCTGCCTCTCTTATCCTTACCAGACATTGCTTCCCATTTGAATTTTATAATGATGGTGAAGCACTGTTCTGCATATGAAATTAAACCCCTCAGTCTAATTTGTTCGCTTTTGAGAACAGCTCATATAGGTCTCATAGAAATCGTTGTCTCTTACTATCATGGTGAGAAATATGATCTTAACTATGTTAGAAAGAGAAGACATCTCACTTTATATTCAAATCTAAAAGTTAAACACAGAAAAAAATAATATGTACACCTCTACGGAACCAAAGTTTCCGATCGCAATTTGAAAAAAAAGAAGAGAAACTTTGTGAATTTTTATTAATTATTTTTAAATGAAATAACAAAAAGTGAAGTGATAATAACATTTATAATACATTTGTCTTATAAAATATGGTAATCATAGTTATAAAATATGTAAGGTGAGCCATTTTTAAAACTTTTTTGTGTTTGCATAAAAAAATATATATTTAGTAAATATGTGATCTATAATTATAATAATAAACCATATTTCATAACGTTTCAAAAACAATTTTTGGCTTTCTGGTACATTCAGAAATATTCCATTTTTTGGATTTTATTGCAAAGCGGAAATAATCTGACCAGCTGACTATATGCTCGAGGCCTGAGGGGTTAATTGATTTGAAATCATTTAAGTTTTCTTTTTTTAACCTAATCTATGCATCTGTCACATATGTGACCTATCGGCGGCTATTCCCGTAAGCAGATTGCGATTGATTCATAAGGTTTCACTAAAACACATACATTGTGTCAAAATGTACTGCTTTATGAAGAGATTGTGTTGAGGTGGTTTTATAAAAATATTTGCTTATAAGCAGATATTGATAATTTTATTCATTTCCTAGATTCAGGAACTGTTTTAATTTTTGTTCTGTGTTCTATACTTCGTCAAGTTCAATTTGCTGGAAAAGTATCCATATTTAAACTTTCTGTCCTATTATATTTATTTGTATTTGCTTTCTTTAGTTTGTTGATTGGCATCATCGCCAGTGTGGGAACCCTGTTTATCCGTGCCCAGTGTCCATACACCTGTATTCTGGGCAAAGTTGGCAACACCGATATCTATTTGGACGTGAAGAGGTACAAAGCGGTAAGTGCTATGTTTCCTAATCCAGTTTATTATGTAAGCGTTATGACAGATGTTCTACTTTTATGTAAAACTAGTACTAAAAATTTTGCAAGCGATGAGCTCTGGCATCATAAAATTTGCGAATTTGCCACTCGGCATTTGCTCAAATTTTGCTGATCAAATTACCCAACTTACTTAGTTTGTAAGTATTCGTTTTTTTTATTATTTTTTGATGTCTTGTAGGCTTTTACATAATGCAATACCATTATATTGGTATTGCACTGTATTATGCCGTGTTGCGCTACCTCCTTCATTAGCCATTATTTCGAACAGAATTACAGTCCATCATTCATGGGTTGTATAGTGTGTCTTCGGGATTGATAAATTTAATATCGATAGCGGAAATTTGAAATGCCGTAAAGTACAAGAAATCCAAAAATGATTAAAAAATGTCATTTTTCTCTTTCGATCTGTATCGTCAAAATATTTCTATGAAAATAAGTGTGTCCTTTACAATTTGCTCTTTAAGATGAAATTTTTAATGAAAAATTAAAAATAAATTAAATTCTGATATTAAAAACATTCACAAAAAATGTTATGTATTCAATATTATTTTATAATAAAAATTCATAATTATAGTCTACAAAAAAAAACTTTCTTTTCGCTGTCCTGAACAATTATTTTGTCCTTTACAGCATTTCAAATTTCGCTATCAATATTAAACTTATCAATCCTGAAGATATGCTATACAATTCATTCTGAAGGTACAGCTCACATATCCTAAAAATATCCACTAAACCTAACCCAACCTTAACTTATCCAACCCAAACTAACCTAACCTAAAAACGTTCACTAAACACTACTGCAAATGTAAGTATTAAATTATTGTTTTTGTCCACCAGGCATTGGAGATTCCGGCCATCAAGATCTTCCACTACTGCGGCGGGTTGAACTTTGCCAGTAAGAATGTGTTCCGTTCCACGCTATACCGAAAGGTCGGCCTCAAGTCCGCCACTGACTCGCCCAAGAAGTTCAACTTCGATAATGGTCTGCTCAAAACAAGCTCAAGCAAAGATTCTTCCTCGTTTGAATTCTCTCAGACTGATTATAAGGTAAAAATACATTTGTCGCTTCCTTCTTATCCGTTCATCTCATCCTAACTTAGCATAACCTCGATCAACTCAAAATTACTAGTACATAGTTCTGTGAACAGTAGACCTCGCATCCTAAAAACTGTATTTATAATTTTCTCTTATTTAATAAAACTAACCAAAAATCCCCTTGAATTCCCCTGAAATCATGAGATTTGTAAGTAGGTACTTTAATCTTTACTAAACCATATATGGTCATGTACCGAAGCTAAATTATCGCCATGGGCAATCAGCTGGCTCTTGAAGAAATGTTTATGGGAGGGAGGATTCTCCCAAAGACCCTGGGGAATGAAGTGAGCCTCGGATCACAGGAGGCAGGACGGAAGGGTACCGACCGGACTTGCACAAACATTCGTCAAGCTCATGATACCGGGGCAGGCACCGGCAGTTCGTGGAACTGTTGTACCGGATTGCTGTCACTTGACTGGATGCAGGGTCCGGGTCTATCCACACCCAAGAAGGCGAGATGGATAATATAGTACGATGGAGTACTTGATTCGCTAAGCTCAGTCAATAAATTTCATAATAACGTTCTTCCATTCTTTTATTAATGACCGGACCATTTTCACATTATGGCGGGCATCTTCAGGCTGGCCACCTTCTTACACATAAAAAGTCATATCAAAATTGAATTCCATCACGAAATAAAGGTTTAAAAATTAGAAATATTAATTGTTTGTTTTGCAGCCCACCCGCTACCTGATTCTGGATCTGACAGCTACCTGCTACGTGGACGCAGGCGGAGTCACCATGCTGAGGAGCATCTTCCACGACCTGGACAAGCAAGGGGTGCAGCTTCTACTGGCCAGGGCTAATGGTGAGTCAACCAAACCTATCTCCTTGCACTTCTTCAAGCCTGCACTACCGTATATTTATTCAATTCTTTTATTTCATACATCAACATGTCCTTTAAATTAAAACATTGTTCATCTTATTCCCAGGTCCAGTACTTGAGATGATGGATCGATTCGACCGTTTGGAGACGGACAAGATCCACTTCACAACCTTTCCCACCGTCCACGATGCGGTTCTTTTCGCCCTGTCACATATGCAGACCCCCATCACCTCCATCACCACCTCATGAGACCACATTCAGCTATCTCGTAGACAAAACACTATCGATAATGGATGAGGTAATAATGCCTCGTCATGAAATAACATCGAGCTATCTTGAAGCCACGACAATCTATACATAACGAATTAGGCAAAAGAACACTGAGTCTACATCGGTGTATATCGAAGCCACAATAATCTATAGTTAATCGATGAGGCAATATGTATAAAGCCTCGTCTTGAAACAACACAGAGCTATCTCTACCTCTACACAACACCACTCTACAGATAAAAGGAAGAGAGATTGGCCAATATAGCGCCTCGTCATTGGACAACACTTATCTATCTCAAAGCCACGATAATCTGTAGACAACGGATGAGGCAGCAGAATTTGACCTGTATAATGCCTGAGACAACATTTATCTATCTTGATGCCACACCACTCTACCGATTATTTATGACCATTACCAGCTTCTGTCTATCCTAGACTGATCCAGTCGGATGAAGCAGAATATACAAAATTCTTCTTCCTCTTATGACATTGAGATCATTGAGATCATTTATCACAAAGCAACAACATCCTATAGAAATGGGGAGAAGAACGCTAGCCTATTTGACATCTCGTTAGTGAAAATCCTCAATGTTAGTGACAAGAAATTGTAGATCCCCATTGAGTTTCAGCCCGTTAAGATCACAAACTTTCGCGCATCATTTTTGCTGATATTGGGAAAACTAGTGAAATAAAATTATTCATTTGTTATACATATCCTCTTTTCGCTGCTTGCATAGATTAAACCTTGTATCATATACGATAAATATAAATTTTATATTATGACTCGGTTTATCTCGTAGTCTCGTTTTTTTCCAGAGGATTTTATTACATAAATTTATTTTAATTTTCTCCTCTGTAGAAGAGAACATTTGTGTTTAGAACATTGTCACAAAGTCTTGTCCAAAGATATTGCAAAATAATAGATGTGCTGTCAGCAGTTTTTACTGGGTGGATCTGTGATTCAACCAATACTACTGCACACCTTAAAAAAATCAACTAAATGAATGAATTCTTTCTGCATTCAAACTATATTGTTAATCAATGATACTTAAAATATGAGTTATCTCTTGTATTTCAATATCTTTGGTCTTGTCATTGTCTTGCATTTTTAATTTTAACCTCAGTATACTATAAAAAATTTCTCATTCGAATATGTTCATAAGAGCTATTTTGAAGTGAATAATTTACTCATTGTGATACTACAAGGTATATTGAATTCAGAATTCAATAGTTTGAGGCAATAGTTTCAAATTAAAATAAGACAATATGTATACCAACCATGTGATTTTATAAAAATAAACTTTTTTCATTGTTGTAAATTAAAATTCACCATGCAACTATGTAATTGGATTACATATGTTTCACTTTGTATTTTTCAATGTCTTTTGATAAGTTGTAACTTATTTTCGTATAAATAAATCTTAACAAAATGGCCGTTACATGAATTGAAAAGTTTTTGCGATATTAATTTGATTCTTAATGCTTCTATGCTTGCTATTTACATGGTATATGTTGAAATCATTTTCTCACTTTTGCTGCTATTAAATAATTTTACAAGGTGTAATTTAAGGTAGGTTTTTTATTATGTAAGTTTTTACTTTTATAAACAGACAGTTTCTGAATAACTATCAATCAAAGAGAGCTTATTTTCAATATAAGTTCTCACTTAAAGATAGAATCAGACGTAATGTTTCACAACATGTATATTTTTTTATAAATCTTACCCTTTTGTGGAATTTTTGAACAAAAAATTACGATTAAGATATTCTTGTATACAAAAGAGGTACGAAAAATATTTTTTACCTCGTCCATTAAATGGAAAAACGGGCAATCAAATTTTTAATGTCGGGCGTTGTGTAATACGTAATAAATGCATTAAGTAGTATAATTATTTTGGTAATGAAACAAAGCTTGTAAAAATTGATATATCTGGAAAGTGCCTTTGACTTGCCGTTTAGACCTATTCTTAGAGATTCAAACAAAATTCAAATATTTTTAACCATTAGAATGCTAAACCTATCAAAGTTGCCATATCTATGGAATAGGTCTAAATTTGAGATGATAATATATGATTTTAGATAAATAAAATGTTTATATCTCTTTTTTGTATTATGTAGTTAGAATTAACAGGACTATCTGTGATGCTCTTCATATTTATAGCCTATATTAGTTTAGTTATATTTTCGAAATGCATTGATGCAATGTCATCATAATATATATATTGGCTGGCAGCTCTGAAGAAAATTGTTTTGATTGTTCGAATCCTTCGTTTTCCAGTTCTTACTTATCTGTTCACATGAATAATGCAATAAACTTGCCAATGAACTCGATACTTATGTTGTCTAGGTTCAGTAAAGTAGCCAATGTATTTTTTTATTTTACGATACAGTCTGTGTTTATAATTAACTGAAGGAAATGATCTTTTCAATAAAAAATAAATTATTGTAACTGCTGTTCATTACTGTTCTACGGAAAAATTAATGATATGTCATTATTTAGTGAAATCGTACGGGGTTGTATAGTTTGTCAAATAAGAGTAGAAGACATAGGAGGGCGCCACTGTTGTTCAAATGGCAAAACTAAGAATATAACTCATGGGCAAATATAAAGCTGTGTGACCTACATTTTTGTAAAAAATTAAAAGGTATAAAAGTGAAAAAAAAACATTTTTCATGGCAAGATACCTACTGAACTCAAAATTAGAATCGCGTACGGTATATTATACCTTTGCAATTTTGCATTAACATAATGAAGAATAATGATATTGTAATAAAATATAAAGCACAGTTTAGAAATTGCTCACATTTATTTAAGTACCTAGCGTTGCCAGGGCTTTAGAGGGCCTCTAATTTTAGATCTGAATATATTTGACTCATTCAGATCTAAAAGTAGTGTAACTAAATTCACCGTTAGTGATTATTCCTTTCAACCTACTGTTAAATTCAAATTTATGTTAAATTAAGTGAAATTTATATCATTCAGTAGGTACCATATCAGTGCTTCTTCGATTTAATTTTTTTTTCTTTAACAACAAAAAATGTTTTTTAAAATGTGATTTACGGTATTTTACACATACAGTATAGAGAATATTTGACAGTTAAATTGGTGTCGCCAGCCTACAAATTTTGTAGTTCCACTTTTAATATTTTCTACTCTTTTTGACAGACTATATATACTCAGTACATTTATTTTAGGACTGGATGTGCGAAGGTTAAAAAATGTTAATTTTTCCCAGTCAATATTTTCTTGTTTAAAATACATAATTTATATCATTAAAACTTAAGTTGTTAATGATAGATATGATTTGAGATTTTCACAACCAAAAGTATTATCGTGATTCATTTTCGTGTTATTACGCTGTGTTGCACTTCCTCCTACTTTAACCAACATTTCAGACAGCGCTACAGTGTGTATCATCAGGGCAGACGTGTGTAACATGGACATTGTAGCGCTGTCCGAAACGTTGGCCAAAGGAAGAAGCGCAACACATCATGAAAACCCAAAAATGAATTGCAATAATTATAGTTAATAATACCTCAATGAATAAGGATGTATCCGATGCCAATGGATATTATTTTATTCTTCCTATTCAACTGTTATGTATTATCCTATAATTTAAGTTATTAAAATAATTATTTTTAGTAAATATCACCTCATCTTCATTGGTTTAAGACCACAGGCTAATTCAATAGTAACTATATTTTATTTAAATGTAATCTGGGCACAAAATAAACATATTGTTTTCACTGTTGTTAGTATTTATTTTTCTAGTCCAAAGCTGTGTACATAAAAGTTATATTTATAGCTGCGGGAAAATCTCGATTTTTCATTCCTTTTCACACTGCGTATTAAGTTAATAATTCATTAAAAGATCAATATTTTTCATATTATCATTGCCAGTTCTAATTCATACATGTATCACCACTCCTAGTTATGTAAGATTTAGATTTATTTATAAAATAGCAAAATCATAGATAGACACTGACAGTAAATTATAAACATATTTAGAAAATTAATGTTACACTATGATTTCAATTTTGATTTTATTATAGTTATTCCGCAAGCGAAAGAAAGTGCACAGATGCATGTCTATTGTCATGCACAGAAAGGGCGTGATTTATTAGTACTTCACTAGCGCTCTTTGGTGGACCTCCCTTCATTCCAAACAACACTATTGAACCGTCTTTTGGTTTTGGTCCAACTATTGCATATTATGATCAATGCATGTTAAAATAATATTGTAAAAGTTCAATATTAAAATGCTGAGAAATTTTATTTGCAATAATGTTTAAAAATTTACTTTATTTACATTTAAAAAAACTCTTTAAAGCTTGTACACACACAGCTATAAAACTGCGAGCAGATATCTGTTGAACCGCGAGCGCTGATCTTTTGTACTTTCACACGACGCTATCAAATATTTCTTCCTGTGGTAGGAGAGGGTGTCAGTTGAATTAGAGAGCGGCAACGGAATGCACATTTTTTGTACCGAAATCTGTCAACTTGACATCTGTCATCCACCTGTCTAGGCAGCTCCGTAATTACAATGACCCCCTCTCCTGTTTTCGTCGGAGCTTATCTTTTAACATATAGCCTCTGGAGCGGTTCCATCATAAGATGTGTATAGTCTATGATTGATCTGCGCTTAAACCGCTTAGGTGTGAACGGTCTGAAGGGATTGTATGGAGAGCGTTATTTGGCGTGCGATGATCTTTTATATTTTATAGCTGTGTGTGAACGAGCTCTTACTGTTAAAAAATAAACACTGGATTTTATGTGGCAACTTGCCTTATTTTGTGAAGTCAAATAAATATTTCAAAACTTCGTAGCTAGTGATGGAAACAACATGAGCTTATAATAGTGTTTACCTAGAAAAATCTGGCTAAATTCATGACACTAAGAGCTCACTGACTATTGAAGAGTTTTTAGTGGAATATGGTGGAGTATACAAATTAATTTTCTGTTTTATAGTAAAGATAGCCACTTTTAAAGTCATAAATGTTTGTGATATAGTGACATTTTGTATTTGTGATAATAACTATGCAAGGTCAACATAATGTCGAAAGAAGAGTTAAAATTAAAATTACAAAGACAATAAAGAAAGTGTTGAAATCAATCAATAGCTATAGCATTCAGAGGTGATTCACCCCTAGGGGAGGGACGAGGGGGGGAAATTTTTTGGGGCTACTCATCGCAACTTATTATTTAAATCTCATTGCTAAAGAGATAGATGCAAATAATATTATTGTTTCCAGGAGTATTTTCTGGGGGGGGGTTGAACCCCCTAAACCCGCCTCTGGTTGAAATAATTATATTTCGTAATAATTATATCCTAATGTTATGTAAGCTTTACAATTAATTAAGGTTTATTTAATTGTTTTACTTAACCATTTAAATGCTTTTATTGTAAAGAATTCAAATTTCTGTAATATAGCATATATTATGACCAGCTGAAAGCACATAATGTATGTTCATTTTTCATACTATCAATAAATGATTTATATCTTTTGGATAATTTTTATCAAAATGTTAATTTTTCCTGTTTAAATATACATATTTATAAAACTGCTGTGATCCTTAGAAAACAGTTACTTAAAACAGTGATATATTTATATTATTTTTTGATATTTTTATGTAGTGAAAGTTATAATATAATAATAAGAGTTAATTATGTAATGCATTTTGTAGTATGACTATATTTTGTGTAATGATGGTCGCCGACAGGCAAATTTAATATGTTGAAACAATGCCATAAATAAATTATTATGCTGATATTATGTTTTATTTATCAACGGTTTTACCAAATACTCTGTAGAATGATAATATGTACAGCTTCTGATATTTTCCTTATTTTGAGATGGCAATACGCTACACTAATGCCTCTGGTGGCGCCAATTACATGGGTTTTCTTTCATACATTTTAAGGCTGATTCTATCCAATATTGTATTTGTATGCATTTCTTGAAAAAATTGAGTCTGTATACAGACAAAACCATTTATTCATATCATCCCTTAGCTAACAACACTGCATGAGTCATTTTTACCAACTTTACAGGAGACAAAAATAACTGCGCGGTGTTGAGAGGCCAACCGACTTGCGCGCTGTCACTACTTTTCGAATTATGGCTTCTGATTGACTGAAATCTATATCATGTGACCAATGGTTAGACGCGCAATGAGCAGCTCCATCTAAAGCAAGGGTGTCCAAACCGCGGCCAGCGGAGCATATGCACACATTTTTTTCTTTTACTGTGCATAAAACCACCAACAGAACATTCCAACGTGCGTAGTTCGCATCAAATCTCATATATGGAAGAATCTCAGTACATTGATTCAACTATCGTGACAATATCTGGTCGATATAGTTAGCCACCTAAAAGTTGTTAATACTCGTCTACAAGGGAAAGATTATTAATAACACGTATGATCTTATTTCCACAGTCTAAATAAAACTTGGGCTTTGGGAACAACAGTTAAGGACAAAAATCTTCACTCACTTTACTACATTGTTATTGCAGCCAGATGTTATACAAATGACGGCGGATAAATACGCTTTGTTGATATCCGACTTGAACCTGGAATTTGAAAACCGATTACAAGATTTTAAAAAGCATCGTATGCTTTTTGCTGCATTTGCAAAGTCATTCTCCGTAGACGTGAATTTATTGTGATCTATATGTGTTGTGATGCACAGTTAAAGGAGAAATTAAATCAGGATGTTTTGGAAGAGTTTTACAAAACATATTTGGACAAAGAGAAATATTCTGCATTTTACAAACACGCACTATCGATGATTTTGCTATTTGGAAACATTTGCACGTGCAAAAAAAATTTTAGTCGAATAAAGCATATTAAATCTCAAATTAGAACACGAATCACTGATGAGCATTTGGAAAACTGTTTGCGGGTAGTAACAACATCAACCGTTATCAACATTGTTGCATTTAGTTCTGACAACAAAAATCAGACGTCTCACTAAAATTTATTATATTTTGTTTTTTTTTTTTATTATTATTTTTTTGTATTACCTAACTCTCTCTCTCTATCTCCGATGGCGAGCTACAGCCCATATCGAGTCTTGGCCTCCCGCAACATTCGCCTCCAACTCCTCCTAACCTCACTTCCAGGCTGACTTCCAGTTTGTTATCTGGAGAATCTGTGCTGCATCCCCTCTTACTTCATCTTCCCACCTCAGTATGGGTCTTCCCACTTTTCTCTTTCCACCTGGGTGTCCAGTCAAATTCTTTTTGAGACGCCTAACTCTAATCTACTTAATATGTTTGTTTCTAATTTCTGTAATATCTTCTTAAAAAAAAACAACATATTCCTTGTTTGCTTTGAATAATAAAAGAAATTTTGTTGTACGGCCCGGTAGGAAATCTCATTTCTAAAATTTGGCCCGGCTGCTGAAAAGGTTGGCCACCCATGATCTAAAGGCATTAAAATATGAAAACCGCCAATTTTCGACTTGAGCGGTGTTGCAAGCTAAGGGATGATATTAATATTGCACAAACAAATAATTTTTCATAATATTTTAAAGCATTACTTACAAAAAATATATTTTTTTTTTAATAATTAAACTAGCTTGTACCTGGCATGCGTTGCAATGCTATTCAAAGAAATAAATTGTTCTCGTGCGTCCCCGTTCACCGCTCCAGTCCCCTTCCCCTCCCGCGTTCCCCTTCCGCCTTCCCCTCTCATCACCCCTCCGGCGAACCCCACCTTTCCCTTTCCTCTCCCCCTCGTGCCTTTCCTCCCTGCCGCTAAAATATATGAAATACACACATTTTCATTTATGCAAATTTCATAATGCCAGAGCTTATCATTATATATAGCCCATAACCTTTGCGGGCGTGCGCGCAACAAATCACCAAAGTTTCATCGCAATTGGATGAACGGTATGGCAGCGCATAAAATACGAACAAACAAACAAATATTGATTTTTATGTATAAGATTAGCGCCATATTTGAAAGAACAGATTATGAATTCTTTTTAGTACACTCTGCATAATCTGCTAAATAAGAAAGTAGTCCCAAATTGCTATGCGTTATTGGTTTAAATGTTCCAATGAGGCATACAATGCTTCTTCTTATAGAAGTCAACGACACTAATCGTCACCTTGGTTGGAAGGGGTTCTAACTTTGCCTTACGTAAGTAAGGCTGTAACAGTTTGAAATGATAATGTTAAGTAAGCACCCATTCATAAAGACAGTTGTTACGCATTACTTAGAATTGATTTTTAATTCCTACTAGCTGGTGCCCGGCATGCGTTGTAATGCAAAGAAATTAATTGTTTCTCCCCACATTTCCTTTCCCAGGTCCCCGTTCCCCTCCCGCGTCCCCTTCCCCCGTAATCCCCTTCTGTCTTCCAGCCCTTCCCCTCCCTCGTCATCCCTCCCGCTAACCCCACCTCCTTTATTACCCTTCCCCTCATGCCTCCCCTCCCTGCCGCTAAAATATATAAAATACACTCATTTTCATTTATGCAAATTTCATAACGTCAGAGCTTACCATTTTTTTTTTTTTTTTTTAATATGTTTATTCAGTTTTAATTTTACAATATTTTATTTTACAAATCTTACGAAACTGATCACAGTTTGATTGTAAGAAATCTCTCATTTTTTTCTAATTATTTAATACAGTATACTTTTCAGTTTTACGTAGTATATACTAAATATTATACTTAATATTGTATACAGCCTATAACCTTTGCGGGCGTGCGCACAACAAATCACCAAAGTTTCATCGCAATCGGAAGAACGGTATGGTAGTGCACAACATACAAACAAACAAACAAAAATTGATTTTTATATATAAGATATATAGAAGATTTGAATATAGTCCTTGATAGAACGAAATAACTATTAAAATGAATTATTTTCCAATTCTGGAAACTAAAATACTTACTTCCTATTATTATCTAACTGATATTAGTGTTTTTGAAATAAAAAGTGCATAAAGCATGTCCCTATTTTGTAAATATTTACCCCCTTTTCTTCTGTATTTTTTTTTTGAGGAGGCATCCCCAGCATCCCCAGCATCCCCTGCCTCACAGCACAAACCGCCACTGGATATTATATAAAAAAAATTGTTAAAATGTGTAAGTCCATCAAAGTATTTTGATTTGAGTCATTATAAGTGTGGAAAAACGATCATGGTGCAAGCTAGCTATAAATTGTCTAATATGAATTAAATAGTAAAGTTATTTGAAACAAATAAAATATATCCGAAAGCTTGTAGTATTCAGAATAAAAATAGACTTGATATCCTAATCAATGTTTTGACTAATGATCATCACGTTATGAAAATGCAGTGCGCCAGTTCAAGAAAAAGAACAAAATAAAATATTAATACATGTATGAAACTAAAAATTAAACGAAGTATTCGCTCACAACTCGGAGATTCGCCGAAGTACCTCTTCCTCGTCAAAACACACGTCAAGCCTCTGACTCTTCCTTTGGAACTGCTCAAAAATTTGGTTGCAGAAAATATAATAAAGTCAACAGAAGAAAGCAGGATTCTTTTTTGTTCAAATTTTTGCTTTTCAAAACTGTATATCGTTTTTGTCAATTCTGCTAGCATCAAGATTGGACTAAGGCTAGCTTTACACTCGTAATTAAAAATTACGGATTACGTAAGATTTTGACAGGTCACTCCCAGGAGCGTTTACATATGCATCTGACTTGTGGTAATTAATGATCACGGAAGTGTTTCGGAAGTTCGACCTAAGTAACTGCTCATGCGACCGTTTACATCTGTAAATTTATTTGCGGTAAGATGGCTTCCTTTCAACAACGACCTGCTACTGTCAAATTTACGCGATTTTGTCAATAAAGTCGAAAAGGACCAAATAAAGTGCTGAAATAGAATTTGGGTTTAATTAAACAAATCTCCATGCACTTTTTTGCCGTCAAAGGCGAAAATTAATGGATTTATTTCATTTTATTCGGATGACAGCTACCTGACAGCTGCCGACAGCAACTGACTTCGTATTCAAATACGTAATTTTAAAAACAGAAATATTGAGATTATAAAGGTTTGGACCGATAATTGAATAGAAGGATGCTCATTTTCAGAAAACTCAAATAAGTGGAAATAAATACTAGTTTTATAGGAAAATAATCCAATAAAAACAAATGTCTTTTGATTTTTGACATTTCGCAACGGCGCATTTTGGTACTATTTCTTACAAAAAGTCCCTCAGCTTATCAAACTGATTTTATAAGCTGTGAGAAGGCTGTAATTTCGCGCGGACGCGATTAGACCTGTCAAAAAACTTCCGGAAGAAGAAGTTCTGTAACATGCTTTAAATTACGTTAAGTGACTTTTGGTGTCGTTTACATTGGTAATTTGGCCATAATTCGCCTACACGAGCGAATTACGGGAAAAAACTTACGAATGTAAAGCCAGCCTAAGGCTCGAAATTAGTAGAAGACAGGACTGTAGCGGACTGGGCATCGTTTTGCAGAGAAATGTGTATTAATAACTGGTGGGTATTAGTTCATTTATGAACTGGTGCTTCAAAATTTCGACAGAAAAATGCGACATTTAAATAATGTTCAAGTTAGAGAAACGTCAAACTGCCGAACAAGCGCTGTTGTTGGAAGTGACAGCCGTGTGACAGCTGACAGTGGCTGATATTGTGTTGCCAGTAGTCATAAATATACCAATCCCTAGATCGATATCTTCGGGCCTTTTCTATGGGCCAATTTTATCATCAAACCATAGATAATCTTTGCATCAAACTAACCATGGAAAAACAAATTGTACCTCACAGACTAAAAGATAGAGGAAGTTCAAGGCCTTTTTTTCACCATAGACAATATAATCACACACGACCTACTTCATTAGCCAAATAAATTATTTAAAAAATAAAATGCTTGAAAGCAGAAAAATGTTTTACTTTTCCCCAAGACAACAACGTTCCATCTGACAAAACCTAAGGGAATGAGCTTTACATTGTTTTTTACAACTCACTTTCTCAGCAGGGAGCTTTGTCAGATGGAAACCTGTTGTCTTGAGGAAATGAAAATTAGGAGTTAGTAAAAAAACCTATAATTACTTGAAATATGAATTCCTTATAAATGAAAAACATTTTCAAATAATTATTATGGTTTTCTACAACAGTAATGAATTTTAACATTTTTCTGCTTACTTTAGAAAAATGAAAAACTCACAGGTGCATGTTAAAATATTTTTTTTTATTTTCAAAGAGACAATGAATAAACATCACAGAGTTGAAATAAACATATATCACATAAAAACACAGAATTAGCTTCACCGATAGATTGAGCATGAGTAGCTCTTGCAAGTGACTTGGCGGTAGCTATCACACTCGTTTTAGGTCATGATTAGTTACTTAGAAAAGCCACCGCCTAGTCAGAAGCTAATCTTGACTGGGCCATATTGTATTCATGCCTGTATTACAGCTTATCCTCGACGTACATTGTACTTGTCATATTATTATATTATTTACATATCCAATTGAATATCCATGAATACATTATTCGACTTAATATGATAACTTTGTAAATTTCTGTATGAAATGTACAATAAATTTACAATCACAATTTACAAGCACAAAACACTTTAAGTGCACAAAAAAAAATTAAAAAACACAAAAATATGTAAGCACACAAAGCTTTATCCAAAAAAATGTAAGCACAAAAAGCTTTGTACAAAAATATGTAAACACAAAAAGTTTTATACAAAATATGTAAGCACTAAACACATTTTAGTTAAAGAAGATGTTGAAAGATATTCAAGAAAGTAATAAGCGCCCCTCAAAACGGGCGATATATTCCAAGAGCTCGGTACCTGATATGGTAAAAGAACCTCTGATAGTTAGCCTCCAGACCTCAGTCGGAGATTACGCGAGATATTGGAGATATATTTGTAAATAAATGTTAATACAAATAAATGTCAATAAGGAAAAAATATATTTACCCTTTGATAAGTGAGTTATTTTTTTTATCATTTTCTTATATTTTATTATAATATTTTTTTGTAATTAGTAAAAATGTTTGACAAATATAAATATATATATATATAAATCATAATTTAATTGAAATTACGAACACGGCAACAGAAAAATTTAAATAAGTCATTCCGTCGTACATACGCGGCGATACGCGCCGCTGCCATGCCACCACAGTACGTAGTGATAGTGAACGATAGTGCGGCCATACTGCTCAAAGGGTTAAGGTGACCATTTTTTCTAAATCTATAGTGAGTTGCCATATGAATACATTTTTTCAAGGTACAATTCTTACGCTGGACGTATCACAGCTGATGCCTGGTTCTCAGAATCTCTGAATTCACCTTCTTCCTAGGAGTCGGGGCTACGATCGGTCCAATGTAACGTAAAATGCTCTTCCTCTTACCTAGAAAGACAATATTTGAGAAAAATTATTACATTTTTCACAACAAAATGTAGCAAACCATGATTTACAAACAAAAAGCTATAAATATGCTTACGCATAAAACCTTCATTTTGTTGTGTGGCGACTGAATAACTACTGCCAGGTCCCACAGGAATGCTTATATCTGAAAAAAAAAGAATATGTATTTTAGTTCTTGAAGGAATTTTAGAAAAAATATACAAGTTAGATCAGAGGTTCCCAAACTTTTTTCCTCATGGACCACTTTCAAAATTTTACTGGTTTCGGTGGACCCCCATTTTGCTGCAACATTTCTACCATATTCCCAAAACTCGACATGTGTTGTACTGAATATTGAATACAACGCTGGAGTTTTGGTCTGTCACAACAGGGGGGGGGGGGGGGGGGCAAAGTTATTATAGTTGTTTCATTAAATTAAAATATTTTAAATGAAACAATACACCTTGTGGTACACCAACCACTTTTTATTATTAATATTTCATTTTGCTTAGCTCAAGCTTCATCATGGCTTATTACATTAACTAAAGTTGATTACATACATATATATATATATATATATAAGTTAGCTCAAGCTTCATCACGGCTTATTACATTAACTAAAGTTAATTACATACATATACAGTGAACCCACGGTAATCCGGCCCCTGGCTAATCCGGCGCCCCCTGTAATCCGACATGCCTGATGTTTGACAGGTTGTAACTTGTACGCGCCACTATTCTGCTCGACGTGTATTGTTTCAGTTTGAATTTGATTGTATCTATACAAAACACAAAAACAAGAAATGAATATGTTATAAATTGATTGGAACATATTATCCTTTGATGATGTTATATAAAATAATAGCTCTCCATTGTCATGTTTAATTTACTAAATTCCACATACATATTATATATTTACATAATTATATAAATAGATTCTTTGATTTGTAATTTGTCTGATTACAAGGTTAAAAAAATTCGAAAAATTCCGGTCTTAGGCATTACTCCATAATCCGACATCACCCTGCAAAACGTGTGTAGGATTACCGCGGGTCCACTGTATATTATATAGGTTAGCTCAAGCTTCATCATGGCTTATTGCCTAAAGCTAATTACATACATATACGTATATAAGAAATGAAAAAAATGCAATGGAAATTTGAAAGAAGGTATATTATTGGTGACAGAAAGAGATAAAATAGAAAAGAGGGAGACAAAATTATTACAGGATAGGTAGATAGGGGGAGAAGCAAACAGTTTCAGCGGAGATTAACAGAATAAATTAAATATGGGACTATTAGTTAAATTTATTTGATTATTAATTATGTTTGATTTATTATAAACGGCTTTCTTAATTTTGAGGGTTTCTTGATTGTTTAACCTAATTCCAATTGTATTTTCATGTAATATTGTAGTCGCAGACGTTTTATCAAATGAGTAATGAGTTTCTAATAGGTGGTTGGCGAATTCTGAAAATGCATAATTATTTAGTGCAATAAGCCCTGATGAAGCTTGAGTTAAGCGAAACCCGATCGGCTGTTAAATATTAATAATAAAAAGTGGTGTATTACAAAGTGTATTTTTTCATTCAATATATAATGTCAAACCCCAAAGTATTTGCTTCCTTCGACAAAATAAAATAGATGTATGCTTTCTTAAACTCCTGGAACCCCTTTGGGAGGATCAAACATACAGCTGGTCCCTCGGTAGATATTTTGCTCAGAAATAAATATACTTAAAACATTAACCAAAGTTTAGAAACAAAAAATTTGAATTTTTTTCCCTTCCAAGAAATATAAATTGAATACACATACCTTTGTTACTTCCTGGTACCCCTTTGGCGGGAACAACCTCACTGCTGGTCCCTAGGTGGAAGTTTTGGTCTGAAATAAATATATTTAACACATTAAAATAAATCACTCAACAATGATTGATTAGAACTGCGTGAAAGGTCTCAAAATGTTGCTTGAGATGTTGCTTGGCACAACCGCCCCGATAGACACCTTATCGTGTATCCCAAGTTTACGTCTTCCACTTTCTCCTTCTTGAGCTAAAATTTTGATATCTTCCTCTATCTATTTAAGGAATCATTAGAAATGCTCGAATAGGGTCCTTTTGAAGACGCTGCCCTGGGAACATGCCTTCAGCACTCGGCTGCTGTTTTTTTTTTAACCGAATGAAGTCTCACTGGTTATTGGAAAATCTATTACTTATCTTGTAAAAGCCCACTAGGGTGTAAATAAATAATTATAAAATTTATACGGCTTCTGAGCTAGCAGCAAAAACCCGGGTCAGGTGGGTACTATAGATACCTGGAAAGGCTTGGGAATTGGTGGATGCTCATTTACTCATACCATCCTTCAATAATGCCTTTATCAACGCACATTTGTAGGTATCGGGAAATCTTTTTTTTTCAGTGTGCCAAAGTTTGCTAAATACATACCTTCGTTAACTCCTGGGACCCTTTTGGCAGGAACAACCTCACTGCTGGTGCCTGCGCAGACTTTTGGTTCTGAAATAAATATATTTAATACATTAACCGAAGTTTGCGGACAAAAAGTAGTTTATTTTTTCCCTTTCAAGAAATATAACCCCCCTTGGCAACCACACCGATGGCCCTTGGGAAGTCGTAAATATAATTAACCAAAGTTTGTGAACAAACCATAGTGTTATTTCTAGGCTAACTTCTAGAAAAAACAAGAATTATACGTTGCTCTCGTAGCTTCTGACAGAAATAAAAAGGTGCTCCTGGGTGTTTCAAAATTAAAAACTATTCAAGTTCTCATGCTACGATTTGCAATCATTTCCAGAGCTTTGTCATCAGCGAACGATATGAAGTTTGCAGATTAAATCTGAGTACATAAAAATGAAAAATGAATAATGATGCAATTTAAGATAACATACCTTTTTGACGTTTGACGTAATCGTGATCTCTTAGGCATCACAATGCAATATTGTACACTTCGGGGTCTGCAATAAGAAATAAACTCAGTTATAGGCAAATAAAGTATCGGTGAAACATTAAAAACGACGTTGTAATAACGGATGAGAGATTATCACCTATATTTTTTGATTTAAAATAAAATCTCCACGACCATTCCCGAAACTGACTTTCTTCATTTTTGTGGTCGGGATATCTACGTCGAACCGAAAACCTGTCTACACAGCCTTTAACGCAGCACGGCTTTTTAATTTTCCCCTCGAAGTACTTCATCAAGCAACATTTTTAATTCAAAATACTGTCACTGACGCTAACAATTGTAAACAAAAACCAAATTCAAAATATTTACGTGTATTACGCAACTTGCAACCGACTTTCCACTGACAATTGTAACTTTGAATACCCGACCGGATATACTGCTTCAATGGCGTACTTGTCATTTCCGTTTACTATCTACAATTCATCTTTATCTATAAGAATTTGCACCTTTTTTTGGCGTTTCAAGGTTAAAGCCAAGAGAAACGCCCCTGCCAGTAGTCTTGGTAGCTGCATAACATAACCAACTATATAACGGTTATTTAAAAATACCCACAACTACGCTAGCGGCAGCTCGGGTATTTGGTTATTTGGTTGTGGCGGTTGTGGGGGTTGTTGGTTGTTGGCGGTTGGTCAAAAACTACCTGATACCCAATACCCATTCCCACCACTGAAAAAACCAAAACCTACACAACCATGATAACCACTGATAACTAGAAAACTAGATAACTATCACAACCTCATACGTCATACATAACCAGTAGTTGGCAACTGGCAACTGGCACCCTAAGCCATCAGTTGTAGCTTCACGAGCCGGCGTGGCGTGCGGAGCTATATTCTTGTAATATTATACTATACTGAATTTCTTTCGAAAAATCTTACGATTGCGGAATTTTTTAGAAGTAAAAAATAGTGTTTAATTATTTTAGTTTATTGCTTCGCTTAGAATATTATTAGTATATTTAGGTATTTTTACATAAGTGTAAAAGTTTAAAACATTTTGTTTATAATTTGTGAAAGTTTTGTTAAAAATTTGTGACATTGTAAATATTGCAGGCAATATTTGGGCCGATTTGACAAACATAACGTGGATAAAAAAGCGCCGTGTAAATTGTGTAAACTTGTTCTGAGTTATAAAAATTCAACGGGAAATTAAACTTCCCATCTTAAAACAACACATATTTCTGCATTTGCTGAATTAAATGCGTTTTCACCAACTGAAATCAAAAGTGCTACAGTGCCGAACGCCATTATTAAAGCGCCCAAAGCGTTTCACTTTATGATGCTCCATCTACTTCATCAGGACCACCAAAACCCAAAGGTAAATGGATGCATATAAACCAAAAAAGAAGAACGCACAGCAAAAGGGAATAATCGACATGGGTTTGCTCACCGATAGTTTCCAGCCTTTTTGCTTGGTGGAAGAAAGTGTGTTTATTGTCGGAATTTCCCATCCTAATTGCTAAAGTATTTTAACTCCTCGATTTCCAGTAATTTGATAATTACTCTGGCCGGAATATTGTTCATAATAATAACTTTTTGCCAAAATATTAACAATCTATTTACTTGTTGCGCTTGGGAATTAACGTACATAAATATAATATTGTTTTGTAAAAATATTTGTAGTTGATATATGCAGGTTTGTTTCACATTCAAAGAAAAAATAATGGTCCGTTATAATAATAGAGTGATGCCGTAAATAAAATATTTCTGAAAGTAATAACTATGTAATAATGGCAACAAGCTATCTACCTTCATTTACATGTATTTCTTTCGAGAAATTTTCAGTTCTTATTTATTGTAATCTTTGTTGTGTATAGCAGTCGTGTGAAATTTCACTACATTCGATTTATCAGGCATTGCAATAAATTTACATTTTTACAAGCTTATAATATATTTTCCATTGGAGGTATTTATTTAAAATTTAATTTAACATATTTTATTCCCTTCTAAAAAATTTCTGATTGCTGCCCTGCTTGTAACTTGATTATATTCCTTAAAAATCGACAGCGCCGTACGGGTCACATGTTTTATCTTTATTTTTCTTTGGTGAGGTGGAACGGTAATATTAGATAGTTCGCACAGCGTTGTCCCTTTTCGTGGGTCAAAAACTCACCCGATACCCAATACCCACGGACAAAACCAAATACTAGTCTTGGTAGCTGCATAACATAACCAACTATATAACGGTTATTTAAAAATACCCACAACTACGCTAGCGGCAGCTCGGGTATTTGGTTATTTGGTTGTGGCGGTTGCGGGGGTTGTTGGTTGTTGGCGGTTGGTCAAAAACTACCTGATACCCAATACCCATTCCCACCACTGAAAAAACCAAAACCTACACAACCATGATAACCACTGATAACTAGATAACTATCACAACCTCATACGTCATACATAACCAGTAGTTGGCAACTGGCAACTGGCACCCTAAGCCATCAGTTGTAGCTCCACGAGCCGGCGTGGCGTGCGGAGCTATATTCTTGTAATATTATACTGAATTTCTTTCGAAAAATCTTACGATTGCGGAATTTTTTAGAAGTAAAAAATAGTGTTTAATTATTTTAGTTTATTGCTTCGCTTAGAATATTATTAGTATATTTAGGTATTTTTATATAAGTGTAAAAGTTTAAAACATTTTGTTTATAATTTGTGAAAGTTTTGTTAAAAAATTGTGACATTATAAATATTGCAGGCAATATTTGGGCCGATTTTACAAACATAACGTGGATAAAAAAGCGCCGTGTAAATTGTGTAAACTTGTTCTGAGTTATAAAAATTCAACGGGAAATTAAACTTCCCATCTAAAAACAACACATATTTCTGCATTTGCTGAATTAAATGCGTTTTCATCAACTGAAATCAAAAGTGCTACAGTGCCGAACGCCATTATTAAAGCGCCCAAAGCGTTTCACTTTATGATGCTCCATCTACTTCATCAGGACCACCAAAGCCCAAAAGTAAATGGATGCATATAAACCAAAAAAGAAGAACGCACAGCAAAAGGGAATAATCGACATGGGTTTGCTCACCGATAGTTTCCAGCCTTTTTGCTTGGTGGAAGAAAGTGTGTTTATTGTCGGAATTTCCCATCCTAATTGCTAAAGTATTTTAACTCCTCGATTTCCAGTAATTTGATAATTACTCTGGCCGGAATATTGTTCATAATAATAACTTTTTGCCAAAATATTAACAATCTATTTACTTGTTGCGCTTGGGAAATAACGTACATAAATATAATATTGTTTTGTAAAAATATTTGTAGTTGATATATGCAGGTTTGTTTCACATTGAAAGAAAAAATAATGGTCCGTTATAATAATAGAGTGATGCCGTAAATAAAATACTTCTGAAAGTAATAACTATGTAATAATGGCAACAAGCTATCTACCTTCATTTACATGTATTTCTTTCGAGAAATTTTCAGTTCTTATTTATGTAATCTTTGTTGTGTATAGCAGTCGTGTGAAATTTCACTACATTCGATTTATCAGGCATTGCAATAAATTTGCATTTTTACAAGCTTATAATATATTTTCCATTGGAGGTATTTATTTAAAATTTAATTTAACTTATTTTATTCCCTTCTAAAAAATTTCTGATTGCTGCCCTGCTTGTAACTGGTGATACAAGCAGGGCAGATTCGTATATTCGTTAAAAATCGACAGCGCCATACGGGTCACATGTTTTGTCTTTATTTTTCTTTGGTGACGTGGAACGGTAATATTAGATAGTTCGCACAGCGTTGTCCCTTTTCGTGGGTCAAAAACTCACCCGATACCCAATACCCACGGACAAAACCAAATACCTCACCACCGTACCATCAACTGTAACCGGCAATAACTGAGATAACCAAATAACCGTTTTATAACCAGTTATCTACATACTAATAACCAGTTGGTTATGTTATTGAATTTCTGGCCAGTTACCCAAGACTACCAAATACCTCCATTATGGTACTGACACATTTGCTCATTGACAAGCCGGCTTATGAGCATGCTCATTAATGAGTATGCTCATGTCAAATAGTCAACTGTACACACTTGCTCATTAACGAGCAGGCTTGGTTTGAGCTTTCTCTTGAATGAGCGTGCTCAAAGCCAACATTTGAACACACATGCTATTTAATGAGCATGCTCATGTCAAATAATAAATGTCATCGTGTAGTGTCAGTTCCGTTCGCCCAGAACTAAACAAAGTAATCGTATTGCTTGCAACGCAATTATTCGTTATAAGAATCTTTTGACGAAAGAAAACAAAACGGTTGATTTGGGTCCAAGATGTCAACGGATATACAATTACAAGGACATAATAGAGTCAGTTCGGTCCGCACAGAAGTCAATAAAGTAATTGTATTGCTTGCAACTCATTTACTGAAGAAACTTTTGGCGAAAGAAAAAAACAAAATAAAAAGTTCGATTTGGGTTCGCAATTGGATCACTAGAAGAACAAACCTTGGAGCAAGCAATCATTTGTTGCGCAAGCAATCATTTGTAGAAATGCGAAAAGAAGATATCAACGGATATAAAAATTATTTATGAATGCTTCCGCAGAAATTTGACGAGCTATTCTCTAAAATTGAAAGCGTGATATAAAAACGAGATACTCATACGCGGAATGTTATTCCGCATATGATATTCTAAAGGTTGATTTTCGTCAAAGACGTCAACAAATTCGAATATGTCTAAATTATAAAAAATAAATACTAATTTCAATAGAATGTGGTTTCATTTTAGAGGTAAAGGAACTGTTGGGGAATTTGGAAGTCTATTGTGGATATTGTGGTGACCTTGTAATAATAAAAATCCAAACACATTCGTGATTCCCATAATAAATCACGAAAAGAAAGGTTTTTTCGTCCACCTAGCGATCTATTTTGACATTTTTGCCAAGAACGCGCAGGCGCGAACTGAGATCGGAATGACATGAGCATGCTCATAAGCCAGCCTGTTCACACATGCTTAGAGGCTTCCCCTTCCACCCGATAATCCAATGAGCATGCTCATAAATCAAACGGCTGTTGATGCTACGGGCACACTTGCTCATTTGAAGCCAAAGAGCATGCTACCTAGTAGCAATTGCTACCTAGTAGCATGTGTGTCCGTGACGTTGCTAGTAATGAGCATGCTCATTTGAAGCCAAATGAGATAGCTGATAGAATCAACAGCCGTTTGATTTATGAGCATGCTCATTGGATTATCGGGTGGAAGGGGAAGCCTCTAAGCATGTGTGGACAGGCTGGCTTATGAGCATGCTCATGTCATTCCGATCTCAGTTCGCGCCAGGGATGGTATGCCCAAAAAATTTATTTCCCTAGATTTCGTTAAAATAATCACTTTTACGCAAGTTCGTAGGCACCGTTTTTATTATCTTTCTTACACGGCAATTTTCAATATCAACACTGGAACAACTAATCTGACACAGCTCTGTCACAGTGTCAAATGTATACATACAGAATAATAATCATCACAGAGTGTTAATACCCTTGCATTTGCGTGGTTGAATTTCAGAACCCGACTTCGATTGCAAATCTGACGCCATGCCTTACGCGCCGCGCCTCAAATAACATCTATGTTCATGAAATTTCAAGCAAGTCTACCGTTGTAATTCGGTTTTAATTCAAGAATCTGTCAAAATATGTCGCTACTTCCGTCAGCAGCTCGCAGGTGTAAATTTCCCCCCTAGGTATACGTACTACGAATTTATAGATTTAAGTATCTTTCAGGATATGGAAAGGTGGTACTTGACGAGTTGCGAATAATAAAATCACGCGGCTATACGCGATATATTTTGGCTATATATTATGAAATTTGGGAGGCGGGAATGGGTACCGCCGCCCCGGGAACCTTTATTGGAAAACCAACACCTATGCCATAGGTCACCCTAAGTGGTTCACTACGTTTGGTGATTTAGCAGGGGTGCCCGGGTTTATGGGGTGAGGTTTGTCTAGGTCTTGGAGGCGGATGACCAGGACACACTGAACCCCAGATTCCTACCCACCCCTTAAACCCTTTTCCTTCCCAGAATTCCCCTCCATTTCCTTTCCTTAAAAAACCCTCCACACATCATCCCTAAAAATGACATAGGCCCTGAGGGAGATTATTTTCCTCAGGGCCTCCTGTGTGGGGCTCATGTAAAATATATATTACATATGACGCCATTGCGTGTCTCGGTTACTTAGTCACGGTTACTTTGTCTCGGTGACTAGCTGTCACTCGATCGCAGTGGATCCGAGGAACTGGCTATTTTTGGAACCAGTTCCTATCGGATTCATAAAATGGTCACCAACACTCAAACTGGGTGAAGCCGAAACAAAAGCCGCCCGCAGGGCCTAGCATCAAAAACCTGTGGAGCGGATTTTTAACTACTAGTGAGATCATAATTATACAAACATCTCATTTCTTGCTGTACTTTTCCAAATAAAACACTTTTTGCCAAATGAAATAATAATTTCAAAATATGTATACACTTACAAATGAATTAAAAACGATATTCCTATTAAAAAATCACTTTGCAAAATAAAAATCAACCGTAATCACCGAAACTGAAGAAAATATCTTGTAATAAACATATTTAGATAAAAACGCAACTTGAAATCTAAATTTAATATCATTTTGAGTTGTCGGTGTTAAAAACAACATTGCTTGATTTATGTAAGTATATCAACAGTACATAAGATTAATGTAAATTAAAAATAATAATAATTAGCGACTAGCAATACCAGAAATATTGTCATTCGTAAAAAAAAATGTACAAAGTATTTGAGGTTTCCCTAGATGTAGGGAAATTTCCCTAGATGTAGGGAAATTTCCTTAGACATACCATACCTGGTTCGCGCCTGCGCGTTCTTGGCAAAAATGTCAAAATAGATCGGTAGGTGGACGAAAAAACCTTTCTTTTCGTGATTTATTATGGGAATCACGAATGTGTTTGGATTTTTATTATTACAAGGTCACCACAATATCCACAATAGACTTCCAAATTCCCCAAAAGTTCCTTTACCTCTTAAATGAAACCACATTCTATTGAAATTAGTATTTATTTTTTATAATTTAGACATATTCGAATTTTTTGACGTCTTTGACGCAAAACAAACTTTAGAATATAGGAACTCATATGCGGAATAACATTCCGCGTATGAGTATCTCGTTTTTATATCACGTTTTCAATTTTAGAGAGTAGCTTGTCAAATTTCTGCGGAAGCACTCATAAATGATTTTTATATCCGTTGATATCTTCTCGCATTTCTACTAACAAATGATTACTCGCTCCAAGGTTTGTTCTTCTAGTGATCCAATTGCGAACCCAAATCGAACTTTTTATTTTGTTGTTTTCTTTCGCCAAAAGTTTCTTCAGTAAATGAGTTGCAAGCAATAAAATTGCTTTATTGACTTCTGTGCGGACGGAACTGACTCTATTGTGTCCTTGTAATTGTATATCCGTTGACATCTTGGACCCAAATCAACCGTTTTGTTTTCTTTCTTCAAAAGATTCTTAAATAACGAATAATTGCGTTGCAAGCAATACGATTACTTTGTTTAGTTCTGGGCGAACGGAACTGACACTACACGATGACATTTATTATTTGACATGAGCATGCTCATTAAATAGCATGTGTGTTCAAATGTTGGCTTTGAGCACGCTCATTCAAGAGAAAGCTCAAACCAAGCCTGCTCGTTAATGAGCAAGTGTGTACAGTTGACTACTTGACATGAGCGTACTCATTAATGAGCATGCTCATAAGCCGGCTTGTCAATGAGCAAATGTGTCAGTACCATTACCTAGACAACTAGCGAGCATCAACTGTAACCGGCAATAACTGAGATAACCAAATAACCGTTTTATAACCAGTTATCTACATACTAATAACCAGTTGGTTATGGGCCCGTATATCAGTTTCTGCTAAGGAGCACATTCCTCGCTCAACTTAAACCGACCAAATCGGCCGCTTAAGCCGCAGAATAGTTCCATTTCTGGACGCGATGTGGCGCTATTGGCAATAACACATCTGTCAGATTTGACATTTGACAATGGTTCGATTTCCATATGCATTTGCTACGTACGTAAATTACATTTTAGGAATAAAATAACCAACAGCATGGAGTTTGAGCTTTCTTCGAGCGTTGAGGATTTAGATATCGATAATTTCGTAGAACATTTAACAGACCACGCAAAGTGCGAATATATAGAAGCAGGGCTGACGACTTCCTGGCGTGGATTAAATTGAATTTCATAACAGGTCTCGTCTCTCCAAAAGGGTCGTAAATTGCTTGCTAGATTTGATAAGGGATGACATCAAATCTAAAATGAACTGGTAAGTGAAAATGCTTTTTAAAAGGTATAAAAAAAGTAGCTAACAACGCAAATACACATCTAAATAGTGTGTTTTCATTTCAGGAATAAAGCACTCACTCCAAAACGCCAGATACTTTTAACAATCAGATACCTAGCATATGCTGATAGCTGTGGAGGACTTTATCAGAGTTCACAAAACACCGCAAGCAAGCACATTTGGATAGTTTTACAATCAATTGCACATTGACAGAACTGCTTTCATTATTTTCAAAAATGATCCTGAAAGTTTGGAAGAAAAAACAAAGAAGGTTGCAATAGCAAGAAGGTGTGCAATAGCACGCTTCCCCAAGTGACTGGTACTCTTGATTGCAGGCACATGCAGTCCTCCGGTAAGTTATCCAATTGCTTGTCCCAATATCAACAAACATTACACCAAAAATATATAATGCTTTCTATAAGGCTACAGAAATTGATTGTAAAAATATATCCACCAACAGCAAGTATAAAAATGTATTAAAGTCTTGGACAAATACCATTGACACAAACATTTACTTGCTGTAACATCTGACCTGCTGTAACTTAACAAATTTTTATTTATCTTTATAAACATGTCTTTTGAATATGTATTTCAGTAAACACATCTATTTTTTATGTATTTAATTTTTTTTTTTTTTAATCTTCTACAAAGATAGTGTATGTTTATTAGTAAATTTCTGTCTTAAAAACACTCAAGTATACCCACGAACTGGCAATGCCTATGTGGGATTTTTTTGGTTAATCTGCTAATCTATTTGTATTATTTCTCCACTTTTTTAAAACTGTTTATATAAAATTTTGTATTACAAAATTTTACCAATTGTACCAAAAAAATTGTTAATAAATAAAAAATGTCGCCCCTTTGCTTACTTACCTTATTCAACTCATGAATGCGCAGACTAATCATTAGTGTACCATTATTTTAGGTGGACGCAACCCGAGATTTATCGGAACCGAAAAGGTTTCTTTTCTGTCAACCTGCAAGCTATTTGTGATGCTGATCTCAGATTCACCGATATTGTTTCAAGTTGGCAGGGGTTACATATTTTATATTAGTATAATTATTTATCTTTTGCATTAACATAGTTGTAAATTTATCCCAGGCCTCTTCAATATTCTATCATACTGTAAAATGTAAATTAATAATGTATCAAAATAAAAAATTGTCTGAGGAAGTATAACAGGGTGTTTATTTTTTAAATGTCTTTTATTAAGGTGTAACATTCAAAGGAATACAAACAAATTACACAAAAGAATTCTTTACAGACTACTCCGAATTGAAGACATTAAGATAATGATGGATCAAAATCTGGATATATTTCAGGTGAAAGCTATCACCGACAACAAAGAAATAGTCAACTTTATCTAATGGTTACCAAATAAAGTTGGTTTATATTGTCATGCTTGCTAATTGTGACAATCTGTATAGTTATAGTAAGTATTACGTATGTCTGTTTAAATTGTAATTGAAAATTAACATCCTGTTGGCAAACTACTAATTGCAGTTTAACGGGAATGTACCTTGAAAAACAATAAAAAAGGTAAGTATTTTAATTTGAATTATAAATGTTGTTATTTTTGTGTACTAAAGTACAAATATTACTTCATATGGAAGTAGTATTAGTTCTTAAGTTTTTTCTCCTCATCAGCAGTTCCATCCTGAGGAGGTGCTCCTCGTGTTCTTCATGCATTTGGTTTTGAGGTTTTCGGCCCTGCAATGCAGATGTTCTTTCTCGTCTTCCTGGCGTTTAGCCTTGAAGCCCTCCACCTTGAGGAGATTTTGGAGATTTGAAGTTTAAATTTTTATTTTAAATTCTGCCAAAGATCTCCACTGGTGGTTGCGGTGGTAGATTTTCTTTTCGCTGGAACAGAAGAATATAATATTATAAAAAGTTGTACATAAAAATACCAACAGTTGCTTTAACTCATGTATTTCGCAACACCGAAATTTCTTATCCATTTTAAATATTACCGGCACAAAGCACTCTCTCCAGGGTGAATTGCCAAAAACAAAAAAAAAAACATAATTGTTAAAAAAATTTATATTATTACATATATGTTTGCAAAATAAACATTTCATCCTGCCATTTTGTGTTAAGAACCTAAGAATCTTCTTTGATGTCAACTGATCAATTTGAAAAGTGATGTAGGAATTAACTAACCGACATTTCAGCGGGCAGAGAGGACAGACCGTCACACAACTCAGGCTTAGCATAAATTCCTTGCTTCATCCATATTCATACATACTCTTATATTATACTGTATTTAAATCATCCATGTATATAAATTTCTGGGCAACATGCCTGTTTTATGTACTTAAATAAAAATAAATAAATTATTCTGATTCTTGATATGGTCCGACTCGCCATTGGTCTTGCCGACTTCTTCTACCATTCATATTTGCAACAGATATTTTCCTAACACTCCTTCCTTCGTTAATTCGCTCTACACACCCATGCGACCCTTTCTGTATTATATTATAAATAACGCAGGTTATTTTGTTATGAGTACTTAAAATGCATTATTGAAAAATAATAAAATTAAACAACACAATTATAAAAACTTTTCTAAATTAAAAAACCTATCACCTTGGTGATACATCCACTCAGAATCCAAATGCTATTTGTAATCAGTGGCAGTCTGTGACCTTTCAGTGAGCAAGTTTTTTTTTTTACATGGGCTCCACACAGGAGGCCCTGAGGAAAATAATTTCCCTCAGGGCCTATGTCATCTTTGCGGATGCTGTGAGGAGGGTTTTTTTTTAAGGAAAGGAAGGGGAGGAGAGTTCTGGGAAGGAAATGGGTTTAAGGAGTGGGTAGGAATCTGTACTGGCAAGGTGTTGTGTGAGCAAGTGTGCTAAGATATAATAAAAACCCAGGTAGTTCGTGTTGGTTTGATAGTGCTCTCATCGTTTTGGTGTAATTTGGCTGCAATTCTGATCAATTTTAGAATGCTAAAACAAAAATAGTAATATTACTTACCAAAATGATGTAAAATAGACAAATCTTTAACATGCCATGAACACCAGAAATGGAAACAGAATTTTTTATGAGTTCAAATCAATTTTAAGTTAAGTAAGTAACTAACTAACTGTCATACGAGAGAAAGAATCGCCAAACGTGCACAACTCAGGATTAGCATAAATTCCTTGCTTCATCCTTATTCATACATACTCTTATATTATACTGTATTTAAATCATCCATGTATGTAAATTTCTGGGCAACATGCCTGTTTTATGTACTTAAATAAAAATAAATAAATTAATCTGATTCTTATGGTCTGACTCGCCATGTCTTGCCGACTTCTTCTAACATTTACATTTGCAACGTATATTCTCCTAACAATCCTTTCTTCGTTGGTTCGCTCTACACACCCATGCTACCCTTTCTGTATTATATTATAAATAACGCAGGTTATTTTGTTTTATGAGTACTAAAAATGTATTATTGAAAAATAATAAAATTAAACACAATTATAAAAAAATTTCTAAATTAAAAAACCTATCACCTTGGTGATACATCCGCTCAGAATCCAAATGCTATTTGAAATCAGTGGCAGTCTGTGACCTTTCAGTGAGCAAGTTTTTTTTTTTTACATGGGCTCCACACAGGAGGCCCTGAGGAAAATAATTTCCCTCAGGGCCTATGTCATCTTTGCGGATGCTGTGAGGAGGGTTTTTTTTTAAGGAAAGGAAGGGGAGGAGAGTTCTGGGAAGGAAATGGGTTTAAGGAGTGGGTAGGAATCTGTACTGGCAAGGTGTTGTGTGAGCAAGTGTGCTAAGATATAATAAAAACCCAGGTAGTTCGTGTTGGTTTGATAGTGCTCTCATCGTTTTGGTGTAATTTGGCTGCAATTCTGATCAATTTTAGAATGCTAAAACAAAAATAGTAATATTACTTACCAAAATGATGTAAAATAGACAAATCTTTAACATGCCATGAACACCAGAAATGGAAACAGAATTTTTTATGAGTTCAAATCAATTTTAAGTTAAGTAAGTAACTAACTAACTGTCATACGAGAGAAAGAATCGCCAAACATGCACAACTCAGGATTAGCATAAATTCCTTGCTTCATCCTTATTCATACATACTCTTATATTATACTGTATTTAAATCATCCATGTATGTAAATTTCTGGGCAACATGCCTGTTTTATGTACTTAAATAAAAATAAATAAATTAATCTGATTCTTATGGTCTGACTCGCCATGTCTTGCCGACTTCTTCTAACATTTACATTTGCAACGTATATTCTCCTAACAATCCTTTCTTCGTTAGTTCGCTCTACACACCCATGCTACCCTTTCTGTATTATATTATAAATAACGCAGGTTATTTTGTTTTATGAGTACTAAAAATGTATTATTGAAAAATAATAAAATTAAACACAATTATAAAAAAATTTCTAAATTAAAAAACCTATCACCTTGGTGATACATCCACTCAGAATCCAAATGCTATTTGAAATCAGTGGCAGTCTGTGACCTTTCAGTGAGCAAGTTTTTTTTTTTTTACAAGGGCTCCACACAGGAGGCCCTGAGGAAAATAATTTCCCTTAGGGCCTATGTCATCTTTGGGGATGCTGTGTGGAGGGGTTTTTTTTTAAGGAAAGGAAGGGGAGGAGAGTTCTGGGAAGGAATCTTGGGTTCAGTGTGTCCTGGCAAGGCGGTGTGTGAGCAAGTGTGCTAAGATTGAAAAATATTTATAACAGTAGTACCTAGTTGAAAATGTTTTTTTTATTTCAATTTTTTTGTATGATATTTTGTGGCTGCTTTTTATATAAAAGATTAAAATTTTGAAAAAAAAAATTTTTTTTTGTTACAACATTATCAATTGGTATTTTTCAATCTTACCACTCCAGCTACGAAAAATCTAGAACTGCCCCTGCTTCAAATGCTTTAGCTTTCTTTGGTTATCATTTCTGATAAGTCAGGTACTTCCGTACCTTCCTCTACCCTAACTCCTTCACGTATCTATCTCATTTACCCCTCACAACATACCCCACAGAAGATGCCATCTCACTGGTTTCAGTTAGCAGGGAGAGGTTGGGACTCTTGTGCGATATTCACACTAAAAAAATTAACAGTATATTACAAACCCCGGTAGCTTGTGCTGGATTGATAAGTGCTCTCATCGTTTTAGTGTAATTTGGCTGCAATTCTGATCAATTTTAGAATGCTAAAACAAAGATAGTAATATTAGTTACCAAAATGATGTAAAATAGACAAATCTTTAACATGCCATGAACACCAGAAATGGAAACAGAATTTTTTATGAGTTCAAATCAATTTTAAGTTAAGTAAGTAACTAACTAACTGTCATATGAGAGAAAGAATCGCCAAACGTGCACAACTCAGGATTAGCATAAATTCCTTGCTTCATCCTTATTCATACATACTCTTATATTATACTGTATTTAAATCATCCATGTATGTAAATTTCTGGGCAACATGCCTGTTTTATGTACTTAAATAAAAATAAATAAATTAATCTGATTCTTATGGTCTGACTCGCCATGTCTTGCCGACTTCTTCTAACATTTACATTTGCAACGTATATTCTCCTAACAATCCTTTCTTCGTTAGTTCGCTCTACACACCCATGCTACCCTTTCTGTATTATATTATAAATAACGCAGGTTATTTTGTTTTATGAGTACTAAAAATGTATTATTGAAAAATAATAAAATTAAACACAATTATAAAAAAATTTCTAAATTAAAAAACCTATCACCTTGGTGATACATCCACTCAGAATCCAAATGCTATTTGAAATCAGTGGCAGTCTGTGACCTTTCAGTGAGCAAGTTTTTTTTTTTTTTACAAGGGCTCCACACAGGAGGCCCTGAGGAAAATAATTTCCCTTAGGGCCATCCCCTTTGGGGATGCTGTGTGGAGGGGTTTTTTTTTTAAGGAAAGGAAGGGGAGGAGAGTTCTGGGAAGGAATCTTGGGTTCAGTGTGTCCTGGCAAGGCGGTGTGTGAGCAAGTGTGCTAAGATTGAAAAATATTTATAACAGTAGTACCTAGTTGAAAATGTTTTTTTTATTTCAATTTTTTTGTATGATATTTTGTGGCTGCTTTTCATATAAAAGATTAAAATTTTGAAAAAAAAAAATTTTTTGTTACAACATTATCAATTGGTATTTTTCAATCTTACCACTCCAGCTACGAAAAATCTAGAACTGCCCCTGCTTCAAATGATTTAGCTTTCTTTGGTTATCATTTCTGATAAGTCAGGTACTTCCGTACCTTCCTCTACCCTAACTCCTTCACGTATCTATCTCATTTACCCCTCACAACATACCCCACAGAAGATGCCATCTCACTGGTTTCAGTTAGCAGGGAGAGGTTGGGACTCTTGTGCGATATTCACATTAAAAAAATTAACAGTATATTACAAACCCCGGTAGCTTGTGCTGGATAGATAAGTGCTCTCATCGTTTTAGTGTAATTTGGCTGCAATTCTGATCAATTTTAGAATGCTAAAACAAAGATAGTAATATTAGTTACCAAATGATTTAAAATAGACAAATCTTTTGAGATGTTTTGAATGCAGAAATATGCCGTGAATAGCAGAAATGGAAACATAAATGTTTATGAGTTCAAATCAGTTAAGTAAGTAACTAACTAACTGTCACATCAGAGAATGAATCGTCAAACGTGCATACATCATACCGTACTGTGATTCTGACTATTGACGTGGTCAATACGTGAAGTATTAGAGTACTTGATCAAGCCTGATGTCAACCTCGGCTTCTTCTACCATTCACATTCATGCCATATATTTTCCTTGCACCCTTTCTTCGTTCATCCTCATATACCTAGTCAATTGATATGACAAACATAATAAGTTAGTATTTCATATTACAATTGAATTTGAGGGGCTTTTTTCAGAGAGGCTGCTCAAGGGAGTTTTGGATAGCCAAAATTTAAACTTTACAATCAATGAAATGTCCCTTCGACAGCTGTCAGAGTTGTGAATTCTAAAAAATTTAAAATTAAATTCCTTGGTTACTTGATATGCATACTTAATAATAGTTACCTTTGAGGACTGTTGATTCTACTCCGGTCGACTGGGTGGGCAACAGTCCCATTATACTCCCATCGATCTGGGTGTACCTTGCATCGACAGCAGGCCCTCCTGTCTGATACGATACTTTATATTTGTGGCAAATTTTCGCCTCATGTTCATTTTAATGTTGTCCCACTTTTTTTCCAATGCATCTGCCGAAATTGTATTGAAATTGAATTCTCAAGTCAGCTCATTCAATTCCAATTGACCGCTTTATTATCCAGCTCTTTGATGAGACCAGCTCAACCAGCAATTTTATCCCCTGTCTTCCGCGAAGTTCGGTGTTCTAGTATTTTTGATTTCTGAAATTATTCACGTAAAGCAAGGTAAACAAATAATTTCAAACTCGTTATTCAACTAGTCAATTTTAATAATTAATCTAAATCGAAGTAAAAACATGAAAACTATAGTGAACAACACAATTGTGCATAAAACTTACCACAAATTAATAAAAGCCTTGGAAAAAGCATTGACACTTGACGTTGACGCCATTGACGTTTGAAGTTTGAAGCTTACCATAGAGTCAATAGATATTAACAAAAATAGATTGGTTCGACATAGAAATCCTCGGTTAGTATCATAGACTAAACGTTTAAAATTGGCCAACTCTAGGTTTACGACTGATATACGGATTACGTGCAAAGCCCGGCTTAAGCCTCACTTTGCGTCAAAGCCGAGCTTTGGGACAACTGATATACGGGCCCTATGTTATTGAATTTCTGGCCAGTTACCCAAGACTAGTTGCCAGCACGAGGAATGTTTAGTTATATTCCTCATAAGGAATATCCTTCACAAGCGAAGGCTGAGGAAGAACTTTGAATGGTACTAAGGTGGGTTGTTTCAAAAAATTTGACGGATTCATCAAATATTTGAAGTTAATTTTCACGTTCTGTGTAAGTTTTATTCAAGTTCTGTTATTATATTATTATAGACCAGTGTCTTCGTAAAACTAAAATAATCGCAGAACTTGAATAGAACTTCCACAGAACATGAAAATTAACTTCAAATATTTGATGAATACGTCAAATTTTTGAAACAACCCATCCTTAAATTACAATACTTTTGCAAATCAAATACTAGTATCTTTATCCATGTTGAAATTTGGCTTATTTCGGTGTAATTTATGTTGCATTAAATAAATTATTTATATTATTTCATTTAATTTTCATTAAAAGAGTTAGGGCTATTTCATTGTGGGGGGGAAGGAAATGGGGAAAATGAAGGTGGGAAAGTACCTGTCTATTCATATATATATGGTCACCAAATATGGCAAAGTCATTTCAAGGAACGCATCGATTCCGCAAGATGGTCTCTCACAACTTTGACCAAGGTGATACTGGGGGTATCCACCACTATGTGCGGCTCTTTGTTTAAATACAATTATTCTAAACGCTTTCCTTGTAATATCCTTGTCATGACAATTTGCTATATGAGACTTTCAATTTGAAGATTTTAATGTCTTCAAAGCTTCTTCAAAGGCAGTATGTACACGGCAATAATAACCCAGATTCTAAATCAGCACAACAAAATAAATAAATAAAAAATAAAAAACAAAATAGAACACAAAATCAAAAACAACATCTAAAATCAAAACGAAATAAAATAAAAACAAAATACTCCCACCATGCAAAATGAAAAAATAGTAGGTATACTAGGAAAAGTACATTACATTGGTAAGATAAGTCAGCTACTTAGTTTGTTTATTTAAATTAAATTAAGACTGAAGTTCTTCTTTGCGGTATAAATTGGGTAATAACTTGTTTGGTGAATGATATGTTGAATATATCAACATCTTTATAGTCATTACCCAAATTTTATATACGGTGAACGGGGGTATACAATTATGATTCTGTGTTGGAATTGTCACAATAGAATGGTATAAATTGTCTCAATTTTGGTTTGCAAGGTATATGGAAAGAAATCAAGTATAACAGTTCAGGGCTGTCAATTTTTGAATTTAAGATTTTATATAAATATGTTAAATCATTAACTATTCTACGTTCGGATAATTTTAATAAATAAATTAAATTGACGTAGTAGATAATTAAGGGTGACACATTCCCCTGTTATACTCATCCTGAAATTAATAAATCTTAAGAATTTATTTTGAATTCTTTCTTTAGTGAGTGAATGACTAGCGTAACTACCCGTGCCCACACTGTCGAGTTGTACTCAATTTGACTCCTAACCAATGATATGTACAAATTTTTACAGGTTTGAATATTTTTGAATTGGCTGCAAATTCTTATTACAAAACCTTAGATCGAACAAAACCCAACATTTACTAAGCTTTGTTTGATGTAATTTCAATATGGTTTACAAAATTCAGTTTTTGGTCTAAGTTTACACCTAAATCATTCACCCCGGTTACACAATTGATGGAGTAGCCGTAAATTATTGGATTTTTTATTCTATGAAATTTTATAATCAATTTGCCTAAATTTAGTAGAAGATAGTTCTTTTGACACCAAAAAAAGTTATAAGTTATTTGACAATGTTTGACAGACATTAATATTTCTCATTGCTTTGGATATTTTCGTATCGTCCGTAAACATTAAAACTTGGAAATCTTTGAAAATAGTAATAACCATACATAAATAAACCAATCCCGACCCATTACCAAGGCATTGTAAACAAAAAACGATATTAAATAATGTTACATTAACGCCACTTGTAATACAGTAAATTTAAATCTCCCGGTGGTAAGTGGACTTCAAGCAACGTCACGACTTTCTAGCCAATCACCGCTCCACCCCCTCGGTGAGCTAAATTATTTTAATAACATAAATAACCTAAATACATTTTCTACGAATCTTGGGCAAAACTCTACTATCAGGGAATTTTACTAAATTGGCAAAAAAAGCAGCAAAAAATCCCCCGCGGCAGTGTTTTTTATCGGCACGATGGGCTATCCAACAGATAATTTACAATTTTATACAAAAATGTAACATTATTTAATATCGAGCGAGACATTTTCGAAATATTTCTATCGACATCGCATCATGACTTTTCATCGAAAGTTGTTGGGAAAAAAACATTCGGCCGTTGACCTCATAAAATGCATCTCGGAAAAATATAGGGAACTTTGCGATTGCAGTAAAATAAAAATGGAGTCAATGCAAGCAGTGATTTTTTAACTATACGCTGAAATGTGACTGAGTCTTATTAGATAGAATATAATCAGTTGTTATCAAATGGAATTTTATCACATAAATTATCGCGTGTTGCATTTTAGCGTACCCGCGTGAAATTTGAAAATTATATAAATAATAAAAGAAATTTGAATGCCATATCATATTACGTGATTGGGGCGCACTCTGGTGGTAGAATATAAAGAGGTGATATTTGAATGTGATTGGCGGATGCGTTTGTCATGGCTGACGCCGCGGACCAATCCCGGCACAGTAAATAACCAAGCCAGCGTACGTTCGCCGTACCCTTTTTATTAAACGCTTTCAACGTGTCTTATAAAGTCGTTATGTCAGAAAATCTGTAGATTATTGTTCGATTTAATGCTTATGAGAGTCGCAAAACGTCGCGGACACCGTTTATAATGAAAACCTGCCACTTATAGCTCCGTTATAAGTTTTGGCGGTATATCAGCAGCTCGTGTTGATAGCTTCAGCACATCGTTGGCGATTGTCAATTCATTGGGGTTTTAGCCCGTGTTGTGGTGGATTCTTACATCGCACATAACGATGGTTCGAGGTAAGTTTCATCGATTAACCCGATCGGATTAATCAGTACCGTGTCTTTACTTATTTCATTCGTGTATTCTATTAATTAAATAACGCTGTTTGGCTGTTTCCTTGTTACGGATGAAGGGACTGGGCAGAGGGGTTACACCTACCTACTCATTGTTTTCCATCCAATAATGAGGCACAATTGCATAATACGTTGCATGTTTATTGTTGTCCATTGTGGTTTTTGACATACTGAGATAAAATTCAAGTTTTGGGACAGCAGTTCATTATGGCCTTTCTTCCCGCCATTTTGTTTTTTTTTTGTATTGACATTCATAATAATTAATTTTTTTCATCAGGCCGAAGGGGGAGAGCGGCCAAGACGGGAGACGAGGTTTGTTATGCTAGCCCCAAGCGGAAAGATTCCAGACTTGAAAACATAGGAAATTTAGCCAATGGAGTGGATGTTGCTCAACAGACCAACGGAGAGCTTCCCAAGATTCCTTCTCCTCCAACCACTAGATCCAAGAACAACGTTTATGGAAAAGCCGACAAAAATGTACTACACAATGGAAAGATTGTAAAAAACACTCACATTACAAATTACTTTCATGTCGTAAGTCCTACCAACGGTTTTGACGAAGCCAGAATCTCAAAGATCCCCATAAACATTAAACAAGAGAATGGAAATCTTCAGCCACTGTTCAATGGGACGCGCATTGAAGACAGAGATTACTCTGAACAAAATGGCTTCCACACGTTTGGCATGGATCGCTACATGGGCTTTGACGAAATCTCCAAAATCATACATACGGTCAGGTCGGAAACTGACAGGAAAAAGGACATCCTCAACAATATATTTAAACGAGAAATTAGTGAAATGACCAATGTTGACGAAGCCCGCGGGTACGACAGATTGGGCGAGTGTGAAATCGTAGAAGAAAACTTCAATCCCGTTGTGATGATGAATGGGTATTGTCCGCCTAAACTGGAGAATGGATTCAAGTCCAATGGAAGCAGCGGGTCATTTGAAGATGTATCGGACATAGTGTCTGAGAGCAATAATGAAGATAATAGTGTGCTGCCCAATGTTCGCCTTTCTCCGAGGAAGCACGCCTCCACTATGCAGAGATGCGGTAATTATTATGTTATTAGTAGTCTGTATAATTGGTGCACGGAGCCACCAACAGCTCTTATTGGAAACATCCCATCTTCTCTTATGAACAGACAAAAACTGGGCACAAATACATTTTTAATGGGTAAATTACAACACATCTAGACCCGTTA
Source organism: Glyphotaelius pellucidus (assembly GCA_936435175.1). NCBI lineage: Eukaryota > Metazoa > Arthropoda > Insecta > Trichoptera > Limnephilidae > Glyphotaelius > Glyphotaelius pellucidus. Next base: position 11,340,726 of record OW386556.1, read on the forward strand.
TTGTCTCACAAAATTAAGACAAAATGTGGAAATAGTCTGTTTCCAGTAAATTCTTAATTCAAATGTTGTTCATGTACGACAAAGATAGACATCAAAGAATATGCGTGTATGAACTAACTAGATGTAAGATCGGGCAGCGTTTACATACTTCAAAGTTGCGGCGAATACTACATACTGCAAGGTATGCCTACTCGCTTGCACTTTGATGAATACAGAGGCTTTTTGAGACAGCCAGTAGGCTGTTCTTCGTGTACTTAGATGTTGCTACGTTCGCCATCTCACTTTTTCTAACAGTGCTGAAAATCTTTAGGAAGCAATTAAAATAATTGTTTATTTTGAAATAAAACAAAAAAAACGAGTGTGCTTTAGACCACACGACTGAAGTAAAACTTTTTTATGCTTCGTTCGCCTCGCCCGATCTCACTTTTTGTAACGCTCTCGTCACGCATTCACCAGCTTACTCCCCAAGTCAAGCGTGCGTAAAGAAGTTTTACTTCAAAAATTATTTGATTCAATTTACAAATGAAATGTCATTCCTCGACTTTTTCTAGTATTTTTTTTTAATGCAAAACTTTTTCATCTGAGGGATTTTTGACCCTTTGTGCAATTTAGGAGAAAGCACAGGACTTTATTAAGTGGCAAGTGTCATTTTATTACTAAAACCCCTAAATCAAAAGTCTGACAATTATCATATCTTTGCTAGTCACTTTTGAGATCTCTGCAACATGTCTGTAAGTTAGTAATGTTGTTGGAAGGAGGAGGTTCTTAATTTAAATAAATATTTTTTGCAGTTCTTAATTTAATCTATTATGTCTAGTTGGTATCTTTTGACAAATCGCAGAAGCCACAAAACATTCTTACATGTTATTTATTTAAAAACATATTTATATTGATATAGTTTGTTGTATTTAAATTTAGAATATGCTGTGCTTACATAGCTATAATATTAATCTTGGTTTCATTGATGCATATTATCATAAATAGTTATATGATTATATACTTGTTTGATAACCACAAACAAAAATTGTATATTTTCGAATTTGATATTATCATAAACAAAGTTCCTAATCAGTACATAAAATTAGATTATCAGAATCGAACTGAGAACAAAGAAACATTACTTGCAATGTAAATTACATACATTCCAACCCTTTGTCATTCTAAAGTTCATTTTATTTGGTCTGTAGCTTAAAATCAATTTAAAAAATTAATCAATTTTGAAATTGTTTTCCTAATTTTGTTCCATAATTTCTGGTATATTTTATTGTACAAGATTGTTGCATTTTTATATTACTTTTCAGTGCTATTCAATTATTTCCATCTCGATGTTGTATGGAGTGTTCTGTCCACACAGGATGTCGATTTGGCTGATTAGTTTTTCCCTCTTCTGAGGTTGTTATTGGCTAGAATATGATATTTTTTCACCCATTCTGAATAGGGCCAAAGTATTTTTCCCTCCAATCTATCTGTGAAAATCAACTCCCTAATACACTTAACCCGTCTAATCACAGGAGACCCTAGTTGTCCCAAAACATCATATGCCGTTATAATACCAGGAGACCCAGATTGTCCCAGAACGACCGAGCGTCATTAAAAGTTAGATATCTCTCTTCCTGTCAAGCAAAAATTTGTGATTTCTTTTATATTTGAAAGCGAAAGAAATATTGCTTCTTATTGCCTTAGGAATAAACGAGCTATATTGATCAGATATTTTACAAACCCGATCATAAGTGACGATTTTATTTTGCGCCAATGTGTGACGTAATAAACAATTAATTTAAAAATAAAATTGTATGAATGTGATAAAAAGTGAAGTGACAGTTTTATTACAAATTTTCTTAAAAAAGGAATCTGTATTTAAAATTTTAATTTTCTTTTATTTTATGTACTTTTTTGGGGAAACCCCAGGTACGTAATTTTTTAAGCTAATTCACATTTTCAATATAAAAATTTGAATATTTTAAAACAAAAATCTTAATTCTTGATAAGCACATCGGAAAGATTATTATATCTAGATTTTAGAACAATTTTTTTTTTCAAAAAGATTAAAAAATAACCAATAAAAATGAACATTTGGAATGCATGGGAAGAACCGAGAATTTTTGCGTGCAAATTTTGACAGGCAAAAGTTCATAGATATTATTTTCTCATTATTCGAAGGGTTAAATGTTTGCACACTTTAAAAATGGAACACAATAAGGAAAATCTACCCCAATATTAACACACTGAAATAATTAATTGAGTAAAGAACGTATCTATGAGCTGCCTCTTTCTTCACGCTTGTGTGTGTGCAATGTTTAATTGAAAAACCCGTTTTTATGTTTTCAATTAGAACTAAGGTGATACAATTTAGCAAAAGTTTAAAAAAATTGCTCTCTAACATTTCATAAATTTCTCTCTGGTGACACAATGCATTATACAAAATGTTTAATTGACTGGTGTAGCTGAGTGTACAAATGCGTCAGGTTCAACTCAGGCGTCGAAGGTTTAAATCGTCTGCTGAATCCTCCATCACTGCACAAGCAATATTTTCGGATTATAATTTTTTAATTGTTAGGTTATTAGAAAAAAAATTCTTCAAAATAAAGGCGAACATGATACATATTTACACTTACAATTAAAATGTAAGGATTTTTTATCTTTAAAATGTTGTTTATATGTGTTATCCATATCTGCCTGTATAGATTCAAAATGGCCTCCTGTTACATGCTTTGTTTAGGACAAAGAATGATAGTTTTTATCAGATCTATATATAACCCTTTGAAAACCACACATTTCAAATTTTAATTAGGTATGGTGCCATAGCAGTGCCAATAGAGTTTTAATAATATAAGTTTTTTCCTCAAAATAGGCATCACAATAAGAAAACCCCTTCTAGCAACTTTTACTTTTATACTCTTCTTACTTCATTTGACTATAAAAGCGGTGCCACACACAGCTATAAAAGATGTGGCTTGGCGTATTTCAACATATCGCTCGCCATATATACCAATTGGGAATGTACGGCGAGCGATATGCCGAAGTACGCCAAGCCACATCTTTTATAGCTGTGTGTGGCACAGGTCTTATACAATTTTTTCCACTAAATAGGCATTACAAAATAATAGGACCCCTTCTAACAACTTTGACCTTTGACTATTATACTCTTCACACCTCATTTGACTATAATGTATTTTTTCCTCTAAATAGGTATCACAAAATAAGAGGACCCCATCTAACAAATTTGACTAATATACTCTTCATACCGCATTTGACTATAATGTATTTTTTCCTCTAAATAGGTATCACAAAATAAGAGGACCCCATCTAACAAATTTGACTATTATACTCTTCACACCTCATTTGACTGTAATCTAAATTTTTCTTCTAAATAAGCATCACAATAGTACCACCCACATGTAGAGTTCAGAGCGGGACAAGCCCCACACCACTTCAAGCCGCCGCGCAGAAAAGTCTCACAATGAACTGCGCTGTAAACCGTTATCTTACTTTCGGTCTTTACTTTTCTGCGCGGCGGCCTGAAGTGGCGCGGGGCTCGTCCCGCTCCAGACTCTACGTGTGGGGGGTACTATTGAGAAGAGCACCCACTAACCACCTTGACTATTACCTATTTTCCATACCTCATTTGACAATAATTTAAGTTTTTCCTCTAAATAGGCGTCATTAAGCCAACAGTGGCTATTAAGCACAGTAAGAGGAGCCCCCTAGGATCGGAGTACAAGGAAGAAATGTTCAGTGAACTAGATGAAGCCAAATGCAAGTAATTTACGAGTACCTTGAGAGGAGCTACCACTGCCAACCGTGTTAAATACTAAATATTTAGCACCTACGCAAAAAATGCATCCATATTACTACAATGATGACCATTTTATCTACACATTGTTTGAGTGTGATTGTGTTAATATACATATAAAGAACTTAAAGCATGTTTAGTTATTAATTTTCGTAAATCAAAGTTTTTGGTGCAAGTCAAATTAAAAATAGTTATAGTATTTTGTTTAAATGGTGGCCGGGTTTTGCCTGTACCTAAAAGGCTCATCATTGTTCATTTAATATTATTAAAATAGATCTGATGGAAACTTGGGTACAAGTGAAATCCTGTTAGTTTTGAAAAATAGTAAACGGTGACCACAGATAATGAAAACAAGGGAGGTGGGCCATGAGCCTTTAGTACGAAACCACGTGCGCAAGAGTATCGCCAAAACATTTTTCACCCACATCGCTGCAAATCGTATTTACGCAGCAGTGCCTTTGTTTCTGCCTACACACCAAACGCACAACTCATTGGCTCCTCTGCTTTGATTGTCTGCGCAGTTTTGTTGTAGCTTCCAAGCCATATCTCCCTTTGTTTCTGTTATCTACGTCCAGGATAGTATTATATGATTTATAGAAAATGATTAAAATATGTTTGTTAGCGTGGATTGATGATGTGTTGTGTTTGTTTAGTGACCGTGAAGGAGAACGTAAAGACTCCTCACCGCATCCGGCTGTGCGAGGCCGTGCCCCAACTGCCCTCGCACTCCCTGCAGCAGCTATCCATCAAACCTTACAGGAAGAGGACCCGGAGAAGGTATGTATTAATTTCTAAGATATATTAACTATTAACTCGGTCTACCTATAGAAACAATAAATTACAACCACTTGATGAAAGAATTAAAATTCTTAAAACTCTCAGAAGAGTTGTTTCGGACTTAACCCTTTGCACTCCAATGTCGAGTGTCACTCGACATTGATTTTGTTCCACCAGCTCCAATGTCGAGTGACACTCGACATGGTGTAATACTACTTTTTGCAGACAACTTTAAAGTAGGATGAATTTTTTTTACATAATTTTTTGAATCACGATCGAAAGACACTACTATTCTGGAATATATATGTATTATTCTAGAATAATATTTATATATATATATATATTCTAGAATAATATTTATATATATATATATATTCTAGAATTGCACAATACTTGTACCTGCTATGGTCGAGGGATGAATGAATTGTGCCTCACCGCAGGTATCGATGTTACGACTTAGTTGTCGTACCATTCTGTCGTCAACATCTTATCCCCAACTGTGCATTATCGTGTTTGTTTTCGTGCAAAGACTCTTTGAATGAATTATTTGTGATTTATATTTTCTATAGCTTGAATGTTATTATTAGTGAAATAATCCTCGATCTCATCAAGTCTAAAAAAATTAAGCGAAATGTGTCGAAAAGGCCATTTTGTGCTACGACTTTTCAATTATTTTTTAACTAATATTAATTTTATTTACGAAAAAAAAAACTAAAACTTAAAAAACGCAATTTTGGCATGGAGCAGGTTGAACAAAAACAAAAAAAGGCTTGGAGTGGAAAGGGTTAACTTAAAATTGTAACAACAATTTCAGGACTGAGTCGTTTAGATACTCACTTGTACCTAGATTGCATGCAGTTGGCTATACTTTCTCAGAAGTAGCAAATTTGTTCAGCTGAACAAAATACAGTTACGAGAAGATTATAATAACAAACCTCAATAATGATAATCAATGTTAGCATAATACTATTCTCCTATATGGGTTCTATATAAATTAAATAGCGTATTTTACTTAGTGATTACTACGTAAATATCATATTTGTAAAAGCCCCCATAGGTGCATAATTTAAATAAATGTTTATGTCATCTCTTTAGTATTAGTGTAATACTTAAAGCAACGGTCGGCAATTAGTTTTGGTGGCAGGTCGTATGAATATATACATTTTTTTGGGGTGCCACGCAACCGTCGACATCACTTGTGCGTGTGCGAACCTGCTCAATTAGTGCGCTTGTGACTGCCCGTCTGATCGCCCATTGTCATTGTGCTTCGTGTGGTGCCTAGCAGCTACAGCATCGTATAGCGCAAAGGTTCCCAACATTGTCTGAAGTATATTTTTCTTCAAAGCTCCCCACCCCTCTGCATAAAAAAAAGTATGATAGAAATCACAGAAAAAGCACCAAGGGCGAAAAAAATTATGTTATTGGTTCCCATTCGGGCGTCACTGGTTTAATCCTCTGCTAGTTGGTCCTTCATCATTACAGCAGCCATATTTTCTGCTTATACTGATGGAAATGGATGGATTTTCAGCATTCTTAGATTATTTGTATACATATATATAACGCACTAACGAAAAAGCGTTTTGAAATATCACGACCGGTCAGTTAGTAACATTGTATATAGTTATTGAATCCCACTCGGGCGTTGCTCTTTCCTAAAAACATTCATTTATGTTTTCTTCACAAAAAAATATTGTGACCGATGGTGCGCCAAGTATGATGGGAAGGAATAATCGTCCATTCAGAGAATCTTCCTTGTGGCCCTGCCGGCCCCAGTATCTCCAGCACGGACTGGAAGTGGTTTCTGTTGACGAGCACGGCTGTGATCGTCTCGTAACAAACATGGCCAAAGCCAATTTGAACAATATTTGGATTCTGAATGGGGCAGTGTTTCACCAGGGTTATACTGAGAATATCTACTGCTCTGTCCATCAATCCTAACAAGTTTACTTTCCCGCTAGACGTGGGAAGGTGTAAAATACTATAATAATGAACAGCTTGAAGAGTAAGACGGTGTTTTCTTTCAGACTAGCCGTCAAATCACAAGACGACACCTCCAGCTCCGACTCCAGCCTTACCCCCTCCGTAAACCTCCGCGATAACCTCACTGTGACTACAAAGCTGCCTTGCCAAATAATTAGGGACGAGAAGATAATAAGCAACGACTGTGCCTTAACCAACACCACCTGCCTGAAGGCTTACCAGAACCAGACTGTCCACAAACTTGATCACACCGACCAGACTGACCACAAATCTGACCACACCAACCGCACCGACCACACCGACCACATCACCGTCCCCGACAGTTTGGTGGCGCCGGACCTGGCCAAGGTTCTCAAGAAGGAGGAGGTGAAGATTGAGGGGAAGACCAACGGTATCATTGCCAACGGAGTGGTTGGGAGTCACAAGTTGACAGATTACTTCCCCGTGAGGCGGAGCGTTAGAAAGACCAAGAAAGAGGTGTTGGAGGAGAAGCAGCGGGATCTGGAGGTGGCCATCAGAGAAGAGAGGGAGGAGGGATTAGAGGTTCGTTTTATCTTTATACATATTTATAAAATTGCCTGTGTTATGCTTTATGGCGCTCGATTCCATTCGTCGAATTACATCATATTATGAACTTTTTTTTATTATTGTTTACAATTTACGGCACAAGTGCCGTTTACATACATGTGTTTTATATTATTTTTAAACAGCCATAGTAATAGAGTGAAGTAAGAAAGGAAAAAATTTAAATTAAATAAATAAAAATAGTGATAGAAAAAAATATAAATTAGTAAAAAGTTAATATGTAAAAGCAGCCAAGAAGAACAGAAAAAAAACAAATATCCTGTTAAACAGTCACCTCGTTTAAATATGTACTGCTAAAATGTTTAATCAGAACACCTTTATAATGGCCACTTGCATCACTTTTTTTTCCGGTTTAGGCAAATATTCTAAGACATTCCATTTTTTTTTTTTAAATTGTATTTTTGAACCCTGGCGATTTTTTGTAAATTTCAATCCGAAAAATCAAACAATAAACCGGAAAGACGGGACATAATTTATAAAGTACCTGTAACGAAGTTCGCAGGCAATAAAGCAAGTGAATTTTATGCTACTTCCACACCAAAGCCAACCTTCCAATTCCGAACTTCGAACTCCAAAATGGCAGACATCGAACAGCTGATTCGACGCTGTATCCTTACCAGTTGCCTACAATTGTGCAGGCGATGCTTCGGTTTCCATAATATTGATTTCTAAGAGAGTTAGTTTTTGAGAAAAAAATTGATATTTTTACCTTTTTTTTTTTTTTAATTGTATCTCTGTCTCTTTTGGATACGTACATGCATTGGATATGATTTGAGATTCTCTCGGTCAAAAAATATATTTTTGGGGTATTTTGCCGGGTTGTTCTTCCTCCTCTAGCCAACGTTTTAGGCCTTGCTGGGCATTAGCTTCCATTATCAGGGCAGATGAGTCCCATCTATCACATCTATCCTTATGATGGACACTGCAGATTGTCTGAAACGTCGGCTAAAAAAGCTAAAGGGCATAATACCATAAAATCAATCACAATCAAAAAGAAGCCTATAAAGTTATAACCAAAACTTATCTTTATATAAAGAGCCCCCTTTAATAAATATTTATTTATAATTTTTTTTTTTTTTTTTTTTTTTTTTTTTATTATTTCCAACAAAAACATACTTAACAAATACAGATAAAATTGGCAATTTAAATAGGTAATCCCGCGAAGCTGCCACATGGCTGCTTGTCTGCAGTTAACTGTTAACTGTTCAATTTGTTTTAGGTGGCCAACTTTGAAGGCAAAGGGCGCGGCGTGATTACCGCACGTAACTTCCAACGCGGCGAATTCGTGGTGGAATACTGCGGCGAGCTTGTGAGCATGAGCGAGGCGCGCACGCGTGAGGCGGGCTACGCACAGGACAGCAACAAGGGCTGCTACATGTACTACTTCCGTCACAACAACCACCAGTACTGGTTAGTACCGACTTATTATTCTACTTATAGTTACTCTCTCTTAACGGTTCCATGACAACTCAGAATCAAGTCAACTCAACACCTCTTTGAAAAGTCATTAACCCATCATATGCCGAAGGCGCCTGCGGAAAAAAATTCTCCTTTTTTTGCGATTTTAACCTTTATGTATAAAGAAACTGTATGAAGGACAAGGTCAGAATCGCTTGCGCCAATACCATTCTTGACATAGCTAATGGTTTCATTCATATAGCAACACTAGAATGTTTTTAAATAAATTATCTATGACTTAGCAGCTCAACTTTGTCAAAGGCAAAAAAATCGATGTTTTATGTTTTGAAATGCTTATTTATTTGCAAACTCCTTTGAATTGTGTTTTTCATGTTGGGTATGTATTCAGATTAGTGTAGAAATAATAAAATCAGTTTATATTTTTAGACATACACCAAAATGCAAGATTTTTTAATCTTTTTTTCGTTAAAATTGCATTTTAAAAAAAAAGACAAAATTTTGGCTTTGCCGCGCTTCCCTCAAATGAGGGGTTATTTTATATCGATAAAATTAAAAATTGTATAAATTGGTTTTGTATGATATCAAAGAATAATTGAAAATATAAAGTTTACTAGTTGTAGGGATTTAGTAGTAACCCATATTGGAGATGTCCCGCCGACTCCAGGCAGTCGTTCTAATGAGTATTATATCTGTTTTAGCATCGACGCCACGGCTGAATCCGGCCGTTTGGGCCGCCTGGTGAACCACTCTCGCAACGGCAACCTGCTGACCAAAGCCATCCACCTGGATGGGCGCCCCCACCTCGTGCTGCTGGCCGGCCAGGACATCGCCGCCGGAGAGGAGGTCACCTACGACTACGGCGATCGTTCCCGGGAAGCGCTGCAGCACCATCCCTGGCTGGCCCTCTGATGCCGCCCCCACTCGTAATGACTGCTTACTTATATTCTTGGACCTCGCCTGCTCAAGACAAGACACCTTCAATTATAAATCACAACCTACCATCATCGTTATCTTCTGTTTATCAATTGTTGGGATCCGAAGGCTCTTTTGCCTGGTTTACACGGGGACAGTGTTGAAGACAGTGGTAATGCAATCCAGTCTTTTAGGACGCCGTTTTGTTTACACACACACATGTGACTTATTCACGGAAGGGATTGAACAATAGGTTTGACTTGAGGAAAGGTAGGACGGCTGAGGCTTTCGACGCAGAGGCTTCAGTTAATGTGGGTGAAAACGGTAGTCTCTAGGGACTGTTACTATTAACGCAATCCTCGTGTAAACTGGCTGTAGCGCTCAACTGTTTGAACCCTAGTCGCATTTGACGTTGTCGTCAAACCGTCTCTCAATGCCATTTTTAATTTTTTGGCACTTGCGTCTTCAAATAACGGTTAGAGTCTTATCAAGTTTTAAGTTGGTTTTATTTTTATATTTGACCAAACGAGAGTGTTATTTTAAATATTTAATGGGGACCATTCTATTTGAAGTAGCAAATCCCAAATGGCGTTGACAACCAATTTGATGATGGGGTTAAAATAACTGGGCCATGAGCCGCCTCCACACACTTGACTGGCTCACCATTATTAAGAAAATTTGTGGGAAGGGATCGAATAATGGACTTGACTTAATTTAAAAGGGGCAGACGGCCGAGCCTCTTGTCCCGGTAACTTCAGTTAGTGCTGGGCAAACTGGGCTGGTTATTTATTCATTCTTTGCTGCTCAAACTCTGTTAAATTAAAAATCATAATTATGTTGAAAAGTTGTTGTGGCATCCATTTGCAGGATTCGAAAGTCTCGTACTATTATTCTTTGACTTCCACAGCTTAAGATATTAAGACGTGTTAAATTATGAATAAATATTTTGTTGGATAATTGCTGCGGCATTCATTCCTCCAACCTACGATCATGCACTGCCATTTATACATCACTGTTGTAATCAATTGTAAGGATTGATAAGACTCTTATTTGTACTGACTGATTATTTATTCTTTAAACTTCACTGCTGTTAAATTATAAATTATGTTGAAAAGTTGCAGGGGAATCCATTCGCCATTTATCTTCTGCTATCGAGATAAATTGTCATCATAATACTGGGTGTCTCAAAAGAAAGTTTATATTTGTTTTGCTTTATTAGTAGATTTTGCAATATTCTAATGTTCGTCACTTAACCGGTTGCTCGCCGATAGCGCGCTGGCGCGCGCCAAATAAAGCTCTAAAAATATTTTTTGAAATGCGATTTTAACCTGCCCCTTGCCGTTCGTCCGCCGGCGTACCATCGGCGCAAGCCAAAATAATCACTAAAAAATAATTTTGTTATGCGATTTTAACCCTTATGTATAAAGAAAACGTGTGAAGAAGAAGGTCAGAATCGCATTCTTGTTCATAAGGTATAAGATACCGTGAACCCACCTAGGGCAGCGGTATATTTTCTTTGAAATTGTTTATGACACGGCCTGGAACTTTTTCGCGCCGCTCGGCTGACAAAATGGCGGCTGTCAAGTCTCACGTCGCGGTCGACGAAATGATCGTAAAATGTATAAATTCATCGAATAAACGCAAGTAATATTGTTCTTATGTATAGTTTAGTATTCAAGGAATGTGTTTCAGTAAAGATTACATAAGATAGCATAAAATTAACCTGCAAAATATTACGTTAAAGTTGACATTTTTTCCTGGCACGTTAGGGGTTAAACCTTAATTTAAAAAAAACGTATGAAGGATAAGGTCAGAATCGCTTGGGGCATTCTTATTCTTAAGGTATAGAATGCTTTGAATACATCTATGAAACCCGAATAATTTCTATGAATTCTTTATGGATCTCTGGCAAAGTTTTTTCTAAGCATTTCAACTGTCAGTTCGATTGCATCATTCTCGTAAGAAAGATTGTAAACATATGAATTCGTCAGATAACGCAAGTAATGTTGTTATTAGGCGTAGTTTATTGTTCAAGGAATGTGTTTCGGTAAATATTACATAAGATAGCATAAAATAAACCCATAAAATATTACGTCAAATTCAAAAAATTTTCGAGTTTCCTCCAGAGGCACGGGACGAGTCAAATGATGCGCCAAGCATTCCTCTCATTCGAAAATGGGTCAAAAAGTTTGAAGAGACCGGTACAACGCTGGCAAAACCAAAATAAAAGTGAAAAGGCTAAAGTGACCTTATAGTCAGCTGCGATGTCGGCGCGAGGAATTATCGGCCCTTACTTTTTTCAAGATGAAAGGGGACATGCAGTTACAGTTAATTCAGAACTTTAAGTGATGTTAGAAGACTTCTTGGTGTCTGAACAGCAAAACTTTACTGGCTTTAACCAAAGAACATGTTTCCAGCAAGACAGAGCAACGTCACATAACACGTCTCTGCCACGAGTTTGTGAAATTTTCCCTTGCAAATTGATCTCCAGCAGAGGTGACATAAATTGGCCTACTCGTAGTCCTGATTTAACCCCTATGGACTTTTTCCTGTGGGATTATCTTAAATCGTGTACGCCAATAATCCGACTTTCCTGGCGCAATTAAAATAAAATATCCGTCATGAAATGGCAGCCATCCTCCGAGCCGTCACGGGAAAATTTTACTATTCGATTAAATGAATGGTGCGAACGCGAGGGTTTACATTTGGACGATATTATTTTTAAGAAATAAATTCCCAAATTGTGTATTTTAATATCTAATGAACGTTTTTTCATAGAACCCTTACTTTTTTAAAAATCGATTTACTAAATATAAACTTTCTTTTGAGACACCTTGTAGAAGCAAGGGAGGTAGGCCATAAGAATAATAATAATTTGTTCAGTTCAGTTGTTTTTTTTATTGAAAATGTAAAATTATAACTAGCTGGGCCTTGTCTTATTATGCATAACACATTACATACATTAAAAAAAAATAGCTTGGAAAGATTTTAAATGCACTGGATACAATATCATAATCAGTACACGTTGCTTGATTTTGCAGTTGCTTTTTTTTCCTTCTTTATTATTGACTAGCTAAATTCCCCTCTGGGCCTTGCAAAGAGTAATTATTTTATAATCAGACGTAGATGGTAATTTTCCTATTATTTTGAACGTCAGGTAAAAGTGCAAAATTTATTTGAAGTATCAAAATTCTGCTTTAATGGGTGAGAAAAGGCAATGGGGGCAGTTTTTCGATTCTTGTGTAGGCAGAAACCTTTCTCCTGCTTTGAAGGTCAAGTGTGCAAAATTTCATCAATTTCTGACTAAAACTAGAATTGAAAACAAATCTACATCTGGACACTCTTCTTTATATATTACATCGGGATACTATTATTTACATTTATTAGAAGATTCGGCATCGTCGTTCACCGTTATCCATTTGACCGTTATCGTTCACCTGTACTACTGAAAATCGTATCGAAGCACAGAGGCGCCCCTCCTTTGTTTCTACTTACACACCAAACACAAAACTTTCGTTGGCTCCACCACTTTTATAATCTGTGCAGTTTGGTCGCAGCTCTGTGACAATTTCATGCCACATCTCCCTTTTTTCTTTTATCTATGATTTTAACGCATTTCTAGCAGCCACAGAATCCTGATAATTGTTTTTGTATGAAAATTGTTTGTTGCTGTTTCTCAGAAGGTCAAAGAGGTCTGCTCTGATCTGTCTGCATCGAATGAGACTGTTTTTTTTTTAAATTGAAGTTAAGCTAAGCTTTACATGTAGTGTGTTGGGCAGCGGAAGGTTACAAGTCAATACACTGATAGACTTTATATTAATAGTGCAATGTTAAAAAATAATTTAATTTACTTGTTCGAAATTATAATATGTAAAACCCAAAAACCATGCATGCTTTCGAGAAGTGCTCAGAAATTTACTATGTTAACTATTGTAAGAAATTTAATTAATTTATTTAACCATTTTCCAATTATATTAAAAAAAAATTGTAATTTAATGTGATTTGTTACATTTATCCCAAAAATAAATCACGATGCATAATACTTTTTGCTGTGAAAATCTCAAATCATAACCAATATGTAATTTGTTTAAACATAATTTTTTTTAGAAAACACTGGCATCTCTGCAGTTATTCTATTAATCTTAACCACTCAGACCCATAAGCTTGTTTTCACGATAATATAATATTAACAGGTGCATGTGAGGCGTACCTGACTTATTAAAGTTACAAACATGATTATTATAGAAACCTTGGATGATTAATATCTTCATGAACATGTACATCACCAAAATGACTAATCGCGCAAAGCATCACTCCATCTTAACGTTTGAAGAAATCACAATGACTCATTCACTATTTCCTTAACCGGTCCCTTGCCGATTACGCGCCCGCGCGCGCCAGATGCGAGCCAAATTCTCTCTAAAAAATATTTTTTGAAATGCAATTTTAAACCTTAATTATAAAGAAAACGTATGAAGGTTAAGGTCAGAATCGCTTGGGGCATTCTTGTTCATAAGGTATAAGATACCGTGAACCCAAACAGCAGAGCGAAATATTTTCTGTGGAATTGTTTATGATCACCGGCTTAGATTTTTTCCCGCCTTTGAACTGTCAGATTGGTGTCCGTCGCTCTCGCACCGTGGTCGATGAAAAGATCGTAAAACGTATAAATTCATCGAATAAACGCAAGTAATGTTGTTTTCAGACATAGTTTATTGTTCAAGGAATGTGTTTCGGTAAATATTACATAAGATAGCATAAAATAAACCCACAAAATATTACGTAAAAGTCAAAACATTGCAAAATTTACCCGTTTGCTCCAAGGCATTTAAGGGGCTATATATAGTTAGGAGGCCCAAAAAAAGTGATTTTTCATGATTTTTTTCTGAGAATACCTTCATATTTATCAATGTAAAAATTTGTACAAATATTATGGTAACTTTCAACTTTATTTTAACATTTTTGTATTTGTAAAAATAATAATTTTGAAAGCTGCTACAGCTGATCTCCAGAAGCTCCTCTCAAAAAGGCATCTTGCGGTGACCACCATATCTCTAGACTGGATCATTTAAAATGAAAAAAACCAAACGGATTTCGTTAAAGCAATGTATAATCTTCTAATTAATCGAAGGATAAAGCGAAACAAAATTTTTTGACAAAATTGGCGGCTTCTCAAAAAAAAAAACCGACTTTTGACCAAAATTTTGGCCTTGAATTGTTTATTAAAAAAAAGATATTTATCGGTGAGAACTGACCTTTGATTAATAACTAAAAAATATACTTAAAAAGCTTGTGTTAAAATTTGAGACTGATCAGTTCACCGTGTCCGAGATATCTTGGTCACCGACTTTCAAAACACAGTTTTGAGAAAAACGCGTTTAAAGTTTGCCTCCTACTATCAAATGCTCTGACACGTCTTTACAAATATGCCTATAACTTCGAAAATAATCGGCGGATTGACTTGGAAATTTTCAGTGTGTGTACTTAAATATATGTATATTACGAAAATGAAATTTAAAAAAAAATTCGATTTCTTGAAAATTCGATTTCTTGAAAATTCTAACCATCGCCTAGCGATATGCCGAAAAACGCCAAGCCAAATGATCTTTTATAGCTACGTGTAACAAGTCTTGTCCTAAAACTTAAATAAATCAAAATTTTACTGATAAATCAATGAGCACAGCCCTATATGGCGGGGAAAATACTGTTAGGTGGTAACCCTGAAATCAACTCTTTCGGGTTACACACAAAACCATTTATTTTCTCATTTACGCCATGTATACATGTATGGCACTTGACATGTATGCCATTAAAAACTTAGAAAATCCAGGGGTAGTAATTACCCCTGATATATGTATCTTTTTATTAGAAGTTTCATCTATTTGCGTGGTATTTGCGAAAATCTTCATCAACTTCATTCTTTATCATGGCAATGTTACAAAAAGGGTATAGTTGCCAAGTTTCAGGCGGTTTCGGTGTTTATAAATTGAGAAAGGGTTAAAAAAAGCGAAAGGTATTCAAATCATGAAGCAAATTGAAATATTTCATGCAGAAATGTGAGTATTTCATTTAAAAATTAATTTTAAATTTTGCGTACAATGAACCCTTATACAATGTGTAACGTATATACAAAGTGCGCAAAATAGACGGTGCAGTTTTGAAAGGCTGGTACATCCCGTGTGGTGGGGGTAGGAACCTGGGAGTGGTGTCGGGAGGGTCGTGCCGTTTTCAGTAGTTGCCATGGTTTGGTCCGGACAACACCGGGGCTTTGCCGTTTGCACGTTTCTTGAAAACGGCCGTTCTGTCATTGCCATTCAGTAGTGACGAGAACCACTTCCACATCTGTGGAGCGGTGAATAAACAAAATTTTCGGTACTGGACTGAAATTAACCCAAGGCAACTTCATGAGAGACCTCTTCACTCCTCAAAAGTGACCGTGTGGTGTGCGATTTCTAAATTTGGGGTGATTGGGCCATATTTTTTTCAGGAGAATGGATGAACCGTGACTGTCAATGCTCAATGTTATGTTTCCATGATGGGAAATGTTTTTTGAACCTCAATTGGAAGAACTAACAGAGGAAACAGATCTGCCTGCTCCGTTATGGCCCATACTGCTCAAATTTAAATGACAAAGCTGCAACAGATATTCCGTGCGCCCCTCGTCTCTATGAGGGGTGACACGGCGCGCTCACCTGATTTAAGCATTTGTGACTTCTTCCTGTGGGGCTATCTGAAGGAAAAAGTTTTTAAACATTGGTCTCACACCTTGGAAGAACTCAAGGATTGAATTCGGGAGAAAATCACCGCTATACCCATCGAGATGTGCCAAAATGCACCCGAAAACTTCAGAAATCGCCTTCATCAATATATCGCTGCTGGGGGCCATCTGAAGATGACATCTTTCTGATGACATCTTCTGGACTTGATGCATGAAACGGCATGATGTACCAAATAAAATAAAATAAACCCCATTTCTGTAAGTTGCGCTGTTTTTTTTTTAATAGCCCCTCAAAACTCAAATATGGAGCTATTATGGGAAAACCACCTATACTACAAACATACAACATAAGTATGTAGCTATTATGAGAAAACCACTTAAACTACAAACATACAACATAAGTATGTAGCTATTATGGGTAAACCACCCATACTACAAACATACAACATAAGTATGTAGCTACATATTATGGAAAACCACTTATACTACAAACATACAACATGAGTATGTAGCTTTTATGGGAAAACCACTTCTACTACAAACCGTAATAAATACATATCACATTATCATTTGACAAACACAAGTGAGTTATTATGAAACTACAGTCAGTGAGTACATGGAGCGCAAGAACCCCTTTTACGCACGAATCTGGCATTCCAAAAGTTAAGCGGCTCATTATAAATGTTATTCCATAGTTTAGAAGAAAACTGGTTCCATTGAAGCATCCCTCATCGTTAAACTGTTATAACCGTAGACAATAGAAACAAGAGAGATGGGCCATGAACCATTTTAGAACGAAACCACGTACACAAATCACTTCTATGCACGATGGCGCCTCGCCTTTGTTTCTACGTACACACCAAGTGCCTAACTTTCATTGGCTGTGCCGCATTTGTAGACCATGCAGTGGCTTGTTTCTATTGTGTATGGTTGTAACTTTGGAAAGAGAAAACAAGCATTTTAATATACATATTATTAAGTATTTAGTAGTAAGACGCTAAGACAGCTTATTTGCTTACGCTTGCTTAATTGTATTAACTTATTTGACATTCTCTATGTGCCTAAATCCACAATGTTCGTGTCGCTTTTAATTCGAGACATAATTTACTTAATAGATTACGAGTACGCAATGTGTATGTAAATTATTAAGCTCCAAATGTTTTACTTTAACAAAGACAATTTATTTTTAGATATATATAAAATGACAATAGAATTGTACATTTAAACACACAATACTAAAAAAAAAAACTTTACGAATAACACAATAAGGTAATTATTATATTTCGTTGAAAACTCTTATCAAATATCGGTTCTTATGTTAAGAGATAAAAAAAAAACTGTAACTGTATTGTGCATACCTCTCTCAAACCTAACGTAATCTACCCAACAGCATTCCTGAGTTGTAGATGCTCTCAGTATCGCCCTGGTGAAAACCACCATTCAGAATGGAAAAAATTTTGTAAACATATATCAAAATGGGACACCATAGTTCTACTAGTACAGGGTCAGCAGTTTGTCAAGTAAGAAGAGCCAATTTGTCAAAGAAACAGGATAACAAATATATTAGAGAGCCATATTGTAACGGAGGGGGGTTTGTAATCGTACTGTGGTAAAAATGTGGTGGAACGATAATTACGATTTGCTTTGTGTTATCTACATTCTTACTGTAATATCACACTTCTGCAGACTCGCGCATAGATTCCTTATTAAATTAAAACCAGTTTTGTGTTCAGAATGCAAAAAATAATCGTTCGGCGGCTCCATCTCATAAGGCTGGTTGAGTAGAGTGAAATTGCAATTGATGTCTGAAGAGCCGCAGATGCCTATGCAAATTCCAACCCCTGTACTAGTATACCTCCGACGCTAGTAGTTGGGACTTTTCTTTATTATTGCCTCATTTGACCGATCCCTATATACGCTCTTTCTGTAAGGTTAGGTAAAGAGAAGCATGCACAATGTGATCATGAGCGTGTCGATATAGCCAAGCAAAAACTTGCAGTTTTATTTTCAATTGCATTTTGCTTCTGTATACCAGTTGAGTATGTAATATTAAAATAATATACAAGTTTTGATTGTCGCCAATTCAAAAAAATATTTTTAAATATTGTCATATTCATTGTTAAAAAATCACTTTACAAGGAATTTATAAATGCAGTACTCTCTCAGTAATCCACCACTTAATTATCACGTGATCTATGATTATGTTCAAGGAGTTGCCATTTTTTGACGATTTAGTACCTACCCATAATATTAATTTTTCTCTAATGGCAACTAACTATCTATATGAAATTGTAGGTATGAAAAAAGGAATCATTTTTATTTGTTGAAAGCACAAAATCAAGCATTACAATTCGCTGGTACTTGTTTGTAAAATTCAGTAGTCTGCCGTGAGTCTAGACTCAAGCGCCAAGTTTTGTACACCGACGGGTTGGGTTATCTTATCTTACACGCTCAGTTACTACACCGCCGTCTAGATTGCTAGAACTAATGATTTTGCCAGTCACAAGGGTTCATTATTGTTGTTTTAGAACATTTTGGTTAGTCCTCTGCATTTTCTAGCAACTCACATGTTTTTTCTGTTAATTTTGCTCTGCCATGTTTTTTGTTAGAATAAGTTTACAAAATGGAGTCTTCTCACAAGCCTTAATGACTCCTTAATCCCTCAGGCTAATTTGTTCACTTTTGAGAACAACTAATATAGGTCTCATGAAATTCTTGTCTCCCTTACTATCCATCATAGTGAGAAATATGATCTAAATGGTGTTAGAAAGAGAAAACACCACGGTTTTGTATTCAAATCTAAAAGTTAACCACAAAATAATTAAAATGTACATCTTTATGAAACTTAAGGTGAGCCATTTCTTTACTTTTTTATGTTTAAAAAAAAATTGTGTTTAAAATATTACATGTTATTTCTGATAATAAAATTTGAAGGCGTATTTCATCACCTTTCAAAAACAGTTTTTAGATTTCAGATACGTTAAAGCGGAAATATTTTGACCTTCTGACGGAATATGACCGAGGCCTGCGGGGGTTAAAATAAAAAAAAAGAATTTTTATGAAAGATCTACAGCAGTGTTTGTTTGTTTTTATTAAATGTTTTAATTTTTAGCACATTTTATATGAAGGCGCTATAATCCAAAACTTTCACTAATTTGACCCTTGCCTGGTTTTTGGGGAGGTGAATTAGTGAGAGAGTACTGTAATGCTTTTTTTGTTTTTTTAATATTCTGAATGCCAATTAATTATGCTGTTAAAAAAGGGTTTTTCATGCGAAAATTGTACAAAAGCCTACTACGAAGAATATTGGAATATTGTAACAGTTAAAATTTTTGTAAATTATCAAAGGTAGCCGTAGAAACTAAATGTATTTGTGTGTGAACTATTGGTTTGGAAAAATGTATTCAAATTCAGTCGATTATTATACAAGAAACCATCTACTATCTTAAGCATTTAGTGATTAAATTGAAGAATAGCACTTAGTGATTATAGCGGTACATAATGATTAGTTAAGGATCACTTTTTACAAGATTAAAACAGAAACAGGAAAATACAATGTTATATCTATTATGTTATATTGTACATCAGAATCTTGATCATTTTTTACCGCTTGTATTATATATATTTATATGTGTATATATAAAATGTAGAACCCTAGTAATGAAACACCAATATAATTATATATCCTCAGAATTGTAGCGAATAGTTTGGAGAAAAAAACTTTTCAGATTTCCAGATTTTTTCTTGATTTTGTAGTCTTTTTTTTTACAAGAGTAAAATATTCTACCCCAAGTTGAAATTTTATCGCTCTAAAAGACTCCTCTTGCGAATGAGGCTTAAAATAATATTATTGTCATCTTATAAGCATTTGTTTGTGCCTACAGTGTACGAATACTTATTAAAAATAACAGCACTGTCAATCTGGTATCTCAATTGCTTCATCCAGACAGTCTGCATGACACAATAAAATATTCGGACGTTTCTATTAGTGTTAAACTATTGCATGATGACTAGCACAAGCGTTGCACGCCTTTTGCAGTTTGGACGAAGCTAATCATCAATAGACCATGAGAAAAAATCTGTTTGTGAAAATAGTACACAACATTCGGCTTTACACTACTTGTAAATTGATCATAATGTGCTAATGTAAATAAAATTTTCTGGGTTAATATTGCTAAACATTGCATCCAGTAAAGAGCTATTTTTCATTTGCAAGTGCCAAAAGATTATTTCATTTTTAAAAGAAAGAAAGACAAACATTCCCGGGTTGCGTGTAGCCTGTCAATGTTTAAATTCTCCCTACTACCATCATAACAAGCTGAAACTGTTGCCTGGGTAATGATGGAGGACTTGGCTTGTGGACGATATTTATTTTGCGAATGGTCTAAAGTAGCATGGTGAAATTGTAGCTAACTTTACTATTGGATGTTTACGAATAGCCCTATGTGAAATAATATGATCTTATTCAATGTCATGTGATTTGACCATACTTTGAATTACAAGAAGTTATTTGGTTCAGTTTGATAATGCTCGTTCGGTGGTGGTATGAATGTCGGCTGTTTAAAATAACCAGCGCATCTATAAGTAATTAAAATAAATTTACTGCCATATGTTTAAGACGTGATTTGTTAGTGTGTCAATGAGAAGAGAGTTAATTCGGTGCGGGGGATTGCATTGTACGCATTAAAATGTATTGCGACTCCCACTGCGCCATTTGTTCTGTTAAAAAGACTGAAGACATGCGAGGAGTTAGGTGTTTGTTTGTTGGCAGTGTATACTCTATCCTCGCCCGTGACACGGTGGAGTTGGGCTCAAGCTCGAGACGTGCCTTTGTTGCGAGGTTGCCAATGACACTTGCAAGCCAAAAACGTAATTCTAAAAAAGCGCATTTTATTTTTGTTTACCTTTCCCGACCAAAATAAAGAACGAAATTTAAATTCCATGTTATATCACAATACATTATTGACATCATTTTCTCAAGGTTACTGTTGACTTTAAAATGTGAGAGAAAGTTGAGATATCTTTTTAAAATAAAATATTTGATTTATGATAAGCATTCGCCTATTGCTTTCCTCATTATCTCAAAACTTAGTATTTGGAGATGTCTGACTAATCAACTGTACGATCGATGTGCGCATATTTTGAACGTAAGCTAAAGAAAATAGGCGCTTTTAATATTCTCACGTTTATGGAACAGCGATGGTACAAAAAAGGCAAAAACATACCTTCCTTATCACAGTAGCAGCTTGAGCACTTCTTTCGTGGTGGAGATCGACATTTTTTACGTACTGTACCGTAATCTCACCACCCATAGAATAGAATAGAATATAATATAAAATTTCTCAAACAAAATTTGATGGTCTGATCATGCTAATTGGATATCTAAACACAAAATAATATAAAATGTCTCTAGATATCTACCAATTTACAATATAGTATAATAAAACTAAAGCTTTATCTTGCAAGATTATTATACTTAATTTGAATGCGAGCGATTCCCGCCCGTAACTACGCAAACAAACGGTTCAGTGGGGATCCAAAGAATTGTCCCCACGGTATTTGAATTCACATACGAGTCCGCATGTGCGGTTCCATACAATCGCGAAACAACGCAAGGAATGACCATAACGCCTTTGAGGACAGTTCGGATTTTCCCCCAAGTGCGCAGTGGATTCTGCGCACTGAGAAATAGACCCACTGTTCTCATGCGCCATACATTATCCGCTGTACGCGCGTCGTGTCTTATTAAAATCATCCGGAATAATTTTTGTATTTTATTTCTGCAAATGTTAATTACTTTTATGTTAAGAATTCATTCATTTTGGTGAAGACAAAGCATTGACTGTTATTTCCTTTAGTAGGTTTTGAATATAACTGGTGGGGACTGTTCCTATTGTCCCCCTGTAATGAACACTGCCTTATCAGAATAATGCTGCAGCTCTTTCTTACACATTAAATAATGGTGAGACAAAAGATGAGACACACAATGCATGTATGTATGTCTGCTTCCTCTAAAGGAAAAAAGTAGTACTTTGTAGGAAATAGACATGTACATTGTGTGTCTCACCATTATTTAATGTGTAAGATAGAGCTGCAGCATTATTGTGGTTAGGAATGTAAGTTTATTGCCTTTTTGTGCTGTCGCTGTTCTGTAAATGTGAGAATATTAAAAGCACCTAATTCATCAAAAAACTAAAAATGGAAACATTTTGAAATGCTCACAATTAATTTTTGAAGGATTTTGAATAGAGCTTGTATTGATATTTGTTGGCTGCCTTGAATTTGACTTTCCAAAGAGACTTTCTTTCTACTATACACATCACAAAATCCTGTGTGTGAATAATGAAGAAGTGCATTATTGATGAGCTATTGGATTCTGCCTTTGTTGCAGACGTTTATATTAAAGTCCAGTTTTAATAAATAAATTTGGTACGGGAAAGGTTTAAGTGAGACCCAACCACCGTGTCCTGCTGCATGAGTTTTGTACATCAATATGTTAATATAGTCGGTAGCTTACCTCATGGACTCCGTGCTGCCCTCCTTCCTTGGTTCCTCAACATTTGCCCAAAGATTTGATTTATAGTCAAAATTGAACACAAAAACCCTCACTTTAAACTAAAGTTGTTAATTTCAATTATTTTTATACTAAAATATTAAAATTTAAAAAATCATGAGATCGCAAAATGGTAATGTTGAAAGCATTCAGTTTTTAAAGCTGCATTTTATTAAAATTATTGTTTTATACCAATAGAAAGTGTGATTTGTTTGGGCGGAATATATTGTAATAGGTTTTGTTTGTTGTGTGTTGTAATATTATATTGTAAGTCTGTCGGTTGAATGTTTTTAGATTTGTAAATGATTATAATTATTATTCTAAAGCGAAGCAATTATTGGACGTCTTTGTCTCGCGCTTGACAGGAATTTGAGTACATGTTTAATTTATCGTTAGAGTTAGATGTTTTCGGTATAGGATAATACATTTCCTACATTTTTAGATACAATTATTGAATTTCCCCTTTTCCAATGCTTTTTTTAGTTTACAGGGGGTTAGGTTTTATAAAATTTTATACTGTTTCATTTGAGTCTCGTAATTTATGAACAATATACCTAATTAGAGTTCTCCTTCATAAAGCAAAGACAGGTGTGACCAAGGTTTATGAAGACATCTGAGGTCCTGCCAGTATTAGTTTTGTTTAAAATCCATGCGTCCAAATATGGCTCTACCTTTAACAATAATAGCAATTAACATTATGTCGTTCGGCTTATCTTTTTTGAAATACACGGTATGTATTGAAAATGAATTATTAACATTTCTACTTTATTAATATTATACTATGGGAATTTAGTATTAGGGTTTTAGTAGGGTTTGCAACTTTCTATCTCACTGATTGATTTAATAATTTATTTTAATATTTCACAATAGTTTTAATATGAGAATAGATTTTAACAACACTAGACGTCCCACCTTCAAATTTTTATACTTAAATAAATAATAGAGGAATAAAATTGTAATGAATAATTTTATATATAATATAATATGAATAATTTTGTTCCAGCAACTTTTAAGTATTGTCCCCTGTCGTGTAAGAGGAATATAATACTATGTTAATATCATCATTTAGAAGTTTATTAAATGAGTGTTTTTAACAACACAAATAGAAGACATTGATAATTAGTTTCCTATTGTTATAAGTATGTGTAACGCCTTAATCAGTTAAGCGGTGTCATTTAAATTTTAAGTTATTTAATTAATTTTATTTTGTGATATATTATGCTATGTTTGAAATAAATTTAATCAAGTATTTGTATTTACTCCTTTTCCTCATTGCAATCTTCCGATGCCTTAATTTAAAAATTGAAGTTTTTTTAATGTGAATACCGGGTAAGAGTCTTAACTGATACCAACCGCCTGGATCCAGTGAGACTATTGCATCCTCAATTGGGGTATGTTATGAGGCTGGAGGTGGGCAGTTGGTACGGGAATCCGTCTGGATCCAGTGAGACTATGGCATCCTCAATTGGGGTATGTTATGAGGCTGAAGGTGGTGGGTACGGAAAGGAGACAGATAGGAAGAGGAAGGTGTGGAAGTATCTTGCTATTCGAACCTGTTAACCGAACATGGCTAAAGCCATTTCAAGCACCGTTTCAATTCTGAGTGGTGATCTTACACCAGAGTGATTCTGAGAGTATCTTCCACTCTGGAACGTACTGCAAGTATACTAGATATTATTTAAAATGAATATATTGTCAAATAACACATTTTATTAACCCATTGGCCACAGAATTAATTAGCTAAAAAATTGGCCTTCACCACTGAATTAATCTTGTACCAAAAATTGAGAACCTGCATTGAAGTACTAAATCTATTGTATATTTGAACGAATTAATTTCTTTAAATTGGTTTACATGTTGGATTAAGGTAAAGAAAAACATAAAAATAAAAATTTTAAAAATATTTAAATGTGTAAAAAAGGTTACAAATAAAACCTTCTTTTTTTTCGTAAGTTTTTTTCACATTTTTTTTCATAAAGTTACAAAAAAAACAATATTCATAAATCGAACATTAATAATTTTGGTTTTTTATGTGCATTTATACTATTAACTAATAAAATAATTTGGTATGATAGTCCTCAAAGCAATCAGGGATGAGCAGGGTCAATGCCAAAAGCCTAGAATCACTCGCAATTTCAAAGAAATTAAATGGCGGCTGGCTGCATGCAAAACTTGGAACACAAATATCAGGGAAAAAACAAGAAACATATTATTTCCAATTCAACAAAATGAATGATGAATTACCTACAGAACGTTCGGCATTTAATTTTTTTTTCAAAAAAGTCACTGTCTTGCATGGTTTCTGTTTTTTGGCAGACCTACTTTAGCCTGGCGGTGCGCCGGGGTTTGTGGTTAAGTACCCGAGTTGGAGGGGACCCACCACTTTCCCAACGGCTGTGTGAGGAAACTGATTGTTTAACCTCCTTAGCCGCACAAGTCAGGACCCGAGTTGCACACCCGGCAGGCTGCCGGGGTTTGTGGCCAATGGGTTAAATCGGGGACGGTGTACATATACGGAGTTACTGTGAGCACTCAGGCCATGAGCCCGTTGTGCTATCGTTCATTCCTTTGAGTTCGTTTCCAGGTCCCGGTCTCCTGGAGAATCCTATAGCGGTAAAGGTTTTCCTATAAGAAGTCCATCTTTGTTTGGGTTCCTTGAAGGCCCCAAGAGCGAAGACTCCACAGAGGTGGTCTCAGCTCTCCTCTCCACTCCCCCTTAGTTCCCCGAAGGTCTCATGAGGGAAAAGTCTACCAAGGTGGTCTCAGCTGTCTTTTCCACCCCCCTTAGTTCCCCACAGGCCCCAAGAAGGAAGAGTTCACTGAGGTGGCTACTTTCCACTCTCCCTTGGTTCCCTGAAGACCCCAAGATGGAAGAGTCCACTCCCCCTTGTTTCCTTGAAGGCCCTGTAGGAAGAGTTTACAGAGGTGGCCCCAGCTCTCCTCTCCACTCCCCCTTATGGCTTGTTCACATTAGGCGAGTATTTTAGTCGAGTGGAGAGTATAGTAGTAACTAAACACATCCGAACACCGTAATTTTAGTAGAGTGGGTGATTCAGCTCTTTTTCTCTTCAATCCATTTCATTCTATTTTTCGGGCGAGTAAGGACCCCCACCATGCGTCCCTTCGCTACTCTAAAATTATTTATTTATGCTGCCTTTAATCTCTTTTCGTGTCCGTAGTTTATTTATTTTCATCACACTAATTTATTCTTCCACGTCTTCTAAAATAAGCATTAAAATCATCTTAATTAGCGTATTTACTTTGCTTTGTAGCACCCCGTCATGTTGCAACGGGCAGCGGGCACAAATGTACTCTACTTGAAAGAAATGCGAACGATTTTGGGCGAGTCAAGTGTACTCGCTACTTGACTTACTACTTGACCAATGTGAATGTACCTTTAGTTCCCCGAAGGCCTCAAGAGGAAAAACTCTACCAAGGTGGACTCAGCTGTTTATAGTTAGTTTTAGTTCCCTACAGGCCCCAAGAAGGAAGAGTTCATCAAGGTGACTACTTTCCACTCCCCCTTGGTTCCCTGAAGACCTCTCGATGGAAGGGTCCACTCCCCCTTGTTTCCCCGGAGGCCCCATGGGAAGGGTTCACGGAGGTGGCCTCAGCTCTCCTAAGTTCCTCAAAAGCCCCTAGTTTTTGAACGGTACAATTTTGATCGCACGGATGCTATAGCAGCCGTAGAAGATATATGTAACTGTTCACGGATGTCTGCATTCTGCATAAAAAACTAATGGATGGCCAGCGCAGTATGTCCCTTTAAAAGTCGCGTCAAAACTTCCTCGTTGTCATTACATGAATTTTTTATTTATTTGGGTGGTGTTTTTTTGTTCAAAACATAATTTTTCTCTATTATTAAAAGGTAAATTATTTTAAAATGATTGTTTTTTATAATTCTTTACAGATAATTTACTTACATTGTCTTCTTACTTTTTCTCAATAAAAAGCTTATGAAATGCAGGGTTTTTTATCCTTCAAAACATGGGTGTTTGACCCCAACATGTTTTTTATATTTATTTTAGGATGGCATCACTGCGGTTGGCGACTGGCATTACCAATATCATTCCTAATTTCTATGGTTAAGACCTGTCAAAATAAACTTTATTGAGGTTATTTTGTTGTGGCCGCGTGTGCACGTCATTGGGGTTGTGTCAAAACCGAGTGTTTTAACTTATTTTAAATCTCATACTTAATATTTGAAAATGTCTCGAAGGCCAGAGCATCAGGCGCCCCCTGAAGTGGTAAATTTCATCCAATAATTATAGCTTTTCGATAACAAATATTTTTGATATGTGTTTTGCTATAATACAGATAATCAAATTCGTGTGTTTCAATTCTAAATGCGTTGTCAGTTCTTGTTTAATATCCTTTTTAACCCAGTAATATCTTACTACGATATTATTTTTGTTTACAGTTTTACAATGAAGAAGAGGCGCGTAAATATACACAAAAGTAAGTAAACATTGGCTAGAATTTTGTTTATCTTTAATTTCATTAACGACTCTAAGAACCACACCATGTTTTTGTGGCATTGTCAACTTTTTATTACACTTTTTTTAAACAGCTCGAAATTTATAAATATATTCATGAAAGATATGTGAATAAAACTTTCTGGTAAATTTTTCGTACTCTGCTGCCTTCGAAATACATCCATATTATTCAAATAACACTTCGTTTCAACTTAATTAGTATAGGTAACGCATCAAGAGTTGGCTGCAAAAAAAAGATTATCATTGAATGTATTTGTGCTTTGTTATACACTTACACCGGCGAAGAACAGCCCTTTGTCTTACACCTACTTATTTTCACTAGCGGAAGAGGGACGGAAAGTGTAAATGTAGCTTGTAAAATAATATTGCTAGGAAGCTTATAGCGTGTCCTATTCGAAATACCCTTTCAAATTTTATAATTCGAAATAAACATAATTTTTTAAATATAATTTTTTTTGTGAAAAATACGATTTTTTTAAAATGCAAACATTAAAAAAATTGTATAAAAGCCTCACCTTACATTTTTTTCTAACTAAAATGATAGTGAAAAAAAAAATACACACATATCTTATTAGGCAAATGTACTATAAAAATTATTGTCAACTCACTTTTTTGTCTTTTCATGTCGTAAAAATAATTAATAAACGATTCCCAAAGTTATACTTTTTTTTTTCAAATTGCGATCGGAAACTTTGGTTTCATTTTAATTATATTGTGGTCAACTTTTAAATTTGAATACAAAGCGTGGTATTTTTTCTTTCTAACACCGTTTAGATCATGTTTCGCCCCATGATAATAAAGGAGACAATGATTTCTATGAGATGTTCCGAAAAGCGAAAACATTAGCCTGATGGGTTAAAGTCTAAATAAAACACACTGTATGCAAGTTATGCATCTGTGCGAGTAATATGATTAAGTCAATATGGTTGTAGGACCTATTCAGAAACAGCTGTTTACATTGGGGGAGGCAAAATAAAGGGTATGAAACATGTGACTATAATACTTTATATTGGGACATTTCTATTCATGTTCAACTATTGCTTGCGCACAACTCTTGCAGTCTGGACTAAGCTGTTAAAGCAAGAGTGAAGTCCGAGTCAGTTGTGTGACTGTACATACACTACGGCCCTCCGTTCATGGAGATACTTACAAACTACGTGATTGTGACACAACCACAAGTACCCTGCAGATATACTACTTTTTAAAGCTGGTTTCCGTACACGGCGCTACCCGAATTATACTGAACTTGATCATTTTTCACGTGCAGCCGTGGAGTTAACACGATGTCAAACGACTTTTTTTCCAACATTAATCTATGCCTTCTCCACTAAATCCTTTCTTGCGTATTCTGGTAATGTAAAGTTATATAAACACGCATTTTTTTCCACTTCCAGAACAAATCTAACATTACTTTCATGTTCAGATGCCATTTCTGTCAAACGTCAAACGAAAGTAGTAGACACGAATGCTGCAACGCGTAGCGCGCTACCAGCACCGTCGGTAGCGCGCTACCGACTTCAACCCGTCATCCGTCGCGTAGTGCTGTGTACCAACACCAGCAAAATTGTATGGCGGGTACCCACGAGCGGTGCGCGTGCTACGCGCATCAGGCTCTAATAGCTTGTAAGTAGCTCCATGTACGGAGGCGCTACCTCTTCGACTGGAGATGAATGAGGGGTAGTTAGTTATGTTTAGTTTAGCCTAATTTAATTTATTTTTCCCATCCAGCACCCGCATGATGGAGATCCAGTGTAGCATGTGCGAGCGCTGCATTGAGCTGCTGATGTTGCCTGAAGATACGCCTTGCTATCTGCTGGATGTGGGCTGCGGCTCGGGTCTGTCGGGTGGAGTCCTCGAGGACTTCGGACACATCTGGACGGGCATGGACATCTCCAGCGCCATGTTGGGTTAGATGTCTTACTTTATTTATTAATTCAAATCACTGGATTTCCACTGCCTTGTAAACTCTGCCCCTCCATCAATAGGATAAGGTGCTCTTATCTCCACTACGCCCACATGATGCATAGGTAGAGCAGAAAATCCCCAGAAAACAACTGCGTGAAAATTATCTGGATGAGTTGCTCAAATATCGGAATAAAAACTATGATTTTTTTTTTGCGATTGCTTTCTGATTACCATATATATCTTATTATTTGTATAATTCATATTCGTATCGTCAGATGTTTCCCCAGAATAGTTAATTTTAACCCATCAGGCTAATTTGTTCGCTTTTCGGAACAACTTATATAGGTCTCACAGAAATAGTTGTATCTCCCTTACTATCATGGTTAGAAATATGATCTAAACGGTGTTAAAAAGAAAAAACTTTGAAATTAAATTAGCAATAGCTTCTAAATTATTGAAAAACATCAAAGATTTTCAAAAAACTCTACCAATTGTTATGAAGCATAAAATATGTTCTACCACTGCCAATTTTAATTTAGGTCTGAAGAGGTTAACTCCTCGCAGAGGTGAGGGAAATCTTTTCCCTCAGAGCCTATCTTATCTTTGGGGATACTGTATGGAGGGTCTTTCTGAGGAAAGGAAGGAGTGAGTCTGGATCTTGAAGAGACGATATGTAGTATGGTTTTCATATTATTTTTTCAGCAGCTGGATGTCTAGGCATCATATACATAAAATTAATGTTTGTTCCAGACGTGGCCGTGGATCGCGAGGTGGAAGGAGATCTCATCCTGTCGGACATGGGTCAGGGTGTCCCCTTCCGGGCGGGCTCCTTCGACGGCTGCGTGTCCGTCAGCGCGCTGCAGTGGCTCTGCAACGCCGACAAAAGCTTCCACAACCCCGTGAAGCGACTCTATAAATTCTTCAGCACGCTGTTCTCAGCACTCGTAAGACAATGTTTATTTATTTACACAAATTTCAACTCGCACATTATTTTTCTGCATAGACGTCTCCCTTGTCAATGCTCTTGGTCCAGCTTTCCACTAGCTTACATATTCCTTCCAAGAACAAGGTTTTCAGTTTGTTACGAAGCGTTGATTTTCATTGACTTTGCAAAGCACATGCGTCATATCATAAACCTCTATTTTCTGGCTACTTTTTTGTTTTACATCAGTTCCACAAAGAAGGCCCTACGTCATCTTTGGGAATGTTGTGTGCAGGATCTTTTGAGGAAAAAGGTATGAGGGGTGGGTATGAATCTGGGGTCAGTGTCTCCGGGAGTGTCGGAAGTATCCATCCCTCCCACTGCGGTGCAAGACAATGTTTCAAGAAAGTTCTACTGAAGAGGTCAAAAGGTCCCCCTCAACCGCCCCACGGTTGAATTTGGCAGCCACCTCTGTTCTGGAGCTGAAAAATACCCTCGACTCTGTGCAGAAACGGGCGGTCTGTTTGATAACCTCCCACCTTAACGAACGGATTTCAATCTTTAGAGCACAGGCGTCGGTGGGAATGCTATCCCTGTTCTACTGGTATTTCAATGGAAGATGCTCTGAGGAACTAGCATCATTGATCCGTTCGGCACCGGTACTTGGGAGATACGCCAAATGTGCACCCAACATACGTACACGGTAGACATTTGTCACATGAGAACGAGTCGTTTTTTCGACTCGTTCCAGAGTTCAACAGCTCGGCTATGGAACAATTTGCCGGCCTCTGTGTTTCCTCCCTCCTACAAAATGGGTCTCTTCAAGACCAAAATTCATTCCCTCCTCTCAAAAAGACCCTCCACACAGCATCCCGGATGACATACCAGATGATTCCTGTGTGGAGTTAATGTAAAATAAAAAAAAACCAGTCTCCCGATCCGGCCTGTCAAGCAGCTGCTGGGAAAGACCGAGACAAACCTCATCCATGAACCCGGGCACCCCTGCTTAGTCACCAAACATATCAAACCACCTGAGGTGATCTATGGCAGAGGTGTTGGTTATCCAATAAATGGTTTCCGGGACGTACCCATACCCAAATTGTAATGTCCGTTAATGTGTGAAATAATGATATATTATGTTACCTACATTTTAATTGGAGAACTGAAGATCTGTTTTGTTTGTACAGAGTCGATCGGCGCGTGCCGTGTTCCAGTTCTACCCGGAGAATGCAGAGCAAATGGAACTGGTCACATCGCAGGCTATGAAGGCGGGTTTCTACGGAGGAGTCCTGGTGGACTTCCCCAACTCCACCAAGGCCAAGAAATACTTCTTAGTCCTAATGACAGGGGGGGCCATGCCCATGCCAAAGGCTCTCGGTAAGCTCTAATTTTCATTATTAATTTGGTGTTATTCATTGAATATTATGTACTTATTAGCTGAAGTCCCCATTGTTGCTTGGGCTTTACTCTCAGTTTTCGAAATCCTAGGTTAGACAGTTACCTTCCTATGGTTTTATTATTATTTATTTTATTTTATCCATTCGGGTGTCGCACGAATAATAAAAAAATGTCTGATTTCTGGGCACTTGATTTGGAAATTTCTCACCCACATAAAAAAAACATGCCTCCGAATTTGAATATGGAGACATATAAACTGATTATAGTGCTAAATAGCTAATGGATCCACCTATGTGTTACCACTTGTCTCATATTTTTAGGATTTATAAAAAAATTGTAAAAAATCGTAAACTTTATAAATGAGCAAATTCTAGTTTAGTTCCTTTAAAATTGCCGAGACTGCTACTTATTCCGGTAAACAATGAATATAACCCGCCCGCCATCGACTGTATTCTATCTATTTATATAAAGAAGAGTGCCTGTGACGGGTGGCGTAGATTTGATTTTTATACAAATCTTTGATTGTTATTATTCCGAAATTGAAGAAATTTTGCACAATTGATCTTCAAAAAAGAGGAAGGTCACTGTCGACTATTAAAGCGGCAGAGCCAATGAAAGTTAAAGCTGGTTCACATTGAGCTATCAAATATAAAAGATCATAGCACGCCAAATAACGCTCTCCATACAATCCCTTCAGACCGTTCACACGTAAGCGTTTTTAAGCGCAGATCAATCATAAACAATACACATCTTAGACGTAACCGCTCCAGACGCGATATCCCAGAAGATAACTCTCCCCTTCTCCGACTAAAACAGGAGAGGGGGTCATTGTAATTACGGAGCTGCCTAGACCCGTGGATGACAGACGTCAAGTTGACAGATTTCAGTACAAAAAATATGCATTCCGTTGCCGCTCCCTAATTCGACTGACCCCCTCTCCTACCACAGGAAGAAATATTTGATAGCCCCGTGTGAAAGGACAAAAGATAAGCGCTCGCGAATCAACAGATATCTGCTCGCAGATTTGTAGCTCAATGTGAACCAGCTTTTATGCATTTGGTGTGTAGGTAGGGTGCCGCTGTGCGTAGACGACATTTACTGACATTTTTTATGCATGCGGTCTATATTTATAATCTTAACCCTGGTATTTGGTTTCCCAGGCACAAGTCTAAAGGACAAACTGGAGCACAACATAGCCTACACCCCGAGAGAGCAGAGAGGGAGGAACGGAGACCGTCGGCCCCTCAAGAAGACACGCGAGTGGATCCTGGAGAAGAAGGAGCGTCGAAGGAAACAAGGAAAGGACACCCGAATGGACACCAAATATACGGGTCGAAAACGAAGCGGAAAATTCTGATAAATTACCTTATTTTTGCCTAGTTATAAGTGTAAAGAGAAACTCTTTGTTATACACGGTGTCCAGAAGTTCGTAATATAAGCAGGAAGTTGGTGAATCTGGTTATTACAACAATTTAACAAAGTGACATTTCAACACCCCTTTGAAAAGTCATTAAAAATGATGAAATTAAAAATAGCCCACAACCTAACTTAATGCTATTTAATCTAGTTTTGAGTTGTCTGGTCACCGGTGAATCTATATCGCATTAGAGTCGATTTTATAGTAGAACTTTTCTTGATTTGAGCTTTCGTTTTCGAGTAAATCGAGTCCGGAGTTGGAATTTGTTAGGTCAAATAAAAAAAAAACAGTCACTAAGGAGTTTATATTAGCTATTTAATGTCTTTTAAATTCTCCAAAGCAAGAACCCGAAAAGTTTTAAAAAAAAAAAATATATTGAAAAGCTCCGATTGAAAAATATTTTTTTTTAGGTATATCATGTGATGTAGATTCACCAGCTTCCCGCTTGTACTATGAGTTTCCGGACATCTTATATTTGAGGGGTATTAAAGCAAGACGGCAATCTCCAAAAAAGGTTTTGAGGCCTCCTCATCTTCAAATAATTATTTAAAAGAAACTGAAAACTTTTTGAATCCATATGTATTAGCCTTAGTTGTTGAAAAAATGGGAATAGATTTGTTCGGATGAAATACTGTCTCTAATTTACTCTTTTGCTTCCTACATCATTGATAGATTACCCCCACAGATCAGCGGTCTGCGGTTAGGGGAGTTTTTCATCAAAACCTTTTAATTAAAATGATTAGAACAGAACTGTGAACTTTTTGAAACCATATTCTTGCAATAATCAACCTATTCATGAAAAAAAGTGAAAAGAGTAGTTTTTTTGTGTTTACAAATTATAATTGAGGTTGGTGGAGATTGCTAGCTTATACACGCCTCATTTGTTAATTTATTCATAAAATTATTTAAAGGTAATAAAAACTTATTCTCTATGGCAACTTTATTTCACTTTTCCCCCCCATCTTATCAAAATGGTTCTGAATTTTATTTGAATAAAAAGGTGAAAATTGCAAACTAACAAAAGGTTACAGTACTGTGTACTGCGAGCTCCAATAGAATTTATTACTTATTTTTAACCCCAAATATTAAAACAAGCATTTTTGTTGCGAGATTTCCATTCGCACCAATAAAATACCCATGAAATCTTCCAAAACCCATTATGTATATATTTTTACATTTACTTTGTATCTGTAAAGGTTTCATACTCAATTGGAAGTCATTATAATATGAGGGTGCGACTTGTAAATATTTTTTTAATTAAAGAATTTTGATAATTTTTATTTGTTTTTCTCTATCCATTTTATGATTCCCCATCATTAATTACGGTAACAAATTACAAAAAAATGAAAAGTTAGAATGAAATCTATAGATACATTGGTACAAATTTATTTATTACCAGGTAAAAAGTAACAGTCCTTAATTAAATAACTGTAATAAATAGATAAAAATACTTTTTTTGGCATTGATATTTTGTTGTAAAGGAGTATAAAACTATAATACATGTAACCTTTACATTTTATTTACAGTAATAATCAATATACATTTTTGTGTTAACTACTTTAATCATTTTTTATTTGCGTTATTTCTGTAACCGATAACGCCAAACAGTGTCCACTCCGTGTCCGATTACTTCTTCTGGCTCTAGGGTGGAGAACGGGAACCTGCACGCAACAATAGTGGTTCCATTTTGGGCTTCTTTCTGTATCTTGGCTTCCAATTGTGACATCATTTCTTCTACACCAAATATAACAATACTGTTATAAGGCTGCAAATTGAACTTCCATAAATCGCGTCTGTAGAATGCTGTGTTAGTATTGACTTTATTATATAAACTATTTATCCTAGAATACTGCACAAGCCATGGGTTTAACTCAACCCCGTGAGCCGTGAATCCATTTTTAGCTGCTGCAATTACAATGCGACCATCCCCTGATCCTATATCCAATAATTTTCCATTGCAGTTTTTCAGGCCGGCCAAGACGTTTTCTATCTGAACAGTTGTGGCGGGTACATAGGGTAAACAAACCTTCCTCAGAGCTGGAGTCACAAATGGAAGGCATAATATGCTGAGCCCTATTCCTACTCCACCCGTAACGCCGATTAGAATTTTACCTCCCGTTGAAAGGACACGTTTAGGATTTAACGACGCCTTTTCATCGGAGTTTAGAATACCTAAATTAACTGCATCCATTTATAAAACTGGCTGAGAGGTTAATCGCAAACACTACCGAAAAGATAACCTATACTTTTGACAGTTCGGAAAAACATTACTGAATACCATCGACATTTTTTTTTGATTTGACATTAATAAGTATTTAAGTCAACATTCAAATAACACCCCTGATTTGAATGATCGTACGACGTACTTTAACATTCAAGTTAAACTTACTCGTTGCTCATTGATGCAGATGTCAGCAAGTTATTCTATGGACTTCTATGAAATCCATGGAATTTCCATAAACAAATTATTTTCGTCCGAAATTTTTCTGTATATTGTCGGCCGAGGCGTCGGTTTTTATTTTCACTGGTGGAAATTATCAGAGTAATTTACCGCATCCGTTATATTAATCTGATTTCCCATGAACATTTTATAAAATTATAATTAAAAATTGGTGACTCGGAGGTGATTCATCTTTACCGACTAACGTGACAGTTAACTTCAAGATGGCAGCGACTAGAAGACTCCAGAAAGTAAAATATTTTTTTTATAATTAATAATTCTCGTGACCTACATGTTTTCGACACTGGAAATCAAACCCTATGTCAAATTTCTCTTCAGTTTTTGCCGGTAGTATCAACATGCATTAACATATGACGATTCATTCAATCTGGTTTGACAATTTGTGCAATTTCAGTCGAATGGGCGAATTGTGTTTTCCTCTATTGTTTCTTACCGGTTCATGTTTTATCGTGAAAAATTCAAAGATGTTTTTCACCTAATCAATATACTGCGTACGAAAATAATGCACTACTCATCATGACAATGTAGATTCGTAATTTTCTGGAAATTGTATTACGTTTTTACCAAATAATTAGGTTTTAAACATTTTGTAATTTGGGTAATAGCAGTCACTTGTACCCACAAAATAATGCTTGTTATCTTGTTTTCAAGTGGTATTGCGCAATTGTAAAATACGAAGACTGATTGTTATGACTGAATTTAGTTTCTGATCTGTTAAATCTAGTTGTTGCACAAACAGACACCTTCGTATGTTTTACTTGTTGGTGGTTTCTTAACGAAACGATAGTAAATATAATATAAATATTGACATAAACATAATTTTGAAGATTTAGCCAAATTTCGATGGTTAATAATTATAGGTGCATGTAAACTGGTCAACATAATATAATGGTATTATCGATATGATATTGTCTGTCTTCATGTTACCCCCGGCGGGTGTTCTCCTGGGTTAGGCGCTGGTCGCAACTGATCCGCATGTACCTTACACGGTTTCCCTCTGCGATCGATCCAGTAGATATTGCCTCGGCCCGTAGGCATCAGTATTTTGTGAGGACCACTCCACGTCGGGGCAAAACCAGCGTGGAATCCCGTTGCCAGATTCGATTGAGGGTGTTCCTTCATAAAGACTTCTTGACCCGTCTCGTAGTAAGACCGTCCTTCAACCGGCGGGGCGTAGCCCTCGCTGTACCTGCGTTGGGAGTCCCTGATTGCTTGGTCTTGTTCTGCGCGTTCGCGCGCGGTACTGGCCGGGTTCGTAAATTCAACCCTTTGCATTAAAAATTTCTTTAGCTTTTCAGGAAAAACTAAAGGTCTGGGTAAATACTTGTCAGTAATGGTTGTGTTGATGGCATCACTTGTAATCTAATCTAATCTAACATCTAACCACTGTTTTGATTATTTTGTTACTTCTACCATTCCAACTACAGTGGAATCCGTTTATAATGACATCGAAGGGAAATGACAACACGTCATACAAAGTATTTCGTTGAAAATAAACAACCTCCTGTTTTTGTAAGGTACAAATGTATGTATTTATTTTAATACAGATAAACGCAGCATATTAAGACTCGTGACGTGAGAAAAGAGCAAAATAAGACTCGTGACGAGTGAAACACAGCATATTAACGTCGTCGGGCGTCACGTGACCCTCCCGAACACTGCCAAAGGTGTTAGGAATCATGTCGGTCACTATAACCGACATAATTTTCCATGAAATTAGGACATAATTAATTAAAAATGGGTCATAATAAGCGACATGTCACTAAAAGCAAAGTCATTATATCCGAATTTATTATGAAGAATTTTATATGAAAACCAAACTTCGCTGTGTAATTACGTCATATTAAGCGGTTGGTCAATATAGGCAGTCATAATAAACAGATTCTACTGTACTTTCAGATGCTTAAAAGTCATTGTTCAAATATTACTGCTTCAAAGTATGCAAATGAATAATTTTTCTTTATTTTGTTTTATGTGATGTATGCATTAAAGTGTACGAGCGCAAGCGAGATAGCATGCTTGCGAGATACCATTTAAAGTGATGTGTCCTCTTTTAGCAGCTCCCTAATAAATATTATTAGGGAGCCATATCTTAAATTCTATACATACATAGGTACATATTATTTAATATTAATGTAAATAAGACAAGGCCAGGGTCAACCTTAAAATTATCTTTTGCTTCCAATTTAATTTTATGTGACTAAGAGAAATTTGATCTTGAAAATGGCCTTCCAGTTGTTTTAAAAATTTAATGCTTACTGGTATAATATTATGACCTCCATAGGGTAATTGACTACAAATAAAAAATTTTACAGAAGTATATTATCAACAGAATAAGATGAAGCTATACGTGAAATCCTATTTAGATTAATCTTTACGACGAATTGGTTTACAGTATTAACATCAAAAAATTAGCTACGGATAAATTGAAGCTTTTTCTATGTATTGGAATTACAATAAAATTATTATTTACATAACAAAAAATATAAGCTTAAACCACAAAAAAAAAAGTTTTTGCGTGACTTAACTATGAAGTAATAATATAAGAAACAATTTTAAAAAAATACTCCTTTATGGCTAAGACTATTTTTGAGGTTTTGTATGTTTTAACTTTTTTTCATTCTTCTAAAATTATACACAAAATAAATAAAAACCACTTTTTCACTTACTTGCCTCTTGCAAATACGACGCGCGATTTTAAATTTTGTATTGCATGAGAATCGAAATATTTCTAGCGTTTATATTCCTCTTAAGTAGATGTCATTTTTTTATTTGACAAAATTAAGAAAATAATTTATTCTTCACCAATTGTCTTAACCTAGATATTTTTATAATTTAATTTATTTATATTATAGCCTCCTTTTACTCCTCCGCCACCAGTCCGTGACCCAAATCATCGATGCATGAATTGGTTTAGCTTTCTGTTGAAATATAATATTATTGTTTAGGAGTTTTTAATCTTTTGTGCTGAAGGCTGATGGGCTTCGTAAATGCACTTATTCTGTGTTCACGTTAGAATAGTGCTGTCAACCTGCTTCACCTGTCTGCCTCTAGGTGTTTCCAATGGGGGTACCGGCTGTGTCATGATTTTCGGTGTCCTGTCATCTGTTATTCCTTCCCATTGCAGTCGTTGACAATTATGATAGTTATGATAGCTTCACATTTAACTAGAT
Source organism: Glyphotaelius pellucidus (assembly GCA_936435175.1). Lineage (NCBI taxonomy): Eukaryota > Metazoa > Arthropoda > Insecta > Trichoptera > Limnephilidae > Glyphotaelius > Glyphotaelius pellucidus. The sequence goes on from OW386556.1 coordinate 11,379,235, forward strand.
TTTGTGGTTCATATAAAAATACAGTCGAACTTGGTTATAACATCACGGCATTAGCGAGGTCACGGATATAATGAGCAATTACTAAATGATATTTTAGTTCAGACTTGTTTTCGTATAATTGTTGGCTGTTATTATGAGGATGATTCACTGATATAATAATAATGTTTTATTCCAGGATGTGGGGAGGAGGGAGGATAGTGCAATCCCACACGTCCCATATAATTGTACATATTTATATAATTATACATATTTTAATACAAGAGATTTTTTTTTAAATAATGAACTAAATAGGTACATAGAATAGGAAAAACTGAAATAATAATAATATAATGTGCAAATATTTTTTTCAAAAATTATTATTTTTGTTTTAAAAAATTTAATATTTGGGAATTATTCTCAAAGTAAGTAATAACAATCAAAGGTGGCGGCATAGCGCAGCGGCCGGCGGGAATTTCCTATCCCGTTCATATTTTTACGAACTACCTGTGTAAGTTTGTTGGCTATGTGAATCATTACAACCCATCAGGCACTATGATAAATTATCTAATTATTATAAATTAACCATCTGATAAAGTCTGTAGAACGAGAAAAATGGGAGTCTACCCTGCTTTCTGAAAATGTCAACACAGCTCTTGAAATTTTTTCTGCATCACTAACTGCCCACATTAACCAAGCGTCTTTCCCCACCAATACAGCCTCCAATAAAAAAAAAGAAACTGAAACCTTGGATTACGAACGGCCTTATCTTCTGCATACGTAAAAGAGACAGACTACATAAACAAGCACTTAATAATCCAGACCCCCAAGTCTTACGTTTCTATAAAAAGTATCGTAACATCTGCAATAACCTGATAATAATAACCAAACAAAAATATTATTAAAAAAAAATTGAAGATTCAGGATATGACAGTAAAGTAATCTGGAACGTAGTCAACGACATCTCAGAAAATAAAAAAACCTCACTCAACATTCAATCACTACTCATTAACAGTAAAAATATCCAAGTCCACGAAGACCCAAAAACCTTAGCCGATCACGCCAACCATTACTTCAGTAACATCGGCATGAACTTAGCCAAAAAAATTCTTAAAACCACAAATAAAACCGAAAATCTTCTAACTTCACAGGTAAAACAGCAGAACTCTCTTCATCCCGCCCTTATCCTAGCCCCCACATCCACTAAAAAAATTGTTGACACAATACTCTCTATAAAAACAAATAGTGCTGCAGGTATTGATAAAATTTCACCTTACATACTAAAACACTTAGCTCACTTTATTTCCACACCGTTAAAACACATTGTAAATCTAAGTTTCAAAAGCGGCTCCTTCCCTAATCAACTAAAACATGCAACGGTGATTCCAATCTATAAGAGTGGCGACAAAACAAATATCGAAAACTACAGACCCATTTCTTTGCTAAGTGTCTTATCAAAAATCATTGAAAAAATTGTTAAAAGTAGACTTATCTCACATTTGGAAACCCAGAAGATTCTCTCGCCCAATCAGTTTGGCTTCCAAAAAAAAATTAGTACAGAATCTGCGATCTTAGACTTGACTGAGAACATCACCAACAGCCTGAATGAAGGCGATTCCTGCCTAGCCATATTCCTAGACTTAGCCAAAGCATTCGACACGGTTTCCCACCCCATTCTTCTGGAAAGACTATCTCAAATAGGCATCTGGGATTCAACTCTTAACTGGTTCTCCTCGTACCTAACTGGAAGATCACAAACCGTGAAAATTAACAACATAGCTTTAATAATAATAATAATAATAATAAGGTCTTTATTCCAGGATGTGGGGAGGGGAGTGCAATCCCACACATCCCATATAGGGTATAATTACATATGTTATTATATATGAATATTAATTACATATGAATAAATAAAAAGATAAAAATTAACAAAATAAAAAAATTAAAAAAGAGAAGCATCATTAGATACACTATTCACAAAAAATATAGTTAAGTCTTTACCAATCCAATTCGGAGTTCCACAAGGAAGTGTTCTAGGCCCTATTTTGTTCCTCATATACATCAATAAACTCTGTAACCTACCCATAACCGGAAAAATAATATCCTTTGCAGATGACACTGTGCTTATAGCTCGACATAAAAATTGGAAAGGAGCATTCGACATAGCTCAATACGACATAGGTCTTGTAAAGAATTGGTTAGATGATAATCTCCTCACCCTCAATGCTGGTAAAACTAAATTCTTAACCTTCAGTCTATCTGCTGCAACCCAACCTTCTATCAATCAGAAAATAACAATTCACTCTTGTCCAAGTCCCTACTCTTCCTGTACTTGCCCAAATTTGGAAAAAGTATCTCATATAAAATACCTGGGGGTCCTAATTGATCACCATCTTCGTTGGGATCAGCACTTAGCCAGTCTAACTCCCCGAATTCGCAAGCTCTCTTATGTTTTTCGAACTCTACTTTCGAACTCTAAGAAATATACTTACTCCTATAACACTAAAAACGGTTTACTATGCTCTCTGCCAATCCCAGTTAGCATATGGCATCATAATTTGGGGCGGCTGTGCTCTTAATTTTATTGATCCTCTGCAAAAAGCCCAAAAAACGATTTTACGTGCTATCAACAAGCGACCAACAAGATATTCCTCCAATAGACTCTTCACAGAATATAATGTCTTAAACATACGGCAACTTCATCTAAAATTTACACTAACACATTTCATGTTCAAATACAAGAAAAAAACTCTTTTACATCACAGTTACACCACCAGAACAATAACCAAACGACACTACAATGTTCCTACACTACGCACCACATCAGCTCAAAGACATTTCATGTACCTAGCTCCTAAAATGTTTAACCTTCTCCCCGAGAACCTAAAATCTGAAACCCAACCCCATATCTTTAAAAAAAAATTATCAAAATGGATCCTTACATTCAGTAACGATGATGTGTAGTAATATAATTAATACATCTTGTAACTTAAACTATTTAAATGAATTGCATAAGTTAATGACTGTACACTGTACCTACCCAATCTGTAAACTTCATCCACCATAACACAGGGACATCCCTAGCATGGCGGATGAATTAACACAATTTTTTTTGTTCATTGTATAAACTTCTTTTAAAAAAAAAAAAAAAACTATGTAAAATTGTCATAAAATCTGCAAAGTCATATGAATTTTAGGTTTGCAAATTTTGTTCCCTTTTTACACCTTCTTTTGTATTACAACTCATCAATTTTGTTTTAAAAACCAATAAAAATGTTCATGAGGATACCTAGGTTCGAGTATCTACACTAGAGATGAGTAAGTTCTGCATTTTGCCGGAGGCCTCCGAGGAGTGCTTCGTTTTAAAAGCACTCGAGTTCTACGAGCGGGTCCGGGTTTAAGTTCTTAGGTGCGGACTGAGTAGATACTGAGCGCTGTTGCGGCGCACCGAGCCGGGACGCACGGGTTCGGCCAAGAACTCGGACCCGCCCTCGGACAGAACCCCCAGAAGAACTCGGACTCAGGCCCATCACCCGACCGACACTGGGACGCCGGCGGCGGCCGGTAGAGGCATTCCGGTTCGAGTTGCGTGCCGAGTTCCGCGTTTGGGCCCGAGTACGCGCTCCAGTGTGGGTTCACACTACACTTTCCTAGTATTACCAAATGAGTGGTTGGGATGACTACTTTCTGTGGATTTGAAGCTCGCTGCAATAGCTCAACAGTTGGAGCAGATTCCTGGATGGTGGAAGAAGTATTATGTGTTTAATGATTAATCTTGTGTGTGTTGTATGTTTGCAGGAGCTGGGAGACATAAAACAGTCCGGCCTGAAATCCTTTAGAGACATTCAAGTGGACGAGACAAATATTCTCACTTGGCAAGGACTCATAGTACCAGTTAGTACAATTCCTTTAACTACAACCTACCCATACCTTAGGGGGAATTAAGTTACCCCAAACTGATCTTTTGGAAATCAAAAAATTATACAGATTTACAAACTGGGCAAGGGCCCAAAGAGTATTGAATAACTCTTCTTTTCTATCTGGTAACCGAATTTTTTAGATTAGTGACACTCCCAATTTCATAGATTAATTTGTGCATCCTGTATGAGACAAAATTCCTAAAGAAATGTACATCATTTATTGTTTATTTGTTAAAAAAAAACTTGTTTTTGTGTGTTTGGCACTAATTCTAATTCTCACAATGCTTGCAGGACAACCCTCCATACAACAAAGGCGCCTTCCGCATCGAGATCAATTTTCCGGCCGAGTACCCCTTCAAGCCGCCCAAGATTAGCTTTAAGACCAAGATATACCACCCCAACATTGACGAGAAGGGCCAGGTGTGCCTGCCCATCATCAGCGCGGAGAACTGGAAGCCTGCCACTAAGACTGACCAAGGTTTGCACCAACTTCTTGCCGAATCATTGCCTCATTGCCGAGGGCAGTGACCCCCACTCCAATTGCCCTGATGAACTCACGGTCCTGCGTTGAGATCTGCGGACATCCAAATTCCAACTCATAAGTTCCTCTGTTTCGTCTGCTTTCCACTTTGCCAGAGGCCATTAGCTCCATCAATTGACTCATTAAAAAAAAATCTGAAAGCAAGACTCGTGAATCCAAATGCGTTTAGCCTGGAAAGATGACCTCCCCCTTCCTCTGTTTATATGGGTATGGTTCTCCAATTTAAGGAACCGGCCCCGGGAACCATTTATTGGATAACCGACACCCCTGCCGTAGGTCCCCTCAAGTGTTTCGCTACGTTTGGTGACTTAGCAAGGGTGCCCCAGTTTTTGGAGTGAGGTTTGTCTAGATCTTAGCAGTGGATGCATTTACCCACCTACTCCATGGCGGGCCAGATCGGGGGAGACTGGCTGAAGGAGATTTTTTGGCCTCTCCAGCCAGACATTCGACCCATCGCCTTGCACCCAGTGGGAGGAATGGATTCATATGTTCGTCACTCCTGACCACACCGACCCCTAGATTCCTATCTGCCCCTCATACCTTTATCCTTCCCAGAAGTTCCTTTCCCTATAAAGGCCCTTCGCACAGCATCCCCAAAGATGACAAAGGTCCCAAGGGAAATTATTTTACTCAGGACCTACTGTGTGGAGGGTTGATCCACCGATAATTGGTCCCCCGGCGTACTTGTATACAATGCAGTCGCTTTAAGGAAAATACATTATACCTTACTACACAAAATATAACTAAGTGACCCCGTAGGGATGTGCAGAGAGGATGTACCGCTAAATAACAAAATAATAAAACATATTTCCATTCAAATGCAACAAGGAAAAATCTGCTTCTCTATTTACTGTATGTACCAGCACATAAGTACAAAAAAATCAACACTGTGAATAAATTCCCGGAACTACTAGAGTGGACAGTCTTCTAAAATGGGCTGTGTGTTTAATCCGTGCATCTACTAAGCAAAGCTAAAGCCATTTCAAACAACATTTCCATTCTGAACGTTTGGTTTTGGAGGATACCAAAAGTTTCTTTCACTCTGGAACAAGATTATACATTTTTTATTTATTTTATTTTGTTTTTTTTTTTTATTTTTTTTTATTTTTTTTATTTATTTATTTATTTTTTTTTTTTTTACATTTCCTATTGTATTTATTAAAACGCTTTTTAGGGACTTTTACACAGAAATAGTAAAAAATATACAATATTATGTACAACTGAGCGACTTCAGTAACAATATTTTGTATTTGTTTAGTGTTAAATTCTGGCTTGCCATTGAATTAAATTTTTTTTTTTTTTTTTTTTTTTTAAATGATTCTATATAATAATTAGTTACATAATATATATATTTGATGTACCCCCATAAATAAGCAGGGCTTGTGTGTATGGGGGGGTGAACACATTATAAAAAATTATTTGTGATGTATATTTTAATTTTATTTGTGATTATTAAAAAATATAAAATTATTAATATTTGATCTCACTGAAAAACAACCTCTGGTTTCAGAGGCAAAGAGCTTACCTCTCTGCTACGAAGATTATCACATTCACCCCTTGTAAGTGATAATTCATTCATTTCTAATTTCTATCCTCAACTCAGTGCAAAAAACTCCCTTGTTCAAAATCAATACTGATGTATATATAAAATCTTATGAATGTCGTTTTGTTTGCAGTTATTCAAGCGCTGGTTGCCCTCGTAAACGACCCTGAACCGGAGCACCCCCTACGCGCAGACATAGCTGAAGAATACCAGAAGGACCGCAAAAAGTTTACAAAGAATGCCGAGGAGTTTACTAAGAAAAACAGCGAGAAGAGGCCCACGGATTAAAACTACTAGCCCCTCCTAGCCTCCACATTATGCATATAAAATTCAAATCCAAAGCTAACTAGCTCTCCCTTGCACGGAGCTTATCTATATTCTTTATCTATTGTCTCTGTTCGGATCTGATCTATATTTGTCATCTGTGGTCTTTTCTCAGATCTGAACTATATTATTTTTCTATGGATTTTTTTTATTCGAAATGATTCGGCTGTCATTTTTGCAGTAATATTAATTTTCAGCAACAGCATTTCGCATAGTGATGCAAATTTGCCGAGTGTTGTTGATTAATCGATAAAATATTTACAGTTTTTTTTTTTTTTTTGCATGAAATAACACCACACCATGTTATAATTGCCTATTTTTCCAAGTGTGATGTAATGTCATTGTAAGTCAGCCAATAAAATATTTATTTGATATTCCAAGTATGCCTAATAATATTATTGCAAAAATTTGTTTGAATTTTGAGAATCTCCGAATTTTACCAGTTCTGTAATAAAAATGTCCATTTTACTATTGGATTAACAATAAAATTTCATTAAAATCCAATGTGATGATAATATCTGATACATAATACACAGGATGGAACTTTTATTACCACGATTAATAAACTCTAGTATGTGCAGACTACATTATAACCAAGTTTTTTCCTAATACTATATTATGGGGCAACCATTTTTAAATTATTTACTATAATACTTCAAGTCTATGTCATATTTTGAGGTTAAAAGAGATATCATACAGTATTATTTTCAATTTGATTACTTACAAGTGAAGGGGGCTCATCGAGCCTATTTTATTTTGATGGATTACATGAATTTTAGTGTAAATCCACCATAATTTGTTTTATACAAAAAAATTACCACATCCATGTTCCAATGAAGACTTTATTTTTGTTTCTTAGCTTTTTAATAGTTAAATAGCCAATAAATTCCGTAGACTTGTTAGAAATTAAACTAAGGTCAGCACCATTTAGTGTCTAGAATTTGTTTTATCCGTGGAATAAGCGTTTTTTTACCAAGTACTTTATTATGAATTCTGTTTATTAAACGGAACTCGTAGTTTTACCTCGATTATTTAAATTTCAGGCCAGCTTTTTGCTATTTTTGTGTTAAGAAAAAAGCAAAAAATATATCAGGCGCAATTGTTTTTAGTTGATTCGTATTTAAGGTTTTTTGAACAATTAGGGAAAATTGTTACAAATGTTTTTGCTTTGCACTCGAGAAACTAGTCTCGTCCTACCACCACAGGGTTCAGTTGGCCTCATTTTAAAACACACAACCTATTTGTGAATTTAAAGAAAAAAAATTGTTGGAAAACCAATTATTTTCACACCTACTGACACTTTCTTGTGAAAACAAGTAAATAGATGGTATTTCTGTTTTTGAAATTGCATAGAGTCCCAGTGGAAAGACTAATGGGGAATTGGGTGACTACTTTGCTGCAAATAGGAATAATCTGTGATCTCTCGTACTGTCTAAATTTGGGATGCTTAGTTGACTATTTAATGTTTATATTATAATACCTACACCGGGAGTTAATGTTTAAACCAAGTTACTATAATAAAACTGTTTTTAAATGGAAAATATATGTTTTATTTATGTGTTTGTAATTTTGAATGTAGAATTAGCGCCTCCGTACATGGAGCTACTTACAAGCTATTCGAGCCTGATGCGTGTAGCACGCACACCGCTCGTGGGTACCCGCCATACAATTTTGCTGGTGTTCGTACACGGCGCTACGCGACGGATGTCAGGTTGAAGTCGGTAGCGCGCTAACGACGGTGCTGGTAGCGCGCTACGCGTTGTAGCATTCGTGTCTACTACTTTCGTTTGACGTTTGACAGAAATGGCGTCTGAACATGAAAGTAATGTTAGATTTGTTCTGGAAGTGAAAAAAAATGCATGTTTACATAACTTTACATTACCAGAATACGCAAGAAAGGATTTAGTGAAGAAGGCATAGATTAATGTTGGAAAAAAAGTCATTTGACATCGTTCGACATCGTGTTAACTCCACGGCTGCACGTGAAAAATGATCAAGTTCAGTATAATTCGGGTAGCGCCGTGTACGGAAACCAGCTTTAAAAAGTAGTACAATCACGTAGTTTGTAAGTATCTCCATGAACGGAGGGCCTTACAGGATACTACTGACATATTTTTACTATCTATCTGCCAGCAGGCACATCTAGATTTGTAAATATCGATTGGTCAGACAATTCCGAAAAATCGAAATTTGAGTTGAGTATGCAATGTAAAAGTGTACAAGTAAGTGGTTTTTAAATTCGCAGAATGAGGGGTAAGGAATGGAAATAAAAATCCAATTTTTTTTTTCCTTTTCAATAAATTCACTTTTTTTTATTTTTTTTTTTTTGCTACCTGCTACCCTAATGCATTTTTCGGATCATTCAATTAACTTATGTATACCCTCAAAAAAAAGATTTGTCTTTGTCTAAAAAATATGTCAAAATTGCATCCTTCACAACTCTCCATCACTTGAAAACTTTTTCCCACAAAGTTCTTTTTTCAAGTTGGGAAATAGGTAATACGTAATCACTGGGAGCCAGGTCAGGACTGTAGAGTGGGTGTGGCAAAATTTTGAAGCCCACCATCTGCAGGGCAGCCATCGCAACACGGCTCTTGTGAACACGCGCGTTGTCGTGCAGAAGGAGAACACCTTTGGTCAATTTTCCCCTTCTTTTGTCCTTGATGGCTTACATTAATTACTCTAGCTTTAACTGTTTGAAAATGTGTTTATTTGATATAGTTTAGCGATAAGGACAGAAGGGGGATCTTGGAGGGGGGAGGTGAAAGAAGGAGAAAGGGTTTCCCAGGAGGGGCGACAAGGGAGGGGGGGAAAGTGGAAGGGGAACGGGGGATGCATGAGAAAGGACACGCAGGGAAAAACAATTTCTTTTTCGGAGAAGCATTGCAACGCATGCTGGGAATTTGCTAGTTAAAAGCAAGCAGATCAATTATAATGCAGAAAAGCTTATAGTGAATTAAACAAAATGTTGTGTCTGGGTCACTAGTAGGATATTTAAAAATGTTATACTAATGTACCGGACTGTTATGCCTCCCGATGTTACTTTATAGCATATGCAAAGCTTGTTTTTATGTACATCTATATATTTTAATAAATAAATAAAGCACAGCCATGAAAATAATTTTGATTTATGGCGAGCTTTCGAATATCACTTTCCTCATTATCTCAAAACTTGGTATTTGGAGAAGTCTAATCAACTGGACGATCGATAGGTATAAAATAAAATTTTGTGCAAGTTACCTAAATACCAATACGATGATTAAAATTGAATAATAATAATATAAGCCTGAAATAAAGTATAATACAACTGGAAGATTGATATTATGTATACGGTGAAAAAAATTATAAGGTTATTCAAGGGTACGGAAAAAGATTCTTGTCTGGGAACCTTACTTATGTGGGTTTCACCATACCTACGTCACGAAAAGTATGCTTTGGTCAGCGAAGAAATGATGTAACCCACAATATGTCAATGAAGTCAGCAATTTGCAAATTAAATATAATAATATAATATAAGTTTTATTCCAGGATGTGGGGAGGATAGTGCAATCCCACACGTCCCATATGATTGTACATATTTATATAATATATTTTATAACATATTTTTAAAAAACAGATTTTTTTTTTTAACATAGAATAGGAAAAAAAAAAAAAAAAAAAAATATATATACAGTGTAAACTCCATGTAACGTCACTCGATTTAACGACAAACTCCCTAAAGCGTCGAAATCACTCGGCTTTGGTTGGTTTAGCTTAGCTTCCATACAATGATACACTCTATTTAGCATTGCACCCACTCTCAATAACGACAAGAATTAAGTAATAAAAAGTTATTTTTTAGTTGCCAAAATTAGTAAAATCGGCCCAGATGTGTACGTTCTTTTGTCGCTTTATTATCCTACCCCGTAATAAAATGTCGGTAATGCCCGTAATAAACTGACCGTCATAAACTGTCAGCATCATACATACCGAACTTTCTAATAAATCCGTTCTTTTGTTTAAAAATTGGGATTCCCTGCACCTGTTGATTGTTGTTTTCTAAGAAATCCCTTCTTTTGTTTACAAATTGGGATTGTTTGCACGTGTAGACTGTCGTTATTAGGTTTCATGGATTATCTATTCGTTATCATATTGTTAGTTGCCCACAAACTTTCAAACTGTATAAACATGGCAAGTAAGAGAAAATCACTGTGTATTGACGAAAAAGTTTTACTGATACGCGCAATAGAGGCGGGAGAGAAGATAAGTGATGTTGGCAGACGCTTTGGATTTAGTCGCTCTACCGTGTCCACAATATGGAAAAATAAAGAAAAAATTCTACAAGCAGAGGAGGATGGAAAATCTTCCAAAAAATTAAAGAAACCTAAATACGAAGATTTGGATCAAGCTGTGCTATCATGGTTTCACCGACAGCGCCAGAATAATATGCCTATCTCGGGCCCGATCGTGAAAGCTAAGGCGGAGAAGTTTGCCGAAGAACTTGGTTTACTTTCTTTCAAAGCATCAGAGGGATGGCTCGGAAAATTCAAGCAACGTCACCATATCAACTATGGCAAAATTAGTGGAGAAGCACGAAGTGTTGATACGAATGTTACTCACGACTGGATTAATAGAGTGTGGTCAAAATTGACAGAAAAATATGCCTCAAGTGACATTTTTAATGCTGATGAAGCAGGAATTTTCTATAAGTTGACCCCAGATAAAACTCTGAAATTTAAAGGGGAAAAGTGTGTTGGAGGAAAGCTCTCCAAGGAGCGTATTACAGTACTTGTGGCTGCTAATATGGATGGCACAGAAAAAAAAAAGCTGATGGTAATAGGCAAATCGAAAAATCCGCGGTGTTTTAAGAACATTAAAAAATTGCCAGTGACGTATAAAGCTAATAAATCAGCTTGGATGACCAGTCAACTTTTTGAAGAAGAAGTCCGAAAGTGGGATGCAGAATTAAAGGGACGAAAAATTTTACTTCTTGTTGACAATTGTCCTGCCCACCCTCTTATATCAAACCTTCAAAACATAGAGTTGGCATTTCTTCCTCCAAATACGACTAGTGTGTTGCAGCCAATGGATCAAAGCGTGATTAAAAGCCTCAAGGGTCACTACAGAAAGAAATTATTGATGGAAATAGTCGAATCTGAGGGTAAAACTTCTATTAATGTGCTGCATGCTGTAAATTTTTTATCTAAAGCCTGGGAAGAAGTGACACCCACAACTATACAGCACTCTTTTCGACATGCTGGACTTTTTACAAATTCTATGAGTGATGAGGTGGAAACGGAACCGGAGTTTGATAGCGATGACGACCTTTTATTAACTGAGTGGATTCAACAGTCCAACATGGCAGGAAAATTTACAGAAAATCTTCAAACCTACATCGAAGTAGACGACTGTCTGCTTACAACGGCTTCACTCACAGACAAAGAAATTTTAGATTCGGTGAGAAAAACTGAGGATCAAGAACAAGGAGATGAAGAAGATGAGACGGATGAGCCTGAGCCTCCGCCGAGCATTAAAGAAGCTCTGGAAGCAGCAAAATTATTGGAAAACTACTTTCTTTATCACCAAGATGCCTCAATATCGCACGATATGAATAAAATAAGTAAAAAAATACAACAAAATTACTGGTGCAGCAAAAGACGTCAGACGAAAATAACAGACTATACGCAATAGCGTTAAAATAAATATTGTTTTTTATGTATATAATTACTAAAACTAGTCTGAAATAAACTTTTCTTTTTCTAATACAGATTTTTCTTCTCTCCATTTAATGACATCTCTCTATAACGTCAAAATACACGATGTCCCTTCAGTGCCGTTATATAGAGTTTACACTGTATATATATATATATATATATATATATATATAAAAAAAATAAATAAGTAATCAATTCTATTCTTCAAGCTCGGGCCCAGCGCTCACTAAGGAGGTGGGGTTTGGTGCTGGAATGCTGCGGTCACAACTGCATTGTCGGAAGCCATTATCCGCATCCTGGCTCCAGTGACCCGATGTCTCTTTAGACCGGCGAATCCGTGCAGTCCTAGTTCAGTGAACATTGTCGATGCACTGCTATATCTTCTGAATCCAAATATAATTCTACATGCATCATTATATTGGATCCGGAGTCGTTCCATCGAGGTGGTTCGGTAGTTACACCAAGTTTCGCATGTATATAGATTAGTGCAAAATGCATTGAACAATGTTTTTTTTACATGGTTACTGCATTGGAAAAATCTTCGGGCAATCATATTGGACAATACACTGATACTTCTCTGTCGTTCAATATCACCATCATCCGAGAGGTCTTCAGTGATGATGTGACCCAAGTATTTTACACTCGTTGATATACTTATGTTTTCCTCATTGAGTTGTACGGGGAGCATCTTCTCGAGAGTTTTTCCATGGTGGAATGCGATTAGTTCCGTCTTCTTGGGGTTGTACATCATGTTGTGGTCATTTGCATATTCTTCACAGATTTTTAATAGAATTCTCAACCCTTTGATCGACGGAGCTAAGAAAATCATGTCGTCCGCATAGCTAATGTGATTTAGGCACAGATTATTGATACGGCAGCCTGTTATGGTGTCCAGGCGATTAGATAATTCATCCATGTAAACATTGAACAGGATTGGGGACATACACCCTCCTTGCCTTACTCCTGATCGCAAGTATATCGGTTGGGAGTACGTACTTGCCCACCGTACAACGTTTTCCTGCTGGGAGTGCCATCGGGATAGTGTGTTGATATACATGGTAGGTATATTTCTAGCTTTCAATTTCTCCCATAAGGTTTCATGACAGACCCTGTCGAACGCTTTACTTAGATCTAAGAAGCACCCGTAAACAGTAGTTTTTCGTTTCTTGTAAAATTCTATTACTTGCTTTGCAGAGTAGATTGCCATATTAGTGGATAATCTGTTCTTAAAGCCCATCTGATTGTCTTTAGAATTGAGTTTACCTTCTATTTTAGTCAGAATTACCCTTTCAAATAGCCTTGCAATTAAAATTTCAAATGAGAAGGACTAGTATTTTAATGTAAATATATGTGAGTATTTTTAATGTTTTAGTTGAATCACCTGCATATTTTAAAACTTTGCATGTTTTATGGGTTATGCCATTTCTTTGCTGATCACCTAAAATAATTTCAGGCTTGACCAAGTAACGTACCCATACAATAACCTACGCGGCCCGGAAGAAGGTTGGAGCAGGAGAGGAAGGCCCGAGGACTGGGGAAGAATGGCTAGGGACCAGAGCTGGTGAAAAAATCTAAATTTTAATTAAATCCCTTTCTGGGATTTACTAGTTTGATGATGATAAAAATTCAGTACTTTTGTGATGAACCAGGTCTCCTGTGACCTCAAACACAGACATTTGCTTACACATTACTATAAATATTGGCAATGAGGTCGTGCTTTATACATTTTTACCTTACACATCTGCAATAAGGCCACACCTACATCGCCAGTGTTTATAGTAATGTGTAAGCAAATGTCTGTGTCGGAGGTCAGTGAGACCCGGCTTTATACAAACACAAAAATAATAATATAATATATAAAGCAGAATGTCTGTGTGGCGGGCGGCCAGTTTTATTCTGAGGTTATTGAAAATTTGTAGACTAGGCCTTCAATACAAGAGGAAGGTCTACAAGATACTTCTAAAAACTACCCCCAACTCCTTTTCCCACCCCCTTAAAGAGTGTTTTGACGAAATTTTGCACACTTGACCTTCTAAACGAGAGGAACGTTCCAGCCTAAGTCTGATTTTGAAAAACTATGTAAAGCCCCAGCAACGCCAGAAAATTTTTTTTTTTTTTTTACACTAACTCCACACAGGAGGCCCTGAGGAAAATAATTTCCTTCGGGGCCTATGTCATCTTTGAAGATGCCGTGTGGAGGGTCAATAAACACATATTTTATTGAAATGTGACTGAGGCAAGAGAAACAGCAAATACTGTAAATAATTTGACACAGTGAAAACGAATTGATGAAATATTTTTTAATTTTTGCGAGGTTTTTTATTCTAATATGATGTCCATAAATAAGACACGAAAATACCGAAAAATCTTAATAACACCACATTTCTTAGAGAAGAGAATCTAGATTATAATATTAACGTGGTATCCAGATTTTCGTTTTACCTGTATCATTTTTATCAATAATTGTAGAATCTACCCATCTATAAATGAATACTGAGTTCGGGTTATATCGAGTTGTCGTGCAGGGAAATGATATTTTTTTATTCCAGTAATTTTTAATAATACCGTTCGTTGTTTGTGGTATAAATTCATATTTAACGGTATATTTATGATTTAACGGTTATGACAAATCTGTGGTCGTTGATATTTGAAATTTGAATTTTATATTGAGGTTATGTAATTTTTGTTATTGTGACAGATAGTACTTGTAACTTACATATTTATCAAGTTTATTTACTTTACGTTCCCTAAAATAATAAGCGGAATGTCATCAAAGAAGAAAGATTGTCTTGATTATGACTTGGATCGCCTCACGAAGGAATTGAAGGAAATTTTACAAGTAAAATACAGCGACCCGAGCGGACCAACATATCAAAGTTTGTTTACCTGCTTTTTTGTGCAATAATACAATATAATGGTTTCTAATGAGGTATGGAATTTCGATTATTACTAGCCTATCTATTTGAGGTAATTAATCCCTTAACCGCGACACTTTTAGGCACAGATTATGGAAATTACACTTCGCTTCAACAATTATTGCCAGAAACTATTTACATGCACAAAATAGTTTATTACGTTCATAGTTTGGGTTAACTTAAGTAAATCATGGGTATTTCGAATAATGGGTATAAACGAAATTCACGCAAATGTCAATCCACACAAAAAAAAATTCACGTACGTTTTGCTGATATTAAAAATAGGTACATTGTCTACTGAACGTCTGGGCGTTCATACCAGGCAATTTTAACTATTTTTGGAGTCCTAACTCCTGTACGAAGTAACTCTCAATTTGGGAGATGGGAATGGGTACCGCCACCCCGGGAACCATTTATTGGAAAACCAACGCCTCTGCTGTAGTTCACCCCAAGTGGTTTGCTACGTTGGTGACTTAGGGGTGCCCGGGTTCTTGGGGTGAGGTTTGTCTAGGTTTTGGCAGCGGATGACCTGGACACACTGAACCCCAGAATCCTACTCTCATACCTTTTTCCTTCTCAGAACTTCTTCTCTTTCCTTTCCTTAAAACGACCTTCCATACAGCATCCCCAAGGATGACGTAGGCCCTGAGGGTAATTATTTTCCTCAGGGCCTCCTGTGTGGAGCTAATGTAAAAAAAAAATTTCAAAAAAAGCAAAAGTACCGACACGTTAGTGGTTGATTTCTATATTACATTAAATAATCCGAGTGTACAATTTACACGCGGTAGAAGTGAAACCTTCAGAAAACTAAAGTAGGCAAGAGTAGGGAGGCTACGAAGCACTGAACAAAGAGGAGACCGATAGGCTACGAAGCATCGCACAAAAAGGAGACCGATTATACTGTCTCATTCTCTCGCAGGTCAAATCCTGTAGATGCATGTGTTTGTCTCTTTTTAGTGTCACTATTTTTCGTTTCATCTAGTTTCAAAACATAATGGTGCTAAAGAAGTTTTCACTTAAAAAAATGGTGGCAAGGAATCTTTTTATACGGGAAATTGTAAACTTTGAATAAAAATGGATTTTTAATGCATGCTTTATCATCTATCCAAAAGGTGACGTCACGCCTCCCAAATTCAATAATACCACTTTTAATGACACGTTTTAAAATGGACTTTTTAATATATTTTTTAAAACTCTACGTTAAATATTATTTAATAAAACTTATATATTCAGAATCAGCGTTTATTGGTCTATATGAACATATTTTTTTAAAGCCGTAATATTTTTCACTGGAGTTCCTTATTGTTTCATAATCAATTGAACAAACTCGCATTCGGGTAAAAAAATGTTTTCAACTCTATGACGGTTGTCATAACACATATTATAATGCCGTTATAGCGTAGGGAGTGTGGCGAACCCATCGCTCAGGGAGTGGAAACACAAACCTGCAATAGCCATCCCAAGCCAAGGTGTGAGCTACCGTGCTCAGGCTGAATGTCCTGGGGAACAGTATCAAGGACGGTGCCTCCGAGAAACAAGGTCGCATCTCGGAGTATTTAGACCTTACTCCAACATTCGGGGCTCTGCTGGAGTGGACCTTCTATTTCCCTGGTCACTCGTGGGACAAAAAAAAATTGGACCATTCGAAAACTAGGGGCCTCTTTGGAACCTAGGAGTGCTGAGGCCACCTCCCTGGACTTTCTTCCTGGGGCCCTTAGGAGGAACCAAGAGAAGCCGTGGAGAGGAGAGCTGAGGCCACCTCCATGAACCCTTCCCTTGTGGGGCCTACACGGAACCAAGGGGAAGGGCACTCTTCCGGCACGGGGCCTTTGGGGAACCAAGGAGGAGTGAAGTGGAGAGATGATGTCCTCTTCCCATGTGGGGCCTTCAGGGAACCATGTAGGAGTGAAGAGGAGAAATGAGGCCATCTCCGTGAACTCTTTCTTATGGGGCCTTTAGGGAACCAAGGAGGAGTGAAGAGAGGAGAGATAAGTCCTCTTCCCTCCTGGGGCCCTCGGGGAGCCAAGGTGGAGTGGGGCTCTTCTCTTGTGGGGCCTTTAGGGAACCAAGGGGAGGTGAACTCTCCATCGTGGAGCCTTCAGGGAACTAAGGAGTGGAGAGGAGAGATGAAGCCCTCTTCCCTCGTGGGGCCTTCAGGGAACCGCGGAGGAGTGAAGAGGAGAAATGAGACCTGGGAAGACACATTGTCGAACCAGAAGACATAGCTTCATTTCCAATGACAATCCTGGTGAACTTCGTAAAAGGGACTGATTACTGTCAAAGGAATGAGGTAAAATGGGAGATAGCACAATGGGCCCACGGCCTAAGTGTTCACGGGAACATTATTTATGTAAACCGTCTCCGCTCTTGAAAAAAAAAAAAAAAATAATGCCGTTGCTAATCCCATTTCTGTGTGTACAAAATTGTCTCTGCAACTGTGGGTGACAAATTTAATATTACAATGCTTTTAGCTATGCCTGTCTCACAGGGAGGAATCCCCGTGTGTTGGAAGACTTTATTTATTTATATTATTGTAGGTTTGAGAAAACTCCATGGCAAGTGTCTGCTGGCAGCGCACCGGGAATATGAAGCCGCTTTCAGTCTGGTGGAGTCCCTGGGCCCCTCCGTCAGGACGATGGCCACATACCGGGCAGAGAGGAAACTATGCCAAAGTAAGAACTGTTACTTCTTTTTATTTATTGTTTTCTCTGTAAATGTGATCTCTCCTTATTGTTGATAAGGAGAGATCACTTTTATTTGATTAATCAGTATTTCAGTATTATTAATATGTGAAGCAAAAACTTTGTACCCCTTTTTAGGAAAATCGCGCGGACGGAGGAGTATGAAATTTCGCACACTTATAGTTTATATAGAGGAGTGCAGAATGCTTTTTTTTTTAAATTATGCATAAAAAATACATTAAATCAATAAAAAAAACATTACAGTAATGGTCGAATTTCGACCACTGGGCGACCCCTAGTTTGTGTTATTTCATAATTTCTTCACTTAACCTTTCAGCGGTCATGCCCTCTCTGTGAGTCCGCAGCGCAGCACGTTCCAGAGTGGAAGATACTCTCAGTATCGCCCTGGTTTAAGACCACCATTCAGAATCGAAACGTTGCTTGAAATGGCTTTAGCCGTGTTTGGTGACCAGATCTGAATGGCCAGTTACTTCCCTACCTTCCTCTTTCCCATCTTCAAATATCACTTTATTCCTCTAAGTGGCTCAGTCCCTTTCAAAAGTTTTCAAGGGTTGTCATTGGGTGTTTGATTATGTGCGGTGGTACTACAGCTGAGCCTTCAGCCAACATCCCCTCAGCTGAGCCTTCTTCTCATCAAGGTGAGACATTGGCACCACAGATAACCAGATGATTCTTCATTCTCTTGACATTTTTTAACTTCAATAACTGTGTTAAACCTAGGATCGCAATAATCTGTTAATTAATTGTTCTTCTAATTTGTTCAATGGTTTTCTATACAATATGCACTCTGATAATAAAAAGCTGTTTCAGGTGACCCCAAGAAGAAACTGGAATTATTTTCATCCCAAACCAAAGGAAAGATACCATACAATAAAAAAGAAGAAGCTCTTAAGTAAGAAATATTTATGGAAGCATATAGTTTATTAATTCGTTTTCAATCCTCAATGCTAGACTCACTCTCATGTACTTGATTGTCACATGCCCATATAGTCGTCTCACACGAGACAGATAATACATTACATGCGGGGGCACGGCCTAGTTGACATGCCGTGATCTACTAGCCGAGCGATACTTGAAAATGATGTTACTGCCTTTTTTTAATTTGGGAGGCGGATATGGTTACCGCTGCCCCAGGAACCATTTACTGGATAACCAACTCTCTGCCATAGGTCAGATGGTTAACGTGGCTAACGTCAAACGTGGCTAATCTCAAATGGTTAGCTACGTTTGTGATTTAGCAGGGGTGCTCGGGTTCATGGGGTGAGGTTTGTCTGGATCTTGGCGACGGATGCGTCTGCCCTTCAACAGCATGGCAGGCCGGATCCGGAGAGACTGGTTGAAGGAGACCTTCTAACCTCTCCAGCAAGACTCTCTCGGAACATCGCCTTGCACCGCAGCGGGATTCATACGTCCGGGACACACTGACCCCCAGATTCTTGCTCACCCCTCATATTTTTTTTCCAGAACTTCCTACCCTTCTTTATTATGATTATAGCCTCCGTGTATATAATCATGTAATAATAATTCAGGCGTATAATTTAAAAAGGCCATGCCTGAATACCGCATCAGGGTTTAGCGCTTATTTTAGACTAGCATAAAGAATGAGATTTCAACCAGACTTTTACTTCTCAATACGTCGTTATTACTGAGCTATTTATTTTCTACCAAATAGTTTACTGCCGAGATGATAAATTCTGCAAACTTTTTTTCGAAGAGGAAATATTTCCTAGAAATAATTGAGACATTCTGATGGTAGGTAACACTAACGATATTTGTGTAAAATATTAATGATTTGAAATTAACCTCATTTTCCAGCGATGATTCAGATGGTTTATTAGACTACTTACAAAGCTCTAACGATAAATTGATGGAGAGAATAAGCAAGGAAAGAGCAGACAAAGAAATTAAAGATGATACCGTTCCTCATGATGGATACTTGGACAAGAATTATGTGAAGCACGTCAATGATAACGAGGAATTGCCAAGAATGAGAGAAAAGCTGAATGAACTGCCGGACGGTAAGACAGTTCAATTATTTATTTTTATAACGTTGCTGCTGGACTAATTGAACCTGGATAAATTGAATTCTCCAACTCCTCCAACTTTGTCTTCTTGTCTTTTCTTGGTTCTTTTTGCTTCTTCTTGTCTCTTCTTATCTCTTCTTGTCTCTTCTCGGCTCTTCATGCCACTTCTTGTCTCTTCTGGTCTCTTATTATGTCTTCTTGTCCCCCTTGCCTCTTCTTGGCTCTATTTGACTCGCCTTTGTTCATATTGGATCTTCTTGCAAATTTTCGCCCATTGTTGGCCTTGGTTCTTCTTGCATCGTCTCGCATTTACTTGTATCTTCTTGGATCTGCTTGAATCTTATTGGCTCTTCTTGCTTCTTCTTGGCTCTTCTTTTTCCTTTCGTGGCGCTTCTTGGTGTTTCCTGCATCTTGCGGAGTTTTCATGAATATATCACTTTTCGAACTTGTGTTGAATTGCCACTGTGCTGAATTGTCCGGTTACCTTTTACTTTGTGTGTGCTGATAAATGTGTTAAAAATTATGTATTGAAAATTATAAATTATTTTTCAGAGTGGACGATAATTCAGCTCACAGCCGGGTACGAACCCAGCGAGCAGTGGCAAAATCAAAAATATATCCGCTCCGCTGTAAAAGAGTATTACCTGACGGTGCTCAAGAATGGTTTCCTGACCTCTCAAAAGCAGGATCCCTTTACCATCAAAATTACTCCGGAGAAAGTTAAATGTAAGCCCTATTTATATCTGCATTGTGTTTTTTTGTTAATATGTTGTAACATGTCTGGAATTTTAAAATTTTTGTTAGCAAAATGAAAAAAATATTGATTTATGGAAAAATGGTATTTATTTTCTTTTACGTTTTTGTACTGAAAACTTATGAATCAATTGATGAAAGTACATAAAACGCATCGTCTATTAGTTGAAATATCTTATTACATATAAATTTATTTGACTTTCAATGTGTATATATGCTCACTACAGCCAAATGAAACATTTAACAGCTGTATCTCGGATCTCACTTTTTCACTTTATGCTGTTCGCATAAGGGCTCAATTAATATTGGAGTCCCACATGGATCGCTTTTGACTCCACAATTATTTTTGGTACACATTTTTTATGAAGTACTTTCTTTATTTTCATTTTATTGAATTAAAAGAACTTAAGTTATTAAAGTATTTCTTTTAGTTCTTTCTGTTGTGAAGTTTCAGTAATTAATAAATAATAATTGTGATTTATTTTCAAGATGGAGAACGTCCCCTGTTTGAGGAACTACATTCAACATTGGAGGACAATTTATTTGTTATCGAAAATAATGTCCGACTTACCAATAATTGCATCAAGAAATATTGGGAGAAGAGGGCTGATTGTGATTTGAGAATGAAGGTAAATTTTTTTATATTGCATATCTACAACCGTGAGATTTATATGATAAAATCAATCCTTCGTTTGATGACATTTTTCTTGACAAATAATAAATATTAGCAGTTAAAAACCTGATCCGCAGGTTTTTGCTGTTAGGTCCTGCGGGTGGCTTTTGGTTCGGCTTCTCAGTTAGTGTTTGTGACCACTTTGTAAATCCAATAGGAACTGGCTCCAAAAATAGCCTGTTCCTCGGATCCACTGTCATCCGGTGATAGTCACCAGGACAAAGTAACCGAGATAGGCAATGACGAAGCACGTAATTTATAGCCGCTTGATGCAACTGAGTATTACCGTCAATCCTTCCATATTCGGAGGGATACTGCTAGTTCACTAAATCGCAGAATTATACTTGCCTGGGGCACGTCCACACCAACCTGCTGACGGAAGTATCGACATCTTGTGGCAAATTTTTGAATTTAAAACGGAATTACAACGGTAGCTTTGTTTCAAATTCCACGTACACAGATGTTATTTGTGGCGCGACGCGTATGACATGGCGTCAATATGCACTCGAAACTGGGTTCTGAAATTCAACCATGCAGATGCAAGGGTATTAATACTGTTTGATGATGATTAGATTCCTTATAAACTGAGGATTTTTTTCAGGGAGTTATTAGCACAATGGACAAGAAGTGGCTTGGTGCATGGAGATCTTTATTTGCAGGAAATATTTTATCAAAAGATTTAAACGAGAAAGTAAAACAACATGTCGATCAAGCTTGCATCAAAATCAAGTAAGCAGCCGCAAGGGTATTATTATTAAAAGCAGAATATATTTTGAAACACATACCACCATTTTGAATAATCATTGAAATCTAAAAAACTTTTATTTTCTGTTTAAATTTAGAATTTCATTGTCGCCAATGCAGAAAATTCTTCTATACAGTCTTGCCAGTGCGTCGCATTACACTAGTCCCAGCGAAGTGTCTTTATTAATACGCAAAATATACATGGAGTATTCTGAGTCTGCCGACATTTTGAAGCCTTGCAAAATGTGTAGAGAAACCAAAAAAATAACAAACCTCTGCATAAAATGCGAACAAGTATCAATTGCGTCGGCGGAAGAATTCAAATTGTTCCGGAGAACTTTTATCGATGTCATAGAGAAAGTGAAGTATGACGATACAATGAAGGATTTGAAACATGCAAAGAGGGGGCCAGTTGTTCTCTTTATTGATGAGGTAAATTTTGTTGGTACTCACTCCTTGTATTAGAGAAAAAATTAAATATTTTAATCACTGACATTATTACAACTCCTTGAAATAAATGCTATCATGCGATAATGGACTCCAGAGAAAGGTACTTTTGAGTTTATTATCGCATAAAATTGCCATGTCAGATGGAAACTTGCAATTAAATTTCACATACAGAATTTATATAAAGTAAAATATAGTACAATTTGTGCACCACTTTTCATATTGGACGGCGGTCTCCGTGAGAGTCCGCCATTCAGATTCGAAAGGTTGGATGAAATTGCTTTACCTGTGTTGAGTGTCCAGATCTGATTACCAGATCTACCCCTTCTCACTCCATCCCCTACATTATTCAGCCTTATATAACACAATTTGAAAAAATTAATATATTGCTTACTTATGTAGAAATTAGATACATTCCCCTGGGAAGTTTTGCCAGTGCTTTACAACCAACCAGTGACACGAATGGAGTGCCTGAGCTTCACGTACGCCCTGTACAAGACGCACCAGAAAGACATTGTGAATGGGCAGTATCTGCTGAAACCAGCTAAGGGGAGGTACCTGATCAATCCAGGTATAGTGGTGCAAGTTGATAGTTTGCTCATTGAATTCACAGCAATTTTTACTAACCGTGTGAATTAGAGGGCTTTATTTCAGACAACATTATCTACAAAAAACATACCAATAACTTGAATTGGCATACACAAGTTGAAAGATCTGGGTATGTAATAAATACTGTATAAACTGCAACTTTTTTCATAAAATATTAATAGTGCTACAGAATTTTTCACTAATTTATTTTAACTACTGGGATGCCATGCTCTCGCCAAATACAAACCCCCCTCGTGTTTTGGCGGTAAAATGGCAGCGTTTTGCGCATCTTGTGCTAACTGACAGTAATTTAGTAATTACTCAACGTTGTTTTGCAAAATGATGTTTTTATTCATTGCATTGTCTTACTAGATAATGTGTTTATGTACATATACAGGGTGTTAAGGGACTTACTTGACTTACTTTAACCAGTGATTCCTGACATTATTTGGAGTAAAAAATGTAAATAAAATTTTGGTCTAGAAACACCTAGAATTTTATACACTAGCCACATGGTCCCCGTTACTGCCACTTCTCAACTCGTCAGTGTTTTAATTTTAAGTTGGGTTCTTTGATCGGCTGTTAAGCATAACGGTCATGAACATTTGACCAAGGCCGACTTGAGCCGAGAACCAGCGATTAACAGAAACCATTCAAATTTTAAAAATTCAATTTGCAATCATAATTGTTTGGTTCTTGCCCTGTCAGAAGTCATTGAGTAAAAGAAAATCGAATTCTGATACTTGAAATAAAAAATAATCCATCTTTCTGATCATTTATGTATAAATTGTGATAATTTTACCTTTCAAGGCGGGGACTTGAATAGAATGGAGAAGAGGATGAGCGCCTTCATCGAGTACTGGTGCCCTGAGTGGGAGGGAGACAGAAACACTCAGCCGCCTCCCGACTTGTTCCACAAATACCTGCAGGACTCTGATATCTTTCTGTGAGAACATTATTTCTTTTATTACTTTCTGATTCAACAATGCTTGCACCTCCACAACAATGTCAATGGCAGGTGGATTCAGGACGGCAGTAGAGCCACTTCATAAGATATTGGTAGCAATTCCAAAGAGAAGAAGTTCGGTTGGCCGAAGAAAGACAAAGACCCCAGACTAAGTTGGGGAAAATATTTGCAGAGGTTGCAAGGAGAGGCTGGGCCTACACGGGAGCATGAGCTGAGCGCAGGATAGGGAAGAAATGTGGAGAGAATAACCAAACGTCCACTCACCTATGGTGTCAATTTCCTGGGAAGCCAAGTTAAACGAAAACACCCAATGATAAACCTGATGAACTTCATTAAAACTTTCATTTTGGGAGGCAGGTACGGGTATGGCCGCCCCGGGAACCATTTACTGGATAACCAACACCTCTGCCATGGGTCACCCCAAGTGGTTCTCTACGTTTGGTAACTTATCAGGGTTGCCCGGGTTCATGAGGTGAGATTTGTCAAGGTCTTGGCGGCCGATATGTCTGCCCACCTGCTACGTGGTGGGCCGGATCGAAAGAGACTGGTTGAGGAGATCTTTTGACCTCTCCAGCCAGAATCCCTCGACCCATCGCCTTGCACCGCAGTTGAGGGGATGGATTCATTTGTCCGTCACTCCTGGACGCACTGACCTCCAGATTCCTACTTAACCCTCAAACCTATTTTCTTCCCAGAACTTCCTCTTCTTTTTTTTTTTTGTTGTTTCCAACTTTTCGATCTCGATCGACCAATCTGAGGCTTCGATCAGCCAAGTGGTTTGTTTAGTAATGCTCAATTTGCCTGTTTCCAAACATTTTTATGGTTGATCTTGAGTGGCCCCGCCCACTTTCATAAACAATAAATGACATCAAAGTAAAAACTTTCGATGTTAACCACTCGAGTAATAGGAATTTCTGGATGTTCAGTTTTTGATTTGGCCATTCCATTTTATAGACATACCTCCAAATATTAATACAGAAACATATGAACTGCTTACTACGGTTTAAAACCAATGAATCCACTCAGATTCCACTGTTTATCCTGTGTTTTCTTCTTCTTATATTAAAATCAATTTTTGTTTGTTTGTTCGTATGCACTGCCATACCGTTCATCCGATTGCTGTGAAACTTAGGTGATTTTGTTGTGCGCATGTCTGCGAAGGTTATTGGCTATATATAATGGTAAGCTCTGATGTTATGAAATTTGTATAAATGAAAATGAGTGTATTTAATATATTTTAGCGGTAGGAAGGGAAGGCATGAGGGGAGGGTAATGAAGGAGGTGGGATTAGCGGGAGGGATGAGGGAGGGGAAGGTGTGGAAAGTGAAAGGGTAACGCGGGAGGAAGGGAACGCGGGGGGAAGGGAACGCGGGAGGGAAACGGGAACGCATGGGAAAGAAAATGCTGGGAGAAACAATTTATTTATTTGAATGCGCAAATAAATTTTATTTGATTAATTTATTCATTAGTATCATAAGTATCACCCTGGTGTAGGACAATATTCAGTTGAAACCTTGCTTTAAATGGCTTTAGCCATCTTTGGTGACCAGATCTGAATATCCAGGTCCTTCCCCATCTTCCTCCCCTCCTTCTACTTCCTCACCCCACTACCTTCAGCCTCACAACATACCCAATTAGGGATGTCATAGTCTAACATATTTTTTTTTTAAAGACCAATTCCCATCTCTAATCCACAGACGTAATGTAGGCATGCTGAGTCTATTTTACGGGTATTTCAAATGAGCCTTGATTCCCTGCGCACTGTTGCATGTACGCGAAACTTGACTCGTTGAAGTCGGCTAGAGAATGGGTCGTTTCTTTGACTCATTTTTATGTAAGTCGGCTCGTATGTTGACCGAACCAGTGGCATCTGTTTTTACTCCTTCATAATATAATCCGGGCCTCTTCAACTGTATTAATAAATGCATTCCTATGGCCCCTACCTTAACCCGCCTCATAACGCTGTCTGGGTGATGATATAGTTCCCCTGCCTTTATATTGTACATATTCCCCCTTCCTTTATGGACAGTGAGGCTTTTGTGAGGTGTCACATTAAAAAAAAAGTTATTTTCAAGCATCTGCCCAGTAAACGGAGAAGTTTTAATATCAGTCACATCCAAATCTATTTTCCTTTCGGTATGTTTTTCTAAATAATATTGTTTCAATAATGAATATAATAAGCGTTTTGTATTTTTTCAGTTACTGCGGCCACAATGACGGCTCGCAGTACATCGGGGGAGGGGCGGAGCGCTTGGAGAGAGCCCGAGCTGTGACCACCCTGAGCGGCTGCGGCAGTGTGAGACTGCGTCCCCCAGGCACCCGGCTGCTGCCCCTACCCGTGCACTCCAACTACCACATAGCCACCTGGTGAGATCCACTAACTTTTAATTAATCACAAAAATAGCTTGAAATCCTAAGATTTATATTACAGCACTTTTTTATCAAACATAGATTTATCAAGATACATTGTGTATTTCATCTTTTGAAAGAGCTGCAGAAATATTGTGATAAGGAACATATATTTATTGCCCTTTTTATGCCGTCACAATACCGTTACCGTGAATCGTTGTGGTAAATATAAAAGAGTTCTTCGTGAGAGTCCAGTATACCTGAAGAGCATTTTATCGAGGTTGGATTGCATTCTTCTCGAGAGCATCTTGCAATAATTTTAACACTGTATAATTATTTATTGATGTTGTTGTTTCAGTCCCTCGGTAATTGGCATGCTGTGGGAGGTGACTGACCTGGAGGTGGACAAGGTGACCTCCATGCTCCTGGGCCTCTTCCTGCCCACCCAGGGCCGCCCCCACTGGGGGGATGTCAACAAGGCGCACTGGACACAGGGGAAGATAGGTGAGATACTATATTATGGGGCTGCCACCATTCCACAAATGACCGAAAAGGGTGAAATTGCTCTTGGTTTAAAAATATGAAAACTGGATTGGATGCATTATATAGGAAATTATTTCATAACACAAGAGCTCACCTTTACATATAGAAACCTTCGCAGACGTGTGCACAAAAAATCACCAAAGTTTCATCGCAATCGGATGAATGGTACAGGAATGCATACGGGACAAAAAAAGAGACATTCATTTTTACATATAAAAATAAACACGTTATCTGGTAAGATGGTACAATTTACGAAAACATAATTTTTCCTTCAAAATTAAAAGATTTCTTTGTTTTAACCACTTTTAACTTGTTATATTCCAAGGGAGGAAACCCTTAAATTTCGCAAAGTTTTGACTTTGACGTAATATTTTGTGGGTTTATTTTATGCTATCTTATATTATATTTACCGAAACACATTCCTGGAACAATAAACTATGCATAAAAACAACATTACTTGCGTTTATTTGACAAATTGATAAGTTCATCGATCTTTTCATGACCCACGATGCTCACAGTTTGACAGCTCGAATTGCGGGAAAAATCAAGCATCGAAGTCATGGAAAAATTTAATAAAATTTATTCCGAGTGGCTAGGTGTGTTTATGATATCTGTTACGTCAAGAACAAGAATGCCCCAAGCGATTCTGACCTTGTCCTTCATACATAAGGATTAAAATCGCATTCTAAAAAATAAAATTTAAATTTTGTTCCACGCGCGCCGGCGCGTCTGCGGCACAGAATTGATTTAAACAAAGAAATCTTTTGATTTTGTATTAAATATGGTGCCACAAAATAAATTTGTTGTAAAAGTTCTGTATTTGAAGAAAAAATGATTTTGCAACAAAATACGTAACTTTTAACGAAAATAGTGTCAGCCAGCGCATGGCGCGCCACTCGGCATTTTAGCTGGCTCACTAAGGGTTAATAGAGTGAAGATACGTTACTGAGACAACGCATGTGGTTTCACTGAACTAGGTCCAGTAGACATACTTTAGTGGGCAGAGTTCCTATACTATTTATCATGCCTTAGCCTTGGTTTGAGTGATTTTTTTTTCCGCAAAAAATATGCTGTGAGCTAATTAATGAGCCCACGAAATTCACTTTTTTCCATTTTCTCCTCAAATTACGCGGTAGTCTGCTTTCAATGGCTGTCAAACACAGACTGAATGACGCAGTTTGTTCAAATTTTGACAGGAGCCAACTGACAGATGCCTGTTGACAGGAGCGGTGTTGCCCTTTCAGTTAAGAGGCGGGAAATTCAAAAAGTCACGGTCTTATTGACTCGCCCTCGTATGAATATAAAGTTCAGTATTTTTATATACATATTTATTGTATTTTTATAATGTAATCGAATGTAGGTAGCTTAGAATAAACAATAACGTAGAAGGGCCCTGTTGGCGTGTTTCGTGATTCAGAGAGTTGAGAAGGTAAAATTCCATTTTGAGATGTAGCGCGGTGATGATGAATAATAATTTATATTTGTATCTTCAACAGATGTGACAAACACGGAATCGGAGAAGTTCAAGTGCGAGCCAGACCTCCTCAGAGCCTTGGCCGCAGCTCGGAGGTCCAGCTCTTACACAATGATTGCAGCCAGCATCGTGGCCAGGGGAATACCAGTGCAGATACATCCTGAATATCAACAATAATAAAGGCATGCTGTTGATAAACTTGCTGTAACCTCTCCCCATAGACATTAAAATTGATAAGACGAGCCCATCAAGGAAAGAGGAACTAACTAAGGTACACAAGGCGGGGAAGAGGCGTGATCGTCTATCTTTCTGTGATTTATCAATAAATTAATCTATCTAATTAATATAATCTAATAATTAATCTATCTCTTAGTAAAAAGGCAACTCGCATGGTAAGATTACAATTTACCCCCTTTTGCAATGGCGCATAAATTGCTGGCTGCATTGAAAGCTTAACTATAATTCCCAAATCGGTTCACCCAATCAAGTTTGGGCTTGTTTACAAAAGTGTTGTAATTTACCCAACTCACTGATTTTAAGCATCGGTGGTACGGACGGCTTTTGAATCGTTTTTACAAACATTCAGATCCGGCGCAGAAAAGTCCCACAATGGATTGAGCTGCAACTGTTTTTTTTTTTTTTTACATTAGCTCCATACAGAAGGCTCTGAGGAAAACAATTTCCTTGGGGGCCTGTCATCTTTGGGGACGCTGTGCAGAGGGTATTTTTAGGGAAGGAAAAAATGATGACGGGTGGGTAGGAATCTGGGGGTCAATGTGTGACAGACATGTGAATTCTTCCCTCCCATTGCAGTGTAGGCAGATTCATCGAGAGAATCCGGTTGGAGAGATCTAGGTTAGGTCTCCCATAAGCAGTCTCCCGATCCGGTCCGCCATGGAGGTGGGCAAATGTATTCGCTGCCAAGACTTAACAAACCTCACCTCATGAACCCAGGCACCCCTGTTAAATCACCAAACATAGCAAACCACTGGGGGTGACCTATGGCGGGGGTGTTGGTTATCCAATAAATGGTTCCCGGGGAGGCGATACCTATACCCGCCTCCCAAATTGAAAAAATAATGTTGCCTTACTTTATCGAAATTTACTTTTCTGCACAGGGTTTTGATTATTTCAATGTGCTGCTCTCTTCGATGGTCAACGTACGACTAATGTCATAGTTTATTCAAAGCATTCTCAAACCCTCCCGATGCCAAAAATATGGTCACGTGGTCTCCAACTTGTTAAAATGATACCCAGATTTCATGTTAGGGCAAGTCTATCAATTTGGATGTCTATGGCCCTCCCCCTTTCTCGTAAATGAAGTACATAACAAAATTATTTTCATATTGGTTAAATTTTAATGTAAATTCACAGAATGTCATCGGTGTGAATGTCATTGCTGGAAGGCAAATTTGCTCCATGCAGCCCAACAAAAGATAAAAAGCTCTGCTTCTTGCTGTCTTTTGACTGCGAGATAATGCACTTTCTTTTTGAAAAATGTTTTCGTTAACCAATATGTTTGGTTCCAAGGTCGATTATAGATCCACCATTATGGAACGAGTGAGAGTGAATCCGGATTCGTTCCATTATATTTTGCGAAATCTGAGTGAATCAAGCCTTTGGAATCAGATTCAACGGATTCGTTCTGGCCGAAATAACACATTTCTAATAACAGAGTTTCCACCATTCTGGACCGTGCCGTAAATATGCAATATTTGTATATTTTATTGTGCTTTAATTTTTTATATCTAAAATAAAACCCCAATAAATAAAATAAAGGCTATTCGCACAAACCATCTTTTAAACATGTACAAATTAAAAAGGGATATCAAAAAAAAATTAAATGCATCATTAGTTTTGTTATAACAATAATTTATTTACAATAACAATGTTACACTTGTGTAAAGAAAAGCTGTAAAAACATTTTTTGATTTTTATCCTTTTATTTTTTACGAAAAGAAAACATTCCCACCAACGAAAAAAGATTTCCATATTCGATACAATAATACCAATCTTACATGCTAGATATATTTTTATCATTAAATCGACTATGATAAGTTGATAATTATTTACTTAATATTAGTTTTTTATGTGGAAAACGAGTTCTTGCTCCGATTAAATTTTAAAATGTCTGAAAACTATAATGGTCCCTACTTTTAATGATTCGGCAACACTTGATAAAATTTGAAATTAGAATTTTATTTGAAATAATCTTACATTTAAAAAAATTATAATTTGTCTCTGGAACTTTTTATTTTATTTAGGCAGTGTGGGTAATTAATTGTAATGGCCTCGCAAATTGAGTAGTCAACTGCCAATTAGTTTTAATTATATTTGCAGCTAATGGATATTTTCCCACAAAACTACAGCAAAGATACGGAGTTGTGTGCATTTTGCTGCAGATTATTGTGAAATTATTATGTGGGAAATTAATAGACCATGTCATGTACCTACTGGTGGCATGCCCATTGTAATTAATTTTGGAATAAATTAAGAATCTCGGTGGGATTCACATTAAATTTGTATGTTATTTTGCAATGATGAATGAGATAAAAGAAATTATATTTTTTTAAAGTGAAGACAAACTTCATCTTAAATATTTATTGTAATTTTTGGAATGCTAAATTCAAATTTATATATGTGTTGCCATAGTCGATGCTCAATTGACTATAAATTAACAAATCTAAATTTTTTAAATATTACGAGTTTTAGTAAATAACTAACGTTTTAACGACTTTAAAATAATATCTACAAAATTTTCTCTTTTCACGTCAAGAACTTAGTCGTCAAATGGTTTATTTCTGGCGATACTGTTTTCTTTTTTCGAACATTAAATTAATATTTCCAGTCTTTTGAGACAAAAAATTATAATAATTTGGTTTCATATTCTTTTCCGTACCTAATTTATTGCTGAGAATGTTCATTTCATGTAACATGTGTTAATAAATAATCATTTATGTAGTAATTATTGTACAATATTATGCTGTAAGATATAAGAATTAATAATATAATCTAAAAGAAAAATGACATTACAATACATAGAGACGCTTTGTAGAGCTCTCAAATTTTAAGAAGAAAATAATCTTTGTATTCATATATTCAAAGTAAATTCATAAAAATATGAAATATTTCTGTGTAAATCGAAATTTCGCATCCGATTCCGACGCAGCCAGTCTTTTAAACTTAGATATTTAAAGTAAATTTAAATATTTGATGTAAATTCGTAAAAATACGACATATTTCTGAGAAACTCAATTTCGCAGTCGATTACCACTGCAGCCGGCCTTGAAATTCAAATATTTGATGTAAATTCATTAAAATATGACATTTATTCGTGTAAATTGATTTTTCAAGGCTTATTACGCTCAGGCGGCACTTCAAACTAAGATATTCGAAAAAATACAACAGATTCCTTTATAAATTTGATTCAGATTTACGAAATTATAAGCAAAAATCGTTTCTTTTTTCAAATTACACAAACACTGAAAAAAAATTTTTTTTGAATTAAAAAAACACTGAAAAAAAAAATCCTGGGATGTGTTTTTGTAAAAATTTCGAATTACGCATTTTTTAGAATTATCGAGCTTTGAATTAACAGGGTTCTACCGTGGCAGTGCGTCTCATACATTTTCGTCTTAGTGTGAGCGAATAAGCTAGTCATCTTAGTGTAGAATGTAGCATTCGACGCAACTTTCAAATAAGAAAACGCCAGCCGATTGTCGTTTATTTTGTTAATTCTTGAATTATCTTTGTAATACTGAACGTCTGAATTAAGAATTTACTGGAAACGTAAGAGCGTTTCTTACTTGCCACATCTTAATTTAGTGAGACAATAACAAGTCTATATGTATTGTAATGTCATTGTAAAAGAATAATAAAATAAAGAGAAATTGAATATGTATATTATATTTCGTTTTATTTAGGTGTAAAGATTGTGCATTGAAGCAGATTAATAATATGCAAGATGCTTTCTACATCCTAATTTCTAAATGGAAGTTCGATTCGAGGTAGTGTATTGCCAATGTGCAATTAGAAAGATAATTAAAATATTTCCAAAAGAATTATGTGTATGTGTAATATAAATATATTATGTGACCCGCCATTTTTCTTTGTAAAATCTTATTACTTGATCCTTTGCAAATTAAATAAAAGTCAGACATTTTTAATTAATAAAAATGATCAGACTTCTATCAATTTAGCTAAAGATTTTTATTAATATGTAACCTTTTTGACTTATATGCAATATTTCCGTGACAGTATCAAATAAACGAAGATTACTTTAACTTTAAAATTACTATGATTATTATCGCAGAAGTACCTATTTCTTGCCACCAGGATCGCTACTTGACAAACTTCGTGCAAATTGAAAACATTTACTTTTATGTTGCACCTCACAAGAGCCCCCCTGGTTGCACACAGTATAGAACATAGATTCTCAACCTTTTTTTGCCCACCGCCCACTTTGAGAACATTTTTATTTCTAGCGCCCCCAACTCGTCAGGACGAAGGGGGCGTAATGGGATACCACAACAGGGTTACATTTGCCACAACGGATGGGGCGTAATTGGATAGGGAAAATATTTTTGTGGGTGAATGGCCCCTAATGGGGTGGGGTGGGATGGGTTTCTCTGGGTTTCCTACCGCCACCCTGAAAATCGTCTGAAATGCCCCCCAATTTTCTCTTGGTCTTCTACCAAGTATGCAGGGACACTGGAGGTCTAGATTCGTTCAAAATAAATAAATGTAGCTTCGTTTAACAAGAAAAAAATTAGTATATTGCGAGAGCCTTGAAGGAGTAACCATCTGTTACTTATACCTTCTACCGCCCCCCTGAAGGTCTGAAATGCCCCCAAAGGGGGCGCTATCGCCCCGTTGAGAACCTATGGTATATGTAGACACTATAGACTGTATCACCATCCAGTTGGGCAACATTGAGAGAAAGATAGAAGGGATTAAATGTGGGAGCAAAGACAATAATTAATGCCGGTAGCTCATTCCGCATGAATGCTGTTTTAAATACAAACCAGTCTGAGAAACAGCTCAATCATGTTGCCGACATCAACTCTTAGTTAGCTTTCAAAAATTACTTGTAGCAGGCCCTTTATGAATATTTTATAACCTCACAAAGTTGAAAAGTCAGTGGAATCATTTTAAATTCTTCAGGCTGAGGAGATAAGTTGCAATTAATTTACAAATTCAGATTTTATCAGACTTGAATTCATTAGTCCAAGGCTGAAGTCGAAGAATGTCAATAAATAATTAATATTCAGCCAACACTTTCATCAGCTGGATTAATATGCAAATGAATTTTGTTCATCCATTTAATAAGTTTTACGACAAGAAGTGTCTCATGAAACAACTGTTTGACCAGTTCTGGGTAAATATTTAAACTTTGGGATCACAAATCTACTAGGTGTTTTTGACTTGTAGCATACAACATGCAAAAACCTTTTAATTAGATGTTTTGTAATAATTTTTTGTATTAAATGTCAAGTATATATATCTACTCAGTCGAGGCCATAGACAATGCAGTGGCAAAAACATGCAGAGATAGTACGACGAGACAGTCTATAATGATCTAGCCTGCAATGAAGACCACGGAAAAAGTGCACGATAGGGATATCTTGTCACAGTAAAGGGGCCTAAATATGTTAAAGGTTTTTGTGTGATTGTTGCCTAAAGATAGTTCAAAATGGGGGACTTCAGTTAAGTTTAAGTAAAAACGATAAGAAAAAGCAAACTAAAACAAATGATTTGTGAACTCGTGCTTCCAGTAATAAATAATTGCTTTCCATAGATGGAAAACTTTAATGTATTACATATTTGAGCCATATTAGGTATAATATCTATGGTATAAGCGAACTGTTATAGCTGTTGGATATAAATTACAAAGCCTCGTCCTTCAAAAAATATTGTAATTTTTTTTTAACATTAAATAAAAAATACATTAGTAAATTAAGAGATTTACACACATTATTAGGTTCAAGAACTGTTTTCCATTAGCTTAATATAAGATTTATTGAATTCATTACAAACTAGTGTTAATTTACTGATCGTAATCTATGATTATTATGTTTTGAGTACATTTTTTTCTTCTCTTTATTATTATTTCAATTTAATATGAATACAACTATGTATATTATACTATAAGCAAAAGGCTATTGGCTAAGGCATTATGTGCTGTACAATTGCTTTATGATTTGGGCCTAAAAATCAAAATCAACCAGTTCAATTTTTAGAAAAACATTGAATTTTATGTTACATAAAGGTTTTTGTCATCAAATTATTAAAAGCATTAATATATCAAATGAACTAGCGGTAAATTAATCAATTCCCCTCCATATGCAATATGTTTTAGTGTCCCGATGAGAGATGCTATTCTAGTGTAAACACATTTATTTATATCACAATGGCGTGTGTGGTGCAAAATTGTTAAGTTGGGACACATGCATGTACATTGGCAACAGTGTTACCAGCAGAAAAAATTAAAGTAGTTACTTGGAGAATAATTTTTCAGTCGTTAAATTAAATAGGTACCTACCCACATCAATTAAATGGTTGATTAGTGAACGAGTTTCGCAAGAAAAAATAATATTGCTGACTTTACTCCATATTCCTTCCGAATTCATTATGATCTGTTGAGAAATTTAATTATTATTTACCCTTTGACTGCATAATTATTATTTATATTTTAAAGTTAATACTCCATAATTATTATTTATCCCAACTTAACTTTTTAAGACTCTGGTAAAAAGTAGCTCTTTTACCAGAGCCAGTGTATAATACAAATTAATATAGTTCGACATCAAAATCATTGCGAAGCAGACTAATAAATAAAAGCTTTTTACATTTGCTAATGAGTCAAAAATTACTTTCTACACTTAATTTCATAAAAGTTAATTGATTAACGGATGATGTTAATATGTAATTATTGAGCAAACTTTGAATTATCCGAATGTTTACTCACTGATAACGGTACTAAGAAAACATACCGAGTTAGCCAAATTCATTGCATCTTAAAGCTGGCTGCAAAACATCGTCATTTAACATAATTAGTTTGAAACTTCAGAATTGAAATTAATATTGGAAGACCTTGAAGTTTTTTTTGAATTAACGCCATTTCAATAAATACATTTCATAAAAAAATCGAAAACATAACATTATAAAGCCTTTTTTACAAATGATGGCGTTTCTTAAAAATCTATTTTCAAAATATAAATGTGATTCTACAATGCACATTTATTAATACTTGATATATTTTTTTTTTTATCAGACTGATTCTAAACATGAATATAATAGAATTCAACTACATTTCTATATTGCAATAAATAAGGCCAGAAGTTTTTAGATATTCAGTACTTACTTTCAAATTTAAGGCCATTTATTCCTTTTTTAAAAACAACGTATTTCCTACAATCTTTTTCAGTCGTGGATATGTAAACAGATTCTCTCTACAAATTTCCTTTGGGGAACACAAGTTATCTTAACCTTTTCGTAATATCATTCTAGATACCAATGGACACCGGCCAAGACTTCCTCGTCTAAATAGTGGATCAGATAATGTCAAAGAATTATTTATATCTTCCACCTTTGCAAAATGGTCGCTTGAGATTGCAAATGGTGACACTCCTCTAAGATTTTCATTACATTAATGTGTGGTTAATAAGTTATTAAAGATAATTTATTGATGTATTTAATAATTTAAAATTAATCAATGACTGATCAATCTTGATTGAATGAAATGCCACTTAAAATCGTAACTTATTATTGTGAGTATGTATTTAACATTATTTTGCTTTGCAGACAAAAGTGCGCCATTTTGATTAATTAGAAATGTTTATAAGATTTAATTATGCTATTGCATTGGTTTGAAGTTTATAGTTTATACTGAAAAAATAATATTTAAGAGGTTTAGAAAATATATATTGTATGGTTATTGTCAAATACAGAATGAGTTATATTTTATAGCTGCCGGCATATTCTTAATTAAATACTAAACAATACAGCATCAATACTTGTTTTCATTTAAACTTTAAATTGAAAAAAGCAATAATATTTTTACAATAGTAATATACAACCTCTATAAATAGAAACACATTGATTCAATTCATCTAAATCCATCTCATGATAACTTTAATACAATTAAAGCGACAGAAATGTAAGACACTTTCACAACGTTGAAAAGCAATAGTTCCTAACCTACCAAACAAACCAGCGGGAAATCTTTTCACACAATAAATAAATAATAATATATTTCAATAAATAAACTACAAAGAGTTGGATTTTATTGCGAGTTATTATTCTAAAATCAACAAAATACTGCTGATTTTTTTACTGTATAATTTTTCTATCACAGCAAAATTTACACAGAACATAGAAAGCTGTAGAAATAATTTTTTTCTTGCCTAAATATATGTATAATGATAGTAAGCAATGTTTGCTGACCAGATCTGAATAGCCAGTTACGTCCCCACCTTCCTCTCCCCACTACCTTCAGCTTCACAACATACCCCAATTAGGGATGCCAGTCTCATTGCTTCAGGCGGTTGGGAGCAGTGGGCTCTCTGCTTGTGCTACGATGGAGGACTCAGCTTACAGGGGATTGAACCAATCGGTCAGGCGTATAAACATGTAGGTACATAATAATATAACAATAGTTCTTTAACTTTCAATGTTCTGCGGAAAATATTGAATTTAAATAATATTTTAACAAGTTTTAATATGAATTCATAATAATTTTATACTTCTTATTAGTTGTATATTTATGTAAATAGCAATGAATATTCAAATATCAAATACCATAAATATATATTTTAATCTAAGTAATACTGTAATTTTGAATATCGTTGTCGCACTCGCAAGACCGGCTATGTGAGTTTTACCAAATTTTACGCAAAAAAACTTCTCGGTTTTTTTATTCAGATGCATCAACAAACAACATTTGAATGAATTTTGTACCATAACGGTTAACGGATTAACTCATACATGTAGCCGAGATTGGGCCTAATTCCTTAAAAAAAAAAATTGTGTAAAAATGGTTTTGCTGAAATCTGGCACTTAGCCGTTTTCGTAAGTGCAACGACGATATGTTATTATTTTATTATTGTGGCAGCACTGCAATAATTTTTTTATGACACAAAGCAAAGGAAAGAAATATCTTGTTCAGAGATATTAGAATAATTTGCACTACAAAAAATTATAATGCTCGTCCACAAAGGTCTATCAAAAACAAAGCATTCAAAGCCATCTTGTCCAAAAGCAACAATGATTCAAAATTTCCAAAAAGTTCTAAAGAACAATGTCAGATGTGCAAATTGGTGCCTTTGCATCAAAGCTGTTTTTAACCTTTGGGTTATTTTTCAAAAAGTACGTAAAAAAACATTGGGTTTTTTAAACCGCGCCACTTACATAGAGAGTACCGCTGACTAGCGGCGTTACTTGTACAGGAGAGACGAAAATACCCGTCCCATGTCCCTTAGCTTTGTGATAGCGCAACAAACTTGATGTATACGAACATATCGCACGCGTTTTGTGGGTTTCGGGTATAGTTTTTTTTTACCTGAACGTACGTGATACGGGTTGTTGCATTCGGGCAACAATATGCGGACGTATCACGTACGGTCGTATGTGTAGGGCGGTTAAAGTTTCATTTTTAGATGTTTGAAGTTGTGTCAACAATTTGTATTATTTGTGTGAAAGAGGAATATTACATTGATTTGATATTTCACGTAAACTCCAAATTTATTTTGTTGAAAATTTTTTATGGTAACTTTAAACAGCCTAGTGCAAAGTTGCCAATTTGCACATTTGATATTGCTTATTGAATGTCGATTTATTAGTTCAAAAAAATACTTTGTTTGAATAACATTACTTTTGAACTAAGGTTTTTTGGACGCTAAATTTTGGGTAGTCTTGGGAACTGAGCGCAATTTTACTTAGTGAAAGTATGTAGAAAAACAGTACAATTTGATATTTTAATCTAATCTACAATTAAGCTAGAGAAGGCCATTGTAAGAAAAAGGTTTGTATAGGTTCAAGGCGTTGATATCACATTGGATAAATACTGAATTCACATTTTACAACACTAATCTAAAAGCACACGGATAAAAGGCAAACTGAATTTTAGAGCATTAGAGTGTTTTTTGCTCAAAACTTGCTTGGGAAGCATTTATTTTAAATTTAGATACGGGTTGGTGCAAGATTCTATTGCATGTATTTGTTTAATTTTAAAAATGATTCTGATTGCATTGTATTCTTTAATTTAAATACGGGTTGGTGGTTGGTGCAAGATACTATTATGATACTTAGCTCTCTTATCTATTTGCTTTCTATAAAAGTGATATGCTTCTGATGTCGAACGCTTTACCATTCCAATAAAGTTATTATCTAAATTGAGCGAAGGTTGAATATCTACTGTGAGTTGTGTCTTAAATATTGTATAATTTAAGAACAACTGGTTTTATCTAGAACAACTGGTTTTATCTATATTAAATATCGTCAGTTAAGAACTCTTCTTGGAAGATTTATTTTCATTGCCAGAATTAAAATCCATAGATAATTGTTTGAATTCAGTGAAAATCTTTTGTTAGAATAATAAAATGAACTTTACACTTCTTGAAAGAAAAAAACAACCGTTCAACTTCTGTCTAGTCACCCATCGGAAGGGTCAATGCACCATCGTTGGCTTGAGTCAAAAAAGAGCTTTTTTATGGCAGCAAAGATTTGACACAAATGATTGTCATTGGGAAGGAAACTATTTAATCAAATAGATTGTCAATTTACATGAATTTTCAAACATGTCGTGCGAAACATGTTTATTATGACACAAAGAAAAAGTGTTCTTGATGAAAAAATTTCATGCAAAGCATTTAAATAATGTAATTTATAAGATCGGCAGTCAGACATGCCACCAGAAAGTGGTAGGTTTTTAATATTTTAGCAAATTAGATAATTTTCAAAAGAGCATTAGGTTTGTAATGAGTTTTTAACTGTCAATTATTATTATTTTACGGTTGTCTGCAAGCTTTTAAAATGGTGTAAGTTTGAAAACAGAATAACGCAAATAAGCAATAAATAATGTATGAAGTTTGTAAACAGCCGATTGCATATGAACGGTCTATGAGGTTTGTAAACAGTTGACTGTAGATAGTGACTTATTATGTATTGTAGACAAACAGGACCTAATTAAAGGTAGATATAAAAGAGGTTATCGTAGGTAAACATCGTTTGACCGAAGATTTAGAATACATGATTGCAGAAGTAAACATTTAACTATAGTTTTAAGACAAAAGGTTATTTAGCTAGTTTTACATTATATCAAACCGAAGTAAAAGAGATTGCTGACTAGGATCTTAGTTCACGTGTGAAAGAAATGAGCGGAGATTCCAATCATTGTACGAGACAAACATTAATCTGCCTATAGCTACTCTACATATAATAATAATGTATAAATATAGATTTATATAAAAAAAGACTATACTAAAAATTTTTCAAAAAAAAACATCTAAATTAATTTTAGCAGCAACACAAAACTTTAAGGCACAATGTTTACTTTCGTGAAATTAATTATAAAACTTGTCGACTCTTTACTTGTATTACTCTGACTCTTTTTATGTATTAAAAACAGAACTCAACAACACTTTAATGATTATTCCGCTTGTTCAATAAAATTCAGCTCCTAATTATGTAGTTAATCGTCCAACAATTACGGATGAACGACGTAATATGTACTACAATAGCAGAAATATTTACATTATTGTGTGCGGGCAAAGAATGTACCATTCTTCCCTGCGGGGAATGTTTTAAAATTCAATTGAAACTGTTACACCTACATCACGCTTTAGCAGCAATTTATTAATTCATGAAAAATCGAGCATATTCATATAATATAACAGCCGCCTGTTTCAATATCGCATTTCGTTTACCGTTCCCAGTGGAAAATAGAATGCTCGTTAGCTTAGTAATATATAAAAAGCAAAAAAAATCAATAAAAATGTACAAAAGAAATGGCTGTTTACCAAAGTAAACAATGTAAATACTAGAAAGTAAAAAAATCTTATTTGTATTACTTACTGAACATGATTATACCATCACCGCGATGAAAATTACGATTAAATTTTAACGTATGGAACGACACAGCTTCAACTCTCAGTAGCTTGGACAGTCCGACACCCTTCATAGTAATTTAATGGCACTTGTTGATAAAGGAATCATGTATTATGTTTTGATAGTTTGAACCGGCCGCGGTCGTTTAGCTGCTGGAGAAGCTTCCAGAATTCTCTCCGAAGCCTTGTCCTCCTCCCTGAAGTGGATCCTCGTGATGACTATGTCTCCCGTACTCAGCGTCTGGGATCCGTTATTCACTTTATCCATAGCGTTGACTTCATCCTTAATGTGATTCTTATCATTGACGCATGGTTTCTCTCTTTCCGACGGAGAACTTCGGTGGTTGGAATCGTTGTGGCATTTGCAGGAGCAGCACGAACTTGCCGACTCCTTCTTGCCCAACTTCTCAGATAGATTGGAAAGATCTTTGGCTTCCAAGAGTGGAAGAGTTTTCTCCATGGTTTGTGAGAAGCGCATGTCAAGTTCGCCGCTCAGGGGTGCCACAGAAGAGAGTATCTCCTCGAGTCTGTTTATCTTAGCAACACGGTCCATGGTAGAGTCAGAGAGGATTTCATCCATCAGCTGCATGGATTCTGTGAGACTCGGGGGTTGTGTGGACTGCGGGGAAGAGATGCTATCAGATTGGATAGAATCCAAGCTAGTCATTTCTTTACCATCAGTATCATCCTCTGAATCACTCAAGTCTTTGTCCTGTCCGCTAGATTCTAGTTTCTCCAACTTCTTGCAAATCTTTTGAGACACTTTCAATTTATCTTTTTCCTCCTCGGTTAATTCGATATAACGCAGCAGGCGAATCTCTCTGTTTGACAAAACCACATTTTTGCTGCACTGCGACAACTTTTGTCGAAGCTCATAAACTTCCGTGTTGATTTTGCGCTGACGTTTTCTCATTCTCACTTCTGTGGGTTGAATGTGCATGAAAATCTGTTCACTGCAAACATCTTCAAAGAGTTGTTGGAATTCAACAGCAATAGCGCCGGAGATATATCCAAATAGAGAAGGGTGAATCAGGGAGAGAACGTCGGAAGCGGAGTAGAGAAGCATCTCTTTAGTCAGCGGTCTCCGGGCCCAGTAGCGCTGGTCCTTACGGTACATGTTCTTCAGTTGTTCCTTCATGGGATTCATGGGGGCATTGTACAACTCACAGAGCGCGTTTAGCGACACATTCTTCACTTTGTAAATGGGGATAGCGTGCACTTGTTGCTGCAGAACCGCATGGGCGGCCTGCGTATCAAACACTGACTTTAGCATGATGCCGTACTGATTATACAAGTTAACAGAGTCATTGCGACAATCGTGAATCACTTTAACGACGTCACTTTCCAACAAGTCTTTTAACCCACCCTCGGTGACCATGTTGGGACACGAGATTAGGTCAAACACAAACGCTTCGTTGTTGAGAGTTCCGATCTGGAACATGGTGATCTGTCCCTTGAGTCCGAGGTTGATGCCCTCGCAATCGAAGGAAATAGCCGCCGGTTTTCCGCCACGCACTTTAGGGCTCATGATCCTATCCACAATGGCGGCACACTCTTTCACGCTTGTGATGACCACGGTGCTTTGAAGTATCCTCTGTCTCCAGGCTTCGCTCAAGTAATGAGAGTTGAGTGAACTCCTGGGGGTGGTTGCAGCCGGTGTCTCTTCGGCAGGTTTCTGAGTAGTGTTCAGTTTGTCCCGCACCATGTTCTCTGCCAAGTTTTTGATCACGATAGAATTGATTCTTTGCTTCAAAGTTTGGTTCACGATGCTCATCTGAGTGCGGGGGGAGTCGGAGGGACTGAGGACTCGCCCGGCCGGAGTGCGACCCCCATCCGAAGTGGTAGGGCTGTTGTCTGTGGAAGAGATTTCTATCGGAGAGCCGTGGTTCAATGACATCGGAGGAGTTAGCGTCGGACTGACACAATTTTTCTGATCTTGCTCAGAGAGGTAGGCATTTGTGAACCTTGGCCGACTAATTAGAGTCACCAGGTTCGACTGCACGTGAAAACTATCCGAAAACATCTTCAAAAATGTGGTAAGATCATCCGGCGTCTTAAACATTTCGAACCAATACTCCTGAGGAAACTGCGCGATCACAAGGTGGAAGAGCTGATCCACCAATACAGGCCCCTTGGCTTCGATGCACTGAGCAAAGTAATCCAATAACTGTTGGGTTTGCTGTGCGTCGATATTGGCATCGGGAAGATTGTGGAACTGCTCCATGTTATGAGACTTCAAGTATTCATCTTGCTTGTCAGACATAAGAACAACATTGTCTTCTATTACTGTAAAAGTGTCAGGATGTTTGAGTAGAAAGTCCTTGAACTCTTTCATCCTCTGACCGGAGATATGCCTCACTTGGGGAGACGCCTGACTCCTGTGGCCCAGGAGACTCTTGATGGGCACTTCGGTACCCTCGCCGTACTGAACCATCTTCATCGCGAAGTATTGTTTTGCTTCTTCGATGTAATCACTGTTGCCCGCCATTCCGAGGCCGGACCCAGTCCGCAGCTGAAATGTGTTCATGTCCACATAGTCCCCGTCGATACTGAATAATGAAGGGTACTGCGCCAGGAACTTCTTCAGGCCCGACTGCGAGCCGCCAGCTATTTGACGCATCTCTTTGGTGAAGCCCTTGGCACCGAACTGGCAGGAAAGGTCGTGTAACGTCCGAGGCTCTCCCTTGTCCAGGAGGCGTTCTATGAAGAATAAAAGGGTCAAGTTACGTGTCAGTTCATATTCCATCGACTCCATTTCTCTGCAGCTGGTGCCAATTCGATGTTACACCCCGACTTTCGATATTTGTCTCCTATGTGTCAAAGAATCCCATTGGGACATCTGACAGAATAATAGACAATGTACACATTCCATAAATAACTTTTGGTGACGCAACAAAATGTACTAAATAATTTCATGCTAGGTAGGGTTCATGAGGAAAACATCTCGCTGGTTTCAAGATCAATTCACGGAATTTTAATTATGCATAAGTGATCGGATTCTTTCCAACTCACACACATTTAAAGATTTTTAATGGAACTATAGCATTCCTATCAGGAATACCTACGCCGCGACGTAGAATAAATTGAGGAAAGGAAGATTGATAGGTAATCTAGCAGTACAAATCTAGTTAGAAATAATAATATTTCCAAAAGTACTAATATTTTCAAAAGCAATGTCATTCCTGTGATTGTAAATGAAAAACCCAAATTAAATAACTAAATGTACAGGTTCGAACTTGTGACTTCTCCCTTTGGACCCAGAGTCGCTGTGCATAATTAGCTTTGGGACCCAAACGCAACTCGTCAAATAAAATTGAAACAAAGAGTGTCAATTTTCATCACTTTTTCTATAAATGCCGTGCCAATAAATATTCTTTTTTTTTAAATAAAAATATTATAGTTTATTTAAAATATTAACTATTCAAATAACGTGAAGAAAATAGAAATGATGACTCCAAAACTCGATCAATTTTTTAGCAGTACCAAAAATAATAAAGACAAGGTTTTAAAAATACTTCTTTATTAATATTTTCGCAAGAAAATCATTCAACCCAATTACATGATAAAATCCAGCGGAGGTTATTAACCAAATAAATTAATGAACACGT
Source organism: Glyphotaelius pellucidus (assembly GCA_936435175.1). NCBI lineage: Eukaryota > Metazoa > Arthropoda > Insecta > Trichoptera > Limnephilidae > Glyphotaelius > Glyphotaelius pellucidus. The sequence continues at coordinate 11,423,123 of OW386556.1, forward strand.
AATAGATTAGTGTGTTTTGATTTAATTCAGCTAAATTGTCTGTCATTACTACTTTTCACTTATAATAATGAGCATGCTCAATACCCCTTTCACCCGCGAATCAATGAGCATGCTCATTTGGGTGTGACACTGACACACATGCTACTAGGCATAATTTGCTCATTAGTGGTTTGGTATATTTATGCTCATTAGTAGAAAGAGAGCATGCGACTAATGAGTACGTGTCTGTAGCTTTACTACTATAAATAAAATAAAAAAATCTGTACCTAACAAACCAACCCCTGTTTTCTCTTACAATTATTAAAAGTACCTACAGCTGAATAATAAATTGCGCCCAGTAGCCATACAAATTTAAAGACGACATTAATTTTGAAATCAGTATGTGTCATTTGATACGGAAATAACCCCCATTGTTCATAAATGTCATACGCAGTGTTTTTAAAAATAGTGAAGATTCAGAGTCGAAGCTTCGATAACATGTGCATGGGATTTATTTAACAAAAACAATGGGCAACCACCACGGCCATCCTTCCTCGAGTGACGAGAAGTCACAAGCGGGCTCCGGGACTACAACTCCCCGCGGGGGCTCCAGGAAAGGATTGTCAACTTCTTCGTCTGGCGTCGACATCCAAGAGAAGCCAGTCACGCAGCTGATGCCGCTTGACAAACTCGCAAAAGTTAGATTCCTCCTTCAGTTACAATATCTAATGTTTTCTTCCTCCATTGCGCAAGGTGACAGAACCTTGAAAGCCTCGAAGGCTGACGTTTATCAAATCCTAACCTTACCTGCGGCACTCGAGTAGAGCGATAAGGGGCTACGTAACTCATTGTTTTATGATTATTAGTTATTTTTATGGCTAAACCAATATCATTGTAAACTTATGTCAAAAGATCTCTTTTAAATAGTTGAAAGGTAATTGTTTTTCTTGTGAAGATAATGTTTACATTGGCTGCTTATTGTGTTGGCAGTTGTATCCCTATTGAGGTGTTAATTAGTCACATAGGTTACAGAATCTCTGACTTATTTAAATTAAGAACGTTGATTCTAACATATCTTAATTGAAATCAAAACCGAAAATGCATTTTCATATATTTTTTGTGATTCAAATTCATCAACGACACTAGAAATTTCAATAATTTTTTTTAAATAATACTATTCATTTTTACTTTATTGAAATATTGTTGTTCATACTTACGTTTCTTATGTAATATGTTATATTTATGTAATAAAAAGTTGCTGCATTAAAATTAATGCAAATGAAGGCACATATTCACTGAATATTATAATGTGCATAGTACTTAGATGAATGTGCATGTCGTACAAATGATGCCATTTAATAGCGGCAAAGAAATTTTCTTTTCTGTTATTGCAATTAAAATCTTATGAAAATATTTATAGTGTTTTTCAGGCGTACCTGGGGTAAACGTGCTGGTAGTCGGCCTTTTTTGAAAAAAGTTGTGTTGGCAAATCATTGTGAATTTATATTGGAAAGGAAGTTTAGATCAACACAGATTTGTAGAACAGTCAATTTATGATTATTATTTTTAAAGATTTAAAAAAAAAACGTAAAATATTTTGCAATTAAATTTATCCACCAAAAAATGTCCTAAGATGCTGCGTGGCCGACCAGTGGTGCAGCAACTTTAACATGTCAACTAGTTGTCGGCTCTACACTTGTGGGTTAAAAAACATAGTAATGGTAGGGTAAATGGCGGCCGACCACTGGCTCATAAGAGCATGAGAGACATAAATATAAAAAACCATACGCCACCAGTAGTCAACCGCCTCAGCCAACCACTGGGTTTCGTAAAAAAAATTGTTTCATTTTGCAGGCCGTAAGTGTTTTAAACTCAAAATTACTGAAAATGTCCATTTTATCATACTAAATGGTTAATTTAGTTAATGTTTTTGCTGATAAATGTCACTTAAATAGTACAAAAAATATATTTCACCTTCTACTTACCATTCGAAAATTTTATGAATCAAGTTTTCGAAAAATCATAATCAAAATTGTAGCCCACTACCACTGTCAATATTTTTTAACCCGTCTAATCACAGGAGACCCTAGTTGTCCCAAAACATCATATGCCGTTATAATAACAGGAGACCCAGATTGTCCCAGAACGACCGAGTGTCATTAAAAGTTAAATATCTCTCTTCCTGTCAAGCAAAAATTTGTGATTTTTTTTATATTTGAAAGCGAAAGAAATATTGCTTCTTATTGCCTTAGGAATAAACGAGCTATATTGATCAGATATTTTACAAACCCGATCGTAAGTGACGATTTTATTTTGCGCCAATGTGTGACGTAATAAACAATTAATTTTAAAATAAAATTGTATGAATGTGATAAAAAGTGAAGTGACAGTTTTATTACAAATTTTCTTAAAAAAGGGAATCTGTATTTAAAATTTTAATTTTCTTTTATTTTATATACTTTTTTGGGGAAACCCCAGGTACGTAATTTTTAAGCTAATTCACATTTTCAATATAAAAATTTTAATATTTTAAAACAAAAATCTTAATTTTTGATAAACCCATCGGAAAGATTATTTTATTTAAATTTTAGAAAATTTTTTTTTTTTCAAAAAGATTAAAAAATAACCAAAAAAAATGAACATTTGAAATGCATGGGAAGAACCGAGAATTTTTGCGTGCAAACTTTGACAGGCAAAAGTTCATAGATATTATTTTCTCATTATTCGAAGGGTTAATCTACTGAAATGATACCTAAAAATAGATGCAAGATGACAAAGTCTTATATGTTTTTCGCGGAATAGTGGCTGAATTCTAGCATTCAAAAATATTATTGAAGTTTATTGCGAGTGTCAAGTTTATTCAAGTTAAAGTCATTGGTGGCCGACTTCTGGCAGTGGTCGGAGGACTGGCGAAGCCACCCTACCTAACATTTCTTTTTTACCATTTTTTTTTCTATTACCTCATAAGAGTCTAAACTGCCTCGAATCAGTGGGATTATAGCGTCTTTAATTAGTGAAATGTTGTGAGACTAAGGAGAAAAGAATCTTTTTGTAGCTACAACATCAAAGTCAAATAAAGTTTTGGTAAACTTTCGGGATGACTGGACACGCTTAATACAAATGTTTTTTAGAAAAACCTTTTTTTAACAAAAACGTTTTTTTAACAACCTCAGAAGAAAAACTTTAAATTAATTTACAGAGCGTACAAAGGTTTTTCAGGTAGATCAAGGTAACAGCTGCTTCTAGCTCTTTTACATTCATTATTTTTCTAATATAATAGGAGAGGGTGCAGAAAAACATGCATTTTATGTATTTTTGTAAGCATTAAATAAAAAGAGTAATTAATTTAACATTTTTTTCAGTAAACTGAATTAGGTACAAAATAAGTGTGAATCTTGTGCCTACACACTGCCTGAGTCAAAACATAGATTCTTGGTGATATAATCACTCTCAAATCTGGTTCTGTTTAGTCTGGAGCAGTATTTCATTTTTATGGCAGTCAATGCAGAAAATGCTGTCTTACACTTGTATGTAGACGAAAATGATAGTAACTTCATCAGAGATTTTTTGAATACTCGTATTTTTTAAATATCTCAAAGGCTTTCATCAGACATCAAGTCCATCAGCTGCTCCTTAACTTTTAACGTTAAGATCACAAGGGAATGGATTAATTATCCCCTGGTTTCTGGATCTTTTCATTATTACTTGTCATTGAAAATAACTTTAATAATAAAATTCGATTAATACAAAGTCTTATTGACTTTTTGGCCACCCTGGGGCTGCGGACCGCTGCTCTAAGTATCGCCCTGGTGATGTCCACCATTGGAATAGAAAATTTGGTTGAAACGGCCTTAGCCGTGTTTGGTGACCAGATCTGAGTAGCCAGGTACTTCCCCTCCCCACTCACTTCAGCCTCACAATATTCCCCAATTAGTGATGCTTTAGTCCCACTGACTGGCTAGTTGGGAGGGACACTTTAGTGCAGTATATCTAAAGTATTTTTAAGCATTTTGATTTAAGTGTATACTTTTAATATACTTTTAAGTTGTGTGTGAAATATCCCCCATAAATTAACTTCTCAACCTTCCTCCCACTCACTCCTTTCCTTTCCCCACTCCATTCAGCTACAACATGTCCCATTTGGGGATGCCATAGTTCCAATAGCTCCAGACGGTTGGGACTTATGAATGACTCTTTATTCACACGAAAAATAATTTTTTACACATGCTGGGATTTGAACCCCTGACTTCTGGGTGCGTAGCTAAGAAGTTTACTGATCTGGCAGATCTCTCAGCTCTCTCAAGGGGCATTAACCAGCAACCGAGAATTCAAATTTCGTCGAGCGATGGTCTTGCGATCGTACCCTTACAACTGTACAGGGCGGTTCCGACGAGAAAGATGAATTATTCTCCGTACCAGCCTTTTAATAAAATAACTCAATATCGATTTAATTTCATTCAAAATTTGCTTCGATAAATACCTACATTCAAAATTGCTCAAACACGTGATTGTAAAACTATTAAAATTTTGTTCTTTTTGTAATAATTTTTTGGTCATAAGTATTTATAATTTTTCAATAATGTCTAAGTAAAATAAGAATGTAATTTTTTTTTCAAATATATTAGTTTGTAAGACCGTAAATAAATAGACAAACTAAAGTATTTTCTTCACAAGGGTGCGGATCTTTTTTTTTAATGATTTTATTTGAACTAAAATTAAAATTCTGAAAAGTAGCTTTCCCAAATAATTTAATGATTTATTTTACTGCATGATTACATGATTTGAAATTTATGTTGTACAGTACAAAAATTTGTTTGAAAATTTAACAAATCTGCCAATGAAATGACTTATGGTAAAACTGTATTGTACTAAAAATAAGCATATTTTCTCAAAAATTAAAAAATAGCTTTAGTAGATAAAATAACAATCTTTCGAAATCAATTTATAATTTTTGTGGAAAAGAGTCAAAACGTCTAAAATTTGATTTAAAAATGACATATTTCCAGTTGTGTCTGGTTATTCCCTCTTAATTAATTGCACGGTCACTAAATTCATTGTGGCAAATATTTTTTACATAAATTAAATTAGGGATTAAAGTGCCAATAAAGATTGAATGATAAAAATTGATATATCATTTTACAACAGACATGCCTGTCAATTTCGTCTCAATTTCTGTCAATTTTTAGTATTTTTATCAAACGTTTTTGTGCATTCTTCAGTGTAACTTAAATATTTTTCTTATATTATTTCCTGTTATCAATAAATTGAAATAGTAATAATAATACTCGACAAATATTTATATAGTGATTTTTGTAAAATAGCACCTCACAGCCACTTGTTAGTTATAAATACCTCACGGTGCATGACTCTTAAGGCACATGGCACAGGCATGAACATCAGCATGAATGTTCGCTTGAGCATCACTATAAACATTTTTTGTTTTCCGTCTCCTCCGTTTGTTGAAACATGGTTGAAAGATTGGGACGAAGTGCGCGCGGCCACACACAATTTGGATAGTGGTCTCTGGTAAGGACGTATCCACGTGTACACAGTGAACACTTGACGATTGAAGTTTGGCATTTACGTAAATGTTAAAATTCATTCTGATGACGGAGAGATGCTGCATCAGGGAGAAAACACAGATATTTATTTATCAGGAAAGATTTCCGACTAATATCGATTATTGCACGACCTAAAGTTACCATTTAAGAATTTCGTGTGCGTAAATAATATATTTTTTTTTTTTTTCAAGAGCGGAGACGGTTTACATAAATAAAGTTCCCGTGAGCACTTAGGCCGTAGGCCCATTGTGCTATCTCCCATTTTACCTCATTCCTTTGACAGTAATTCAGTCCCTTTTACAAAGTTCACCAGGATTGTCATTGGAAATGAAGCTATGTCTTCTGGTTCGACAATGTGTCTTCCCAGGTCTCATTTCTCCTCTTCACTCCTCCGCGGTTCCCTGAAGGCCCCACCAGGGAAGAGGGCTTCATCTCTCCTCTCCACTCTTTAGTTCCCCGAAGGCTCCACGATGGAGAGTTCACCTCCCTTTGGTTCCCTAAAGGCCCCACAGGAGAAGAGCCCCACTCCACCTTGGCTCCCCGAGAGCCCCAGGAGGGAAGAGGACTTATCTCTCCTCTTCACTCCTCCTTGGTTCCCTAAAGGCCCCATAAGAAAGAGTTCACGGAGATGGCCTCATTTCTCCTCTTCACTCCTACATGGTTCCCTGAAGGCCCCACATAGGAAGAGGACATCATCTCTCCACTTCACTCCTCCTCGGTTCCCCAAAGGCCCCGTGCCGGAAAAGTGCCCTTCCCCTTGGTTCCGTGAAGGCCCCACAAGGGAATGGTTCATGGAGGTGGCCTCAGCTCTCCTCTCCACGGCTTCTCCTCTTGGTTCCTCCTAAGGGCCCCAGGAAGAAAGTCCATGGAGGTGGCCTCAGCACTCCTAGGTTCCCAAAAGGCCCCTAGTTTTCGAATGGTCCAATTTTTTTGTCCCACGAGTGACCAGGGAAATAGAAGGTCCACTCCAGCAGAGCCCCGAATGTTGGAGTAAGGTCTAAATACTCCGAGATGCGACCTTGTTTCTCGGAGGCACCGTTCTTGACACTGTTCCCCAGGACATTCAGCCTGAGCACGGTAGCTCACACCTTGGCTTGGGATGGCTATTGCAGGTTTGTGTTTCCACTCCCTGAGCGATGGGTTCGCCACACTCCCTACGCTAAGCGTAAATAATTACATAGGTGTAAAAAAATGTCTAGTTCTGATGTGAAAGATATTCTTACAGTTTTAGCAATAAGATTGTAGATGAAGTATCAAAGAGAATCACAGATTTCGAGTTAGACCGTACTACCTACCTCGAAATCTTATTAGGAATTTATTTATCAAGAATTAAGAACAGAATAGAATTGGTCAATTTCTTCCGTGTCTCTGAAACCAATTTTGAAGAACCGGGTGCAACGTTACTACTTGTGCAAGAAAAATTTCACCAGAAATACGAATTACAATTACATTAATATTTCTGGTTACTAGCATTCGTACATAACCTAAATGTACCATATAAGGATTTAAAAACAACAAATATTATCATAAATTGTTATATTGGTTTATTGGCCCTCTACAAATAAATGAATAGACTTTATTTACAAGTGAGTTCACAAAAAAAATAATCATTCATTACGACGGTACAATTTAAACTCATAATTCACGCTTGCGCAGTTGACATAACCCCAAAAACTCAATTTATTTCTCATTACCGACTGTTAAGCGGTTGCTGTAAAAAATGAACCAATCCCCCCGCCTGCCTTCCCGCTTCACCCGGGATGGGAATAACATAGGACATAACCCCAAAAACTCATTCGATTTGTTTTCCGTTACTGACCGCTTCTCGCGGCTGCTGTAAAAAAATGAACTAATTCCCCTTGCTTGCCTTCCCGCTTCACCCGGGATGGGAATGACTTGCATCGCCCATGGAAAGCTTGAACACAGCACAATTGAACAAGAATTGTTCAAAATTGGCAAAGTTTATAGTGATGTTCAAGCAAACATTCATGTTCATGGTTTCGGTTGGAGGAGACCCGACTTTATACGGATTTTAAATACAATTGGATATAAAACTGTGAGATTTGTCATGGTTGTATCGGCATGCTGATTATCGCATTGTGCATACCCCTAACCTAACCTAACCTACAGGTCATTTTTTAATCATGAGTTCATTGTATTTTGCATCTTTTTTTTTTTTTACATTAACTCCACACAGGAGGCCTTGAGGAAAATAATTCCCCTCAGGGCCTATGTCATCTGGGATGCTGTGTGGAGGGTCTTTTTGAGGAGAGGAAGGAATGAACATTGGTCTTGAAGAGACCCATGTTGTAGGAGGGAGGAAACACAGATGCCGGCAAATCGTTCCATAGCCGAGCTGTTGAACTCAAGAACGAGTCGAAAAAACGACCCGTTCTCATGTGACAAATGTCAACCGTGTACATATGTTGGGCGGGCGTTTGGCGTGTCTCCCGACTATGCACCGGTGCCGAAGGGATCAATGACGCTAGTTCCTCAGAGCATCTTTCATTGAAATACCGGTAGAACATGGATAGCATTCCCACCCGACGCCTGTGCTCTAAAGATTGCAACCCGTTCGTTAAGATGGGAGAATCTATCAAATGGACCGCCCGTTTCTGCAGAGTCGAGGGTATTTTTCAAGTATTTTGGAGCTCCAGACCAGAGGTGGCTGCCAAATAAATGCATCTGTATACTTTCACCCTCAAGTATCTATCAAAATGTGATTTTAAAAAGAAAAATTATGTGATTTCTGTACAAGAGTCCCAACTGTCTGGAGCCTGGTGGGAAGTGGGAATCAGTAGGAATATGGTATCCCCATTTTTTTTTTTTTTTTTTAGTTAGCTCCATGAAGGAGGCCCTGAGGAAAATAATTTGAGGGCCTGTTTCATCTTAGAGGATGCTGTGTGGAGAGTTTTTTTTAAGGAAAAGAAAGAGAGGTAGTTCTGGGAAAAAGGTGGTTAGGAATCTAGGGGTCAGTGTGTCCAGGAATGACAGAAGTATGACGAATTCATCCCTCCCAAGGCGATGCAATATAGTCCGATTGGAAAGGTCTAGGTTTGGTCTCCCTTAACTAGTCTCTGCCGATCCGGCCCGCCACGCAGTAGGTAGGCAAAAGCATTCGCCACCGAGACCTATACAAACCTCACCCAATGAACCCGGGCACCCCTGCTAAGTCACCAAACCTAACAAACCCTTTGAGATGACCTAAGGCAGAGGTGTTGGTTATCCAATTAATGGTTCCCGGGCCGGCGGTACCCTTACATGCCTACATGTATACCTATTAGATATGTTGTGAGGCTGAAAGGGATGGGGAAGGGAAAGTTGGGAATTACCTGGCTATTCAGATATGGTCATCAAACATGGTTAAAGTAATTTCAAGCAATGTTTCAGATCTGAATGGTGGTCTTGTATCAGCATAATGAACTGAGAATTTATTTGCCAGTGTGATGGACAATATAGAAGCTACTTTCGATGCGGGAATGTAGAAGTTACATAATTCCTAATGAATACCTTTCGAGTCAGTAATGTGCGGTCTAACTCGAAATCTGTGTTTTCTCCCTGATGTAGCTTCTACAATCTTATTGCTATAACCGTAAGCACCTCTTACTCATCAGAACTCATTTTGACATTTTTTGAAATCTACGTAATTATTTAGGTAGGCGTCAAACATCAAGTGTACGTCTATACGGCTACACCACAATCCACTACATGAAATGTGTGTGGCCTCGTTCACTGCCCCCCAACGTTTTAACAAACGCAGTTCGAACAAAATGTGGTGGAGCATATAAATATCCCCAACAAAGCCTGAATTTATACCATAAGAACTACTACAAATGATTTATTATGTACATGGCATTCTGATTAAAAAAATTATGGTCAAGAATTGCCTAATTGTAAAATGAAACATGCGCTCACCTGAAGGAAATGCCTTCCTGCAACAATATAGGCAATATAACATATCCTCGCCTATCCATGTAATATGGGCAGGCCAAATTGTTCATCTACCAATTAGCGCATTTCATCAATTAATTAAGTTGCGAAAGAAGAATTTTGTATATCGAATTCTTCTTGAAATCCAAACTCTCAGAAAGCCTTTTTTTTCGAAACAAGATAAAAATAACAATTGAACACTGATATCAGGTAGAGAACAATTCTTAATTTGAATTATTTTACATCCAAAATAGACCAACTTGCCATTTGCCTTGCATTTGGGTAAGTACCTACCAGATTGGTGCACATTATAAATACGTGGAGGCGTTAAACACAATCTTTAAAGTACTTATTTAAATTGTTAGGTTATTATAAACTAACCACAACAAAAAATAAATTATACATTATGGTACTTAATGAAAATGTTTGTGGTAATGTTGAATAAGAACAAATCCACCGCCAGGCGTATGTAAACTTGCACACACACACTATGACTTGCATGACGTAGTATCCTGCATCCTCATAATCATCCATCTCATAAAGGGAGTGTTTTAAAGGCCTCAATAATTAGTATCTATCGTAGAGCGAATAGTTGAGTTTGATCACTCCCCTGAAAAAAAATTTTTTTTAACTTTTCAATTCCCTTTTTTCATGAGGTATTGTTTCTTCGCCCTTAAAGATGGGTTAGTTTTTGTAGGCTAACTAATATCATTAACATGTGCGTTTTAACATCTGCAACCCTTTAGAAATATGTTGTGATGATAAAATAAATAATATGTGTATGAATGCAGAGATTAACAGTTGTTTTCTTTATAGATTTTGGTTAAGAAAACACAGGAAGAGGATGGACTCAACGGTATCACGGAGAAATGTTTCACGGTAAGAATTTTATTTAATTAGTTAATTAATTTTTTATTTTTTCGACCATCAACATACAAAACATTGTATGAAAACATGCCGCATGGTGGAGTAGATTGATGAATTCCTCGTCTGTGTCTGTTTCAGTATCATCTGTTCCCCAAGTATCCGGAGCTGGGAGAGCGACTGTTCCACTACCTGCTGATGCAGTCCAAACCCAAGCACCAGCACATCAGCGCCACCAACTTCAAGCAGCAGGCCGAGCGCTTCCTCGGTATATTGGACGACCGGGCCATACTAGAGGTCTATGTCAAGTGAGTTGCTACAATATCTTATATTATTAACCTCTTAAATGCCAGGATTTTTACGTATGAAATTAAATGCCAGGATCCTTACGAGAAAATTTCGCGATGTTTTGACTTTGACTTAATATTTTCCAGGTTAATTTTATGCTATCTTATGTAATATTTACTGAAACACATTCCTTGAATACTAAACTATGCATAAAAACAACATTACTTGCGTTTATTCGATGAATTTATACGTTTTACGATCTTTTCATCACCGCGGCGCGAGACTTGACAGACGCCAATCTGACAGCCGGGAGGCGGGAAAAAAATCTAGGCCCGTGTCATAAACAATTCCAGAGAAAATATACCTTATGAACAAGAATGCCCCAAGCGATTCTGACCTTCTTCATACATTTTCTTTATACATAAGGGTTAAAATCGCATGACAAAATTTTTTTAAGTGATTATTTTGGCCTGCGCTGTTGGTGCGCCGGCGCATGAGCGGCAATCTAGCGGTTAATGTGAAATGCAGTTTAAGAGGTTACTCACAGATGGCATAAAACTGTTGGTAATGCAGGGATTGAGACTTGGATAAATACGATTGCAACCTCAAGGTTGGGGCCCAGGATATAGCAGATATTTTCATTTATTCCATACTAAACCATTCAGACCTCGACCGTGTTATGTTAGAGGGTCAAAATATTTCCACTTTACAATAAAATCCAAATAAATGGAATACTTCTGAATGTATCCGAAAACTAAAAGCTGTTTTGGAAAGGTGATAAAATATGCTTTCATATTTTATAAATCGAAGTAAACATTTAATTTTTAAAATGTAAGAATTTTGCAAGCAAATAAAGCTTTAAAAATGGTCACCTTAGGTTTTTTCTAACTAAAATTACTGATGACGAAAAAAATTAAAAACACAAATTTTTTATTAGACAAATGTATTATAAACGTTATTGTCATCTCACTTTTTTGGAATGCCATGTAAAAATAATTAGTAAAAAATTCCCAAAGTTTCATAAATTTATTTCAAATTGTGTTTCGAAATTTTGGTTTCATAAAGGTGTACATTTTACTTCTGGTTTGTTTTTGCATTTGAATATAAAGCTTGGTTTTTTCTCTTTCTAACACTGCTTATATCATTGTTCTCACTATGATAGTAAGGGAGATAAAACGATTTCTATGAGACTGTATGAGTTGTTCCGAAAACCAAACAAATAGACTTTGGGTTAAATCAAAAATTTCGTCTTGCTAATATTATTATATATAATCTGTACAAAACTTTCTTTTTGTGTTAACGTGTAGGTACCACGTAACTTACGTTTTCTTTTCATATTGGTTTTTGCTTTGATTTTTATAGGGAGGTATAAAACCTTTTTTTCTCTTCTCATATTTGTGGTACTGAGTATTATGTTGATTCATTTTGTTCCTATATTTTTTATATTCTTTTGTTTGCCACAGAGTCATTGTGGATAAATTGAATTGCATATCACAATCTGTATCAAGAGACATACTGGACTTACTTTAACCAGTGATTCCTGGCATTATTTTGAGTAAAAAATGTAAATGAAATTTTGATCTCCTGTGATTTTTCAATGACTTTTTTTTTCAAAATTTTTTTCACTGTCGTCACTGGTCTCTCAGCTGAGTAACCGTCCAACCTCTTACCGCAGTCCCAACGGTCCAACACATACTTTTAAGTGTTTTTGTAGAAAAAAAAATCATAAATGTCACCGGAGACCAAAATTTTATTTACATTTTTTACTCCAAATAATGTCTGGAATCACTGGTTAAAGTTAGTCAAGTACGTCTCTTGTTAGTGTGTCCATTAATACGTAACATGTAATTTATTAAGACTTGTTTTATGTAAAAGCCTTAAGGCGACGCTTCCCGGCCCAAAAAAAAGAAGATGGAGAGATATGTAACTACAAATGTTGGACAAAGCGCGCCAATATTTTCAATGACAAAATTGATGCGAAAATTGGGAAAATGCTTAATAAAACATGACTCGTTTAAAATAGAGCAAAAATCGTGGAAAGTATCGTATCATTTAAAGAAACATTGTGAATTTTTTCACAAATATAACTTGTAAAAATAATAGAAATAGACTTGTTTTAAATAATTTTCGGAGCATACTTTGCGATTTTTTTCTATGAGGGAATTTCATATAATTTGCGTTTCGGCGTGGAACGTATCTAGATATTTTCTTTAAAAAAAACATATACTTTTTTAAGAGCTTAAAAACTTCAAATGTGTAAGGGAGATATGTAATAAATCGGTCGAAATTCAGATAGCGGCGGCTTAAAGGTGTAAAAAAAATAAAATAAATAATATGCATTATATTCTTGCCTTGAATAGTGTGATTTGAATCTACAGAGATATTCAATGACTAATGCTTGTGTTTCCAGGATGTTTTGCGAGGAGGAGCATGAAGGTATGATGGAGACGAAGGGGATGGAGACAATGCTGATGACCTGCTACAAGCTGTCCATGGACCACTACTCCGAGGGGCCGCAGATGTGTCTTAATGTAAGTAAGGAACCCTTCCTCATTTTATCTAAATATTATTAGACATAATTTTTAATAGATGAAAATACATTTTATCCTATTTTTAGAGATGAAAATACATTTTACCCTAATTTTATAAATGAAAATACATTTTACTCTAATTTTATAGATAAAAATACATTTTATCCTATTTTTAAAGATGAAAATACACTTTATTCTATTTTTATAAATGAAAATACATTTTATTCTATTTTTGTAGATGAAAATACATTTTATTCTGTTTTTATAGATGAAAATAAGTTTTATTCTCATTTGTGAATGATTTTGAATCTAAGGTGTTTAATTAGCTAGTTCCGTATATTTTAGTCTAATTTTATAGATGAAAATTCATTTTATTATAATTTTAAAGATGAATACACTGACACTTTATTCAATTTTTAGAAATTAAAATACGTTTTATTAATTTTGATGTATAGTTTTTTTTTTAAATATGTTGTCAACCAGATTGAAAAACATAGTTTCGAGAAAAACGCGTTCAAAGTTTTGCTAAAGGATAATCAACATACAAACTGTTTCAAACGGTTTCACATAAAATGCTGTATCTCCGCCAATTTTACGAATTTCTTTAAAACATTTGGTGAGAGCATTCTTAACAAATGCATCTTTCAGAAAATTAAATAAAAAAAATTACAAAAAATTTTTTTTACATGTGCCTAAATACAAAATGAGATGGCACGAATTTTATGAGTCATTGTCAGGCTGGGAGAAAAGTATCCGAAAAAGACTCTAGGGATTAAGCAACCATTCAGTAAGTGGTAATGAATAAAGTGCTAATTTATGTGTGCTTTCTTTTTTCGACTTTGGCAATAAATAAATCTGAAGCAGCACTTTCTATTACTAGCGTAGTGATTCACTTTCACCTCACCTGAATTCCTTTTGGTTTGTTACCCATCAATGTCCTTTTATTCGCCTCCCCGCTGAAGTAAATGCTGTGTCATCTTACCCCACCAAAGAGATAAACCGACAAAAGTGTGTTTATTGACAAAAAGTCTTGTGTGAATCAGCGATAGTCTTTTGTTTAGATCCCACTTCTAGGTGTAGATCTAGTGCAAAATTGCAATCCTGACCAATGAGCTTGGTATGAGACTTACAGCCAAGGTAGAAGAAATCGGGAACGGTTTGTGGTGGCCCTTTTTTTGTTATTGTGTATATCACACAAGAGTCCCATCTGCTCCCAGCTGTCCGGAACCAGTGAGACTATGGCATCCCATTTGGAGAATGTTACATGGCTGAAGGTTGTGGGGAAGTCGAGGAGATTGGGAAGAGGAAGATAGGGAAGTACCTGGCTGTCTATTCAGATCTAGTCACTTAAAAGCCATTTCAACCAACATTTCAATTCTGAATGGTGGTCTTACACCAGGGCGATACTAAGAGTATCTTCCACTTTGGAACTTGCATATTTTACATTGTGAAGTAACAAAAAAATAATCAAATGTAATTTACTTTTGCACATCGGGATTTGAACGCACAACCTTCGGATTGCAAGTCGAGAGCCTTACTTTTCGATATGGAAAAGAAGTGTTGAAAAGAAGTGTTCACCGGACAATAAGTCCATCATTATTATTTTATTAACCCGTTTAATCACAGAAGACCATATTTGTCCCAGATCACATAGGCCTTACAGAAATCGCTGTAACTCCTTTACTCATAGTGAGAAGTATGCTCTAAACTCTAAACGGTGTTAGAAAGGCAAAACACCATGTTTTATATTCAAATCTTAAAATAACCACCAAAAAAAGTAAAATGTACGGTAAATTTTAGTTAGAACTTTTTTATGTTTGCATGCAAAATTTTTATATTTCAAAAATTATTGCTTATTTCTAATTATTAATTTGAAAGCATATTTCATCACCTTTCAAAAACAGTTTTTAGTTTTGGGATATGTTCACAAATATTCCATTTATTTGTATTTTATTGTAAAGCGGAAATATTTTGACCATATATTTTTTATTTTTTTTTAAGAGCGGAGACGGTTTACATATATAAAGTTCCCGTGAGCACTTAGGCCGTAGGCCCATTGTGCTATCTCCCATTTTACCTCATTCCTTTGACAGTAACCCAGTCCCTTTTACAAAGTTCACCAGGATTGTGATGGCTATTGCAGTTTTGTGTTTCCACTCCCTGAGCTATGGGTTCGCCACACTCCCTACGCTAGCTTAGGGAGTAGCGCCAGCTACGCTTTTGACCATAAGAAAAATACCCCAAATTTCTGAAATGGTGGCTGATCTTAGAGATGTAATCAAATTAAAATCTAAAATAACTTACTTATATTTTTTTTTCGGCTCTCGCACACAGGCAGCGGCACCTATCATTGTTTATTGTTAAGACTGTTTGTATCTTTCAGATCCACAAAACTCTGAAGACAGTGGTGGAGTCTTGCTTCCACACCAAGCGGGTGCTCAGCGCCGGCTACATATCCCGCTGGCTGGATGAAAACTGTCATAGACTTGTGCTTCCCATGCACAGGTTGGTATTTATACTAATCTGTTGTTTAACGGATTGCCGATTGCGATTGCAACTCGCGTAACAAATAGCGTGCAATGAAATGCATGAAACCTGCGTTGTGTACAAACACTAGCAAAGTAGTATGGCGGGTAATCGCGAGCGGCGAAACTTGAGTAGTTTGTAAGTATCTCCATGTACGAATGGCTTTACTCGCTTTCCAATATTGGTGTTTTATCAAGTCAATGAAAATCAATCATCAAGTATATAAGTGTTCACATTGTGACACAAATAGACAGGCTACATATACACAATTTCAAAAAAATCAAAATTAAAATAAACGCAGTTCTTTTTATTAAATGAATTTGGAAGAAAACTGTCACTTCCCTTTTTTCTCATTCATACAATTAAAAATTATAACAATTATTCCCCAAGAATAACTGAAAAATCTGTCATTTTTGCACAATTTTAATGTTGATTTCTTGAATTTGATATTTATTTACACACGCACAAGCCATTTATGTCATTAAATAACATTACTTTTATGGAAATTTTATTAAGCTCAAGCGGATAAAAAATAATTTATCTGAAATAACCTACATTTTTATATTAACAAAATTAAATTAACAACGTGACATTTTTAAAACACTAAAACTGACAAAAAGAACACAAATAATAGTAATTATGTTCAATTATACTAATATAATAGTGAATTGGTCATTACAATGGAAATCATGTTCAAAAACATTAAATGAAATGTGCACATGTCATAACTGAAATTTTGCCACAAATTAATGAAAAAAATGGCGACCGTACGCGCGCAGATCCACCGAAGTTCAGTGTGGCCAACTTAAAAATTCCATTTTGTTATTAGTAACCTTCTAAAAAATAAAATGTACAATCTTTACACAGTGGTAAAGAAAAACACCGTTTAACGGTCGTTAAGTTTTTTTTTTATTAGTAAGGCTGATAATATTTTATGTAACATTTTTTTTTTCAAATAAGAAGTTAAGTTAGAATGTTTTTATGGAACCCCGAGGAAGGTTCAGACTGATCCGAAGTCGGTTGGTTTACATACTCAATAAAGAGGTGTCCAAACAAAATTACTTTATTCAAATTATAATCATATTTAACCACAAAATGTTAGTTACCTCATTTATTCTCCTTTCACTCCTTTCACTCCTTTCTTCGTTTACCTACTCTACACACCCAAATCATCTAAGCGTCCCTTTCTCAATCTTACTCATTACGCTTCCATCAGCTTGGATTCTTTGCAAATCTCCACATTTTTCGTATATGGTCATACATGTTTTTACCAGTGGCGGTCCGTGAGTTTTCAGGAGCTAAGATTGAAAAATACGACATTATAGATATTGTAGCTGAAAATGAATTTTATTTTGTTTCCAAATTTCAATATTTTGTGTGTAGATCTTTCAGTTTGGGTATGCGCCGCGAAAGACGAAAGTCTTCATACAAAATATTGAAATTAAAAAAAAAATCCTTTTCAGCTACAACAACATTAATAATGTCAATATTTTTCAATCTTAGCACTCTAGCTCACTGAAAACTCACGGACCACCACTGGCTTTTACCATACATACCTCAGGAATCTCATCTCTACAGCATTCAGTCCACTTTAATCCTTGAATGAATTTTAATTTATTTAATTCTTCCAGATACTGCGTCCATATCTTGTCCACCGCGTGGCGTCATGTCGGCAACATGTCCAACGACAACAGCGCGGGGCTGGAGCTGGCGACGCCCATTCTGGAGGCACCGCCGCCCATAGCGCAGAAAGCGCCCTCCGCCCCCCTCATGCCCGTCTCCCGCGCCTGGCTGCTGGCCGGCTCGCTGCCCGCCCTGTACGCCCAGCCACACAACGCCAGCAGTCCGACCAGTTCAGGTACCAATCCAACCAGCAAACCCCGCCAACAGAATGAGACTTTTATAGAGATCATTTATCAATTCAAAAATTTACACAGATAGAAATATTTTAGACAGCTTTCTCCAAACACCCTAGAATATTAATAATATGCCCAACTTCAGTAAAATATTGGCAGTGTTTACTTGTATTGGCTGGCAACTCTGGCCGCTAGAGGCGCTAGTGTAGCGTATTGCATTCCTTTCTGACGAAGGAACAATAATTGAATTTATATAGTACTTGGTGCCTATGGCAGCAGTGTTGCCAACTTAACGGATTTCACTTCATATCTAGTGGATTGGACTGTCCCGAAACGGGAAAATTTTGTGTCTAACGGAATTTAAAAGATGACGGATTTCCTAGCGGAATCAAATAAAGTAACAAATTACATCCTTTATAGGCGAAAATAGCCTATATTTATGGATTTATTGAGAAATTTTGATCCCTCAAATTCTCCAGCCACCCCTCCCCTCCAGGATGGACAAAAATATGGGTGTCTGACGGAATTCTGACCGATGATCTGCCACGATTTAGCGGGAACGGAGATTCCGAGTTGGCAGCACTGTATGGCAGGTTACTTGAATATAAATTGTTACTTGAATACTACTACTTTCTGTACATAAATAACAATAAACCATTTAACCGGTTGAATGCCTCGGTACTTACGGATGAAACTCGAAAATTTCGCGATGTTTTGACTTTTGACGTAAATTTTGTGGGTTAATTTTATGCTTTGGTATATAATATTTACCGAAATACGTTCCTTGAACAACAAACTACGCTTACAAACAACTTTACTTGCGTTTATTAGACAAATTGATAGGTTTATCGATCTTTTTATGACACGCGACGCTCAAAGACAGCTCGAATCGCGGTAGAAATGCCCATTTCCAAAGTCATAAAAATGTCCAAAGACAATTATTTGAGTGGCTAGGTGTGTTCCTTATATCTGTTACGTCAAGAACAAGAATGCCCCAAGCGATTCTGACCTTGTTCTTCATACATTTTCTTTATACATAAGGTTTAAAATCGCATATCAAAAAGTTTTTTTTTTAATTTTTTTATTCGGCTATAGGGCGCGCACCGGCGTGCCAACGGCATGCGACCTGTTAAGAAGGAATAACCAGACATAACCAAAATATGTAATTTAAAATTATAGAGGTTTTGACTCTTTTCTACAAAACAGTTTAAATTGATTTCGAAAGATTGTTCTTTCGTCTAGTAAAGTTATGTTTAATTTTGAGAATATATGTTTTTTTTAGTATAATAAGGTTATACCGCAGGTCGTTGGCAGATTTGTTAAATTTTCATACAAAATTTTGTATTATACAACACATATTTCAAATTGTAAAATCGTGTAGTAAAATAAATCAATAAATTATCTGGGAAAGCTACTTTTCAGAATTTTAATTTTAGTTCAAATAAAATTATAAAAAAATAGATCCGCTCACATCTTTCGTGACGAAAATACGTCAGTTTGTCTATTTATTAATGGTATTACCAACTAACATATTTCTTATTATTTATTATTTTAACTTTATGAGTAAAACCTCAAACTGTAATATTTAATTAAATGAAGACATTATAAGCGAAACTCAATCGAAAATCTGAAAACAGAAAAATCAGAAAAAGATATTGGCACCTCTGGGACTCGAACCCAGGACCTCCCTACTTTCCGGGTTGGGGCTCTTATCCACTGAGCTAAGGTGTCGATATCCAATTCGGTCACTTTTAAAGTAGGGAGGTCCTGGGTTCGAGTCCCAGAGGTGCCAATATCTTTTTCTGATTTTTCTGTTTTCAGATTTTCGATTGAGTTTCGCTCATAATGTCTTCATTTAATTAATATAAGTTAAAAGTGACCGAATTGGATATCGACACCTTAGCTCAGTGGATAAGAGCCCCAACCCGGAAAGTAGGGAGGTCCTGGGTTCGAGTCCCAGAGGTGCCAATATCTTTTTCTGATTTTTCTGTTTTCAGATTTTCGATTGAGTTTCGCTCATAATATCTTCATTTAATTAAAAAAATAACATATTTCTCTTTTTTTGCATTCTTATTTTTCTTAGACATTAATGAAAAATTATAAATACTTATGATCAAAAAATAATTACAAAAAGTACATCATTTTAATTGTTATATCATCACAAGTTTGAGCATTTTTGAATGTGGGTATTAATCAAAGCAAATTTGGAATGAAATAAAATCGATGTTGAGTTATTATGTTAAAATGCTGGTATGGAGAATAATTAATCTTTCTCGTCGGAACCGCCCTGTATAGTTGTAAGGGTACGATAACAAGACAATCTTTCGACGAAATTTAAATTCTCGGCCGCTGGTTAATGGCCCAGAGAGACATTTTTAAACTATGAACCTAAACTGTTAAAATTTGAAAAAAAAATACATATAAAACTTTATATTACAACACATAAATACTTGTCACACATAAACATAAATAAACACGTAAACACCTCAGCACAGGTTCTCCTAGTGAGGTGTTCACGAAACATACAACAATACCTATCCACAGTTTCACCTTCACAAACCTACCTTACACCCAACATAATAAAATTATAAAATATATTATGTAAAAATGTTTTCGAAATTGATCTATAGGTAAATACTGTAATGTATAGAAATAAATAAATATGTACAACAACTGTTACTGTATGTACACCTTAGAAAAAAATGTTTTTTTGAATTATTATTGTCATGATTAATAATATATTTAATACATATTTTATTATCTTTCTTTTTTTGTTAGACGTTAGATTTTAATGAATAATACGAAGAAATTATAAATATATTGTGTAGGGTTTTTTCAGAAATAATTATTAAATAAATTTGATAGTGTTGTATATAAAAAAAAAAAAAAAACTAAACATTAACTGATTTTTTAAAACAGTTACATGCATCAGATTACTTTTTATTATACACCTGCCCTCAGGGTAATTTTTTTACTACTAATTTAATCATTTCAGGTGTTAATTTGGCATCTGCCCAGTTCCTAACTCGCCTAGTCTGCCTGCTGCCCTCGCACTGGACCCTGCTGTACAGCTCTCGGGAGCACGGATTGGGAGCCAACAGGTTCCTGCATCACGTACTGGCCTACCGAGGGGCCACGCTGCTGCTGCTGAAGGGGGGCGGGGTCACCTTGTGTCTGGCGGCCCCCTCGGAGTGGCGGGAGTCCCATCTGTACCAGGGCGGGCAGCATTGTGCCCTGTTCCAGCTGGAGCCTAAGTAAGTACCTACACCATTTATTGATATTTCAATTCACCACAAAACTAAAATTATAAGCTTAAAGGTGCATGATGTAAAAGACAATGACATAGTGAAAAAAAAGGAATGTTCATTAGAAGCTTTGGAGTAGGCAGCCCAAACAGACGAAGACTTGAAACCGTGTTCCATTTAATTGGGGGGGAGGGATGTGGTGAGAAGAGGTGACTTGCGCAATGTCAAACATTCCAAGGAAACACAATGTCAAAAAACTTATTCTCGCTTAATTAGCACTTAACCGCTAGATTGTCGGTGGTCCGCCGGCGCACCATCGGCGCAGGCCAAAATAATCACAAAAAAATAATTTTATTATGCGATTTTAACCCTTATGTATAAAGAAAACGTATGAAGAAGAAGATCAGAATCGCTTGGGGCATTCTTGTTCATAAGGTATAAGATACCGTGAACCCACCTAGCGCAGCGATATTTTTTCTTTTGAATTGTTTATGACACGGGCCTAGATTTTTTCCCGCCTCTCGGCTGTCAGATTGGCGTCTGTCAAGTCTCGCGCCGCGGTCGATGAAAAGATCGTAAAACGTATAAATTCATCGAATAAACGCAAGTAATGTTGTTTTTATGCATAGTTAAGTATTCAAGGAATGTGTTTCAGTAAATATTACATAAGGTAGCACAAAATTATCCCGCAAAATATTACGTAAAAGCCAAAACATCGCGAAATTTTCGAGTTTGTTCCCGTGGCATTTGACGAGTTAACCCATTTATTCACAGGAGACCATATTTGTCCCAGCTCACATAGGTCTCAGAAATCGGTGTGTCTTCCTTACTATCATAGTGAGAAGTATGATCTAAACCAATGATACTCAACCTTTTTTCACTTCGGGCCACATACATATATTTGTAAAGTCATGCGGGCCGCAACGCTCTACTGCTATGATGAAAAAAAATGAAACCCACCTTAACCTACCCCCTATCTACTTCCCCCTCCTTCTTTTTCCCATTTGTCTTGAAACACTCTCTTTTCGTCGGACATTTTTCGATTGCATTTTGAAGAAACTCCCACCATAATGGGTAATTAAATTATAACAAAACAATACTTTATAAGAAGGCAAAAAATGCTGTTAAAATTTGCAAGTAGGTACCTGACTACTAGTGCATTGCTTTAAACAGCCATTAACACAGATATTAACCAGTTTCATGCAATATAATGATTTGGTGGTTTCTAGAAACGGCTCTTTTATTAATAAATTATTTGCGCGTGTCTGTCAAATAATTGTTTTTCGGGAATAAATGTGGCTTATGCAATAGCAACACTATTATACCAGATCTGATGTGGACCATAATGACAATGGAAACGAATCTCAACATATATGAAATTTAGAATGATAGATTTTTTAAATCACATTCCTAATAATAAATGTGTTTAGGGCCGCACACAAAAGTTTGAGTATGGTTGATCTAAACTAAAGATTCTCGACGTGGGCGATAACACCCCCTTGTGGGTATTTGAGACTTTCAGAGGGGTGGTAGAAGTTCCAGAAAAAACTAGGTGAGGGCATGGGCAGTTAAAAACATATGGTATAAAAAAAACAAAAAACAAAAAAACACTTATCACGTACTAATAATCTTACATGTACATATTAATATTATTAATTGACACTATATCATGAATACAAGAAGGAAGGAGGTAGCAATCCGGTACCCCTCCACCCCCCTCCCTTCTTATTTTAACGCTGAATTTTCTTCCAGGTTCTATTTGCTGGAGTCCGCCCCCAAGATGCTGTATCTCAACACCTCCATCCGCGGCTACCCCAAGGGGCTGCGGGCCGGTTCTGACCCCAGGAAGCACCTGGTGGCCATCGACGAGGGCTTTGAGAACTTTGAGTTCACGGGGATATCTTACCCTTTGGATGCCATGGAAGTAAGTACAACAGTTATTATTTAAAAGTGCGTTTTGAGAACGATTTTAATGATGAAAGTAAGCAAGTCCAAAGTCAAGGTATTTGAAAGAGAGAGACCACGAAAATGCTGTGAAATATAATTATGTAAAATTAATACTGGATGAGTTTGTGTACTTATTTGCCAAATATGTACACAATAGATGGAAAGGCTGTTATGGACGTTGGAAGAAAGGACTGAATACAGTAGTAGCCAGACTAGCAGTCCACAATGGAGTGCTGATACTAACCCTGATGTATGGCAGTGAGGCCTGGAAACGGTAGAGGAAAGATAAATTTAGAAATGTGATCCCTTATTCTGCGTATAAACAGGTTGGTATTACCGTGAACCAAGCCACGAATTATGGGAAATGAACAAACCAACCATAAAGCACAACGGCGCGAAACGCAGCATAAGGCATAAGTGATGCCGAAACTGCGTTTGACCATTTTACAAATGTGGACATCTGGAAAGAATGTGCAAGGTTATAGGAAGCATAGAAGATTAAGAAAGGGAAGCATTATGTGGTTTGGAGACGCGGACCAGATGAAAGGAATACATACTCGAGTTTCAATCAAATACATTGGCAGAGCGATTCTATATCTTTTGTAGGATCGAGATAGACGGGTATCAGGACAGCTTCGCCGATTTTGTATAGTTTAAAACACGAAATACTGTAATTATACATGAACATACAATAACTGGATAAATAATGATGTATATTTACAGCATTTCGTGTTTTAAACTATTTAAAATCGGCGAAGCTGGCCTTGATACCCATAGAAAATCTCGATCCCACAAAAGATATAGAATAACTCTTCAGGAGTCAGGTCATATCAAGAGTCTGTAGAACAGAAGGGTGAGTATGTATGAAGCGATGTATGAATGAATGTGAACAGAGTTGTGTAACGGACCATCCTCTCTATACTTTTATAATTAAAAATTGGTACATATTTTCCGGCTTTTTGCTTTTTGCTAATTTTAACCCCCTTTTTTAAATCTTTTTCTTTTTGAAAATATAGAACAAACAATATGTGATAGTTCGAGTTAAATGGCACAGATGGCTCTAGTGCTAGTTGTTCATAAATTTCTTCAACAGATGTCATTAATGTACAGGTTTGCCCCTCCGTGGCGAGTATTGAGAGTACAATAGAATGAATATAGCTCCTGGATATCCTATACACTCATCATCATTTATAAGAGTTTCAGCTCTAAATAAAAGACATTTTTTGTTGTGAAAGAAGGTTTATATTTCAAGAACCATTCATCACATTTTAAAAATTAAAAATGGTCTTTTTTTCCAAGGTTTGGGGATGCGGAGATCAGGCAAGCCGAGAGACACAGCTGGACATAAAGAAATGGCAGGTCAGAGAGGCGGAGAGACAGCGCCAGGTCAAATTATCCGCCGCCGATTGGATTGACCATCCTGACAGATATCTGCTAGAGCTGGCAGGCCGGCCCCAGTACAACAGCACGGCCAGCTAGTCAACAATTCAACAGTTCAACATTCAACACATCCTCTGACCCAATCAATCGGTTGACTGGTCAGTACCAACCTTAGAAGATAGAGAGAGGGTGATACCAATTTTTGAAATAATGATTAATACCATTTTTTAGTAAGTACTTATTAATTTAGTACTTAATTTTGAAGCTTTTTGTTAAGCGTACACGTATTCTTAAAAGAATGATATATTTTATCAGTAGATATTAGATAACATGCATTTGTATACGTATTTGAGTCTTTTTTGGAAATTAATATTAATTAATTTTAACCCATAAAGTCTATTATTTGTTCCGTTTTCGGTCTTATATAGGTCTCATAGAAATCGTTGTATCTCTCTCAAGAAATGTGATATAAACGGTATTAGAAAGAGAATAATAACAAAATTTATGAAATTTTGGGAATTTTTTATTAATTATTTTTACATGGAACAAAAAAAAAGTGAAGTGACAATAACGTTTATTTTTATTTATTTATATATTTCTTTAATAACATATGTATGTGTCTATATTTTTTTCATTATCAGTAATTTTTGTTAGAAAAAATGTAAGGCGAGCTATTTTCAAAACTTTTTTATGTTTGCTTGCAAAATTTTTATATTTCACAAATTATATGTTTATTTTGATTTTTTAAATTTAGAAGCGTATTTTATCACCTTTCAAAAACAGGTTTTAGTTTTCGAATACATTCAGAAGCATTCCATTTGTTTGGATTTTATTGCAAAATAAACTTTGAAATTTTGAAATATGAAATAAATTTTGAAATATAATTTTTTTTTATGCAAAAATAAAAAAGTTAACGAAGAATATAAAAACACTAATATATTTTATTAGGCAAACTTATAAACATTATCGTTAACAGACTTTTTTGACATTTCATGTAAAAGTGATAGATTTTCTAGATTTTAGAAATGTTTCATAAGTTTGTACAGCGCCCCTGAGATGATTTTTCACAAAAACGGCGCTACAATATAAATCATCCAAATATTATTATTATTATTAAGTGATTAATAAAAAATTCCCGAAATTTCAAAATTTTTCTTCAAACTGCAGTTGAAAACTTTAGTTTCATAAAAGTGTACACTTTAATTATTTGGTTGTTAACTTTTAGATTTGAATATAAAACATGGTGTTTTCTCTTTCTAACATTGTTTGAATCATATTTCTTACCATGATAGCAAGAGAGTCACAATGATTTCTATGAGACAAATATGATTGTTCCCAAAAGCGAACAAATTAGCCTGAGGGGTTAATAATAAAAATATTTAATTAATTAAAATGGTTGAAATGGCATTACATATATATAAAACTTTACTGATGGAAGTTGTTCTTTCACTAATACAACTGTGCATTTATGTGTATTTTACAGTGATCATAAAGGAAAGACCTATGTATGTATTTACAAATTTAACTTGGATTGTAGATTAGTAAAATGATATATTTTATAATATTATTATGTAGAGTGAACACCAGTGTAACTGTAGCATTTAAGCTTGTTGACAATGTTTACTGAATCTTTAAATTGAAACATAATTTAACTTTTACAATGCTGGCCGTTTCAACATAATCTATCTCACTTTTTACAATCTGTTTTAGTGATACTTTATTAGCGTACGGGGATAGCCGCCGATGGATCACATATGCGACAGCTGCGCAAATCGGGTTAAAATCAATTGCAATTTTGTCAATCTGCCAATGACGTTATATATTACATCTAGACTCTTAATTGTCTCACAAACTCAAGATACAATGTAAGTATCAGTAAATTCTTAATTCAAAAGTTATTCATGTATGATAAAGATAAACATTCAAAGAACGTATGAACGATAAAGATGTAGGACCGAGCGGCGTTTTCATTTGCGCCGAATACTATATTCTACATCGCAGGTGTGACTGAGATGACAAAATACGCTTACTCGCTTACACTAAGACGAATACGGAATGCTATTTGAGACAAACTACTGTCGTTGTCTTTCTTACCCTTAATTGTTTGCTATTTCACTTTCTGTGGTGCTAAAAATCTTGGGAAACAATAATTGAAATAATTGTATTTTTTATAATAATAAATAATTTGCATGTATTTACAAATGAAATGTTATTCCTTGGCTTTTACATACTATTTTCCGTGTAGTGGAAACATTTTATCTTCATACACAAGGGCATTTTGGTGCTTTTTTAATGCAATTTACTTACTGGTAGGATGCAACCTTAAGTGACGCATGGCAGTTGAGTTAAAAAACTATGAAATCGAAGACAAATACAATTGTCTTGTCTTTGACTTAACCACCTTTGAGATTTCTACCACGCGTCTATAGGTGTATTATATAGAGACACTGATTCATAGCTTTAATTTTTAAGAAAGGTAGCATTAATTATTGAAAAAATAGCTTTTATAGCTTTAATTTTGTGTTTTCATAGCGTTTAAAGCTAAATAGAATAACGTCAAGGAATGGGAGTCGGCAAGAGGGGATAAACAATGAAATAAGCAAATCACTTGAAACATGTTTATTATATTATTGATTGAAACTCAACATGGAACATGTTTCTACAGTAGAATTTGTCACGTTCATTCTACGATCTGTCTATACAAGATTACAGCGACTAAAAAATCTTTCTGCGTCAACGCTATTCGCAGGGCCCACACAGTCATCAGAGCTGCCTCAGCAAATTCTCTGTGAACTATTTTTACAGCTAAGAGTAGCTGAATTATGTCTACAGTGACTCCATCCCTCACTTGCTCTACAAGCTGTCTTTGAAATTCCAGGAATTCACTCTCATCAACAGATTTGAATGTTGGTGCAAGCCTACTTTTACTTGCTAAAAGAACGTGTGTTTTAACATATTTATCGCTAAAAACACCATTTATCGCTTTAATTTGCGAAAATATCGTTAATGCTATGAATCAGTGTCTCTAATTATGTATAACGTCATTGGTACCTGTTTGTTAATTCAGCGTTTACATAAAAAAAATGTTTTATTGAAACAACTGTTAAAACTGCAGAGAGCGATACACGCAAGATCCCAAATTATATGCTGCTTGATATGCTAATCTTTGCAGGTAGCCAAAGGAGGAACTAATGAACTAATGAACTATTTTTTAAATCTGTTAATGTTTTATCCACAAAATCCGCATTAGTGGTATCATCGAATGCAACTTTATAAAGGCTGTTTCTATTGAAATTGTAAAGAAAAACCTTTTTATACATAATATATATGTCCACGTATAGGCTTTTTGTAAAAATTTGGTGTTTTAACATTTGAGCAAAACTATAAGCTTTTAATGGCAACACATTGAAAAGAAAGACTTTTTTATCTAAGCTGTAATATTTGTGTCTGTGGTCTATGGAAAAAATGCTTTATAATGGCAACATTATAAAAATGGCTTGTTTGTCTTAGCTGTTGGCATTTTAGTTGTATTTTGAGATTGTACTACAAGGTCTCATTTTAATAATTGTGCTTTTGTCAGAACATTCAATATTGAACTGCTTTGTGGCCGAATGGTAATCGGTAAAGCGGGTTCAACCTCTGCAAACACAAGTCATCCATTATTAGAAAACTTTCCACTTATAATGATAGTAGTAGGAAGAATTCATATGTTATTAGTAGACATCGGATTTTATGCATTTGCATATGCAAATGCATATATCTCTCTAATTACGGCGTTATTGCATATTTTAGCCTTTTCCCCCAATCGTGCATATTTCGTGATGCTGCGACATACATGGTGAAAGCTGATCAAGCACTGCAAACTTTTTTTCCAAATTTAGGGCACATTACCTGCTTAGCTCATCGGTTTCATCGCCTTGCAGAAGAGATAAGGCAAGAGTATGGGAATGTTGACAAATTGATTTACTCCACAAAAAAGTGTTTTTAAAAGCACCGTCGCGTGTGCAGTCTTACAAAGAAGAGCTATTACCAAATCTAGCATTGCCGCCAGAACCTACAATAACTTGATGGGGTACTTGGCTAAAGGCGATGTTATTCTATGCTGAAAATTTTGAGGCTGTAAAACAAGTAGTTGGTCGATTTGACAGTTCTGGGGCCATTGCAATTCAGTCAAGCAAGCTAGTATTTGAAGACGCATCCATCAAACAGAATATTGCCATCATCTCAACACGTTTCCACAAGTTACCAGATGCCATAGAAAAAATTGGAAACATAAAACCTTCCTCTATTTAAATCAATAGAAATACTGAAAACAATGACCGAACTCGCCATCTTTATCCAAAATCAGAAAATATTCGTAAAAAGTTAGATGCTATTTTAAATTATTATTTTAAGAACCCGAGTCTTGAAGACATGCAGAACAAAATGCCTACATCAACGGCACAGGTCATAATTAGGTATCTCCGAAATGGCGCCAAATTTTAAATTTTGTCTAATGACGTCAGCTGACGTAGAGAGGTTGTTTTCGGCGTACAAATTGATATACTGGTCGACAAACGTCACAAATTTGCGCTCGAAAATTTGGAAAAATACTTAATTGTATATTGTCACCAAAACTATGCATAATTTTAAGAATATTTCGCTGTTTTTGTGCCGTCTTTAATTAAAATATATGAAAATACAAATGGTTATTTGATTTTTCATTGTGCATATTTCGGGCATTTTGAGGCTTTTTAGTGCATATTTCGGCCTTTTTTAGTGCATATTTGCATGCATATTTTGGCACTTTGTTAGTGCATATAATCCGATGTCTAGTTATTAGGTTATAGATTATTTGTAACCTTTGTATGATTATCCTTCTTTTTTTTTTTAAATTATGCCCCACCTGCCTTTAAAATATTTCCTTAACTTCTTCACCGTGTTCTGTGGTTTATGGGATTTAAGTTGTACGCGGAACTTTATGACATTCATACATTTTTAATGAAAATTAACGCACTGTATTATGTAGGGGTTGTATTGGCGAGAGGTTAAAATCTTTCATGCAGACATCACATATACGATTTGATGGCCTCCGTGGTCGAGGGACAAGACTCTCGACTAGCGATCCAGAGGTCGCGGGTTCAAATCTTAAAATTAAATTATATTTGATTGATTTGTGTTTTCACAATTTAATCATTTAAAATAATATAAGATATATTTGCGGCACGTTCCAGAGAGGAAGATACTCTCAGTATCGCCCTGGTGTAAGACCACCATTCAGAATTGAAACATTGCTTGAGATAGCTTTAGCAGTGTTTGGTGACTAGTGGTATTTCCTCACCTTCCACTTGCCTACAACCTCATAACATAGCCCAGTTGGGGATGCCATAGTCTCACTGGCTCCAGGCAGTTGGGAGCAGTTGGGACTCCTGTGAGGTATTCACGTAAAAAAAAAATTAAATATTGAAAAATCTTACATCATGCCCAAGTCTAGATTGTACTTAATTGTTACGAAAAAAAATTTCAAAAAAGGGCTGGTCCCGTTTTAAGTAAACAAAAATTGACCCATTGAATTTGCTCAAATCACTTGGAAGTTACAAAAATTTATTGAAAAAATATTTTTTGCTTTTTTTGCCGCATTTGCACGGCCATTAGGTTAAACTTGCCTTAAATTATTTCACTATTGAGTAATTACTTTTATTATTACGCTGTAGTGAAAATGCAATGTAAAACTATTGCATTAACTAGTTACTTATTTGTGTGCTGGACACTGCTCTGTGTAATATTGACACCTGATAAAAAAATGTTATTAATGGTGCATGTACTTTCTAGTATTATTTTTTTAAATTAAGATTGTATGTATTATGAAAATTTCATACTTCAGGTTAACAATTGTTTATCATCCATTTTCATAAACGCCAATTTATTATTCAGACAATGAATATTATATCATTAGAACTGAAAATATTAATTCTCTCTTTTGTATCTTGCCCAGGATAAACCTATTATCTGTGAAATTGTACATTGT
The DNA here is from genome assembly GCA_936435175.1 of Glyphotaelius pellucidus. Lineage (NCBI taxonomy): Eukaryota > Metazoa > Arthropoda > Insecta > Trichoptera > Limnephilidae > Glyphotaelius > Glyphotaelius pellucidus. The sequence continues at coordinate 11,453,237 of OW386556.1, forward strand.
TTGATACTGTGAATACAAGCAGACCTAGATGCCTATTACGTAGAAAATGGAAACAAGGGAGATGGCCCATGAGCTACAAGGCTTGTCCAAGAATTAACCTTTTGATTGGTGAATTATTTTTTTATCATTTACTTATATTTTGTTATAATATGTACGTAAAAATGTTTGACAAATATATTACATATCTATAAGTCATAATTTAATCGAAATTACAAAATTTTTAATAAAATCATACGGCCGCACATACGCGGCGATACTCTAAATGTATCTTTCAAGTGCTGCCACATACATGCGGCCGTATTGCTCAAAGGGTTAAAGATCGTTCTAATTTTAAAAATCAGGAAAAATTTATATTTACAAAAAAATCATATGACATTTTAGGTACATGTCCCCACTATTTTTCGACATAGTCCCCATTATGATCGATGCACTTGGTGAACCGTGGCACTAGGTCCTTGACTCCCTTATTGCAGAACTCGGCCACCAAATATGCTATCACCTCTCCCTCCGCTCTTCAGCATTTTGGGAACCCAACGAGCACGCAATTTGCATAAGCCATTTTTCCCTCAAAATCATTTGTGTGGTAGACTTTTTGACGTCTGGGAACAAAATTGCGATCTTACGAACTTCAATAGGGCAGACTCCCTCTTAGTTGAGAAAGCGAATAATTGAACGCACCTTGCAGTCAGAAGGATTCGACAGCAGAGCCTCGATCGCAGATGAACGCAAAGATCGCACTGAAGCAGCTACCAAGCTGGATCATCGCTCGTTTTTTAGGGGAAAGTCTGAGCTACACGCTAGTACCGCCATATTTTGAAAAATGATGTCCACGTCGCCGAAAATAAGGAACGGTCTTTAATTCTTGGACAACCCTAGTTTTAGTATGAAATTGCTTACGCAAAAGTGTCACCAACATCGTTCATTCTTATCACTGTACCTGACCTTTGTTTCTACCTGCACTTTCCTTGGCTCCATCGCTCAGATAATCCGTGCAGTTTGGTCTTAGTTTCGTGACAGTCAGCATGTTTTCGTGCCGTATCTCCATTTGTTTCTATTATCTATGGACTGGATCCATCACCACCGAATATGTTCTGCTTTTACCCTTGTCCTCGGGACTTTAAGTGTTAAAGAATTTTTTACATTGCAAGCCAGTTTGCCAATTTGTTTTCTATTTGTATAAATTTTAACATCTACTTTTTGTATCATACAAGGTTAGAATTTTTCTGGGTAAGTAATAGGTAGCAATGTTATTATTTGTTGTAGGAATGCATAATAAATTTGTGGGAATATGCAGCAATGTTTATAGATTTATAAACGCCGTAGTATCTGAAAATAATGAACAGCCCTTTCACTCATGGAGAAACCGAAAACTGGTTGGCAACTCAATTCAACACAAATCACTGCGCAACCCAACTTTACTATTTCAGTAATTAAAATATAATTTATCAATAATCAACTTTAATATTTAATAATAATTTATCAACCTCCTGAACAAAATCGATATTTTCCCGCTCTGACACATCACAAATTACTCGAAAACTTAGCAGGTCGTGAGGCGTAATCATAGCAACCTGTCAACTGAAACGCAACGGTCACTGGTCTTTAACAAGTCGCCAGTAACGGACCGGCAATGAAATTCGTAAGTTCCTTTCCTGTGGATAGCGATCGAATTGCCGATTGTTTTTTTTTTTAGTTTCTCCATGAGCGAAGGGCCTAAATCCTTATTTTTATCTTGATTTTGATCTAATTCAGCGCAAGAAAAGTAACTTTCAATTCAGACATATTTCTAACAAATCTTGCGCATTACAACACTGGCCTTTTTAACACATATATCTGTCTCTATACATTTCACGGATCACATATGTGCGACTACGCTCGTATGAGGACAGCCATCGCATACCCGACAACAGTCAGACAGATAAGGTTAATAGAAATATTATTACATTTTTCTGATTGGAGTAGGTAAATTAATTTGAATGAACTGATAAATATGTAATGAATAGTAGAACCTAAATTAGTATTCTAGAAAGAATGTGGGTAAATATGCTAATGAATGAAATGATTTTGCCATTTACAACAATTCTTTGTGATTCATTTAACTTTAATTTTCTTTTATTGAGAGAAATCTTTAGTCACCACTTGTTAGAGAGAAAAAATTACTTCCACATTTTCCTGAAAAGTTTTAAAAGGAGCGTGTTTCTATCGGTTAATAAATGTGTGCATAAAATTTTTTGTTTCTTTATTTGATTGTATAAGAAAATCTTTAAAAAAAGAACTTTAAGATTGATTTAGTTCTATTTTGTATTTAAATACTCAAATTAATGGTTTAGTTTTAAATCTTGGTGTAGTGGGCATTGTGAAATGCATAAATTAATTGTGCATAGTTCACATTTAAGACAATGAATCTTTAAAAACAAATTAGCCAGCTTTATTTGATCAATTTTAAAATGCATTCAATGGTGAATATTGTGTAATTGCAATGTGTTGCAAACTCACTATTGTTTACTTTTTAATTGATGTAGGTGAATCACATAAAATCATTACTCAACATTACTAGTACAATGGATTGAGATCAACGAAGGGCCGGGGAAGCAATGGGCCCCGAAGGGATAAAAATGTTATAGTCAAGTTTTCATTTGTTTAATATTTAAATTATTTATTTATTTTTTTAGAATGGTGATGGTTTTACTAAGGAAGGGTTGTTTCACAGAATCCAAAAAATAATTAGCAAATTTAACACCCAAGCTCTGTGAACATGATAATGATAAAATAATAGCAGAACTTGAATAGCACTTTCGAACAATAAAATGCTATCATTGTATTTCAATGGAAGACACTCAGAGAAACTAGCGTCATTGATCCCTTCGGCATCGGGACGTAATCTGCAAACACGCCAAATGCGCGCCCAACATATGTACACGTTTGACATTTGTCACATGAGAATGGGTCGCTTCTTCAAACTGTTCTTGGGTTCACAAGCTCGACTGTGGAATGATTTGCAGTGCTTTCTCCTTCCTACAACATGGGTCTCTTCAATACCAAAGTTCATTCCTTCCTCTCCTCAAAAAGACGAACCACACAGCATCTCAGATGACATAGGCCCTGAGGAAGATAATTTTCCTCGGGTCCTCCTATGTGGAGTTAATGTAAAAAAAAAAATTTTTCACAGAAAACGAATTTTAATTAAAATTATGAATTGTTCAATCATCTGTGAAACAACCCATCCTAAACGTTTTAATATTATTCATACTTAAATTTGTCTTATTTCATTGAAGTTTTGTTAATCACAATAACTATGTAAGCGAGCCTAACCACGAATTACTAGAAAGGAACGAAGCAACCGTAAAAGGCATGAAGCGTCACTTGCGGTTGTTTCATCCCTCGGTTCGCGCTCATGTTCGCAAATGTACACGTAGCATAAAGAATACAGGGCTTAATTTTTCTTTCTTTCATTATACGATGCACCCACCATTAGCTTGTTTTTCTTAATCAAATACTTATATTATATAGTTTGAATACTTTGTACAATATTATGAAGTGTTACCATTATGTAAATTATTTATTTACCCATTGTATCATAAATTGTGCTTTTTTTAAAAACCTATACTTAATTGCCATGAAAATTCAACTGAGACTTGTGAGAAAAACTTATTTTATCATATAAATGGTACTTTTCTGCAAACTATCAAAAAAATTGCATTTAAGTTAATTCACAAAATCTTAGTGACGTTTTTTCTTCTTGTAGAATAATAATGATTAAATTGTTGCGGGCGCTATTTTCTGCTCGTCAAATTGAAATTGGTCATTCCCTAAAATTTAAGTGAAAAAAGGTTGAAAAGCAGAAAATTGCTTCGGTGAAGATCCGTTTTACATAAACAAACAGCATGTTTGTACTTGTCATAATATTCTAGAAATTTATTCAGTTGGTACAAAATTTATTAATTATTATGGCAACACCAAGCAATTCACTTTTGTCTTTGAAATTTGCACTGGAGTTCTTGTTTTAAAAAAATAGGGAAGACAACATGTCATTTTTAATTTATTTATAATTTTGATCTGTGAATCAAGTTCTCTTTTATTTTGATTTAACATCTAATAAATACCTATTTTGGTATATATAAATTGCCTTTCTGTGTACTTAATTATCTGTCTTGCAAAGCGTTAAATAATAAAAAGTTTATTATTTATGTCTTACTCCACTTACTGGTTAATACAGAATATTTCTTTTTCAAACAGTTAAATTTAGCATTGAAGAAGAAGATAACACTTATAATCTAAATGAAAATATGAAATAAAACAAGACACAGAAAAATAGAAAAAGACAATGGTCGCAACTGGGACTCGAACCCAGACCTCTCGTCTAACCGGGACGATATATTACGTTGATGGGAATAACCTTCAAAAGTTATAAAAAGAGAGTTTTTCTTATAAAAAAAAAGTTAAATCTAGCTTTATTATCACGAAAAGTGAGAATTTATGTCGGGAGAGATGAAAGAAAACACGTAAAAAATATTTTGTTAAAATTATTCACTTACGGTATACGAACTTCGCTACGCCACTTTTTTAAAATAATTTTTATATTACATTTCATAGACAATCAATCATAGAAAAAAATATTGTCATATAAAACAATAATTTATTCATTTTATGAAGTGAATGCATTATTGATAAGTTTTTACCTATAATTTATAACAGGAAAGAAAGGTATTAGTATAATTACACACACCGTTAGACAAACCCTACTTGCCAAACAAACCATTCAAAACCTGGGTTGTACATCTCAATGATGATGACATGCAGCTTTCGTAGCTTTAACCTCGACCCTTAGTATTAGTAATAATTTGAAGTAGGTACTTTTTTGTTTTTATTTTGACGAGAATTTATTTTATAAGGTTGGTACTTCCGACAAATGTCATATTTGATTGTCTATTAATTAATAAAGGAATATTCCGTATTATCCATGTACCGAACATCGACAACACGAACGTTCCGTATTATCCGTGAGGTGGGCTTTCACATTTTTACCAAAAGTTTAAACATAAAATAGTCTCTTAACGTCTCCTTTCGGGAAGTACCATTAATTTCTGAACGCTATTTGATAAAGTCAAAAATAATGGTCGAAGTTTGATAAAATCAAACATGGACCATTATGGTTTTTTAAACTTACCTTCATTTTCCTATGAGCCACCTTGGTGTTGCCGTTTAAAAGCTTTTAAGCGATCGCAGCGCCATACATTTTTGTCAACTATTAAATCTCAGACTGTAATACGCATGTATCATTTTTTGTAAACTATTCGTTTTGTTAAAATGAATAAATGATTTAAAAAAAAAAAAATGATTGTAAACATCAGACCCACCAAGCTAAATTCGGTAAAATAAAACTGTCACGACTGCCATCAATGCCATTACAAACCTGTAGACATGTTGTAGGGATTTCAAGGTGATAAGGAACTCCAATGAAAAAAATTTGACTTAAGAAAAACTGCCACCCCGGAAACCATTTATTGGATAACCAAAACCTCTGACACACCCAAGTGGTTCGCTATGTTTGGTGACTTGGAAGGGGTGCCCAGATTCATGGGATAAGGTTTTTCTGTGTCTTGGAGACAGATGCCTACAAACTGCTCGGCAGGCCGGATCAGGGAGGGAGATCTTTTGATCACTCCAGCAGGACTCTCCGGAACATCGCCTTGCACTGCAGTGGGAGGGTTGGATTCATACATCCCTTACTCCGAGACACACTGACCCTCGGATTCCTACCCACCCGTCATAGGGGAGAAGAGGGACACTTGATCCCCCCTTTTGTTTTTGAGCATTAATTTAAGTAAGTTTTTTTTTTATTTTTATTAATTTATGCAGAATTTATCTAGGAATTGTCTTCGAAAAGCCTATTAGCATTCATTGAAAAATCATGTAGTAAATAAAATAAAAAACGTGAGGTCCGTAAATGTACCATGTGACCCATATTCTGGGTAACTTGTTCCTCTTTATCATGCCAACTTGGTGGGATAGTTTTTCCATTTTCTATAATATAAACTAGGTAAAACCTTTTAGTCCTAAAGCACAAATCGAACCCGCGACCTCTGCTATCCAGGCAAATGCTCTGACTGCTGAGCTATCCAGGGTTCGATTCCTGCTTTAGAACTAAAAAGATTTTCTAGTTTATAGTTTCAAAACTTCTGTCTTTAACTAAAACTTTATTTGTCTACTTTTTTTATTGCACTAACAATGTCCATAGCATCACATACCTCTTGCTCAATAGACTGGATAGCCATATTGGTTAGCCTAAAAGTACTCATTGTTGATCTTAAATAATTTTTGCTCAAATTCAATTTTGAAAAACTTCTCTCACAGCTGGCATTGCTTATGGCAATTGTGAGGAATCTTCATAGCATTATTATAATATTGGGCAGAGCATCTTCCAGAAAATTCTGTGCTCATTTCAATTGGTTCGACTCGTAGGTGTGACAAAAATATGAAATGAGATGGTTTAAATTTTTACAAGAAATTATTATTATTTATAATGAAATTTTTCCGCCCCTTAAAAGTGCCGCCCGGGGCGGACCGCCACTGACTACACAGTAAATCAGATGGTCTGGAGGTAACCTCCAATCTACAGCACTTCTTGCTGTTCTGCAAGGACTTTAAATCGGATCCTGAGGAGGCCGCGTTAGGTAAACTAAATATGACCTTACTGCTTTTTGCATATAAAAAATATGAAAGCGGGATTAGATTGAGCCTGCCACCCCACCAAGTGCTATACATATAAATTTAATTATTTGCCGCCATTGTCTGGAAGGAATGTCAACATGCTACACTAGCGCAAATTAAGTGAACTCAGGTTTAAGTGATTATTTTATTTACTGAAGACTTATAAAATATATGTATAAAATCATAGATAATAGAAGAGGGAGATACGACATGAAAACATGCTGACTGTTGCCGAGGTCAAGCTAAACTGAATGAACTATTAAAGAGGCTCTGTAATTAAAGTTATGCATTTGGATTGTAGGTGAAAAAAAAGGAGAGGCGTAGACGAGAGCAAGTAATACGGGTGAAAGATGTTGGCGACAACTGTGCACCCGATTTGATCGAATATGACCCATCTCCCTGTTCTTGTGTAAATGTAATGTGTAAAATTAATGGTGACCGGACAACTCAGAACCTCATTTGAAAAATCATTTAAAGTGAGGAAAAAAACATATATAAAAAATTGGTTAAATAGGTTACATTAGTTCAGAGTTATAGGCTAATTTAAAATTATTTTTTTCATAGCTTTTAATGATTGTTTGATTCCGAGTTGGCATGGAACCAAATTAATAACATGAAATAATTAAAAACAAACTGACAGGTGACCTTAATGTGATAAATTATAACTTAACAGCAAATTAATAACATGAAATAATTAAAAACAAACTGACAGGTGACCTTAATGTAACAAATTATAACTAAACAGCAAATTAATAACATGAAATAATTAAAAACAAACTGACAGGTGACCTTAATGTGACAAATTATAACTTAACAGCAAATTAATAACATTAAATAATTAAAAACAAACTGACAGGTGACCTTAATGTAACAAATTATAACTAAACAGCAAAATAATTTAAAAAAAACAAACTGACAGGTGACCTTATGCAGTGGCGGTTCTTCACAGGGGGACAGTGGGGACAGTCCCCACCAGTTATATCCGAAACCTACTAAAGGAAATGACAGTCGTTGCTTTGTCTTCACCAATATGAATGAATTCTTTAAACATAAAAGCAATTAACATTTGCAGAAATAAAACACAAAAAATTATTCCGGATCATTTAATGCGACCCGGCGGGAGCGGAATGATAGCCGGCAGCGGCCAGCGTCGCTAGCGGACCAGCGCACGAACCATCTCACTCAGTCAATTTCTCAGTGCGCAGAATCTACTGCGCACTTGGGGATATTTCAAGTTATCCCCCAAAGCATTTTGGTAATCTTTGCGTTGCTTTCTCTGTGGGGATAATCCTATTTATTCCCTCATGACAGAATACCAAAGCATTTGTTTGCGAGTTTCGGGCAGGAATCGCCCGCATTAAAATAAGTTCGATAACAATCTTGCGAGATAAAGCAATATTTTTATTGTACTTTATTATAAATTGGTATTTATCTACATACATTTTATATTATTTGCGTTTATTTATCCGATTAGCATGATTTAACCATCAACATTTTTGTTTGAGAAATTTATTAGGTATACATATTCTCCGGGTGGTGAGATTGCGGTACAGTAGGTACACGTAAAAAAAAGACAATCCCCACCATCAAAGAAGTGCTCGAGCCGCCACTGCCTTGATGTAACATGTTGTAACTAAACAGCAAATTAATAATTGAATTGAATTGATTTAACATGAAATAATTTAAAACAAACTGACAGGTGACTTTAACACCTGTCAGTTTGTTTTAAATATGTAACATATTATAACTAAACAGCAATATAACAAAATAAAATTTTCAAAGATTTATAAAATTCGTATCAAAAATATAATTATTATATCATATTTAATGAAATAATACATAAATTCTTATGCCATTAAAAGAAAAATTATAAATACTGATCATAAAATAATTACAAAAAGTACATAGTTTAATTGTTTTATCATCACGAGTTTGAGCATTTTTGAATATTTGGGTATTTATCAAAGCAAATTTGGAATGAAATACAATCGATATTGAGTTATCTTGTTAAAATGCTGGTATGGAGAATAATTAATCTTTCTCATCGGAACCGCCCTGTACCGTTTGAAGGGTACGATCGCAAGATCATCGTTCGACGAAATTTAAATTCTCGGCCGCTGGTTAATGGCTAGTAGTTAGTCAACATGAGAAAATCAGTTATTTTTATAGGAAAACAGAAGTCTAGTAAGGTAAAACAGCTTGTGTTTGAGGACGGGAGGTCGGATTTGATGTCCCGCCTCTGGTCTAGACAATATATATATTTTTTAAATATATTGTAAACGTAACGCCTCTCTGACCAGTGCAATGCCTATGAAAACCCGGCAGGAAGTGAAATTACCACAATCAGAACTTGCCGAGTATTGCCTCCATAGCACCGCTGACAGGATGTTGTCCCTTGATAAAATTGATACATTTCACTCTAAATTCAAATAATAAAAAAATTTAACTGTATAATTAACTTTATTATTCTTCTAGCCTGGATACACCGATTTGGCGGAAAAAAAATGCTCAGAATTGAGCCGCTTCCAGATGAGTTCACCCCAAAGATATTGAAATATAAGAGATGTGCTATCGGCAGTTTTTACTGGGTGAGACGGTGTTTCCTGGCATCGCCGATATTGTCAACCAATACTACTGCACACCTTAAAAAATCATCTAAATTAACAAATTCTTTCCGTATTCAAATTACACCCATTAGACCGTAGTCCGTCGACAGTCGGGCGGCCACCATAGCACATCTCTTGTATTTCAATATGAATGTTTCGCAAATGTGAATGGTAGACAAAGTCGGGGACGCCCGAGGAAGACATGGCACGACATAGTGAATCGGATACTTAATCGGGCGATGTCAAGAGTCAGAATAATAAAAGAGCGTGTATGAGACGATGTATGAATGTGAACGAGGCATGGAGTGTGTGCCAAGATCGAGTTGTTCAACGGTCCGTCCTCTCTCTACCCCTGCGGGGAAACGGCGTGATGATTAGTTAGTTAGTTTTGATTCGGTTCCATGCCAACTGAGAATAAAGTCAACTCAACACCTCCTTGAAAAGTCAAAGCTATGAAAAAAAAAATTTTTAATTAGCCGATAATCGTAATCTAACGAAACCCATTTAACCAATTTTTGAAGTAAAACTTCTTTACGCACGCTTGACTTGGCGGGTAAGCTGGCGAATGCTTGTCGAGAGTGTAACGGACACGAGGCAATGTAAGTTGAGAATGACGTCGCAGTATTCAGTACGCGGGCAACCTTCCACACGGATGGTCGTGTATGAGACGCCGCCCCGCGGCGGCTGTTACTGCGAAGCTATTACTATTACGGCCGTATTCTAGGGATGATATAACTTAATTTTTAAACACACAAAAAATGTGTAGGTACCTATTAAATACTTATTTTTAAATAGTCCCAGAGGTGCCAATATCTTTTTCTGATTTTTCTGTCTCCAGATTTTCGAATGAGTTTCGCTAATATTGTCTTAATTTTATTAAATATTACAATTTGAGGTTTTGACGTTAAAAATAAAAATTAATATTTTTTTTTATGTGAGTACCGCACAAGAGTCCCAATTGCTCCCAACCGTCTTGTGCTAGTAAGGCCATGACATCCCCAAGGTTGCCCGCGTACTGAATACCGAGTCATCATTCTCAACTTCCGTTGCCTCGTTTCCGTTACACTCTCGACAAGCATTCGCCAGCTTACCCGCCAAGTCAAGCGTGCGTAAAGAAGTTTTACTTCAATAACACTTTCGCTGTGACCCTATACTTACGATACAATACGATTGTACCACCCCAGCCAGGAGTAATCCTGTCCCAGTGAGATCGGTACACTGGTGAAAATTGTGTTGTTTAAGTGGCATCTCGGGTTACATCGCTCCATTTTTGTTTAGTCTGTCACAAATAACTTCACACTATATCTATGGTTAACCTTCGATTCATTCTAAATATGCTAACGCTTTGGGTACGCACACACCATAAGAATAATTCAAAAAAAGAAATTGGACAGTTTTCTATGACACAAACTTACAATCGAACGTAACTCCTTTTATGAGAGATATATTTATTTCGCGAAATGTAGCAAATTATGTACATTGTTAAGCGTGTACATGACAATATTCAGATTTGTAACTTGAATAAAACAATAGTTATTTGAAAAAGGAGACAGGAGCAATCCAGATACGTCCTGTTCCAACCAAATCGTGAAAAAATTACTAATATTACTCAGGATCACTTTGTAAGTGCAACATAACATATTATAAATTCGCTGTTACCTTGTTCTGTGAAAGAATGATTAATATTATTTAGGAACATACATATGTGCAGTATAACAAATTTGCTGTGACGTTATTACGGACTATAAAAAATGACTACTTGCATTATTGCATACACAACACACATTGCCACTATAAAACAACCCACTTGCAACATGATGCCAGTGACATAAGCACAATCCTGCTGTAGATTAATCCAGGGGTTTTAAAAGCCCGGCAAGGAGTCTGGCAGTGGCGGTGTGGTGATGAACTGCGGCCAGCTGCAGGGGAGTCCTGTGATCTGCGTCCCTCGAATTCACCACCACTGCCAAATGTCTCTCGTCTCCCTGAGGAAGCTCAGTGCCACCGTGCCTCGCCATCTCAAACACTTTCTCGGCTAAACGCAGAAGTTGAGTGACAGATGGACTGCTCGAACATTGCAGAGGTGTGCGATTGGCGGTTCTGTCTCGACTGTTGTAGCAGGCACCATGTGCCAATAGGCAACTCACAATATCAGTTGCGCCCTTCTTAGCTGCAACGTGAAGAGCTGTGGAACCTCCCACTACAGTTTTAGCATTGACAAAGGTACGGTAAGCGTTCGGTTTGATTCTCTTTACGTTTTGTAATAAGAGACGTACTGTTTGCCCGCATGTTCTGGACGTGGCGAGGTGCAGGGAGGTGTTCCCCTTTTGCGACACGGCAGTAGCATTGGCTCCATTGTCCAGCAACAATTCAACAACTTCCACTGTGGCAGCAAAGTGCAGCGCCGTTCTTCCCTCGCCATCCGCACCGTTCACATCCGATCCATTCTCTAACAAACTACGAACCGCACCACTATCCCCTTCACTGGCTGCATTTAGCAAATTAACGTCACAAGGGGGAATATAGCTAGCATCAATATCAAGTTTTGATTTTGAGTATTTATCCAAGGTATCTAGAAGTCCATCGATCTTTTGGAAACTTGGGTGGTCGGGGCCAAAGGTGGCATTCCTCGCGTTTAAGCCCGCCTTGTGAACTTTCAGGGCTTCGTGCACATTTTTCTGACGGAGATATAGACGTTTCATAAGACTTTGAGTATAAACTGTGTCACTGTGATTGAGTCCCAATACATTCTTCTGAATAGCTAATGTTTCCTGAAGGATTTGCAAAGCTTCATCAAGTTTATTTTGGCTCATAAGAACATTTGCCATATTGCGCCTGGCTCTGAGAGTCTCTGAGTGATTCAGTCCTAAAATCTTTTTTCTTGTTTCGTAAACGGTTTGATACAAAGCAAAGGCTTCGTGGGTCTTTCCTTGATCACACAACACCATAGCAATATTATTTTGAAGACGTAGAGTGTCAAAGTGATGGGCACCTAATGTATTTTTATATCTTTTGTAAACTTGATTGTTCAAGCTCAAGGCCTCTTCATACTTCCCCAGGGCGTGAAGCACAAGCCCTGCATGGGTTTTAGTTTGCATTAGTTCCTTATGCCCCTCACCCAGTGTATCCTGCTGCCTCAGCATAACTTCCTGAAATATGTCCCATGACTCTTTGTTCCTTCCGAGTCGGTGAAATAATAAAGCCAGGCAGCTTCTGGTCTTTAGGGAGTCTGGGTGGTGAGGACCTAATACTTCCACTCTTTTCCTATAGATATCTTCCAACAAAGGCAAGGCTTCAAAATATTTGGACTGTTTGTACAATGCTATCGTTATTTTATATTGGATGTCCAGTGTTCCCGGATTATCCTCACCTAATATTTCGATTCTCTCATTAAGCAACTGTTTTAGTATATCTATGGCTTCTGTGAATCTTTCTAGCATAAACATAGAATCCACCTTGGATAAGATGTGAGGAACATTGACCTGTGAAACCTGCTTTAACTCTTCTACGTCAGGGAAACCGTTTTTCATGGCAAGAACCACAAGCGTGTTGCCATCAGTGTCGCGAGCTTTCATCACAGCCTTTATGATTTCTATGTTCTTTATTTTGGTTATGTCATTAACTACTTGAACTTTGCGGGTTCGTACTTTCCTAAAATAGAGTTCAACCATTTGCAGTAAAGATTTGATATCTTTGTGTGTAGCAAAATCCAACGGAGTCTTCATATTGTTATCCTTGTGATTGTGTGCTGCGCCATTTTTCAACAAGGTTTCAACTATTCCCGGATGAGAGTATTTGCATGCGTAATGCAGAGGAGCACTGCCGCCCTTTCCAACAGCACTGGGATTGGCTTTGCTCTTTAACAAAATGTCACACACCTCCTGAAAGCCCTTCCAGGAGGCGATGTGTAAAAGTGTTGCATTGTCAGAACTCTTCACATCTACATATTTTGCCAAGTCTTTAACCAAAATGCCAACCATCAAAATATCATTTCTTTTGACAGCCTTAAATAGTTTGTCAATGGACTCTAACAATTCTTTAATATCTCGACTTTTAGTTAAATCTGCAGGGGTTCTACCAAGGTAGTCCATGGCATCATACACTGCACCGCTGTGTAATAACAACTTGACCATCTCTGTTTGTTCCTGTTCAGCAGAACAGTGAATAGGCAAGTAGCCATTTAATAAAGCGATGGAATTAATATCGACATGTTTGTCCATCAAGTATTGAGCCACAGCTAGCTGCCCTCCTCCCGCAGCGCAATGCATCAGGGTACAGCCAGCGGAACCCGGATCATCAATACTCATCCCGAGCTCCAGGAAGAAAGTCAAGATGTGAAGATGGCTCTCTCTAGCGGCTATGTGGATCGGTTTAGAACCTAGTCTGTTTCTAGCGTTTATGTCTGCTCCTCGGTCAACCAAGAGTTTTGTTATTTCGAGACTACCCGCTTGAGCCGCGATGTGCAGTAATGTCCAGTCGTCATTGCCTTTGTCGTTAATCCTAGCACCTACTTGTTGCAACAGTGTTAAGGTATTTGGCATTTGGGCACTAGCAATCGCCAGTTCTAGCGGCGTTCTATTCTTCAAGTCTCTGATATTAGAGTCTGCTCCCCAGTAGAGTAACTTTTCCATAATATCTGGCTTGTTCTTATAGACTGCAATGTAGAGCGGTGATAGATTAGGATCTGCAGGATTGACATTGGCTCCATTTTCTAGCAAGACTTGGACAAACTCCATATGTCCAAACGTTATTGCAATCCATAAAGGCGAAGGGTCTTGTACGCAATCTGCAACTTTAATACCTCTCTTTATCAGCGCTCTGGCTACTAATGCATCACCACTTACAGCTGCCCCGTATAAGAGGTTTGATCCATCTTGATCTTTAATATTAATGTCAATATTTTTATTCTTTAACAAAGCTTCAATAACAAGTCTATGCCCTACATTAATTGCAGATAGCAGAAGTTTACCTCCGCCAAAATTAACATCCGCTCCTTTGGCAATCAAAATGTTCAACAGGTCTATATTGTTATTCTGAGCTGCGTAGCATAATGCGGAAGAACCTTCAGCATCCAAGAGGTTAACATCCACTCCATACTTTAACAAGATCTCAACGACTGCCTTGTGATTCCCGCTGGCAGCCATATGCAACGCGGTAGCACCACCTTCGCTCTGGGCATTAACATCAGCCTCTCCGTGAAGCAATGCTTCTACCACTGAACTGTTTCCAACAAACGACGCAATATGCAACGCTGTGGTACAAAGCCCTCCTTTCTCATTAACATCGGCTCCATACTTTAGCAGCATTTGAATAGTTTTCTCATTGCAAGTTTTAACAGCAGCTTCGTGGATTGGTGTACGGTTATTATTATTTTTACAGTTTACTTTAGCCTCTTTTTTTATCAAAGCCTCTGAAACAGCTTCGTGACCATTTTTAGCACTGAGATGCAGAGCAGTGAAACCTTCTTTGTCTACAGAATGTACATAAGCTCCTGCAGCTAGCAAAATGTCTACCACTTGCTGGTGACCTGCTCGTGCAGCAAGGTGCAATGGTGTCACTTTATATGTATCTTGAGCATGGATATCAATCCCCCTTTGGATTAAAGTCTCCACAACAGAAGTATGACCACCCTCAGCAGCAATGTGTAATGGAGTTGAGCCGGTGACATCTCTGCTGTGCGCCAGAGCGTCATTCTGCAACAGAAGATCAACTATATCCGCATATCCACGCTTGGCTGCAAAGTGAAGCGGGGTGAAGCCGTCATTTCTCCTAGCATTGACGTTGGCGTTGCGTTGCAACAGTAGATCAATGATGAATGCATTGCCATTTGAAACAGCTGTATGGAAGGGGGTATGATTGTATGCCGTATCCCCGTTGTTCACAAAAGCACCTTTATCCAAGAGGATCTTGACAGTCTCTTTGTGGTTATTTTCCACTGCGAAATGTAATGGGTACTGACCCTGGAACTCCTTAAGGTTCACGTGAGCCCCCTTCTCTAGCAGAGCTTTCACAACTTCCTGATGACCATTGAATGCTGCCAGATGCAATGGAAAGGTGCCTAAGTTAGTCTTAGCATTCACATCAGCTTCATTTAGCACCAAGTACTGTACTATTTCTGCATGACCGAATTCTGCGGCTACATGAAGAGAAGTAAAGCCCCCAATAACAATATTTTCATCCACAGTAGCATCTTTCTCCAAAAGAATTTTAACCACATCTAAGTAATTGTTCATCACGGCGTAATGCAAAGGAGAATTTCCCGCGATATCTTTGTCAGTAGTTTTGGCCCCTAGTGAAATTAATGCCATGACAGTTTTCTCGTGGCCATTCTGGGAAGCCAGGTGTAACGGTGTCTTTCCAGCATTATCCACCTGATTAATTGCGTTTCCCATTTCTGCCACTAAAAATTTCACAATGACCTCTCTTCCAAAAGTTGCGGCTACATGCAGTGCAGTTTGACCGTTGACATC
This sequence comes from Glyphotaelius pellucidus, assembly GCA_936435175.1. Lineage (NCBI taxonomy): Eukaryota > Metazoa > Arthropoda > Insecta > Trichoptera > Limnephilidae > Glyphotaelius > Glyphotaelius pellucidus. The sequence goes on from OW386556.1 coordinate 11,469,024, forward strand.
TCTAACTTCAGTGCTTAACATTTCCTGTTTAGTCAAGAACTTGATAGTTTCAATATTAGGTCCTCGCGCAGCATAATGTAGTGTAGACGACAGATCTTCCTTTCTTGAGAATATATCAGCTCCTCCCTCAATTCCTAAAGTGAATTTGTCAAAGTTTCCGTCAAGAAGAGACTTCCACATTTCCTTCTGTTTGTCAAGAATAGTTAAGCCCCGCTCATATCTCCGTCTCAGAAGTTTAATATTGTGTATGAAAATGTTCCCTATTTTAGAGTTCAGTAAAAGGTCTTTGGTTTCAGTAAGTTTTATTGCATTGAGGAGTACAGCGGACCAAGCATCAGTCGGCAGAATGTCTACCAAGGCGTTCCCGTGAGCTAAGTGGTTGCGCAAGCATTTGCCGCTCAACAGGGGCATGTCCCCATCTAGATACAGCACATTGTTGGGAATACACTTTGAGCTATCTAATAGGGACATTGTATCCAGCACAAGGGCTTCTATCATCAATCTATTTCTAGTATCATCTTTATATAGCATTGAAAGATGCTCACATAATTGACCACACATTCTATCAGTTCCTACAGTCTTCTCCAGTTCAGTTAATTTCTGAGATAGTCGTTTACTAGTTATCTCCCTGCTGTTTTTAACACTCTTACACTTTTCCCGACCATTGTCAATTTTATTGGATTTGTTCAACAATAATTGTCTACCATAATCGTCAATACGTTTAATACTATCCTCATCAATTGATCCAGTATGATAAATTCTAGCTATCGCAAATTCTATGTCGATAGCTATCTCCGGTTTAATTCTCGTAGATACACTGTTATAAAATTTAGTTAATAGTTTACCTAGCAAAACATGTCTTCTAATTTCTGTAGGATTTTCTTGAGATGCCAAGTTTCTTAAAACTCTATTAGCTGAAAACTTCTTGGCCCTTATTATGTACCCTTTTCTTTCTTTACTGATGTTATGAAAGGTGCAAGTAAAATTACCTACTTCCTTTATACAAACATAGTCATCCACTGTCAATTGATGTTGTAATTTTGATTTGTTGAGGACATCTTTTATTTCAGCAAACAGTTTCTTCTCGTATGGAGTTTGATCTAAAATTTTTGTGATAATTTTTTCAATAGAATCTTCAATTTTTCGATGACCTTTTGTAACAGTGTCTGTTTCTTGGACATTCACAATGGAAATATCGCGAAGGATATTTGCAATTTCAAGTAATTCATCATCACTATCACTATTGACGAGCGTGGTCAGCATACACTTTATTTTGTTCACTTTGCTGGAGCATGTTATGTCAGTAATGACAGATGCAATCTTTTTAATGTCATTTTGAATATTAGAATATAGTACAGGGTCTTCTAACTCTGGGTGTGGATGAGATAGAGAGAGGCGCAAGTTTTGCAGAACTTTTCTGGTTTCTTTGGGAGCAGAGAGGAGGAGAAGTTCACTCACGGCTGGGGAGAGCTTGGGGCTGCCCAATGTGTTCTTCAGATGCTCTCCCGTTACCTGGAGGGCTCTCTTGATAGTCAACTGGCCGAGTCTAGTAGCAGGGTCTGCCAGCAAGGCCATGTCTAGGTATGTCTTTATCACGTGGAGGGAGGAAACATCTCTCACCTCCTTAAAGTCAGCGTACAAGTTTGGGAATTTGCTGATGGCAGCGGTAACATCCTCGCGGCCAAACGTCACCGGTTTCTGAAGTTCCCAGATATCTGTAGACACAATGTTTTCCTCCAACTCTTGCAGGGCAAAGGCAAATTTGTTCAATTCCTTCAATAACCTCTCTTTCCTCAGTACGGACAGATAGAATAAATTCAATTCTTGGCTCCGAATGTGGGCGGACACGAAGCTCACCAAGCAGAACTCCATTTCTTCCCAGGGCAGAATATTGTATGTGGACTTCAACTGATGCTTCAGTATGTGGATATTCTGAGCTATGAACTTGGCCGTGTATAAAAAGTAACTGTCCACTTCTGTATAAGTATTGATATGCGCAATATGTTCCACCAGCAGTTGGACGCGTTCTTGGATGTTAACTGTGGAAGTGGCGGGAAGCGCTCCGTCCCCCTTAGAGAAGAAACGAAGATCGAGCAACTTGTATCGGACCAATAGATGCATTTCCTCTGACACAAGGACATTGTTTAACAGTAATTCCTCGTAAGACTCGGAAATGAGTCGCTCCGAGAGTTCAGGGATAACTGACCCGAGGAGTGTGAGGAAGAGCTCCACATTGCTGGAGCGAATAGCGTAATAAAAGGCGTCGTGGCCTTCATCTTCCTGCTCCACTGGACACCAGCGAGGTACAACAACTGCCGCATCAGAGGTGTCCTTTAGTAACAGCTTCAATAAGTCAGCCCTGTTGTGCTTGCAAGCCAAGGTAATGAAGGGGAAAGAGGGAGAGTCCATCCCCTGGAGCCGTCTCAGATCTGCGAGGGACCGGCAGGCCAGGAGATCTGACAGTTGTCTCGTCTTATCTGCTTCCATTGTCAAGTCACACTTCAACACAATCACACTAACTTATTCTGCCACCAAACATCACTTTGCACACAATGCCATGTCACCAGTCACAATCGACAAATTAGTTCTGATCGATGAATGCATAATGAGTGTCACACTCCCAATAACATTATTTTGTTATTAACCATATACAAAAGGATAACAATATTATCTCGAAAAGATTAGACAATTTATCAAGGTTGTGTGCGTAATTCACTTAAATAATACAATTGATTTTAAAACCGAACCGAAAAGACATCATAACCGCCCGACATCACATCACGCCAAAACTTCAAAGTTCTGTTTTGGTTAGTTTTCAGTTTTCATAGGTTGGTTGTCAGCGCGGGCGTCAAAACGCAAGATTCCCAAACTGTTTTAGCCAATGGCGTTATAATATTATAACTATTACATATAACTATATATATTATATAATCTCTTATCGCAGGGTAGAAATCTCAAAAGTGGTAAGCCAAAGACAAGGCAATTGTATTTGTCTTAGATTTCGTAGTTTTAGTACTCATCCTAGTAAGTAAATTGTCGTCGTGTTCTACTAGTAAGTAAATTGTATTAGAAAGCGCCGAAATGCCTTCGTGCGTGATAAGAAAATGTTTTCATTACACGTAAACACTAGTCAAAACCAAGGAATAACATTTCATTCGTAAATACACGCTTATTATTATTATAAAAAATACAATTACTTCGGTTGTGTCCGGAAGATTTTTAGCGCCATTAGAGAAAGTGCAAACAATTAAGTATTAGGAAACCTATGACAGAAGGTCGTCTCATATAAAATTCCGTATTCGTCTTAATGTAAGCAAGTAAGCGTATCTTAGCATCTCAGTCACACCCGTGATACAAAATAAGGTATTCGGCGGAAATACGCAAACGCCGTCGGTTCTATATCCATGTCGTTCATACACACATATTCTTTGAATGTCTATCTTTACCATTCGTGAATAATTTTTTTTTTAAATACGCAATTAATCCTAAAAAAGAGTGCTTTGTGAACTGAGTGTGAGGTGAACAACTTTTGAATTGAGAATTTACGGAAAACACACACAGTGTTCGATACTTGCCACATTCCACCTTGAGCTTGTGAGACAATGGCGAGTCTATATATCTCTTCTCTATATATTTAAAAATTCACGTTCCGTATGTTTTCATCCGTAAATCTCGGAAAGTAATCGATGGATTGATTAAAAAAAATTACAGACTATTTCATTTTAGCAGAAGAGTGTTTGGTAAGTAATGATAAGCTCTGGCGTTATGAAATTTGTATAAAAAATACTACAGTTGGTGCGCGAGTGGTTTGAAAATGTAGTATTTCATGTATTTTAGCGACAGGGAGGGAAGACAGGAGGGGGAGGGTAACGAAGGAGGTAAGGTTCGCGGGAGGGATGACGAGGGAGGGGGAAGGTGAGGAATACGGAAGGGTAACGCAGGATGGGAAGGGGATAGGGGAGGGAAACGGAGACGCATGGGAATGGACATGCAGGGAAAAACAATTTATTTCTTTGAATGGCATTGCAACGCTTGTCGGGTACGTACCATCTAGTATATCATATTTATATCGTCATTGGTTTTAGCTTGGTACATAACTACCTATCTGAAATATTATTGATCATTTAAATAGTGGCCAATTTATTCAAAATACATTATAAATAATTCGCTGATAAAAATGCACAAACGTGTTTAATTTCAATGACGCTTCAATTTCAGTGTCGATAAATCGGTGTTTATTGCAATGCAATTTTTAAATTTTTATACAAAATATAAAATAACAATATTAGTAGGATTACAAGTTACCATAATTAATTTTCTTTATGCTTTACATTACCTACCTCACAGGTGTAATCTGTTCTGAAGTAGGTGATAGGAATGTAGGTACTTAGAGTAAAAATATTTAATAGCTTGCTTCTGGTGAGTGACATAATATTTTATAAATTACCCGAATATAAGTAAGCGGCTCCTCATGGGTCGGTAAGGAGTCGACATAAACCGAGTGCTGTAAGACTTTGAGCAGAAAAGTCCCACAATGGACTGCGCTGCACTGCAGTTACCTTGCTATAGCGAACTTTCTAGGTTTATTTTGTAACTGTGTTCTTTTGATCCTTATCTTTAGGTTTTATGATGACGATAGGTTCATGTTTTTTAATTTTTATTATTTCTTCATTGATTTTACCAATTTTCGTAATTTCGGCATAAGATTTAGATTCCATATTTGTTTTTAGTAATTCAATATTTTTATCTATTTTAGATATCGATTGGTATAATCTGTCGAGTCCCTCATCTTCTTTGTTGGTTGGTGCCTTGTATTCTTGGACCATGGCCTCAATGTGGGCCATCATTTCGCACATTGCCTCAGTGAGGGAGCTCTTTTGATCTTTTGATAAAATGTTAGAAGTTAATGTTTTATTAAAAAACTTTACAAGGTTTTTTGCGCTTTCCAGCCTCTCTTCTGGTGACAGGGAAGGCATTTTGAACTATAAAATTTTATTTAAAAAAATGTATATTTTCTGTTGTTTATAAAACTATTATAGTTTGTTTACATTTAAAAATTATAATTGTATTCACAAAGTATTTTCTTTTGCAGTTTACACATGTATTGCCAACTGTCGAGCAGTAGCGAAACTAATTTTTATTTTTATTAATGCGTATCAGTATTTACTGCCATCTATTGAGAAGTGGCAAAAAAATATACCATCTGTAGGTAGAGTATTCAGATACGTCAAAAATAGCAGTAAATTGAGTTTTTAAAATACGTTTCTCGTATAATTATGGTTCAGTACATACGTAATAGTCGCTCCAGATTTACCACAGCACTGTAATGCCACTGTTACACTAGTTTTTATTGATCTAAGTAAACTTTAAGCACTTTATTTCACTATTATGTGTGGAGCAAAATTATATTTGACATCTGTCACTGAATGTTGTTGTTGAATGAATCAATCACTGAATGTTGTTGTTGAATCCTTACCAGTCGTATAATTTCATCCGACAGTTTAATTCCATCACCTCTGGGCTTTAGTCCAATCATCTGATCGTATCACAATTAAACATCATAAAATATAGACATGCTGCCTGTTTTATAGGAATTACAATAGTGTCTGTTCGGAGGAATCAGCAGAACCAACACGCCAACAGGTGTACCAGCGATAAATTCAAATGAAAAGAGCAACCTGCCAACAATTGACGTCGGCAGCATCAGAACGAGTGTTTTATCCAACTCGTTATTGTGTAGGCGTACTATAAGCTTGCTGCATTCTTTTCTTCCTCTTTGTAACCGGACTTCCAGACTCACACCAACAAATCCTTATACAATAAACTTTCCTTAACCGGTCTCATGACTTTACTCAACCGGGTGGTGATGTTATAATTATAATTCTATAGTTTTACATTGTGCGGCCAGGGGAAAACATCACAAAAAAAATACAAAAACACATAAGAAAAAGGTATGAGGGTTGAGTAGGAATCTGGGGTTAATGTGTCCAGGGTTATGACAAACGTACGAATCCATTCCCTCTCATTGCAGTGCGAGGCGATGGGTTGAGAGAGTCCGACTAGAGAGATTAAAAGGTCTCCCTCAACCAGTCTCTCCTGATCCGGCCGGCTAATCAGTACGTGGGCAAACGCCCCCATGAACCTGGGCACCCTTCTAAGTCACCGATTGTAGCGGGTTGGGTACACGGGGAATCCTATGGTAGGGGTATTGGTTTTGCAATAAAAATCCCTGGGCGGTGGTACCCGTGCCCGCCTCCCAAGTAGAAATGTATGTTTATATGAGACCAAATTTTTTTTACATTAACTCCACACAGGGGGCTCTGAGGAAAATAATTTTCCTCAGGGCCTATGTCATCTTTGAAGATGCTGTGTGGAGGGTGTTTTTGAGGAGAGGAAGGAGTGAACATGGGTCTTGAAGAGACCCATGTTGTAGGAGGGAGGAAATACAGAGGCCGGCAAATCGTTCTACAGCCGAGCTGTTGAACTCAAGAACGAGTCGTAGAATCGACCCGTTCTCATGTGACTAATGTCAACCGTGTACAAATGTTGGGCGCGTGTTTGGCGTTTCCCGACTATGCACCAGTGCCGAAGGGATCAATGACCTTAGTTCCTCAGAGCATCTTCCATTGTAATACCGGTAGAAAAAGGACAGCATTCCCACCTGACGCCTGTGCTCTAAAGATTGCAATCCGTTTGTTAGGTTAGGAGAGTCTATCAATCGGACCGCCCGTTTCTGCCCAGGGTTTTTTTAGGTATTTTGGGGCTCCAGACCAGAGGTGGCTGCCAAATTCAACCGTGGGGCGCACTTGCGATTTGTACAGGGTTTACTTGTACATGAAGTGGTGTTATTTTAATTTTTAAATAAATAGTATATTTTCGTCATAACAGTTTGAGGATCGTACTATTTATCTCGGGAGTCCCCGTTTACTGGGATAAAACATGTTTATTTCGGTTTTGGCGGTTTCTATTGGCTGGAGTGATCCGTCCGGCGCTGCGTTCATGTTCTGTGACCAGGGTTGCCGATTTGTGGGTAATTCCTCAAATTGCGGGGAATTTTAAAGATTTTTCAAGAATTGGGTTTTTTGCGGGGAACACCGTTTTGCGGGGAAAATGCGGGGATTCTGGGCATTTTTTGATTATCCAACCTTTTCGAAAAATATGTATTATATTCGATGGAAGATTTCGTAGTTTATTTTCTGGCAGCATTGTGACAGTAATAGCCAGGGGATTCCTGAAGTTCAGGACCCTAACTCGAAGACGAATGAATTTGCTAGTCATAGAACTTTTACGGTGTTATGACTCCCGCCTCACCCGCTGGTGAGGCGAGAGTCATAACTGCAATAAAAATCTAATCTAACATAATTATGAAGAAAAAAGTTGTAAGCAAAACTACAGTTTTGTTCCAAGGTTGATAAAAAAAGTGCGCACCTAATCTTAAAAGCACATCTACAGTTTTATTCCGAGATCAATGAAATTTTGCACACTTGAGTTTCAAAATAAGAGGCCGTCGTAGGTGTAGATTCGGTTCCTCTAAAAAACCACGTGGCTAGAGAATTTCTGCGAAATGGAATCGATTTCTCAAAAAATTCAAAACATTTTGAATTTTTTTACAATTTTTCCATTTTGATAAATATTCCGAAACAAACCAGTTCTAAAAAATAACTAGTTCCTCGGAGAAATAATATCTAAGGTACCAGTGACAGCAAAGGAACAAATAGTACCATGGGACATGGGATTAGGCACGGTGGGGCAAGGTGGGGCGTTTTCCCAACCCTGGCTGGCCGATGCATGACCTCTGGAATTGTCGACGTATTTTCAAATTTACAACACTTCATAGAATGGTTTTTCCTTCTTCCGTTCATATTCTTTGTATACATTGAATCCAAAGCATGAATATATTGTAGAAGCCTATCTTTTTCGATACCTACCTACTCCAAATTTTTATTTTTTGCCCCACCCAAAAAAAAAACTGGCTACGCCCATGGACGGTACACCAATGATACTGGCGTGGTATGATGAGTGGTTTATTTATGGGTATATTTACGGAAGAGAGAAAAAGAATATTTTTTCATTTTCTAGATTCTTATATGCCTTGAAGAGGGAATCATTTAAATAACTGAATTTAAATCAACTATTCTTCATACAAATAGAACGGTGTCATTGCGCCTCACAATTTTTACCTCATGTGAGTATTCAAAATATTATATGGCTATTATAGACTTAGGGCCTCCACCCACGAAGAAACTAAAAATAACAGTTCTCAACGCAATTGTAATCAACCTCCTTAACAAAACCGATATTTTTCTGATCTGGCATGTCAAAACTTGACAGTTCGTGAGCCGCTACCATGGCAACCTGTCAACAAAGCAACTGAAACGCCACTGCCGCGGCGACGACACAGTAAAATATCGATTTTGTCAAGGAGGTTGGTTGCAATTACTTTGAGAATTGTTTTTTTTTTAAGTTTCTCCATCAGGATTTTTGATTGTAGGAAGTAGCGGGCTTCTTCTTTTGTAGATCGACTTCATCGCGCCGACTGCCTTTCTGGCTCTTGCGTGCATCTTGGCTACGTGAGACTTCCAGTTGAGTCGTGAGTCTATTTTCAGGCCCAGGTAAACGACTTCATCCTTCCAAAGGAAATTCAGTTGGCTTACGTGTGGTCAGTTGTATTTCGAACATAACATTCAATAAAGAAGGTGCCTGGACCCTTAACCCGGTTGATCGATAACTTTCGGTATCTTCTCATCGTTCCTAGCATGACTGCAGATCGTCAATGAATAAATAACTGTTCGCAATGATTAAGTGTTCTTAATGTCGAGTATTTTGAAAACTACTGAAGAAAGAAATTGCCAGCCGAATATTGGCTTGGTTCCACAAGCCGCCGCACTGATTTTGGAAATTTCACCACGTTTCAACCATAAATATACCAAACCATTTTCATCTAATTACTTCAAGAAACAACTAATGACACCATGAGGTATTGCCATTTGAACAACAGTGGCGCCCTCCTATGTTTTCTACTCTTGTTTCACACTGTATTTTATTTTTGTGCAAAATTGTCACAACCTTCCCCCTAAACATCAATAATATAAACGTTGTATGCAGTGTGCGTATATTTTGGAATGAAACATCAAAACAATGCGCGCAGAAATTCATTGCGCACCCGAATGACATAAACAAAAGCAGCCATGACAGTTGGGATGTTGTCAAGGTGTGAAATGCGTGTAGTTTGACAATGACTGAGACCTCTAACAATGGTAAATATCGATAAATCTTACGTGTTATTCAAAGCAGTATTCATATACTTTCAATAATTGCAAAAAATTTTATAATTTGTTAACATTTAGATAAATAACGACCCTAAACACAAAATGTGTGGGCGATCAATCATTAGTCAATCGAGAGCCAATAGAACATTAGAATGTATTTCTTTTAACGTTTGCTCTTAATCATTCATTAGCATATTAGCTTTATGAAATATTATCATCGTGTTACTTTTGTGATTTTTTAAATCAAAATTGTTATTTACAGCTTCGAACCCCGAGGAAGGGGGCGGGGTGTGTGCAGGATGTTTGAATCAACTTCTCGATGAAGATTACGTATCAGCTCTCGGACAGGAGTGGCACATGGAATGCTTCAGGTAACATTATTTTTGGTAAACTTTCGAAATTGCTGGACACAAAAGGTGTTTCATAGAAATAATATCGGATATATTTATCCGAGACACTATCGAACATTTGCTTCCAATGAAAAAGGTAGCTGCCGATAATATGAAAGAAAAAGGAAAAAAAAATTGTCCCAGATAATATTAATTCTGAAATTTGAAATATAAGATTGACAAAAATTACATTTAAATAAGAGCTCAGTAGCTGAATTGGTAGAGGTGTTTATCCAGGTAAGATGAGATGTTCTGGGTCAAGTCCCAGTTGTGACCGATTATTATTAAAGCTCGTTCACACACAGCTATAAATCTGCAAGCAGATATCTGTTGAACCGCGAGCGCTTATCTTTTGTACTTTCACACGACGCTATCAAATATTTCTTCCTGTGGTAGGAGAGGGGGTCAGTTGAATTAGGGAGCTGCAACGGAATGCCCCTTTTTTTTGTACTGAAATCTGCTAAATTGACATCTGCCATCCACCGATCTAGGCAGCTCCGTAATTACAATGACCCACTCTCCTGTTTTCGTCGGAGAGGGGGAGACTTATATCTTTTCGTATATCGCCTCTGGAGCGGTTCCGTCGTAAGATGTGTATTATCTATGATTGATCTGCGCTTAAAACCGCTAGGTGTGAACGGTCTGAAGGGATTGTATGGAGAGCGTTATTTGGCGTGCTATGATCTTTTATATTTGATAGCTGTGTGTGAACCAGCTCTTAGTGTTATCTTCTTCTTCAATGGCATAATTTTTTTATTTGTGTTTTAGATGTTCTGCGTGCGATGGAGCCCTCTCTTCGTGGTACTTTGAAAAGGATGGCCTTCTGTTCTGCCAGGCCGACTACTGGACCAGATACGGAGAGGCTTGCCAGCACTGCACTCAGGTAACAAAACCAATTGCAATTATGCTTTTGCAGTACCGACCAATTCAGCAATTTCTGATCCCGCAGAATTGCGGGATTGATAAAAATACTAAATTTACACCAAAAACATGCCATTTTGATTTTTCATTCTCGTATAGAGTCTGAAGGGTAATTCTGTAGCTTTTGTGTTAAGTCAGCGTGTTAGGAACTTTCCAAACACAGCATTCTGAGACAATTAAAGATGCGTGAAGCGTGCGGATCGCTGCAGAACCAGTGTTGCCAACTTGACGGATTTCCTGTCATATCTGGCGGATTGGAGTGCCCCAAAATGGGAAAATTTTGACAAACAGGCAAAATCCGTCGATGTCGGAAGGTGTCCATCGTGCATTATCGGCTTTCAAATTACTGTGATTTTCTATGGCTTTCATGGTTTGTCTATGTCTGTCGTGTGGTCATGTCAGTTGGTATGAATTAATTACCTATTTAAAAACACAAATTATTATTTATTTGTTATTATAACTACTTACGTATATAAGCCTTATGGGCGATCATAAATTACTATCCTTTCTCATATTATTTTGATGTTTGTACACGATGACAATGGATTTGCAAATTTTCCCGTGACTAACATCTCTTAATAAGGATTACGCGGCAACCGTAACCGCGGCATTACGGGATTAGGCGGCAACTGCTCTGTTGTTTGTGGCGTTAGCGTAATTACTTTTAACCTCTTAAATGCCAGGATTTTTATGGATGAAACTTGAAAATTTCGCGACGTTTTGACTTTGACGTAATATTTTGCAGGTTTATTTTATGCTATCTTATGTAATATTTACCCAAACACATTCCTTGAATACTAAACTATGCATAAAAACAACATTTCTTGCGTTTATTCGTTTTACGATCATTTCATCGACCATGGTGCGACACTGAGGGACGCCAATCTGACAGTTGGAGAGGCGGGAAAAAATCTAGGCCCGTGGCATAAACAATATCACAGAAAATATATCGCTGCGCTAGGTGGGTTCACGGTATCTTATACCTTATGAACAAGAATGCCCCAAGCGATTCTGACCTTCTTCTTCGTAAGTTTTCTTTATACATAAGGGTTTAAATTGCATTACAAAATTATTTTTTTGCGATTATTTTGGCCTGTTAGCCGGCGTACGAGTGGCAACCCAACGGTTAGGGTAGGTATCTTAACACAAGCGCAGCGTTTAGCTCGTTAGCAAAACGGATTACCGTCTTTTAGAAAACTGACAAAATGTACGTAACGCTAACCCGACAATTCAGAATCAACACCTTCAATGCAACTTCAACACCTCCTTTAAAAAGTCATTAAAATTAATGAAAAAATGTATAAAAATTGGTTTAGTAGGTTACATTAGGTTAGGTTATGGGCTATTTTGCAATTTTTTTTCTTCATAGTGCTGCCCAGTGATATATCTCTGCAATTTTCAGTAAGCGTTAAGCTTTCATTAAGCGTTTGTCGGTCCTCGGGAGAGCTCATGTTCAATTTCAGTGCCATATATTGCGGTTGGCGCGTGTCTTGATAACCGTATTTATTGTTTATTCTGTTAAATTAATACACCCTAAACGGAATCGATATTTTTCACCATGACGGAAGTTAGTTCTGTTGCGGACGAACACGATCTATCAAATGACAGTGACACTACGAGACCTTTGTTCCGATAAATGGAGGCGGTGATGACAGAAGTGACATTATTGTACATCGCAATGCATCAGTTCCAACCTCATATGCGCTCTCTGTAACTTTGGACTTTGCGCGGGTAAACACAATAATTGTGAAGTGACATAATCATACATTTTTATATTTTTTAATATCTTTTGTAGTAGTACATGTGTAGTTTTTTTTTATTAGAAGCATAAAATATTATTATATACTAGTATTGTTTTGTTTTGGAGGAAGGAACTTCGTAAATAATAAAGGCAGCTTCAGGAAACTTTTAAAGGACTCGTGACATTTATTTTGCTTTATTCCCAATTACATTGTGAATAATTCCGGAGACCCAAACTACCCAAGACAGACCAAGGATTTTACTTTTACTTATTAAGAAGTTTGGATGGTGAAAAAAGAAGGAAAAAACCTAAACATAGGCCTTTTATATCGGTCTTGTCTGAAGGGAGTTTGCATCTCCTGACATCTATGGATAATTTCTTCTATTAATTAATTAACTTTACACAAACCAACAAATCGAAATGTCTGGAGAGGTGTGAGCCCTAGCTAATTAGTTTAAATTATACATATTCCCGCCCAAAAAAACAGTAAAGGCCAGAGTTTTTTTTTAATACACAAATAGAATATAATAATTAAAATATCTCACTTATACTACTAAAGATAACTCAGACAACTTTAACTGCTTCACACCAGATTAAATTAACTAACCATTTCATATTTTACATGCTCCAGTTAAACATTAAAGCTAAAGATTAAGTTAACGATTAACATTAAAAATCAATAAGTTCTACAATTATTAAACATTTAATTTTAGGACAAACACAATGCCATGCGGATTGGACCAGGTCTTCCTTCCAGGACAGCTAATTTTATTATATACATTTAAATGGGCACTTGCAGTGTTCTTTCATTTTCTTTTGGCTAGATTATGACCTTTAATTTTCATATGAGTTTTCACAAGAGGTCACGACCTCCACCATCTTTATTTATTTGCACTTTTTTTTTATTTTAATTGTATTTTCCACTTTTCTACAAGCGAATTTATTATTGTTTTTCACTTTTATTTACACAAGCGAATTTATTATTAAAGTCTGATTATAAAAACAAACACCCAGCTCCATCCATATATTTTCCTTTGCTTGTGGGCGCCGCACTGTGCACAGGCGCTGCCGGGTCGCTTCTTATACTCCTTGGTCCATCTCGGGTAGATGGTCTCCGCATTTGTTGTCCTCAATTGGCAGCAGGCATAGTTTTGATATTGCCCTCTGAACCGTTCCCTGTCCTGTGATGATGGTAGCTACTCGTACTCTTCCATCGGGCCCCGGGTGTACAGCGTGCACTCGTCCTAGCCTCCAAAAGCAAGGAGGCTCATTATCTTCCTTCAAAATGACCATTTGGCCTGGTTGCAGCTGCCTTTGATGGTTGCCAGTCCATTTCGTCCGGGTCTGCAGCTCAGCCAAGTACTCCTTGCGCCACCTCGACCAAAACGACTGTATTAGTTGATTTAATTTTTGGTAATGATTCAATCTATTGACTGCCACATTCTGCAAATTCTGCTCCGGGATTGCTGCTAAACTCGTTCCAATGAGAAAGTGACCAGGAGTCAGAGGATTTAGGTCTTGGGGGTCATTGGACAGCGGACAGAGAGGACGGGAGTTCAAGCATGATTCAATTTGACATAACACAGTGCTAAATTCCTCATATGTTAGTAGTGAAGCATTTGCCACCCTCTTCAAGTGGTATTTTACTGATTTGACCCCTGCTTCCCACAGTCCCCCAAAGTGCGGAGCCCTTGCGGGTATAAAATGCCACCGAATGGATAAATTGGTTAAGTATTTATCGATTTTTTCATTTGAATTCTTCAAAAATTCATAGATTTCCCTTAATTCGTTATTCGCGCCCCGAAAGTTCGTGGCGTTATCTGAAAACATTTTACTGGGTTTCCCTCTTCGCGAGATGAAACGCTTAAACGCATTTAGGAAGCTATCAGTGCTTAAAGACATTACTACTTCTAAATGTATAGCTTTGGTTACCATACATATAAATAGACATATATAAGATTTTACGCTGTGAGTCTTACGGCTGACACCTGATTTAATCATAATGGGTCCGCAGTAGTCCACGCCGGATAATTGAAACGGGCGACCTTCCGTTATTCTTTCGGTCGGTAAGTCCGCCATCAGCTGTTGCTCTGTTTTCGGGTTACACCTAAAACATACAATACAGTATTTCAGAACCTTTTTAATTAAGTTTTTACCCATAATTGGCCAGTATTTCATTCTTATTAACGCTAACAATGCCTGCGTTCCTGCATGTAAATATGAGTAATGGTAGTGCCTGACAATAAGTTCACTTAGTTTATGATGTGAAGGTAGTACTATGGGGTGTTGTTGACTTTCCGATATCATTTTTCCGTTGGACAACCTACCCCCCACCCGGATTAAATCCTTAAACAAATAAGGATTTAATGACTTTAATCTACTACAATTTCTCACATTTACCCCGGTTTGCAATGCCCTCGTCTCCTCCGGGAATGCAAAACATTGTGCGCGAGATATTAATATGTGAAGTGAATTCTCCAATTCGTAAACAGTTAAGAGGAACGTATGCGTGGCCTGTTTCATACAAAATTTAGTTCCGGATTAACGGCTAAAATATCAAACTAATTGTTTTAAATTTTTTTTTAAATGACAGGTTAGCTATATAAAAAGTACGGATATGAATCCAATTTTCGATTTTTGTTTTAAATTATAAAATATAGGCTTCAAAAGATGACAATTTATCGATGAATTTAGGAGGCTACTTTGGAATTTTTTTCTGACCAAATGGATGCTATTTTTGAAAAATCCTTTCATATCCTGCCTCAGGAATATGATGAAGTATACGATAAAATTTTAGTTTGCACTGAAAACAGTTATATTTGCGTCAAAAACCGGATCTAGTTACGCGCAAATTTATCGTAAAATTACCTAGGTTTTTTGATGTCATCTCATTCACTCTTTTGCTAGTCACGCGGGAGCGAAACGTGCGCGGGCCGGGGGGAGAGGTAATAGAATCGTGTATCTGTGTGTGTCAGACAACGCAGGTGCATGTTCGTTGTTTGTTTTATCATTTTAGATCTGTTTACCGAAAACTGGAGAATGCATTCAATAATGCCAATATACTTGTGTTTACTAGGTAGTAGGTAGGTAGTAAGAAACACTATTTTGGCAGTTCAGCTTTTATTTTTAAAATATTTTCTACGATACAAGGATACCTAACTAGGTATAGATATGTATGGCAGTAAGGCATGGAAACTGGCAGACGAAGGATGAAGTAGACTGAATGCGAGGCGGGTATGGATACCGCCGCCCCGGGAACCATTTATTGGATAACAAACACCTCTACCAAGTGGTTCACTACGTTTGGTGACTTAGCAGGGGTGCCCGGATTCATGGGGTGAGGTTTGTCCGGGTATTAACGGTAGATGCGTCTGCCCACCAGCTGCATGACAGGCTCGGATCGGGAGAGAATGATTGAGGGAGTCTCTTTGACTTCAGCTGTAGGTACTCTCTCAAAACATCGCCTTGCACCGCAGCGGGAGGGATTGATTCATACGCCCGGGACACTCCTGGACACACTGACCCCCAGATTCCTTCCCACCCCTAATACCCTTCTCTTTCCCAGAACTTCATCTCCTTCCTTTCCTAAAAAGACCCCTTTTTCCTCAGGGCTTCCTGTGTAGAGCTAACTAACTAACTAACTAACTAACCATCACGCCGTTTCCCCGCAGGGGTAGGCAGAGAGGACGGACCGCCAAACAACTCGATCTTGGCACACACTCCTTGCTTCGTTCACATTCATACATCGTCTCATACGTGCTCTTCTGTTATTTTGACTCTTGACATCGCCCGACTCAAGTGTCTGTGTAGAGCTAACGTTAAAAAAAACTGTACAAAAAGATCCCTCAGGCGTATGCAAGGAAAACCAACATACCTCCGAGACACCGATTTTGGAACCTTACAGTATAATTGAATGTGAAGTTACACATATTATTTGACTTTCAAATCTGACATATCAATAGACGCATCCGCCGCCAAGACCCGGACAAACTTCACCCCGTGAATCCAGGCACCCCTGCTAAGTCACCAAACGTAGCGAACAAATGGTTCCCGGGGCGGCGGTACCCTTACCCGCCTCCCAAATTGTTGAATGTGGTGAGACTATGGCATCCTCAATTTTGGTATGTTGTGAGGCTGAAATTGGTGAGGAGGGGAAGGATATGGGGTAAAGGAAGGTGGGGAAGCACCCGGACATTCAGATCTAGTCACTAAACACAGTTAAAGCCATTTCAATTCTGGATGGTGGTCTTACACCAGAGTCCTACTGAGAGTTATTTACATTCTGGAAAGTGCCGCAAATATACCATATATTATTTTTAAATGATTGAATTGTGAAAAAACACAAATCAATCAAATATAATTTACCTACTTGCCCACTCCGGGATTTGTACCTGTCACCTCCTGATCGCTAGTCGAGAGAGAGTCTTACCCTTCGACCACGGAAGTCATCATTAATTTTTTTTTGTTTTCATGAAAGTGCCTAAATATGTCGATTAGATGGTTCCATGCCAACTGAGAATAAATTCAACTCAACACCTCCTTGAAAAGTCAAAAAGCTATGAAAAAAATAATTTTAAATTAGCCGATAACCCTAACCTAATGTAACCTATTTTATATTTATAAATATTTTATCACTCTAAATGACTTATCTGAGATGGTTCTGAGTTGGTCTCATTCCAAGTTGTCCGGTCACCGATTTTATTTTGTATGCGAATGTTAGGCCGGGTTGTTTAATCGTACCTCCAAATTAATATTTGACAAAACTTCACATTTTGAACTCTAACATGTAAACATCAAATCGGGGTAAAATTCTATATTGTTTTCTTTTGTTATAATTATAATTGTTTTCAATGATTCAATCAAGATAAAAATATCACAACATCGTTGAATATAAATTTTAGTATATTGTGAAACAATCAAACCTAACCGAAGAATTATTGTAAAATTGTAAATTTTGTTGACACCCAGCGTTTGTACTATAAACAAACTAACACTACTACAGAATATGTCCAGAGACCTCCGCATGTGTGTCCCTCGTCCGCTAATGCTAAGGTACTAAACGAAAGGGACCGTTCACCGGCTTCCTGCAAATATTCAAGCGTAATATTACATATATTTTCTGCTTTGTTCACTACATAATTATTTAATTTTTATGTTCGCTCGCGATGTGCGACAATACGTATTACGATTTCCCCCTTCACTACCGCCTCTCGTACGCCCCTTTCCTGTACTTTACTAGAGCAGGACACACGACAATTATACCTATCATTATGCTTTTTTGGATAGTCAATCTTCGCCCGCGTGAACAGACCTCTTAACGCTCCGTCACGTCTTGACAAAGGATTTCTGCAATTAAAAATAAATCTTAAAATATAAGCTGTCACCCTTTGCAATTTGGTTAAGCAAGAGTATCTGGAAAATATTTCCCAATCCTGTTTTACTGCTGAAATTAACGTTAGTTTCAATCTTTCTTCTGGCAGATCCAACGGCGTAATTTCACTGCAAGTAATCGGGTAATCGCCTGAAGTCAACCAGGTGGGCCCATGCCACCAAATGTCAGATTTAAGTAGTTGCGAGACTGTGGTGCCTCTGGATAAAACGTCCGCCGCATTATCCTCCGATCTTACGTGCTTCCATTGTGCGGGTTGACTGGATTCCTGGATTTCAGCTACCCTATTGGCCACAAATGTGTTCCACCTGGCTGGTTGTCCACGAATCCAGAAAATCGTTATCATGGAATCGCACCAGTAGGTTGTATCTATTTCATTTAAGTTCATAGCTATTTTGACATAGTTTACTAATTTTGTGAGTAAAACAGCACCACAAAGCTCCAGCTTTGGTAGTGATATGCTTTTCAACGGTGCCACCCTTGATTTTGATGTGACTAAATTAGAAGTTGTGTTTCCCGATTCATCAGTAGACACTATATATATACAAGCCGCATAGGCCTTTTCTGACGAGTCACAAAATCCATGCAGATGCAGTTTAACTTGATGTTTGCAAATTATTTTTCTCGGTATTTTTAAATTGTTCAAAAAAGGTAATTCATTTATATACGAATTCCATGCATTCATCTGCTCAGATGGAACATCCTCGTCCCACTGAATTTTAGTTTGCCACAAACCTTGCATTATCAGTTTTGCGACTAAAGTTATTGGGCCTATCAGTCCCAATGGGTCAAAGGTGGAGGCGATACATGATAGCATTTGGCGTTTGCTTTTAACGCACGCTTCTAAGGGCTCTACAATGTACTGAAAATAGTCTTGCTGGTTATTCCATGACAACCCTAAAATTTTCTTTTCCTTGGGGTTATCAGTAATAATCATATCTGCATCATTCTCTGATTTCGAACCTATAGAGGGTAGATTCGATCGCCATTTTCGTAAATTCATCCCAGCAGATGCCAAAATGCTGCTTAACTGATGCTTAATAGTGAGACAATCTGCCTCATTTTCGTCGCCAGTTATCAAATCATCCATATAAAAATTGTATTTTAGGATTTGACTGACCTTTCTGTATGCTTCCTGATTTTCCGTTCCTAACTGCTCCAAGCATCTGGTAGCCAGAAAGGATGATGGTCCCAAACCGTAGGTGACAGTATTGAGTTGGTAGTGTCGGATTTCTTCTTCCGGAGAGTCCCTCCAGACTATGCGCTGCAAATCTCTATCCTCAGGTTGCACCAATATTTGACGATACATCTTCTCGATGTCGGCGGTTAATGCATACTGGTGCTTTCTGAAAAATAACAGTTGTGCACATAAATCCTTTTGTAAAACTGGCCCTACTATGAGATGATATACCGGTTGATGACTTGGCTGATCCGTCAAACACGACCCTGGTTTTGGTTGTCGTGCTAGACTCCTTCATCACTGCATGGTGTGGCAAATAATAACAAATTTTATCTTTTGGTGGTGCTTCGCACAGCGTCATGTGCCCCAATTCCTGATACTCTTTCATGAATTTTTTATAATCTAGCATCAGGTCTTGATTGGCAAGGAATTTCTTCTCCATATTATAGAATCTTTTTTCAGCCACCTTTAGGGTTTCACCCATTTGATTAATATTAGGCCGCAGCGGTAATCTTACCGCAAAACGTCCTTTCTCATCTCTTTTGTGCGTGTGTAAGAAGCTCTCTTCACATGCTCTTTCTTCGTGGCTTCTATGTTTTACAGGAGCTAGTTCCTCTATTTTCCAAAAGTTTTCTAATTGCTTATGCAATAAATTTAAAGATAAATGACAGGAATTTACTGGCCTTTTTGGTTTCGGAGTGGAGATAGGCCCGGATACAAGCCATCCTAGCTCGGTCCTTTGCAGCGTGAGTCCCGCATCTCCAATCCTCATTCGATCGTTATGCAAGACTTCCCAAAATACCTCCGCTCCTAGTAGTAGATCTATCGGGCTGGTAATGTTGAAGTTTGGATCTGCTAATTGGAGACCGCTGGGGATCTCCGCTTCTTTTCTCTGAAAGGAAATTTGGGGCAGATTACTGGTCACCTCAGGTATTATCAGGCATTCTATCTTCTTTTCGTATTCAGAGTAGCCTGAAGTTATATTTAATCCCACTTTAGATCTTATATTTAAAATTTTATTGTGGATTCCCGTGACAGGAATGTTGACCTTTTTCGTTTTTGAATTTAATTTCTTGACGAATGCCTTACTTATGAAATTCGTTTGAGCCCCAGAATCTAATAGAGCTCTTGCTTGAATTGAGTTTCCTGCATCATCCTTTATGTTGATGATGGCAGTTGACAATAACACGAAATTTTGTTCGACCTTCGCGGCATGATTTGATACTAAAGGCGCTTCCTTCACGGAAGATGTTGATGCCCTTTCGTGTTTTGATTCCTCCTCATTCTTAACATGAAGTAAAGTATTATGATTCTTACCATCGCATTTACGGCAATTGAATTTAGACCTGCAATCCTTCAATTTATGACCGGGGTTTAAACATTTAAAAAAAAAACAAGCGCCTAATTTGTGTATTTTATCAATTCGTTCTTTCGGTTTTAATTCCAAAAATTTGCGGCAATAATAAATTTTATGATTATCGTTGCAATGTAAACATTTTAATTTTTTTGCGGACAACGACACCAAAACTTCCTTTTTATAATTATGCGGATTCGTTTTTCCCGGATTAATTCTTTTTTCGTTATTTGCCGAGGCTTCTAGTACTTGGGCCCTTGTATATAAACACCTAATAAATTCTTCGTAGGTAGGTAAATTATCTTTTGTTGGGTATTGTTCCCAATGAGCCCTTGTATTTGAATCTAATTTGCTTGATAACAAATAAATTAATATTACATCCCAATTTTTCGTAGTTATATTTAAGTTATTTAGTGATTTTAAATGTAATTGCGCCTCGTCCAATAGACTCCTTATTGCGACGTGATTTTCTGCCTTTACGTCCGGTAATTTAAACAATGCGTTTACATGATTATTTATAATTATTTTTGAGTTTTCGTATCTGTCCGTAAGCATCTCCCAGGCCGTAACGTAGTTATCCGCATATATCGGTAACGCTGTTATGAGTTTAAACGCTTCCCCCTTCAGACAAGACCGCAAATAATAAAATTTTTGAACGGCATCCAGGTTATGATTGCTGTCTACTAAGGATATGAACGCATCCCGGAACTGCATCCATTCGCAGTAATCCCCTTTAAATTTCGGTAATTCAATTATCAGTAATTTAATATTGTTATTCGCCGTGATTGCAGAATCCTTTTTAGCTAACCTCTCTTTTGCGCTGGCCAATATACAAAAATAATCATTTTCAAAGCTCGCTCGGTCGCCTTCATCATCGTCGGGAGATAATGCCTCTATTCTATCTTGAATTTCTTCAAAATTATCTAGCAAAGGTTCGAAACGCTTTATACGCAATTCTAGTTCGCTTTGCGTCAGTGAATCTTTGTTTAAAAATTCCCTGAACCTCGTCATTTTGCCCTTACAAACGCCCCGTTGGGCGATCAGCGTTTTTAAATCCATTTTGATCAATCAGATGCGTACTTACAATTTACAGAGTTATCCAATTATTTTATCGCAATCACCGTTTAATCACTATTAATCATATAATATACGCACTGATAACTTCCCAAATTTTAGTTATTTACTTCACGAACTGTCATAAGACAACAATAATCTACCAACGTCGTTAATCATAGATGAATCCCGTTGATTTTTATTTAATCGCCCATAGAGCATTTCCAACAAAAACTGCTTTATTGACTTCGCGGCTAATTTAAAATAAAAATTTCAAACAAACTTTATTAAATCTCGAAATTTAAAACATTGCTGTAGTTTTTGTCAATAATCAATAATTTTGTCAATAATTTTGTCATACTGGCTTGCAACAATTTTTTTTTGAGTAATGCACAATATTGATGTCATTGATTTTTTTTTGCCTTTAAGGATTTTAATGGTAAGGTAGTATGGATATGGATTGGTCACTTGCCCTTTTTTATCGCTGATGGCCTCTGCTGCTTGCTGGATGCTGGAAACTGCATGTTGGCTGTTCCTTTTTTCAGTGCTGGTTCTTCTTTACTAATTTAATCACTCGCGTTAAATTATCCGACTCGTAGGATCATATGTTTTGTTTTGGAGGAAGGAACTTCGTAAATAATAAAGGCAGCTTCAGGAAACTTTTAAAGGACTCGTGACATTTATTTTGCTTTATTCCCAATTACATTGTGAATAATTCCGGAGACCCAAACTACCCAAGACAGACCAAGGATTTTACTTTTACTTATTAAGAAGTTAGGATGGTGAAAAAAGAAGGAAAAAACCTAAACAGGCCTTTTATATCGGTCTTCTCTGAAGGGAGTTTGCATCTCCTGACATCTATGGATAATTTCTTCTATTAATTAATTAACTTTACACAAACCAACAAATCGAAATGTCTGGAGAGGTGTGAGCCCTAGCTAATTAGTTTAAATTATACAAGTATAATTGCAGAAAGATTCGTAAAAATTGATTGATATTTGTCCAAGTTATTTCATTTTTGTTGAATTTTATCTTTTTTGGGTTCTCTATTTGATGTATATTTATTTATTTCTTACTAGCGAGTACCCAAATGCAGCCACTCAAAGAAAGAAAGTGTTTTTCTCTGCATTCAGTCCTCCATTAATGGAGTTACCGCATTTACCCTTCTTTCAATATCTCTACCAGTCTTCCCATCTCTTGTAAACTTAACTTTCCAAATACACAAACTCGTCCACCTGCTCCAAGTATTCATCATTCACAACTATGTTGCACATTGTTTTCGTACTCTCTCTTTCAAATACCATTACTTTAGACTTACTTATATTCATCATTAACTCATTCTTCAAACATGCTTCGTTCATCCTAGACCCTAAAGACTGTAGATCTTCCGTAGTGTTAGAAATCAGCACCGCATCATCAGCATACAACAGGCAACATACTTCCAGATCGCTCAATTTTGCGCCCAATCCCATCTCTTTCAATTCTTGCATACAATTATCCATTTATAGATTGAATAACCACGGTGACATTACGCAGCCTTGCTTAACACCTTTTGTGATGTCAAACCACCCCGTAAAATCGCCGTTCACCCTAATACATGCAACGCTTCCCAGGAAGGAAAAAGGAGGGAAAAATGTACATATTATGAAATGAAAACATACAATGCTGGAGGTTTTTGTTGCTCACTGATTTGTAACACATCGGAGAGCTTACAAAGCTGTGTTGACCAATTTGAAGTAAAAATATTATTTTTGAATTGCTCAAACAACAACGGCATTATGAATTTATAAAAACTAGTGGTCGCCCAATGGTCGAAATTCGACCATAATTGTAATGTTTTTTTTTTTATGTTTGACATTCAGTAAGACCATAGACAAATAATATTAAAGACAAACAATATTAATCTATTCTCAATTTGACCATAGACTTTAACAATAAACAATAGAATAAAGACGCGAGTGTGTGTGTCAAATACATGGTAGTGTGTGTAATGTTTTTGTTTTTGATTTAATCTATTTTTATGCATAATTTTAAAAAAATATTAGCATTCTGCACTCCTCCTCTATATAAACTATAAGTGTGCAAAATTTCATACTCCTCCGTCCGCGCAATTTTCGTAAAAAGGGGTACAAAGTTTTGGCTTCACGTATTAATATTAAAAATAATGTGATTCATTAAATGTCAAGAGACACAATACAAATGTAACTATCGGATGTTCTTGATACAGCAATATTATTGTTACTAACTAAAAGGCAGATTAATCACTGTTTTTAACCACAATTTAATTACATTATTCATATTGTTATTTTCATTTACTATTCTTAAATGTTCCCCTCTCCTTTCATTTGATGATTATTTAATAAAGCAAAGCAACAAAGTTTCTGCTCCACGAATTTGTTTATTTAATACTAGCGAGCATTCCGCATATGTTGCAATGCCACTAAAAGAAAGTGATTTTTTTTGTTACTTGAAGTGCTTTTGGATGCACAATATTTTTTGTTTTTCCATCTGGTGCATACACAAATAAATCAGAAGGTTTACCGACTTGAGCAGGCCACGTATAGCTGTCCGTGTGAGAAGCTTGGATTTTTCTAATTTCCTCCCCGCTATTGCCTACCGCTACTATGTCTTCTTTGCAATCCCTCGTCCCTCACTCCTCCGTCCTTTCCCATGCTTCCCCATTCTCCTCCCATCACCCCTTCAGATCTTGCTTTCCCTTCCCTCCTTGTCCCCCCTCCCGCGATCCCTCCTTGTCGCTAAACTTTATGAAATACGCACATTTTTCATACAAATCACATGCCACCTATTGCGAACATTTTATAGAAATGCCAGACCTCACAAATGTATGTATATTGAAATCTTCGTAGGCGTTCGTCCACCAAATCATCTAAGTTTCATCGCAATCGGATGAATGGAATACGAAATAATTTCATAATGCCAGAGCTCACCATTATATATAGAAACCTTCACTGGCATGCGCACCACAAATCACCAACGTTTCATAACAATCGGATGAATGGTTTAGGAACTCAAAAGGGACAAACAAAGAAACATTCATTTTTATATATTAAGATTTAGTATTTGTTATTATTACCTGTAGAATAATTTTGTAAGGCGTAGCATACATAACATTCAACATAAAATGTCTAGTGTGTAAGAAGATTAGAGCAGGTTGAGGAATAAAAAAAAAAAAGATAGGTACCGGAGTTAGTGAAGAGCATTTTGTAGAGGAGGTCAAATTCCATTCTAGGACATTGGAGAGCAGGATGGAGATAGGCCTGAGAACTGAAAACAAATGACTGGGGACTGGGGTTAGTGAAGTGCATGTTTGTGGAAGAGGTCGAATGTAATACATAATGGGTTTTCTTTTGTAGATAATAACTGGACCAGTGATGGCCGCAGGCGATCATCGCTTCCATCCTGAGTGCTTTTGCTGTGAACTTTGCAATGCGTTCATTGGCGATGGTGAAGCGTACGCCCTCATTGAAAGATCCAAGCTTTATTGGTAAGTTACTGCTACAAAATCATATTTAAAAAGATGATTTGGCTATGCAAAAGCCGTAGACTGCTAATATTGGACTGATGCTCCATTTTTGCTTAGTAAAACATATAATAGTCCTACAATGATATCACCACAATTGCTCATTAATTACCAAATCAAAATAAATTGCATCAAATCAATTGAAAACTAAATCTTATATCTTGGTACTTGTTATTTTCCTATTTTATATATTATGTAACCTGAATTTTTGTAACTGGATTGTTCGTAGTGCCGCTTACATTGTAACACCGCATATCAAAATTTATGATTTTTTTTTAAACTACGCATGCGTACGCCGTGTTTTGAATCGACAAAAAAATGTTTTAACCAATCACCGCTCCTTTCATACAAAGTTTAGTATCAAAATAATTTTTAATTATCTACGATTAGCAACAAATGTTTTTACAAAAGTTTGATTTAGTAGTAAGAATAAAATTATTATATATTATAATTATTTTTGTTTTATTATTTAAAGAAAGTTGAATAGAATATTACATAAGAACCCAACGCATCTTATTATTTCTCAGCGTTTTTTGTGTTTTACTCTGCGAATATCTTTTAAAATACCTAACAATATGTTTTTAATGAAAAAAAAAATCTCTCCAAATAACTGAATCCCTGAATATTTGTTGACCCTTTTTTTTTCAAAGATGTGCTGTTTTTATTTAACCACTCCGACCCGTAAGCGTGTTTACACGACAATATAACAATAGCAGTCAAGTACGATAAGCGTGTTTTCACGCGTGTGTTCCCACAGAAGTTGGTTAACTCGGTTATTGTTCTATGGCAATCCTAAAACAAAAAGTAGAAGATTCACATTGAATCAAGCTTTACATCTCTATTCTAAGTTGTCCATAGAAGTACATAAAAAGACTTATTTTGTAGAAACAGTTTTCACCCACCAAATCGCCTACATACCGTTAGGCATTGTTAATTTTTTGTTAAATATTATTGTATGAAATGGTAAAAAAGTGAGGTGACAAAATTGTTTATTATACATTTAAGCAATAGAATAAGTGTTTTTTTTTTTTTTTTTTTTACATAATCAGTGATTTTAGTACCGTTTTCACATAAAAACATCACATGAGTCATTTTTACAATTTTTTTATGTTTGCATTCTAAATTTTAATATTTACAAATGTTAATATTTATTTGTAATATAATAATTTGAAAGCTTAGTTCATAACCTTTCAAAAACAGTTTTTAGTGTTCGGCTACCTTCAGAAATGTTTACAGTTCGTTTAAGACAAAAAACTTGCACAATCGCAAAATACCTGAGTGGTTAAAAATAATAATAATGAATAATAATAAAAAGTCTTTATTCCAAAAAACTAAACAATTTTTTTCCATCTGAAAACCTGTGTAAAATGAGGTATGCAGTCTTATAATGTAAGCGACGATATGTAAATGAGAACATCCATAAAAACCTGGTGAAAATAAACCAATAAAAATGAAGCTTTCCTCAAAAATGACAAAATTGATTTCCATCGACATTACGATCATGTTTTTATTTCTCAGATATCTATTTTGATATTATATTTCCAGTGGTGGATGCTACGAGCGTGTGATGCGCCCCCTCGGCAGGGGTGGAGGCCGGCGCCACGCTATCCAGCTGGTGGAGCTGCCCCCCCGGGCCCCCCTCAATGCTCCGCCCCTGCTGCGTCTGGCCCCCGACCCACACAGGGGGCTTACTATCAAACAGTGAGTATAGATCAACCAATGGCTTATTGGAACTGCTTTTGAAGTTGTTAATAATGTTGCTTCACCTAACAACATGTTTGCAAATACTCTGGTCACCGAGAGTCTGCACAATGAAATCAGGAACTATAGTTTATTTGGTTCTAAGAAATATGTTAACAGGTTCACTGCCAGCCTTGGAGAGAGAAGACCTGGAAAACTCCAATGTTCAAACTTAGAAAGCTCTGTCCCCCATATTGGACATGCTATAACTTTAAAACTAGAGCAGTTTGTCAAACCAGCATAAAAATAATAAATCGCAATACGTCGCCTTAGTTCTTAATTGTCCAAATGACCATTTTAGTTTTTGTTCAATATCCACTTAAAAATTAAAAATGATGGTTAATCACTTAACCAAGAATTATTTAAACTAATGAGACCTTTATCTTTACGGAAATTGCTCTATCTTACACCCATCCTAATGTTTCATTGAAATAATGAAAGAAAATCTTCTCCTCCTGTCAAATTTTCTAATGGTTGTTTGGATAATTAAGAACTAAGGCAACGAATAGTTGCCCGGTGAACACCGAGCAATGAAAGTTGTAATGATCGAGTTGTTTGGCAGTGCAATGAAGGAGTGTGTCAAGACTGAGTTGTTTGGCGGTCTGTCCTCTCAATCTAACCCCAAGGTTAAACTATCTGTTGATATTATAGACTGTTAGGATGACTGAACTACTAGGTAACCTGTATGTATGCATATGATTGAAGAAAGCAGTCTGACAGAGTTGTTTGGCGGTCCAATTGGTGGGTGCTAAGTTTCTCGAAATGTTTGAACAACGCCAAATAGCAGAGTTGGCAGCGAACCTGTTAATTTGTAGTTCCTGATTTTGTCACTCACAAATTTTCCCTTGGAGTGTAATATGTCCAATGATTAATCAAACTGAACCAAATCTCATAGCTTTATCATTATATATTTAATCTTTTTCATGGATTGAGAATCCTTGTCTATACAAATTGCCTAGTCAGGATATCTCCTCATATTGTGAATTTGATTCAACACCATAAATTAATCAGTGTTTCTTCATCCTCTATGCATTTCCTACAAAATAATCATTAGAAGACTTTGAGAGGAGCATTACATTTTCTGCATTTCAATGTTAACAACATTACTTGAAATGTTTTTCAATTGAATCTATTGTAATTGGTTCTATAATTCTTATAACAAAAACATTTTAAAATAGTCCACTATTGAAGACTGAAGTTGGTGAGCTGAAAATAACTTTGTATTTAATATGGTATTTATAATTTAATAGTAAGCTTGTGTTAAATGCCATGATAAGGAATTACCATATGCGTAAAGCAAACATAGAATTAATTATATTAACATTAAAAGTACCGCATTAA
This sequence comes from Glyphotaelius pellucidus, assembly GCA_936435175.1. Taxonomy (NCBI): domain Eukaryota; kingdom Metazoa; phylum Arthropoda; class Insecta; order Trichoptera; family Limnephilidae; genus Glyphotaelius; species Glyphotaelius pellucidus. Next base: position 11,496,942 of record OW386556.1, read on the forward strand.
TACTCCTAACTGTGTCAACATGGATGCAGAGTACGCAAATCCCGACTAGCCGCCTGTAAGTGTAAAAACAGCAAATTAAATATAGTTAAAACTAACCCTTAACCTTTTTAACACTTCCGCAGGTTATTATACGCGATGCAGGGCAAACTGGCTGCGCTGGCAAGATCTCTGCTAAGAGCCACACTGTCCCTCTGCATACAAATCACCCAGTATAGGTACAGCCACGCTACAATACCCGCAATATAATATATCTTCACTGCACGTGTGATTTATACGTTCTGCGGCTGAAGGCTCCGTCGTAACCTCTCTTTCTGTAATGCCGAAATCAGTGGCGCATCGTTTCGTCGAGACATTCTAAGCACGAATGCTTCAGTTGTTATCCGTAAACCCCTCTACAGTGAAGGTTGCACAAAACTGGCAAGGACAGAGCACAGGTGAGGCAAGTTGGATGTGCGTTCAGGCTCTCTCTTCAAGAGTGTTTTGCAGGCATACATACGCAATTCGTGAGAAATAGAGGTTATGACGGAGCTATCGGCAGTATGCCTTTATAGCACCTTCTTGTCAGTAGATTTGGGCCTGTGTCGATGTGGCGGTCACACAGTATAAACTAGCATTTATCCGGAAGAACGATTCTCTATTTTTTTTGGGATCATTATCGAGATAACGGACATGATCTCCTGTCAGATTTGTGTGATTTATTTGCTTTTTCTATGTACTACGTTAACATTAAATGAATAAATAATCATGCATACGAGGGGGAACCCAAAAAAAACCAAACTGATGTTGTGGTGGGCCGAGTTTTTGTGGTACCGCGTTCCGCCGCTAGGGGGCATATAGAGCAACAATTCCAGAGTCAGTAAGCCAAATGTCATCGCTAAAGAAGGTTCCGTTCGGTTTGTGTGAATTTTTTAGTGACAGTTGTTTTGTGTGCTCGGCGATTTTGCAATGGCGAACTTGAAGTCTTCCAATGGCTTGATTGTTGCTTCGTTTCAGGGTTGTAACCGTAGCACCATGATTCGTCACCAAGCTGGTCACCCTTGGAAAAAAAATTTGGATTATTTCGGAATTCTTCTTTCAAAGCAAAGCATGCTTCCACACGACCTTGCAACAAACTCAGCAGTCAGCAGTCGAGGCAAGAATTTGGCAGACACCCTTTTCATCCTCAAATCAAAAAGCGGTACTACAAAAACTCGGTCCACCACAACATCAGTTCGGTTTCTTTTGGGTAACCCCTCGTACTTGCAGGAATTCGTGTTTAAAATGAGCTAAACTAAAATATGTTACAGTAAATATGTAAAAATTACACAAATCGGATAGGAGATCACGTCCGTTATCTCGCTAACGAACCCACAAAAGATAGAGAATCGCTCTTCAGGTTGTAGAAATCTATCCTAATTTAAAACTATTCTAAACTAATCTGTCTCTAGGTTATACTGTTGTGACTGCAACCTAAAACTCCTTTGTTGTAGTTGTTATTTTTGGGTTCTTACTTTGTAGTTAGATAATGCTATATTATGATTTGTGTCATGTGATTGAACTAGTGTTATGCTATCTGACTGGGAAAACCGCTAATTATCTCGGGTGTGTCAGGGAATTCATAGTTTGATTATGTAGTTTTGTCCCGTTTAGTACATTTGTTAAATGTTTGTTTATTACAAGATTGATAATTGACTGAGCATAGTGAAGTCCTGTTTAGCTCAACCATTTTGCATTTCGTCTGTCTCTAAATGTTTGTGTGATCTGTTTTCGAAAATCTGCAAGACTTATTTTGACCAGATGGCTAACTTTAACTATGTTCCAGTAAAGATAATTTTTTCAAATGTGAAATCGTCGTTTTTATTTGGACTTACTATTCCCCTTTTTTTCAATTTTATGCTACCTACCTGCCTGAAGATAGTGTGAAAAAAAAAATTGTCTTTGAGATAGTGATGTTTCTTTAGACAAATTGTACAAACTTATTTGAAATAAAAAAAAAATACGACTGTGCAGTTCACACGCAGTAGAAGTGAAACCTTCAGAAAACTAAAGTAGACAAGGGGAGGCTACGAAGCACCGCACAAAGAGGAGACCGATTATTCTATCTCATTCCGTCTCGCAAGCTAAATCCTATAAATGTTTGTCTCTTTTTAGTGTCGCTTATTTGTTTCACCGAGTTTCAAATCACAACGGTGCTAAATAAGTTTTCACTTAAAAAAAAGGTTTTATAACATACAAGCTTACCTGACCACGCGTCGCTGTGACTTGAAATTGAAATACAATGCCATCTACCGGATGGTTACCCAACATAGATAATCAAGTGTTGTGTCGATAAATTAACTCACACTGCCATCTGTTAGAAACTTATGGAACTTACAAATAATTACTAAGCTTTGTCTATAACAAACATTTAATTCGCAATAATAAATGTTGAGGTTAATAATCAAGATAAAAACTATTCTATCTTTTAAGTTGGACCAAATCACACCCAGTAAGCCAAATTTTATCTTAAAATCGGTCAAGTAGTTTCGGAGTTTATCTCAAACAAAAATCGTGACGCAAGATTTTTATATACATAAAGATTAAATATAAGTAAGTTGATAATTAAATACCTACATATTTACAAATCTTATGATTTGAGAAAATTTTGATTTTGATTTATTATAAGAGAAAATTAAAAAAGTACTTTTTTAACACGGTCTACTCTTAATTAAATTCTTAAAGTGAGGAAAATGATTGTGAAAATGGTTGACATTTAATATTTAAAACTTATATTAGTTATTCAGCATTCTAGCACTGTGTCTGCATGAAATTTTTTTACCTCAATTTTGTAAATTTACTTTGTGGCACCATTTTAATTAAATGAAAACAATTTACTTTGTTTAAACCCCCCCCTACCCCTTCCCTCCCCACACACTCCACCCCCCTCCCCCTTCCCGCATTCACTCATTCATTCATTCATTCCCGGTACATTCAGTTTTCAAACAGCTTGCATGCCACCTGTTGCAATTTTTTGTACAAATTTCATAATGCCAGAGCTCACAGTATCAGTAGTAAAAAAAAAAATATGAAATTTGGTGCAATTGTTCGGAAGTTTGAACAACAGCTCGAAGATTCATTTTTATTTATTTATATAGATAGATAGATATTAACTACGACGCCTGAAATAAAATTTCCTGCAAATATATCAACATAGTTACCAAGACAACGATTTGTTTTGCTTTTCGTCTGACTTTCTCAATAATTCGCTTTTGTAAGGGACAGAAAACGTGTAATAAATATAATATATTAATATTTATATTTTCATAATGCGAGAGCTTACCATTATAAACAGCCTATATTATTTGCATATAATTTAGCTTTCTTAGAATTTTTAAAATCGTTTTATTCGTTTATGCGTGAAAGCATAACAAACAAACACACGCAGTTTCGCATTTATAATATTAGTATAGATTTCAAATTATAAAATTTGAAAGCGTATTCCACCAACTTTTGAAAACAGTCTTTAGTTTTCAGATGTTCAGAAATATTCCATTTATTTGAAGTTTATTGCAAAGTGAAAATATTTTGATCTTCTGTCAAAATATGGTAGAGGCCCAAGATGTTAACCAATTTTAAAATATTTTTTTTTCACCACTCTTTGATTTTTCAAAGGAGGTGTTGAAGTTGTATGTTGTTGAGTTGTCTGGTCACCGTCCTGATTATGTTTTGTATATTTTTCATTTATTATATGTACCTGTGCATGTATTGTAGTTTTTTGCACGATCTTTCTTTCTTCAGTGGCTGAGTTACTCATTGATTTGTATGTAATCATTGATGCTTCTGTACCTCACAGATTTATTTGATCTTTCTTGTTTTTGTATGTTTACTTATTTTACGCATGTTTTCTTATATTGTAAAATACCATGCACAAATACGTGTTTGAACAACACTTTGATAAATATGTTTTATATTTTGCCTGCTTTGTTTATAATTTTCACATAAATGCACCTAGGCATGCTCCAGTGATGAAAACATTACGAAAAAGTGTATTTGATTTAGGGTTCAAAATAAACACAAACATACTCAAGGGGAGAGTCTGGTCCAGCCAAGTTTTTTTTTTCAATGTCTTTTTTTCAAAGATTTATTTTCATTAACCACTCCGACCCCTAAGCTTGTTTACACGACAATATAACAATAGCAGTCAAGTACAATAAGCTTGTTTTCAAGCTAATGCGTGTCTTCCCACAGAAATCGTTATAACTCCTTTTTTGTTCTAGTTACAACCCTAAAACAAAAAGGAAAATATCTATAATAAAACACGCTATATCTCTATTCAACGTTGTCCATAGATATAGTTAAAAAATACTTATTTTGTAGAAACAGTTTTCACCTGCCAAATCGCATTAGACAGTATTAATTTTTTATTAAATATTTTTGTATGAAATTGTAAAAAAATGAGGTGACAAAATTGTTTATTATACATTTGTACGACAAAATAAGTGTTTTTTTTTTTTTTTACATAATCCGTGATTTTAGTACCGTTTTCACATAAAAACATCACGGGAGTCATTTTTACAATTTTTTTATTCATGCATTCTAAATTTTAATATTTACAAATGTTAATATTTATTTGTAATAATACAATTTGAAAGCTTATTTCATAACCTTTCAAAAACAGTTTTTAGTATTCTGCTATGTTCAGAAATGTTTAATTTATGGAGCTTTAACCGGTTGAATGCCTCGGGGTTTTACGGATGAAACTCGAAAATTTCGCGATGTTTTGACTTTTGACGAAAATTTAGTCGGTTAATTTTATGCTATGGTATTTAATATTTACCGAAATACGTTCCTTGAACAACGAACTACACCTACAATTACTTTTACTTGCGTTTATTTGACAAATTGATAGGTTTATCGATCTTTTTATGACACGCGACGCTCAAAGTTTGACAGTTCGAATCGTGGTAGAAATGCTCATTTCCAAAGTCATTGAAATGTCCATAGACAATTATTTGAGTGGCTAGAAGTTTCCTTATATCTGTTACGTCAAGAACAAGAATGCCCCAAGTGATTCTGACCTTGTTCTTCATACATTTTCTTTATACATTTTAAAATTGTTTAAAATTGCATATCAAAAAATATTTTTTTTAATATTTTATTCGGCTATAGGGCGCGCACCGGCGCGCCAACGGCACGCGACCTGTTGAATGCGAAGCAGAAATAACACAATTTTTTTTTAAATCTGACAGTTCGTTAATGGTGGTTAATGAAACTTTTGTTACATGCAAAGGTAGATTTGATCAAGAAAAACACTATTGAAAAATTGTGTTGAATATCTATATACATAGATTTAGCGGCCGCAAGTGGAGGGTCCGACCAAATCGGCTGAAATCCTGGAGTCCTTGTCTGAAACAAAATTAAAAAAAAAAAATTTTTACCATGAATATAGAATGCTAATGTATCACAGTTTGCAAAAAAAATTGTTGATTATGCAAAAATGGCAGACCTAAAATGAAAATTGACGAAAAAAATTGGCCTAAATTTTGCAATATTTTTGTCCTACTTAAAATAATAATTTTTCATAAGTTGAGTTTTCATCCGAATAAAAATTCAATTTGCTTTAATTTAAACTTTGAATGAAGTGAATCGGGTAAAAATTCAACGAGCTACGATTCCAGCCAACTTGAAAGCAGTTTTGAGAAAAATTCAATTAAAATTTTTATTGGCTTGGTCGCTCCATTCTCCCTTTTACCTGCTTTGCATGCATCGCTCCTAACTATATTTCAAAGTCGAATTTGATGCTATAACTAGGATTTAATTTGATTTGATGCTATTTAGGAATGTATTCTCCACATGTATTGGTAGATTTTTAGACAAAAAAGTCAATTTTTTGGATCGGCTGGACCAGACTCTCCCTCCTTAATGCAACGGTCATTAGAACAATAAATTTATCAATTCTTCCAATGGATAATGTCTAATTTTAGACAGTAATGACATCAGAGATACTTTCATTTGTATTGTGATGCTTGTTGGAATAATTAATTAATCCAATCAAAGAATAGATAAAATTGTAAATAGCAAAGAAGACTCATTTGCACTTTAGCATAAAAAAATATTTACATATACGTTTAGCATGATGTTTAGCAATAATTATTATAAATTATGATATTTCACTGCGTGTCAGTATTCAGCTGCAATTTTGTTAATAAAATTATTTTGTTCTCCGTTCCAGTGTGGACGTGTCCTGCAGTTTGATGGCTTTGCATATCGGAGACAGAATTTTGGAAATCAACGGAACCCCGGTGAAAGATCAACCGATACCGCAAATAGAGCATTTGATTTGCTACTCTGATACTGTTTTGCAGGTAAATACTTTATTAAATATTTTATTTGATTACATCCCTGAGTATCTGTAGTGCCGGAGTCTTGGGATTTGACCGGTCAGTGGTTGAGTGGGCATCGCGTTTGGATCCCACCCGGGCGTCCAGTGTTTGATTCTTCGGCTGGCTAAGTCCTCCATCACAACACAAGCAACATTTTCGGCTTTCTGTGGTGGTAGTAGGAGATTTTCAAACATTGTTGGGTTATTCGTAACCCGGGAATGTTTGTCTTTCTTTTAAAAGAAAATAAAATTGAATTTCTGTATCCTCAGTATGTTATTATGACCTTATTTTACTAAATACAGTTTCAATTGTGGGATCTCTGCCACAAGGTCATCTCAGGTCATCCCAAGTGGTTCGCTACCTTTAGTGACTTAGCGCAGGTGCCCGGGTTCATGGGATTTGTCGGGTCTTGGCTGCGGGCGCGTCTGCTCACCAACTTTGTGGCAGGCCGGATCGGGAGAGACTGGTTGAAGGTAACCTTTCGATCTCTCCAGCAGGACTCTCTTGGAACATAGCCTTGCAGTTGGAGGGTTGGATTCATACGTCCATTACTCCTGGGCACACTGACTTCCAGATTCCTACTCATCCCACATACCCTTTTCCTTCCCAGAACTTCCTCTCCTTCCTTTTCTAAAAATACTCTTAATGGAGCTAATGTAAAAAAAACAAGGATTCTTTGAATAAAAAAACTGATAAATGATGACCAGACGTTATTTTCATTGCAACTAGAAATTTCCAAACTGCACTCGGAAAGCGAAAATGGTTTCCCTTTAATTGTGTCAGCAGAGGAGTTGTATCTTGAATTTTTATGTCACATCTTTATTACGCTATCCAAGAATACCATTGACCGAAGCTGGTCTTTCTTTAACATCCATTTAAGTCCATTTCTTATTATGTTCTAATCTTATAATCCTTCTTGCACAGCTGACTATTGAACACGACCCCGACAGCCTGGCCATAAAACCTCCCCAGCAGAGTCTCCGCACCGCCGCCAAGATACAAAATGTCTGTGACGTGACCACCCTCGCCACCAGTGACAGTGCCACCAAACCCACCGCCAAGGAAATGCAAAACAACTCTCAAGCCAAGGATCCAAACCCCGCTGAGGAAATTGCTGTCAATTCTGCCCCTGACTTAGAACCGTGCATCGAAGGTACAAACCAACAACAAAATCGTAACTAACCATCATGCCTAATATCTCTCTTAAACCATTGTCAAGTTCTTCAATTTAATATAGACATGCCAAATAACTGGTGCTCACAAAACAATTTATATTTAAATGTAGATAAATGCAAAACATTGACCTTTTCCAGAAAAAAAAAATTATTGCTTTTTGACTATTCAATAAATGAAATAAATTTAGAAAGAGTATCCGAAATGCGAGATCTTGGCATAATAACGGATGAAAAACTAGACTTCACGGTCCACATTCAACAAACTGTAAATAAGGGTATGAAAACATTAGGTTTTGTTTTAAGAACAATTAAAAACTTTGAATCGTTACAAATCATTAAACTGTTATACATATCCCTTGTTAGAAGCCTAATGGAACATAACTCCATAGTCTGGTCGCCCTTCTACAAAATTCATATTCATAATGTTGAAAGAATTCAAAGAAAATTTCTACGTTACGTAAATTTTAAACTTAACATCCCTTTAGAGAACATAAATTACCCGTCTTTAATGAATATGTTAAATATTCCAACTTTAGAAAACAGACGAAAAATTAACGACCTAACCTTTTTATTAAAATTATTAAATTCTAAATTCAACTGTTGTGAACTCCTGCAATTGATAAATCTACACGTACCTACACGATCGACTAGACAAATATTAACATTTCATATACACACATCTCATTCCAACTATATTTTGCATTCTCCAATACAGCGTTTACATAGCCTTGGTAACCAATATTTAAACTTATTATTTATTATTTTAACTTTATGAGTAAAACCTCAAACTGTAATGGTGCCAATATCTGTAGATATATATAATAGTTTTTCATCTGTAGAGGTGCCAATATCTTTTTCTGATTTTTCTGTTTCCAGATTTTCGATTGAGTTTCGCTCATAATGTCTTCATTTAATTCAATATTTAAACAATACGGATGTATTTGATAATAAATTAAATTTATCAAACTTTAAACGACGTATGTGCCAACTATTTATTCCTACTTCTTAAACCATCTTTATCTCTATTTTTACTTACCATATATTCTATGTTACCTGCTTTGCGTCAACTCTTATATTTGGTGTTATCTATATTTTCTTTCTTATATTTTATGTTATCTTTATTTTGTTTCTTATATTTTATGTTATTTCCTATATTTTATCAAAACATGTACTGAACTATATGTAAAAGCCCTATGGGCGCTTAAATAAATAAATAAATGCCGTTTCTTCGCAGCACAATGCACCCTGTCTTGGCACGTAGTCTTTTCTTCATTCACATTTGTATATCGTCTCATACATACTGTTATTCTGACTTTTGACATGACCCAAGTATTTGATTCACTTGATCGTACCATGTTTCCTTGGGCGTCCCCGACTTCTTCTACCATTCGTTTTCGCGTCATATGTTCTCCTTACACTCCTTTCTTTGTTTACCCACTCTATATTTCCAAACCATCTTCATTAACATTAACCACTACAATTACATCAGCCTTGCATTCTTTCGAGTCTCCACATTTTTAAGACAGTCATTTAAAGTTTTACTCGAGCGATAGTGGAAAAAAAAGCCCCAACCGAAAGAGATTTCCCGGTTTTACGCTCATTAGATTATTTCTGCTTTGCAATAAAATCCACATAAATGAAACATATTTCTCAACGAATCCGAAAACTAAAAACTGTTTTTGAAAAATAATGAAATAAGCTTTCCAATTTTATTATTAGAAATATTAAAATTTCGAACGCAAACATAAAAAAGTATTAAAAATGGTTCACCTTACGTTTTTTCTAACTAAAGTTACTTAGACATGTATATTTTAATAGACAAATGCATTATAAACGTTATTGTCACACCTCACTTTTTTTTTTTCATGTAAAAATAATTAGCAAAAAATTCACAGCTTTTTAATTTTTTCTCAAGTTGTATGTATGTATAAATTTTAATTCTTCTGTGGTTAACTTTTAGGTTTGAATATAAAGCATGGTGTTTTCTCCTTCTACCACCGTTTAGATCATATTTCTGATTTCTTTAAGACCTGTATGGGCTCTCCCCAAAAACAAACAAATTAGCCTGAGAGATTAACCGCTAGATTGCCGCTCGTGCACCGGCGCAGGCCAAAATAATCACTAAAAAATAATTTTGTCATGCGATTTTAACCCTTATGTATAAAGAAAACGTATGAAGAAGAAGGTCAGAATCGCTTGGGGCATTCTTGTTTATAAGGTATAAGATACCGTGAACCCACCTAGCGCAGCGATATTTTTTCTTTGGAATTGTTTATAGATAGGTTTGGGCCTAGATTTTTTCCCGCCTCTCGGCTGTCAGATTGGCATCTGTCAAGTCTCGCGCCGCGGTCGATGAAAAGATCGTAAAACGTATAAATTCATCGAATAAACGCTAGTAATGTTGTTTTTATGCATAGTTTAGTATTCAAGGAATGTGTTTTAGTAAATATTACATAAGATAGCATAAAATTAACCTGCAAAATATTACCTAAAAGTCAAAACATCGCGGAATTTTCTCGTTTGTTCCCGTGGCATTTGATGAGTTAAAGTTACAATATTTTTCTTTCCAACCATCTTGATCACTTGATTTTTACAGATTGCATAGCCGACAAGAAGAAGACTTGTGAACAGGAGAACAATATCCTGGATGATAGTCTGGGAGACCAGGCTATGAAGATGGACGATGATCTGGAGTTTCTTTGCCGGGATTCTTTGAGCAAGAGCAATATGAGGAATGGGCACCTACCTCAGATTCCTGGAGGTTAGTAATACGTACTTTATTTATAAGTTGTTTTTGTCTAGTTAATCTAACTGAACCATCATGCCGTTTCACGCAGAGAGGACGACCGCAAAGCTAATCGCTCTTGGCAAACACTCCTTGCCCCATTCATATTCATATATTATATTCATACAAGTCTAATATTCTGACTTATTTGATTCACTTGATCGTGCCATATCTTCCTTGGGCTTCCCCAACTTCTTCTGCCCTTCACATTTGGGTCATATATTCTCCTTACAGCCAGCCTTTCTTCAATTCATTCGCTCTACATGCCCAAACCATCTAAGTGTCCTTTTTTTAATCTTACTCATTACTCTTACATCAGCCTCGCATTCTTTGCGGATTTCCACATATCTCATTTGATCGTGTATGCCATGGGGTGTATGGTTTTGCCACCCGATCACCTCAGGAATCTCATTTCTACAGCATTCAATCTACTTTCATAATTCCTCTGCCAGTTCCTTGCCTCACTACCATTTATCAGGGTGGGTACCAGCACTGTGATCTGCTAGCTTTGCTTCTTTGGACAATTTTTTTGTTTGTTTTTGTCTGTTGATATAATTTAAACATTCTGTTAATCTTTTCTCGAGGTTATGCCTGAGGTGTATGGTTTTGCCGCCGATATACCTCAGGAATCTCATTTCTACAGCATTCAACCTACTTTCATCATTCCTCTGCTAGTTCCACGCCTCACTACCCTTTATCAGGGTGGGTACCAGCACTGTGAACTGCTAGCTTTGTTTCTTTGCACAATTTTTTGTTTGTTTTTTGATATAATTTATAACATTCTGTTAATCTTTTCACAATGAAATGCTGTCCTTACGTAGTATTTTTATGGTAGGTGCTCTAGTGCTTATGCTCCGGTGTGCAACTGGAAGACACTTGCCACACCAGAATAGTTTAGGTTTTTACAAAATTAAAGTTTTTACAACTCGTTTTTATGCTCAACAGCTTGGCATAATTGTTGTCCCTGACTCAACTAGAAGCTATTAAATGCAGCGATGACCCAACCCAATAGAACATGTTCAGTTCTAGTCACCAGAAATGTGAGAATTTGACTGTTAACCTATCATTCGCCGGAAGTGCGCCGGAATACGATTTTAACCCTTATGTATAAAGAAACTGGAAGGACAAAGTCAGAATTGCCTGCGCTAATACCATTCTTGACGTAGCCAATGGTTTCATTCATCTAGCAACACTAGTATATTTTTAAATGAATTATCTATGGCTTGGCATGTCGAATTTTGCAACTGTCAAAGTCGAAAATTCTAAGATTTATGTTTTGAAATGCTTATAAGTCTTTATTTATTTGCAAACTCCTTTGAATTGTGCTTTTTCATGTTGGGTATATATTTTGTGTAGAAATAATAAAATCATTTTATATTTGTGTGATTATATTTTTTGACATATTATTTCCAAAATTGGAATTTTTTTAATATTTTTTTTATTTAGTTACCTCTTAGTTAGTTAGGAAAAACCTCTTACAATATTATCACCCAATATATATGAATAATAAGATACTTTATCTGAAAGAAAATAGAAAATAATATAAATAGAAAATAATCGCAAAAAAAACCATTCCTTTGTTGTATATGGATATTTCATCAAAAATCAGAAAGGTAATTTCTGTGCAATTTTTCGAAATAAGGTTAAGTGACTATTCGCCGCTATACAGCGCCTCGTCTGATATCTAATCGCTAGTTGCTTTCTCAAGTATACATATTTATATCAGTAAAAACTTTAGGACATATCACTCGTTACTACTACTCACAGTTCCGGTTTCCAGTTAGTAGCTCCGTAGACTGACCCTAAAAGGTAAAGAATGCTATATTATAATAAAAACAAATATAAAACTTTTTTCCACTTTAAGTTTAATGACCGTAACCGGTTTCAGCTCGCTAGAGCCATCTTCAGACTGGTACAAAATATTCTTAATCTACGGTTTATATACATAACATTTGAGGGAGGGGAAGCGGGGTGGTCTTAAGGGTTTTGATGTTGATGTAGTTGGGTATAAGGCCCCGTTTCTTGCGAAAGAAAGAAAGAAAAAGTGCAAACACAGCGACACTGAAGAGACTCTACAAACAACTCATTCTTAAACGACGGATGGCTTCACAACATTTGTGGTTCAATCGAGAGTGCAAGAAACGGGGCCTTATACCCAACTACATCAACATCAAAACCCTTAAGACCACCCCGCTTCCCCTCCCTCAAATGTTATGTATAAAAACCGTAGATTAAGAATATTTTGTACCAGTCTGAAGATGGCTCTAGCGAGCTGAAACCGGTTACGGTCATTAAACTTAAAGTGGAAAAAAGTTTTATATTTGTTTTTATTATAATATATTATAATGGAATTCCACCATGAATTATCAGTTTCAAAAATAGAAATATTAAAAAGTGCAAACACAGCGACACTGAAGAGACTCTACAAACAACTCATTCTTAAACGACGGATGGCTTCACAACATTTGTGGTTCAATCGAGAGTGCAAGAAACGGGGCCTTATACCCAACTACATCAACATCAAAACCCTTAAGACCACCCCGCTTCCCCTCCCTCAAATGTTATGTATATAAACCGTAGATTAAGAATATTTTGTACCAGATATGTTTTTAGGTTTTCACGGCCAAAAAGTATTTTTGTTATTGTTTTTGGGGTGTTATGCCGTGTTTCGCTAACTCCTTCTTTAGCCAACGTTTCGGACAGCGTTACAGTGTCCATCATCAGGGCAGATGAGCAAATGATATTGGTGAGAGTGTTTACTTATGTGTGTCGAAGCGATACCGTGCTGCCAGCTCCATTTCTCTACGAGCTGGTGTTAGAAAAAATTCAGCATGGTTTTTTGGGTTTAGCTTTGGTGTAGCCGTCAATTACTGGATACCAAGAACTATTGAGCTTAGCTCCGTCGTCTCTGTTAATATTGATGGGGTTTTTATGGATTTCAATTGCCTCCGTAATTAGGCGTGCTCTGTAAGTTTTGGGTCTTCCCAGGACTTCAGGAACAAATCCAAAGTAATGGCCGGTTTCGATTAAGTGCTCGGCGATTGCCGATTTGTCAGGGTGGCCAAGTTTACAAGCACGAAAGTGTTCCGAAATCCTTTTGGAGATCGTTTGCTCTGTCTGGCCTACATAGACCTTGTCACATCCGGAACAGCTGAGTTTATATACTCCATCTGTTTCCAGTGGAAACTTAGTCTTTGCCGACCTCAGTAGGTCTTGGATTTTAGTTGTGGTACCGAAGACCGTCTTGATGTTCTCTTTTCTCAACAGCCTGGCAATTCTGTCTGTTACATTATGGACGTAAGGCAGGAAAGCGCAGCCTTTTGACTCTTGTTCACCCCTGTCTTCGTTTCGTGCTGATTTGGCTCTTATGATTTGCCTTGTCTGCCTTGCTGGGTATCCGTTACGCTCCAGTGCATCGGTGAGTTTGGTCAGTTCTAATCCGAGTTTTGGCTCCTCACATATTCTGGTCGCTCGGGTTACCAAAGTATGGATGAGTCCTCTCTTCTGAGCGGGGTGATGATGCGAATCAGCGTGGAGATACCTGTTTGTATGTGTTGGTTTCCTATAAACTGTGTGTCCTAGGCTACCATCCTCTTTTCGCATCACCTCCACATCTAGAAAAGGCAGGATTTTTTGGTTATTTTCCAGCTCCATTGTGAATTTAATTTTGCTGTGGAGTGAGTTGAGATGGTCCAGGAATTCGTTCAGTTTCTCTGTTCCGTGAGGCCAGATGGCGAAGACATCATCGACATAGCGCCACCATACTTTAGGAACAGCCGAAGCTGTGTCGAGTGCCACTTCTTCAAACTTCTCCATAAAAAAGTTGGCTAGAACTGGCGACAATGGACTGCCCATCGCAACTCCTTCCACTTGCTCGAAAAGTTCACCCTGAAAAGCAAAATAACCTGTTTTGAGGCAGTGTTCAAAAAGTTTGCAAATGTCATCCTCATAAATCTCCCTGAGCAAAGTCATGGAATCTTCTAGAGGAACATTTGTAAAAAGAGACACTACATCAAAACTGACAAGGATATCTCTTTCATCAGTTTTGATGTAGTGTCTCTTTTTACAAATGTTCCTCTAGAAGATTCCATGACTTTGCTCAGGGAGATTTATGAGGATGACATTTGCAAACTTTTTGAACACTGCCTCAAAACAGGTTATTTTGCTTTTCAGGGTGAACTTTTTGAGCAAGTGGAAGGAGTTGCGATGGGCAGTCCATTGTCGCCAGTTCTAGCCAACTTTTTTATGGAGAAGTTTGAAGAAGTGGCACTCGACACAGCTTCGGCTGTTCCTAAAGTATGGTGGCGCTATGTCGATGATGTCTTCGCCATCTGGCCTCACGGAACAGAGAAACTGAACGAATTCCTGGACCATCTCAACTCACTCCACAGCAAAATTAAATTCACAATGGAGCTGGAAAATAACCAAAAAATCCTGCCTTTTCTAGATGTGGAGGTGATGCGAAAAGAGGATGGTAGCCTAGGACACACAGTTTATAGGAAACCAACACATACAAACAGGTATCTCCACGCTGATTCGCATCATCACCCCGCTCAGAAGAGAGGACTCATCCATACTTTGGTAACCCGAGCGACCAGAATATGTGAGGAGCCAAAACTCGGATTAGAACTGACCAAACTCACCGATGCACTGGAGCGTAACGGATACCCAGCAAGGCAGACAAGGCAAATCATAAGAGCCAAATCAGCACGAAACGAAGACAGGGGTGAACAAGAGTCAAAAGGCTGCGCTTTCCTGCCTTACGTCCATAATGTAACAGACAGAATTGCCAGGCTGTTGAGAAAAGAGAACATCAAGACGGTCTTCGGTACCACAACTAAAATCCAAGACCTACTGAGGTCGGCAAAGACTAAGTTTCCACTGGAAACAGATGGAGTATATAAACTCAGCTGTTCCGGATGTGACAAGGTCTATGTAGGCCAGACAGAGCAAACGATCTCCAAAAGGATTTCGGAACACTTTCGTGCTTGTAAACTTGGCCACCCTGACAAATCGGCAATCGCCGAGCACTTAATCGAAACCGGCCATTACTTTGGATTTGTTCCTGAAGTCCTGGGAAGACCCAAAACTTACAGAGCACGCCTAATTACGGAGGCAATTGAAATCCATAAAAACCCCATCAATATTAACAGAGACGACGGAGCTAAGCTCAATAGTTCTTGGTATCCAGTAATTGACGGCTACACCAAAGCTAAACCCAAAAAACCATGCTGAATTTTTTCTAACACCAGCTCGTAGAGAAATGGAGCTGGCAGCACGGTATCGCTTCGACACACATAAGTAAACACTCTCACCAATATCATTTGCTCATCTGCCCTGATGATGGACACTGTAACGCTGTCCGAAACGTTGGCTAAAGAAGGAGTTAGCGAAACACGGCATAACACCCCAAAAACAATAACAAAAATACTTTTTGGCCGTGAAAACCTAAAAACATATCTGGTACAAAATATTCTTAATCTACGGTTTATATACATAACATTTGAGGGAGGGGAAGCGGGGTGGTCTTAAGGGTTTTGATGTTGATGTAGTTGGGTATAAGGCCCCGTTTCTTGCGAAAGAAAGAAAGAAAAAGTGCAAACACAGCGACACTGAAGAGACTCTACAAACAACTCATTCTTAAACGACGGATGGCAAAAACAATAACAAAAATATTTTGTACCAGTCTGAAGATGGCTCTAGCGAGCTGAAACCGGTTACGGTCATTAAACTTAAAGTGGAAAAAAGTTTTATATTTGTTTTTATTATAATATATTATAATGGAATTCCACCATGAATTATCAGTTTCAAAAATAGAAATATTGTAAAGAATGCGGTCGATAGCCCGGTGGACAAGATTCTCGGTTAGCAGTCGGACTGGGCAAATTAGTTCTTTTTTGTGAAAAGTTTTATAGGTACTGTAAGTGTTAGGGTATAAAATAAATCTGTTTTTAATTTCAGCTGGAGCCAGGGAGAGGGTGTTCAAGAGGCGGGGTGAAGACGGAGGGGGAGGAGCGCGAGCCAGACACAGGTGGCGCAGGGCTGCGCCCCCCTCCCGGCACATCACCCCCCTCACAGAAAAGGAGAGATCCTCCAGCATGTCTCGGCTTTTAGATGGGTGAGGAGCACTTTGCTTTCTTGTTGTACAATCATTGCAAATCCATCACCGTATATGGTCACATCACCACAAGTTATCCCAAAAAGCCATGTTACACGAAAAGCCATCTTATATGAAAAGCCATGTTTTTAAATTTTTTTTATTTAATTTTTTTATTTTTATTAATTGTACAACAGATAAATAATCCAATTACCGTACAATTTTCTCATTTTGACAATCTTAACACCTAAGAAGATGACTATACAAAAAAAATCTTAAGGCGATGTTACACATCATTGTAAAAAAGAAGTGAGCATGAATGTTTGACATAGTTTTAAATAGTTTTTTTTTTTACATGGCCTCCAAACAGGAGGCCCTGAGGACAATAATCTCCTTCAGGGCCTTACAAAAAAAATCTTAAGGCGATGTTACACATCATTGTAAAAAAGAAGTGAGCATGAATGTTTGACATAGTTTTAAATAGTTTTTTTTTTTTACATGACCTCCAAACAGGAGGCCCTGAGGACAATAATCTCCCTCAGGGCCTATGTCATCTTTGGAGATGCTGTGTGGAGGGTTTTTTTTTAAGGAAAGGAAATGGAGGAGAATTCTGGGAAGGAAAAGGGTTTAAGGGGTGGGTAGGAATCTGGGGTTCAGTGTGTCCTGGTCATCCGCCTCCAAGACCTAGACAAACTTCATCCCGTGAACCCGGGCACCCCTGCTAAATCACCAAACATAGCGAACCACTTGGGGTGACCTATTGCAGAGGTGTTCGTTATCCAATAAAGGTTCCCGGGGCGGCGGTACCCATTCCCGCCTCCCAAATTGCTTTAGTCAAACATGAATTGCCCAATGGTGGTTTTGCACTAACGATAAAGTAATAATTATTAAGTTCTCTTTTCAATATGTTCGTTTGAATCAATTTTTATTTGTTCAGATCTGCCAGTGAGCACATGGAGTCTGAAGAAGGAGGTGTCCTCTGTGATTTATCCCGTACCAGATCCTTCAGGGTAGATGCTCGTCCTCCACCCACTGTCTTCAGAGCTGCTGATTTGATACAGGTATAGGACCAAGCCATGTTTTTTATGCATAACAGAAAATTATTCTGCATGTCTAAATACTTCTGGAATAACTCCATATTTACGCAGTTTGTGTAATGTCTGCTCTACTCACATTCAGACATCTTGTGAAGTGTTGGGCTTCTTCCAATGAATATTAGGTTCTTCGGTTATAAGTTGTTTATTAATTATCGTATTTATTTACAGTTAAAAACCTGCTTCGCAGGCTTTTACTGCTAAGCCCTGCGGGCTACTTTTGGATCGGCTTCGCCCAGTTAGTGTTGGTGACCATTTTATAAATCCAATAGGAACTGGTTCCGAAATTAGCCCGTTCCTTGTATCCACTGTCAACCAGTGATGGCTAGTCACCGGGACAAAGTAATCGGGACGGGCAATGACATCTTATGTAATATACAGCCGTTTGATACAAATGAGTATTACCGTCAATCTTTCCATATCTCGAGAGATATTCCAGATTCATAAATTTGTAAAACTTATTCCTAGGGGGAGCACATACCTATGCGTCCTGCCGACGGAAGTGGCGATATCTTGTGACGAATTCTTGAATTAAAAACCGAATTACAACGGTAGCTTTGTTTGAAATTCCACACACACACACACAGACGTTATTTGTGGCGCGTCACGTGTGGCGTGGCGTCAGATATGCACTCGAAGCTGGCTTCTGAAATTCAACCATGCAGACGCAAGCCTAACAATACTATTTGATGTTATATTATACTGGACAGACGTCCTTATCAGACTGGCTAGGAATTAGATCTGAAGCTCCTCCGACTGACGGCGGTGGCTTAGTCCACTTCGGCTCTCATCATAACTGTTCATGTTGGGTCGTGTTGGGTTGTTCGTCCTGCTCCGACTCTTACTACTTCAGCTGTCATCTGTTGGGATGTGGCAGAAGCTCTAACCTATCGAGTAATTGAAACTACGTGTCTATCCATTACACTTCAGTTTATAAATGTAGAAATGATAATCTTTCCAGGGAGAGCTTCTGGGCAGTGGATTCTTTGGACAAGTGTTTAAGGTGACACACCGAGATACCAACGAAGTGATGGTGCTCAAACAGCTCTACAGGGTGGATGAGGATGCCCAGAAAAACTTCCTCAAAGAGGTATTTTGCTTTGTATTTCATTCTTTCCAGACCTATAAATTATTTAAGTATATTATTGCTCATCTTGAATTTTTCTCAGAATGTATAGCTGACAGCATTTGTAATTTATTGCCCGACTGCTGTTTGAAAGGAAAGAAACAGATTGTTTTGAGATTTCTTTCTCACCAACCTTTCTCACCGCTTAACAGCTAATACATAATATACTAATCCCAGGGTGAGATTGTATGCACAACATCGACGATTGTCGATCCTAAACGCTGTTCATAAAAATCTTCCTTCTCACACGTCTTGTATGAAAACGAAAATGACAGAAGATACTAGAATGTTTTTAACTCGTGACGTGCCTCTGGAGGAAACTTGTAAATTTTGCGATGTTTTGACTTTGACGTAATATTTTGTCGGTTATTTTATGCTATCGCATGTAATATTTACCTGAAACACATTCCTTGAACAATAAACTATGCCTAAAAACAACATTACTTGCGTTTATTTGACGAATTCATATGTTTTACAATCTTTTTTACGAGAATGAGGCAACCGAACTGACAGCTGAAATGCTCCGAAAAAATGCTAGGCCAGAGATCCATAAAGAATTCATTGAAATTATTTCGGTTCCACAGATGTGTTCAAAGCATTCTAAACATTAAGAACAAGAATGCCCCAAGCGATTCTGACCTTATCCTTCATAAGCTTTCTTTATAATTAAGGTTTAAAATCGCATTTCAAAAAATATTTGTTAGAGTTCAATTTGGCGTGCGCCGGCGTGTACTTGGCAAGCAATGAGTTAATAAGTTGGTATGAATATCAAACGAATTTATATACAGTGTCGATTTTTTTTGTACTTATGCGCTGGTATACACAGTATAAGACAAGTAGATTTTTCCTTGATGCATTTCAATGAAAATATGTTTTATACTTTGTTACTCGGTGGTACATCCTCTCTGCACATCCCTTCGGGGTCACTTAGTTATATTTTGTGTAATTAGGTATACCGTATTTTCCCTAAACCGACTGCACATTGTATATAAGTATGCCGGGGGGGCCAATTGTCAGCGGATCAACTGTCATGGAACCGTATGCACGACATAAACGATCGTCGTAAAAGCTGTTCATAAAATTCTTCCTTCTCACACTTCTTGTATGAAAATGAAAAAGTCAGAAGATACTAGAATATTGAATGTTTTTAACTCGTGACGTGCCACTGGAGGAAATGTGTAAATTTCGTGATGTTTTGACTTTGACGTAATATTTTGTGGGTTTATTTTATGCTATCGTATGTAATATTTACCGAAACACACTCCTTGAACAATAAACTATGCCTAAAAGCAACATTACTTGCGTTTATTTGATGAATTCATATGTTTTACAATCTTTTTCACGACAACCAACGCAACCGAACCTGACAGCTCAAAAGCTCCGAAAAAACTCGGCCAGTAATCATAGAGAAATCTTTTCTTCTTCCAAAAGAAATTATTCCGATTCCATAGATGTGTTCAAGGTATTCTATACCTTAAGAACAAGAATGCCCCAAGCGATTCTGACCATATCCTTCATATGTATTCTTTATAATTAAGGATTAAAATCGCATTTCAAAAAATATTTTTTAGAGTTTAATTTGGCACGCACTCGGCACAAATTCCTTTATACATTTCGCGAATGGATGTTTCTTTCAAATTGTAGAATTAATAAAAGGGGATTGTGCCAGTTTGAAAACTGCTGCTCTAAAACAACACTTTGTGCTACAGGCATATTGTAAAGAAACCTTTTAGGTAGTCGACTCACTCACATCCTTGCCGTCCCAGTTTTAGTCTTGTGTTATTGATTGGTCCTATAATAATGAATTAATTCTTCTAGGTGGCTGTCCTGCGCTCCCTCTCCCACCCCAACGTGCTGCGCTTCATTGGCGTGCTGTACAAGGAGCGCCGCCTGCACTTGGTCACGGAATACGTGAGCGGGGGCACCCTGCGCTCGCTGCTGGAGGGACCCCGAGCACCGCCCTGGGCCGAGCGGGCTGGATATGCCCGGGACATCGCCGCGGGGCTGGCCTATCTCCACACCATGAATGTGATTCACAGGGACCTCAATTCGCACAATTGTCTGGTCAGGGAGGTTAGTACATACAATTAGAATGACATCTTCCCCTGGATTATCAGCTTCTTGTATTAATGACCTCTGAGGATATGACCAAGGTGTTGGAGTTTTCTTCTAGTGACATGGTTAGTGGTGGGTAAATTCTCGGGAATATTCCCAAAACGTGGAATGTAGTCGCAGATATGCTGACTGCGAATCAATAAAAGCATGGTTTTTCAAAGTGAAAACTGTGGGAATAGCTTGGTGAATAGTGGCATTGGGAAGGAATCTAACTTACCTTAATTTCTACACGGGACGTTTTTGTGAGATTCAATATTATGGCACCGAGGGATCACTGGGTTAATCACTGCACAAGTTTCCGTAATGGATTCAAATAAAGTTTCTTCTTTTGACTCCAATTAAACCCACTGAGAGATTACTACAGAGATGATCCTTGTACAGAGGCTTCTTTAACATAGTCAGTATTAAAGCACTGAGAGAACAATATAGGAGTTGATCATTACACACACTAGATCGATAATTTTGGGCTTTTGAACGGGGAATTTTTCGACACTATTCGACCATAGATACGCCAAAATTTGACAACTTTTTTATTTCTATGGAGACATGTGACGTTACACACCATAGACGAGGATAGAGTAAACAAAAAAAAAAGGCGCGACCATAGTATAATTTTCTTTCGGATCCTACCCAATTCATTAGCCTAAAAAAAAGCCTTATTTTAAAAATAAAATGTTTGAAATGTCAAAATATTTTCTCACGACAACAAAGCTTATATATGAAAAGTGCTGTTCTGAGAAAATGAGCTTTTCAGCTCACCTTCTCAGGACAGCGATTTATCAGATAGAAACCCATTGCCCCGTGAACAAACCAACTGTCGTAGAAATAATATAAAATTACTTGAAATTTCAATTCCTTCAAACGAAAAAATTAAATTTTTCAAATATTCTGTCATACTTTCCATACGACAGAATCGAATTTTGATATTTTTTTCTTAAAGCAGTAAAATGAAAAACTCGGCATGATTAAGTATTTTATTTATAAACGCATTAATACATATTAAAACAGATAATTCCAGACACAGAATAGATACAGATTTTTTATGTTTAGCAGATTTTAGTTTATCTTCAAAAGTTGTTGCCAAAAGATGGAATTCGGATGTCCTTTTCTAACCGAGGTTAGCTTGCATTAAGGCAATTTTTAAACTGTGGACTGCAACACATAAACACTTTGTAGAACTGCATTCATTTGTCGGAGTTTTTTTTAGGTGTTTTTAGGTGTTTTAATATTTAATCTCAAATAATATGGTGTATGCAAAGATTTTTTTGTATAATTTTTTTTATGTATCAAGAGCTAGGTGTGTTAATTTCATCATTATTATTATTTAAATTTAATTCTATTGTCTTTCAGGACAAAACTGTGATTGTGGCAGACTTTGGATTGGCCAGAATTGTAAAGAGAACTGGAGTTTCGGGCAGTCTAGAGAGATCACAGAGGGGCTCCGCTAGAGAAAGAAAGAAAAGATATACTGTAAGTTCAATTATATTTACAGTTGATTATGATTGACTGATGATTGGTTACAAGAAGTTACTGGACT
Organism: Glyphotaelius pellucidus; assembly: GCA_936435175.1. Classification (NCBI taxonomy): domain Eukaryota; kingdom Metazoa; phylum Arthropoda; class Insecta; order Trichoptera; family Limnephilidae; genus Glyphotaelius; species Glyphotaelius pellucidus. The sequence continues at coordinate 11,519,212 of OW386556.1, forward strand.
GGTGACATGTGTTTGACTGTTTGCAAAAAGTAACTGATAGTTACTAGTAACCCAACTTCAATTGAGTTTGAATTCTCTTTTTTTCTTATTGAATAATTGAAAACATGGAATAAACAAGTGGGGTCTCTTTTACATTCAAAAGATTCATATGATGGAAATGATTTTGCAAGTGGAAAATATAAGAGTTGACCTAGAAATTTCATGTAAGAAAATCCATTTTCATGGTGCCAAAGCCATTGAAGAGTTTTTGTACAAACCATCAGATTTTCTACAGTGTAATATCGGTAGTATGGGCACTCACTTTGGGGAAATAATTTTAATTGGGGAATACATATTTATTAGACATGTCTGTTTTCTTTTCAGGTGGTTGGAAATCCATATTGGATGGCGCCAGAAATGATGAAAGGATATGTCTATGATGAGAAAGTTGATGTCTTCTCCTTTGGGATTGTTCTTTGTGAGGTAAATAATCTTTGTTCAGATTTGACATTAAACAAGATTTAGAGACAGACCATAGATAATAATATAATCATCGCTAGTGATGTGACACACATAACAATAGTGATGTGACGCTCCTCTCTTTGCTGTCCTGTACTGCATGAAGAACTGCTGACACTGATGTTCCATATGATATTAATTTGGTTACTCCATAGCTTCAGTGATCTTCTTATCATTTTCATTCATACCATATGTTGTTTATAATAACCCCTCAGGTCTCCGGCCTATTTTATCGGTAGTTCAAAATATTTCCGCTTTGCAATAAAATCCAAATAAATGGAATATTATTTAATGCATCCAAAAACTAAAAACTGTTGTTGAAAGGTGAAGAAATACGTTTTTAAATTTTATAATTCAAAATAAACATATGATTTTTGATGTATAAAAATTTTGAATGCAAACATAAAAAAGTTCTAAAAATGGCTCACCTCACGTTTTGTGTAAGTAAAATTACTGACAATGAAAAGAAAATACACTTATTTTATTATATCGTATTATAAACTCATTTTTTTATCATTTTATGTAAAAATAATTGATAAAAAATTCCCAAAATTTCATAAATTTTTTCGAATTGCGGTTGGAAATTTGGTTTCATGGAGGAGTACATTTTAATTATTTTTTGGTTAACTTTTAGATTTTTTTTTTTTTTTTTTTTTTTTTTTTTTTTTTTTTTTTTTTTTTTTTTTTTTTTTTTTTTTTTTTTTTTTTTTTTTTTTTTTTTTTTTTTTTTTTTTTACCAACCAATGAATAACTCTTGGTGTTAATGTAAAGCTGTGTAATCTACATTTTTATTAAAAATTAAAAAGTCTTAAAAGTGAAAAAATATTTTTTCATTCCAATAAAGATACTCACTGATCTCAAAATTAGAATAGCTTTTAGGTATATTTTTATCATACATTTGCAATTTTGTGTTAACATAATAAAGTACAGTTTAGAAATTGCTAACATTTATTTAATATTAGCTTAAGTACCTAGCGTTGCTCGGGCTCAAGATCGTGTCTCAAATTTTAGATCTGAATATTTTTTTTTTTTTTATTTTTTTTTATTTTTTATTTTGCATTGTACTCCCAGGAGTTAATAAACTCATTGCGGGAATGATACGCATTACATGAAACTTTTAGATTTGAATATGAAACGTGCTGTCTTCTCTTTCTAACACCAACTATATCATATTTTGAACTATGATAGTAAGGCAGACGCAACGATTTCTATGAGACCTATATGAGTTGTTCCGAAAAGCCAACAAATTAGCCTGAGGGCTTAAGTAGGTACCTACTGCCAGTGAGATTATTGTTGATTTTAAAGTTTTTTTAAAATATATTTATAACCTTAATAAAATTTTCAGATAATCGGTAGAGTTCACGCAGACCCTGACTTTCTGCCTCGCAGTTCAGATTTTGGGTTAAACCAGTCGCTGTTCAGAGACACTTTCTGCCATGGCTGTCCGGAACATTTATACAGCATCGCATTTCTCTGCTGCAATCTAAACCCTGACAAAAGGTATGTCTTATAATTAGAATTTACCGTGAAACTCGTATTAGAAGTTTGGTTTTCCGGTCCCTTGAAGATTGAATTTGAAAAAGGGCCCAATATATCCCACACAAGAATTAAAAAATTAAAAAGGCATAAAAGTGAAAAAAATATTTTTTCATTGCAATATAGATACCCGCTGATCTCAAAATTAGAATTGAATATAGGTATGTTGTACCTTTCCAATTTTGTATTAATACTAGCTGGGTTACCCGGCTTCGCTCAGGACAACATTTGAGAGTGTTCTGGAATGTTCCACAATTTATTTTATTTATTTATAGCGGACCCGACAGACGTTGTCCTGTACACAACTTGTAATGGGAGATACCGCAATCCGTTTCGTTGAGAGTACTAAATATCTAGGCGTTACATTAGACAGATCGTCCTCGTTCTTGACTCACGTTAAAAGCGTTTCTAGTAAGGCCCAGGCTCTCTTCTTAAAACTGAGAAGAGTCTCAACTGCTGAATGGGGTTTACGTTTCCCTGCGCTCCGTCTATTATACACATGCATATATGTGGCACAAGTTTCATATGGTGCCTGTGTATGGGAACATCGACTGGGTAATTCACTCATTCATTCAGCGCTTAAGAGGAGCCAGCAAATCCCTTTACTGGCGCTTTCAGGAGCCTACAGAACAGTATCATCGGATGCTTTGCCAATTTTGGCCGGCATTTTGCCAATAGATTTAGAAATTAGGGAAGTTTTGACAAAGAAGTGTCTGAAAAGAGGAAGACCTGTAAACCACCTTGGTATTGAATTAATACCTGGTGGAGCAGTGCCTCTCCCTGAACTTCTAAAGATGATGAGAAAAAGAACGCTGAGTGAATGGCAGATGAGATGGGATAGATCGAATATGGGAAGATGGACCTTCTCCTTCTTTCCATCAGTTAAAATCAGAATGGAAGGGGCATATCTTTTAATGGACCACCACATCACCCAATTGCTTTCTGGGCATGGAGAGTTTAGAGGTAGACTTCACAGACTGACTCTATCATCCCATCCCAATTGCGCTTGTGGTGATACTGACCAAACAGCCGAGCACATTTTGTGGCACTGTGAGATTTTGACGGATGCTCGAGATGAAATGATTGATGGTTTGCAGGTTATTACGAGACCTGTTTGGAATACAGATCTCGTTTCGAATAAGGTAAACTTTGAGTGCCTGAGGAAATTCACGAAAGTCTGGGTTGAGAGATGGCCTGTTCTTAGAGTCGCTGACTAGCTGTAAAATTACTTAGGTACCAGGTGTATTTTGCTTTTGAATCCACGGACACTCTTTATGATTCCTTTACTGCTTGGATTTATTTGTTATGTAATATGTATTTTGTGTTTCTGTTATTTGTTATTTTATTATTAGTTAATTGTTATATTTTTCAATTGTATTTTACATATTTGCGTTATGTTTATTCTTTATTTATATATAAATATATAATAGTTAATTGTATACAATAGTTAATTCTTTTGCAATATTTTATTTATCTATATTCTCAAAACTCACTTATTTTCAAAAAAATTATATAGTTGTCTTGCGATTTGTTCTATTAATAATTACTTTAATACCTGTTATTTAGGTCATGTTCCTTGTTTTGTTATATTTGTCTTTAACTTTTTCATTGTTTTACTGGATGAACTGAACTCCAACTTTTATTTTTTATTATTTTATTTCCCTATCCCCGTATGGGGGTGTGATGGACCTCGTTCCTGCTTCATATTTACTTACATTATCTGTTTTGCAGGTCCCTCTCAAATCTTTGCGCCTCCCCCAATGACATGTGTAGGCTTGAGGCTTGATCAGGCGACCTTGACTGTCCTTTGTCCTGCCTCTGACTACTCAATGCTGAATTTTCTTTTAGTCTTCGGATATTTTACCCCAAATATTCAGTTAACATTCTTTGAGGCTTCACTGAATGGTTGGCTAAGGGACACGGAAGCTAATGTGGTTTATGGTCAGACCGAATGCCATTCACATTTTTTGTTGGTACTTGCCTATTGATTTGAGATTTATTGTATTTTTTATGTTCTCCATTTTATACAGGTGCTTGCAGGTTTTTTTTTACACGATGCAATGCCGCTCACGGAGTCTCATGAATGAGTTTTTTTTTTTTTCTCATTTTGCCCTGTTTAATTCATATTTGCTTTACTAACATATTTTTGCATTTTGTTTCCTGTTAAGCACTTGCATACTGCTTACTAACAACGTATGCAGGGACACTGGAGGTCTAGATTCGTTCAAAAATAAATAAATGTAGCTTCGTTTAACAAAAAAAATTAGTATCTTGCGAGAGCCTTGAAGGAGTAACCATATGTTACTTATACCAGGGCGGGTATGTGGTGGATAACCTCCAATGTACACAACTAGTAACAATGATAAGTGTAATCACGAAACAACCTACCAAAAAAAACACTTGTCTGCTCAGGCAGGAACCATGATAAGCAATAACTTCTTAGGTCCCAGGATCGCCATCAATGTAAACTAATCGTAAGTAATTGCAACAAGGGTAGATTTGAAATTAACACTCGTATTGTTATGAACATTTCAATTTATTTACAAAACTTTGTAGGCAATCCATTTATAAATTATTTCTCATTGTAAAAATTTATATTAGAGACAAGAGACTTCAAATAAATAATAAATTAAATTCAGGGGTGGCCTTCTAGAAAACATAGTTCTACAAGATGTTGCAATCTGCTGCGTCATTGTATGAAAGTTAAATGAAACGACATATTTGAAATGCTAAATAAAATAAAACCTGGTTACGGGCGCCAGCCTCATGAGATCCATGAGACAAGAATAGAAGCATGTTAATTCACTAACAAACATTCTATAAAATAACAAACATGATCGACTAACAAGATAAGAATTTTGCTCACGGTCTCCGATCCACCAAAACTGCAAGGCTCGAACACACTTCTGATTCACAGGAGAGGCCAGCTGAAACTGCCTGAGTCGAAGGAGCAAGTCCGTGCGTCTCCTCTCTCCCCCTCCATCGCGTAGTGTTGTCAGCCGTTAAAATTGTAGCGTGCAGCTATTAAACCTGTTGCAAACTGTCGGGACAAACTAAAATTAAAATGGAATAATATTGAATATTCAATACTGTGATGGTAGCGCAATGTAAAACATTCCAAAATCATCAAAAATCCAATGTAAAACATTCCAAAATCAACAACTCCTTAGAAATAAAAAAATAATTAAAAGAACATTTTCCAGTGGACCAAATTGTGAATCTTAACCATTCTCGAATCCCCTTGAACCCACACAAAAAATTTCATCAAAATCGGTCCAGCCGTTTAGGAGGAGTTCAGTGACATACACACATATAGACAGAAGAAATATATATATTAAGATAATGAAGAATAACGATATTGTAATAAAATATAAAGCACACTTTACAAATTGCTCTTATTTATTTAATACTAGCTTAACTACCTAGCGTTGCCCGGGCTTTAGAGCATGTCTCTAATTTTAGATCTGAATATACATATTTAACTATTCAGATCTGAAAGTAGTGTAACTAAACTCACCATTAATGATTCTTCCTTTCTACCTACTGTTAAATTCGAATTTATGTTAAATTAAATGAAAGACAAACACTTTGTAAAACACCATTCAATCAAATTTATGTCATTAAGTTGATAACTTAACAATAGTGCTTCTTCCACTTTAGTTTTTTTCCTTTAAGAACTAAAAAATGTTTTTTAAAATGTGATTTACAGTGTTCTATTAATTCGCTTTAAAATAATGTTTGACAGTTAAATTGATGTTACGTATAAGGATTGTATTAGGTGGTAGATAACTACTATAAACCTATTTAATAGAATATTACATTTATTGTTTGAATACCTACATGCATATGTTTCCACCAGGCCTCCGTTTGAGGTGATGGAAGTGTGGCTGGAAGCCCTGACCATGCACCTTTCAGTGCAGTGCCCCCCGCCCCAGGACCTGCTGACGGACATCCTGCAGTACAGCGGCTCGCCTGATAGCCCCCCGCCCGAGGAAGCTACTCCACCTCCCGTACTTAAAAAGGTAATTTATTGCATTTACCCAATTTTAAAACTTTTCAGAGTGGCGTGATTTACTCCAACACAAAATACTCCATTTCAAAATAGGGCTCTTTAGGTCTCAGCTCATCATATTTGCAGTAGCTTCTGTTTCTTTTTCCCAACCAACAACAAGTAAGACATTATCAGCTGTACTATACATGCAGCATAGGCCCATTAGACTGTGAAGATTGTGGTAGTAAGGTCACGTCACCCGTATCATCCTCCTATACTGTTTATCTTTCTGTCTTGCAATATCTAACCTACCTAACATGGTCTTTTCAATGACTCTTTATGTGATTACCATTTTTGTCTCTGTTTCCAATTCCATTTTTATAATGTGATACATATATCATAAAATGCATTTGAGTGTGTTGCATTTTTTGTGGAACACCTATAAAAATAACATAAGAGTAACAAAATAATATTTTTGTTTTGCAGTCAAAATCCGGAGACGTGCTGAAGATGGAAAACAAATTAAAGGCGTCCTCACTTCCGCAGGCGGTGCGAGGGCTCGGCCCCAAATGCATTTCGGCCAGTCACCTCTGTCTGCCCAGCAAACCCGTGGCTCAGAGCAATGTCCTCAGCAAGAGCCAGAACGCCCTCTCTACCCCCGCCGGCTACATCCTCAGTACTGACGATAAGACCATCAACATCACAAAAGTGGACGATGTCAGGGAATGGCTTGATAGACCCATTGTCTTGAGAAACGGAGGCATATCCAAAGAAAGCCTCGCAGAAAAACGCCAATCGGTCGATAACTCTATTAATGAATCAGATTTCACCTTCCAAAGCAAAGCAAGGAAAGTGGCTCACCAAGATCCATTAACCAGATCTGAATCGTACAAAAAAGTCACACCACTTGGCGCATCTAACGATCATTTCGATTTCACAAAACCTAAAATAGATTCAGTAAAAGTTTTAAAGTCAAAAAGTCACCATTGTAATACAGATTTTGAAAAGGAAGAGCATACTGACGTGCCTAACTATCTGAGAAATCAGTCTGTTGAAGAGTTGGAGACCGAAGCCAAGATGATAGTGGATTCCATTCAACCTTTTAGCAGACATTATTCCATCCCGAATCATTTAACCGATGAAAATAGTAGTGATTCTGATGACACTTGCGAAGAGGTTAAAATCAAAACTGAATCTCCGTCGGCATTTAGAAGAATGTTTCGCAGCGATAAGAAGTCTTACACTGTCAATACTAATTCTCCTTCTGCCAAGTCTGGTGAACCGGAAAATGGTAAAAAGAAAGTCCAAGTTGCTAGTAATATCAAGTTGTTACAACAAAACTTTGAGCCTAAAGCTGAGGAACCTCAAGTCGTTCCCGAGAAACATCACATGTCATTCAACACCTTTGCAAAGAAACTCATGTCGCCGAAACTTGGCAGAAAATCAATATCGTCAATTAATAAACCGCTGTCTAAAATATTCAGCAATAGTTCTAGTAATCATCAGGCTGCAAACTTACCCAAGGAGTGTAAAAGTGATAAAAGCCCCAAAGGGAAAAGTACATTCTTTGTGACGACTCCACAACCTGTCGAAACAAACGTAGATAAAATAGGAAATAATGCGCAAGAAGTACCTCGCTCTCCAAATTGTAGAAATAAAATAGACGAAACACCGCTGGAAAGCCCGTTACTAAAAGACACCTCTGACAATAGACGCAGCAAGATGCAAATCTGGCAACCAGATCTAAATAAGCCTTCCGACGGTCTTCCCGCCAAACCTCCAAACATCGCTAAAAGTATGACGCCTCTATTGAGGAGACATAACCGCCAAGTTGACGACACCTCTTCTGTTGGAAGATTCAGCTACAGAGAGAAGAGATCGTCTCCCCTGAAATACACACTACCAGATAAAAATATAGATCTTGCAAGACCTGATAGGTACAGAGGAATCGTAGAGAAAAACACCCCAATAAGAAACAATGTTGCCAATCTTCAAGGGACTGCTGAAAGTGGTTCAGACATACCTGCACCTCTTGTAAGATGCAATAATTTTAGAAACATTCCGTCTATGAATAAAGTTGTGGACCAGAAGTATAATAAAGACTGTAAATCGGAGATTAATGAAGTTGTGCCGTCGCATAAAATAAACACAATTCCTGCGCAACAAACGTTTGCCCTCGTACAATGCTTTCCCGATGCTGTAACAACCATCGCTCAAAATGCACAATATTCCGATACAGCAGAGAACAAACCAGTTGCGAGTGGGTCAAACAATCTAGTTTTAGTAGGCAAAGAATCTCAAAGTCTCGACGAATTAAACGCTGGCAAAAACGAATCTCATAAAAAGAATTTTGAAAACACGGTAAAGTGCTTTGAAAAAGGAATAAGTACGGGAGATTTAAATTCAACAGGGAATTATGTCAGTCTCGCCAACCTAAGAATTAACTGTCCGAGTTTAAGCAGGACCAGGGAATCCTTGGTGAAGAGAAACATTTCTAAGTTTGATCCCAACGGAAGCACCCTAAGGAGTAAACCTAACAGGAGAAGTCCAGATAAATGCGCCTTGAATGACGAGACTTCTACGAGCCCAGAAAACTCCAAGACTAGCTTAGAGAGTACCATTTTATAAGAAACCTATCTGTATATATACAACAGATTCATATATGGATATTGTTAAGTTTGTTTTTTATCAACAGCTTTATTCATTTACAGTATAATACATGCCAAACTTTAATACCGACCTGACGTTGATACAGAAATCATCGCAATAGGCGAGTTTAAGGCCTGACAAGTAGCATGCTGCCCATCCCACGCCTTTCTCTGTCGCACATGTTTTTACGCTGGTTTACGGTCATTGTAATCTAAGTAAAGCAACTACCTGCGGGAGAATGGATCGTATCAAGTTGAGGTCGCCATTAAAGTTTGGCATATACTGTAAAACATTTGTATTCCATACGTGCATAGTGAATCTCTTTTAAGGTGAAATGTGGGGAAACCTAAAGTGTGTAGCAAATTAGGTCATTTTAAATTTCAGTTGTAAAGGCATCGATTAGTGTGAAATTTTCTTATGTGGGAACCTATGGAGGTCCTCTCTTTGACTGCCTTTTTGGGGAAAACTATATTGCTAATTATTATTGTCAAATTATTACATTTTGCCTTTTTGTTTGTATTAGTTTTGGTCATTTTTGAGATGCTGACACAAAATACCGTACTGTGTAACTTCCGAAGGCTAGGTTTACACTCATAATAAAAATTTACAGATTACGTAAGATTTTGACAGGTTACTCAAAGGAGCGTTTTCATATGCATCTGACTAGTGGTAATTAATGATCACGGAAGTTTTTCAGAAGTTCGACCTGTGTAACTGCTCATGCGACCGTTTACATCTATAAATTTATTTGCGGTAAGGTGGCTTCCTTTCAACAACAACCTGCTACTGTCAAATTTACGCGATTTTGTCAATAAAGACGAAAAGGACCAAATAAAGTGCTGAAATAGAATTTGGCTTTAATTAAGCAATTCTCCACACTCTTTTGTGCCTTCAAAGGTGAAAATTAATGGATTTCTTTCATTTTATCCGAATGACAGCTACCTGACGGCTGCCGACAGCAACCGACTTCGTATTCAAATACGGAATTTTAAAAACAGAAAAATTCAGATAAGGAAGGTTTGGACCGATAGAAGGATGCTCATTTTCAGAAAACTCTAATAAGTCGAAATAAATACTAGTTTTATAGAAAAAAAATCCAATAAAAACAAATGTCTTTTGATTTTTGACATTTTGCGACAGCGCATTTTGGTACTATTTCTTACAAAAAGTCCCTCAGCTTATCAAACTGATTTTACAAGCTGTAAGAAGGTTGGAATTTCGCGCGGACGCGATTAGACCCGTCAAAAAACTTCCGAAAGAAGAAGTTCTGTAACTTGCTTTAAATTGCATTAAGTGACTTTTGGTGTCGTTTACATTGGTAATTTGGCCATAAATCGCTTACACAAGCGAATTACGGGAAAAAACTTACGAGTGTAAACCTAGCCTTACAATTTAAACTAATTTCAGTTATATGAAACAATCTTGATTACACCATTTGATTTTGATTAAGACTGTTTCTAAATAATATTATAAATACTGAAAATGAGATCACATTAATATGTTTTGTGAACTTCATCATACTCTTGAAACTCAATGATATTTAGCTTTATTATGAATACATGTATTTCAACAGCTTCAAATTTGTCTTATGAAATTAAAATTGTGCTTTCTGTGTATGTATAACATGTTTAGCCCAGCTAGGTTTTTTCTATTACTCATGTAGGTATTATTTTTTTTACATTGCAAAGTGTATGATGTGCACGCTTTTTAGCAATTCTCAATGCGTAATATTACACAAACATAAAATTATGTTTGTTTATATGTACATTTTTTAATGTAATGTCAACTTCTGTGCATAATTAATATAAGTATTAATTTAAGTTGGTTAAATTTCAAAGCCGTTTTTTGCGAGTCTAATAATCTAGTGTCCTTTTGGGCTAACAGTATTATAAAAGTATGCTACAATTTTATAAAAATTCTCAATGTTTCAAATCTAAAATAAAATTTGTTAAGTTTGTCAGACAAAAAGTGCTCAAATTATTCTCATTTTAGGAAAATTCCCGGCGATTTAACCTGATCTACGCGGCTGTCACGTATGTGATTCAATGACGGCTATCCCTGTAAGTGGATGTCTCATATGTGATGCATAAAGTTTCACTAAAACACATGCATTAGTATAGATAGTTTGTGTTCAATAGGTCACATTGAAAAGGTTCAATGGTAGTGTAAAAGAAAACCCCTTTTGTATTTCATAAGGAGTCAAAGCATCAAACTTTATCTCATCTTGACTCCTCTAATGGACTGTAGTCATCATTGCCATGGTAACTCGTAATGTATTTTATTAATAATTTACAGTGCCTAATTGCCAATAACTGTCACATTAAACTTACGTAGCTTATTATGCGACAATACTTTAATTAAGATTGACGTTTAAATTAACGTGTTACGAATATGAAACTCAATAAATGACTTCTAGTTGTTCACAGTTCCACATAGTATTTTGGTAATTTAAGTGGACAATAATTTTTCGATGTTCATACTTACAATTAAGTGTTTTGTATAATATTTTAAGATAAAATCAATGGATGGATTGCTTCAATAATGTTTATTATACGAGGGCGGTCAAAAGTAATGCCTCCTATTTTTTTCCCCTTTTATTGTCAAGAAATAAAAAATGCAATTACATAGGTCGAAAACCACATTATTGACGATTAATTTGTCACTTTTCAATATAATCTCCGTCCATTTCCATAGTTTTGGTCCATCTTTTAACAAGGGCATGTATCCCAGAGTCGTAAAAAGCACGGTTCGGCTTCCTAAGGCCATCCGCCATAGTTTTTGTTGGGCGAAAGACGTACTTTAAGCTTTTTAAGGGTTGTGACATATTGGACAGAATTTATTGTGCATCCCTGCTCCAAAAAATCAACCATAATAAAACCCTCTGCATCCCAGAACTGTCGCCATAACATTCCCTGCCGATCGCACAGTTTTGAATTTTTTTGTCCTCCGTGAGTTTGTGTGATGCCATTCCATTGACTGCCTCTTTGATTCAGGTTCCATGAAATCCATGTTTCGTCTCCAGTCACAATTTTTGTACAGTTGCATCACCTTACACATTTTTCAGTCTTTCACGAATGCTAATAGGCGTTTCTCCTTCTGCATTCAAGAATTCAATCACAGAATGCTGACTAATACGAACATTGATATTGGCCGTTTTGCAAGCGACTGCAGTGCAACCTGTTGAGGCAGAAAGTTACTATTGCTGTAGATTGTAGATGAAGATTTGAGGAATAGCGACAAATATATATTTTTTCATTTAACTAACTTTATGTAATTAGAAAAAAATAGGAGGCCAATTTGACTGACCCTAATACATTTATATATAAGTACATATTTGTCTTATGAATGTGGGTACTTATGAAAATATATACTTAAACTGAATTTGTATATAAAATAACAAGATTTCACATAATAATTTGCTGTAAATAAGTGCATATGAATTATTTTTAATTCAAAAAGGTTCACAACATGAATTTCGCTTTCTTGGCCATACTTTTATTTTGAATACATAATTCTTTAATTTTTGCTCTCTTTCTCAAATAATCTACTTTAATTATTTTTTATAGAGACATTACAAATAATTTTATAGATTAATCTCATTTCCATTTTTCAATCTAATTAAATTTGGTCCCAGAAGATATTTTATATAATTTTTATTCTTTGCTTAAATTTCTTCGATTTTTTTTGCCAGTGACCTGCTTTGTAAAAGCTGTGGTGTTATTATTGCCAAAATGATTAAACAAATAAAATGTATAAATAATGTTTTCTACTGCGTGCATTCAAAAATTCTATGCATAAAAAATCGCATATATGCACTTTGAAATGGTGCATTGTTTTATAATATTGTAATATGTAATGTTAAATGCTCTAATTCTGGAAAAGACAATTTGTCAAAAAATAATGTACTGATATTAAAAAAATTTAGGGTAAGTTAGATGAGAAATGTACTTTAAATCAGTACTTAGTTAACATGACTAACCTAATCTGTGATATTGTTTTTAGATGTATTTACGGTCAAGTGTATGCAATATTGGATATTTTGTAAATTAAATTCGTATAGCAGTATTAACTTTGATTGTAATATTTTTGATCTTGTCAATTTTCTTTTTGATTATTATTATTATTATTAATTAGATTTGTAGGTCAGAATATAATATTACGTTTCACATTTCAAGTTGTTTCTTTTCAGTTTTTAACATTCCATTTTGCATTGCCACTTTTATTTTTACATCACAAATCGTACAGCAAATGAAATGGGTGTGATTGAATTTTTTTGTTGAAAATATATACCAATTATAAACAATGTAAGTTTTCTTTATTAACCTTATCACACACATCTACATGTACATAACATAACTTAGTATGACAGGGCCGTCTGTTTAAATGGTTGCTAGAGTAAAAGAAATTGCTATAGTTAAATATCACAAAAATGCGTTTTTCAATCAATTTAACTGCCTCTTTTAGTGAGATGTTCCCTCAATGTTCAGGGACAATATTTTTAATTGTTCCCCGATATTTAATGATTTCCCTTGGCCGGGAGACCTGTTGGTCTTCGGCCCCTTATGTAGCAGTATAGTTTGTAGACCGAGGCCTTCTTAATATTGGGTGCTGCACCCCCCATTGCACTCTCTACCTTACACGTGTGTAACAATTATGTACCTCCATAATTGTTACACACTCCTCACCTCTCACCCCAGAAGATAGGTGGAAGCTTGAATGGCAATCGGCCAAGGTGAAAAATACCCATCTCGTACAAGACCCCACTGAGAGACAGCCTGGGTTCTCATTGCCTTGCAAACTCTGGTCCGCCATCAACAGGATAAGGTGCTCCCATAGCCGTTGTGCCCACATGATGTACTGATGGGGCCTTATGGAGATATGTGAGTGCGGTGAGGTGCAGACCACCAAACATGTGGTCAACGAATGCCTGCTCCATTCGTTCCCCGGCGGATTGATGAGGTCCACAGGGCAACGCCTTAGGCCCTAGACTGTCTCGCAGACCTAGATGTCCACCGCTGACCCCCCCACCATACGAAAGAAGTAGAACTGCCTGTTTTATGTCACTTTTAACTTTTGCTTTTACTTTCTGAAAACCGATAGCTACTCCGTTATTCCTAAGTTATTTTGAAAGTTCTATTGGAGTAAGGTACGAAATTGCAACCTTCAACATTGATTATTGCAGACTTGAAAACTAAAAAAATTTCGACCCTGTATTAATAATATGGTTATTTGGGAGGATCGCAAGTTTATCGGAAGTTTCATCGCAATCGGATGAATGGTTTAGCAACGCATACCATACATACATACATACAAAGGCAGAAACAAACATATTTTCATTTTTATATATATAGATTATTAATATTAATAATAATAAATTATAAATAAAACACAGTAAATTTCGGTTTCAAATAATTTTGGGATGTATTTAAAAAGTCAATAACACATTTCATGATGGGTTGATAAACCAAACACTCGTCAAGTTACTAATTATTATACTATTTACAGTAAAGGCATCCAATATTCTGTTACCCTCATATCTTCCATTCTCGTAATATCGCAACCGCAATCACAAATTAATTTCAAAACTACACAGATAAAAATCATTAAATTGATACAAACACAATAACCAATTTCATAATATATCAAATCAATGGAACTGACTTCAGTATTGTGACCTACCCAGGCTGCTTCCTTGTACCATCTTACTTATAAATGCAGTGTAAATATTACGTGTCACATAAGATCAGAATAGTGAAAAACTTCACTGATAATCAGAATAGTATAGGTAAACCGGCCTTAGGCCCAGTTTAAATTTAACAACTCTGATCCGATTGATCCAAGAATCAATAAGACAGATTGAGAATTTTACAAAACATTAAGATTTATTTTATTGTTCAGCAATATATTTGGTACGTTGTTGTAGGTTTCAAAAAGTTACGTTGACTTCATAAAATGTAATATTAAGCAGTTTCTACGGTTTTACACACAGTGTGTACATGTACATGTACAGAAAATCATTTTAGGTTTACAATGTTCAGAATTTCAAATTTCCCGGCAGCTTTCAGTGACTAATTCAATTTTGAGATCAAATCAAAAATTAGGCTCTGAATTCTCTCAAAAACACTCTGAAGATATCAGTTTTGAGAGAACTGCTGATAAGGAATAATCAGATAAGGATTCAAAATTAATATCATGTACATTATTTGTTTTGGTAAGAATAATATCGTTGGTGTAAGTTCAACACCGCAGAAGAAACATTTGTAAAAATGTCCATAATGGACAAAAAAAAGACTATCGGGATATACAAGTTCTTGCTCCCTATGCTAGGGATGGTTCATTCGTGGTATTGACTTTTATCGAGTACCTATGAGCAGTGTATATTGGTCAGTTTCAAAATATGAAAGCACTAACCAATGCGGCTCGTACTGTTCAACTGAAAGTGCAAAAAAAGACATATTTTTAAGTTATTTGCTCATCCAGGGTATTGAACTTACCATAGATGATATAATTTTACAATAAAAATTCACCGTAAAGCATTTCTGGAATTAGTCCAAAGGATTATCGCAAACTACATTTAAAAAATAACAATATGCCTTGAAACACTTTTTTTTAATATAAATCTTACTTTTTTGTTTATTATTTTGCTCTGAAGACAGATAAATTCAGTGTCTAAGAAGATAGCCCATCGTTTAATATTTTTATGATTTTTGCAATTAAATTTAAATCTTATTTGACTTGACTAAGATTGCGATATAAAGTTAATTCCCAACAGTCATTCATACACCATTTATTATGGTAATTTCAAAACAATGTTTCGCATAATTTTGCGAATATTTACAACAAAAAACACATTTAGAACAGATAATTTGACTTCCCGTTTTTATCAACCCATCTTCAAATTTATTTCAATTTAACAATATATAATTATTAAAATTTGTGTGAAAATTAAAATGTATATATAGATTGATGTGCCCTATGAAAAGTACTCTGTGTATCTATTAATGTAAAAGAACAAACTTTTTTTCATAGTTTCACATTGACCAAGGAGCGTATTTGGTCGCACTTTGGTCAATTTGCAAACACATGCGAATGTCGGCTAGCCAAAATGTGGTTAATTTGAAGAGATATATTAAAACATTTATTGGAACAATTTCAAAAGTTTCCCTGCAAACCTAAATTATTGAAACAGTTTTCCTTACAAATTATTGATCGCGTGTTTACATATTAAAAAATGCATGTTCGAATTTAAATTTATGTCTGATTATCAATCAGGCCATAGACAACAGAAGTCATAATATTGCTTCAAGTAGGTACGGAAGTACGCAGAATTTACGCATTTATAAATTAAATTATTTTTTTTATGAATCCTAAATATATGGAATAAACGAATATAGATGCATTTAATGGCTCTATCACACTATAAGCAGTTTAAATGTCTCTAATTAAAATTCTGAGTATGATTTTTTTGAAAGACGGTGGGTAATTTCCATACCAAACGATTAAAAATTTTAAAACGCTCAAAGTCGAAATTGATTACATAGCGCAACCCTCCAATGGATAACCTTTTTGGAAAAAACTGGAATTAACAACTTAAAGTCATGTATCAAATAGGTACCTATTTGTTTTAAATATCAAGCACGTCACTTAGAGCACATCAACATAATTACATGTACGTGCTTTAACAATTAAATTGCAGTACAATGAATTAATAATACCAAATATCATTAGCCGAATACATAACACATATATATATTTAACTGTACCCTGAACTATCGTGTTGAAATGCTTCAAATACATGAGATTATTGATTGGCAACTATGTAGGTACAAATGTATTATTTTTTCTAATTAACTGTTGAAGGCTAAAGTCTCACATTGTACAGTTTAATATAATATGAATTAATTTTTTACATAAATTAAAAAAAAAATGTGGACATTATTAAGTCAAGACTTCTACATATTAGTTTTGATATTTTTCATGCTTAAAGATATGTTTAGGTAAACGGGTCTAAAACTGCAATATGTGAAGTTGATACTATGGTTGAATCAATGATATTTTAGAAATAATACCACTGTTTTATCAACACATTGTTTGCGGGAGAAGCATAAATGCGTCTTTTTCATACTGATGGTAGAGAGCGGGAGACGCCTAAAAGCTTTTTTGTATTTACGTACTTTTGGTAGACAGTGGGAAAATTCCAAAAAGTGTTGTTATTCTGTGAAGTAAAAATTAGGTGTACTAGGAATACAAGTGCATGTTTTTTGTCACTTGTATTTCAAGTGCATATAATGAAATATAGCGGACACATTTAGTTTTTATCTTCATTTTGCTTCAGCATTGTAGCAAAATTCTTTGGTTCAAGACGTTCTCCATATTTGTTTCTAATAATAAAAGGATATAAAAATTGGTGACAAGACATAATACAGGATTTCAATTGACTTAAGATACTAAAATTTTTATTTAACCGCCCTACACGCACGAACGTACGTGATACGTCCGCTATATTATCGCCCAAACGCAATAAGCCGTATCACGTACGTTCAGATAAAAAAATAACTATACCCGAAACCCACAAAGCGTACGTGGTACGTTCGTACACATCAAGTTTGTTCCTGCGTTATCGCGAAGCTAAGAGATGTGTCCGGGTATTTTTGTCTCTCCCATACAAGTCACGTCGCTGCAAGTCAGTGGTACTCTCTATGCAAGTGGAACGGTTTATATAATCGTTTAAAAACCCGATGATTTTTTACCTACTTTTTGAATAATAACCCAGAGGTAGGGCGGTTAAATATGATCAATGGTGCAGGAGTTTTAGCTATTTTATGTGGAACATAATTTTGCACGCAACTCTAAATATATTGCCCGCTTTATGGAGAGGGTTGATAAAAAAAATCACTTGCAAACATTGTGTTAATAACATTACATAAGATTTTTAACTGTGCCAAAGCTAGGCTAGGCTATTTTACTTGTACAAAAGAAATCTTTACTTATAAAAATAATACAGAGATAAAGGATGGTAGGGGTTTTATATTAAAACCTTGGCTAATGATATTTGTGGTCAATTTAGGTTTCAATGTATAGATTAGGATTACAGGATACATTTATTACTATCGACAAATATGTTTTATCTATGACAAAATTATTGTGCAACGTGTTACCATAGTATTATTTTAAATATGATATTATTGAGCGTTGAATATAATATTATGAAATGTGCACCGCATCAATCATTATTCTCATTCGTTAAGTGCGGATTCTTCAAGTAGAAATACAATATTAAATTTATTATTGATATACATATATAAATATATTATGTAAAGATGTATAATATACCAATCAGTAATTACAATTTAGGAAGATATTATATTCCAAAGACCAAATACATTTTGGCTATCCAAAGAATGCAAAAGTATAATTTTTTTTGTAGACAGTTTGGTACGTAAAAAACATCAACATATAATTATTATACTATGTACTACTAGTATTGTGCAGTATATTTTCAAATATGAAAATGATTATTGCAAAGACAGTTAGTGAAGCCCACAGAATTGGGCGAATTGAGAAGTTTGGTCACAGTTTATCTAAAATCTATACTAAGCGGTTGCAGTAGAAACTGTTTTACATTAAAATGTTCTTTGGGTTATGAATAACCTGGCAATTTTTGAAAAACTCCTAGTATCATAATTTTATCAATGATGAAAGACTTAGCTAGAAGAGGAATTGAATCCAAGATCATATTCCATAACAACTTATCAGAACTGCACTAGTACCAGGTGTTCTGTTCCGATGTTTTCATGAAACAATTTCCACTGCAATTATTTTAAATTATGCAAATCTTAAAATATAATTAGTAGTTCTCACTATATTGTTATGGCAAATGGTTTCATATAATAAGCAAAAAAAATATAGTTTGCAAAAGTAGACAACGTCGAAAAATAAATTAATCTAGATTTTAAAACATACGATTCCACAAAATTAACTAAATCTATTTGGCAGTATGTTTGTTTATTGCATTCATCTTAAAATACACCAAAACTATACATTACCAACAAACAATATAATATTGCAGGTTCTATAAATAATAAAACAAAAACAAAAAAACAGACAATCAGTAAATTAATAAAAAAATATTATTTTGTTCACAAGACTAGAAGCTGACTTATACGAGGGTCAGTCAAAAAGTAATGCCTCCTATTTTTTTCTCCTTTAATTGTCAAGAAATAAAAAATGCAATTACATGGGTCGAAAACCACACCATTGACGATTAATTTGTCACTTTTCAATATAATCTCCGTCCATATCTAAAGTTTTGGTTCATCTTTTAACAAGGGCATGTATCCCAGAGTGGTAAAAAGCACGGTCCTGCTTCCTAAGGCCATCTGCCATAGCTTTTGTTGGGCGATAGACATGCTTTAAGCTTTTTAAGGGTTGTGACATATTAGACAGAATTTATTGTGCATCCCTGTTCCAAAAAATTAAACATAATAAAACCCCTGCATCCCTGACCACTATCGCCATAACTTTCCCTGCCGATTGCACAGTTTTGAATTTTTTCATCCTCGATGAGTTTGTGTGATGCCATTCCTTTGACTGCCTCTTTGATTAAGGTTCCATGTTTCGTCTCCGGTCACAATTTTTGTGGAGTTGCATCACCGTACATATTTTTCAGTGTTTCATGAATGCAAATAGGCGTTTCACTTTCTGCATTCAAAAATTCAATCACAGAAAGCTGTCTAATATGAACAATTGATATCGGTCATTTTGCAAGCGACTGCAGTGCTGCCACCTGTTGATGCAGAAAGTTACTATTGCAGTAGATTGTAGATGAAGGTTTGAGGAATAGCGCCAAATTCAACTTTTTCATTTAACTAAATTTATTTCATTAGAAAAAAATAGGAGGCATTAGTTTTTGACTGACGCTAGTATAAATTTGTCTGAAAAATAAATGCATGGCTGTAAGGATAAATATATCATGAATAAATGCATCGTGAATAAATGTATCATGAATAAATTCGTTCGATGTGATGAAGGATGAAAGAAATTTTTTTGTTTTAGTTGACATCTCAATTTTAATAAGATATTTATATTGTTTATTTATTGAGCATAGTGAATTATTGATTATTTAATTTTTTAATAAGAAATGAGTTTCATAAACTACAAAATTTAAATGTATAAGTACACAGTTTCAGACATGTATTGGTTTCTCTTAGGGTTTTATAAACTACACTCTAACCTCTAGGTAGGTACAGCACGAGAATTTTGTTAAAACGTTAAGTATGTTAACGGTCAATATTTAAACAAGAAACGTGACAAAGGATGTCTACTATTTTCTCCCGAATTTCATAGTAATTCAGATACGCTTCATAGCAGTCCTGAATTTGTCAATAGGCCGTATAGGCCATGGCCTAGGGTAGGCAGATTTCAGGGGGCGGCGCCTAGCCTACAAGTGAGTGATTATGGTAGGTGGCAACTTTTAAGAAGGAGGAAGGGGCGGCGCAAATGAAGTGGCCTATACTTATGAAAGTATGAGTCTGGGCGATTCGCTAAAGAACTTTGTATTCATTTGTGATCATTTTGGAAATATAACAGCTCAAATGTTAACCTTTTAAGCGCATTAAAAAAATGTTAATAAAGTGAAATACTCCTGTAAAGCTATTGTTTAATATGTTTCCCCACTTTAGAAATAATGAATTTTATTTGAATTATACAGTTTATTTCCGTTTAATAGATTTCTTCTGTGAAAAGATTGAAATCAAAACCTCGCATTTTTTAATAATTATTACTGTCCCACAAAACGAAATTTAAAAATGGCAAAAATTTGAACCAATATAATGTTTATCCAGTTTTTCCACATAGATTTTTCTGGTAGATATTTTAAGTATCGCCCTAAAATGTAGACCACCTGAAAGACCACCATTAAGAATCGAAACGTAGCTTGAAATGATGCTAGCATTTTTGGTGACCAGATTAAAATAGCCAGGTAGGTACAACCTTCCCCTTCTCACTCCCTCAACCTCACAACATACTTTGATTGGGGATACCATATAGACTGGCTCCGGACAGTTGGAACTTTTGCACGTTATTCACATTTAAAAAATGTCCCTTGAAACACCTTATAAGAGGGTTTCACGGTAAGATTCTTAAAGTAAATATTATTACATTAGAAATATCAACCCGTTGTATTACTTAGCATTTTAACAAGACTCTTCCACTGGTCTGGCGGTGTTCCTGAGTTGACAGTAGTGACTAGTCTAACACCGACACCATTACAATATTACATGCTAATTTAGTGAGTTAACATAACCTAACATAGATCAGACATGTGGTTTTCTTACTCGGCTAACATCGAGGGAAGATGCTCAGACTACATGGTCACAACATGTAATTCTCCACTAATTATTATTACAAAACTGACATGCTAGCACAATAAATGGTACACGTGGATATAGAAAACATAAAATAGATTGTGGGGCACAAGAATTGTCGACAAACACATTGGCACGGGTAAGTAATCCTCTGGTCCGAGAGGATTTATGTAAGAGGGGTTTATAGCAGCCCATGAAATGCAAAAACATCTCAAAAGAAAACAACGCTCTTTTTAACCCCCGACGCAAGGAGCGGTGTTATAAGTTTGACGTGTCTGTGTGTCTGTCTGTCTGTGGCATCGTAGCTCCTAAACGAATGGACCGATTGTGATGCAGTTTTTTTTGTTTGAAAGCTAACATAATAGAGATGGTTCTTAGCTAAATTTCATGAAAATCTGTTCAGGCGTTTCAAGGTTATCAGCCTTTTGTTGTGTCGGGGGTTTCTTAAAATTTTGTAAATTTTACTTATAACCAGTTTTTTCATCAGGTAAAGCTGTAATAATTGAGTTTTGTTATCTAGAAATATAATTTTAATTGTGTCAATACATATCAAACTCGCCAATGTCCACTACCAACCATTTTTTGTTTTTTTTTGTTGTGTATTTGATTCAGCAAACAAAAACAATCTTTTGCTTAGATCGATCTAACAGAAGTCCACGGTTTCCCAAAGAAATTAAGGGTGAAAGTTGATAGATTTTTTCAATCCATCCCAAGTCTCACACCCACTTCAAATCTTATGAGCCAAAGTCCATTACAGCCAACCACAGGTCGCCTTCACTCTGTCATGGCCGCCATTTGTGTTTGTTCAAACTCACCCAAGTCCTATTTCTTTCTTTCAAACACACCTAAGTCCAGTAATTCTATTTCAATATCGACTAAGTCCATAGGTATTATATCAAATGTGCCTAAGTCCATAAAAAAATCATCAAAAATGCATATTTACTTAGAGAAATTTATATTGATTTTTATTTTTCTGTGTTCCCAGGTTCAATATTCAAAACATAAAGTAATATTCACAGGTTTTTATTAGCTAAAAGTTGAAATTAAAAAAAATCGCCATTATCCGAAAAATGTTTGAACGGGACTTTGATATGTGTCGACACAATTGTAGGTACACTTTCAACTCTACGTGGATAATATTGCACAAAATCCTAGACTTCTAGTTGCTAGTCACATTATCTGTGGTTTAGTTCTCCATGGTACATGGAAATTAACCACCACAGAAAAAAACAAAATAACGAGGGATTACTGTAAATGTGCCAGTAATCTATTGATAGTGATGCTATTACTTGTTTGTTGAGACCTCGTTTCAGTGGTTCAAGACAGTTCAAGAGTATATCCAAGGTTATTACACTACCTAAGACATCAAATATGATATGGTGACAGCAAAAGCACATTTATGTTGCCTCTGACTTTCTAAAACTTCATGCAACTAGTCATTTTATACAGGGCAATATCGGCTGCTTCCAATTGAACTATGTTGACTCAGTTTTTAGCTAAAATTAATTAATATTGTAGGTGTGTAATAGAATACATAATATTATGTACAGGTACATTATTTAGTCTGAAAATTATACATATCTCCAGCTATTTTAGATACTTTTTGACATTCACTTACACTTTACAATTCTACATTCAGAAGTAGGGAATGGGTCTGCAATGACAATGACTGAAAATTCTTGAATGGATGAAAATCTCACCAGCTTTTTTTCTCTTCTGGAATTAGGTAAAATTTAACTTGACGAAAAGTTAATTTGTATCGAAGAATACAAAAATAATTATATAAAAAATCATACACACTACCGATTTTTTCTGCTTTGGGGTTATATACAGTTAGAATTTTCAAAAAATCGATTTTTTAAATTTCATTTTTGTAATGTACATATATTTAGTTCACACACACAAAATTACGAGTCAATCTGACGATTATTTTCGAAGTTACATGCATATTTCTCAAAACTGTGTTTTTAAAGTCTGGGTAAGATTTCTCGGAAACGGCTGAACCGATCGGTCTCAAATCTTAACACAAGCTTCTTTAGTAAATTTTTTAGTAATTAATCGTAGGTTGTTTCTTACCGATAAATACATATTTTTTATAAACAATTTAAGGCCAAAATTTTTTATTTTGCTTATTTCTTCGATTAATTACAAAATTATACATTACTTTAACCAAATCCGTTTGGTTTTCTCATTTTAAATGATCCAGTCCAGAGATTTCGTGATCACCGCAAGATGCCTTTTTCGAGATGAGCTCCTGGAGATCAGCTATAGCAGCTTTGAAAATTATTATTTTTACAAATACAAAAATGTTAAAATACAGTTAAAATTTACCATAATACGGGTACAAATTTTTACATTAATAAATGAAAAAATATTCTCAGGAAAAATTCTTGAAAAAATTGATATTTTGGGCCTTTTGACTTTATATAACCCCTTAAGAAAAAAAACTTGATTTAAGAAAATTCTATAAGATAAATAGTTTATTTCACTAAAAGCTTGCTCCCGGATAGATCAGGAAACCATCTTCTTCTTGAAGTTTTCTTAACATTATTATTGAGAGATTAGAATCCATTTGGGCCCATTCGCTCTCTCCCTCATCCAGATCAGAAGACACAATTTACTAAAGATTTAATTTGATCAAGAAGAGTTACTTAAGCATTGATAAAATAACTATAAAATAAATGTGCGTAACACAGATAGTTTAATAAGCGAAAAAAATAATTAATACTCTTACATATCGATCGTCCAGTTGATTAGTCAGATATCTCTGAAAAATCGAAATTTGAGTTGAGTATGCAGTTCTATATTATAAGTGTACCCTCTATCTGGTACACACTCAGATTACTCATAAACACCACCAAATCAAATATAATGCGGAAAAACTTATAGTGAATTAAACTAAATATTGTTTTCTGGGTCACTAGTAGGATATTTCAAAATGTCATACTAATGTACCAGACCATTATGCCTTCCGGTATTATTTTTTAGCGTATTTAATATATAAAACACAGACACAGATAAATAATATTTGATTTATGGTGAGCATTCGAATATTGCTTTCCTGATTATCTCAAAACTTAGTATTTGGAGATGTCCAACTAATCAACTGGAAGATCGATATACATAAACCATGCACAGCACAACAACTTTTTGAATAACAACAAATCCACACCAATAACACTAATTAGTTTGAAATCATGCATTTGTAATAAGTTTCAAATGATAATAAAAACTATACTAAGGAATTTTCTAATGGGTATCAAAAGACTAACTAAATATATCTATCCCTAAGAAAAAATATAAATATAATACAGTTTGGCACAGGTATTAAGTAGTCTTGAAGTTGCAAAGTTTCAAGTCATG
Source organism: Glyphotaelius pellucidus (assembly GCA_936435175.1). Classification (NCBI taxonomy): domain Eukaryota; kingdom Metazoa; phylum Arthropoda; class Insecta; order Trichoptera; family Limnephilidae; genus Glyphotaelius; species Glyphotaelius pellucidus. The sequence continues at coordinate 11,543,614 of OW386556.1, forward strand.
CGACAGAACTATTTATTTATTTATTCTAGATAGATACTAAATTAAATTATAGAATTAATCATAAAGATTGTAAATGTCCATAAAACTCCAACAATATTATGCATTTCTACATAGGCCTTCAAAAAATATTCAACTTCTCACAAAATTTTATGATGAAAAGTATTTTAGGAGGAAGTCCGTGTTATTTTATAGAATAAAAAAATTATTGCACTTTTTTATATTGTACACATTAGGTTTTTATTTTATTCATTACATTAGGTACAAGAGTTCAGACAGATCAGAATGAAGAGATTCTTGCTGGTTTATCGTAGGATCACTGCGGGGTAAGCGCCTCCGTACATGGAGTTACTTACAAGCTATTCGAGCCTGATGCGCGTAGCACGCACACCGCTCGTGGGTACCCGCCATACAATTTTGCTGGTGTTCGTACACGGCGCTACGCGACGGATGTCAGGTGGAAGTCGGTAGCGCGCTAACGACGGTGCTGGTAGCGCGCTACGCGTTGCAGCATTCGTGTCTACTACTTTGACTCGTTTGACGTTTGACAGAAATGGCGTCTGAACATGAAAGTAATGTTAGATTTGTTCTGGAAGTGAAAAAAAATGCGTGTTTACATAACTTTACATTACCAGAATATGCAAGAAAGTATTTAGTGAAGAAGGCATAGATTAATGTTGGAAAAAAAGTCATTTGACATCGTTCGACATCGTGTTAACTCCACGGCTGCACGTGAAAAATGATCAAGTTCAGTATAATTCGGGTAGCGCCGTGTACGGAAACCAGCTTTAAAAAGTAGTACATCTGCAAGGTACTTGTGGTTGTGTCACAATCACGTAGTTTGTAAGTATCTCCATGAACGGAGGGCCTAAGAGGAGACTGCAGGCAGGCATACTGGTTTGAACCAGTTTGATGCGTACTTGCAATTTTATTGGTGTGCACTCTTTAAAATGATTCATTTATCTGTACAAGTTTGAATACTTGAAATAATGTTTTTAAATAAAGTCAAATCTTTTTCAACATCATCAATTTTGTTCAGAGGATTGTGACAGTGTTCGAAATTTTAATGAAAGAGTCATTAGAATACGCATTTATACACTAAATACTCTTTCACAATAGAAATTATAATACACAATTTGATTTTAAAATAATAAGAAAAGATTTAATATTTAGGCCAATCTCAAAGGGTTCATTATCCAATTCCAATTAATGGAACATCAGTCGTTCATTTTTATTATAACATTTTGCAATGCTCTGAAAAGTTATTTTGTTTAAAAAAATTAAAAAATATAATTTTACTAAAATTATTACAATCTCTCCAAATTTATAAAAATGCAGTTAATTTAAAACCAACACTTTATACACAACAACAAATAAAATTTAAATGTTAAACTGATTTTTTTAATACATTTTGATTCAAACATAACATAAATAATTGTGACTATATTCAAACATAATTAATTATTAATCTATTTTAAAGCATATTTAAAAAAATGCCTTCAATACAAATGAAAGCTTTGAAAGTAAATAAATAAAAGTATTCTCATTTTAAGAAGTTTATGATCCACTTTTGACGATGTTTTGAGACAATTCTTCAGCAAATAAAATCTGCATCATGGAATGAATATCGTACGTCGAGATATTGTCGATCGAATGCAGAAAAATTCTTCAAATTACAAAATTTATCAAAAATCAATTTGATAAATATTAATACTAGGCCAACATAAGTTTTAAGGTCAACACTACATCTAGGAACGTGTGCGAATGGTTCAGTTATTGGGTACTGCGGCGATGCGCTCCTTGAGGCTAATGAACCTGCCTTGCACCTGTTGGACCTGCTGCCTTAACCTGTCGCTGACCTGCCTCTGAAGTTCCTGCACCTCCAGGATCTCCTGCCGCAGGTTCTGGTAGTCATTCCTTACCTGGATCATTCATTGACAAGGTCAAACCGGGAATTTGTACAAGAGCAAAGCATGATTTCTAGCTTTTGGGCTGATGGTACAGAGAAACAGAGATTGGAGATCCGAAACACATCATTTCAATAATAAAAGTTCGTATCAAATGTTTGCACGCTTCTGACTAAGACCCTTCGCTCATTGAGAAACCGAAAATAAACTGAAAATGGTCCAATTCATGGCGCAACTCAACTTTAAGATTTCAGTAATTATATCAGCTTGTTTAACAATTATATAATTTATTAATAATTTATCAATTATTAATCTTAAAATATCATAATAATTTATCAAACTCCTGAACGAAATCGACATTTTCCTGCTCTGACATATCACAAATTACTCGAAAACTTGACAGGTTGTGAGGCGCAACCATGGCAACCTGTCAGCCTAGCAACTGAAACGCGCCAGCCGCGGCGACTAGCATGATAAGTTGCGAGTGACTGGTTTCGTCGCCCTCGACAACTTGTCTTTGTGTGCGGACCGCCAATGAAATTCGCAAGTTGCTTTCGTGTGGAAAGCGATTGAGTTGCCAAATGGTTTTTTTCAGTTGCCCTGTGAGCGGATGGGCTAAAAGCCAAGTGCCAATACTGGTATGTACGAATTGGAGGACATTGTTTTAAAACCGTGTTTTTTGGTCAGTCAAGCATATTTGAATTTTGAGGATGACAACTCGACCTGTTTCTATAAAAATATTATATTTTAGTTCTGAATGTGAGATAAATTCAATAAGATGTGGAAGGTATATTAAATCTGTGTTACTCTGTGGGTAGTATTATAGTAACATGTCTATGAAACAGTGAAGGCTGCTGGTTTTCTAAAGGTGATCAACAGTATGATGGTGTTTGAATCCAGACCCTTTTCTGGCAGAAGGTCTTTTTGCGTACAGACGATTTTGCAATACAGGCTCCTAGGAGGCTACTGAACTTGCCAAGGCATAATATTTGTTACAGCAATTGCACCCCCAATTTCATACTCTTTTAGACCCTCTACGTGTCACCTTTTAAGATGCTGTATGGAGGGTCTTTTTAAGGAAAGGAAGCTCCGGGAAGGAAAAAGGTATGCGGGTAAGAATCTGAGAATCAGTGTTTCCATTAGTGACAGACATACTAATCCATTCTTCTCACTGCGGTGCAAGGCGATGGGCTGTGAGCACCAAGAATTATCTACATACTCATGTCATGAGAATCCGGCTGAAAAGGAGAAAGGGTCTCAACTCACTCATCTGGTCTCTCCCGATCTGGAAGCATCCGCCTCCGAGGCTTGGACAAACCCTTGGGCAGACCTGCTAAGACTCCTGCTAAGTGAAGTGAGGTGTTGGTTGTGCAATAAATGCGCGCTTCCAAAATTTATCTCATTTTAGTGGAATTACACCAAAAGTTGTCAATATCAAAAATAGAAATATTCTATGAAAGCTTTTTGCATGAATAGGACTATATACAAAGCAATTTTGTTTCATAAACATCATACTATAACTACTTGGTGATTAAATAATACAATGTAACGATGTAATGAGAGAAATAACATTCATGTACATGTCTGCGTTTCATTATTAGTACAGAATATTATCCTTAAGTATGTCTCTCCAATTAACCAAAACAATAATAAAGCATATATTTTACAGTGTTTCTTGATGAAGCATAACATCTACAATAAATTCGGAAAAGTTTTGTAATGTTAGCAATAATTGCATCTAAGGTTAGAATAAGCTGTTTATTAGTGTAAAAACACCTTACACACCATCCAATTTAAAGCACTGCTTGTAGGACTGTATGCAGAGTCTCTGCAAATCGGATCATCAGTAGGTACAACCGCTAGCCGATTTATTATAATTTCAATTTTTTACTAGAATAACTCTCATATAATAACTATTGAAGGTTGTTCCCATCAAGAAAATATATCAAGAAGAATATAATCCTAACAAATCTAAACGAAATATGAAAAAGAACAAGACACCTATCTATAATTTGTTTAGATTGGTTAGTAATTATATTGTTCTTCAATGATGCTGGAAAGGAAAAATTGTTAAAGTGCCATATAACTGAAAAGGAAAAACAGCTAAAGGGCCAAACCTGTATGGCCCTTTAGCCATTTTTCCTTTTCAGCGTCAATATATAACATTGATGGGAATAACCTTCAAAAGTTATTTTAAGAGAACTGGCTGGTGGAACTGGCAGGCGTTGCAATGCCATTCAGAGAAATAAATTGATTCTCCCTGCATGTCCTTTCCCGTGTGTCCCCGTTCACTTCCCGAGTTCCCTTCCCCTCCTTCGTTCCCCTTTCACCTTTCCCGCCTTCCACCTCCCTCTTCACCCATTCCGCGAACCCCACCTCCCCTCCTGCCTTTCCTCCCTGCCGCTAAAATATATGAAATACACACATTTTCATTTATACAAATTTCATAACGCCAGAGCTTACCATTATATATATAGCCTTTAATCTTTGCAGGCGTGCGCACAACAAGTCACCAAAGTTTCATCGCAATTGGATGAGCGGTATGGCAGCGCATAAAATACGAACAAGCAAACAAAATTGATTTTTATATATATGTATAAGAAGATTATTCTAATAAAAAATTAATATATTCATTTACACTTTTACAAAGAAAAGGTCAATAGGTTTTCTAAACAAATAAAGTCAAACCAGTTCTTCGAAAACTTGTTTCCGGTGAAAAAGGTAGCTGCCAATAAAATGGGAAAAAAATAGCCGAAGATAATATTGTTAATTCTGAAACTGAAATATGAAATTGACAAAAATTACTTAAAAATAAGAAGTCTCAGTGGCTGAATTGGTAAAGGCGAGAGGTTCTGGGTTTATGTCCCATTTGCGAGCGTTAGCTTTTTATTTTTCTGTGTATATTCTTCTTCAATGATATATTATTATTTCTTTTGTGGCAATTTGACGGGGGTTCTGTATGCTGTCCTGCAGACAATGCTTTATATCAGATCGTGAGGAGGACGTTTTATTGTAGTAGTAATAATAGTGGTTGTTATATCTGAAACCATTTTTTAATTAAATTTGTAAATTTTAATAAAAACCAAAAATAAAAGCAAACTTAATATATTTTTGTTATAAATCACTCACCGTTGTGTTGAGCTGCCTTGAATAATCATGTTATTTAAAGTAAAACAGTTCACTCTTTTTCAATAGGAATTAGTATATAATTTTGTTGAGTATGTATAAATTAATAAAATATATGTAGTAAGGGTATTGAGTATCATAGATATCTAGTTCTTTGCATATATATTATGTATTTATTTACCAAACTTTTAACAGTAGAACGCCAACTATCCAAATTAGTCAACTCTTTGTTGGTAGAAAGAATTATTAATGTTCAATGTTCACCGTTGCTCTTTTTAATATAATTGTCATTTTTTGTTGAACTTGGATGTTTTGTCATTTTGAGCTTTAGGACAGAAGAACTCTCATTAACCCCTCACACCTTGGGCACATTCTGTCAGAAAGTCATAATTTTCAAAAATTTCATAATTTTTTTTCAAATTGCGGTCAGAAACTAATACTTCTGTGGTTAACTTTAACATTTCAATATAAAGCGTGGTGTTTTTTGTTTCTAACACTGTTTAGATCATATTTATCACCACAATATAAGAGAGTAAGTGAGACACAATGATTTTTATGAGACCTATATTAACTGTTCCAAAAACGAAAAAAATTAGCCCGAGGGGTTGAAATAAAGTAAAGGTAAGGATAAGTTCTGGTGGTTAAAAAATGTATCTTATGATGCTGCCCGATTATTGAGATTGATTTATTAACTTCTAAAATACCAAAAGTATCCATTGGGAATGAAAAATTTGTATCCGTTGAGAGCCGACGATCCAATTGGTAATCTAAAAACAATACTTTCAGATTGGAGGATTTTTAACCTGAGTTTACTACAGCTGTTGTACATGTCCTTGGAAGAATTCAAATTGATAAACATGCCAAACTGGTAACCTGTCTTTTTTAGTATAATCAAATAATGGATTAATGATGGCTGACGTTTGGAAAGTCAGCGTTCTACTGTTTTGACTCAATTAACTCTACCACACTTTAAATCATGAATACAAACATTATTTTACAATATTAGGTAATTATCCCCCTAAACGCTGCACTTTTAGGAACAGATTATGGAAAATACACTTCGTTTCAACAACTACTACAAGAAACAACCATTTACAAGAATAAAATTTTTCCACTTTGTAATTTATTTATTTACTAGCTGGTGGCGTGCGTTACAATGCCATTCAAAATAAATTGATTCTTCCTGCATCTCCTTTCCCATGCGTCCCCGTTCCTTTCCACCTTCTCTGCCTTCCCCCTCTCTCGTCTCTTCCCTCTCCGCAAACCCCACCTTTCCCCTGCCTTTCCTCTCTGCGGCTAAAATTATGAAATAAACACATTTTCATTCATACAAATTTCATAACAGCAGAGCTTACCATTATATACAGCCTATGTCACTCGCTGATAATGTAGCTTTCTATTGGTGAAAGAATTTTTAAAATCGGTTCTGTGGTTTATGCGTGAAAGCGTAATAAACAAACACGCAGTTTCGCATTTATAATATTAGAATAGATTATAGTAAGATAGTTTCATTTATACAAATTTCATAACGCCAGAGCTTATCATTATACACAGCCTATGTTACTCGCTGATAATGTAGCTTTCGATTGGTGAAAGAATTTTTGAAATCAATTCATACAGAAAGGTATTAAAATGGCAGCAATGGAATTGTTTTAAACGGGAAATTTTAATTGAATAAAAATGGAATTTTACCATCTATCCAAACGTAATTAATTGTTTCTTGTAGTTGTTTAGTTGAAACGTAGTGTAATTTCCAAAATCTATGCCTAATATAAGTGCGGCGATTAGTGGAGTACTTACCAATATTCTTACCCAACACCTTAGTCATAATATTAATAATACGTAGAAAAACACATAAGCAATGTCCTCAAACCTCTGTTACAGATTTAAGGAGCCTTAAAACTGATGTCTCAGGATTTTGGTCTGGTTGGGCTATTTGTCTTTCCACCGTGTCTATTTTACAGGCCATCATATCAAGGCGCTCGTCTGTTCGTTTAACCTTTAAACAAAAACCTGATTTGAATACAGTAGAATCCGTTTATTACGACTTTGCCTATATTGACCAACGCTTAATATGACACAGAGACGTTTGGTTTTCAAATGTTCGGGAGGGTTACTTCATGCCCGACGAAGTTAATATGCTGTGTTTCCCTCGCCACGAGTCTTAATATGCTTTTTTCACGAGTCTTAATATGCTATGTTTCTCTCTATTAAAATAAATACATACATTTATTCCTAAAAAAATAGGAGATTGTTTATTTTCTACAAAATGCTTTGTATGACGTCCGCTTAGTATGACGCGTTTGTCAATTCTCTTCGATGTCATAATAAACGGATTCCACTGTACTTTAAAATGAACAAAAGACATCAGATGTCAAGACGTCACAACACAGGCATGTGCCTGGCATGGTGGTCGATAAATTCTCAACAACTGTAATAAACAAAGCACTGAATAAACAAAAAAATAATAAAAATGACAAACAGATCCACAAAAATAAGGGAAATCCATAATTTTTTTCCACTAAACTTTCGAAATCATTGGGCTCAAGTACAAATCTTTAAAAAAAAATTTCGTTATTTGTTTATGGGGTGTTATGCCGTGTTGCGCTACCTCCTTTTTTAAAAAGGCCATTCGCAGCAGTGATCTCGTATATGATCATGATACGACGAAAGTAAATTTTCATTTTACATGATTGAATTTTTGAAGTATTTTCCATCGCCCCGAACGCAACTTGTAAGTAATAGGTGAATTAAGGTTTTTTCTAAAAAATATTCGTATTGCCTGTCCAGTGATTTCGAAAGTTTATCGTTTTTCCCTATGTTAAGCTGCTGAGCAGTAAATTCGTTGACATTTCACTAAATATCGTTTACTTTTTCAAATATCTGCAATAATTTATCTTTCAAGTGCTCAAAAAATTGACTGAAAACATTAGTACGCAAAGTCGAAGTACTTACGGAATTCTCAAGATTCACAACAGCCGCCTCCATTATTGTATTTAACAGCTTTATTACTAATAATTGCACTTGTTTTCACTCACAAAACCACCAATACAATACAGGAAATGTTAAAAATACCACTGACATCAGCGGATAGCGGATACAAGAAAATCGAGAAATGTCAAATGGTTTTCTAGAGATGTGCGTAACAATCGATATTTTCTTGAATCGACCTAATCGATCTCTTTTAGTCTAAATTGACATCGTTTCAAGGAAAATATTTTATATATCAACAATTCCATGAAAAAATATAAAGCATTTGAAAAATATTTGCTGAGTTTTTTTTAACATTTTTTAGTAAACTTTTTTAATAAATATTTTTATAAACGAAAAAAGTGAAGTGAAAATGACTTTCATAATACTTTTGTTTGTTTTTAGTTTTGTGTAAGGTAGTAGCGTATTTTTTTTACAAAATAGGGATACGCTTAACATCAATGATTAACTAACATACCTAAGAGAGGACGTAGTATGTCAACAAAACATTTTGTCCAAATAGTAGTACAATAAAGGCGGCCAAGATAGCCGGAACACGTGGACCGTCTCCATGGTTATTATTTAGTGGCTTGACATTTGGTTGACAATGTTGACATTGGGGGCAATAAAAAATATTTATTACTTTTCATACAAATAATACACTTTTTGTTTGTTTGTATAGTACTGTATGTAATCATAATATTTTTTTGATGTGTCGAGTAAACTGTAGTAAATATCAAGGAAATAATAATCAACTTTCATAAAGTAGATACATCATTTTCATTTTCCTTAATTTCTGGAGGTATTTAACCCTTCAGGCCAATTTGTTCACTTTTGGGAACAAGTCATATTGGTCTATATAAATTTAGATTTTTTTCCAATCCTGCGGGAATTCAAATCCTAACTGCAAACTATTTATTATGCCACAAACAATCGAGAGCACTAGCGCGGTGACTTTTATAAAACTGCTCGGTAGATTACTGTATTTCTTTTTGTAAAAAATCACACGATTATTCTGGTTTTATTAACTTTAAATACTCTTCTCTTATTAAAAGGAAATAACAGAAAAAAAAACAACTTAATTTATATAATAGAAATTGTTGTGTTTCCCTTACTATAATGGTGAAAAATATGATATAAACGGAATATTAGAAAGAGAAATCACCAAACTTTATATTCAAATCTAAAATTTAACCACAGAATAATTAAAACGTTAGTTTTTTATGAACCAAATCGAAACGCCAAAAAAAGGTTACGACATTTGTCTAATAAAATATGTGTATGTTTGTTTTTCATTATCGGTAATTTTCGTTAGAAAAAATGTATGGTGAGCCACTTTAAAAGTTTGTTTACATGCAAAATTTAAATATTTCAAAAATTATATGTTTATTTCGAATTGAAAAATTGAACGCGGAAATTCTTTTTTTAAGGCGAATATTTGTCGCCTGCCGAAAAGATGTTCTGCAAACTGAACAATTGAAAAGCTAAGCAGTTTGCGGAAACCACATTTCAAGGCGCATATTTAGGCCTGGTGAAAAGAGATTTCCAACCTCCACGAAGCGCAGGCGCATATTTGGCGCCTGGTGAAAAGAAATTCCGCAAAATGCACAACTACAGAACTACACAGATTGTTTTTCACATGCTGAAAAGAGATTCATTTAGGTACGGTAAACTAATGACTGCTAGGAACTTTCAGTAGGTATTTAAATACCTCCGTGGGTGAGAGGTAAGGCTCTTGACTACCAATCAGGAATTTTTATTTTATTAATCGATTTATTATTTTAAAATAATTAATACTATTATATGCGGCACATTTAAGAGTGGAAGATACTCTCAATATCGCCCTGGTGTAATCCCATCATTCGAGAATTGAAACGTTGCTCGGAATGGCCTTACTCGTCTTTTAAATAATAAATAGTAGATTTTCGGCATATTCCAGGCTGGAATACACTCTCAGTATCGCCTTGCTGTAAGACCACCATTCATACTTGAGACGTTGCTTGATATGGCTTTTATCTTGTTTGATAAACAGATTTGAATGGTCAGGTACTTCCCCACTTTTCTCTTTCCCTATCCATCACCTTCCCCTCCCCACTACCTTCAGCCTCACCACATATCCAATTGGGAATGCCATAGTCTCACTGACTCCAGACGGTTACATTGTGGTTAGAGAGTACAAAATACAGCGAACCCATTCTGAATGCCGTCCCAACGTGAACCGTGAACTCATTTTTGTTTGTCATAAGACCCAATACCTCCAGGAAAGCTGTTCGCCGAAAACGATTAAGGTTCAGTTCTTCGGCGCTAAAAAAGCGACCCAACGTGCGAACCAGCTGCAGCGGTTTGCAAACCGTTCAGCTCGCAATCGGTTTTCCTGTACCTACTCTATTGTACATACGCACGATCCGATTATTGAAATTTTGTGTTGTGAAGCCCATTGAGAAAAAAATATAGAAAATAGATATTCCACTAAACTGTTGCTGTTACTGACGCATTTCTTCCCCGAATACTGAGCGAAAGGGACAACTGCACCTCAGGCTGATAATTAAATAAAGTCATGAAAATTTTTTGAGGTTTTATCTATTCCTTATTTTTCTCACACAATACTGAACCGATTTTAATTTTTTTTTAATTTCTTCTTTCGTATGGTGGGGGGGTCAGAGGAGGACATCTAGGTCTGCGAGCCAGTCTAGGGCCTCAGGCGTTGCCCTGTGGACATCATCAACCCCGCCGGGGAATGAATGGAGCGGGCATTCGTTGACCACATGTTCAGTGGTCTGCACCTCACCGCATTCACATATCTCCGACTCTTTAAGGCCAAATATCTATACATCATATGGGCACAACGGCTATGGGAGCACCTTATCCTATTGATGGCGGACCAGAGTTTGCGAGGCAATGAGAACCCAGGCTGTCTCTCAGTGGGGTCTTGTACGAGATGGGCATTTTTCACCTTGGCCGATTGCCACTCAAGCTTTCACCTATCTTCTGGGGTGAGAGGTGAATGGAGGAGTCTTTCTCCTTCTGTCCAGAAGGGTTTTCGGGACTTAAAGCGGCATGCCGGGTGAGAGACATCATCGTGCAAAGGTATTGCGCTTTTTTGCAGCGCCTTCTTGTACTCCCTTAGTGTTGCAATCTCTCGCCTGATATTTGGCGGGGTTATATTTGCAAGTACGAGGAGCCAAGGGAGAGGAGTAGATTTTAACGTTCCGCATTTTAATGATTTTTGGATGGCCCTAACTCCTGTAAGAAGTAACTTACTCGTTTCAAAAAAGTAAAATTACCGACACGCTAATGATCTTTGTTGATGTCGATATCGATATCTGTATAAAAAAATATTTACAATAGTGACAAAAACCAGAGAGGAAATCGGAGAATATGGTATCGAAATCCAGGGAGGAAATTGTGGAATCTTGGGGTCCAGGGCCAAAACATTTTGGGTACAACTAAGGGGTCGTCCATTAATCACGTGATGTTTTTTAGCAACTTTTTAACCCCCTCCCCCTTCCTGGTGATATGTGGTGAGGTTTTAGACTACCCCCCCATACCCAAAAGCACGTGCATTTTTTTAGTAGAAAGTATATTGAAATTTTAAGGCACAACATACGCGGCAACGATTTAAGCATGTATTCGGCGTCAAAATCACAGACTTTCTGGTGACTGGTGAGCCGAGCGATTGTCGCAACGCGCAGAGAAATCGTTTCCTGGCAACGGTGAGTCAAGGCCACGCGCCGCTGTTTGGTTTAGAAATCGTGCGTTCAACGAAAAATAAATACACGTGATATCTCATTATATCCCCCCTCCCTCCTTGTGATATTTCGTGATTTTTTCCGAACCCCTTCCCCCCCTTTCGAGCCTCACGTGATTAATAGACAACCCCTAATTAGGAGGGGATTGTCAGATGATAGTGTGGTAAACTGAGTAAAAAAAGTACAGTAATACGTTTCGTAATTGTTTATATTAGCTTTAGGTGCTAAAACTTATAGAGTTTTAGATATTAGACATGTAAACAGTTCTTGAAATTTCATTTCGCAAGATATGCACATTGAAAATCCAATTGGAGTATTACTTTTATAAACATGCAATACACCAAAAAAATATCAAATATAAAAATTTGGCAGAGAGAGCTTTTTCATACAGGGCATGTACAAGCAATAAAAACGATACATTACAAAATAATTTATTCCCAAAAGTATAAAAATACACTTAACACTAAACTTAAATTAATATCTGTTCAAATCAATCAATACTGAGGTCTCGGAAGTTGGTTTCGACCTTCGCCCTCTTTTTGGATTTCTTTGAGGAAGCGTATCTGTGTTTTTCTTCGGCATCGAAGTATGGCTTCATGGAGATCAGTTTTTCGAAATTCTTTTTGCTGAGTGTCGATATGTCGGGCAAGTCCCCCCCGTAGTGGGGTGGCAGGGTGTTCTTTGGCAGAACGTCTCTATGGAATGCCTCGTAGTCCGTGTTTGGCGGGAAAAGGCTCAGCTGAAAAGAAAAAAAAAACGAATTATTCGAACAATATTTCTAGTTAGAACACACCTTTGTTAGAAATAACAAAGTTTTTTTATTCATTGTCATTTTTATGCACAGGCTTTATATAGTTGAATATTGAATATTCAATTATAGCAATGGGCAGACGTATCCGCCGTCAAGGCCTTGTAAAACCTCGCCCCATGAATCCGTTAATCCCCATGAAACGTTGCAATAAGCATTGAGAGAAATCTTGTTCGAAAGTATGTACCAACCCATCTGCTATAATTTTATTAGGATAAACGTAGCGAATTAGAAAAAAAATCTAATTTCTCAAAGCAATGAGTGAAACCAGAGAGAGAACAATCAAATTTACCAGTGAAACGAGTGAAACCAGAGAGAGAGAGAGAGCAATATAATTTGAAATTGAAATGAGTGAAAGCAAAGAGAGAACAATGTTATTTACCAGTGAAATGAGTGAAATCAGAGAGAGAAAATAATCTAATTTACTAGTGAAATGAGTGAAATCAGAGAGAGAAAACAATCAATCAGAGAGAACAATAATTTACTAGTGAAATGAGTGAAACCAGAGAGAGAGAGAACAATCTAATTTACCAGTGAAATTGGTGAAACCAGAGAGAGAACAATCAAATTTACCAGTGAAATGAATGAAACCACAGAGAGAGAGCACAATCTAATTTACCAGTGAAACCAGTGAGTGAAACCAGAGAGAGAATAATCTAATTTACCAGTGAAATGAGTGAAAGAAGAGAGAGAGAACAATATTATTTACCAGTGAAATGAGCTCCTTTTTCATGAAGGGTTTAATCAGCATCATGACTTTGTCGAAGAAGGGCACCGAGTTCATAACGTAGATTTTCTTTATACTCAAGGGCATGCCTTCTTGGATGTAAGTGAAGAACTTGCCTAAGGAACTGGAAAAAAGAACATAAAATTAAGTCACACTTTAAAATAAAATTCAAAAATCTCAAAGAAATTGGAATACGATGTTAATTTTTGATAAGTTTTCGACCTTTTTAAAGACGCACATATGAACAAATTCGAGAAATCAACGTTTAAATTGCGCAAAAATGAATTCAAAGATTTTATCAAAAGATTTGGTAAAAAGATTTTTTTTGTCAATCTCAGAAAATAATTGTAATTTTTTTTATTTATTTTAAATTGTATGAACGAGAAAAGTGAAGTCACTGTTTTCTTTCAAATTCATTAAAAAAGAACTGTGTTTTTTTAATTTTGAATTTTCCGAAATTTATCGAAGTTTTGATAGAATATGTTAACGGTAAGCTTTTTTTCAACGTTTTTCATGTTGAAAGCTTAAAATACTGCAATTTATAAACAATAAAGTATTTTCAAATACAAACGTCTAAAAAATAATTTTATTTTGTTTCTAAAATGGTATTTGTTTTTACGACATCTTCAAAAATAAGAAATATACAAGACATTTAAAATATGTTGGAAAAATTCCAAATTCATTCAGAAATTATTAATAAAGCGTATACAAGAGATAAACCACCCCCTCTGGCTGTGTAAGCAGTGAATATATCTTTCCATAAACAATTTTTTGTCATTTTTTAAATAAGTAATGCTTTCGTATCCGCGGTCGTTTATCAAATGAATACATTTTCACGAGGTTTTTTAATAAGGCAGTTATTACTTACATTAAATTAACTCTGGTCAAATGTCCCAGCTTCACTCCCCGCATGTCGAATAAGAAGACAACCCCCTTCACTGGTCCAAGCTCGTAAACGCACTTATCTGCGAAAATAAAATAAATATTTTATTACTTTTCAATAGTCACACACTCACTTTGTGGCGTCATTTTAATTCAATGAAAACCAATCACTTTGTATACACCACTTAACTAATCAGAAGTATGAACATGTTTCGAAACCAATGGTTGTAAATTACAATTAGATAACTTAGAAAATAGAAAAAAATGTTAATAGCCAAATAAATATTATCAATAACCAAATGCTTTTCAAAAATAGTCATCACTTAAATTTATTTTCATTCAATTTATTTTTGTTATTTAGAAAAGTTGATTATTTTGTGTGAATTTATAAGTTATTAAGAGTCATTAACCAGTGGCTGAGAATTTAAATTTCGTCAAACGATGATCTTGCAATCTTACCCTTGCAACGGTACAGGGCGGTTCCGATGAGAAAGATGAATTATTCTCCATACCAGCATTTTAACACAATAACTCAATATCGATTTTATTTCATTCCAAATTTGCTTTGATAAATACCCACATACAAAAATGCTCAAACTCGTGATGATAAAACAATTAAAATTATTTACTTTTTGTAATTATTTTTTGATAATTAGTATTTATAATTTTTCAATGTTGTCTAAGCAAAATAAGAATGTTATAAGAATATTAGTTTGTAAGACCGTAAATAAATAGACAAACTGAAGTATTTTCGTCACAAAACAAGGGCGCGGGTCTTTTTTTAATGGTTTTATTTGAACTAAAATTAAAATTCTGAAAAGTAGCTTTCCCAAATAATTTATTGGATGGACGGTATGGTAGCGCATAAAATATGAACAAACAAACAATATTGATTTTTATGTATAAAAGATTTTAATTGTTTTTTTTTATGATACCTTTAACAAATTAAGCACCGCTCTTCGCAATGTTTTTTTGTCCGTAGGTACTTATTTGTCTTTTGTTAATTTTAATTTTATTCTGACGAAGGAACCATTAGTTTCAAAACACGTTCACAATTGTGATTAAATAAGTGGTGAGTACAAAGTGATTTTTTTCATTTAATTTATATATATACATAGTCATTCAAAAGTGTTTCTCAAAAATTTTGGTGTAGCAATTAATTTGGAATCCATTGTTTATCAGCAGGTTCCCAGGTATCTATTTATAAAAACATTTTATCTGTTATTTACCTGTAGTCATGAGCAGACACTTGACAGCATGGTTGAAATGATATTTTTCAGGAGTATGGTTGTATAGTCCGTGGTAGATGATGGGGTATCCCTCGGGAGTCTTTTCAGGTAAAACGGCGCACTCTCTGAAAACAAATAACATCATTTCTTATTCTCGTTTCTATATTTCTATATTAAGCTTGAAAAGATATTAATTATTGTTTGTGATTATGGTGAATTAGATATCTATTTAGTGGAACTAAACAAGATGGCTAAAGGCTAGCACTTTTTTGATGCGACTATTTAACCCCTCAGGCTAATTTTTTTCGCTTTTCGACTCAACTCATAAAGGTCTCATAGAGATCGTTGTGTCTCTGTAGTGAAAAATATGACGTAAGTTAGAAAGAAAAAAAACCCACGCTTTATATTAATATCTAAAAATTAACAAAAAAAAGTAAAAAATACACCGGAAAGCAAAGTGTCGCATCGCAATTCGAAAAAAAATAAATTATTAATTATTTTTACACGAAACGACAAAAAGCGAGTCGATAATAACTTTTATAATACATTTGTCTAATAAAATGTTTGCGTCTTTATTTTTTTTTCGTTTTCAGTAATTTTTGTTAGAAAAAACGAAAGATGAGCAATTTTTAAAACTGTATATGTTTGCCTTAAAGTTATATGTTATTTGGAATTAAAAATCTGAAAGCGCTTTTAGAAACAGTTTTTAGTTTTCGACAGGTTGAGAAATTTATTTATTTTTATTTTTTTTATTTATTTAGTATTTGTATGTTTTTACAATAAGTATACATTTTTTTTACATGTTAAACAGAGTTGTAAAAATGAACATAACAATAGCATTTCCTCATCATAAAGAGACAAGGCTCTTGTGTTTGGTGAGGGAATTCAAGCTCAAGTATATGTAAAATTTAGTAGAAAATAATAATATTGCATCTAATAACAAAAGATATGTAAGAAAACTCGGGATATAACAATAAATAAATTTCAAGATTTAAATGAAATATTAACAATAGAAATGGACTCTTACAGTTGTTTCAGGTGATTTTTCAATTTAATTTGGAATTTATGTATATTTTCGATAATTTTTAGTTCTAATGGGAGGTTGTTGAAATAATTTATACCTAGATACAGATAGGTATTTTGGATGTGCTTGGTATTAAATTTAGGGATTTTGATATTGTTTTGAAATCTTGCTGATATATTGAATTGTAATTTTTTTAGCTGTATTTCTTTAAAAGTCTGTAGAATTGCATATTTTTTATATATATTGTCTGTTGTAGATACTTTGAATATTGAAAAGATTCTTTCAGTAGAGAATGTAGATGGTTTTTTCAAGATAACCTTAATTATCAATCTTTGAACTATTTTCAGAGGATTTAAAATAACATCATAAGTTCCTCCCCACCCTATAATACCGTACTGTAATATAGATTGAACAATTGCATAGTACACTTTTTTGAGGTTTTCTAGTCTAAGAATATTTCTAATTCTGATAAATTGAAATATACATTTCCTAATTCTTTTGACAAGTTCACAAATATGTGTTTTCCATTTAAAATGTTGATCTATATATACACCAAGATATTTAATATTTGAAGTTGAATTAAGTGTAGAACATGTTTGATTACAATTAGTTCCACCACATTTACTCTGATGTATTACAATTTTTATTTCTGGATTTGATTTACTTTTATTGATAGAGAAAGGGAAAATTTTTATTTTTTCAGTATTTAATGAGAGGAGATTTTTATCGAACCAGTTTTTCAGCGTATTAATAACAATATTCGCTAGATTATTCACAGTATTCCAATCAGCACATTCAATTACTATGACAGTGTCGTCAGCATAAGATATTATTTTTCCGTTTATTCTTTGTGTGAATATGTCATTTACATAAATGATAAACAGTAACGGTCCCAGGACTGTACCTTGAGGTATGCCAAAGTTACTCGTATCTTGTTGGCTAAGCACATCGTTGATTTTAACGACTTGAGGACGTTCGAAAAGGTAGCTTTTTATCCATTCTAGAGCTGCTCCATCTAATCCAATGTTTCTTAATTTACTTATAAGTTTGTCATGTGATATGCTGTCAAACGCTTTTTTGAGATCTATGAAAATTCCAAGGCATTTTAGTGATTTATCTAATGAATTGTGAACAAGGCTAGTTAATTTTGCAATTGCATCCTGTGTGTTTCTACATTCCATAAAGCCGAACTGATTTTCATTAATTATTTTATTACATTTTATAAACTGATTTATTCTTTTTTTTACTATCTTTTCAAAAATTTTTGCTATATTCGAAATTACTGATATAGGTCGGTAGTTGCCTACTTCTTCTGGATTACCAGATTTAAATATTGGAGTAATGATAGTTTGTTTGTAAATAGATGGAAACACTCCGCTTTGGAGACTTATATTTATTATATGCATTAATGGTTTAGAAATTTGATTTTTAATATTTTTTAAAATGTTAACTGTAATTCCATCAAATCCTGGGGCAGAACCTCCTTTCATACCGTTAAATATATATATATATATATATATATAAATATTCCATTTATTTTGGTTTTTATTGCAAAGCGGAAATATTTTGACCTTCCGACAAATTAGGCCGAGGCCTGAGAGCTGAAGGCGCCGTATCCTCGCTCGAAAAGAAGAAGATGGAGAGATATGTAATTACGAATGTTGGAGAGAGCGCGCTAATATTTAAAACGATAAAATTGAAGCGAACATTGTGAAAATGTTTAATAAAACACGACTCGTTTAGAATAGATCAAAAATCTCGTGGGGGCTGTCTAAAACAACGTTCAATGAAACACTATGAATTTTTTCATACATATAACTTGTTAAAGAAACAGACGTGAAAATAAAAATTTTCGGAGCATACTTTGCGATTTTTTTCTATGGAGGGAATTTCAGATAATTTGCTTTTCGGCATGGGAATGAACAGATATTATCTTCAAAAATAACATATATTTTTTTAAGAGCTGACAAACTTCAAATGTTCAAGGGAGATAGATATGCAAGAAATCTGTAGAAATTCGGGTAGCGGCGGCTTAAGGACGCTATATACATGATGACAGCGGCAGCTTTACGTGTAATAAGTACATCACACCTTGTTCGAAAAAGGCGCTATACCTTATATTCAACTTGCTCTAGAAGTCATCATCCGTCTTTGCAACTTTGCAAGCAGAGCAGCATCCTTTCGCTGATATCCCTGAAGATGACGTCACTGGAGTCCTTACCCCAATGTAAGCAAAATGAATCTGTAATAATTCTTACTTACAGCACTTGACTAGACTCCAACATCAGCGGAACAGCGAAATCTCTATCATCGAAGTGTTCCGGCGCCTTGTCCCTGATCGAGTAGTACGTCTTGATGCACCTCTTGGTGTTCTCGAGGACCAGTCCGCAGGCACTGTGGAAGCAGAGCAGCATCTTGTCGCTGATATCCCTGGGGATGACGACACTGGATTCCTCACTCTCGACCCAAGCGCGGAGCTCTGCGATGTCAGCAGCTTTGAAGTCCGGGTTGCTGGCTAGGCTGGCATTGTAGTCCCATGGTAGATCGTGCTCCATTTTGATTTTGTAATATCTGTAAAGAAATTAATATCGTTAATTTTATTTCAAACTAGCTGGTACCCGGCATGCGTTGCTATGCCATTAAACAAGGAAATTGTTTCTCCCTGCGGGTCCTTTCCCATTCGTCCCGTTGCCCTTCCAGAGTTCTCCTCCCTCTCCCAGGTTCCCCTCCGCCTCTCCCGCGAACCCCCTACCCGCGTTCCCCTCCCCCTCCCGAATTCCATACATTCATTCCTGGTATATTCAGTTTTCAAACAGCTCGCGTGCCACCTATTGCAAATTTCATAATGCCAGAGCTCACCAGTAATTTAATATAAAATAACGAACACAAAAAAAAGAATTATCCAATTTGGTGCGGTCGTTTGGAAGTTATGCACGTACATACAAATATATCAACATCGTTTCCACGGCAACCATTTGTTTCTGACGTTAGCAGTAAATTTTGTTGGGGACAGAAAACATATCATAAATATAATATATTAATATATAATTTCATAACGTCAGATCTAACCATTATATATAGCCTATGTTACTTGCATATAATATAGCTATTGGTGACGAAATTTTAAAAATCGGTTGAGTGGTTTATGTGTGAAAGCGTAACAAAAAAACCCACGCAGTTTCGTATTTATAATATTAGTGTAGATGGGAATGGAAGATGGAATAGATTATTTTCACAAAATCTTAGTGACACCGTTTAAAGGAAACGTAGGAAGATTTAAAGATTATTTTTCTTTTCGTTGATTCTGATCAGTTTCGTAACGGTTCCAACTGCTTACAGCGTCATTACGACAGAGATGCCGTGGCCTCCGTGGTCGAGGGGCAAGGCTCTAGACTCTAGACTAGAGATCCGGAGGTCGCGGGTTAAAATCCTCGTTAAAATCTTTTAAACTACGCAACGGATTTTCATGCGGTTTTCACCAATAGATAGAGTGATTCACGAGGAAGGTTTAGGTATACAATTTGTCAAGGTTTTGTGTAAATTGGTTGAAATATATATAATATTTATTTTTATTTTTTTATTTTATTTTTTTTATTAATCTATATACATTGGGTTTAATTGATGCCTGTCTCACTAGGATATACCTGTGTCGAGACAGGCTTAGAAAAATATATTTGAAATTACAGGAATATTTTAAGTTACATACAAATTCAATTGAATATACAAAGGGAGCGGGCTGGCAAGCGAGCGGTCTGGATTTGATATGTGTGCAAATTAACAGATGGCGTTAATTATAGAGGTTGGGTAATGGTATTGCTAGTAGATGGCGTTGTGTTTCGTTAGCCACAGCAAAGCGTGGCCGGGTCAGCTAGTTGGGATATAAAATGATATTGATTATTTATAATTACTTCGAGACAAAAAACTAAAAGAAATACTATGGTGCAAAAACCAAAGATCTTCAGCGGGTGTATATTTTATATTTTTGGAAACGGAAAGGTCATGTAATTTCAGGAAAATTTCAAATTTTTTTTTGTTTTTTTTTTTTTATATGAATACCTCACAAGAGTCACAGCTGCTCCCATCTGGAGCCAGTGAGACTGTGGCATCCCCAATTGGGGTATGCTTTGAGGCTGAAGGTAGCGGTGAAGGGAAGAGCGAGTAAGGGAAAGTAAAATCTGGCTATTCAAATCTGGTCACCAAACACGGCTAAAGCCATTTGAAGCAACGTTACAATTCTGAACGGTAGTCTCACACCAGAGCGATCCTGAGAGTATCTTTCACTCTGGAATGTGCCGCAAATATACTATATATTATTTTAAACGAATAAATTGTGAAATGACACAAATCAATCAAATAAAATTTACTTGCACATGCCGGAATTTGAACCCGCGACCTTCGAATTGCTAGTTGAGAGCCTTACCTTGATCGCGTCTTATATGAAATTATTACATCAGGAATCGGTCGGAATATTTCATGTCAATTGTTGACCGTGATCGTAAAATATTGCAAGATCACGGATTTGGTCAATATCCTACTGACATAAGGTTATACCGATCGTCCGTGCTAGACCTACGGAGCGCGTGTTAAAAGGGCTAGAACCAAAAGGAATTAATTCGCGGTGTACCCGCTCAAAAATAAGAAGATGGAGAGATATGTGATTACGAATGTTGGAGAGAGCGCGCTAATATTAAAATCGATAATATTTAAGCGAAAATTGTGAAAATGTTTTATAAAACTCGACTCGTTTAAAATAGAGCAACAAAACACAACATGTCTAAAATAGCATTTAAAGAAACGCTGTGAATTTTTTCATATATACAACTTTAAAATAAAAAACGTGAAAATAAATTTAAGCATACAGTTTGTCAAATAAGTGGAAAACATAGGAGGGCGCCACTTTTGTTCAAATGGCAAAACTAAAAATATAACTCATGGTGTTAATGTAAAGGTGATTAATCTACATTTTTATAAAAAAATAAAAAGGGATAAAAGTGAAAAAAATATTTTCTATTATTATATATTATTATTATACGTTAGCAATTTTGTGTTAACGATAATGAAGAATAACGATATTGTGATAAAATATAAAGCACAGTTGTTAAGAAATTGCTCACATTTATTTATACCTAGCGTTGCCCGGGCTTTAGATCATGTCTCTAATTTTAGATCTGAATATATTTAACTCATTCAGATCTAAAAGTAGTGTAACTAAACTCACCATTAGTGATTCTTTCTTTCTACCCACTGTTAAATTCAAATTTATGTTGTTAAATGAAAGCAAATCACTTTGTAAAACACCATTTAATCAAATTTATGTCATTAAGTAGGTACGTTAACAAGAGTGCTTCTTCGATTTTATTTTTTTTTTCTAGAAAAAAAAAATGTTTTTAAAAATGTGTATTACTGTGTTCTATGCATTCAGTGTCATTGCACTTTAAAATAATATTTGACAGTTAAATTGGTTTTGCCAGCCTACGAATTTTGTAGTTCCGTTTTTAATATTTTCTACTCTTATCATCTTCAAGTAACACATGTATATTTTTTTAAGAGATTTAAAACTTACATTATTTAAGGAAAATATGTAATAAATGAAGTCGGGCCTTGAGTCAATAGCAGCATTGGTTTCGATTCAAATCTATAATGAAGGCTTTTTTAGTGTTTGTTTTTATTCTATGGATGGAAAGGCACATCGTAATTATTGCCAACACCAATGTATAATTGATTCATTGCAATTTAATTAATTACGTGTTCAGTGTATTGTTTTGTTTTGCTATTGTATTGCTGGAAGAAAATAACGATTATCTATACTAATATTATAAATGCAAAAGTGAGAATGTTTATTTGTTATGCTTTCACGCCTAAACCACAAAGAAATTCTTTAACCAATAGAAAGCCACATTATCAGCGAGTAATTTAGGCTGTATATAATGGTAAGCTCTGGCGTTATAAAATTTGTATAAATGAAATACAGTATTGGTATAAATGTATACTGAAATAATTTCATATACAGGCAGGGAGGAAAGGCAGAGGGAAGGCGCAAGACCAGATCTGAACAGAAGGTACTTCTCCACCTTCCTCTTCCCAATCTCCTTCCTCTCCCCACTACCTTCAGCCACACAACGTACCCCAATTGGGGATGCCAAAGTCTCACTGGCTTCAGACGGGAGCAGCTGGGACTCTTGTGAAGTATTCACATTAAAAAAAGGCCTCGAGAGATTTTTTTCTTGAGGGCCTCCTGTATGAAGCTAATCAAAAAAAGCAATTTTTTTCTCTAATAACTTTCTTTACTGTGTTTATCCATTTATTTACGACTAGCTTTTCCCCGCGGCTTCGCTCGCATGGTATTAGGGGAAATTACTGTAGCGCTTGCACGTACTAATTATCCCCCCTCCCCCCTCCTCCCTCTCCCCACCCCCTCCCGCATTCAAACAGCTCGCGTGCCACCTAAATTTCATAATGCTAGAGCTCAAAGAAAAAAAGAATTATCCAATTTGGTGCAGTCGTTCGGAATTTATGCGCTTACAAACATTTCGGAGATTTATTTTTATTATGTTTATTTAAATATGTGGAAGTTTGTAAATATAATAAAAAATAACACTATTTATTATACAGTCTTATATTTTTAATGTGGGAACTCTCATCTGACATTAATTCCAAAACATAAGCTTGTCCAAAAAAAACAAAACATATTCTAATGTTTGAATTTTCTGGAGCAGCAGCCGACCAGTAGGTAGGGGGCTGAGTACCTACCAGCATAGAGCCCACAAATATATCAACATCGTTTCCATGGCAACGATTTGTTTTCTGACGTTAGTAATAACTCGCTTTTGTTAGCGATAGAAAACTTATAATAAATATAATATATTAATATTTATAATTTTATTACGCCAGAGATTTACATATCTTACACAATTTACACCTTTACATATCACAATGTTGTTAGGTATCTTATATGTTGTTACATGTATGTTGTTGCTACGCTAATGCGTTTACGATTATTTTATTTATTGTTGTTTGTAACATTCTTTCTCGTGGAACAAATCTCCTGCTGACAAGCTACTTGCCGTAGCTTAGCGGGTACAAATTCCCATTGTATGTATTTTTTTATACAATAAAGAAAAAAATTGCCATTTTATACAGCTTATATTACTCGCATATAATGTAGCTTTCTATTGGTAATTTTTAATTTTTTTTTATTTATTTTTGTTTATGCGTGAAAGCATAACAAACAAACACACGCATTTTCGCATTTATAATATTAGTATAGATTTTATTTATTTATTTGACGCCCAGAAAGCTTTTACATGATTTGTAGTGTAATTTTAATTTGACAGATACTTTGAAACTAAGGAAATAATACAAATAAAGCTACATTAGATAAAAGTCATACAACAAGTCATACAACAAGTCATACAAACACATAAACATAAACAGAGAAATACAGCTATTTTATTGGTTTACAAGATGTGTTTAGTGATAGTGTTGAAATAAATTTTTTAGATGATCCACAAAACTCGCCAAGTTAATACTGAAAATGTCAACATCACCCAAGTACTTATTCCCCATGGTGTGAAGTCGTTGTATCGGAGAGTGGGCAATGTAGTTACGCTTATGAGTGCTGCTATAGAATATTGTATTTTGTCGTGTTGTTACTGTGGGTATTCGTAAGTTAATGAGTTGCAAAAGTTCACAACAGTCGAATTTAGAGTTAAGTATTTTGAATAAAAATGTTATTAAAGATTTGTAAGAATACCGTTTTCTCAGGCTTTGTGGACCAAAAGAACTGAAATTTTGAAATTGTAAAGAATGTTAGACTCAAAATAAAATAAGATAAGGAGTGCAGCTTGACACGGATAACTTTGCAGGCGGCCAAAAGCAAAACCAAGGAACTAGTTTTGAAAGCAATAGTTTTTTTGAAACCACAAAATCTATACTAGCGACGCGAGTGGCTGCAAAGTTCACCGTGTTGAGCTCAAAGGTATATTTTATTGAATTCGTAGTTATTAAGAAGTTTAGTGTGTTTTGCTAGAAGAAATATATTATAATTTTTAATCCTGGTAATATATGTACAGTCAATTTAGTAATGTGGCACAATAAAATACAAAGGTCGTAGCCAGAACCAAAGTTCAAAGTGATTTGAATCCCAAATCACTGTTTTGAAAATTTTGTAAAATAGGCAATGTTTGAGTGGAAGATACTCTCAGTATTGCCCTGGTAAAGACCACCAATCAGAATTATTAAAACGTTGCTTGAAATGGCGTTATCCGTGCTTGGAGACCAGATCTGAATAGCCAAGTGCTTCGTCACCCACCTCTTCCCCAACTCCTTCCCCTCCTCACAACATACCAAAATTGGGGATGCCATAGTCCCACTGGCTCCAGACGGGAGCAGCTGGGACTCTTGTGAGGTATTCAATAAAAATTAAAAAAAATATTTAGTGTTTTGGGTAATACGTGTGTTCCTAAACTATTTAGTATAAATTTGTACCCTGATGATGCTTGAGCAAAGCGAAACCGGTCGGTAAAGAAATTAATTAAAACACGTGATTATACACAAAATAAGTGTTTTATAAAAAAACCAGCGTCAAACCACAAAGTGATTGCTTTCTACATTTGAAACTTTTTGCTTGAGGAAAAAAGGTGTAGGACGGCGTATTTTTAGGGATTTTCGTGAATTTTTTAACACATAAGGAAAATAAAAATTTTATATATACTTCGAGATTATTTTACACATTATATTCAAGAGTATATTCTAAAATTTTCAAATATTTTCCCCAAAAGATAACGGAGATATCAGTTACCGCGCATTGTAAGTCGCCATCCGGCTGGGAAATTTGTATAACTCCTAGAGGTCACAATTTACACTCGAAATCAATTTTTAAAGAAAATTTACTTTTTTTGGAAGGGTTTCTTTTATTTGAACCTCCCTGCTCATAAAAAAATCAAACATTAATACTTTTTTGAGGAATGTGAAAATTTTGCATAATTTTTTACCATTATTTTGTACGTTTTTTTAGCAATAAAAAATAGTTAAAATAAAGATATTGTTTAGGATTGAGGTTCAAATGGACCGCATTTATAAATAAATAAAAAAAAACTATGTGCTGAGTTTGATAACGATTGATCAAAAAACTGTAGGAGCTAGAGGTTACACAAATTCGAAAAAAGTAGTTTTGAGAAAAACGCGTTTGAAAATAAGAGTGGCAGTAAATTAGTAATAGTTCGACCGAGAGAAACTCACTCAAACGCTTATAACTTTTAAACGGCGAGGAATTTTGATTTGAAATTTTGAGAATATATTTTTGAATAAGTACTACTATCGATTTATGAAAAAAAAATTTTTTTGGTAAAAGCCTCTACACCTATTTCCCCCCGTTTATCCAATCTAGTTACTTCGATAACTTTGCAAGGCGTTTGATTTGATATAATCAACTCATAATATTCACACAAATATCGGTTTATGCAAATATATTTGGTAATTTACTTATTGACGAAATAATTTAAAAGTTTGATACATTGAACCTTTTATAAATGCGGCTGACGCGAGTTTCCGTGCGCATATATATAAATGTATATGTTGATTAAATTAGCACAAATCAACAACGCAAGTGCATAGTGGGCAAGAAAAACGATTTTAAAGCAAAATTATTCACAATTTATGAATTCAAAGAAAACAATTTCTTCACAATAACTGTTTACGCAAGCTTTGCTTGTTTTTCTTCTATTTCTGAGTAATTTACGCCAGCCGAAATTAACCGGTAATGATACAGTACAGAAGACGTAATTTTGTAATAAATCAAATGTTAGTGTAAATATTTCACGCGAAAATTCAAAGTGTACGGAAAAGCGAACTTTATTCGATCTTTCGTTGAATGAGCAACTCCGTCTCAAGTAGTAAATAACGAAAAAATGAACAAGCGTTTAATTAGCACTTTTAATAAACAACTTTGCAATTCAAAATTCACTCAGATAGTAAGAGTCTTTTCGCCTTCCCTTTTTTGTATGGAATCTGACATTTTACTGAGCGATAAAAATCTACGTTTGCTACATCCAAGTTATGTTAAACTACTGCCGAAGTGCAATTTTCATATTCTACCAACGGTAGTTATTTAAAAAATATATCTATTAGAATACAAATTAATACAGAGAATTATAAAAAATGCTGTAGGTATATATCTACATCATAGGTTCTCAACCTTATTTTGCCCACCGTCCACTTTGAAAATATATTCTAGAGCTCCCCATTTTTTTTTTTTACTTATGTGGGGGGGAATCAGTAATTCGATAAAAAATACATTAAATTATTTTTTTTACCTTTTGTTTAGCAAGTTAGACAAGCAATTCTTTTGTATTTTAAGTACCGGATTGCGACCTCCTTTCTTCTTGTATTCATGATATAGTGTCAATTCTTAATAATAATAATACATAAGATGATTATAAAATAAAATAAACAATCTGAATGTAATGGAATAATTTTTTATTTTTTTTTTATTTTTATTTTTTTTTTTTATTTTTTTTTTTTTTTTACTCCCAGGAGTTAATAAACTCATTGCGGGAATGATACGCATTACATGAAACATATAGCTGTATGTATTAAATGGACATATGATGGGGACATACACAACATTATTATTTCAGATAGTCATTAATAAGATGAAGTTTGAGCATGTTAGTTTGGGTCTTTTTACATTGACTTGCACGTTTGATCTCGTTGGGTAGTTGATTATATTTTGTGTGAGCTATGTATTCTAGGGATCTTAGTCCATATTTTGTTGATTTGATTTTTGGTATATGAAGTTTGTTGTGATTTCTTGTGTTGTGTTGGTGTACGTCGCAATTGTAATAGAATGTAGTGTTGGAATGTGCCGAGTGTTGAATTACTTGTAATATAGTTTTAGTTATTTCAAAAGTGGGAATGGTATGTGTGTCCCAAGGTAGACTGAAAATATTTCGCAGGGCTCTATTTTGGACGACTTGGACTTCTGAAATAATTTTTTTTGTAGCAAATCCCCAGATTCCGGCGAGATATATTAGATGTGAGTGAATCATAGCATGGTAAATCGATTTTAATAGAGAGGGAGGAAGTAACCCGCGAAGTCTATATAAAACACCAGTTATAGGAGTAATTTTGGATAGAACATGTTTAAATTGGTGATTCCATGTGAGTTGTGAATCAATGAAAAGGCCAAGATATTTTGTAACATCAGCCCTTTCAAGGCGGTTATAATGCAGTTCAATTTTCATCCACATATGTGAATTTTCGCACACGTGATAAAATGATTACATTACATACAATAACAAGAATTGACCAATATAAAAGTTTACTTTGCTTTATTAATATATGATTAGCGTGTTTTTGTATTTTTTAGACCTTATTTTTTTACTTGCCCCAGCCCTCACTGTGCCATCTCAAAGCCCCCTAATTTTTTATGGGTCTTCTACTGCCCCACTGAAGGTCTCAAACGCCTAAAAGGGAGCGCTATCGCCCACGTTGAGAACCTACGATCTACATCATTTTGACATATATACACACCTGTTTGGAAGTAGTTACATAATGATAATAAAACACCTAGATCAAAACTTGTGTCAAGTTTTAATTAATGGCCAAGTGCAAACTCTCCTACTTATAAACCCCTTTCCGGATGTGGTTTTACTGTATGTCGTGGCAAATTCAGTTTTTTTTTATAATAATTTCAAAAAAAAAGATATTTATGCCTGAACTTCACAAAATAAAATACGCACTTTCGCGTTGTTATTTTTGACATTAATCAATACTGCCGGCACTCGACGAATTAAGATTTTTAAAATGAACCTTAAGCCATTGACATAAGAACTACATACTAGTCATACCCATTTTGTATCAGTTCTGCCCCCTCTGCCGTGGAAAACAGACGTCCCTAGACCTGCGTCACTCGGTTCTGTGAAATCATTTTTAAATTTCCTTGTTACTACGATAAACAATGCGTAAGAAACGAGTTGGTGTTTTTTACGGGCCTTTACGAAATCATCTTGTAAAAAACAACTCTCAAATACCTTATTAAACCTTTCCAAAAGCTTTTTCTCAAATATTTTTAAATCAAGAGGGTTGGATTCCAATTTCGATTTTTTTTCTGGACTGTTTGCGAAAATTGTGAAAATGTTTAATAAAATACGCCTCGTTTTAAAAATAACAAAAATCTCGTGGAGATTGTCTAAAATAGTATTTGAAGAAACACTGTGAATTTTTTCATAAATATAACTTGTAAAATTACTGAAAGAAAAGATTTTTTTCTATCGAGGGAATTTCATATAATTGCCGTTTTGGCGTGGGGAATGTATAGATGAATAGATAGATATTATCTTCAAGAATAATAGGTATATTTTTAAGTATTTAAGGTAAATAATTGTAATAAATCGGTAGAATGCGGGAAGCCGGGCCTTAAGGTTTGCTTAAGGGAAAAAAGGCTTTAAGGATATCATTGATATTAGCGTTCGTCGATTTTGGAATATTAAATTCTTAATTTGGGAGGCGGGTATGGTACCCCCGCCCCGGTAACCATTTAACCGGATAACCAATATCCCAGCCATAGGTTGCCATAACACCATGCCCAAGTGGTTTGCTAGGTCTGGTGTCTTAGCAGGGGTTCCCGGGATGAGGTTTGTCTAGATCTAGCGGATGCGTTTGTCCACCTACCGGACTTGAGGGAGACCTTTTTGCCGATGGACAAAACGTCTCCCTGGAAAACCTTCACCGCAGTGGAAAGGATCGATTGGTTCGTACGTTACTCCTGGTCACATTGCCCCCCAGATTATTACCCACCCCTCATATCACTTTTATTATTATTATTTTATTTCATTACCCCTCATATCTTTTTCTTTCCCAGAACTTCCTATCCTTCCTGTCCTTAAATATACCCTCCACAAAACATTTCCAAAGATGGCATTGGCCCTGATGGATTTTTTTCCCCTATGTGAAGTTATTTTTAAAAGGAACACAGGTGATTTATATCTAAATACTAATATTATAAATGCGAAACTGCGTGTGTTTGTTTGTTACGCTTTCACGCATAAACCAATAAACCGATTTTAAAAATTCTTTCACCAATAGAAAGTTACATTATATGCAAGTAATATAAGCTGTACATAATGGTATGCTCTGGCGTGATGAAATTATAAATATTAATTTATTTTATTTATCATACGTTTTCTGTCGCTAACAAAAGCGAGTTATTGCTAACGTCAGAAAACAAATCGTTGCCAAGATGTTGATATATTTTTATTTCAGGCGTCGTAGTTAATATCTATCAATCTGTAAATAAAAATGAATCTTCGAAATGTTGTTACGCGCATAACTTCCGAACGACTGCACCAAATTGGATAGTTCTTTTTTTACTACTGGTGAGTTCTGGAATTATGAAATTTGAATTATGTTATTCATAAGTGCAAGCGCTACAGTAATTTTCCTCTAATACCATGCGAGTGAAGCCGCGGGTAAAAGCTAGTTACAGTATAAATAAGATTCTTTTAAACCTCGTTTCCAAGAATACACAATAAATAATTAATTGTGATTGTGTGTCTGCAATTAATGTCAGTGTAGGTATTTCACAATTAACCTTAATTGAATATAATTAAATTATAGGTAAGTACCTACTTATCAACATTGTTTTCTCGAATAAAACTATATCACTTAGATCGGGGTCTTATAAAATGTAGCACTTACCGATTACTTTATTTATTTATTATTTGTTTGTTGGCTCGCCAACAGAATATATCACATAATATAATTATTACATTAGTTAACAATTTTAATATGGTTACAGTGATAATTCCACTGAAAGGTGGGCATAACATTCATCTCAATATTCTTAATTAGTTGTAATACATAATAATAAATGAAAGTACATACATAAAATAAGAAGGATCAAATATTACAAAATATATACACACATGCAGTGCAGATACACATACATTTATACACATATTATAGCTCTAGGTGAGGAGGATATGTAAGTATAATAATTTCATTCTGAAGGTACCAATAGAGTTTGAAAATAAATCTAAGTCTTCATGTTTGCAATATTTATTGTATAACCGAGTCATTCGTGACGTTGGTTTGAAAAAACTTTTATTAATACGGTAAGTATCGATCCAAACGGTTTTAAGGTTTCTCCTGAATTTTGTACTTATATTAACCCTTCGAATAATGAGAAAATAATATCTATGAACTTTTGCCTGTCAAAGTTTGCACGCAAAAATTCTCGGTTCTTCCCATGCATTTCAAATGTTCATTTTTATTGGTTATTTTTTAATCTTTTTGAAAAAAAAAAATTTTTCTAAAATCTAGATAAAATGATGTGCTTATCAAAAATTAATATTTTTGTTTTAAAATATTAAAATTTTTATATTGAAAATGTGAATTAGCTTAAAAATTACGTACCTGGGGTTTCCCCAAAAAAGTACATAAAATAAAAGAAAATTAAAATTTTAAATGCAGATTCCTTTTTTTAAGAAAATTTGTAATAAAACTGTCACTTCACTTTTTATCACATTCATACAATTTTATTTTTAAATTAATTGTTTATTACGTCACACATTGGCGCAAAATAAAATCGTCACTTATGATCGGGTTTGTAAAATATCTGATCAATATAGCTCGTTTATTCCTAAGACAATAGAAGCAATATTTCTTTCACTTTCAAATATAAAAGAAATCACAAATTTTTGCTTGACAGGAAGAGAGATATCTTACTTTTAATGACGCTCGGTCGTTCTGGGACAATCTGGGTCTCCTGTTATTATAACGGCATATGATGTTTTGGGAAAACTAGGGTCTCCTGTGATTAGACGGGTTAATATTAATTTGATTAATTAAAAATTAATCATACATGTTGTTTATGATTTTAAATGTGGATATCATATGTGAATTGTGTCTTCTTTTGGCGAGTGAGACTAATTAAAAGTGTGTGAGTCTTTCAGCATAGTTATCTAGATTCCGATATACTCCAGATTTGTAAACTAGTATTCTTAAATATATTTTTTAATAGACTCCACTTTATTGCTGTGAATTCATAGTGTGGGGACCAAATCACGGAGTCATACTCTAAAATACTTCTAACCAATGTGAAGGATGATTTTTTCCATATTTTGTCGTCGAATTCCACTGTACCTTTTCCTATACTTTTGGTCATCTTATTAGTATTTGTGTTTTCTTCTTCGGAGTCGCTTTCTTGTGTGTTTTCTTTTTCCTGTTCATTTTGATTTTACATAAATAATTTTTTTTTGGATTTCGTAGGATTCGATCCGCTAAATGTATGCAGAGGTTCGTCGGGTGCTTTATACTACTACAAAGAAGACTTGCGTGCGACTGTGGATTTATCATATTTTATTGGAACCGCGTGCTATGAATTAAAACTATTTTATTGCTATCTCATTCTCTCGCAGGCTAAATCCCATAGATGTATATCCTGTCCCCTTTTAGTGTCCCCCTTTCCGTTTCATCAAATTTCAAATCACAATGGTGCTAAAGAAGTTTTCACTTCAACACTCGATTGTTTCAAAGACCTAGATGTAATATTTTTGAGCGATTAAATTTTCAAACCAAAAACCGTAATGAGGAAACGTGTAAACTAAAGTAGATACAAAGATAAAACACACTAAAATGTAATTTAGGAAACGATGGTTAAATCATTGTTTGAGATTGGTTGGAGGTTAGAAATATGCGTGCGTAGACTACGTGAAAAAAGTTTATTTCGAGAATAATAAACAGGAGATGAAAAAGTCGAAACCAACGGAGTAAAATAAGCATACACCAATATTATTATTTAGTATGTTTATCGAAGTCTGAGTGATTTGCTAGTCGCTACCAGTCTTCGGAACTAAATTGGGATTTCTTAGTGATATCATCATTTTGGTAGAATTATTTATAGACAAATTTTCTGCTTTTAATTCTGTGTTCACCAAACTAGGTCGCTAGAACTTGGATATATGGAATGGTGAACAATGTTATCTAATTTGATTTTTAAATTTATGTAACTTGCGTTTTCTATTGTGTTTTATCGTACGAGTAATGTAAATTTTTTACCGCTAGACGAATTTTTCAAAACTTTTTGGCTATAAATGATCGACTCTTGCTGGTACAGGTGTATTTTAAAAAGATTTTCTGCTACTTAGGTAGATGATTTTTGCGTTTAATTCCATAAAAAAACTTGTATTTTCGCTTTTAGTAGGTGCCTACCTATTTCTATCCTCGTAAACCGATTAGTTTAGTTTTGTGTGGCAGGCGTTGTTAGTAAAGGGTCTTCCAATAGGGACTTCCGAACTTTGACAGTTGATAGCGGCCATATTGTTGAAGTGACATCTGTCAAATTGGCTGTCATTTATTCAGTCTGTTTTGCCAAATCACCGTGGAGGGATATAGCGTAAAATTGTATAAATTTAATTAATTGTTTAATGGTTTAAAATTGTTTCATGATAAAATCTCACGTGGTTGTGATGTGAACTGGCCACCGAGATCGTGCGATTTGATTCCATTAGACCTTTTCTGGTGGGGTTTTCTTAATTCGCAAGTCTATGAGAATAAGCCACAAACCATATCGGCCCTCAAAGCCTACATAACCCATGCCGTCGGTCAAATTCAGCCTGATTTATGCGCCAGAGTAAATCCTGTAGATGTTTGTGTGTTTGTCTCTTTTTATTGTCGCTTTTTCGTTTCATCGAGTTTCATCAAGTTTTTTTCAGTCTCGTTTCATCGAGTTTCAAATCACAGCGGTGTGAAAGAAGTTTTCACTTAAAAAATAACATAATTTTTAAGAACTAAACAACAAAGTGTTCAAGAAAAATATGTTTGTTATTTGTAGGTGGTATAGTTTATTCATCGTCGTTTTCACTATTGAAAATATTGGTAATCCAAAATATCCTATCAGAAATTAGGGATTACGTAGATATATAATTTATTAGTTAATTTAACCGCAGACTTAGCCAGAGCATTATCGACCTTATCGGAAAGGCACCGAAGCATTGAACGGGTATTAAAGGATTATCCTAAGTATTGCCAATTCTAACCGTATCTAACTCTTCTCCGCTCTATCTCGTAAATAACTATTATAATATAATTTATTGATATTATTATTTGATATTACCTTACGTGCTGGTTGGATGCGGTTTCGCGTCATTAAATGACTAATCTACATAACCTCCAAACGACGAAGGTAAACACAGATGATTGATTATATTATATAGTTTGCCCTTCATCTATCCCCTTTATTGTTCATACAAAGGAAAATTAGCAATGGACTATGTACAAACAATGTCCAGTCTGAGTGTTGACATTTTGAGTGCTAAATTTGGTGAATATTTCAAAAACGGCTTTGACTCGTCAATTGCCGGGTGTGCGCCGGCGCACACGCCGAATTTTTCAATTTTTATTTATTTTTGAATGCGATTTTAACCCTTATGTATAAAGAAAATGTATGAAAGACAAGGTCAGAATCGTTAAAAGCATTCTTGTTCTTGAGGTATCCTAAATACACCTAGCCACTCGGAATAACTTTTATTAAATTTGCCTGTGACATCGATCCTTCATTTTTCACGAGATTTGAGCTGTCAAACTACGAGCGTCGTAGGTCGTGAAAAAGATCGAAAAACCTATAAATGTATCATATAAACGCAAGAAATGTTGTTTTTATCCATAATTTATTGTTCAAATAATGTGTTTCAGTAAATATAATATACTATAGCACAAAATATTACGTCAAAGTCAAAACTTAGCGAAATTTACGTCGTTTCCTTCTTGGCATTTGGGAGGTTGAAGGTGGCGTAGAAGGGGGTATATGGATAAGGGTATCCAAACTCTGTAAAGATTCTGAAATCCCCCAAGAAAAAAACAAATCCTTAAGGGGGGGGGGGGGGGGGGGTAAGATTAAAAAACATTTTTTTTTGCATTTTTATTCTTTATATTTTTTTATGAATGTATGTTATACATTCGTAAGACAAGGTCAGCCACTGGGATTCGCGATTGACCTTGCGCTACGGCATGTGTGGCTGAGCGGTCCGCACTCTTCGCGCTCTATCTTCAAAACGGTTAAGCGTATAAAAAAATATTGAAAAAGAAAATTCGTAAAAATTTTATACTATATAACTTTTATAATGAATGCAAATACGATTCGAGGCAAAGCAAGCGAGATATTTCCAAAAAACTGATTTTCGCGACCTTTGACCTTGAATATCTAAGGACGCTCACACGCGACCTTATGAGACTTTTGAGACAACATTAAAAATGTCAAAATGAAGCTTTCTACAAATTTTCAGCTTATTCCGTTTCATACTGAGGTGAAGCCCCTAAGGTGACTGCAGTATTACCAAAGCTTGAGCGGCAGATTTAGCCGGATCAAATTTTAGCAAGGAATCTCGTACATAGCGAGGATACGTACTGACTGATATACCGGGCCATGAGATGTGGCTTATGTAGGATACCAGTTATATAACAGGTAATATTTTTGCGACCTAGACAAGTAATTTGAAAGGGCTTTCCGAGGTCAGCAACAGTTTCCTCGATGCAAATGCAAAGGGTTTACAGCATGGAACTTTATTCTGTGACGTTGTTCACAATTAATTATTCTCATTAAGTTGACGCATACATCGATTATTTCTTACATAGACACCGATTAAGAGTAGACGTTAATTAATGTAAATTACAAATAAAACACGGTATTGAAATTGAATGGAAAAGTTTGTTTTGAACGTGATGCATTCTTCAAAAGAACCTGAAACGTAACTGGCGTAACTTCCGATATCTGTTTTACATCGATATCCCTAGCACGATTTCACATTTTCGATATTAAATAATGTGTTAGTTAATTTGCTTGAATTTTGTAATTAACGTTGACACCCGAACCGATACTGACAGGGAATAAATAAGAAATGGCAACATAGCGGATCCGTCTACCAATTCACATTCACACCGTATTAATACAAGTTTCTTCAAACCAACCTCAAGAATGACTCGGTTATACAATAAATATTGCAAACATGAAGACTTAGTTGTATTTTCAAACTCTATTGCTACCTTCAAAAGGAACTTATACTTACATATCCCTGATGATCTCTTCACCTAGAGCTATAATATGTGTATAAATGTATGTGTACGTGCATGTGTGTACGAGCGTGCAAGTATGTATATATGTGTGTACATATACACGTAAGTGTGTATGTATGTATTTTATAATTTTTTATCCTTCTTGTTTTTTGTATATAATTTATTATTATGTATTACAACAAATTAAGAATGTTGAGATTTAATTGGAGTTACCTCTATATATTAAAATTAATATTAAAATATTTAACTAATTTAATAATTATATGTGATATATTCTGTTGGCGAGCCAACAAACAAATAATAAGAAAAATAAATAACCAAATAAATTCCGAAATATCAAACGCCAATCAATTACGTAAAAATATTAACAATTTTGCAATTTTGATATGAAATACTAACCTAAAGTAGTACGCATTATCTTTTTGACACTAAACGGGAGTTATTTGATTAATGAGGTCTTTATTCATATTTCAACAATTTTCGTTTTTCAAAGATCGAAAGCAATAAATCGCATTATTTAAGTCTGTGGATCGCGTACACGACTTCTATCATTGCTAAAAGCTACGTCAGTTGAACTCCGTTCATTAATAAGCCATTAATTTTGCATAACGAACGACATTAACTAAATAAATGCGTTAACATAAAAAAAATAACCGAAGCTTATCTGATACTATGGAACCCGGTCTAAAATTTATCAATCGTCTGTCGGAATATCTCTTGCGGAAAAAGCATGGTCGATCGATACGGATTGATAGGATAACTTTTGGTAACTGCAGATCGCTAACGAACAAACAACGTCGAATATATTAAAAACACTCAGCTATTGTGAACCATTACTGATTCGTTAGCGATCTGCAATCATGCTAGGGAACGGTGAGAAGTTAACGAAAATTACCCTATCAATCCTAGTTATCCTATCCTATCCTATATATCCTACCGAAAGTTATCGATCGATTGTTAGAGGGCCAGTTGTTGACCGTGACCACAAATATTGATAACTGACCATAGATGACGGATTTGGTCAATATCGTATTAAATTAAGATGAGGCAATTATGTATTAATTAATTTAATTTAATTTAATTTTTTAATTTAATATACATCAAATTACGAAATTTTCATTTCGAACAAATGGAATCGCGATATATGATGTTAGGCAGTGTAAGAGAGACAGAGCGTACGCTGAATAGGCTAGAACCAAAAGGCACTTAGTCAGTGGTGACATCGGTTTTCATTCAAATCTACAAGGCATTTCTAGTATAAAAGTGAGTATTTTTGTATCTTTTTCGCAAGAGGGTCAAAGTATGAACAATGAACATAAATATTATTATTTGCCTATAAAGGTAGATAATAATTATAGTTGTAAACTTCTCGACAATGTGTGAACTGCACGACCTCGAATTATATACAAAAATAATATATTCATGTAAACAATGTGACTGATTTTGACCTATGCCCATAGGTGCTTAACTAGAAAGATTTAATAAAAACAAGAATACCAATACCAAGGTCTTTCTCAGTGGATTTAACCTAGTTGCTTTCTTACGTGTACGACAATGTTATTTCAATTTTAAGAAGTCAAGAGTTTAAGAGAAGATTTTGTGAGATAATTATCATATATAGTCAGTGGCGGCTCTTCACATGGGGACAGCAGGGACAGTCCCCACCGGTTAAACCTACTAAAGGAAATAACAGTCGATGCTTTGTCTTCACCAAAATGAATGATTTATTTGAACATAAAAGCAATTAACATTTGTAGAAATAAAATTAGTACAAAAAATTATTCCGGGTCATTTTAATGCGACCACCCAGGCTGACCAGCGGACAGCTGATCAGCTCACGAACCATCACAGTCCATTCAGTGCGCAGAACCTACCGCGCACTTGGGGACAATCCGAGTTGTCCCTTTAAGCATTTTGGTTCATTCTTTGCGTTTCTTTCTCGATCTCTAGGCAATCTGAGAATATTTGTATGTGAATTTCAAATACCCTGGGGACAATCCATCGAATCCCCTCGTAAGAAAATACTGAACTCTTTGTTTTAGTTCAAGAAAGTTGCATAGTTTCAGGCAGGAATCGATCGCATTCAAATTATGTTCGATAATCCATACTTAATATTATAAATGCGAAACTGCTAGAGTTCGTTTATGACGCTTTCACGCATTAACCAATAAAAATACTTTGAAAATTCATTCACCAATAGAAAGCTTAATTATATGCGAAGACTACAGTCTGTATATGATGGCAAGCTCTGGCGTTATGAAATTATAAATATTAATATATTATATTTGTTATACGTTTTCTGTCGCTAACAAAAGCGAGTTATTTCTAACGTCAGAAAAAAATCGTTTCCATGGAAACGATGTTGATATATTTGTGGGCTCTAAGCTGGTAGGTACTCAGCCCCATGGTCAGCTACTGCTCTAGAAAATTCAAATATTAGAATATGTTTTGTTTTTTTTGGACAAGCTTCTGTTTTGGAATAAATGTCAGATAAGGGTTCCTTCATTAAAAATATAATTCGTAACGATTATTAAAGACTGAATAATAAATAGTGTAATTTTTTTATTATATTAACAAACTTCCAAATATTTAATTAAAAATACACATTCGAAATGTTTGTAAGCGCATAAATTCCGAACGAATTAACAAAATTGGATATTTCTTTTTTTCTTTGAGCTATAGCTTTATGAAATTTAGGTGGCAGGCAAGATGTTTGAAAACTGAATGTAAGGAAATGAATGTATGGAATGCGGGAGGGGGTGAGGGTGGGGAGGAGGGGGGATAATTGATAAGTTCAACCGCTATAGTAATTTCCCGTAATACCATGCGAGCGAAGCTGCGGGGAAAAGCTAGTAATTAATAATCTTGAAACATAAAGCGTAATTTTTATTATCCTATATTATAAATTTATTGGTAAATATCTATGAACATTTAAAATTATTTTGGTTTTAGACATCTGATTGGCATGATTTATTTTATTATGAAATTTTTTGTTTGAGAAACTTTATATTATATTCACCGGTTGGTGAGATTATTACAGATTACGGTATATATCTGACACGTAAAAAATGTCAATCCCCACCATCAAATAAGTGCTTGAGCCGCCACTTTATACAGTCTACGGAATCCCCATTGAGAAGTGTTTTGAGGCCAAAGCAAGTGGTATGGGAAGGTTGGGTAAGGTAAGAGGATGATCGGGAAGCACGCTAGTCAGATGTGGAACATTTGTGTTGGTTACATTTCAAAAGATTTGCAAATTGTAGAACTGCGCTTATCAACAAATTATACGTATAAAAGTTAACTTAATTATATAAAAACAAATTACGTTGTATACATACACCACTTATTTAAAAAAATATATCAACAAGTTCCAAAACCAATGGTTTCATCGTCAGGATAAAATTACAATTAACGAAGACAAACAATATTATAGATAAATAAGTTGCTACAAACAAAAATTAAATTTAATGTTTTAATTAAGTAGTTAAAGGTATTAAAAAATACTCCAAATTTAAAAATTAAAAACATGCCACATAATATTCAACCAGTTTTTTTATATCTACCAAAAACAAATTAAAAAAAAGTATTAAATGACGAGGACAATGGTAATTTTTTGAATCTGGGGTCTATAAATTAATTTGTAACGTTTAAATAATAATTATTATTCTGAATTTGCCAACCACGTTTTGGAAACGAATCATTCTTTTAATAATAATTGGGTAATTTGTAGAGCGCCGTTTTTGTGAAAAAGCTCCTCAATATATGATATAACTATGGGGTTAAAAAATTTACGCCAAAAAAACAACGGGTTTACAATAAGATAACTTAGAAATTAGGCGATTAATTATTAGGCGAGTACTTCAAATAAATTCATTAATTTAAAGAGTTTCGAAAATTGAATTTTGATTTAACAATCATTGTTTTGCAAAATGTCATTCTCAAATTTTGACATTTTGACAGTATCGCAAGAGTTTTTGTAATGATTAAAAACTTTTCAGATTATTGTTATGTGGTTGTAATAATCCAGAAACATTCGCGGGGGTTTAAAGAAGGTATTTCGAAAATTTCAAACGTTTCCTATGCTTAATTTAACAATACGTAGACAACTTATAACACTCATTTACGTTCATATCCCCAAGCAAGCATATTTTGATATTTATATAAGTAGATGATTAATTATTAGAAATTAGAGGTTTTACTCCAAAAAATAAAATAAAAACAATCAATCTGCAAGAAGAAAAATTTAAGCAAGACTTCCCTTTTTGAAAGAAGTAAAAATCACAGAATTCATTACTTAATAGGGCGGTGAAGACCTTCCAAGAAATACCGACCAATATAAAAGAAGAAGAAAATGCATTAAAATTTTGAGAAGTGACGAAATACGTGAAAAGTAAAATTTTATTTTTGTAATTTGTGATTTAAAATACTTTATTTTATTTGTAACTTGGTTGCTATGTATTGTACTAGCTTTTACCCGCGGCTTTGCTCGCATGGTATTAGGGGGGACTTACTGTAGCGCTTGCACATATCAATTATCCCACCTCTCCTTCTCCCCCTCCTGCATTCCATACATTAATTCCCTGTATATTCAGTTTTCAAACAGCTCGCGTGCCACCTAAATTTCATAATGCTCACCAGTTGTAAAAAAAATAATGATCTAATTTGGTGCAGTCGTTCAGAAGTTATGCGCGATATTACATGAGCTCCACACAGGAGGCCCTGAGGAAAATAATTTTCCTCAGGGTCTATGCCATCTTTGGGGGTGCTGTGTGGAGGGTTTTTTAAGGAAAGGAAGGGAAGGAGAGTTCTGGGAAGGAAAAAGGTTTAAGGGGTGAGTAGGAATCTAGGGGTTCAGTGTGTCCTGGTCATCCGCCTCCAGGACCTAGACAAACTTCACTCTATGAAACGAACCACTTGGGGTGACCTATGGCAGAGGTGTTGGTTATCCAGTAAAGGTTCTCGGGGCGGCGGTACCCATTCCCGCCTCCCAAATTGAATTGTTAGCGACAGAAAACGTATAATAAATATAATATATTAATATTTATAATTTAAAGCGTAACAAACAAACACACGCAGTTTCGAATTTATAATATTAGTATAGAAGATAATTTTTGTATACATATAATATGTAACTACTGTAAATGTATGTACTATTTTATGAAAAATAAATTAAACCTACTTTCCTCAGTCGCCAATTTGATATTTTTGATTTCGGCTTTTAGCACTAGTAATCTGAAATATGGTTTCTATTTCTGGAATTTAATCGGTATCAATCACTGTTATCTTGTAATAGTGTATTGATTTTTACAAGTATTACTTTCAGATAGTACAATCTGTCGACTGAACTAATTGTGAATGTATTTGGCAAGTACCACCTACCTACTCAAAAGTATGGGTTTAATTCACCTGGCCTATTGACGAGATTAGGGGAACATATACAATATACAGGGTGTCCCGTGGCAGATTTCGGAATTTAAATTTAAATTTCTGCGAGGCATTCGCGCGGAATGTTCAGTCACCATGGCAATGTCGCTGTGGACTAGTGAGCATCGCGCGTTCGCAGTAGAAGCGTATTTTAAAGCCAACGATTCCGAACTGTGAACACAATTTGGTTCAGCGACTAATTAAATGGTTAGGACGACGATTTAAATGGCTATGTCAACAAGCAAAACTGCTGCTATTGGGCGCCAAAAGAACAAAACCCTCTGCATTGGGCTTCTCTATCCACGAATGGAATAATTGGACCATTTTTCTCCGAAAATTCTCGTGGAACCACAACTGTAACCACAACTGTAGATGGCGATTATTATCGCAGCATGATAAGCAAATATTTAATGGCAAAACTTCAATAGCATCATTCGTATAGTTCACATACGTTTCTTCAACAAGGTGGCACCACATCTCACACAGCGAGAGCCATCATGAGCCTCCTCCGCGAACTCCCTAAAAAACTGGTGAGTCGAAATGGTGACATTGTGTGGCCACCCAGATTGCCGGATCTCACCTCCACGGACTTTTTTCTGTGGAGATATCTTAAAGCTAAAGTGTACGATAGCAATCCAAAGGACATCAGAATTTTAAAAAATGTATCGTGCAAGAAGTGAGCGCATTTCCCAATCTCTGTTTGAAAGAGTCGCTCGGAATACTATCAAAAGATTCCATGAGTGTGTACGCCGTAACGGAAAATATTTCAACGGTATAATTTTTAAAAAATGAAATCCGCATTTAGTAAGTTTAATTTGATAATAAATACATAATTTTTTTTCGCTTACAATGTACATTTATTTCATTTACAAATCCGAAATCTGCCACGGGACACCCGATATTATGAAAAATAAGTTAGGCGTGGTGATACATTATATCTTATCTTACTTGTCCGTTTTTATGCGAGGTTTATGATCTTGATATTTGTATCTTGAGGACAGATTATCGAATATTAAGTAAACACATGTTAGCTCTAACAAATTCAGAAATTTATTGGTTAGGTTGTTAATTATTATTTTTTTGTATTTGACGGTATCGAGATTTTTAATCGACCAATTTATAAACAATTCACCTCCGTACCTTGAGGCTCGGTAGGAAGCG
Source organism: Glyphotaelius pellucidus (assembly GCA_936435175.1). Classification (NCBI taxonomy): domain Eukaryota; kingdom Metazoa; phylum Arthropoda; class Insecta; order Trichoptera; family Limnephilidae; genus Glyphotaelius; species Glyphotaelius pellucidus. The sequence goes on from OW386556.1 coordinate 11,585,689, forward strand.
TTCAAAAAGAAGAAGGGGAAATGTGTAAATATGATTGTTAGAGAGAGGGCGCTAATATTAAAAACGATAATAATAAAACGCGACACATTTGAAATAGAACAAAAATTTCGTAAGAAATATCTTAAGTAATATTTAGAGAAACACTTAGAATTTTTCCATACGTGTAATTTGTAAAATAACAGAAAAAACGTGTATAATAATTTTTCGTGCATACTTTGTTTTTTTTTCTACCGAAGGAATTTCATATAATTGCAAATTTATAAATTAGCATGTGTTCCGATCAGGATGTAGGGGTAGATGTAAGTAGACAATAGTTGCCCGCTCAAGGAAATTTAGTCGGTGTAGATTTGATCCTACCCACCGTGTTACAAAACTATAAACAATTGCATAATATTGAATGAATACCCATCAAATCCTTCCATGGATTACACTACACCGCCATCAAACAACATTTTTTTTCTAAAAAAAAAATAATACTTTTTTCAACCAGCCAGATGAGAAGTTACAGAAATTTATCGATAAATTCCTGATCGATCGACCGTGCTGGGGGTCCGGAAGATAATGGTAAGTAAGTACATACTTTTTTATTTATTTTTATAATCATTAATAATAGATAAAACTTACTAAAAATAATAAAGTAAATTCCTACAAAATTGAAAAACCTTCGACGCGCTTCAAAAATCATGATTTCACTTCAAAAACGTGGGCTTTTCTGCTGATATGGCAGTTTTTAGATTAAAAGAATTCAAAAGGTAATCGTTCACAGATGGCCATAGTTACATTATTTTAGAACAAAAACTCTTTTTGCAAAATATAGTGTAAAATATTAATATCAATTGATTGCTTGCGCCCGTATACATGCCACATGAATACGAATAAAAAAATTTGTCCATAAAAAAACACAAATCTTTCAAGAAAGACTTACAAATATAATATTGTATCGGTAATTCAATCCAATATTGTTTTCGTAAGCCTTTCTTAAAAAAATTGAGTTTGTTCATGGACAAAACTATTTATTCATTTTTATATTGCGTTAATTACGGGCGTGAACAATTAGTTCATCTTAATATTTTAAAATACAACTTGCAGAAAATGATTTTACTAAAATAATTAAACTATTGCCATCTGTGAAAGAGTAGATTTTGAATTACGTATCGACTTAACAATGTATAGCTTTCGGTGAAATATTTAAAAACGTTCATGTGAAAAAATAGTCAAAATGAGAGTGGGCAATTACTAATCGCGGGCGATAATTATCAAAGTCTAGTTTATCCTGTTTTTACTCCTCCCTATTTACTAACTAATGACATCGTAACGACATACTGAAAATTTAAACAGCAGAGAACGACAATATTGATGACTTCAAACCAACAGATTGCAGAATTTAATGGCTTCAACTGAGTTCTACGCCACATCAAGAATCATGAAATCTGTTAGATGATGTAAATTATTGTAAAATATTTGAAAGTGAATTCTTACATAAATAATAGGAATCATTAAAACATTAGACAACATAATGACAATATATTAATTAATATTGTAATTTAAAAACAGATGAGGCAAAAACTGACAACGTTATGTAATCACTGATCACTCACTTTTTTTGCCTCTACTGTTTTTAAATTCTCGATAAAATATATGAAAAAATTTGACCGGACAACTAAGAATTCAACTCAACACCTCATTTGAATAGTGAAAAAGATGGAAAAGTTGGTTAAATAGGTTACGTTAGGTTAGGTTGTGGGCTATTTTTAAGCCTCCACTACCCGAATTTCTACCGATTTCTTGCATATATCCCTTGAACATTTGAAGTTTTTAAGCTCTTAAAAAAATATATGCTATTTTTGAAGATAACCTCTATACAACTCTCACGCCCAAACGCAAATTATATGAAATTCCCTCGATAGAAAAAAATCGCAAAGCATGCTCCGAAATTTTTTATTTTCAAGCCTGTCTCTATTATTTAACACAGTAATATGTATGAAAAAAATCACAGTGTTTCTTTGAACGTTGTTTTAGACAACCCCCACGAGATTTTTGCTCTTTTTTAAACGAGTCATGTTTTATTAAGCATTTTCACAATTTTCGCTTCAATTTTATCATTGAAAATATTAGCGCGCACTGTCCAACATTCGTAATTACATATCTCTCCAAATTCTTCTTTTTGAGCCGGGAAGCGTCGCCTTAAAAGCTTTTAATGTCTTTTCAAAGAGGTGTTGAGTTGTCATGGAACCGAAGAAAACAAAGGTTTTTAAAAATTTTTTTTTATATGAATACCGCACAAGAGCCCAACTGCTCCCGTCTGGAGTCAATGAAACTATGGCATTCCCAATTTGGGGTATATAGTGAGGCTGAAAGTAGTGGGAGGGGAAGGAAATGGGGAAGAGGGAGTACCTGGCTACTCAGATCTGATCACCAAACACGGCTTAAGCCATTTCAAGCAACGTTTCAATTCTGAACGGTGGTCTGACACCAGGGCGATACTGAGAGTATCTTCCACTCAGGAACGTGCCGCAAATATACTATATATTATTTTAATTGAATAAATCGTGAAATAACACAAATTAAACAAATTAAATTTATTTGCCACGCCGGTATTCGATCCCGCGACCTTCGGAATGCGAGTTACCACTGGGCTACGCCGGCTGTCAAATGAATTTCTGATAAATAAAGCGTCAATTCTTTTTATTGTCAAATTTTTCAATAGTTTCAGTAGGTAAGTTTGATCTGTTTTTCGTGTGGTTTGTTTAATTTTTTTAATACGTATGTTTAATCCGTTATCCGTTTTAAACCTTCCCACTTACAAATCAATTATCACATCTTCAGATTACGTTGCTAAATATTTAGTACCTACCGTTATCAAAATGTCATACATTTGTTGGTTAGCTTCTTTTATTTTATCAGTGTGGTTAATGTTCTAGATATATGAATTCCATATTTATACAAAGTGACAACTAATTAATATCAAATAAATAATTCGCTGGTGCCTAATTGATTGTAAAATATAATTTTAAATCTTATGTGACAGACATTGAGGTAGGTTGCCAATCAAAAACAATGTAGTCATGTCCCCGTATTAAATAATAATTGACTTTACATCACCATAATTAGTAAAAAGATTATAATGAGGTATAACAACATTGAAACGGGAATAATTAATTTAATTTAATTGACAGGTAGCCAACATCACGTCCATTTGATCGAGATATCAGCTGATAATTGATAAAATATTAATTTGTTTGAATATTATCGCTATCTTTTAAATTATATTGTCCACAAAAGTAACAGAGCTTATTAATGATATTCTTAAGGGTCAAGGGCGTCTAGGTACATTTTAAAATTTTATAATATCTACTTATTGAATGTTTTAAATATTTGAATATGTTTTTGATTTTTCGGGTAAAACCCTTGCTGCGTCTCCTTCCTCCTTAGCCATCATTTCGGAAAGTCCGAAGTGCCCATCATCAGGACAGATGGTTTTGTTATGTTACAAGTTAAATGTATGAAAAAATTCACAGTATTTCTTTAAAAGCTATTTTTAGACAATCCCCACGAGAATTTCGCTTTATTTTAAACGAGCCGTGTTAAACATTTTTACAATTTAAGCTTAAATATTATTGTTTTTAATATTAGCGCACTCTCTCTAACATTCGTATTTACATATCTCTTCTTCTTTTTGAACGGGTTTACCGCGCCTTAACGATTCGCAACTTCATCACCTCCTTTGAAAAATCATTAAAAGTGATGGAAAAAATGGTTAAATAGGTTAGGTTAGAGTATGGGCTATTTAAAAAAAAAACATATCTTTTAATGGCTTTTCAAAGGGGTGTTTAAATGTCACTTTGTTGAGTTGTCGCGGAACCAATTTACTGCAGTACACGTTTTACCACACTCTACATATCTGCCCTGATGACGAACACTGCAAGGTTGCCCCAAAAAAGAAGAAAGTGTACCGTGACACAATAATCCAAAAATAAATAATTTTTGAAAAATTATTAGTAATGGACTTCAAGGTTTTTGAATTTACAGTGATCTGCATAACTTTATTCATGACAAACCCCTTATATTTGACACTACTATGTTTTATATTTCATTTTGATTATCATTATTTCTGTTATCACTACAAGCATTTCCGTCTAGTAACAACTAAACATTGATTACTCATGCTGTAAACATTTCTAATTGGAGTGTTAATATCTATATACATCCCAACGGCAATTCTATTATTTTAATAATTGTTAACATTCTGTAAATGTTTCAAACAATAAATAACAACATTTACATTTACATTACAGTCGCCATATTAACTGAAAAACTAGTCACATGGCCGTATTTATTATTGTCCACACATTAGATATTTGTAAAGGTAATGTAACAAGAAAACCAAATAAGAGTAGAGACCTCCGAACTCCGAAGTGTGCATAGACTGCGTAGTGGTTTACGAATTTGATTGTGATTCGTAAGGTTACGGGTTCGCTGTTTGATTATCATTATGCATAATAGGAGTACTGCGAGGTCCGGGTGTTATGTTGCAATGATTATTAAGTTAGCAGATAGATGGACCTACAAAAGTACCTTCTTACAAAACTGTGGTAAAGTACCGACTTTGATAAATTCATAAAAGTAGATTCATTGTACATTTGCGCGAGTTCACATTGCACAACTTGTTCACTGGAAAGGTATTTATTATTGAAGTAGGAAAACTTCGACCTTTGTGATAAAAATTATAGCACCTACATGGTAAACAAGGACTTTGTATCGGTCAATTAGTATATATTATGTACAAAGGTACCAACAGGTAAGTACGTGAGTAATTTAAAATGCAAAATCATGGCTTATATCACGACAATGAATATTATTTTGTAATATATCAAACTAATAATCCGTCGAATCCTAATTAGCCCGATGGTCTAAGGTCGAAGGGCTAAAAAACAATTCATAATGTTTTTATTTATTTTTTATTTCTTTTATATATTCAATAATCTGTAAAAATGGAGTTCTACAATTTAAACTTGATAACAATAAAAACAATTCATAATGGTTTAACGTTGTGCGACGTTGCTTGATTCAACCTTTAGTTGTTACCTATCTACTGACAGTCGCAATTTAATGTAATAACTTAACCTTTTGCTAGTCGCGCCTTTACACTATTAGTCGCGTGGGGGCCGTACGGACCACAGGGTTTTCTTTTGAAAAATAAACAAATATTCAATTTGAAAAATGAACATATTTACTTTATATAAGAACTTTAAAAACAACTTCTCAATTAACAAAATAATGTAATAAATACAACGATATAACTTTATTTTAATTCCACTTTATTAATTTCCTTATCCAACCGGTTTCGGTTCGACCTGAACCTTCATCAGGGGTGAATAAAAATATATTGAAAAAAATATATTGAATAAAAATATATAAAAATATATTTTTATTAATCCCTGATGATGGTTCAGGTCAAACCGAAATCGGTTGGATAAGGCAATTAATAAAGTGGAATTAAAACAAAGTTATATCATTGTGTTTATTATAATTATGTATTCCCACAAAGTGTTTGCTCGTACATACGTGACAACGGCCTTTAGAACTTCTTTCCAAAATTGTACTACACCATTAGTCATTATACTCACTAAAATTGTACTACACTATTAGTTGCGCGGGGTCCATTGGACCCCAAGCAACTCCGCACGGCAAATGTGTTTAAGCCGCCGCTAACCGAATTTCTACCGATATCTTACGTACCTCCCTTAAACATTTGCAGTTTTTAAGCTCTTAAAAAAATATATGTTATTTTTGAAGATAATATCTAGACACGTTCCACGCTGAAACGCAAATTTATGAAATTCCTTCGAGTGAAAAAAATCGCAAAGTATGCTCCGAAAATTATTAAAAACAAGTCTATTTCTATCATTTTACAAGTTATATTTGTGAAAAAATTCACAATGTGTTCTTTAAATGATACTTAAGATACCTTATACGAGATTTTTGCTCTATTTTAAACGAGTCATGTTTTATTAAGCATTTTTGCAATTTTCGCTTCAATTTTATCACTTAAAATGTAAGCGCACTCTGTCCAACATTCGTAATTACATATCTCTCCATCTTCTTTTTTTTTTGAGCCGAGAAGCGCCGCCTTAACGCCGCGGCTAGCGGAACACTGAGACGGGAGGGGCAGGTGAGCAAGGACGTTACTAGAACGCACAGTCGCGTAAGAGTAATGTTTGCCGAAATATGACACAAACCAACTTGCTTGGGATCCAACGGACCCCACGCGACTAATTAAAGGTTAATTTATTATCCCAAATCGTAATGAAGCGGAAATTAACTTATGAACCAAACCTATGAACAAACCATTGGGTGAACCCAACCTAACCTAACCTAACCTAGCCTAACCATTAGGTTTAACTAATCTAACCTAATCATTAGGTTAACCTAATCTAATTTAACCTAACCTAATCTAACATCTAACGTAATCGAATCGAACCAAGCCGTTTAGCAGGTTCAGACGTTTCAATTTTAATTGATCAACTTTTATTGAGTGACAAAATTTGTTTGAAAAAACTTGTTCAACTTTGTTGAAAGAAGGTTCACACACTAATTGTCAATATGCTTTCACGTGTCGAGTTGATCAACTACAATTGAAACGTCTGAACCCACTGATATCCAATCAAAACTAACCTCACTTTATAACATAATAAAATACCATAATATAACATAATACAATATCACACCTTCAACAATTTTTAACCTAACCTTGTCCAAGATATAGGTAGGTACTTAACTTTGAATACATACGCACTATTTTTTTTAATGATATATCAATTTGAAATCAGTACCAACTGTAAAAAACGGTGCGAAATACACGAGGACTTAAAATCGTCCTCACAAAAACAGACTTACAATTTAATTTTTTTTGCCGAACCGGAAACCGAACCCAATACGCAAATTTACAGACTAAAGTCGAATGCTCATATAACTTCGTTTCAAAAGTTGCGTATTACTTATATAAAGCAGTATTTATTTATGTATTATTCATTATTTTTACATCTTTTTTGTCATTTATGTCTTTTTTGTGCTTCTACAACGGTTAAACTACCATAAACAAGTAAAGAACATTACCAACACAGTTAAGTTTATTTAGTACACAAAAAAATTCCCCTCAGGGCCTACGTCATATGTCGGGATGTTGTGTGCAGGATCTTTTTAGAAAAAAGGAAGGAGAGGAAATTCTGAGAAGGAAAAATGTATAAGGGGTGGTTACAAATTTAGGGGTCAGTGTGTCCAGGAGTGATGGATGCATAAATCCATCCCTCCCATTGCGGTGCAAGGCGATGATCCGAGAGAGTTCTGGTGGAGAGGTCTTCCTCAAACAGTATCTCCCGATTCGGCCTGCCACGCAGTAGGTGGGCAGGTGCAACTATCGAGAAACCTCACCCCATGAACCCGGGCATCCCTCCTCAGTCACCAAACCTAGCCAACCACTTGTGGTGACCTGTGGCAGAGGTGTTGGTTGTCCAATAAATGGTTCCCGGGGTGGCGATACCCATACCCGCCTCCCAATTAAATTAGCTAAAAAAAGCTATACTATGGGGAGAATTATTTACGTTTTTGTAAAAATAAAATTATAACGACGATGTTGTATATGGGTTGTTCTTCTTTTTAACCTACATAACTTTTACCACTCTGTCACATTTTGTTTTTACTATAAATGAAATCTCTCTGGATCTCAGAGGGGAAATTGTAGCAAAGGAGGAAGGAGGCCTAAAATGCTTATTTGGGTGACAAACACTGGTGAGCTGCGTGTATACCTATTTCGAATGACAATCCACGTGACAGAATTGTCGTACGACATAAAAATTGGAGGAGACAAGTTTTTGAGATTTTTAAAAATATTTTATTAAACATCATTAAAAATAATAAGCGCTCTTACTTGATAGGTTATACTTTTTGGAGTTTAAAATTAGTTTATATTTTATGACATCATATCATTTTTTTGTAACATTATAGAATGCACGCAAGTCGAGGTGACAGAAGACAACTGTGATTTGTCTGAAATACACTTCTACCGCGAGGAGTTACAACTCTGTCTGGCAATTTTTACTACACAAATATAAACACATATTTTTTTAAAACGCACACATTCGTTACGTCTTAAGTACAGTAGATTTTAAAGTAATTATAAAATAATAATATTGGTAACTCTGTTGAATTTTTTTCCACTGGTGGAGATAACTTTATGCGGGTTAAAAAAAGAATGACACATATATGGATAACGTACATAATACAATTATCAATAATTTAAAACGAAATTAATAATAATAATCCTACAAACAGGTGAAAAAATTATCTGATTTGTAAATGCGAGCAAATAATTTATAAAACTACCAATAAAATCAATGTTTTATTGATGCAGACATTATTTGAGATAAAATTAATCCTGTCATTAATTAAAATAATTTGCATTGTTCATAGATTATGAGATTTAAAATATATAAGATCGGTACTAACTCTGTTTATTCCTGAAGCAATATCACCACACCACTTCACTCGACGAGACGATTCGCGCAACTAATTCAGAAAATTCAAAGAAAACCACACTTTACCCCGATATACTGTAGCTGCCAATACATACCTCCAATCAAACGTCAAAACAAATCGGTACACACGAAGCAAAATGTATAAAACTGCATAAACCATGAGAGAAATACGCGGTTACTTTGATGTATACACTTTCTAAGTAGGGATTATTTTAACTGTTCGTGCATGTCTCACCTGCATAAAGGTCTGTCGCTTACTACAAATTTAATGTTAATCTCAAGCAAGCAATTTGAGGTTGTTCATGGAAAAGAAAAAACAAGGACTGTGAGAATATTTCGTGGATTTTGTATTAAAGTGTTTTGATGTTTGAGCAACTTTTTCTCGTGAAGAAAATGCACATATTATGTATTTGGGATTGAAAATGCTAATTTATGACTAGATGGATGAATTAGATTGCTTGTAAAAAGGGAACTTGAGTGAAAAATGATGTACGTTAAGGCAGTGGTCTCCAACCTTTTTATCGCTGCGGACCGGTCAACGTTTGATAATTTTAGGGGGAGATAGTAGAGGGGCTGAGATAGGGGAGGGGGTGAGGGGGCGTTGATTGTTTATATTTTAGATGGTTTTGATATTACGCGTTATTATGTCACCTAAAATGTAAAACTAGTACACATCGCCTTAAAATAAACATAATAAGAATGCTCGAGTTGATCTCAATAGAAGCATTTTGTTGGAAAACGCAAATAAATTCACCAATACAATTGAACGTGTTAGTAGTACCTGTGTCACGTATTCTTAATAAAATGATTGAACTTGATTTTGGGCAAGCAGAATATAAAAGCGGTGACTCACGTCATTGCGTCTCAATCGAGCTCTTTACATTATATTTATTTATTGTTTCTTTACATTGCAGGTAAAATGTTTACAATACAATTTGCAACCTCACTAGGACAAGCCTGTGTTGAGGTTAACAATTCTACAAATTAACAAAATAACACAAAATTATGCAGATATTGAAAGAACAATATTGTTGTATTTCTTACAAATTGAGATTATGGGTAACTACTAAACTGCTGGCGTTAGGTATTACATTAATGTAAACATGTAGACTTTTAGGGTGACCATAGTTTTGAGAACTGATTTAAAGTAAAAAATAAAAGTTTCTTTTTTTTTGTTAACGATAAAGTTGATTTAGTTGTAAATAATAAATATAAATCCATGAGCGCAAGATGGAAGCCCAGTCGTGTTTTTTTACTTCGAAGGTATTGTGTCATTGGCAACTTGGCGTGAAGGGGTTATCAAGAGAACCATTATTTTTTGTCGATAATCATTTAATTTTTTATTTGGTGTGTGTTTATGTTCTTTTTATTTTTAAGCAGGGTCTTGGGCGGCCCGGTACCATTTGATCGACGGACCGGGGGTTGGGGACCACTGCGTTAAGGCATAGTTGACGTAAGAACAGATACACAACGATAGGTTAAATTTTGGGGTGGAACGTTCAGTTCGATAGTGCTGGACACATTAAAGGCCTATGGTTCAAAACCGAAAGCAGGCGAATAAAATGAAAATTAATGATTTTTGGTGTTTTAACGTAGGTAGTTGGTACATATTTTAGCTCCTGTGGTATTCTGAGATCTGTGGTTGTCAAGTTACTTGAAATGATCTGTCAGAATCATGATTCATTTAGAAATATTTCCGGTTGAAATTTCAAATAGATTCCTTCTTCAAACACAGCAAACTTATTTTGTGGCACCATTTTAATTAAAAATTAATAATAAACTTAGTTTTTACCACTTTTATTGTTTACAAAACCAATAGAACTTAATATTATTAAACAAATTGCAATCAATAACGGATATAACGCCAATTTAATTGAAAACATTCTAAATAAAAAACATAAGAACAAATTTCTCAAATCATATATTTACCTCGTACAAAAAGATCAGGAAGGGAAAAAATGGAGGAAAATTAAGCATTTTAATAATAAAATTTCTAATTATTTAACAAAGAATGTACCAAATGAAATTATTCCCGTATTTTATGCAAATTACAAACTTAAAAATTACATTTTAAATAAAAAGGATAGAGATTCAAAAATTAAAAAAAATCTTGAATTTACAAATTGAAGTGTTGATTGTAGTTTCTTTTACATTGGTAAAACTGCAAGAAACTTTGAAATAAGGATTAAAGAAAATATGAAATCTTAAAACAATAACAGTTTTTCAGAGTTCGCCAACCATTTGTTGGAGACTGGTCACACTGTTGACTTCAATAGTGGAATTGAATTGCTACATTCTAATTTTAATGGCATTCAGTTGGATAAATTAGAAATATTAGAGATCAGAAATAGCATGAATGCGAATTTGAATATTATTAATAACCAAAAATTGTTTTTAAATGACCCAATATTAAACCTGTTTCCTTTGTAAATTGTTCCCTATTGCCCCTCTTCCCTCTACCCATTCTTACCTTTCCATTGACTATGGCTATTATTTATAATTATGTTGTCTATGTCGACGACCATTATTTTTATCTATTATTATAATTAGTTAGTAAACCCCGAAGAAGTGAGCTTGGCTCACGAAACATGCTGGTTTTGTAAACAATAAAAGTGGTAAAAACTAAGTTAATTATTAATTTTTAATCAAATAGATTCGCTGTTTTTAAACGTATTCCAAAATGAAATGTTGTCTTTGAAAGCAGATGAAAGACTCTTTTAGATTTTAATATTACAAACAGTCAAGTGCTATTAAAAACATTAAAATTTTGATTTCGCAAATAGAGTAATTTCTTATGATTGTTTTGCCGCTTACCGTATAAAATATGTGTGTTTTTCCTTGCAAATAGCAAAAATACCACTTTAACCAAAATAAAAAAAACATGCTTAGTTACACAGATGACTGTTACTTCACCCTTATTCGCGTCATATAAAAATAATAAATAAAGAAATCACAAACTTTGACAAAACTTTTAGAAACATGCAAGCAATGGCGGTCGGCGACTTTTAGTATAAATATATATTTAATTATTTGGAAGTGTCCGTGGCAAACTTTTAAATGCAAATACAAAGCGTGGCGTTGTAACATTCTAAAACTTCTCAAATCACATATCTCACAGTTATACAGAAGGAGATAGAACGACTTTCATGCGTTCGTACCACTTGGTGAAAGAACAATACTACAATGCTAATGATATTGATGTACCGACCTACCGTTCACTCAAAGGCACAAAAATATCTAATAGTGGGTTCAGACATTTCAATTTTAGTTGATCAACTCCACACTTGAAAGCATATTGACAAGTGTGAATCTTCTTTCAACAAGGCTGAACAAGTTTTTTCAAACAATTTTTGTCATTCAATTAACGTTGATGAATTAAAATTTAAACGTCTAAACCCGCTATAAGGTTTTTTTACGTAAATTTAAATATCTACACTACTTTTGAGATTTAGATAATCTCATTATCGCCCTGGCGAGAGACCAAAACGAATCGAAACGTTTTTTTTTGTAAATTACTTCAGCTATGTTCGGTGACCTTAATAGCATATTGAGCCTTTAATCTTTCAATTCCCTAACTATTTTGCATTCGTTCTTGCAACATTTTCAACAAAATGGGTATGCCATATTCCACTGGCTCTGGGCAGGTGGGACTTTTGTGCGGTATTACATCACAGTTATAAAATGAGCCTTCAACTGAAGTCGCTCTAAAACCCACGTTAATACACGTGTTAATTTAATTTATTCTTATAAATTGTCGCTTGTTGCAAATAACATAGCGATAAAAAAAATAGATGGGTATCTGTGCATAGCCACATTAATCAAAATGTGACTATGCACATTAATTGAAAATGCATCTATGACATTATTGACTATTTCAACTCGATCGTTTGCATTTCGTCTATCTGAAAGTTTTTTTACGTTCCGTTTTAAGATGGTGGCCGTTTTTACGGTAAAGATAATTTTTAATGGTAAAGATAATTTGAAATTGTCGCGCGTCGTGTTTATTTGAACTTTCTAATTCGCATTTGTACAAAACTATGCCTCAAGTTATTTTGTTCGTTTTTGGAAACAGCCCACATAGGTCTCATAGAAATCGTATCTCCTTCCCATGGTGAAAGGGATCAAACGGTGTTAGAAAGAAAAAACCAAAAGAGAGAGCCATTATTAAAATTGTTTTCTGTTTGCATTCAAAATTTGAATAGTCAAAAAAATTATACGTAACTAATAAATAATAATACACTCGAAAGCGTATTTCATCACCTTTCAAAAACAGTTAAAAGTTTTCGTATGTATTTAGAAATTTTTTATTTATTTGGATTTTATTGCAAGGCGGAAATTTTCTGACCTTCTGACAGAATACGTCTGAGGGGGTTAAGAAAATTTAAATAAAGAATTTATTTAAATTTTATCTTTGGATAAATAGTATAATTCTTTATTTGAAATAAAAAAAGTTAAATAAAATATACGATTTATAATTACATAGATAGGTATTTAAGTGCTTACTTTATAATTTCAGAGGAAATTTTGGTTTTAATTTATTACAAGGGAAAATTAGAAACATTCTTGTTTTGACGCGAGATTTACACTGTTCAAAGAACTACTAGTTTATTTTATACACTTTATTATTCGAAATACGTAAGAATAAATAATAACATATTATGATGTATTCAAACGATACCTGATTTATCCGATATTTGAATAGCGAAATTGAGATTATGCTAATCACATTTAAATAAATTGACCTCGATAAGAAAATACGGAATGAAAAAAATCTTTTTGTTACTTTTCTCGAAATTGCAAGCGAAGTTAATATTAGTAATATATATATATATATATATACTAGTTGGTCCCCGGCATGCGTTGCAATGCAATTCAAAGAATTTTTTTTTTACAGTTAATACCGCACAAGAGTCCCAACTGCTCCCGCCTGGAGCTAGTGAGACTATGGCATGCCCAATCAGGGTATGTTGTGAGGCTGAAGGTAATGAGGAGGGGAAGGAGATAGGAAAGAGGAAGGTGGTGAAGTACCTGGCTATTCAGATCTGGTCACTAAACACGGCTAAAGCCATTTCAAGCAACGTTTCAATTCTGAATGGTGGTCTTACACCAGGGCGATATTGATAGTATCTTCCACTCTAGAACGTGCCGCAAATATACTATTTATTATTTTAAATGAATAAATTGTGAAATAACACAAATTAATCAAATAAAATTTATTTGCGCACGCCGGGTTCGAACCCGCGACCTTCGGATTGTGAGTCGAGAGTCTTGCCTCGGGACCACGGAGGCCGTCCTTCTATAATAAATTGATTCTCCCTGCATGTCCTTCCCCGTACGTCTCCGTTCCCTTCCACCTTACCCCTCCCTTGTCTCCCTCTCCGCGAACCCCATCTCCCCTGTTCCCCTTCCCCCTGCCTTTCCTCCCTGCCGTAAAAATATATGAAAATTTTCATTTATACAAATTTCATAACGCCAAAGCTTACCGTTATACATAGCCCATATGTTATTCTGATGTACAAACTATATTATTAAGGTTTCATTAAAATCCATTAAGTAGTTTTTGCGTGAAAGAGTAACAAACACATACATCCATACAAATTTTCGCATTTATAATATTAGTAAGATGGTCGGTGGTGATAAGTGGTTCCACGTTTGGTGACTTAGCAGGGGTGCCTGTGTTCATGGAGTGAGGTTTGTCAAGGTCTTGGCGGCCAAAGTATTTGCGTGGCGGGCCGGATCTTGGACTGAGGAGGTCTTTTGGCCTCTCCAGCCAGAATTCTTTGATCCATTGCCTTGGACCGCAGTTCAAGAGATGGATTCATACGTCTATCGCTCCCCAGATTTCTACTCACCTCTCATATCTATTTCCTTCCCAGAACTTCTCTTCCTTTCCTTAAAAAAACCCTCCACACATCATCTAAATTGACATACGCCCTGAGGGGCATTATTTTCCTAAGGGCCTCCTGGAGCTAATGAAAAAAAATCTAGGCTTTGAAACATTGACCTAGTATACCCTAGACAAGCCGTCTCATATTAAAAATCTGAAAAAAATAACCCCAAGTATCAGTAATTTCGCAACACAACTCTCCTGCGAATTCCGCCGTCTTGCATGCGAATTCTCGGCAATATAAAAACTGAGCACCGACTAATCCCATTGTGTGATTTGTCGAACTAATACTTCAATAGGTGACCACGTTTTGCATGCGTGACGTTTCGACAAGCTGTGTTGTGTACAAATGGTTTTCAAAGTGGGGATCGCGAGACATTCATAAATTTAATTAGACAAAAATATTTTTTTTACTTTATTATGACAAGCGATTCACTTTCGGAGGCGAGTATGGGTACCGCCGCCTCGGGAACCATTTATTGGATAACCAACGCCTCTGCCATAGGTCACTCCAAGTGGTTCGCTACGTTTGGTGACTAGGCAGGGGTGCCCGGGTTCATGGATTGAGATTTGTCCGGGTCTTGGCGGCGGATGCGTCTGATAATTTTTAAATTTTATTTTTCTGATGATCCGTATGGCTCGTTGTCAACCACCAAGCAGCAATTTCGTCGAAGTGTCCTGTTGAAAGCGGTGTACACTGCAAACCATACTTTAGATTCGTGTACAAAAACTTGTACACAATCCCGTATATGTATATATTGATCATGAGTTTTAAAATAAAAAAAAACCATTCATCGTTTGCTTGAAAGTAATTACGAAAAATTAACCCTTTTACCGCCCACGCACCGTGGGCTGCCCAGGTTGGTTACTTATCATTAACACAGTGATGAGCAACCAGCAACCCGCAAGCCCATTTACTGCTTTCCGGACTTTTGACTACAAAAAATATCAAAAAAATTGCGCTAAAAGATATTCAAAGGCTTCTGTTCTGTTTTGCAAAATGTCTTAGCCGAAAACTTTAATCTTTCTTAAAAGTTTTGAATAAGCTGCTCAATCATTAAGTTTTTTTTGTGTATAGGTAATAATTAAAAAATGACAGAAATTCGTAGTTAAATAAAGCCCGTTAGTAAGCGCTCAAAAAGAAGAGGAAGGTGAGATATGTAACTACGAATGTTAGAGGGAGCGCGAAAACGATAATATTTAAGCGAAAATTGTGAAAATGTTTAATAAAACATGACTCGATTAAACTACTTTAAAATAGAACCAAAATTTTGCAGGAAATGTCATGGCTTTAAAGAAAAAAATGAATAATGATTTTTTTCATATGTATAACTTGTAATGTAACAAAAATAAAGTGCTTATAATAATTTTAGAAATATACGATTATACGATTTTCTTCTATCGGAAGAATTTCATTCAATTACCGTTTCGGCGTGGCAAATGTATAAATATTATCGTCAAAAACAACATATATTTTTTAAGAAACTTAAAACCTTAAAGTGTTTTAGAGAAATATGTTGTAAAACGGTAGAAATTCGGAATGCTATGGCTTAAGATAGGTTAACTTTCGACCTTAATTAAAGAATAGTGCAGCGGTTTTTTGTTAAGATCTGCGTTTAATGTATTTTAAAGGTTTCCGTTTTATACAAACCGGGTCGCGTTTTAAAAAGTTTGAAAACCACTGCCATATCGTGCCGCCAGCCCTTCGTCTATGTGTTAGTATCGGTGTGTGGTGAAGTCACAAGCGTTTGGGTGATAAAGTGACGTCAGAAACTTTGCTTGCCAAAAAAATAATACGACAATATTATTACATTTATTAAAACGCTGCCTTAAAGCTATCTGTAAGGCATAATTTTTTTTATGTATTCAGATAGATGGTTACATTATCGAAAATAAAGTCCGCGGACTGTACCTTGTACAATATTCGGAAGTAGGATATTTTTGTGTTTGAAAAAATTAACTCCGTCAGGACGGCTGGGACAGCAATTAGTTTCAGTGTGGACCGATAAAAGGTAAAACACAAAGCACTATGCGATCTAAATAGTACGAAACAATGCTCGCACTTTTTCATAAATGGGCCTTGAGCCAATTTTATTTGGTTTCTGGCGTCATTTTTAATTTCACAGGGCACGTCTTGATATACTTGGTCGAAGCTTTGAAATAATCATTTTTTAATATCTTTTTATAAAAAGAAAAAATAAAGTATCGAGCCTATAAAAACAGCTTTAAATTAAAATATATCCTTTTTACGAACCCCTTTTCGGTAATGGTTTTATTGTATAATGTTTCGAATTAAGTAATTTAAAGAAAATGATAGTGATACATTTAAATATTTGCACAAAATAAACTAAATAACTATTTTACTAAGTTTAATTTTATTGGTATTTATCTTTTCTAAAACTTAAAACCTTTGAAACCTTCAACTCGTGGTGAAATTCCATTTTAATATGACTGTTAACCAATTTAAACGCATTTATAGCTTTGTGGAGAATATTACAAAGGTGTTTTAATTATTTAATAAGTCATTTATATTCATGTCACATATTGTATTCACGTAATGAATCAATACCTAGAACGATAATTCAGAGTTAGATAACGTGTATTATTTTAATATCTTGTATGTGCAATAGATTGACTTTCATTTTTATGTGTATTATCCATGGTATTATCTATGTAAGTAGATAGATAATATTGTGTCAAACATAGATATGCCAATATCGTAGATAGGTGGTACTTAAAAAAAATCATAATCTGTTATTTCATAGATGGCGCTAGTTTAATTATTGTAAGAAAAAAGCAGGTAACACAAATTAATCAAATAAATTTTATTTGATTAATTTGTGTTATTTCACAATTTATTCATTTAAAATAATAAATAGTATATTTGCGGCACGTTCCAGAGTGGAAGATACTATCAGTATCGCCCTGGTGTAAGACCACCATTCAGAATTGAAACGTTGCTTGAAATGGCTTAAGCCGTGTTTAGTGACCAGATCTGAATAGCCAGGTACTTCCCCACCTTCCTCTTCCCTATCTCCTTCCCCTCCCCACTACCTCCAGCCTCACAACATACCCCGATTGGGGATGCCATAGTCTCACTGGCTCCAGACGGGAGCAGTTGGGACTCTTGTTGTGCGGTATTAACTGTAAAAAAAAAAAAAAAAGGTCTGCCAACCGGCAGTGTGCTCTTTTCGCCTGCTTTTTGCTGCCGGTTGGCAGATCTGCTTTTTTTTCATTTACTAATCGACCTTTATCATACAAAACCATTCCCGTTCGTGTACTCGATGACGTAATTTAAAAAAAAAAAATCGCTCACTATTTCCATGACTGCGCACCGGCAGACTAGCTTTTTTAAGGCTCTCTGAATGTCCATTATCACTACAAAGTAGTTTCATCTGTGTACTCGATGACGTAGGGTTTGCCTTACTCGTCTCCTAGTCTAAAAGGGTAGTAAATGTCGGCCAGATTTTTTGGGAATGTGGATGTTGATTGATTGAAGTAATTCAGGACAATCAATTTTGTAAAATATCATTGAAGAAGAAGATACCACTGAACGAAAACATGATTTTTTTTCATTTAGATTTTTAGTGTTATCTTGTTCTTCAATGATATATTATACTGGTGGGGATAACGTTTAAAAGTTATAAGCGGAGAGTTGTTCCAATAAAAATTGAATTAATTTTGAATTTTATATAATATAGGAATCTAAGTACTTTATACAAAATAATTACCGACCAGTGAAGTGGAAATCATGAAGCCTTTTATCTGAATACTGTTCCGCGTCTTACCAAACACTCGGTTATATGAATTAATAGGTATTGCAATGTGCAGTAAAACCTGATTCTCTAATACAGCTGATGCAATTTCTCACGAATGCAACTACGGGTTTTCTTGGCGGAATGACGCGAGGTGTTTAGTTATATTATGTTCATAGGTACTAGAATCTAACCATGTCATTCACTTTTCGTGTGTTCAAGGCGGCAAACCGGCAATTGATCCGACGACAATTGGCCCGCCGACAGTTGATCCCCCGGACATTTATTTGATCCGCCGGACATTGGAGGTTGTCCACCACTTACCCGCCGTGGTACAAGTAACAGATGGTTACTCCTTCAAGGCTCTCGCAAGGACTCTAATTTTTTTGAAAGAACTAAGCTACATTTAGTTAAGAACGAATCTAGACCTCCAATGTCCCTGCATACATTGTTAGTAAGCAGTATGGAAGTGCTTACACGATAAACTTATCCGCCGGACATTGGAAGTTAGCCACCACTTTTTTTTTTTTTTTTACAGATAATACCGCACAAGAGTCCCAACTGCTCTCGTCTGGAGCCAGTGAGACTATGGCATCCCCAATCAGGGTATGTTGTGAGGCTGAAGGTAGTGGGGAGGGGAAGAAGATAGGGAAGAGGAAGGTGGGGAAGTATCACTGGTATAAGTAACAGATGGTTACTCCTTCAAGGCTCTCGCAAGATTCAATTTTTTTTGGTTAAACGAAGCTACATTTACTTATTTTGAACGAATTTAGACCTCCAGTGTCACTGCATACGTTGTTAGTAAGCAGTATGCAAGTGCTTAACAGGTAAAACAAAATGCAAAAACATAGGTTAGTAAGATTGATTCCTAGGACAGTTGGTCCCCTTACAGATTATTTATTCAAGTTAGTATGCAAAGACAGTATACGGCCGTACAACCAAATGCCGGTATACTTAGGTATATCTGCAGGCATCTTGAGTGGAAATCCGCTATATAAATATTTTCACTAATAATACTTCTTGAGTCCTTGAAGGAGCATGCAGTAAGGATATACGGCCGAATAACAAAATACGGCATTATTATATGTGCATTTAGGGAATCAATTGGCAGTCCGGGGGTTCAACTGAACGGACCAACTGTCGGCGGGCCAATTGTCGCTAGATCAATCGTCATGGAACCCTTTGATGCTGGGTATAAACAGAAGAGATAATGCACGAGCAGTTCCTTTCCTATCGACCACCATACATCATAACACGGCCATGCGCTTGGCATGGTGGTCAAAAAATCCACAAAATACGTAACCATCAAAGAAAAATTAAGAAAAAAAAATCGTAGTTCTTTCGCACATTTGTACGCAGTCAGATTGAGTTGTCTGAGCAATATTCACAAGTTCCTTATAGAGCATAGGTTCTCAACCTTTTTTTGCCCACCGCCCACTTTGAGAATTTTTTTTCTAGCGCCCCCCAATTGTTTTTAGTTACCATCTGTCGCGAATTTGAAAAAGCCATTGTCACAATTATATTTACCACAATAGGGGAGGGGGGGTGGGGTACCAGTTTGCTACCCCCTTTCTTCTTGTATTTACCACAATAGGGGAGGGGGGGTGGGGTACCAGTTTGCTACCCCCTTTCTTCTTGTATTCATGATAAAGTGTCAATTCTCAATAATAATAATTCACGTCAGTACGTGATACGCTAATCACACATTTTTTTGTCTTTTTTAGACGAAATTTTTTTACCTGTCCATGCCCGCACTATGCCCTCTCAACGCCCCTTAACTTTCTCTGGATCTTCTAGCGCCCCCCTGAAAGTCTGAAACGCACTCTAATTTTCTCTGGGCCTTCTACCGCCCCCCTGAAAGTCTGAAACGCCCACAAGGGGGCGTTATCGCCTACGTTGAGAACCTTTGCTATAGAACAACACAATTTAAGGAGTCATAATATTTTCGTCATCATTTATTTGATAAGAGCTGGTTCACACTCAGCTATCAAATATAAAAGATCATAGCACGCCAAATAACGCTCTCCATACAATCCCTTCAGACCGTTCACACCTAAGCGTTTTTAAGCGCAGATCAATCATAGACAATACACATCTCAGACGTAACCGCTCCAGACGCGATATCCCAGAAGATAACTCTCCCCTTCTCCGACTAAAACAGGAGAGGGGGTCATTGTAATTACGGAGCTGCCTAGACCCGTGGATAACAGATGTCAAGTTGACAGATTTCAGTACAAAAAATATACGTTCCGTTGCCGCTCCCTAATTCGACTGACCCCCTCTCCTACCACAGGAAGAAATATTTGATAGCCTCTTGTGAAAGGACAAAAGATAAGCGCTCGCGAATCAACAGATATCTGCTCGCAGATATATAGCTCGGTGTGAACTAAGCATAACGATCATATTAATAATCGGATAATTTGTAGAGCGTCGTTTTTGTCAAGAGCACCGTACAATTTATTACGATTTGTAAGTTTCAATATAATTTTATTATTTACAAACAGATAGAGAAAACATATTTTCCTATTACCTACAATGTTGCATACTTCAATCCACTATCTCGAATGTGACATTTGTACAATCGAATAGTATTAATACGCCTGCGTTGATTGAATTTCAGAACCCAGTTTCCAGTGCATGTTGACGCCACGCCGTAGGTGTCGCGCCACAAACAATATCTGTGTACGTGGAATTTCAAACAAAGCCAAGAAACAAAACAATTCAAGAATTCGTCACAAGATGCCACCACTTTCGTCAGCAGGTCGGACGAGAACGTGTCCCCCATAGGTATAAGTTCTACGAATTTAATAATATGTAGAGTCTCTCCGGATATGGAAAGATTGACGATAATACACAGTTGTATCAAGCGGTTGTATATATTACATATACGTCATGTGATGACAGTGGATCCGAGGAACAGGCTATTTTTTATGCCAGTTCCTATTGGATTTATGAAATGGCCACCATCACTAAAACCTGCGGAGCGGGTTTTTAACTGCTAGTACCATTGAATGTGACTTTGTAAAAAGACATTTATGCAAACAGTCGCGCATATTTTAAAATCAAATTAGCAGTCTATTAACATGTCATTGTAAATTATTGTATTTTAATGTGAACGTGAATTATTGTAAATTAATTTACTTTTTATGTTCTTTTTTATATATTTTATTATTCTTTATGTTTTTATTTTTCTTGTTTTCTTTATTTCTCTTAATATTTTTTGTTTAGACTTTGTAATTTCTAATTATTGTTGTTAGCATCCTACCCAGTGAAAGAATAGTCATAAACTATGCATTCTTTGAACACTTATGACGTAATTAATACTAGGCAACATTTTTTTGGAAGTGTAAACTTATTTAGCACCGTTGTGATTTGAAACTCGATGAAACAAAAAATAGCGACACTAAAAAGAGACAAACACATACATCTATAGGATTTAGCCAGCGAGAGAATGAGATAGTATAATCGGTCTCCTCTTTGTGCGGTACTTCGTAGCCTACCGGTCAAGTACGTCCCTTCTGCATGTCCAACTACGCTTATTAGACCTAGAGATCTAGCATGGACGATCAACAGAACCCTATATCAATACGATATTGACTAAATCCGTCATCTATGGTCACTTATCAGTTATCAATATTTACGAGCACGGTCAACTACTGACTACAGATAATCCGACTGACGCCGATGTTGATTGATGTATTTTAGAGCAGCTTTCGTAGTAGCAGATAAGATTCGGTTAGCTGTCAATGTACACTTATTTTGGAATAATGTCGTTCATTACGCAAAATCACTAGCTTATTTAATGAACGGATTGAACTAACGAAGCTCTCAGAATGAAAAGGAGTCGTGTATGCGATTCATAGACTTAAATAATGCTTCTAAGACGCCATCAATTTATTTAGATCGAAATTTGAGAAACGATAGTAGTTGAAATTTGACTAAAGACCTCTTTAATTAATTGACTCCCGTGTAGTGCCAAAAAGGTAAATGCATTATTCAACTTATAAAAACATTTATTTATAAAAAAGTTTTGCTATTTATTTATTTATTTTTATTTAAGTACTTAAAACAGACATGTTGCCCAAAAATTTACATGGATGATTTAAATTATAGTGTACAAGAGAAATTAAAACAAAAATAGTTAGCTAAATATGTAAGCTAAATGACAAACAAGAATGAGAGGTAGAATACAAAATTATCACCAACAATTTATTATTGGCATATTTGCTGATGGGACAATGATATAGTAGGTACAAATTTGCCTGTCTTTGAATAAAGGGCTTCATCACAATATCAGCTTTATAATATGATTGACGGTAAAATATATTTTTTGAAGTTTTTAAATGGGTCATTAAAAATGTCAATTTCATTATTAGAGCATGTATAGTGTTATAATGTCTTAATGTTCGTGTTACAGGGGAGAAATATCTTGTATTTGTGTTGGTAGGTAGATATATAGAAAATATCTTGCATTCTCCTTGTTGAATTTCTTGAAGGTGTATTGATGTTAATTTGCTATGTAAATATTATTACGCGTGACAGCTGTTTAGCCTTCTGAAGGCATTATCAAATTGTGGTTTTACCACTTATAGATGATGTATTATTTTTAATATTATTTCTAGATAGGTATTACAATTATTTTTTTATTGTTTTTATTTTTATTAATAATTTCTGAGTAAAGTGACTGAAATAATTAATGGTTGTTAAAGTTTTTTAAAGTTTCCCCAATTACTCTGTATTAAACAACACAGAAGGCGAAACAGCTGTCACGCGTAATAATAATTACATAGCTTCCCCAAGCCAATATGCCATATGTGATAATGGATAACTGTTTTTATAAATTGAATAATAGTGTTATTGAATATATAAAAGAAATAAAAGTGAAAATGGAGTTCTACAAATTAAACTTGATAACAATAAATAAAGTAAATGCAGACTTCCAATGCTTATTCACGTTAGTATCTCGATTCAAAATTGCCAATTTATTAATATTTTTACGTAATTCTTTCTCATTTGACGTTTCGGAATGTGAAATTGTCCTAATGTTGCCAGCGTATATCTATTTCTTATTTGTTCCCTTTAAAAATCGGCTCATCTATCAACAGTGAAACCGTACTCGGTATATCGATATAAAGTCGTCGGAAGTTACACCTTTAAATCCAATATTGTAGATTTCTCCGTGCTGGACCCACTTGACCCCATGATTTGCGTAGCCATGACTTCTCAACCTTTGTTTTCCTCTGCTACTTTGCCTCTGTCCTTGTTTACATAAATTTCTTGTAAAATGCAAATCTTTGCTAAAGTGAGCAATAAAATATTTAACAACTCGTTTTTTTATCAACACATAAATATATTAAATATGACATCTGAGACATCTTTAGATTTATTAGGACTTTAAACACACGAAAATCCTTCTAACCTTTGATATTCGATCTGGTAGTTGATTAGTCAGACATCTCCGAAAATTCGAAATTCGAGTTGAGTATGCAGTTATATGTATGTAAAAGTGTACTCTCTCTCTGGTACAATGCTCAGATAAAACAATTCTAAGGCAGAAAAAAACGAGTGTGCCTTAGACCACACGACTGAAGTAAAACTTCTTTATGCTTCGTTGGCCTCGCCCGATCACACTTTTTGTCACGCATTCACCAGCTACTCCCCAAGTCAAGCGTGCGTAAAGAAGTTTTATTTCAAAACTTTAAAACTTAAACAAAATGTTAATGTTTTCAGGGTCACTAGTAGGATATTTGTCATATTAAAGTATCGGACTGTTATGCCTCACGGTTTTATTTTATAACATATTTAATAAGTAAAACACAGACACGTGTATTAATAACACGTGCAATATTGCTTTCCTCGTTATCTCTAAACTTAGTATTTGGAGATTTCTCACTAATCAACTGGAAGATCGATATTTAACATAAATGAATTATATATATATCAACATTTTTTGTGTCAGCTATTATGTCTTGAACAACTTATTAGCATAACCGGTAACTAACTAACTATAATTACCCATCGAAAAAAAATCAGATTTCCAATAAATATTTCGATATGTGACCAACACAAATATTATTTTTTGGTTATTGGTTCTTACCAGGAATTAACTGGTTGATTAAAAACATATTTTTTAATTATTTTTCTACATATACCTAATTACCAGATAAAATTTTAAATTTGATGGTAGGTACTTTTAAAATGATACATATAATCTGTCAAAAAAGTGTAGAAAATATTGAAAATGGAACTACAAAATTTGCAGGCTGGCAACACCAATTTACCTGTCAAATATTATTTTAAAGTGTAATGACACTGAATGTTTAGAACACAGTTAACCACATTTAATAAAACATTTTATGTTCTTAAAGAAAAAAATTAAAATCGAAAAAGCACTGTTGTTAAGGTACCTACTTAATGACATACATTTGATTAAATGGTGTTTTACAAAGTGATTTGCTTTCATTTAATTTATCATAAATTTGAATTTAACAGAAGATAGAAAGAAAGAATCACTAATGGTGAGTTTAGTTACACTACTTTTAGATCTCAATGAGTTAAATATATTCAGATCTAAAATTAGAGACGTGATCTAAAGCCCCGGCAACGCTAGGTACTTAAGCTAGTATTAAATAAATATGAGCAATTTTTTAAACTGTGCTTTATATTGTACTAGCTTTTCCCCGCGGCTTCGCTCGCATGATATTACGGGAAATTACCGTAGTTCTTGTACTTATCAATTATCCCCCCTCCAACCCTATCCCTTCCCGCATTCCATACATTCATTCCCTTACTTTCAGTTTTCAAACATCTCGCCTGCCACCTAAATTTCATAAAGCTATAGCTCAAAGAAAAAAAGAAATATCCAATTTCGTTCATTCTTTCCGAATTTATGCCCTTACAAACATTTCGGATGTTTATTTTTGTTTAAATATTTGGAAGTTTGTAAATAAAATAAAAAAAATTACACTATTTATTATTCACTCTTTATAATCGTTACGAATTATATTTTTAATGTAGGAACTCTCATCTGACATTTATTCCAAAACATAAGCTTGTCCAAAAAAACAAAACATATTCTAATATTTGAATTTTCTGGAGCAGTAGCCGACCAGTAGGTAGGGGGCTGAGTACCTACCAGCATAGAGCCCACAAATATATCAACATCGTTTCCATGGAAACGATTTTTTTTCTGACGTTAGTAAAAACTTACCTTCGTTAGCGACAGAAAACGTATAACAAATATAATATATTAGTATTTATAATTTCATAACGCCCGAGTTTACCATCATATACAGCCTATAGTCTTTGCATATAATTTAGCTTTCTATTGGTGAAAGAATTTTTAGAGTATTTTTATTGGTTAATGCGTGAAAGCGTAGCAAACAAACTCGAGCAGTTCCGCATTTATAATATTAGTATGGAAGTATGGATGGATTACAATATCGTTATTCTTCATTATGTTAACAGAAAATTGCTAAGGTATAATAATAATATACCTATATGCAATTCTAATTTTGAAATCAGTGTATATTAATATTGCAATGAAAAAATATTTTTTTCATTTTTGTGCCTTTTAATTTTTTTATAAAAATGTAGGTTAAACAGTTTTACATTAAACACCATGTGTTGTATGTTTAGTACTGACATTTGAACAACAGTAGCGCCCTCCTATGTTTTCTACTCTTGTTTGACAAACTTATAAATTACATACCTACTGACGAAAATTGCCAAGTGGATTCAACTGAAATTTAATATTTCTTATTGATGACCTTACATTATATCCGGATTTGGGAACCTCAAAAATCTGGAAATTCGTTATTTATCATTTATTGTCGATAATTTAAATTAGAAGAAGTATTTTACAGAACGATTCAGAAGGTTTAATTAACTTTGATATTAATGGATTTTTGAGACGACCGTGAAGACAATTTATTAGGTTTTCTTAATCAGAATCAATGAAAGCGAGGACGGTGGCAGAAATTTATTTGGATTTATCCGGAAATCCTTGAGGATAACAACACATTCAAATAAAAAAAATAATTTCAGCAATATATATATATATATATACCCTGGTTTGCTTGTCTTTCTTAAAAAAAAACATACATATAATGTCTACATACATCAAAATGACCTTGAAAGAATCTCATCCTTGCGATCTCTCGAAAGAAACCATTCCTTTGTTCTGAATGCAATTATTAATGTTCTCCAAAATGACCTTGAAAGAATCTCATCCTTGCGATCTTTCGAAAGAAACCATTCCTTTGTTCTGAATGCAATTATTAATGTTCTCTGAAATGACCTTGAAAGAATCTCATCCTTGCGATCTCTCGAAAGAAACCATTCCTTTGTTCTGAGCGCAATTATTAATGTTCTCCAAAATGATCTTGAAAGAATCAGATCCTTCCGTTTCTTTCAAGGACATAAAGAAACCATTCCTTCGTTTCGAATGCAATTATTAATGTTCTCAAAAGTTGTCTTGATAGAATCTATTCTTGTGATATCTTGAACGAAACTATTTCTTTGTTAAGAATATTATGAACTAATGTGCAATTTGGCTACCCTGAAACAGGAAACCTTCCCAGTTGGACAGACAAAGCATTATTTTGTGTATTGTATTGTAATTTATATATATACATGAATAAATTAATATACTTTTTTTAAAGAAAGCCAAACATTCCAGGGTTACGAATAGCCCGACAATATTTTAAAATTTCCTTCTACCACCACAGTAAACAAAAAATTATGCTTCTGTCGTGATTCGTGGAGAACTCAGCCAGCCGAACACGGGTCACCTGGATGGGACTCAAAAGCGATTCCAACTCAGCGACTGACCGGTCATACATAAACCTTTATATATTTTAAATGTGAAGAGTCCCAACTGCTCCCAACCGCCTTGAGCCATTGAGATTATGGTATCCCCAATTGGGGTATGTTGGGAGGCTGAGGGTAAGTATTGAGGGGAAGAAGATGGGGAAGAGTATGGTGGGGAAGTGCCTTAAAATAAAGCCTTTAAACTAACCTAACGTAATCTATTTTACGAAGAATTTTTTCATCACTTTTAAGGACTTTTCAAAGGAGTGATGAAGTTGTAAACTCTTGAGTTGTCTGGTCACCAGAAAAAAGGTACCTACTCAGTGCGGTTTATGAAGTAAAAAATTGCAGGAATACACATCTTGGCTTTTTAAATATTATAATGTACTTAGGTAGAATACGGTTATTTCAATTGAATTGTATTTTCATTTAAATTTCTCAAACAACTAATCAATTATACCCATAAAACAGAGAAAATCTACACTTCAAAGTCTTTATTTTTTTATGTGTCCCAGTCCCACTGCTCCTTTCTGGAGCCAGTGAGACTATGCCATCCCCAAATTGGGGTTTTTTGTAAGGCTGATGGTAGTGGGAGGGAAAGAAGTTACGAAAGAGAAAGGTAGGGAAGTATCTGGCTATTCAGATTAGTCACCAAACACGGCTAAAGCCATTTCAAGCAACGTTTCAATTCTGAATGGTGGTCTTACACCAGGGAGATACTGAAAGTATTTTCCACTCTGGAATGTGACGCAAATATATCTTATATTATTTTAAATGATTGAATGACCATATATACATACTGATACTACCATACAAGAAAATAGGATTCATTGAAAACTTAAGAAAGTGGAATGAAGTGACGAAAATAATTCAAATAAAACCCAGAAACTAACCTAACGTAATCTATTGAACCAAGTTTTTTTCCATAACTTAATGACTAATGACTCTTCAAAGGAGTGAGTGTACACTGTTGAGTTTTCCGGTCATCAGAAAATAGTTACTCAGTGCTGTTTATGCAGAAAAAAGTTGCCTGAACACAAAATTTGCTTTTTAAAAATATTGTAATGTAGGCAGAATATAGGTGTCTTAATTTCATTTAAATGTCACGATCTATTGGACTGCTCAAACAACCAATCAATTATTCCCACAAAAAGAGAGAAAATCTTCTGTCCAAAGCCTATAAAGCAGGGTTTCCCAACCTTTATTTCACCGAGCCTCCCCGAACCAAAAAAAGATATTTTCATGTCCCCCTTAATTAAGTTTCAACAAAAATAAGAAACACATTTTTTTATATTAACTAAATTATTTATTTGAATTTCAAATAGGTACAACATATTTATTTATTACGGATCTTTAATATAAGAGTATGTACACTTTTTATCATTAATTACTTTCACATTTACGTTTCTTTGTTTTCTTTTAATTATTATACATATTATTCTATTACTATTTTTTATTTATTTAAATAATATTTTAAAAATTAGATAATGTCTAACAACTTTCAAAGTAATTTTAGAACAAATAAATAAAAACTTTTAAAGTACTAATGAGATAGTTGAGCTTGCATGCTCTGTACCAGTTGTTGAAACTTGTAGCAGCGATTGAATGCAATTCGGAACAATTAATTTACCTACGCTTTAAATAGATTTTTTTTTGGAAATGCAAACGTACCTATTACGCCCCCCTGACATTTCTCCACGTCCCCCTAGGGGGAGGAGGGGGGGGCGTGCCCCTCTGGTTGGGAAGTCCCGCTATAAAGCATTAGGTAACCCCCCCTTTTTTTTTCAAGGTTTAATTTATTTATTATAAATACAAAGTAATACAATATGATATAAAATATTATACAGAATAAAGAAAAGTCCCAATAAACTACTTTTTAGCATTTTGTCGATGGGTACTTTTAATTTGGAGATATATATAAACTTATTTTACAATTTTTGTGTTAGTCTAATACAAATTATTTCTTTCGGCAAGCCAATTTCTCAACAAAATATTTGTTTTACCATTTGTACATTTTTTAATTTCGGCAGGTAACATATTTAAGCAATTAGGTATCATATAGTTCAGCGTTCTTTGTCCATATTTGTTTAAATGCTTAGGTACAATTAGTCCTTCATTTAACGTAAAACGAGTATTGTAAGTGTGGTCCAGTTTATTTTTGTATATGGGGCTATTCATATGCGGAAATATAATTTTATACCACAGAATTGTTCTTACTGAGAGAATTTTGAGATTTTGGTAAAAAAAGTACGGAACATTATGCCTTTGTTCATATAAACTTTTATGAGCTAATAATTTAACTAATGAATTTTGAACTGATTGAACACGATTTACATTTGTTTTACAGGAAAGTCCCCAAGCTGTAATTCCATATCTTATAATAGATTCAGCTAATGATAAATAAATTATTCGAAGTGTGCAAATTGGAACATAAAATTTTAATTTGTATAATCTGCTAACAACAGATCTGAGTCGTTCACAGACTTTATTTATTTGTAAATACCATTTGAAAAAGCAATCAATAATTACACCTAAATAAACATATTCTTTGACTAGTTCAACATTTTCACATGTACACAAAGCAGAGATACCGACGTGTAAGCAATCTGAAGTAAGTGTTTTTATTTTTATTTCTTGAAATGCAATTATTTAACAAATCACTTATATTAGTTGCACGCTAATTAATTGACACATTTCTTGACATCTGCAGTAATTTGCAGCGAAAGAAAATATCTTTTCAAATTCAATTCAATTGTTAATTATTTTCAAATATCAATTTATGAACATGAAAAATCCGTAGAAAATTGACGCCGGAACGCCGTTCCAAAGCGTACTTACCACCCAAAAAGCATTCGCGAAATCCTGTTTAGAAACTATTTAGATTCATCTTTACGACGAATCGGTTTACAATATGAACATCAGTTGTATCAAAATATGCTACAGATAAATTGAAACTTTTACTAGCTTTTCTATTTATTGGAATTACAATAAAATTATTATTTACATAACAAAAAATATAAGCGCAAACCACTAAAAAATGTTTTTTCATGACTTAAATAAAGTAATATAAGAAACAATTAAAAAAAATACCCCTTTATGGCTTTGTTTTTGAGGTTTTGTATGTTCTTTTGTATGAACTTTTTTTCATTCTTATAAAATTATGCAGAAAGAAAAAAAAAAACACTTTTTCGCTTACTTGCCTTGTGGAAATATGACGCACGATTTTAAATTTTGTATGGCACGAGAATCGAAATATTTCTAGCGTTTATATTCCTCTACAAATCTAGCAAAAAAATTATGTTGATAAGTTTTCGCACAAAGCTAATTTATTGACTTTAGAGACATCTACCATTGAAATTCAACAACCCAATTTGACGTTTACATTACATTATTCAGACCTTATTTGGTTTTTTGGTTTGTTGTTTTCTTATTAGGCATAATTTAATGAATTAAAAGCACGTTAAAAATATAAATGACAATTAAAAAGCAATGTTCGACGTCAAATGAACGAATGTTACTCACCGTCAAATTTCCAAGAAGTCGCCGATCATTTTACAAAATTCATCACTTTCTGGTAAGTGGACAGGAACATTTTTATTATGTTATGCCTCCTTTTTATTTTCACATTTTCTTTAGCTATATTTTATTGAACGTTCACATTTAAAGCTAGGTTAACTAATCAATACTTCAAACAACGCGAAAGAAAATTGGGTTAGGTCAAGCTTTTACTAAAAGAAAACTCTTTCTACTGAAACCTGAAGCTCTTAGCTAGATCCTGTAGTATTCACATTCGAAAAGTCAGCTGTTTGAATGGTGGATTATGTAAAAAGTGCCATTTATAGGTAGGACGTCATAAAATTGACCAAAGACATGTTCTCGGAATTTCGACGAATTGTATCATAAAGCTCTTCAAAGTCGGGCGCTACTGCCATCTGTTGAGTTTTCCCGACACTACTTTTATCGTGAAGCAGAAATCTTCTTATCAACCAGAGATTCAAACTCACGAAACTTCTGTGTTTTTGGTAGACGTTGCTTTCTCAGTAATTTTTCAATTTTTGAGATTTTATGATTACGTATGTGATACGCAATCCCATGAAAAATCACAGGATATTATTAATAATGTTAGTTTTGTGAACTGAAAGTATTTATATAATATTTGCTTCAGGATCCGAGCATTTCAAAAACACATTTAGTCGGTTTTTTGTAAAATAATAATACTTATAATTTTTTGTGTACAAAAATTAGAGAGAGAATCAGAAATTTTACTCTATTTTTATAAAAAAACTTGCGAATTAACCAACACTTTTAGTAAACGTTATCTTAGGTAGACGCGCAGACCCTTGAAATTAAAGTATGAGTTAATCATCAGACTAAAATAAGTGTTGTGCACAAAATTAAAAAAAAAAACAATCAAGTAAATTTTTCCTTAAACTATGGTTTATATTTATATTCACAACATTTGGGGAGGGGGGTATCAAAAGTGATAAATAATGATGAAATTATTTGAAATATGTGTTGTATAATACAACATTTTGTTTGAAAATTTAAAAATGATCTGCCAACATAAAAATTAACACATTTTTTCAAAATTTAAAACGTAACTTTACAAGATAATTTAACAATCTTTTGAAATCGATTTACATTTTTTTTGTGGGAAAAAGTCGATACAAATTGAATTTTATTTAAAAATGACTTATTTCCGAATCAATGTGTCTGGTTAATCCATGTTAAAGGGGGAAATAAGTGACGGACGGCGATTTTTCGTGATTTTCATGAATTTTTTTACCATATACCGAAAATATATTTTTTATTTATGCTTTGTATATATTAATATTTTGAGGTCATTTTACACAAATATTCAAGAGTATATTCTAAAATTTTAAAATATTTTCCTAAAAAAATAACGGAGATATCAGCTGCCGCGCATTGTAAGTCGCCATCCGGCTGGGCAATTTGTGTAATTCCCGGAGGTCACAATTTTTATCTGAAATCAATTTTTCAAAAAAATTTTACTTTCCTTGTAAGTAAAAAATCAAAAATTAATATTTTTTTGAGGAATGTGAAAATTTTGTATGATTTTTTACTATTCTTTTATACGTTTTTTGCAATAAAAAAAGTTAAAACAAAGATATTGTTGAGGATTGAGGTTCAAATAGAGGGTATTTATATAATGAAACTATGGGCAGAGTTTGATAATGATTGATCAAAAACTGTAGGAGCTAGAGGATACACAAATTCTGAAAAAGCAGTTTCGACAAAAACGCGTTTGAAAATAAGAGTGGCAGTAAAGGTAAATTGAAGGTAGTAATGAATCAATTCAAACAACTTACTAGTTAATCAGCTATTCCAGCACCGTTTTGCAGCCCTTCGTTACAGAGGCGGATTTGCAGTCCTGGCCGCCCTAGGCCCCAGGCCACGTAGTGAGTACCAGCCGCCCCTTTCTCAGTACCCATCATAAAGGCTACATAATGAATTTACTTTATTGCCAACTTTTATCGACATCGATTCAGAAATTTAGTTAACTATAATATCTGCTAGTTTGTATTGCTTTCTAAGGTTTCAAGTATAATTGCACATTTAAAGAAAACATTTAAAACGGTTTCAGGTTTTATTTATTTAACTAATTTAACGAGAGGTGTATTCTCGTACAATACATAATAAGTGTTTTACAATGTGTTACAAAACTCTTCTGCACTTAAGCGCAGCAAAATCATTAATTAAATCTTAGCAATCCATTTCCTTAAAAAAATCTGCTTCTATGTAAAGCAAAGCAAGATCTTTTAACCTTTGCTCCGTCATTGTTGTGCGTAACTAATTTTTAACTCGTCGCAAAGAAGAAAACGATCATTCTCCAGAGTACACACACATACGAAGGGCAATATCCACGTTTGAGTAAATGGTTTGAAGACCTTCAGTTCGTAACCATTTCAACAAACTTAACAGTACTATTTCGATCCTCATTTTTTACACTGCAGAGAGCACGAAAATGGAGACATTCTTCTGAAAAATTGTCTTCTAGGTCAGTAGAATAAATCATTTGCGATACTTTGGCCTTTTCTTCGACTTCAGACGCGCTTATTTTCGTCAAGCTAGTAATAAAATTTAATTTATTGTAACTTAATTTATAAGCATCCTGTCGTTTTTTGAGTTCTTCTGATAATGTATCAATTATTACCAAAAAAGTAGTATTTCTGAAAATTTCGCGACCGTTCTTTGGATATCATTTCGCGACCGTTTATTTCTGTGACTTTTTTGTCGTGATTGGCCGCCCCTAATATCTGGCCGCCCTAGGCCCGGGCCCATTTGGCCTTAGGGCAAATCCGCCACTGCTTCGTCAGCTTCATATGCATAATTTTCGGCTTGTTTTTCTTTCTTTCTAATACCTTTCAGATCGTTCTTGAATGACTACCTGCTCGACCGCCCCGAAATACATGCCTAAGGCTAGGGACTCACGGAGCGATTTTTACCCGCGCCCGCCGCGGTTGCGGGCCCGCAGCCTTTGTAGAATGCAGATATTTATGTAAAAAATTAAAGCACATTTCACGACGCGTTTTACGCCCGCGGCGTGTGCGATTGTTTGCGGGTCCCGCTGCACCGGCGGTCATCTTGTACCGGCGGGCGCGGGCGCGGTCCCGCAACCGCGGCGGGTTGTTCCCGCGCGCTCTGCGATCGGTTGGCGGGCGACCACAGTGGGCAGCGGGGAGGGGTGTAGAGAAATCCCGACGCATTTTGCAGTGACCTTTTAGGCCTTCTTTTTTTAATTCTTCTGTGAAGTAAGTATAACGCTACAGCTCGTTTCTGGTGTGTGTCCATGGCGGTCTGGAACTCAACTGATCGTTTAACTGCCCGTCTTGCAACCGCCCGTCTTGCGGTAATCAACCGCCAAGATTGCGATCGATAACCGCAACCGCGGCGGCTGCGGGCCCGCAAAAAACTCCGGTCTCGTGAGTTTTGAAAATAAAACTCCATCCCGCAACCGCGGCGGGCGCGGGTAAAAATCGCTCCGTGAGTCCTTAGCCTTAAGCTCCAACCGTTCAACCAATGGGCGCTTATAACGTTTGAACGGCGTGGAATTTTGGTTAGAAATTTTCAGAATATGTTTTTGAATAGTTTTACTATCAATTAACGAAAAAAAAAATTGAATTTTTTGAAGCTCTACAACTATTTCCCTTCCTTAAAGCATACTTAATAATAATACAAAAAGCCTTAGGGCGAAGCTCTACGAAGTAATTAATCTAAAATCTTTTTTTTTTGTGTTTGTTGTTATTATTGTTTTTTTTTTGGATTGTTTCAGGGTTGAAAACTCGTAGGTTAGCACTATCCTCCACGAAATTTGGAATTAACAAAATTTATTTATTTATTTGTGTAATATCGAAAACAGAACAGGAAAATAAACATACTCATACGCACTTTTCAAGTTAACATTTGATAGAAATTGAAATTCATGACACTTTAAAGTTTTTTTAAAAGGTTTTATTCCAATTTAGGGACAGGAACAGTAATTTTTATTTCAATATGGGAGGCGGTTATGGGTACCGCCGCCCAGAGAACTATTTACTGGCTAACCAACACCTCTGCTTTAGGTAACCCCTGGTGGTTTGCAACGTTTGGTGACCCCCTGTTAAGTGCCCGGGTTCATGGGCTGAGGTTTTTCCGGGTCTTGACGGCGGATGCATCTGTTCACCATCTGCGTGGCGGGCCGGATCGAGAGAAACTGGACGAAGGAGGCCTCCCGACCTCTCCTGCCGGACTCTCTCAACCCACTGCAGTTGGAGGGATAGATTCATACGCCTGTCACTCCTGGACCCACTGACTCTCAGATTTCTACCCACAGTTCATGCCTTTTTCCTACTCAGAAAATCCTCTCAAAAGACTCTCCACGTAGCATTTTCCTCAGGGCTTCCTGTGCGGAGCTATTGTCAAAAGAAATGTAATAGACAAAAAATATACGAGTATATGGACAGCAATAAAGAGATAGCATAATACATACATTATTCATGTTGGACAAAACCTGCCTCACTAGGAGAACCAGATATACAGACAATAACAATAAAATAAATTTTAATTTAAGTTATCGTCCACATTTACATAAAATCAATAAAATTAATTGCAAAAAAAAGGTCATTCAAGTTTTTTTTCCACGGTTTTTCACGCCATCTAACCAATTTAAGCGGCCAATTTGAATCGTCTCAGGTCAAGCACGTAGGCAAAGAGTTACACCTGACTCATTAATATAAATCAATTTCAATATTGTATTTTTGTTGCTACCGAAACAAAGGCTGAAATGTTAAAAGTAAGCAGGAACTTTGTCAAAAAATCAAAAATCATTGTAAATGTCACACCCGAGGAATAACAGTGGCACAAGTCAAAAAAATGCATTTTTGAGTTAAGTATGCAGAAAAGTTCCTGGATATCTATTCTATCTTCGATAAAAAAGGCACAATTTAAAAAATGTTTTTGTGACCTTAAAAGCGAATATGCCGTTTTTATGTACTAATGTTTTACTCGAATTCAAGCAAAAATAGTGGCACAATGATCATTGTAACACTTTTATAACATTAAACCTGATAAATATTAAGAAACTGCTTTTCGACTTTTGTGAAATAATGTATTTTTATTAGTTAAAAAACTGATTCAATACAATCAAACAAAATGTTTAAACTGCTCTCCTGAAAAAAGTAGTTTTTGAGTTGTGCCATTGTTATCCCCCGGGTGCGATGTATCGATTCTAAATTGCTTGAACGAGACTTTTCTATAATTGGGTTAAGATTATTGCACTTCAGGGTTGATTTTATTAAAATATTGAGAGTATATTTATGGTGGTTAAAATGCAGAACACGAAGCACGTGACTTTTGACGGGTTTGATGTTCTTTAATCAATGACCTTGGACGACAAGAAAGGATGTGATTTTTTTTCTATCAGTCCGGTAAAGTTCTTTTTTTGTAATCTGACGGCTAAAATATAAGTGAATTTAAAAAAAATTAAAGGTTTTAAATTTAAAAAATAAAAAAAAATAAAAATTAATAATTAAAAAAAATGTATTCACGACATTGGAAACACTACCTTTAATGTTAAGGCGGTACACAACCCTAATGATTTTTGTTTGCTCAAAACTCACATTTTAATCATTTCCGGCGAATTGGTAACTATAATAACATAACTTTTTTACTCCAACCGATACCTGGGGATGTAAGTTTTTTATATTTAAAACAATTAAAAACAATACCTTACCATTAATATATTTTAACTAATTTAAAACTTTATAGTTAGCGGTAAGTACCAGATTTTATTTTTCTTTCTTATTTCAATTAAAATTTCACATATACGGTCGTTTATCAATTGAATAAAATATTTACGACAGTTTTTTAGTAAAGTGATTTGTTTAAAATTAATAACATTTTTTTTTTTTTTTTTTTAAATTTTTCTTTATTCATTTTGTTTATTACAGGATTGTTTTACATGGTGTTTCGACTACCAAGCTAGGCAAATGCCCGTATTATGGTAGTCGATTTCTATTAATAAGAATCGATTATTAATCGATTATGGGACCATGAATCGAAAAGTTCCTCATTTATCATTGAATTGTTTAGCAATTTTTCATTTTAAGCATTGCCCTTAGATATTGTTGTATTTCATAAGTTTAGTTAGTGTATTTTGCACAAATTAACAACAATTTTGTTTTTTCTCTGGCTTTGACGTAAGAAACAAAATTCATGCTCGAGCCCTCCCACACATAATTTATTATGTTTTCAACAATAATACGATGACGCATTCACCAACTCTCGTTGATATTCGCTAATAAAGTCTGTTGTAGATAATCCACCTATAATTAGTTTTTATTATTCATTTTGTCAATGTTAGATACCTTTGTAAAAAATGTCAATACATTATGTAAAGATAATATATTTAAAATTACCTGGAATCATTTCAGTTTTTTAGGTGCCAGCTTTAATTTTCAATTAATAACATTTAGCGGGGTTCCCCTAAATTTTTATTTTTATTGTGCTGGAAAAAATGTGTGTTAAACGTACTTAATTATTTTTAACAATATTTTTTTTCATTTATTATGTTTTTTTTGGAATAACTGAGTAAAACCACAAATTTAATATTTAAGGCCGTTGGTCTCATCCTACTAATCAATTGTTGAAATTTTGGTTCAACACTCCTCATATGCACAAACATTCTCTTCCCAACGCAGTCTTCGATAAACAGGCGAATCGAGCGTTACTAAACAAATCACTAAGTTGATCGGAGACTCAGATTGATCAATAGAAAGGTTGGAAACAGCGGCCGTTAATCATCGAAGACAATATTAGCAACTTTCAATCGAAAATTTGAAACAGAAAAAGATACGGTCGCACATAGGAATTGAACCCAGGACCTTAGCCTTGCCGGGGCTGTGCTTTACCTCTGAGCTAATTCATCCCTATCCTCTTCGGCCATATTTAACTGTATCATGCTTCGACTAAGAACTACCAACAATGTGTTCATTTTCTTAACGCATATTTTCAATTCTTAGATGCGACCATATATTTTGCTAACATTGTCTTCAATGATTAAATATTATTAGCAGTTGTATTTTATTGGTTTGTTTTCTAACGCTGAAGTTGAATAATTTATGCATGCATATTTTAAAGTCTCGATAAAATAATAGTATCTTACCCTATCCCAAAATTATATCTCTATAATTAGAGTTTTGAAATGTTTTTTACTTGTTACGCACAATTTGTTTCACGACATTAGTTGCACTGCTAAAACTGCACTATGTAAATATTTGGTTTCATCATGCTTGCATTAACTGTATGCCACAAAATTAGAATCGCGCTAGCGCAAAACAACGGCACAATAGTGGTACGCAACTAAATGTGTAGGGTAAAAACGTGATACAACCAGTGTCGCGAAAGTATTTCGGGTAGTATGTGTGTTACTTTTTTTATATGAATACCACACAAGAGTCCCAACTGCTCCCGTCTGGAGCCAGTGGGACTACGGCATCCCTAATTGGGATATGTTGTGAGGTTGAAGGTTGTGGGGAGGGAAAGGCGATGGGGAAGAGGAAGGTGTGGAAGTACCTGGCTATTCAGATCTGGTTACCAAACAGACTAAATCCATTTCAAGTAACGTTTGAATTCTGGATGGTGGTCTTACACCAAGGCGATACTGAGAGTATCTTCCACTCTGGAACGTGCCGCAAATGTACTATTTATTATTTTAAATGAATTAATTGTGAAATAACACAAATTAATCAAATAAGATTTATTTGCCACGCCGGGATTCAATCCCGCGACCTTCAGATTGCGAGTAAATAGCCTTACCGCTAGACCACGCCACCGTTACTTGTTTTACGCCGCCAAAAGTTTTAATGTAAAAAATGACAATTCTGTAAAAATTTACAGTTTATTAATGAATACGAAATAGCCTCTGGGATCCGAAACAACCTCAGTAAAGAAACAAA
Source organism: Glyphotaelius pellucidus (assembly GCA_936435175.1). NCBI lineage: Eukaryota > Metazoa > Arthropoda > Insecta > Trichoptera > Limnephilidae > Glyphotaelius > Glyphotaelius pellucidus. The sequence goes on from OW386556.1 coordinate 11,624,132, forward strand.
ATGAATGGGATGGCAATATGTGATGCCAGGCAAGTGTGAGAGACAAAACGCGTGCTAAATGAGTTTGAAACAAAAGGTACCAAGTCGGTGGCGACGTTGATTTCTATTCCAATCTTCTAGTGCGTATTACCAATTCAGTATTAAAAATAACAAAGTAGTTAAGAATCGCGGAAATCGAAAAACAAGGACGTGGCGTTTCCCTGTTATCTTTAATTTTTTACTTAATGTGCTAATTTTTATAACTTTGTCACGTTTCTGGCGACATTCAAAATAATTATAATTAATATTATTGAATCAACAAGTACAGCAATCAGTGTAAAACTGATATTTTTTTAAAATAAAAGTTTTATATATATTACTTTATATTTTATACTAGCGTTCCCAGCATGCGTTGCTTTGCCACTTAATAAGAAATTGTTTCTTCCTGCGTTGTATTTCCCATTCGTCCCGTTCCCCTTCCTCTTCCGCGTCCCCTTCCCCTCGAATCCCCAAAGTTTCAACGCAATCGGATGAATGGTTAGCAATGCATTATTTCATCACACCACAGCTCACTATTGTATATAGAAACAATCGCTGGCATGCGCAGTATGCGCACATCAAATCCCCTAATTTTCATCGCAATCTGATGATTGTTTAGCAACACATAATTTCATGACACCAGAGCTCACTATTGTATATAGAAAACATCGCGGGCATGCTTACATCAAATCCACAGAGTTTCATCCCAATCGGATGAATGGTTTAGCAACGTGTAGACATCTCACATACTAATACATACATACATACCCAGAAACAAACTAGTTTTGAATTTTATATATATAAGTAGATTAGTTCCACACAGGAGGCCTAAAGGAAAACAATTTCCTTCAGCGCCGAATCATCTTTAAAGATACTGTGAAATCTTTTTAAGGAGAGGAAAGAGTAAACATGTGTCTTGAAGAGACTGAAAAGAAAATTAAAATCGGCAATAGTTCAATAATTCTAGCCGTCTAAAAAAATTCATCCATATCTTTCGTCTTCTGATACTCTCTCTTACCGGAAATTAATTCGTAACGTCACCAGCAAGCTGCAGTTTTGAAAAAAACGAGAATTTGCACTCGAACCAGCGTCACCAACAGTTGAACAAAATTTTTTTTACGCCATACGAAAACGTCAGTCGTCCCATGATAATTAAATATATTCAATATCTAACAAATAAACTATAAAAATGTGTTATTTTTCACGCTTTTTTAAAAACTCGTTAATGACGTTATATTGGGAAACCTTTAACAAATCATTACCCAGATAATAAGTTCAACGATCAACAAATAAAATTATTAAAACCTTCAATAGTTAGACTTAAAATAACAATAAAACAGAATCAATGACGCAGGATATTCTGAGATCATTGTGGGAACTTATTTATGGTGTTATTGTAATTATTTATAACTTATCAGATTTATTGAAATTACTGCATAAAATATAAAATTGTCATTAAGATTATTGTGTTATTAAGTTAGCACTAAAATATTTAATGGACTCAATAAAAAATAATTGCGACATTTTGTAGCCTTAATTCTTAATTGTCCAAATGACCATTAGCAAATTTTATAGGAGAAGGTTTTCTTTCATTATTTCATCGAATCATTATGATAGGTGTTTAAGATAAAGCTATTTCCGTAAAGGTAAAGGTCTCATCAGTTAAAATAATTCTTAGTTAAGTGATTAGTTACCGTTTTAGATACCCCATTTTTATTTTAAAAATGGAGGTTGAACAAAAACTAAAATGGTCGTTTGGACAATTAAGCACTAAGTCGACAATTTATATCGTCGGTAAACTTTTGTAGATATCTCCTGTTTATAGACTACATGGGAATTGATATACTTAACAAAAATGTGCAAGGAGAATTATGACGGGAAGTAAATGGTAGAATAAATCGGGGACGCCTGAGGAAGACACAACACGATCAAGTGAGTCAAATAATATTTGTGTCTGACCATCAAAAAGCAGAATGACAGAAGAGAATATATATGCATGAGACGATGCATGAATGTGATTGAAGCAAGGAGTGTGTGCCAAGACTGAGTTGTGTCGCGATCTATCCTCTCTGCCTACCCCATCGGGGAAACGGATCGATCGTTAGTTAGTTTTTGTCTTCGCGATCTAAAGTAGTAGCATTTTAATAGATAGTCGCAGAACGTAGAATTTTGAAGAATTGTTTAAATTTTGTGAAACAACTGGTCCTAAGATTTCTAACAATCTGCAGATGATTAAAAACATTAATCTAACATTTATGTTTACAAATAAAAAAAGTTTATAAATGAAATAAAAAATATATGGAAAAATTTTTTTAAAATTCTGAAAAATTGTGAATTTTTAAAAAATAAACAAGATAAATAAATCATTTTCTCTGGAAAATCCAGACTTAAAAAAAACAGTAAAACATTAACGTTTTTTTCTGTAAAATCAAGAATTTGAAAATGATATATTGTGCGGGCCTATTAATATTATTTTGTCAGTTAAAAGAAGCCACAAGATGAAAACCGGTTGGCTTCGAACCAAGATTACATTAAATTTGGGGAAACAAAATGACAATTTTATCACTTTTTGATAATGTTGCAATTCTTGAGATAATATGAACTTTATTGCTTTTTTGCAACGATTAATATATTTTTCCTTAAGGGAACGGATGCGCGGCCCGTTTCATACAAATCCTAATTTTGGATTTGGGGTCAAAATACCCAACCAAGCTAATTTTTTTTTATAATCAAAAGATATATCAAATATCTAGTAAGGATATTTGCTACTTTATTTATCTGTGATTTAAATCATAAAATATACGCCATTAAAAATTAAATTTTTTTATATTTTTTGAGGCAACATGGGTAAATATTTGCGAGTAAATAAATGATAAACAGTAAAAAAAAATCTGTATTTATTATAAAAATACGAAATATAAAATAAAGAATAAAAATTATTAAAAGAAAGCATTTTGAAGGCTGTAAATTTAAATTACAAATGAATTATTTACGTAGGAACACAAATTTTTCGTTATAATAATCAAATATTCGTGTTAAATTAAAATTATTATCAAAACATATTAACACGTTATATAGTAAATAAGGCATTTTTGTAAATAATCATAATTAACTCGTAAAAAATTCCAAATTTGCCTCCAAAATGAGGTAATATTGAATTCTTAAATTTCCTACATATATTTAAACATAAAAAATAATACACATCCGTTCAAGATATTTAATATAACTTTTGATTCCAAAAATTATTATTCAGTTTAGTTGGGTATTTTGGCCTCAAATTCAAAATTAAGTATTGTACGAAACGGGCCGCGCAGCCTTTCGCCAATTTTTTTACATCTCCATTTCATTCCCAACTGTACGAAGCCATCACACCCGTATCGGTATGGCATCCTAAGTATATGATAATTAATTGTTATAAGGATGTAGGAAGTGGGCAGGGGAAGAAGATAGGGAAGTGGTAAGTTGCGAAGGTTAAAGGCCCGTTTATATTAGGAATAAGCGATAAGAATAGGCCGGGGCCGTAATCCGTAATCCGTAATATTTTAGATGGTCGTTTATAATTGGAATAGGAATAGAATAGAATATGCCCATAGAAGTGACAATGCCGCTATCACTTGTCTATGTCAACTGTCAACCGGGAGATTATATTCGATTATAGGAGATGTTAATTACTATTTATTAGATCACTTATGTCTTCTGCGAATATAAATTTAAATTCGGTAAAGTATTTATTAACTCCGCGGAAATATTTGTTCACAAAATTATTATTCAACTTAAGTGAATTGTAGATACCATAGAGTATTGATCGAAAATACGCAAATCTCAGCATATATCTAAGCTTTCTGTAATCCATAACCGTAAAAGATAAAGTTGAACCATCTTTTCGGTTATGGAAAATTATTAAAGATTATTGCCATCTATTATAAACGGTTACACAGGTTTCCTATCTTCCAACTTCTACGGCCTAGGGCTTATCGAATACGGATTACAGACTATTCCTAATATAAACGGGCCATTAGTTGACAAACATAATATTAACTAAAGTCATTTTTTCAAAAATGATTTCAAATTGTGGTTTCCCTGGTGAAAGACCCCCTACAGCATAAAAAGTTGCTTGAAATGACTTTAGCGGTGTTTGATGGCAAGATTTGAATAACCAGGCATTTCCCAACTATTCTCCTCCTCATTTCATTTGACCACTTGTAGAACTAACATTAGAAATAATTCCCCATTTCCACGTATATGTGCGTGTAATAATCTTTAACAATACCCTTCAGAAATACCGAATAGAAGTAACGAGTACAATCGAACATTAATGAGAAGTACAATGAGAATAACAAGAGTGTGGAATGTATCGGGAGTATCTCCTGTCCTTATCCTATTTTCGGCCTCCTCTCCTAAAATTAATTTTAAGATATAATAAAACACCGTCTCCAAGTAACTCTATAGGAGACCTTTTTGGCTTGACTTAATTTAACTTGTATATAATGTATCTCTATATTTTTATGTACGTTTAAGTTGTTTGTCTCTTACAAATAAAAAAATAAATTTCCTTACATTTATTACTCCCTTCTGTCTTACAATGTTACAATATACCTGTGTTTGTTGTAGAAAATTAGTTATTTAATTATAATTTTTTTGTTTATACATTTTATTATCGCATACACTGATTATTTAGAATGAAAAAAAAAATATAAAATACAAATCCATATATACACATACACATAAATGCACATATTTATATTTATGCACATACATATATACATACATATAAACTTACACACACCTACACATATATTTATATAAGTGTGTGTGTAGTAGGAAAATTCATGAAAGACGTGTTTAATTATTCTGTTTGTTTAGGATTTATGGTTTTTTGAATAAAGTGAATATCTTGATTTTTTACCCAAGCCGTGATATTTTTTTTGTAAATGTTTGTAGATGCATTTGCAGTTAGTAAATGTTTCAGAGTAATGGGCATACAATTAAAAGTTTGGTTGCGTAATACAGAAAATGTCTTTGTCCGTGTGTGGTGTGTGTTTTCGGAATGTTCAGTGTTTTATTTGTTGAGGGCCTGGTTTTTATTATGGTTTTTGGTTGAATTGGAATATAAAGTTTGTTATGGAGGAGGTGTAGGAGAGCAGATTTGGCGTAGAGTTGTCTTATTGACATGACGTCTAATGTTTTGTAGATTTTGCTAGAATCTGTGTAGAATGATACATGCAGGATGAGTTTTATTATTGACTTTTGAATATTTTGAATTGCGTCAATTTTTATGTTTGTTGCACTTCCCCAGGCTAGTATTCCATATGTGGCAATGGATTGACCGAATGCAAAATATATGGATCTGAGTATTGTTAGTGGGAAAATGTTTTGAAAAAAAAAAATAACTAACAATTTAACACCTATAAAAATAACAATAATTTAACACCTCTCTTAATGCTATGCTTTATCAGGACGTCGTTCGGTACGTGAATATGTTCCATGCCTTCCTGAGGAATTTCTTCTGGATTTGCTCCAAAATATCAATGTACTTCCGGTGGTACGGGGCCCAAACATCGTTCGCGTACTCCAGCTTGCTAGAGTACGCAAGTATACGCTTGCTTGATATTTATAGCGTAACAAGCAGTACCTTGGTGTTTGTCATACGTAGCATCATTACCATAGAAAGTACCTGCAGAGCATAAAAACTATAAAAATTGATTTAATTAAACTTCATCATTTCCTTATTTAATGCAAATTTAAAAATTAAACGACTAGTTCTCACCTTGGGATCAAACAATATTTTTAAAGTTTTTATGATACTAGTTTACACTTCCTATTAATAAAAGGTTATGGACGAAATAATATTCGCCTAAATAGTGTTTATGCAACGAGGCGTTATTAATGTTTGCATTTTGTAATCATTTTCTGTGTATGGTTGGAAAATGTTATCATGGTGGATTCATGCAAATATTTTTCATTGTACAGGGCCGTATTTGGTGATTAATCATGTCTTGCTGTAGCGATGAGCGTCATCGTATCGGTGCCTTTCAAATTATTAAAGCATAGTCATGTTTTGGGCATATTTTCACCGCGTGAGTAAGATTCCGTCGTAAAATCAGGTAATCAAATACTTTTGGCATTTACATTGACAACTATTTTACACGGACAGAACAAAAGAACAAATAGGTAGAGTTAGAAAATACGAATTAAGACATAGATAGCAACACATGACTCCGAAGATAAATATCACCTGATAAAGACATTATTCGGCTCTCTTCGAGGCTCTTGACTCGCAATCCGAAGGTCGCGGAATCGAATCCCGGCATAGGGAAATATGTTTGATTTGATTAATTTGTGTCATTTCACAATTAATCCATTTAAAATAATATATAGTATATTTGCGGCACGTTCCAGGGTGGAAGATATTCTCAGTATCGCCTTGATGTAAGACCACCATTCAGAATTGAAACATTGCTTGAAATGGCTTTAGCCTTGTTTGGTGACCAGTTCTGAATAGCCAGGTATTTCCTCACCTTCCTCTTCCCCACCTCCTACCCCTCCCACATTTGGCCTCACAACATACCCCAACCGGGGATGCCATAGTCTCACTGGCTCCAGACGGAAGCGGACTCTTGTACGGTAAAGTCAAGAGAAGGTGAAGAAGAAGAAAAGTAGACCGAGAAGAGAGGTCGAAGCAATTCATTCTCATTGTCCGGAAATATCGCTAGTTTCAGATTGCACACGCGCCTTTGGCACAAGTGAAAATATTGTCGTCCTTGCGTCATAATATCCAGTTGTCAATAAATAAACTAAGCACCATAACGAGGTTTTATGACAGTATGAAAATTAAACTACATTTTCCTAAATGAAAGAATTTTACATGTCTTTTGTAGTATCGATTTTCAGTTTTATTCATTGCATCGAAAAAAGATCACATAAAAAATACTTAATGTTTTGAAGTAGGATCATAAAATTCAATGACGTTATATAATATTATAATAAATAGACTCGCCATTGTCTCACAAACACAAGATAGAATGTGGCATGTGAGAAACATGTTTTCATTAACTTCTTAATAATTGAAACATTATTCATGTATGATAAAGAAAGACATTAAAAAAATATGAATGATACAGATATAGGACCGGGACGCGTTTTATTTGAGAGGAATAAATACTACATTCTATATCACGGGTGTGACTGAGATGCCAAGATACACTTACTCGCTTACGCTAAGACGAACACGGAATGCTGTATGAGACGACCCACTGTCGTAGACTGCGCTTCTTATACTTAATTGTTGATACGTTTGCTATCTCTCTTTCTCTAATGCGCTAAAATTTTCGGTAAACAATCGAAATAACTGTATTTTTTATGATAATAAATAATTTGCGTGTATTTACGAATAAAATGTTATTCCTTGGCTTTAACTAGTGTTTCCGTGTAATGGAAACATTTTCTCATCACACACGAGGGTACTTTGGCGCTTTTTTAAGCCGCCGCTATCCGAATTTCGACCGATATCTTACATATCTCCCTTAAACATTTGAAGTTTTCAAACTCTTAAAAAAATATATGTTATTTTTGAAGATAATATCTAGATACGTTCCACGTCAAAATGCAAATTATATGAAATTCCCTCAATAGAAAAAAATCGCAAAATATGCTTCGAAAATTATTGATACAAGTCTATTTCTATTATTTTACAAGTTATATTTGTGAAAAAATTCACAATGCTTCTTTAAATGATACTTAAGATACGTTCCACGAGATTTTCGCTCTATTTTAAACAAGTCATGTTTTATTAAGCTTTTTCGCTGCAATTTTATCACTTAAAATATTAGCGCGCTCTGTCCAACATTCGTAATTACATAATATCTCTCCATCTTTTTCTTTTTCAGCCGAAGAGTGACGCCTTAATGCGGGTACCTACAGGTAGGACATGACCTTACTCGACGCGTGGCAGTTTAGTACTAAAGTACACCAGAAATAATAGAGTACAATGCAATTGCCCTGTTTTTGGAACACTTTGAGATTTCTACCACGCGTCTACATATCGTATATAACGTCATTGATAATATTATATTTTTCAATCAATGCAGCATTGCATGTTTTTTTCCTGAAATCGTGCATATTTTCAGAGTGAATCACTCATAACTCATTCAACGCAATTATTTATTATCGAGACCTCATTTTCTCTCCGATTTCCCAATACGCCCCTGTAACATTTGCGGGAAAAAGCCGACGCGAACGTCCGCGTAGTCGGCCATATTGCCCGAGCTGTCATTAGACCGCGTTAGATTTTCCAATTCACCGACAGCACCTCAGTCGAAGTTAGTGCTGCGCACCAGCCGGACACGTCGACCGATTTTCCTAACGGATTCTTTCGCCCGCGCGCAGGTGCTTCGCGGTTTCACTTCGAGGCATCAATCAGTGTTTGAATAAAGAATTAAAAAGTTTCGAATAGTTAGTTTTTTTAATAACATAAAGTCCTATTTTTCGTTAAAATTTAAATGGTTTTGTAAACGTGAATTGTTAAATTGAGTGCAATTATATTTGGATTGTGCCAGTTATCATTTATATACCTGAATTTAAGTAAGTATCTGATTATTAATTCAATTAATCATAATTTCTAACTGGGAAAACGACACTCCTTCTATGTATTTTTATTAGGCGGATGTGACATCGTACGATGTTGTAGAAAACAGGTATTTATAGGTATTAGAATTTATATGTAAAAAATATTTCGTAATTTTCTTTTCACTTTTTCTCACTCGCGTTTTCACGATAGACGTATGATGTTATTGGGTATATAAGATATATTACGAAAACGTTGGTCTTTGAAAAATGTAAATTATTATGTGGACACTCGAGAGAGTGACACACATTTTTCTAGTCGTATTACAAACATATTTTTGATGCGTTCTCCGATATATCTAAAACAATCTTTTAAATAATGCTTTACATCAAATAATTACAATCAATAATTTGATTAAAAATATTTTAAATTATTTGATAAATCTTTTGTTATGCAAGTTTAAAAACTAAATTCTTTTGTATTTTAAGTACCGGGTTGTTACCTCCTTCCTTCTTATTTTCATACCTCCCTCTGAAAGTGTCAAACGCCCACAGGGGGGGCGTTATAGCCTACGTTGAGAACCTATGCTTTAGATGTATGGCCTTTGTCATCTTAGGGGAATCTCTGTCATCTCTGTGCAGGGTCTTTTTAAGGAAAAGAAGGAGAGAAAGTTCTGAGAAGGAAACATGTATGAGGGGTAGGTAGGAATACGGAGGTCAGTGTATTCAGGAGTGACGGACAGTGGGTCGAGAGAATCGGGCTGGAGAGGTTAAAAGGCCCTCCTTAACCAGTCTCTCTCGATCCATGCGGCAGGTGGACAGACGTATCCAGTATCCAGCCACCAACACTCGGGCAAGGTCTTATTTTTTTTTTAATTCCTTTATTGTTTATTTACATTTTTATGTTAAGTCCCGCTTAACTGATTGATATCAGTTTGTCGACGGGTTCTTTAAACATTTACTTTAAAAAAAAATTAGACAGGTACATTAAATATACACATTATTACACTATATATACATTATATATATATTTGTATATAAAATTTATGCAAAATAATTAACAGAGATAATGAAAGAAAAAAAAAATAATAATAATGGAAAAACATTAAAACGAAAAGCGGAAAAACAGAGATTAATACAAAAAAGTTCTATCACTCGACCATTCTTTTAGAATGCATTTCCTTCTGAAACTCAATTCACAGCTTTTTATTGAGTTGGTTAACGTGTTGTAAATTAATGGAACAAGGTATTCTAGAGTGTTTTGACCGTATCTATTAAGCTATCTGGGAATTAGCTTACATCGTTTACAGTTAGTCTCATATTATGAACACTTACCACAATTTTATTATATTTAAATTGAGATGTACCTATGCTGACTCGCAATTTTAAGCCACAATATAGCACGAGCAGATAATAAATCTACATAGTTGTGTGGTATTGATTTTAGTACATCAAAGCTTTGTTGGTATTCAGATTTTAAAAAAAAATTATTTTAGCAAAGAAAGTATTTTTTTTTTTGTTGAATGTCCCCATGTGGTCGATCCATATCTTTTTAGGGATTTCGCCAATGACAGATATACTAATCTAAGGATATTTGGTGGAAATTTCGACCGATTTCTTACATATCTCCCTTAAACATTTGAAGTTTTTAAGCTCTTAAAAAATGTATGTTATTTTTGAAGATAATATCTAGATACGTTCCACGCCGAAACGCAAATTATATGAAATTCCCTCGATAGAAAAAAATCGCAAAGTACGCTCCATAAATTATTTAAGTCTATTTCTATTATTTTACAAGTTATAATTGTGAAAAAATTCACAATGTTTCTTTAAATGATACTTAAGATACGTTCCACGAGATTTTTGCTCTATTTTAAACGAGTCATGTTTTATTAAGCATTTTCGCAATTTTCGCATCATTTTTATCACTGTAAATTTTTTATTTTTTTTTTTTAAATATGTTTATTCAGTTTTAATTTTACAATATTTTATTTTACAAATCTTACGAAACTGATCAATCAGTTTGATTGTAAGAAATCTCTCATTTTTTTCTAATTATTTAATACAGTATACTTTTCAGTTTTACATAGTATATACTAAATATATATATAATATGAGCGCGCTCTGTCCAACATTCGTAATTACATATCTCTCCATCTTCTTCTTTTTCAGCCGGGAAGCGCCGTCTTAAGCGGTGAATTATTTGATTATAATTAAATTATTTAATTCTATTGATCGCGTATGCAACTTCTTTCAATTTTAAAGCTTCGTTAGTTGAACTCCGTTCTTTAATTAGTCAGTAACATTGAATAACAAACGACATTATCCAAATAAATACGTATATTGACAGCTAACCGATCCTTATCTGATAACTGATATTTATCTGATAACTGATACTTATCTGATAAGATGACGGATTTGGTCAACAACTTATTTACATGTAAAGGATCTTAACGATCGACCACGCTATATACCCCCGGGACTAGTTAACGTGTATTCTTCGAAGGCATTGAAGCTGCAAATGCACAATGAAACGTGCTGCATTGTTTCAGAATCTGATCAACATCTCATTAAAATAGTACGGTGGATTAAATAAATCAATTGGTTCTCATTAATACATTGCTGAAAGTCAGCAACCTTGCAAATTGTTAATTATTATTATCATCGACTAGACGACCAAAAACATAATTATGCATCAGCAATATTCGAGCTAGTTAGTACCCGTTAAAATATATTACATAATTTGTAGAATTTCATTTTAAAATAAAGTTACGCAAGTACCTCTACCTGGCTATTTTCAAAGTTTCAGCAAAAAATAGCATTTTAAAATTATGGCCTTGGGGAGATTTTCCACAACTAATTAGTAATTTATTAATTAAAAAATTATTCGCATTAAAAATTAATCAACTAATTCAAATCACCACGTTATTTTCTCGCGGGATAGGCAGATGGGTTTTTGGTGGGTAAAATCCGAACTTCAATCACAAATAGTTTATTCTTTTAGGCTAGCTTTACACTCATAATTAAAATTTATGGATTACGTAAGATTTTGACAGATTACTCACAGGAGCGTTTACATATGCATCTGACTTGTGGTAATTAATGATCACGGAAGTTTTTCGGAAGTTCGACCTGTGTAACTGCTCATGCGACCTTTTACATCTGTAAATTCATTTGCGGTAAGATGGCTTTCTTTCAACAACGACCTGCTACTGTCAAATTTACGCGATTTTGTTAATAAAGATGAAAAGGCCCAAATAACGTTCTGAAATAGAATTTGGCTTTAATTAATGATTTCTTTCATTTTATCCGAATGACAGCTACTATAAAACTAGTATTTATTTCCACTTATTTGAGTTTTCTGAAAATGAGCTTCGTTCTATTCAATTATCGGTCCAATCCTTTCTAATCACAATTTTTCTGTTTTTAAAAGCAGCCGTCAGGTAGACAGCTAACTACCTGACGGTTGCTGACAGCAACCGACTTCGTATTCAAATACGTAATTTTAAAAACAGAAAAATTGAGATTAGAAGGGATTGGACCGATAATCGAATAGAACGAAGCTCATTTTCAGAAAACTCAAATAAGTGGAAATAAATACTAGTTTTATAGGAAAAAATCCAATAAAAACAATTGTCTTTTGATTTTTGACATTTCGCAACGGCGCATTTCGGTACTATTTCTTACAGAAAGTCCCTTAGCTTATCAAACTGATTTTATAAGCTGTAAGAAGGCTGGAATTTCACGCGGACGCGTTTATACCTGTCAAAAAACTTCCAAAAGAAGAAGTTCTGTAACTTGCTTTAAATTACGTTAAGTGACTTTTGTTGTCATTTACGTTGGTAATTCGGTCATAAATCGCTTACACGAGTGAATTACGGGAAAAAAAACTTACGAGTGTAAACCTAGCCTTATAAATATATTATTAATGTAAAATCACGATTATCGGATAGATTGCTGAGAGGTTAAAAGTGTCGGCGGGAACCCTGACTACGGTTTGGGAGTTTGAAAATCTTACAAGTAAATCCAATATTTAAAAAAATGTTTACTCGTAGGTAAGTATATAATTTTAATATTATATATCTCATTTTTTAACGTGCGAATTTTTAATCAAATTGACATATCGATTTATAGGCAGATTTACTAATTTTAACCAATTTATATTATTTAATTATCGAATTTATAATATCTAATCCTTACTACCTGTCTTTGCCCGAGTTAAAAAAACTTCTTTTTCAAATCTACGTCTACGATTAATAGTAAGAATTAAAAAAAACTGCCGATATCACCCTGACTTATGTCGAACTCACGCTGTAGAAAACTTGTTCTATTATTTTTTTCAATAATCCATGATATGTAAAAAAACTATCTATTTGATTTGATAGAACTAGTAAAAAATATAAAAACATGTTTGGGTTTAATTCTCGGTTCAGGGGCATTTTTTTCTTTTTTTTAAACACGAGTTCTTTGAGTATCTTAAAACCGTGTTAAGTCTACACGAGAATTGTGTTGGTTTAAAAAAAATTGCATTCGTAAGTAAGATTGCAAATGCTTTTTTTAAAATTTATTTGAATTTTTTAATTCTGCCAAAGCTTTTAGGGCGAGAAAAGTTCATAAGGTGAACAGAATGAACCGATTGTAATCAATCACTGTCTCGACACAGGTATATTCTAGTGAGACAGGCATCGAAAAATATTTAGGTATAGATAAATAAATAAAAATAGAATCGTAAAAAAGATTAGTTTTCTCGTCATATGTATCTGACTCCCGCCGCCATGTCGCTTGTTTGTCTATGTCCATTTTAATTTTTTTTAATACTACTGCGAAGGCAGTAATATTAGTTATATTTTTATCTACCATGCCCACACGGAAAAAAAAACACATTTTTGCCGCGAACTTACACTTTGAATATTACTTTCTATTCTATCTCCACAGTAATTACAAAAAATTAGGATTAGAGTGCACTATGTCCATTCTGGCCAATAGAAATGCGTCGTTTTGTGGACATAGTATAAACTAACGCTTTCCAATATCAGCGCTCGCAATAGATATACTATACAAATTGGAACTATCGAAACATTTGAATTTGCGTTGCAAGTCCATAAGGGCCAGTTGTTTCACAGAATATCAATATGAATAATTAATCAAATTTCTATGTTAATTTTCAGGTTGAAGGTTCTATTAATGTTTCAGATTTGTGAAAAATCTAGTCCAGAATGAAATAATGACAGAACTTGAACGGAGTTTTCACAGAACTCGAAAATTACCTTTGAAATTTGATGAATTGTTCAAATCTGTGAAACAACTGACCCTTAGCGTAATAAAAACAACGAGAATATTTTATTTTAAATAGTACAAAAGGAAAAAAAATAATGAAAACAATGGGCAATGCCTTTTTATTGTATTGTAATTCATATGAACTATTTTATTTTCTAATTTCTAATGAAGATATTTATTTTATTTATTTACTATTATTTATTAAACTTTTGATCATGCCATACATTTTATTATAATAACCAAACTGCGCCTTGTGATTTACTTACTGTTTAATGGATTAATGCTTAATGCCATAGAATTAACTTGATGTGATATATCTCAACTGACAGTATAAATACAGTACAAACCAGTACCAAGTATGGAAATAACGAACCAACAATCATTTTTTGCGATTTTGGTGAAAAATATTGTCCTTTTACGTTTTTCATTATGCTTCTATGCAAATAAAAATTAAACCAAATGTGTTGATCTTTTACTTATAAGAAGATTAGCTCTTGTATTTAAAAAAAATATTTATAACAACTAATTTGAAATAAAGGAAACAAAAATACATATTTTTTAAACTTCAAACTTTGTTTTCTCAATACGAGTTTTTGTGGACATAGTACAAACCAATCTTCAGCATGCACACCTCACCATTGTGTGCGATCAGCTTTCTATGCGAAAGAGAGACACAGTTATATACTTTCTTCATAAGTTATAGCTCTACGCTATTTTAAAAGAATTGTAAAAAAGAGCTGCAGCATTGTTTAAAAACAAAAGCAAAACCATTTGCGCACTGAAATTTGACGTTCTGGATTTTTGGAATTCACTCTCACTTCAAAATATAGTCTATACTTTTAAAATTATTGTCACGGCTAGTAAGTAGTATTGATAGGGGTCTACGTCACGGTGCAGTGTGTGAGAGAGATGCAAGAAAATGATGACTTTTCCTTTGGAGGAAATAGACCTACCTACTACATTGTGTATCACATCTTCTGAAAGAGTGGCAGCGTTATTCTGTTAAGAAACGCATTTTAATTGAATTTTTTATGCCGTCACGGTACCGTAACCGTGAATCGTCACGGTAATAATAAAGCGTTTTTACACTTTAAGGGTCAGTCATTCCACAGAACGTGAACAATTCATCAAATTTCCAAGTTTAATTTAAAGTTTCGTGAAAGCTCTTTTCATATTCTAATATTATAATTTAGGAGGCGGGTAAACGGATACCACCGCCCCCGGAACCATTTATTGGTTGACCAACACCTCTGCCATAGGTTACCCGAAGTGGTTTGCTACGTTTGGTGACTTAGCTTTTTATTGTTTTTGAATCTTTATTTAGATGTAAGCAAATTGCAGGGGTGCCTGGGTTCATGGGGTGAGGTTTGTCCAGGTCTTAGCGGTGTAAGCATCTGCCCGACAGCTGCACGGTAGGCCGGATCGGGAGAGAGACTGGTTGAAGGAAGCCTATCGATCTCTCTAGCAGGATTCTCTCGGAACGTCGTTTTTACCGGATTTGACGCTGACCCGCAGATTCCTACACACCCCTCATTCTTTTTCCTTCCTAAAACTTCCTCCCCTTTTTTTCCTCAAAAGAACCTCCACACGGCACCCCCAAAGATGATAGAGGACGTTAGGGGAATTATTTTCCACAGGGCCTCCTTTTTGAAGATAATTTAAAAAAAAAATATTTCAATTATGTGAAACAATTGACTCATAATGGAATTCTAACAGAACTTTCACTGAAATCAGAAATTATGTTTGAAATTGATCAAATTCTGTTAAACAACGCGTCCTAAAATTCTCGCAGCAGATAGCTGACATGTTGTTGATTTGTGGGCAGTTGAACTGCATAGCGCTTTTCCTTGAGGCAGTGTTTCGGACAGCCTTGTATTGTCATGCCCTGATGATGGACACTGCTAGGCTGTCCGAAATAAGGAAGGACGGAGGGCTCATTACTTCAACGTAAACTATATGATACCTAGTACAAGTAAGAAAATCCAATCACATGACACAGGTAAAATTCGTGAAGTCACAATTATTACAGTTCGTCTATTGAAAGCACTGTTGTAAAAAAACGATGGGTTTGATGAGGTCAAAGATTAATTTTTTTTTTAATAGTAAATATTATCAAGGTTCCTGACTCACACAACATGTTGTCATTTTTTGCCTTACCTATTTTTAAATAATATTTTTAATATAATGAAGTACAATTTGCTTATAACCTTAAAACTTTTTTAAATTTATTAATACCGGCCGGTTTCGCTTAACACAAGCATCACCTTAATTGATAAGTGCAAGCGCTACAGTAATCCCTCCCTAATACCATGCGAGCGAAGCCGCGGGTAAAAGCTAGTATTATATATTTTCATTATAACATCTAGGATGGATGATTTAATAAAAAAAAAATCATCTGACACAGGTATTTTACCTCTTTCAACGGAAATAATCTCCCCAACAAGCCTTACATCGATATCGGTAAAAAAACTGAGTGATCGGCTCAGTAATGGTAAAATCAATAAAAAAAAAAATTAAAAAAAACATTCTGACATCACTCAATAAAATGTTAATGAAACATTAAGACTGCAAATATTATTTTAACCGATGTTTAATGTTACGTAAACTGTTAAATAATTATTGTCAACTAATTCGTAACAAAGTGCAATAAGAAATTAAGTATTTGAATTATTACAATGTGAAAATTATAATAAAATTTAAGTCAATTCTGAATATGCAGCTTTAAGAATGCCAATTAAAAAATCTCACATTGTCGACAAATGTAAAATGGTAATACGTTTTATAATCGATGTCATGAAAATAGAAATCGAATAACTCCACCAATCATTATATTATTTCAATGATAATTTGCGCGTTGCAATAAAATTACAATAATATGCTAATCATTACACAATCCTAAGAAAATAATCAATGAGTTAACAAACGCCGAAAGCCTTCGTTTAAGTGGATTCTATTGATCGCACAGCCTTCGCACTTGGGAGGCTTTTTACGATGTGCCACTTTTAGGAACTTGTTGCTGTCGACCCAGAACACACTTTTTGCTCGGTCACTCCGCCGGGCAAAGTCCGATTTCGGTAGAAATTACAGCCGGTAAAAATTAATATTAACGTTCATGTGTGAAAAGGGAAATTTATTCGACGGTGTTACGGTCGCTAGTATGAAATGTGTACACAAATTGAAATGCAAACCGGATCCTGCTGACAAAAGTACTAATTTGAGATAATTTAATTTTGAAATTACGTAATTTTTTGATCGTGTAAATATGTGCTTCTCAAACTTTTTTATGGGCAACAAATACTTCGAAGTAACTAAAACTAAACATCACGCCGTTTCCCCGCAGAGGTAAGCAGAGAGGACGGACCGCCAAACAACTCTGCCTCATTCCCGCACACTCTTTGCCTCATTCACATTTATAGATCGTCACATACTACTCTTTTATTCTGAATCTTTACATGGCCCGACTCAAGCATTTGATTCACTTCACGTGTGCGTGATTGTGCGATGTCTTCCTCGAGGGTCCACGACTTCTTCTACCATTCACATTTGCGTCATATATTCTCCTTACACTCCTTTCTTTGTTCATTTGCTCTACATGCCCGAACCATCTGAGGGTCCCTTTCTTAATTTTACTCATTACGCTTACATCAGCCTTGCACTCTTTGCGGATCTCCACGTTTCTCACACGATCATATACGTTTTTACCACATACGCCTCAGAGATCTTATTTCTACGGCATTCAATCTACTTTCATCCTTTCTCTTCCAGTTCCATGCCTCACTGCCATAAATCAGGATAGGTACCAGCACTCCATTGTGGACTTCTAGCCTCGCTTCTTTGGACAGTTTTTGTTAGCGCCAAAGGCATTCAGTCCTCCATTAATGGAGTTACCCACATTTGTACTTCTTTTAACATCTCTATCAGCCTCCCAATCACTCATAAGCCTATTTTCCAGATACACAAACTCATCCACCTGTTCCAGGTATTCATCATTCACGACTATATTGCACACCGTTTTCGAACTCTCTTATTCAAACACCATGATATAAGACATTTTTAGACTGTAGGATTCCGCCCGATTCACTAATGCCTTAGGCCATCATCGTAACCGTTCGTACCTAAGACGCAAACAGCGATGGCATTTTTTTGAAATCCTACTCAACTGCCATCTGTTGGGATACAGCAGAACTTCGTATTACAAACTAAGCTATCGACATCTATTGAAAGAAGCTGAAATAACATGAAAAATTAATACACTACAGATACCCCTCGTTTTAAATTGTGCATCATTGGACTGATTATACAGGGTGCGGCAGCATAACTTCCTTTTTAAAAATGCACGCCATTCAGTCGGTTGAGGTCGTAGCGGAGCGCTAGTGATTTCGTTCGAGAGGTGGAACTATAAAGTTTTGTCCCGACACAGTTTAGTCGCCATCATATGTTGGAACAGTGAGGAGCGTGCGTTTGCCGTTGAGGCCTACTTTTTGAATGGATGTTCTGTGATCGCAACTCAGCGCGAAAAAAGGAAGTTATGCTGCCGCACCCTAATGGATTGGATTGCGACCACAGAACATCCATTCGAAAAGTAGGCCTCAACGGCAAACGCACGCTCCTCACTGTTTCAACGCACGATGGCGACTAAACTGTGTCGGGGGAAAACTTTATAGTTCCGCCTCTCTAACGAGATCACTAGCGCTCCACTACGACATCAACCAACTGAATGGCGCGCATTTAAACCATCCACCCTGTACATATAAATTTCTGAGAGGTCTTATTGTGGCTCCTTGAGACCAGCATC
Organism: Glyphotaelius pellucidus; assembly: GCA_936435175.1. NCBI lineage: Eukaryota > Metazoa > Arthropoda > Insecta > Trichoptera > Limnephilidae > Glyphotaelius > Glyphotaelius pellucidus. The sequence continues at coordinate 11,642,784 of OW386556.1, forward strand.
AACAAATTCCATACTTCAATCCATTCCTTATTCCATTTAAAACGTACCCATCAGCTGGCGAAGCAGTTCTGTATAAAAAATAAACATATTCATATACGACTGAAAGCAAAAGTATTTCCCACTTTATATTGAGTCACAATCACATGCAAAATCGTGTGTAAATAAATCAAGTTGTCACGACTCTCAATAAAATATACACACTTGCTTTATAAAGGCAGGTACCTACCAGCAAGTCGTATGCGTGCAGTATTTCATAAATGTCGGGTTCTCTTCCCTTATCATACAATGTATTATTTATCTTTTAAAAAAAATTATTCAACTTTATTAATTCTACATTTACAATTAATGATGTGCTATGCCTGTCTCACTGGGATATCCTGTGTTGAGAGCAGGCGCTTTAAAACATAAGCAGTTTATAATAAAAATGCAATCAACACCACAATATTACATTTAAAATAAGAGACAATCGTCATTGCACCATTGAAAATGCATACTTATAAATTAATTTTGATAACCACTGGAGCGACCACGCGAAATAAATAAATTTGCCTCGTTTGCTCGAGATTTCCAGAATCTCATTCTAAAAATTTTTCGCTAAAATTTAAAAAAATCATACCTTCGAATTTTTACATGGAGACATACAAACTTATATAGCCAATAAATTAACCTGTATTTTAACTTTTATTTCATATTTGTAGAATTTATTAGAAAAATATTAAAAAAATCTTAAAGTGTATAACCGCACGAATCCAGCGTGTTTGTTACATTGAAACTCCTTGAGAGGTACTTATTCGAGTCAACACAGAATATTTTCGTTTTCTGTATGTTGTCTCTGGTATTCTTGATAATGAAAGGTGCATATCTATGGAAAAATGACTAAATTTTAACCGTAAACAGCTGATTCTGGGTGAAAAAAATATTTGAATAATTTATTTTTAACATCGTTCTAAAAGAGTATATGAAGTTCGGATTTGCAACATCTATGGTCATAATAGATGAAGAATTTCAATAGCTTCGTTTTAAAATAAATGGCTGGCCATGGAAATGTTTTAAATAATTACAATAAAAGTTTTACGAATGGCAAGAAAATGTGGTCCAATTTAGGACCGCTATCAATCGCAGAAAAATAAAAGTGGTCAATTTTTCGACCACAATCGCTCCAGTTGATATAATTTTTGATGTTAGGTCTGTCTTGGCTGATGTCTGATTTACATATAAGATTAGTTGTGTTTTGTCTAACGGCTAGTGGAAGTGCATTGTGTACTATTGTTGTAAAGTGTTCAAAATTTCTTTGGCCTAAAGTTGTTTCAACAAAAGGGATAAGTAATAGTTTATGCTCTTTGGTTCTAGTATCTCGAGCAGTTTGGACATTTTCAAAAGTAGTTCTGTGTTTGAAGAGGTATGTTAGTATGTTTCAGGGTGGAAATGTACTTCTTGCGTTAGACTTTTCTTGGCTAGATTCTGTCCCTAACCATTCGTCTCCAGTCCTCAAACTCTTACTCCCCACACTAATTCCAAGAAGTCGGTTCGCTTCTTCTTCGGTTTTGGTAAATTAGGATCACATACATAAGCGCGTTTGTTTTAGGACCGGCTTAAAGTAGCTGAATTCCGAATATTAATTAAAATAATTGTTAATAATAGTTTTTTCCGCTAGTTTAAATCAGCTACACGAATTGAAAAAACTCAGGAAAACTGACTGTAGTGTATCATAACAATCTAGGATTTAGTTCTTACTTTTCTATAGTAGTGTATGAGCTCTTCGGGTCACACGGTCTCGTTGCCGAGTTGTGCCGAAGGTAAATGTACTGATTCATTAGGTTTCAGGAAGGACGTTTGTCCACAGAAGTATTATTATAATTGCAATGCGTTCATAAACAGTCATTGTATTATAAAGAACCTAAATTTGTCGATAAGCACCCATCCCCACATATTACAATATTCGCTGGAGAGAATAAAGAGAGACACTACCCCCACCTATTCCAAGTCTTCATTTGATTTGTAAAGTTGATATTGAATCTGTAGAACTGTTCTAGATTTTTCTACGAAATCGTCCACAGATTATTGTTCTTAGTAAAATTGTGAAATTTCATTGGATTTAGGACTCCTTCAGAGCCGGAAGAAAGATGAAATCCAACACAAATCCAAAGCATTAGATTATTAGATGAACACAATGTCCGGAAATGAGTAAATCAAGCGGAAAACAGGGGAATCTAGAAAAAAAAAATTCAATGAAATTTGCAACATTATAACTAAGAAAGTACATGTTCAGCGTAGTTTAAAATGGTTTATAGATAGCATTAGTACAAAAAGTTAACAAACAGAAAAGAATATACATTTGAACAATAGGTTAAAGGTAGAGTAAAGAATACAAATTTATAGTTAAATAGTTTAGGATTCTTATAACCCGCCTCACTAGGCTAGTCTGTGTTGAGGCAGTCATTTTGTAAGTCAATCTAAAATACTTACGAACTTACCTACACTTGTTTTAAAATATATTGGTTGCATTAATAATAATTTTGAATAATACCAACCAATACATTGGTATCATTAGTAATTTCGGATTTGGGTAAGTGCACCGATAAAGACCCAATCATTACTTTTAATCCAAATTTTTATGTTATCTTTGAAAAGTTTTTTGTAAGTCACATTTTTTTATTAAGTCTGGAAAAATGTTGTAAAGTCTTGTTGCAAGGTATCTGAAGTTTCATTGACCAAAAGTAGTATGCATTATGGGAATTTGTAGTAAGTCTTTGTTTTTGTTTCGAGTATTTAAGAGAGTATTTAATCTTTTACCATAATATTTATGTATAAATGAGTGGGGATTGTTTTTGAATATCTGCCGAATGTCAAACACATTCATAATTTTGAAGATTAAGTTCGAGTCAGTAATTAGAGGTAGCCTAAGGATTAATTTTATAATAGTTTTCTGTGCCTTTATGATTGGATTTAGTGCAGATGCAGTGCTACCTCCCCATGTTATTATACCATAATCAATAATAGATTGACAGACTGCAAAATAAATCAGGTGTGGTAAATCAAGAATGTTACGCATCGTGATGAAAATGCATGGTTTTTCTTATTTTGTTGGTGAAAGAACACCATTCAGTGTCGAAAGATGCAATAAATGTTTGTTGTACAAATCTGAATAGCTAGGTTAGTGCCTACTTATTAGCCTTCCTTTTCACGGTCTCCATCCTATCCCTACTCCTTCGGCTTTATAACATACGCCAATTGAGGATGACATAATCCTACTGGCTCTGGACGTTTCAAAGCAGTTGGAAATCTTATTTCTTTATTGGCACGCCAACAGAATACATCACGTAATTATTATTGTCATTTACATTTTTAAAATGATTATAGCGATTATTCGAATCATTGACGAGCACAACATTCATCCCGACATTCTTTGTGTGACGATAAGTTTCAATAAGTAATAATAAATTAAATTTTAAGTACATAAAACAATGAAGACAAAAATCAAATATTGATAAAAACATATGTACACATACACGCATATATTTGCATTATGTACACTCACGCATATGCACAAATTATAAAGCCAATGCATAAGTAGGTGAATGATACAATAATTACAAAGCGGCTCTAAGTGAGGAGATCGTCAGGTATATGCAAGTATCTATTCTTGAATTTTCTGCGGTAGTCACATTTTTTTGATCTGAAGAAAACGTAAAGAAGAATGTTCGGGGAAACCTAACTGTGAATAAATATCTGGACACAAAGCAATTTTATTTATTTATTTATTTAAAGAACTTTATACAATGAACAAAAAATTGTGTTAATTCATCCGCCATGCTAGGGATGACCCTGTGTTATGGCGGATGAAGTTTACAGATTGGGTACAGTTATTAAATTATGCAATTCAATTTGATAATAAAAGTTATTTAAAATTATAAATATGCAATACAATTTGATAAGTAACAAATTGTAATTATTATATTTCAATTCAATTTAAGTAGTAAGTTTTACATATCATAGTTTCTAAATGTAAAGATGCATTGTGATAATTGTTTTTTTAAAGATATGGGGTTGGGTTTCGGTTTTTAAGTACTCAGGGAGAAGGTTAAATATTTTAGGAGCTAGGTGCATGAAATGTCTTCGAGCTGATGTGGTGCGTAGTGTAGGTACATTGTAGTGTCGGTTGGTTATTGTTCTGGTGGTGTAACTGTGATGTAAGAGGGTTTTTCTTTTATTTGAACATGAAATGCGTTAGAGTAAATTTTAGATGGAGTTGCCGTATGTTTAAGACATTATATTCAGTGAAGAGTCGAGTGGAGGAATATCTTATCGGTCGCTTGTTGATAGCACGACAATATTATTAAGACGACAATATACCCTAAAATATATTCAGAATCTTAATGACGTAAGTAAAAGAGCTGTGTACACAAATTGCGACTCGCGACCCGTGTATTGGACGGACCTACTGTCGAATTTGCTTTATCAAAGAAAAGAAGACAAATAATGTGGGAATCTTATCGACGTTAGTGAAGAAAGCGTGTAAACAAATATACGCCCGCGGCACGGCGTATTAGACGAACGTACGGTCGAATTCGCCATAGCGGGCATGGAGATTCGACCTTTCTGCCGCATTCATTTTAATTAATACTGAAGAACGTGTTACAAATATTTAAGATGTTTCTTTATGAATCCCCCCGAAGTTATTAATTCATCGTCTAGAAAAATAAAATCTGGTGCTCACCGCTAACTTTGTAGTTGAAAAACTTGTTATAAAGTTTTAAAATAGTTGTACGTAAAATATATTACTGTTTTAAGGTATTGTTTTTATTAATTTTAAATGTGAAGAACTTAAATCCCCAGGGGTCTGTTGGAATAAAAAAGTTATTTTAGTTACAAATTCGCCGGAAATGATTAAAATGTGAGTTTTGAGTAAACAAAAATTATTAGGGTTGTGTACCGCCTATGCAAAAAACCATTGCAAGCAACGTTTTATTTCAGCAGTTGGGACTCTTGTATTCACACAAAAAGTTTTTCTCTATCTATTCGACTCCACACCAATGATACAGCTTTAAATTAGTTTATCTCGAGGCTATTGGCAAATTATTAGGTAGTTAGGGTACTTAACGCACTTGTAAGATTTAACCAACAGTTCCTTGACACTCTAACTGGGTAATATATTCACACCTGTCTATATTTCCCCATTGGTTCTATCGGAATTCAGGTGGAATTACAAAACCCTTGGCCTTCGCCGACATTGTCCCACATTTCTAAACCGGAATAATCTCGCACAGCTTCGCTCGAGAGCGCAGATTTTGGATTGACATCATTTTGACGTATGCCACTCGCTCTCGCCTCGGTAAGAACCATGGAACGGTAAATAATACAGATTGAGGTCTGATTTAGTAGAACAAATTCAGGTGAGAGATGTTATATCGTTAACGGAAATCGGAACAGAGATGAATTACCAAATATATAAAAAAAAAAACATTTATAACATTATTTATAGTTGTTAAAGATTAATATTACAAAATTTGTAGACTGACAACACCAATTTACCTGTCAAATATTCTTTTAAAGTGCAATGACACTGAATGTATAGACAACAGTAAACCAAATTTTAAAACACATTTTTGGTTCTGAAAGAAAAAAAAATCGAAGAAGCACTGTTGTTAAGGTACCAACTTAATGACATTTTTGACAAATTTGATTAAATTTTGTTTTACAAAGTGATTTGCTTTCATTTAATTTAACTTAAATTTGAATTTATCTGTAGAAAGAAAGGAAGAATCACAAATGGTGAGTTTAGTTACACTGCTTTTAGATCTGAATGATTTTTTTTATTAAATCCACACAGGAGGCCCTGAGGAAAATAATTTCCCTCAAGGCCTATGCTATCTTTGAAGATGCTGTGTGGAGGGTGTTTTTGAGGAGAGAAAGGAGTGAACATGGGTCTTGAAGAGACGATGAGAGATGTAGGAGGGAGGAAACACAGAGGCCGGCAAATCGTTCCACAGCCGAACTGTTGAACTCAAGAACGAGTCGTAGAAACGACCCTAATATTCTTGTGACTAATATCAACCATGTATAAATGTTGGGCGCGTGTTTGGCATGTTTCCGGACTATGCACCGGTGCCGTGCTTTATATTTTATTACAATATCGTTTTTCGTCATTATGTTAACACAAAATTGCAAAGGTAATAATAATAAACCTACATTCAATTCTAATTTTGAGATCAGTTGGTATCTACACTGCAATGAAAAAATATTTTTTTCACTTTTATGCCTTTTTAATTTTTTATATGAAAGTAGGTTACATTAACAGCTTTAAATTAACACCGTGAGTTATATGTTTAGTATCGCCATTTGAACGACAGTGGCGCCCTTCTATGTTTTCTACTCTTATTTGACAAACTGTAAATGCCTAGCGTAAACTTAATGTCAGCCAAAAGTGCTATGAAAATATCAAAAATGGTTACTCAACGATTTCCGTGGATACGGTTGTTAAATAACAATAAAGATTAAGGCTTTTTAACCAGCGACCGAGAAATTCAATTTCATCGAAAGATCGTATCATTGCAACTATCGTACCCGTGTAACTGTACAGGATGGTTCCGATGAGAAAGATTGATTATTCTAGGGATCAGCATTTTTAACTAGTAACTCAATATCGATTTTATTTCATTCAATATTTAATTTAATATTTACCACATTCTAATTAGCAATAAAAATGATGAAACAGGTGATGATAAAAACATTAAATTATGTACTTTTTGTTATTATTTTGTTGATCATAACTATCTATAAATTTTCAATAATATATAAGCTAAATAAGTGAGTAAAATAAATCTTAAATATGTTCGTTTGAATAACTGTAAATAAATAGACAAACTGTCGTATTTTCGCCACAATATACGTGCGCGTATTTTTTTATTTTTATATGAAATAAAATTCAAATTCTGAAAAGTAGCTTTCCGATAAAGGTTTAGGAAATACGCATCCGGTTTGCCACGAAGTAGGTGGGCAAACGCATTTGCCGTCAAGGTCTAAAAAAACCTCTCCCCATGAACCAGGGCACCCCTGATAAATCACCAAACGTAGCAAAGCAGGTGATGTGTTTATTATACAATAAACGATTTACCCATACCCGCCCCCAAATTAAATTCATATTCTTAGTAAGCAGAAATTTGATTTCTAATTGTCTCCCTCAGAAACATGTTATGAGGGAGTAGAGCGAGTGGCCGCCTCGTTTATTTGATTTAAGGCCCCGTATCCGTGTTGGAGAGATATGTAATTACGAATGTTGGTGAGAGCGCGCTAATATTTCAAACCATAAAAGTGAAGCGAAAATTGTGAAAATGTTTAATAAAACACGACTCGTTTAGAATAGAGCAAAAATCTCGTGGGGGTTGTCTAAAACACGTTTAAAGAAACACTGAATTTTTTCACACATATAACTTGTTAAATAATAGGGTCATGCTTGAAAATAAAAATTTTCGGAGCATACTTTGTGATTTTTTTCTATCGAGGGAATTTCATATAATTTGCGTTTCGGCGTGAGGGTTGTATAAATATTATCTTAAAAAATTACTTTTTTTTAAGGGCTTAAAAACTTCAAATGTTCAAGAAATCGGTAGAAATTCGGATAGTGCCGCCTTAATGAAAAAAATAAAATTACGTTTTATTTGCTTTTGTTTCTATGTGTACCCAATTTTAGTTGCCACGATTTAGCTGATTTCGTGTTTCCTTAATTTATTGTTTACCATGTCAATAATATTTAAAGTGACATCTTTCGAATGGCTTGTAATGCGAATGACCACGGAATGACCCTGTCTATTACCTAAAAGTGGTCAAAGTTACATCTCTTGTTTAAACATTGTGTTTAATTTAAACAAATAACGCAAAAACTTTGAACATTGCCGTTTCTTACATAATTTAAAAAAAAAAGTTTGCGAATTTATCACATTTTTGTCTTGTTAAGTCAGAGCGAAAATATTTGCTTCGAATGCGATAAAAACATAATTAGAAAATTAAACGCAGAAATTCTTGGTGACTTCATACCAACGTTAATGGTCAAATAATAAATATCTAATTAGGATAGATTTAATATTTTATTACCATAACAAGTCGATAGGAAACGGTGTGAACTTTATTGAATTGATTATTACCGCTTAGTTAAAAAATAATTGTAGTTATTAATTGATAAATAATTTCCCTCAGGGTTTAAGTAATCTTTAAAGTTGCTGCTTTCAGGGTCATTTTGTGGAAATGAAGAGGTGAATCCGAGTCTTTAAGATACCAACATATTTTTATTTTAATTTTATTTTAAATGCATATTTACAGTTATACATAACCAATAACAAACATACATTTTATTTTACTAGTGGTCGCCCAGTGGTCGAAATTCGACCATAATTAATTTAATGTGTAATGTTTTGTTTATTGATTTGATGTATTTTTTATGCATAATTAAACAAAAGAATAGAATTCTGCACTCCTTATCTATATAAACTACAAGTTTGAGAAATTTCATACTCCTCCGTCGTAAAAAAAGGGTACAAAGTTTTTGCTTCACGTATTAATATATAGATTAAGTAATAAAAGCGTTTTTAAATTGTTGAATATTTAGTTAAAAATATCTATATCAGGGGACAGGTAATTTAGTAACATAATCATTTTTCCGAGCAGCATTACTAATGGTAAGTTAGCTCAGCATCTCGGAACAACAAAAGTTCTGTGTCTGCGGCTCTCGTGAAGTTGTTGGGGACATAAAACTCAAATTTTTGTATTATATCGAAAATACAGATGTTACCATTTAAAAGTTTATACGCCGTTGTCAGCAAAGCAGTTTTACTTCTATCGGCGAGGCTATTAATACCCAGCATGCTGGACAAAAAGGCTGATGGATATAACCAGAAATAATATCCGAAGTCCCTAAGATATAAATATCTTAGAAACTTATTTTGTATTTTGTCTATCATTTGATAGTAAGTTAAATCTATTGGTCCCCATATTACTGAACCACTTTCCAAAATGCTACGCACTAAATTATAGTATAGCACACGAATCACGGCCGAGCTGCAAAAATGTCTGGAGTTGCTTAGCACAAATCCTAGCATTCTTAAAGCTTTGCTGCAATGTTATAGAAGGGAGGTGCTGCAGAGACCGGCAAATCATTGAAAGCATAGCCGAGATTTTGAACTTAGGAATGAGCCGTAGAAACGACCGTTTTCACGTGACTAATGTCAACTATATACAAATGTTGGGCGCGCGCTTGGCGTGTTTTGATGTAACGGTGCAGAAGGAATAAACGACGCTAGTTCCTCGGATGCATATCCCACTGAAATTACTGTAAAAAGACAACATTCCCACCCAAAGCCTGTTGCAAGATTGCAATTCGTTCCTCTTTCAAATCCATGTTCGCACCCACCACCCTCGGCGATTTCTTTGCTTCTTTTTAGTCAATTGATTCTTCGACCAAATTATCACAAATCACGCGAATTCCAACGCGCACGGCTTTGTACGACGACATTGAAGCAGCAATGAGCGAGTGAACGTTCATTCGTACAGCGCCGTGTGATCGCGGAATGAAACAAAAATGAACTTCTATCTTTGCTTTAAAGATAGAAGAGTCTATGAATCTATGATCAGAGGTGGCTGCAAAATGCAATCGAGGGGCGCACTTACGATTCGATCAGATTGGCAGTTGTTAGCAATATCTGCGGGTCCTGTACAGTACGTCCAGCTTCTGAGAAACTCTTAAAACTCTGGCTTCGATGGATCCCCCGTACCTGAGCTGGACACTTAAAGTTACAACAAGCATATCAATAGAAATCTATCTTTTTCATAAGCGGTGCTACATTTTTTGTTCGATTAGTGTGAATACATTGTCTAGCATTTTTATAATATCATCTTTACATAGTATAAAATGAAGTCGCTCCCGCTGTCTGTACGCTTAGATCTTTTAAACCACGCAACTGATTTTCATGCGATTTTCACTAATAGATAGTTATTGAGGAAGGTTTATATGTATAATACGTTTTATATGTACAGACATATTATAGTAGAGAAAATCCGAGAAATTCAAAGATTCAATTCAGGCAGCGGGCAGCGGGCTGGCAAGCGGGCGCTGTGTATTTGGTATGTATACAAATTAACAGATGGGTAATGGCGTTGAGTTTCATTAGCCACAGCAACATGTGGCCGGGTCTGCTAGTTAAATTAGTTAGTTAAATTAGTTAGCTAGTTATATAAAGATATGTAAGTTACTAAGTTACAATAATGTGGAATGTAGGTAGGTAGTGAATCGAACAAAAATATTTTAACTGTCGACTTCCCCACTATACATTTACAACTTAATCCCTCAGGCCTCGAGCATATTTTTTCAGTCGGTCAGATTATTTCCGCGTTGCAATAAAATCCAATTAAATGGAATATTTATGAATATATCCGAATGAAAAACTGTTTTTATGAAAAATAATGACATATGGTTTCAAAATTTATTATAAGAAATAATCAAATGATTTAATAAACATAATTTTTTAAATGCAAACATAAAAAGTTTTAAAAATGGCTCTTCTCACATGTTTTCTAACTAAAATTACTGATGACAAAAAATAATTTAATTTAATTTACATGTTAATAAAAAAATGCGTTATAAACATTGTCGTCACCTCACTTTTTTGCCGTCTCATGTAAAAATAATTAATAAAAAATTCACAAAATTTCTTAAATATTTTTTAAATTGCATTCGAAAACTTTGGTTGAATACACGAGAAATTTTTCTGTGGTTAACTTTTAGATTTAAAAATAGAACGTGGTATTTTCTCTTTCCAACACCGTTCAGATCATATTTCTCATCATGAAAGTAAGGGAGATACAACGATATCTATGAGACATATATGAGCTGATTCCGAAAGCGAACAAAGAGTCTGAAGCGTTAAACATAAAATTAGTAATAAGCCATAACTACAATAATAAACACGTGTGTGTCTTGGGTCTTTGTTGCCATGAATAAAGACGTGAAATGGCTTATACAATGTTAGTGTAACTACCTAATCGTACACGGTACTAACAGTGCCCTTTGAGACCGACAATAATTTTTGCAATTACTCAAGGCTTAAAATATTATTTACGACTTTTATTTAGTATGTGTACATAATATTGACGACCATAAAAGTACTTTATGGTTTTCTAGGCCAATAAGGTGAATTATAACGCATTCTGATGGTAACGAAAGCCTCCGGAAAGAATCCGGGTTTTACTTATATATATCCGGGTTATAACAAAGAAAGTAGAATTTTTTCGAACTATCATTGGCTCAACCTGCGCAACTTTCATAGAATATACAGTTTGGTTGAGCTCGGCGACAGTCGGCATGATTCAATGCCATATCTTACATTGTTTCTATTGTATTAGCACAAAAATAAATTAAATAACTTAATCCAAAACATTCAAGATAAAGCGAACACAAAACTATGCAAATTAATAATTACAAAAAACAAAACCGTGAATACTTAAATGTATTTTTTTTTAGTCTTCGTTCGGCTAGTTATTGCATGTGACTTGTTTTAAACTAAATTTAATTAAAGGCTCTTGACATTAGGCAGGTGCAACTTTATGTATATTTGGTTTACTTGGTCATGGTCAAACAGCGTAAGTTTAAAAAAAAAGGTGATTATGTGCACTATTACAAATTAATGTTTTCGATTTTTTTTAATGCGGACCTACTTATCTAAGTGTTTGTTTTTTCTAAATACTTCTTTATTCTTGTAAGTGTTAGTTTAATTTTTTTATAGGTTGTTGCGGATAAACTTTGTAACTATTTAAATGTGTTAATTTTAATTCTAAATGGGACTTAAGACTTGAGATGTCAAAAACGACAAAAGTCATCTTACATGTAACAAAGGTTAGGTTTTATTCTAAATGCAAGATTGAACAAAGAACATGATAAATAATATTCCAGATGAGGACTCAAAATTATTTTAATTTCTCAGGGCATGAATTCTTTATTCGAAGAGATATTTTATTTTTTTTAGTTTGCGGGTGAATATAATTATTAGCGTGAACAACAATGTCACAGGAAACTAGGACATGTCAGGAAATCTATTATTTAAATAAGTGAGCAAATTTTCATTATTGGGCGCCATACTCCTAAACAGAGAAACATTTACATTGTAAACCATTAAATTTATTGCTAAAACTATACGAGTTATTGCAAAAACCAATTCTCGGAACTGCCTACAATATTTTCTCTCTGGTCAACGCGGTGTCATCTACTTGTCTGAGGGCTCACTGAATCACATTTGCCTAGAGATACCGGGACTTGTCGTTTACTGCGTTACAAGATAGCGACTTATATTTGAGTCGTGTAATTTCTAAATCCGCTATATCAACATTCACTGATTTTCAAGTGATTTTTTCCAAGTCATTATGAAATCCATGCAAGTGGCCTATTGTTCCGAAGAAGCGAATTATTTGAAAATAATGTAGCCATACTCTACGACAAATTTTCTATACTTTCGCACAGTGAATTTCTAAAGACGATTTGGTATTGTGTTTACTTTGCTTATTTTATGTGTTTGTTTTAGTTGAGGGATTGTCCACAATGAACCAGTTTTCGCATCCGTTCCTCAATGGCCTCAAAGAGATGCCTATCGGGAAGGAGAAAGAACTGGCCAATATAAGAGATTGGTAAGTACCCACTTCATCACCTTTTAAGCTTCTTCATTGAGCCGCTGTACTTGACAACTAGGGTTGGTCCATTGTTCACATCAACAACATCACACAGCCCAACTATATCATTAACATGAATGACGTACCTGTTGAGACATCAATTATTTATTTTTAACTAGATTCATATAGTGCCGCCATTGGCGGTTTGCGTGGATGAAAAGTGGAGAGGCACAGACATTTAAAAAAATAAGTATTTTGTGTATAACAGCCTCCATGGTCGAGGGTTGAGGCTCTTGACTCGCAATCCAAAGGTCGCGGGATCGAATCCTGGCTTGTGCAAATAAATTTTATTTGATTAAAATGCGTTATCACACATATTATTGTTAATTCATTTAAAATAATATTTGATATACCACCCGACGCTTACGTACGGTCACCAGATATGGATGTTAAATGAACGAACACGCTCTAGAGTTGAAGCTGTCGAAATGAGGTTTTTTTATTCATTTTTTTTTTATTTTAGAGACTTGTAAAATAATTGTTTATAAAAAATAAAACGATGAATTTAAGTAAGTATAGATATTGTTTTTCTTAGTCCTCCTCACTAGGGGGTCCTGTGTCGAGGTAACTACATTTAAACAACTAAAGTTGTAGTTACCTTTTTGTAGTTTATTTGTCTTCTATGTCGTTTTTAGTGTCTTCATTTGGGTTTTTTCATTGACCTCTTTCAGCCATATTTTTTTTTTTGATTTGTACTCATTAGAATTTTTTATTAATTTTATGTTTTGGGGAAGGATGTTATGGAGTTTTGTTGCAAAGTATGTGTAGTTTCTTTATCCGAATGTGGTTTTGTAACCTGGAATATTTTTTATGTCATTTTTATTCGATCTAGTGTCTTGCATACACGGTCTAGTAGAGGATTTGAGAAAAGGTACTTGAGAAGAGTAGCAAGAATTACAAAATGGGATCAAATAAGAAACTGGACGATCTGAGATGATCTAAATATTGAACCACTGTTACTCTTCAAAGAAAAATCGCAACTGAGAACGTACTAAGAATGTTTGATGACCGAATTTTGAGGAAAATACTGAGTGCGATTCCAGAGGGTAGACGTCCAGTGGGTCGCCCCAGACACAGTTGGGCGAGACAACTCCAGAAACTGTGTGAGGAGATGATGGGACTGCCATGGACGGAGGCCGAACAATCAGCGCAAGACAGGGACGTAATGAGGCGCCTTGTCGACGCAGTGGGTTCCCGACCCGACAAGGGGAAGAAAAAGATGACGATGATGATGATTTAATATATTTGCGGCACCTACCAGATAGGAAGATACTCTCAACATTGCCCTGGTTTAAGACCAACATTCAGAATTGAAGCATTCCTTCAAATGGCTTTAGCCGACCAAATTTAGGTGACCAGATCTAAATAGCCAGGTAATTGCCTACCTTCCTCTCCCCCATCTCCTTTTCCTCCCCACTTATCTTCAGCCTCACAACACATCCCTTTTGCGGATATTATAGTCTCACTGGCTCCAGACGGGAGCTGCTTGGGAGAGGTGTTCACATAAAAAAGTTAAACTTACCTACACCTAGAAAGAAACAAAGGAACTATTATCGACCGTCAAATACAAATTGCCACAATATAAAAAAAATGCAGCAATTTTTTATTATTTCTCAGAATCACGGTTGTTTTCAATCAATATTTTGTTTTGCTTGAATTATCGGCATTAAACATCAATAAAAACGTAATTCCGAACCCACAATTCAGTAATGCCGTAATTTGGATGAGAAAAGAATAAGTGTGGTCGTAATTGAATTACCTAGCATAGAATTAATAATGTGACACTAGAAATGCCTTCCAAATCAAATGTTGATGAAAACAAATGTGCCACCGACTTAATACCTTTTAGTTCTATACCATTTAGCTCAAGGTCTGTCTCGCTTACACTGGCCTGAAGTTGTATATCGCTATCCCATTTCAATTTCGTAATCATGGTGAAACACAGTTTGCATCCAAATATAGGTCGAAATTATACCTATAATTATTGGATCACGCAACACGCCCACAAAGCACTTCTTGTGTTATTATTTATTCTATGGTACCTGCATACAAACCAAACATAATAAAAATTTTCATAAATCATAGACAATAAAAACATTATTAATACCACGAAATGACCGATTATCTTGAATAAGTCCCGAATTACGATTTTTAATGCAACTTCTTGAATGAAACAGGTTTGCATCTTGTCTGTGCGTTGAAGTTACCAGAACATTTTTTAAAAATCTTTTAAGAGGAATATAAATGCTAGAAATATTTCGATACTCATGCCACACAAAATTTAAAATCGCGCGTCGTATTTCAACGAGGCAAGTAAGCAAAAAAGTGGTTTTTATTTATTTTGTGCATAATTTTGCAAGAATGAAAAAAATTAGAACGTGCAAAACCTCAAAAATAGTTTTAGCCATTAAGGGGTATTTTTTAAAAATTGTTTCTTATATTTTTATTATAATTAAGTCATGAAAAAACATTTTTTTTAATGGTTTACGTTTATATTTTTTGTTATGTAAATAATAAGTTTATTGTAATTCCAATATATAGAAAAGCTAGTAAAAGCTTCAATTTATCCGTAGCATATTTTTTGATGTTCATAATGTAAACCGATTCGTCGTAAAGATGAATCTAAATAGACTTCACGTATAGCTTCATATTAAGAGTAATGGCCTTCACTCATGAAGAAACTGAAAAAACTAGGAGTACTGGTAGCCGCGGCAGTCGCGTTTCAGTTGCCTTGTTGGCAGATTGCCATGGTAGTGGCTGACGACCTGTCAAGTTTTTTCATGTTTGGACATGCAAAAATATCGATTTTGTTCAGGAGGTTGATTTGCGATTGCGTCAACAACTGTTTTTTTCAGTTTCTCCATGAGCGAAGGCCCTAACGCTATGAAAGAAAAGAAAACATTTTTGCATTTTTATTTCATAGGATTTATTTTAAAACTGGCTTTTTAAACCTGCATACCTACTCAACCTCTTAAGATTTTTTGCACTTCGCATATCAAACCTTTTTTTGAGAAAATGCATTCTTTGAATCTGAATTGAAAAAATTCTCTAAGAAGAAATTACTTTATCAGAAAAGCAATTATTACATTTCCAATTGTTTTTATTCCAGTAATTTAATACAATTTTTTAGGCCCTAAACGTTAACTTTATGTTATAACTTCTAAAAACTGGTTTCATCTTTGACAACAGGACCGATATTGACAGGGAATAAATGAGAAATCGATATACGCTGAAGATATTTTCTATGAATTTGCAGTACAAAATGTCAAACGCCAAGCAATTACGTAAATATATTAATAAATTGGTAATATTGAATTGAAATATTGGTAGTCCGCATTTACTTTTTGACACTAACGTTTTTTTTTTTACAATTTACCTCAGGGCCTATGTCATCTGAGATGCTGTGTGGAGGGTCTTTTTGAGTAGAGGAAGGAATGAACATTGGTCTTGAAGAAACCCATGTTGTAGGAAGGAGGAAATACAGCGGCCGGCAAATCGTTCCACAGCCGAGCAGTTGAACACAAGAACGAGTCGAAGAAGCGACCGTTCTCGTGTGACAAATGTCAACCGTGTACATATGTTGGGTGCGTGTTTCCCGACTATGCACCGGTGCCGAAGGGATCAATGACGCCAGTTCCTCGGAGCATCCTCCATTGAAATACCGGTAGAACAAGGATAGCTTTCCCACCCGACGCCTGTGCTCTAAAGATTGCAATTCGTCTGTTAAGATGGGACAATATATCAAACGGATAGCTCGTTTCTGCACAGAGTCGAGGGTTTTTTTCAGGTATTTTGGAGCTCCAGACCAGAGGTGGCTGCCAAATTCAACCGTGGGCGTACTTGTGATTTGTACAGGGTTAGCAGTTATGTACTATTAAAGTATCTGCGGGCCCTGTACAGTACGCCCAGTTAATTAGTTAATGAGGTCTTTATTATATTTCATCCTTTTTTGTTTCTCAAAGATTAAACGGAATAAATTGATTGCGTCTTAGATGCATTATTTAAGTTTACGGATCACGTATACGACTTTTTTCGCGTATACGAATGATTTATAAAAGAATGTCCAATACCCCATCATTAGAAAATATATTAAATTTCGTCAATCAATACTTACTATCTGAAGAAACGATGTACCGAGGTGTCTAAAACATTATTTGTTATTATTAATAATTAAATTAGACAATTGATTGATGCATTACTCGGAGAGGTCAGGGATCGCTCGAACAATAGGACAATATGAGATTGGTAGTGATGTCTGCGGAATCTACTTGAGTGTATAATAACAAGTTCAGGGTCGATTAAATTATAACCTCATACATCGCCAAACAACAATGACAAGACGTCAGTAGATCTATGAGAATTTAAGTACGTAATTGTTTTTATGAATACTAAAAAATTACTCTTTCTTATTACTTGTTTTCTTTTTATTAGTTTGTCTAGAGAGTTAAAATGAAACCTTGGAAACCTTGGTACTTACCTGAACTATGAAGTCGGAAACTGATTGTATGATTGCATGGTGTATTATGGAAAAATGGTATTATCAAAGATGCTTCTATTTAGAATTTCTTGGTGAACGCAACTATTTTTAGTGCACTCTTACGGAGCTTGAAGTGTTAATTTAACCTTTTTTGGCATTGAGAATGGGAAGTTTTGGGAAGAAAATAGGTAGGAGGGGTAGGTAGAAATCTGAGGGTCAATTTGTCTATGAGTGACGGAAGTGTGAATTCACCCCTCCCACTGCGGCGCAAGTGGGAGGAATGAAAAGACCTAGGTTAGGTTTCCCTCAACCAATCTCTCCCGATCGGGCCAACACGCAGTAGGTGGGCAAAAGTATTGGCCGCCAAGATCTAGACAAACCTCACCCATGAATCCGGGTACCCTTGCTAAGTCACCAAACATAACAAACCATTTGGGGTGACCTAAGGCGGGGATGTTGGTTACACAAAAAATCGTACCCATACCCGCCTCTCAAATTGAAAATGATTTTAGCTTTATTCAGTGACCAGATGGAAAGAGTCAGGCTTTTCTTTTTATCTTCTCTTCCCCACAATTTCGTCAGACTCACAACATTCATAAAATGGCCCTTTTCCAGCTAAAACACTCGTGTCGCATGAAATAAAAAAAGAGCGAAACTCAAGAACAACGTTAAAAATAATAAAAAAACGATATTACATATGTAGCACCAAGCGCCACTCCTGAGTGAGCGCTGGACCCGGGCTCACTCCAGACCACGCATTTCATAATAATTGGTTATTTTTTTATTACAATTTTTTTCTATTCTATGTACTTGTTTCTTTATTTAAAATTTACTGTATGAATATGTAATGTAACTATACGGGACTTGGGGGATTGCTCCCAACATCCTGGAATAAAACATTATTAAAATTATTGTAATAATAAAAATTAACCCACAACAATTTTTTTTCTGAGGGATCAGATATTTTTAGTGACCGACCGAAGGTTCGGTTTCGGTTTCGGCAAGTTTTGGCAAAAAAACTCCAGTTTCGGCATCAGTTTCGGTTTCGGCAGAAAATCTGCCGAAACTTCGGCCGCACCGAAACTCTGCGTTCGTGAATTATCGCGCGTCGTTCGGCTGAATTCGGTTGAATTCGTGGCTCGTGTGTCACCCGCCATCATCAGCTGAGTTCGCTGGCCGATTAAAATAGTCAATTAATGAGGTCCTCCCTTTATGATGTAAGTGTTGATTATTGTCAATTTTTTGTTCCAAGAAGTAGTTAGATAACATGTTTGTTAATTGAAGTAAAACTTCTTTACGCACGCTTAACTTGGGGAGTAAGCTGGTGAATGCGTGACGAGAGCGTTACGAAAAGAGGCGAACGGAAGTTGAGAGGGAGATATAAGTTAGTGAAGATAGAAAGAGGGAGAGTTACGTTTCGTATATTACTGTAGGGGCAAGAAAGAGACGTACGAGCACACATTTTCTTTCTCTCTTTCTTTCATAGCCAGTTAAGTTTTGTATATCTAAGACACAGTGCAGGCCTATTGTCTGTATCACACTGCAGGAGCAAGAGAGCTCTTCTTCTCATAGAAGTTTTACTTAAGTCGTTTTACTAAAGCACATTTAATCACACTATTTTATAGCAGTAATATCAAAAAAATAAATAAGGGTTTTTCGTTTACTTCAATTATTTTTTTTTAAAATTTTATTTAACACGTGTTAACTCTCTGTATAAGTGTATTAAATAAGCCCAATTTCAGTAAACAATTGATTTTTAACATGTCTAATAAAGTTTCGGTTTCTGTTTCGGCCGAAACTGAGACAGATACCGATGTTTCTGTTTCGGTAGAAAGTCCTGTTTCGGTTGGAATCTAGATATTTTATTATTCCCGGAAATAACACACGCAAAACCCGCAGAATTTCATGATGTTCTTCCGCAAACAAAGAACGATGTTATGATGCATGCAAACGGCTAGCAGTAAGCAATGTTACCTAACCCAGTTACAGTACTATGAACATACCCATAATCTCTCCGTGTTGCCAATTGCCTTTTATTGCCTAACGAAGGTTGCGGGAATGTATGTTTGTCGAGATAGGAGAGTGTACCGCCTAGGAAAAGCGACTCGATTTCTTCAATAAGACAATGATTGCGAAATGCCACAGAGCTGTTTGTTGTAGTGAACAGGTGCTTGAAGGCAGCCAACTCTCTCTTGGCGCACGATTTTTAAGCATAATCTCGTGAGGCCTCTATAAGTACCTGTTATAATGATCCACTGCTCAGATGATCGACGAATGCGAAATTATGAAATGTAAATAATATTTATATTGTTTTACGAACTAATATTTATTTCTGTTAAATAATAATATCTTGAAGAAGAAGATATTAGTAATAATCTAAACCAAAATATGAAAGAGAACAAGACGCAGAAAAACAGGAAAAGATGATGGTCGTAACTTAGACTCGAACCCAGAACCCCTCGTCTTTCCGGAACGTGCGTTTACAAATTTCGCCATTCGCATTTCGTCAAACCGCCATATTAGTCAATCTCATATTTAAAATTTTAGAATTAACAATATTATCTTCAACTAATTTTTTTCCATATCACACGAGATTGACCAATGTGACGGTTTGACAGTAGGTTGCAATGGCGAAATTGGTAAACGCACGTCCCGGAAAGACGAGAGGTTCTGGGTTCGAGTCCCAGTTGCGACCATTATCTTTTTCTGTTTTTCTGCGTCTTGTTCTCTTTCATATTTCTTTTAGATTATTATTATTATCTTCTTCTTCAATGATATATTACATTGATGGGAATAACCTTCAAAAGTTATAAAAACAGAGTATTTCTTATAAAAAAACTTAATTTAAAAGACTGCCTTTCTGAAATTATCGAAAATGTATTCGAAATCAACCCTTTCAAAAAGAAGGTTTTTTAACCATAATATAACTACGAGATTTTTAATTTTCGAGCCTTCTTTTGGGCCAGCTAGAAGCCAATTTCAGAGAAATGCGTGAATGTGCGCGACTGCAACGATTAATAGAATGCACTGTCATCCACAACAAATCTATCTGCCGAGTTTTAGCTCGATCCAATGTCGGGAAGTTAGTTAATTTCCACTTTAAATATTTAAATCCATTCATCCATGCACGAAAACAAAATTGAAATTCAAATAGATTTAAATATTTAAAAATCTCTTTAAATCAAAAACCATTAAACGAACTGATACAGAATAACAACGGGTAGTCGATAGAAGATTAAAATTGTAATCAGGAAGGTGGTACACATTCAATGCAGTCGTATAGTTAATAAATTATGTTTAATATCTTCCTGTCATACGATTAACAGTAGCGAAAATGTTATAAATCAAGGCTGTGTATTCCCAACCTAGGAGCAAGCGGCCATGGAAGTAATGATATTATAATTATTCATTGCGTGATTAACATTAAGTGGGAACAAGAAACCTTATTAGTTTTTTGTTACTTCAACTAAATAACATTGATATTTGTTTTTTAATAACAACTATTTCTACCGTGTTTGGTCACTAGATTTTTGTGGGGCAATAAACACAGTGTATCAACAACATTTGATACAAAAAATGTATCAAGGCAAGTTCTTACATGGATATTTGCATACAGTGACAAATTTAGCGATGCTAAATGCTCAAAAAATGTAAGTTAAACAAATTATTAGAACTAATACTAACAGTTTCAAATAATTTTCATGTTTTTATACGTCATAAAGACAAACACATTCATTAAAATTCCTCTTCTTTCGTCATAGACAAGCTTTAGTTTAGTATATTATGAAAGGATAATGAACCCTCGACGGATAACACAAGTAATGGGTATAAGAAAATCGTTTTGTTTCCAAATTGTCTGTTTGACAGGTATGCAAATGTCCATGCGTTAAATATTTCATCTTTCTCAAAGAAATTTGTGGCAAAAATGATGCTTTGAGAAAAATTACCCCAGGTGTGCTGAATATTGTATAACGCTGTAAAATATGATAGAAACCGTAGTTAGAATCTTTATTATGGCTATTTGCATAGATTAAACAAACCAAAAACTGGTATTGACAACAGATGTTTCTGATTTTTGAAAAGAATCGTCAAGGTCAAAAATTAAAATTATTGAAAAAAAACATGGACGATTGAAAGTTTTACAATGGCGAGAAAGAACATGATTCTAACTCGCCCGTTTCGCATTTCATCTGCCAATTTCTTTTACATTCCGTATCTGTTTCAAGTGGGCCGTTTTAATGGTTCAGTAAAGTGCTTCACTTTACTGGACATAATTTAATATTTAATCAGAAATTATTCGTTTAGAAGTATGTGTTAACAAAGTTACTAAAGGTAAAAAGAAGCATCGACATTGAAAACATTCGATCTCCAAGGGTGCTTGAAATGGTTTTAGATGTGTTTAATGATCGGAATCATTTGTTAGACAACCAACACCCCTGCTGTAGGTCACCCCAAGTGGTTCGCTACGTTTGTTGAGTTAGCAGGGATGCCCGGGTTCATGGGATGAGGTATGTCTAGGTTTTGGCGAAAGCCACCTACTGCGTGGCGGGCCGAATCGGGAGAGATTGATTGTGGGAGACCTAACCTCTCCAGCCGGACTCACTCCTAGACGTATTGACCCCCAGATTCCTACCCTTCTTACCTTTTTTCCTTCTCAGAACTTTCTCTCCTTCCTTTCACTAAAAAGATCCCTATACAGCATTCCCAAAGATAACATTTTCTTAGGGCCTCCTGTGTGAAGCTAAAGTAAAATAACACACCTAATAACCACGTACTTTCCAACTCACCTCTTTCGCGTACCTGTAGATATATTTATAAAGGTAAAATGTTTATATTGAAGAACAATTACCGCGAGCTCACTATATAGCCACAAATTCCTTTTTTAATGTCACCGTGGTTATTCAATCTATACATGGATAATTGTATGCAAGAGTTGAAAGATATGGGATTGGGCGCGAAATTGAGTGATCTAGAAGTATGTTGCCTGTTGTATGCTGATGATGCGGTGCTGATTTCTAACAGTATGGAAGATCTACAGTCGCTCGTGTCTAGGATGAACGAAGTATGTATGAAGAATGAGTTAATGATGAATGTAAGTAAGTCTAAAGTAATGGTATTTGAAAGAGAGAGTACGAAAACAATGTGCAACATAGTTGTGAACGACGAATACTTGGGGCAGGTGGATGAGTTTGTGTATTTGGGAAGTATGTTTACGAGAGATGGGAAGACTGATAGAGATATCGAAAGAAGGGTAAATGCCGGTAACTCCATTAATGGAGGTCTGAACGCCGTTGGCAGCAACAAAAAATTGTCAAAAGAAGCGAAGCTAGCCGTCCATAATGGAGTGCTGGTACCTACCCTGATGTATGGCAGTGAGGCATGGAACTGGCAGAGAAAGGATGAAAGTAGACTGAATGCTGTAGAAATGAGATCCCTGAGACGTATGTGTGGTAAAACCATGTATGATCGTGTGAGAAATGTGGAGATCCGCAAAGAATGCAAGGCTGATGTAAGCGTAATGAATAAGATTAAGAAAGGGACGCTCAGATGGTTTGGGCATGTAGAGCGAATGAATGAGGAAAGGAGTGTAAGGAGAATATATGACGCAAATGTGAATGGTAGACGAAGTCGGGGACGCCCGAGGAAGACATGGCACGACCAAGTGAATCAGATACTTGAGTCGGGCGATGTCAAGAGTCAGAATAACAGAAGAGCATGTATGAGACGATGTATGAATGTGAACGAAGCAAGGAGTGTGTGCCAAGATCGAGTTGTTTGGCGGTCCGTCCTCTCTGCCTACCCCTGCGGGGAAACGGCGTGATGGTTAGTTAGTTAGTTAGTTCCTTTTTTAACAATGGTAACCCTGACCGCAGCGCGGGCCGACAACTGTCATCGGTAGAGTTTTTGAAACCATTCGTTTCTCCGAGTCCAAGTCAATTGCATCGCTAATCTTTTTACATAAACCCTTATGGTAATTTCGTGTCGTTGAATTGTTCCATCTGTTCAGTTAATAAATATAAAATTTGTTACAACATCCTACTTTGATTTTATCTCAAAACGACACACCTTAGCACGATTACACACATTAGTGATCGGTAAGTATTATGAAGGCAAATACCATACCCGCTAAAATATTAAATATTTTTTTGAGAAAAACTCTCTTTTTATAACTTTCGAAAATTATTCCCATCGATGTAATATATCATTGAAGAAGAAGGTAACAATAATAATCTAAACGAAAATATGAAAGAGAACAAGACATAGAAAAAAATAATGGTCGCAACTGGGACTCGAACCCAGACCTCTCTTCTAACCGGGACATCCCGGCATTTCTCAGCATAAAATCGCAAACAAGTAGTTACATACATCAATTACAAGCATCACATGCACGTAATAATTCATCGTTCTATCCGTAAATAATAAAATTTCCTCAACCAAGGAGAATTTCTCAGAAACTACATTTCCAACACCTTTTAATGAGCCAATTACTATTCTTTGTTTCATCAGTCCACAAATACGTAATTTCCCTTACTTTTGCAGTTTTATTAATACATTCCTACAGTTCATAATCTGATGGGATAAATCAGTAAACTTATAGCTGGCAACATCGGCGCTCACAATTAGTTAAGGAAAGAAGTCTTGTAGCTTCCTGCTGATTTAAAAGTTTTGATCGTATATCGTCTGTACCCATAAAAACTTCGACTTTTACTTTTTCTTTTTTTGCTCAAGCAAACAAAATTTTGAATGCTAACGGTATTAAATATAAAAGGCATGCTAATTTAATTAAATGTAGGTATAATGTGCATCTAAATTTATTGTCACTTACCAAAAACCAACAATAAAAAATCAAAATTACGACATCGTAAATTACTGTAAGAATTAAAAAATATATAAGAGCTTGATATCACAGACGTAACCTTCATAGAAATAACTATCCATATTGACATATTATCTATTTAACCATGTACCGGTCACCTTCTATAGAAAACTTAGTTTTCTTTCCGAGACCTCTAGACAGCCTATCAAAATTTAAAAAAAAATATATCTACTTAATAGGAGATACGAATATGTCAATGTTATCAAATAAAAAGGACCAAAAAATTAACGCTGTTTTCACGGACCCATTAGCACCATAAAAGAACCTACGAGAATCAATTTTAAACATAAACATATTGAACATATTAAGTTAAAAATAACAAAGTCATACCAATTCATAATCAAACACAGCAATCATAGACCTATAAATAAACTTACCATGAAAATAAACACTACAATTGCAATCACACGTAAAACATTGCAAAACTATAAAAAATCTACTAGCAATAAAACTGATATTTTAAAACTGAAGAGGATGATAAAAAAAATTGAAGACTTGCTCCACGACACAGTTGAATTCCTAGTCAAGTCAACACACAATCTCTTTATAAAATTAATATGTAAAGAATAATATTTATTAACTAACCTAGGTTTCTGCGAAATTTCAGCGCTTGGTTCAAAGGTTAGAATTTCAATACGAGAAAATTTTATGTTTTCTTTGGTCAATCCAACGTTAGTGAATTGCATGTAATCTAAAACTCGCAAAATGTCTAGTGTGGTGTCGGGAAAATTGCAGGTTTCGTTCTAGAATTTTCTTGGACAACGCAGACCGGAATGTTTATATCTTGAAAGAGCTATTTGATCAAAAAGCTACCATTATATAGATAGAAAAAGGATCGCAAGTTTAAAACTTATCACATATATTATGTAAATAAATATGAAACGTAGAATCTATAACTCATCTAACAGCCCTGGATTACAAGTTACAAATTTATTTGTTCAATAGCTTTTTAACTACTCAGCTGCCTTTCGTGAATTTT
Source organism: Glyphotaelius pellucidus (assembly GCA_936435175.1). Classification (NCBI taxonomy): domain Eukaryota; kingdom Metazoa; phylum Arthropoda; class Insecta; order Trichoptera; family Limnephilidae; genus Glyphotaelius; species Glyphotaelius pellucidus. The sequence continues at coordinate 11,667,825 of OW386556.1, forward strand.
TCATCTTCTTTGTTGATAAAAAATAAAACTTTGGTTCATTGAAGAAGAAGATCACAATAATAATCTAAACGAAAATATGAAATAGAACAAGACACTGAAAAATAGAATAAGATAATGGTGGCAAATGGGACTCGAACCCAGAATCTCTCGTCTAATCGGGACGTGCGTGTTGCAATTCTTAAAAAAAAAATAGTTGAAGACAATTGTATTAATTCTAATATTTGAAATATGAGTGGCAAAAGCGGAATTGATAAACGCGCGAAGTTCGAGTCTAAGTTGTGACCATTATCTTTTACTGTTGTCTTGTTCCCTTTTATATTTTCGTTTAGATTATTATTGTTACCTTCTTCTTCAATGATATATTACATTGATGGGAATAACCTTCAAAAGTTATAAAAAAAGAGTTTTATTACAAAAAATTGAAAATTTCGGTTGTTTGTGTGGTTTTAAAACTGCTCCAACGATATTTGCGACGTATCTATTTTTAAAGTAATTTACTCATAACAATCGCACTAATAATAAATAACGTGACTCATATCAACTGGACCTAGCGTGTCCAGTGATTATTCTTGAGTTGTAATTATTATATATTAATTGACAGTTTACCACGGACTTAATGATTCGATTAATTAATAAAACATAAACAATGACTTGTTTTTCATAAATTTTCCTTTTGCTGAAGTTTTACGTCTTCATTCTTGGTTGATAATGAGTACAATAGAAAAGACTTTATAACTGACAATGAAGATATAACAATAATGTTTACTCCTTTAAAATTTTGCGAAATATGAAAATCTCATCTTAGGCACTACAATTCATAATAAAGCTCCATTATCCTTTAAAAGAACTTTAACACATATTTTCAAAAATAAATCTTAATATTGAAAACATAAAAAATACGGAATAAAGACGAATCTTACTCAAATAACCGACAGCACACAAAAAAGTAATAATGTATCAAATCCTATTGAAAATACCCCGAGCGTACCGCATGGATTAGTATTGGGTCCGAAATTGTTTTTACTCCGTATAAAAGATACAGTGAAAATTAAAAATACAAACACATTACGAAATGCGATTGTTTGCAGATTATGCACTGATTTATATTACAGAAGATATATATGAAGAAGCAATCACCAAAATAAGTAAGGATACTGTGTCAAAATGACTCAAACTAAATGTTAAGACAAAAATCATGTATGCATGCAAAAAATGCACACGAGAATTCTAAGTTTTATATTAATATAGAAATCATAAAATAATTAAGAAATGAAATACTTAGGTGTCATTATAGCTCGAAAGTTTAAAAAAAGGCAATTGCAAAACAAATAATCATCTCTTGGAAAATCAAAACAAATAATAAAGAAACATTTCAAATAATACTTCAAAATTGGACCACTCGTTTCAAATAATACTACCAATGGACCACACTTTAATCTGCAAAATAAAGCAACCAAACGGATAATAGACGTCAGGTTAAATTTGATGACGGTGAAGCCAAATATGCATTTGAATGTATTTAATTTTTATGCATAAAATTAACGTAGGAATGATTTTTAAGGAAATCTTAATAAAAATAATAAATTAATAATTAAATTCACTAGATAAACGGACACGGAATGCAAAATGCAAACAAATTAGTTTGCCAACAAGGAAAAATCTAGTACATATAAATCTTTCATATACCAGGCTCTCAAGTGCTAAAAATGAAATGTCGGAAGAAATTACTGAGATAGAAAACAATTTTAATTGCAAAAAATAAATACTGTAATTGGTGTGCCTCAAGTATGTCATCGATTATTCTAAAAAAAAAAGAAGTTGAAAAATATATATGTTAATTTTAAAGCTGCTATAACAAAAGTGTGTGTAAACTATAACTTCTCATCTTAATAAATAAATATTAAACAACAGGTAACGATATCAAAGATAATATAAAGTGACAAAGATTTTAGTTTATGAACTTCAACATTCCAAGGTATGTTTTTAGGTTTCCACGGCCAAAAAGTATTTTTGTTATTATTTTTGGGGTGTTATGCCGTGTTTCGCTACCTCCTTCTTTAGCCAACATTTCGGACAGCGTTACAGTGTCCATCATCAGGGCAGATGAGTACTCATGCAACACGGCATAACACCCCAAAAATAATAACAAAAATTCAACATTCCAACCTTAACCAATCTCCTAGATGAAGAAGTCTGATTTGTTTTCTCAGCACGAGATCAGCAATTGAAAAAATGTCCGAACTCATTAAAATGTATATTTTTATTAATGATTTGATGAAGAAAGCAATCAGTCGGAAGTGATGTTCAATTTTTTCATGTTCTAAAAAACTGCCTACGCTAATAGAAAAAGTGTACGGCCTCGAAAGATGATGAGTGGTAACGCGCTTTCCTAATGGTCACGGGTAATATTCCAGTACTTAGATTGCAAATAAGCTGCGTAGTTTGAAGTAATTCCGTCATTAATAAGCACCTGCATGACATGAATTTTATGGTAATTGAAATTTAGAAAATTTGATGAAAAACTCAACATATGAAATCCTCGTCCATTTTTATTTTATTTTATTATGTTTATGAATCAAACAGTTTAGTTTAAGATAATTGCATTGTAAAATGAATATCTTAAATCAATTAAGTTCTATTAATTATCTATACTAGCAGTTAAAAACCCGCTCCGCAGGTTTTTGCTGCTAGGCCCTGGGGGTGGCTTTTGGTTCTGGTTTTGGTTTGGCTTCGCCCTGTTAGTGTTGGTGACAAATATAAATCCAATAGAAACTGGTTCCAAAAATAGCCCGTTCCTCGGATCCACTGTCATTCAGCTAGTCAAAGTACCCGAGATATGCAATGACGTCATATGCAATATATAGCCGCTTGATACAACTATGTATTACCGTCAATCTTTCCATATCCGGAGATATATATTCACAAATTCGTAGCAGTTATACTTAGGGGGGACACGTCCCCATCCGACCTGCTGACGGAAGTGGCGACATCTTGTGACGAATTCTTGAATTCGAAACCAAATTACAACGAAAGCTTTGTTTGAAATTAAACATAAACAGATGTTATTTATGGCGCGGCGCGTACTATTTAAAGGTTGCATTAAAAATGTTTATATTAAAAAAAATTATGTGTTTATTTGAATCATAAAATTTGAATTGGTATTTCATCATCTTTCAAAACCAGTTTTTAGTTTCGGATGTGTTTAGAAATATTCCATTTATTTGGATTTTATTGGAAAGCAGGATGCAAAATTCAAGGAGTCATCCTTGAATCTTGCATTATATTAGCGCAGATCCTATTACAAAGGCGTGTCGTATTATCTATCATCTTGAACCCATCCCGAAAATCCCATGATAGATATTTATCCGCAAAACCTTCGGTCAAAGAATGTTGTACGACCGTGAAACTTTTTTTCCGTAACACCTAAGTCATGGAAACACAACATAACATAACGATGGTCACTTTTTGTAAACGTTTTTTTAAGGTTGCCATTGGTGCCGCAAAAAATATAAATAGAAGATCGACTTTCTGTACTACTTGATTTAGACGCTGCCTCCAAATGTAGTGTTATTAAACTTGAATATTAAATGGCAATATCCTGTTACAAGGATTAGGTTTTATTGAATTTTATGTTTTATGAAATTAGGTGAATCATTTTTATTGTATGCATACTTTTTATGTGAATTCCGCACAAGAGTTTCAACTGCTCTCGACCCAGAGCCAGTGAGACTGGCATCCCCAACTAGGGTATGTTGTGAGACTGGATTTAGTTGGGAGGGGAGTGAGATGTGGACGTAGAGAAGTGGAAGGTGGAGAAGTACTTGATCATTCAGGTCTGGTCCCCAAACAAGGCTAACAAACCGCTTTCAACGTCCCCGAAATAAACACTGCAAATATGTTCAACCAACTTCAAGTACTAGATGACAAATTTCCATCTCTAAAAACGTAGTAGTTTTTCGAAAATAACACGAAACACACGGCTTTAAACCAAATAAACTTTAAAATATATATTTTTTTTAAATACTGTGAAAGATTCCAAGACAGCAGATAAATTAGGCTTAGTATTTCATCTGAAGATGCTGTGAAAATTGTGTATATTGAGAACACAAGATAACATGACGGCCGGCGTAGTCCAGCGGTTAGGCTCTTGACTAGCATTCCAAAGGTCGCGGGATCGAATCCCGGCGTGGCAAATAAATTTTATTTGATTAATCTGTGTTATTTCACAATTTATTCATTTAAAATAATATATAGTTTATTTGCGGCACGTTCCAGAGTGGAAGATACACTCAGTATCGCCCTGGAGTAAGACCACCATTCAGAATCGAAACGTTGCTTGAAATGGCTTTAGCCGTGTTTGGTGACCAGATCTGAATAGCCAGGTACTTCCCACCTTCCTCTTCCCCATCTCCTTCCCCTCCCCACTACCTTCAGCTTCACAACTTCAACTTCAAAGCCCAATTGGGGATGCCGTGGTCTCATTGGCTCCAGACGGGAGCAGTTGGGACTCATATAAAAAACTGGGGTATTCATATAAAAAAATATATATATAATATACATTTAAAAATTTCCATGGATCCCCGATCTCGGACATCGAGGACTCTGGATTTGGAAAAAAATATTTCACATTTTTATTCAAGCGGAAAATGTTACTTGTCAACGATGCAGGACTTTGCTAGCATTTGATTGAATCCAGCTCCAGGGTTAGAATCCGACGCTTTTGTACTCTCGGCTACTAGCTGCTTAAGCCGATATGTTTTAAAGATTAATAAATAAAGTATACTAAAAGATTTCCTAAGAAAATACTTAAGTATTTCTGTCTAAATATGTTCGGATCTTGACCTTCAGAAAAATAAAAATCGAAAGCAATTGTTTTAAAAATTTTGGCCTGCGGCGCTTTTACGGTCTCATTGTAAGTGTAATAATTTATTTTTCACTTCCTTCACCAACACCTCAAAAGTAGGTACCTCAATTTTCTAAAATACTCAATAAAGTATCACAAAATATGCAATGCATGTTGCAAATAAGTCAAGACAACACAATTAACGTCTCCAGTCAACATGCAGGCACGAGATAATTCCTTTACTTTTTGATGTAAAAAAAAAACAGTTATGTTCCCTCCCGAGGGCCTTTGGAAACATTTGATGACTGCCTTTTGGGTCTTGGGTCCGCCCCTTAATCTTAGAGAGACAGGCACCATTAAAACTATGTGTAAACAGGTGTAAACCCTACTTATGTCGTCAAACATCACACATTAATTATTATTTTTTTTTTTCGTAAGAAGCAATTACTTTATGTTTAGACATTATATTTAAAAGAATTAAAACAAACACTTTGTATTTAATTTAATTTAATATAATAATGAATAAGGCAGGCGCGCTGATGGCACCACCTTATTAGGGTTAGAGTGAAGCTGATGTTCACTCTACGCAAGACGCCTGTGGATCTCGATATGATATGTGTTCTGAATCAAATAGCAAAGGTAGGATCACAAGGGTACTCACGATAAGTTGGCGATCTTGCCCGAATTGAGGTCCCTCGTGGTCGGTATTTAGCTATTCTGCGTCTAGATGAACCACAGGTAATTACGATGGTCAGTTTTGTAGCGATTAAGGGAAATACGGCGGTATTATCACCTTACGAGTCTCGACTTATGTCACGATAAAACGTTAGAATGTTGACAGTAGCGATACGATATGAAGACTATTATATAATTTACTTAAATATAATTTACTTTGTATTTAAACCACGAATTTATTATTTTTTATATATCTACCTGTTTCGCTTCGACCAAGCGTCATCAGGATATAATAATAACTAAATACTAAGGCGATCCATCCCACCCCATGATATTATGTTTGTGCTATATTTTATTCTGAGGTCCTTAATTGTTAATATTATCGTATAACTGAATATTGTCCTTTATGTTAAAATGTAAGATGCATCAGACTTTTTATTGAATACCGTTTGTACATTTACTTGTGGATCATATATACACTGTTGTCTCCTTCCCGCTAATTGATATTCATCGTACCTCTGTCAAATTAATTTGCTTCTGTCATTATGTTCTATTGTAATATTATTAATCCTTTTCTGTACAGATGTACATGGTTGTCTCCCGTTACAGTGTCCATCATCAGGGCAGATGAGCAAATGATATTGGTGAGAGTGCTTACTTATGTGTGTCGAAGCGATACCGTGCTGCCAGCTCCATTTCTTACAGAGCACGCCTAATTACGGAGGCAATTGAAATCCATAAAAACCCCATCAATATTAACAGAGACGACGGAGCTAAGCTTAATAGTTCTTGGTATCCAGTAATTGACGGCTACACCAAAGTTAAACGCAAAAAATCATGCTGAATTTTTTCTAACACCAGCTCGTAGAGAAATGGAGCTGGCAGCACGGTATCGCTTCGACACACATAAGTAAGCACTCTCACCAATATCATTTGCGAGTGCCCGGCTTCGAAGTTCACCGAGACGACCGACTAGAAGGAGGAGGCGGAGGCACCGCCATTTTCGTTCGTCAATCCATCACATCTACAAGGATCCCCACTCCGAAGCTGAAGCATACTGAAGCTACGATTGTCGAAGTCACCATAGAGGATAGAGCGCATACCTTCATCGCCGCCTATTGCAGACACCACAACCTTCTGGTGAGAGAAGATTTGGACAAATTACTTAATCTGCACCCAATTGTTGTTCTAGGAGGAGATCTCAACGCCAAACACAACTATTGGAATAACTACAGAGGCAACGCGAACGGGAAAACGCTCTTTACGCATATGCAGACTCACAACTACACGATAATGGCGCCGGACAAACCGACATACCACGCAGTGCACGCACAGTACCCCAGCACTCTGGACATCGTACTCGAGAAAAACGTCAAGACGATCTCGCCACTGCGCACGCTGGATGAACTGTCATCGGACCATCTGCCCGTGAGCTTCAGTATTGGAGGAACGACTTCAAGGAGCCCCAGAAAACAGCGAAACTACAAGGACGCAGACTGGGAAGGATTCAAGAAAGAGATTAACGAACGAATACACCTAACATCGGGAACTCTGCGCTCTACAGATGAAATCGACGAGGCCGCAAGCACTCTCACGGAAATCATACAACATGCACAAGACACACACATACCTCTCAAAGAAGTACACACACACACGATCAAGCTTCCCGAGCATGTCTTATCGCTCATCAAGGAGAAAAATCGCTTGCGACGCATCTACCATCGTACGCGCGACGGCTACTTCAAAACGGCCTACAACACTCTACAGCGGGAAATCAAGCAGGAAATAACGGACCTCAGACGCCAACTTTGGACGAAGAAAGTTACATCACTCACGCCAAAGGATAACAGCCTATGGAAAATGGCAAAAGCGCTGAAACATCAAGACCACACGATTCCCCCGCTAGAGAAGCTAGACGGCTCAGGATTGGCGCTGTCACTAGAAGAGAAGGCGAACGCGCTCGCCGACGGATTCGAGAGAGCCTACGCAGCCACGGACGGCCTATCCGATCCGGAAACGGATCGACTAGTAGATGAATCTCTACGACATCTCGAACAAGCGGAGCAGACGAACGTCGAAGACATCCATTTCAGCACACCGAGCGAAGTTGCCGTCATTATTAAGCGATTGAAGACCAACAAGGCGCCGGGAAGCGATCAAATACACAACATTCTACTCAAACATCTACCTCAGAAAGCCATCATCTACATCACAAAACTGTTCAATGCCTGTCTCATCACCGGACATTTCCCACAGATCTGGAAGACGGCGACCGTGCTGCCCTTCTCGAAGCCAAACAAGGACAAGAGGCAGCCGACAAGCTACCGGCCGATCAGTCTACTATCCACGCTGAGCAAAGTATTTGAACAGGTTATACTCAACAGGCTGCTTCCACACCACGAAGAAAACAACACTTTGCCAGACGAGCAGTTCGGATTCAGAAAGAGGCATTCCACCACCCACCAACTCACCCGAGTAGCGGAATTCATCACCAGAAGATTTAACGAACATCGCTACATCGCCGCTGCACTGCTAGACTTGGAGAAGGCATTTGACACCGTTTGGATCAGAGGGCTACTGCACAAGCTGCACAGAACTAACACGCCCATATACCTAACGAGAGTGATACAAGAATACCTCAAGAACAGATCCTTCCGAGTCTTCATCAGGAACGCGCTGTCGTCACTACGTGAGATTCCAAAAGGCGTGCCACAAGGAAGTCTACTGGGACCTCATCTCTTCAACATCTTTACACATGACATCCCCCGAGACGAGAGATGCAACCTGTCTATCTATGCAGACGACGTCAAGCTGTACGTTTCCTCGCTGAAAGCCGAGATGGCGGCCATATACCTACAGAGAGCGCTCGACGCTCTCGTAGAGTTCTACAAGATGTGGCGCCTCAAACTGAACGAGGCCAAAACCGAAGTCATCATGTACACGAGGAAACGCGTCAGAAGGACACCAGACGTCAACATCGAAATGGGCGGACACGTCTTAGAATGGAAGGATGAAGTCGTTTACCTGGGCCTGACTATGGACTCACGACTCAACTGGAAATCTCACCTAGCCAAGATGCACGCAAGAGCCAGAATGGCACTCGGCATGATGAAGCCCATCTTCAATAGAAAAAGTCCGCTACTTCCCAGAACCAAACTCCTGACTTACTATTCGCTCATTCGACCGGTGCTGACATATGCTATTCCCGTGTGGAGTAGCATCTCACAATCTGACTTTACAAAACTACAGACACTACAGAATCTCTGCATTAAAATCACATACAACACTAGAATCAGAACAAATTTGAAAAGACTACATGCGAGAGAAGACATTCCGACCTTATTTGAATACACTCACAGACTGACAGACCGATTTTACAAATCTTTAAGACACAGTAAAAATAAACTCATACAGGAAATCGGTCAATACAATTCTCCCAGCGACTTCACATTCAAATACGTACACAGACTACCCAAACACATTCTGATGGACCTTGACCACATCTGGCATGAACCAGATTCAGACGCCGACGAGTGAGCGAGCAGTAGGTATTCCCAAACTCCAGACCCCTCCCCCGTAACTTATGTTTATATATCTATGTATATATTTATATAATATTGTATAGTATGTATGTATATGTATGTTTATCCCCTATAGTCCCATAAAGTATATATCTACATAAAAACAGACATACACCCCACACACACACAATGCAGGATATCGTACACCGATATCACTGAAGGCCGACCGGGTTCATGTTGACCGCCGGCCGAATCTTCCTGGATGAGGTTTTTCATGGTTTCCTCATTCCCGAAGGCAAATGCGGAAGAACTCCAAATAAAAGGACATGACCGCCTCCTTCCCACTCCCAACATAACACAAACACACACATATGTATTTATGCTTTCCAGTTTGCTGACGATCAAGAGTAAATGATGACCAAAAAAGATGCAATTTTAGTAGGGTTTTTAGGTAACAATTTTTCCCTACCGATTAAATTCAGGACCTTAAGTCTATAATAAACGAGTAAAATTTTTAAATACCCACATGAGGTAAAGATTGCGAGGCGCAAATGACGCCGTTCTATTTGTATAAAGAACATTAACTTTAAATTCAGTAAATTTAAATGATTCACCTCTTCAAGGAATATAAGAATCTAGTAAATCAAAAAAAAAAAAAATCAATATCATTTGCTCATCTGCCCTGATGATGGACAATGTAACGCTGTCCGAAACGTTGGCTAAAGAAGGAAAACAATAATAAAAATACTTTTTGGCCGTGAAAACCTAAAAACATACCTAATTTGTCTCTGTCTAATTATGCTCTTTTGTAATATTCTTTCTCCCTCTGTCTTTCAACTTATATATAACCGATAACTCTGCCTCTTAGTATTTAGTTAATATTATATCCTGATGAAGCTTGGTCGAAGCAAAACCGGTAGATATATAAAAAATAATAAATTCGTGGTTTAAATACAAATAGTTTAACAAATTAATTAAATCAAATTTTCTTGCGCACGCCTGGATTTGAACTCGCGACCTCAAGATTGATAGTCGAAAGCCTTACCCTTCGACCACGGAAGTCACTTATTATAATTGATGGCTAATCCACTACTTACAGGAAGTAAGATCTTATAAATTAAAATATAAACATGTTATAAAATGCGGTCTTCGTCACGAGATCGCATTACGGCAGAACAACTGTTTTCTGATGTGTCAACTATTGAATCTCGAAATGTGAGCTCTGGAGTCATTAAATTTACTTTGTCGGTACAAAAGTTATAGGCCAATGCAAGCATTTTCAATTCTCAACATCTTTTTCAGCGTGAACTATGCAATATCATCATCAGTATACGTGAAGCAAAAACTTTGTACTCCTTTTTACGAAAATTGCGAGGACGGAGTCGGAGGTTTTCGTCTGTATAATACATTGAATGTGACCATATAGATATCTATGCAAAAAATCTTACATATTTCTAAAAACAAATTATCAAACTCCTACCATGACACTTCGTGGAGAACAGTTATATAGCCCTTTCTTTCTTTCTCACTTTTTTTCTTTTTCTCTGCAGGTTATGTATTATATTTGACACAACTATGTTTTATATTTCATTTTGATTATCATTATTTCTGTTACAACTACAAGCATTTCCGTCTAGTAACAATTAAAAATTGATTACTCATGCTGTGAACATTTCTAATTGGAGTGATAATATCTATGTACATCCCAACGGCAATTCTATTATTGTGATAATTGTTAACACTCTGTAAATGTTTCAAACAATAAATAAATTATTAATAAATTCCTCTTCCCTATCTCCTTCCCCTCCCCACTACCTTCAGCCTCACAACATACCCCGATTGGGGATGCCATAGTCTCACTGGCTCCAGACGGGACAAGTTGGGACTCTTGTGAGGTATTAACTGTAAAAAAAATGATAAAATATTTTTTGTGAAATATTATGTCTTATATTTAACAACAATTAAATTTGTTAACCCACAGCCAACTAGGTAGTTCCGAACATAATTGCACCTTTTTCAAGGCGGTACAACTAAATAAAAAATAAACATAATTTATTGAATTGCTATCGAACATTTTTGTTTTCGATAAGTTTTTAGATTTTCACGGCCAATAGTATTTTTGTTATTTGCTTTTGAGGTGTTATGCCGAGTTGCGCTACCTCCTTCTTTAGCCAACGTTTCGGACACTATAACGCTGTCCGAAACGTTGGCTAAAGAAGGAGGTAGCGCAACACAGCATAACACCCCCAAAACAAAGAACGAAAATCTTTGTTTTCATTTTGGACTCATCAATTATTATTTATCATAAATAAACTTGTGTATTTTTTGGCGATTTATTATACAAAAGGATGAATAAGAATAATTGCTGGGACTTAACCTAAGCGGTTTGTGTATCCATTTAAAAGATATGAATAATGCATAATTCTCACAAGTCTTGGAAAACAAAATACATGCACATATTTAGTGCGCGCTCAATTTAATGTTACAGTGTTATTTCCCATTGCGAAAACCTCAGTAAGTCAATAGTTTTCCCGATGGAATTTCCCTTACCACTTGTTAACTCAATCGTGATGATTTTCAAACATAAAATGACATTGATTTATTTACTGTCTGGAATGATTTTACTGAAATGAAGTCATGGACGAGTTGTAATTTCATTCAACTGGTTATCTTTGTGTCTTCCCCAGACCGAACACAATATTATTATATAACAATTTATTTGTTATATAATAATATAACGTGTGGTCGCCCAATGGTCGATCATAATTAATTTCATGTGTAATGTTTTTTTTATTGATTTAATGTATTTTTTATGCATAATTTTAAAGAACTATTATAACTATCATATATATATAAACTATAATTGTGCGAAATTTCCTACTCCTCCGTCCGCGCAATTTTCGTAAAAAGGGGTACAAAGTTTTTGCTTCACGTATTAATATACTGATGATTTGGTGGAATAACTTTTTATTATTTGATAATGTGGCCGTCACTGGGATGAGGCCTCCATTTTACAATACAAAATTCAATAAACATGTAGTAATAAATTTTATTAAAATGCGTAAAGGGGTAATAAATGATTGTATGATTTGTGGGGCAGAATGCAGTCCCTGATTTGAAGGGTGAATTGTAAAAAACCCCTTCAAAATAAATAAAAAAGGTTTTTATTTCTCAAAAGTAGACACGATGTTATTTTTTTCATGATGTTTTGAAAATGATATTATCTGGCGTGGCGGCCTTGGCGAGCAAAATCAAGCCTTTCAAAAAATTTTTCGGCACTCTTCCCAGTATAACTTGCGGATTTCCAGCGGTGACGTCCTCAACCGCCTTATTCAGAGCTTCAAGGGTTCGAGGTTGAAGTTTGTATACCTCAGCTTTGACGTATCCCCACAGAAAAAAAGTCAAAGGTCACTAGAAGGTTCTCCAACATCCCACAATAGCGAGATGAAGTCACGGTAATGACACATCTGAAAATTTTGTCTGATAAATATCCTAAAACATTATTAATTTTTAATATTTAAATTTTTTTTTTTTTAATATATTTTTTTAATATATCATTAAACATCATTTACAATAATTTACATTATCAGTGCAATAACACGTGCTCGTGTACGTAATACGTAACCATTTACAAGTTTTTACTTCATTAAATATTTACAATAATTTGCAGAAATTTCAACCTGTATTGCAATGTTTATTGTGACATTATAGTAAAGGACACAAACAAGGATTTCAATATCCCATAATGTATGACACCTCACATATATCCATCGGTCAGTTGATTAGTCATACATCTAAGTACGTCGAAATACTAAGTTTAAAAAAAATGAGAAATGCAATATTTGCTCACCATAAAACAAATATTATTTACATGTGTTTTACGTTTTATTCTATAAAATAACACTGGGAGACATAATGACTCATTACATTAGAATGATATGTAGAAAACATCAATATTTTGATTAATTCACTCCAAACTTTTCAGCAATATAATTGATTTAGCGGTGTTTATGAGTAATCTGAGAATTGTATCAAATGGAGGGTACACTTTTACACATAACTGCTTACTCAAATCAAATTTCTGTTTTTTGAGATGTTTGACTAATCAACTGGTCGATCGATGTATTGTATAAACCATATAATGTATTAATTTTTGATCAGAAATACCAAAAATTGTGGCATTGTTGATTTTGATATTCAATATTATCAAGATCTCGTGGAAGGCACTGCAACTCAATTGGGTACCGCCGTCCCGGGGACCATTATTATATAACCAACACCTCCACCATAGGTCACCCTAAAGGGTTCGCTACGTTTGGAGACTTAGCAGGGATGCCTGAGTTCAAGTTTGTCCAGGTCTTGAGTCTGGTTGAGGCAGACCTATTGGCCTCTTTAGTAGGACCCTTATCCTTCACAGAACTTCCTCTATTATCTTTCCTTTAAAAGACCTTCCACACAGCACCCCATGATGTCATAGGCCCTAAGGGAAATTGTTCTCTTCCTTTTGTGTGGAGCTGTTGTAAAAAAAAGTATTTTTCCCCCTTGGACCGAAGGCGTGTTAGTATTTATTAGTTATTTATGCATAACACACTCTTCAAAGTTTTCATAAAATATTGTCGAAACACGTATATTGTTCAGAATAGGCCGCTTTTAAAAATTTATGTTTTTTTCTTTTTAAATAAAAAATCAGTTTTTTGGGCTCGGGACGTCACTACACGAATGTTCTGTCTCCGATAATTTTCAATTAATTTTATAAAATTCCACACTGATTTTTAAAAATATAAAGCAACACTTTGATTTCCGGCGAATTTTTGAATTTGACACTAATGGTACGGCCACACTGGGGCCAACTTCCAACTGCAAACTGATAAAATACAGCGCCGAATCAGCTGTTCGATGTCCCCCATTTTGGATTTCGAATTTCGGGTTGGCTTTGGTGTGGAAGTAGCATACAATTCACTTGCCTTATTGATTGCGAACTTCGCTACGTTTTTTCGCCTCAATAAAATTATGTTCTGTCTTTCCGGTTTATAAAAAATGGTCCGATTTTTTGGATTGAAATTTTCAAAAATCGCCAGGGTTTCAAAAATACAATTAAAAAAATGCGGAAGGTCTTAAAATATTTGCCTAAGTCGGAATTTTTTTTTAAAACTGTGGTGCAAGTGGCCTATTAATCGGAAAGGTATTTTGTAATATTTTTAAAGGAAAACACTTGAACAGTAGAATTGAATCACCGAAATGCCCAATCACTAAATTGAAAGTCTTTTGGGTCGCGTCAAAAAAGTATCTGGAGTTATTACGGTCTTCCTCGCATGAGAAGAGAAAGGGATTGAAATAATGCGTTATTACAGGCAAGTGCAATAATTATTTATCATTGCGTAAAGGAAAAAGTAACTCAAAACGCATACGCGATTAAAGTACACTTTCATTACTCTATCACGTTTTATTTATGATTTTGTTATGCTTTAGAAGTTATTTAAAACAAAACATTATCTTAAATTTGTCAAGGTCGAATTTTTCCTTAATGATTTCTCGAATAAAACATTTATACCAGTTCCATACTTACATTTAAAATGAAAAAAAAACACGTTGTTACTGGAAAACTGGTATAATTTGTGTTATTTCACAATAAATTCATTTATAAAATAATATATATTATATTTGCGGCACGTTCCAGAGTGGAAGTTACTCTTAGTATCGCCCTGGTGTAAGACCACCATTGAGAAATGAAACGCTGTTTGAAATGGCTTTAACCGTGTTTGGTGACCATTTCTGAATAGCCAGGTATTTCGCCACCTTCCTCTTTCCCATCCCCTTCGCTTCCCACTACCTTCAGCTCACAAAATACCCAATTGGGAATGCCATAGTCTCACTGGCTCCAGAGGGAAGCAGCTGAGACTCTTGTGAGATATGAAAAAAAGTATAATTTTCACTGTAAACAACTATTATTATAATAATACGCTATTATAATAATAATAGTACATTATTATTACTACATTTAGAAATCATGATATACAATACTTGTAATTTAATTTAATTTGTATAATTTAATTCATTATTATTTAATTTATCAACCATATTATGAATTCAACCCGTAAACTTCACCCGCCATAACACAGGGACATTCTTAGCATGGCAGATGAAGTAAGACAAAAATCTATACAACATATAAAGTTCTCATAATAAATACATACTCAAAATCAATTTCCAAGTATGAAACGTATTTTTAGCAGTTAACCAGTAGTAAGACAGTACAATAAACTTTAACAATAATTTTATGGGTTTATAATTCAAAGTTCATAGTTCAAAGTTCTAAGTTCAAAGTTCATTGTTCAATGTTCATAGTTCAAAGTTCATAGTTCAAAGTTCATAGTTCAAAGGAAACTTAGTTATTGTTATTAACCATTCGTTTAACCTTTTATCAAAAGCGTTTCAACGAGTATATTCAATCTGGGTTAGCCAATTTTTTTTCCTGCCAGAGTTTTAGCTGAAGATGCGCGGTAAGAACAGGGAAGCAATTTACTCTATAAAGTTGACACATGATCTTATATCGGTCATCCCAGCTGTGATATTCCTTCCGCGGATCACATCTGTAAGCCTGAGCGGCGGGGTGAACATTAACTAACAGCATCCCTCGCCCTAATTAGTAAGAGAGGGAGCGAAGGAATGAGAAAGTATTCGAAAGATCGAACAACCATTATGCGCTCGGAAATATGCATAAGGCTAGCTTTACACTAGTAATTAAAATTTACGGATTACGTAAGATTTTGACAGGTTACTAGTCCCAAGAGCGTTTCCATATGCATCCGACTTGTGGTAATTAATGATCAAGGAAGTTGTTCGGAAGTTCGACCTGTGTAAATGCTCATGCAACCGTTTACATCTATACATTTATTTGCGGTAAGATGGCTTCCTTTGAACAACGACCTGCTACTGTCAAATTTATGCGATTTTGTCATTAAAGACAAAAGGCCCAAATAAAGTGTTGAATTAGAATTTGACTTTAATTAAATAATTCTCCACGCGCTTTTGTGTCGTCAAAGGCGAAAATTAATGCAGTTTTTATTTTTTTTATTTTATCCAAATTACGGCTATTTGACAGCTGCTGACAGCAACCGACTTCATATTTAAATACGTAATTTTAAAAACAGAAACAATGATTTTAGAAAGGATTGGACCGATAATTGAATAGAAGGTGCTCATTTTCACAAAATTCAAAGAAGGGAAAATAACTAGTTTTAAAGGAAAAAAATCTAATGAAAACAATGATCATTTGATTTTTGACATTTTGCAACGGTGCATTTTGGTACTGTTTCTTACGGCAAGTCTCTCAGCTTATCAAACTGATTTTGTAAGCTGTGAGAAGGCTGGAAATACGCGCGAACGAAATTAGACCTGTCAAAAAACTTCCGAAAGAACAAGTACTGTAACTTGCTACAAATTACGTTAAGTGACTTTTAGTGTCGTTTACATTGGTAATTTGGCCATAAATCGTTTACATGAGTGATTTACGGGAAAAAAACTTACGAGTGTAAAGCTAGCCTAACATTAAACGATTTGTTACACAAGAGCAAATGCAGTTTATTGGTTTCTGTTTAATCTCTTCCAACTTTAAGCTTCTTGTTTATGTTTTATCTATCTATGCATTCATTTAGGAGACTGCGTCGTGGATCTGTTTGGTTTACAAATCTACAGTTTGATTCCGAGTCTAATGAAAATTTGCACACTTAACTCTAACAGCTATTTAGAAATTATTAGTAGTAAATTTGTATATGGTTTTTACTGGCTAGAAAATTATGCATTGTCGAGGAAAGTGCATTTTTCGTCAGAATAATGCCATAATTAAACTTTTCCTTCAAGTCATTGTTTTGGTGGAAGAAAATTTATAGTGTATCTGTTCTCACACTTTTTAACAAAGACTTCTTTGTCTCATGAAATCACCCTACACCTTTGATGCAGCCTTTCAAGGCTGACTTATGCCCACAACCGCGAGACTTTCAGAATTAATTTCATGTTATTAACACGTGTAGAAAATATTCATAAATAAACACGCGTTCTCAGAAATAATAACTACACGTGCGACCTATTTACAGCCGATCGTGGTTAAAATAACAATTACTTATTTTATTAAAAAGACAAATAACTTAGTTTACATCACTTGATTTATAAAATACACAATACAAATGTTTCGTGAACAATGTTCACATCATCAGAAGTAAATGAATTCCTGATGATTTGAACAATGTTCACGAAACATGTGGATTGTGTTAATTAAGTAATTTAAGTAATTATTTGGCAGGTGGGTATGGGTACAGCCGCCCCGCGAACCATTTATGGGATAAGAAACACCCCTGCCATTGGTCATCCCAAGTAGCTCGTTACGTTTGATGACTTAGCAGGGGTTCCCGGGTTCATGGGGTGGAAGTTTGTCT
The DNA here is from genome assembly GCA_936435175.1 of Glyphotaelius pellucidus. Taxonomy (NCBI): domain Eukaryota; kingdom Metazoa; phylum Arthropoda; class Insecta; order Trichoptera; family Limnephilidae; genus Glyphotaelius; species Glyphotaelius pellucidus. The sequence goes on from OW386556.1 coordinate 11,685,296, forward strand.
AGGTCTTGGTGGCAAATGGGTTTGCCCATCGTGGCGGACCGGATCGGGAGTGACTGGTTGAGGGAGACCCTTTGACTTACCCAGGCAGACTACCTCGACCCATCGCCTTGTACCGAGGTGGGAGGAATAGATAGATCCGTCGCTCTTGGGAACACTGACATATGTGCAGTTAATTAGTGTGATGGTAATAGGAGATTTTTAAACATTGTTGGATTTTTCGTAACCTGGGAATGTTTATCTTTGTTTAAAAAAAAAAATGTGAAAAAAAAAATTATCACAAAGTGAAAATCTTTCAGAAAAAGTTTTCTTCGAAAAATTAATAATATATATATTTTTTTTAAATATTCAACTGACACGTGTAGATACTTTTTTATGTTTTTATCCCAATAAAAGGGGCCGCGACTCGTCAAAACGGGTCAGTTATTTTGTCGAGTCAGCGTTTGGTTTGCAAATTTATATCCAATTCAGGAGGAAGCCGACAATTTGCAGTCAATGTCACTTGCGTTAGTATCTAGTACAGCTTATCAAAATTCCTTACGCTCAAATATTTTTAAGAATCAATCTGAAATATGTCAGTGTCAGCTACTTAGTTGAAGACATAGTGTAGCCACCTTTGTAAATTGACTACTTTTTAATAAATAACTCAACTCAATATGATTAAAAAATTATTCCACCATTCAAAAAATAATGCATGCATCACGTGCTCACTTTACAAAACTATTATTCAAATGATTGATTAGCATTAAAGAAGAAGATAATCCTAAATGAAAATATTAAAAAGAATTAGACACAGAAACATAAAAAGGTAACGTTCGCAACTGGGTCTCGAACCCAAGTTCTCTTGTCTTTCTCTTGACAAACGCCTTAACCAACTCGACCATGGGGCGTCTTATTTTAAAGTAATTTTTGTCGATCTCATATTTCAAATTCAGAATTAACAATACAGTTGTAATGTAATACGCGAGCCTAGGGCGTGTAAATAACCCCAGAACTCTCTGAGCAAATTATTCCAAAATTATAATTGTGAGTTTACTTTACGCGAACAACATATTATAAATCTCAAAGGAAAAAACAGATTCACTAACCTTGATTGTCAAACTCTGCAACGTGTGGGAGGCCTCAAAATAAATTCCATCCACATAAATTAATCTTAGTCTAATTTTCGTAATTTTGAAATATGCACAAGTACTTTGTCAACTTAACACAACTAAAGGAGGAATCACATATCACAAGATGATATAATTATTCACTGGTCACAATAATAATTGTAAAAAAAATACATTTAAAAACTGCATTATTTCTTCAAATGGACAAGTGGGCGACATCTCTGGTTCATTTGGTCAAGCATGATGATGTAGCGGTTTTTTCGAACAATACTTTTAGCGCCTCTTGTAATCGAAAGGAACCGCCTTTGTAATATAAATATGTTAATTTTTTCTAAAAAAAAAAACAAAAAAACATATTACAATGCCTAACCAATAATCATCGACTAATTTTCTCCCTATATTCGGCTACCCCCTTTTTAAATGATCACAAATGTCTAGGATAAACACAACAACTATTGACGGTTAAAGCCATCAATTTAAAACACTATTGCAGAAGAAGATTACACCAATAAAAATTAGGAAAAGAAAAATATAAAGTAATGTGACTTGAAACCAGGAACTTTTAGGTTAAGGTAGTAGTCCCGGTAAGACCTGACCTGATCTAAGAGATCCTGGGTTCAAGAGATCCCTGTTGTTACCCTTACCTTTTTATTTTTCTGTGTCTTGTTATTTTTCATACATTCGTTTAAATTTATTAGTATTACCTTCTTCTTCATTTACATTACATTGATGGGTTTATTACATTGATGGGTATAACTTTCAAAAGCTATTATAACAAGAATTATTCCAATAAAAATTGATTGATCATCTTAACTCCGGCAACAAAATAAGTCATCTAACTTTTTTATGGATGTAGTCGGTTCAGTAAGTAACAATAGACCAGCAGACATTTTTTTATTGTTGTGTCGGCTGTTAAATGTGCACAAAAGGCCGCTGGAAATTATTGTAATTATTTACGGGTACTACACAAAGTCCGTGAAGGTTGTCTGAAATGATTACCTTTTACAAACGTCATGATTCTTTGCGACATACAATCGACATTAAATAGTGGACAAAAATTGATGGTGCTGCCATCGTTTAAAAGGTTTTAAATGGCAACACCAAGGTGGCTTGTAGAAGAATGTTTATATATTGGAAAAAGCACAATGGTCCAAGTGTTCAGAAATTGGTTCTAATTTTCGAAAGCAGATTGAAAAATATGAAAGAGAACAAGACACCGAAAAGTAGAAAAAGATAATGTTTGCAACTGGGTCTCGAACCCGAAATCTCTCGTCCAATTCAGCCATTGCCACCTTCCATCAAACCGTCATAATTGTCAATCTCACATTTTAAAATTTTAGAATTAACAATATTATTGTCGACAGATTTTTTTCATATCATGGGAAACTACCATTTTCATTGGCAACAATCGTTCTAAGAAATGGTTTGAAACATGGATAGCGTCTCGGATAGATATATCCGATTTTTTTAAATTGAACTATTGACCCTCTTTTAAAAGGTAGTTGCCGCAACACGGCATAACCCCCAATAAATAATTAAATTACTTTTGGCCATGAAAATCTACAATCTTATCTTGTTTACATAGATTACGTTGCGTTAGGTTATGGCTATTTAAAAAAAAAACATCCTTTTCAAAGGGGTGTTGAAATGCCATTTTGTTGAGTAATCATGTAACCTTTATTGAGATTTATTCATTGTGATATTCTTGCTGATAGGCACTTCGAAATATTTTTATACTAGTACCGCATAAGAGTCCCAACAGCTCCCAACCGTTTGAAGCTAGGGGGACTGTGGCATCCTATTTGGGGTACGTTGTAAGGTTGAAAGTAGTGGGGAGGGGATGAGATGGGGAGGCTGAAGATGAAATAATTGGCTATTCAGAACTGGTCACCAAATACGGCTAAAACCATTTCAAGTAACGTTTCATTTCACCAGTGCGACAGTGGAAGTATCTACAACTCTGGAAAAGAGCAAATATGCAAAATATTATTTTTATTTAATAAATTGTGAAATAACCCAAATTTTGTAACCAAATCAAATTTATTTGAGCATGCCGGATTGAAACCCGCGACCTCCAGATTCGTAGCCGATAATAATGAAAACAAAAGTTTTCGACAAGCCACTAGTACTACCTGACACAATGACGCGACTCCTTAAAAACACGTCACGACAATCACGCGACGTTAATTTTATTGTTAACGATTTTCCCATTAATTATTTACATAAACTTTAACTCGTTAACCTCAAAGGCAACAGAAATGAGGATTTAAATCCTCAGCCGAAACTGGTTTGCAAACAGAATCTGTTAGCGGAATGCCGTTTTCACAAAGGCCATAAATGTTGTGTGCCAATATAGAGAGCTGTTGAATATGTAAGATAATTTATCTCTTAACTGGTGAAGCGACGCCTCTCTTTTATGGAATCTAACGAGAAATTTGATTGAGTTATATATTTTTTTCTTCTTTCACACTCACTGACACCTTGCCATTGCTTTGTAACTATATATTTTTTGTTTCATATTATTTGATCAATATTTTATAAGGACTCGTAAGGAACAGTGTAGGATTACTTTGAAGATTATTATAGATTCACTTGAAGTGAAATAACACAAAATGGCGCTATGCAAATATTTCGTTATTTTTATTATTCCTAAATATTTTTTGACGTGATAACGTCTTACAAATCGATGAACGCCGGCTGCATGCACGAAAAAGTATGACTCATTGCCACGTTCCGCCTGAGCCGAGCGTACAAGCGAGAACGCGGAACAAGCGTTCGGCTTATGACGCATCTATCTCTCTTCTACTCCATCGTTCTTATATGACGTTATCACGTAAAATTATCGTCCGTAAACCGACTTTACAGACAACCAATTTTTTTTTAAATGTGCCGTGTAGATGTCGCAAGTCCCAAGAGCCAGTGGAGCTATGGCATTCTCATTTTGGCTGTAAGTAAGGTTGAATGAAGGTGAAGGAAACGAGATAGGGAATGCGGAGGTTGTGAAGTGCCTGGTTTTTTGTATTTGGACAACAAACACGGCTCAAGACATATCAAGCAATGTTTTGATTCTGGACGTTTTCGCCTGGGCAATACTTTTTTTTTACAAAAGCTCCACACAGAAGGCCCCGAGGAAAATAAATTCCATCAGAGCCTACGTCATCTTTGGGGATGCTGTATGGAGGGTCTTTTTAGGGAAAGCAAGGAGAGGAATTTCTGTGAAGGATAAAGATAGGGGTAGGTAGGAATCTGTGGGTCAATGTGTCCAGGAGTGAGAGGCATATGAATCCTTCCCTCCCACTGTTGTGCAATGCGATGAGTCGAGAGAGCCTGGCTGGAGAGGTCTAGATTATGTCTGCCTCAAGCATTGTCTCCCGATCTGAGCAAACGCATTCACCACCAAGATCTGGACAAACCTTACTCCAGGAACCTTGATACGCCTACTAAATCACCAAACATAGCGAACCATTTAGAGTGACCCATGGTAGGGGTGCTGGTTATCCAATAAAAGATTCCCGAGCGGCGCGGTACCCACACCCGCCTCCTAAATTGTTCAACACACACGGCTAAAGCAATTTCAAGCGATGTTTAGATTGTGGACGGTTTCACCAGGGCGATACTGAGCGTATCTACCACTTATGATATTATTTTGTCACTTGATATGTAGGAATGCTAACTTTTAATTTTTCACGTTATCGCATCTACACGGCATCACTCTAAGTAGTGTTATTTAGGTTGGGTTGTTTGAAATCCCGTAACATAATTAAATTAACGGTAAAAAATTGATAGAACGTTTAAAAATGCCGAAAGGTGGCGGTATACTTAAAGAAAACAGGGCAATTAAAGATCTAGGTATCTAGCAAGGTCGATCGATAAAGGATTTATTGATATAGACTTAATGATGCATCTAAGATGCAATCAATTTATTCCGTTCCATCTTTGACAAACGAAAATGGTTGAAATGTGAATAAAGACCTTGTTAAGTAATTAACGCCCGTTTAGTATTAAAAAGTAAATGCTAACTGCTAATGCATTTTAAAATTAGAATTCCAATTCAACATTGCCAATTTATTGATATTTTTACGTAATCGTTTGACGTTTGACATTTCAGAGTGTCAATTCATAGAAAATATTTAATTAAATGAAGACAATATAAGCGAAACTCAATCGAAAATCTGAAAACAGGAAAATCAGAAAAAGACATTGACACCTCTGGGACTCGAACCCAGGACCTCTCGCTAATTAAATATTAAAATTTGAGGTTTTACTCATAAGGTTAAAATAAAAATTAAATATCATAGAAAATACCTTCAGTGTTGCCAGCGTGTATCGACTTCTTATTTATTCCCTGTCAATATCGGTTCGGCTCTCAATTAACGGCTGTTGTTAGCAGATTATATAAATTAACATTTTATGTTCCAATATGCACACTTGGAATAATTTATTTATCATTAGCTGAATCTATTATTAGGTATGGAATTACAGCTTGGAAACTTTCCTGTAAAACAAATGTAAATCGTAATCAATCAGTTCAAAATTCATTAGTTAAATTATTAGCTCATAAAAAATTATGTGAACAAAGGCATATTTTTTTATCAGAATCTCAAAATTCTCTCAGTAAGAGCGATTCTGTGGTATAAAATTATATTTCAGCAAATTAATAGCCCTATATACATAAATAAACCGGGCCACACTTACAATACTCGTTTTACGTTAAATGAAGGACTATTTGTACCTAAGCATTTAAACAAATATGGACAAAGAACGCTGGACTATATGATACCTAATTGCTTAAATATGTTACCTGCCGAAATTAAAAAATGTTCAAATGGTAATTTACATATTATTATGTTGAAGAATTGGCTCGCTGAAAGAAATAATTTGTATTAGACTAACACGAAAATTCTAACTGTTTAATAAAGTTTTTAGAGTTTTTCATTGATTCACAACTCACATGGAATCACCAATTTAAACATGTTCTATCCAAAATTACTCCTATAACTGGTGTTTTATATAGACTTCGCGGGTTACTTCCTCCCTCTCTATTAAAATCGATTTACCATGCTATGATTCACTCACATATAATATATCTCGCCGGAATCTGGGGATTTGCTACAAAAAAAATGATTTCAGAAGTCCAAGTCGTCCAAAATAGAGCCCTGCGAAATATTTTCAGTCTACCTTGGGACACACATGTCAAAGACATCTACAGAAACACCCAAATACTTCCTTTTAATACCATTCCCACTTTTGAAATAACTAAAACTATATTACAAGTAATTCAACAATCGGCACATTTCAACACTACACTCTATTACAATTGCGACGTACACCAACACAACACAAGAAATCACAACAAACTTCATATACCAAAAATCAAATCAACAAAATATGGACTAAGATCCCTAGAATACATAGCTCACACAAAATATAATCAACTACCCAACGAGATCAAACGTGCAAGTCAATGTAAAAAGACCCAAACTAACATGCTCAAACTTCATCTTATTAATGACTATCTGAAATAATAATGTTGTGTATGTCCCCATCATATGTCCATTTAATACATACAGCTATATGTTTCATGTAATGCGTATCATTCCCGCAATGAGTTTATTAACTCCTGGGAGTACAATGCTTTATATAATATACTATATTCTGTATTGTATACTTTTGATAAATAAAAAAAAATAAAAAAATAAATAAAGTAAAATAAGCGTATTTATATCTTCAAAGTAAAAGTACCCATCAATAAACTACTCAAAAGTATTTTTGTTATTATTGTAGCGAAACACGGCATAACACCCCAAAAATAATAACAAAAATACTTTTTGGCCGTGAAAACCTAAAAACATACCTACTTAAAAGAAGTTTATCGGGACTTTTCTTTTTTCTGTACAATATTTTATTTTTGCTGTTAAATTGTATTACTTTGTATTTATTATAAATAAATAAAAAATTAAAAAATGGTGAAACCGTGCGCGGGATATAGATATAAAATCATCGGAAGTTACGCCTTTCGATCTGATATTGTAAATTTCTCGGTTTTATTGTGCTAGAGCTAGTGGTAGTTGTATTTTCCTGATAAATCGATCATAAATGCCAATCTTGCTCAATCAACATCAATGTGTGAAGTATGATAGTTCCCACGTTACTTGACAATAAGCAAAAGTCAATGACCTGGATTTGTTCCCACAATTGACACAATTTTCGTTGGTTGAATATTACATTTTAGCGCAGAAATCATTGTTCATTGTTATAATCATTGTTGTTTGAGACAGACAGGCAGGTATTGTTTAATAAAACAAGTGGCACTATATTTGCTATTTGCAAATATCAGCGGTGTGCTTGTTTACTTGTTTTTTTCTTTGTGTACCGTGGCGCAGGAGAATATTTTGGTTATCATCATCATCTTATTCCTCTTATCCTATTCGGGTCGGGGACCCACTGCATCGTCTAGGCTCCTCCATACGTCCCTGTCTTGTGCTGATTGTTCGGCCTCCGTCCATGGCAGTCCCACCCTCTCCTCACACAGTTTCTGGAGTTGCCTCACCCAACTGTGTCGTGGGCGGCCCACTGGACGTCTACCCTCTGGAATCGCACTCAGTATTTTCCTAGGAATTCTTAGGTCTCGGATCGTCGAGTTTCTTATATGATCACATTTCGTAACCCCCGCCACTCCTCTCAAGTACCTCATTTCGGCAATAGATTATATACCTATAAATTAATTCTCAATAGGAAAAAGATAATGATGTCAATCAATTATATCTTGAGTGAAACAGGTAATTTTTAGAAGCTTTAATTGCTTTATTTCTCGCGAAAATTGAAGGCGTGCAATTTCATAAAAGTTCATGTCTTGATGCAAATTATGTGATTGTGTATTCATAAAAGTTCATGTCTTATACAAATTATTTGATTGTGTATTCATAAAAATTCATGTCTTATACAAATTATTTGATTGTGTATTCATAAAAGTTCATGTCTTGATACAAATAATTTGATTGTGAATTCATAAAAGTTCGTGCCTTGAAACAAATTATTTGATTGTTTATTCATAAAAGTTCATGTCTTGATACAAATTATTTGATTGTGTATTCATAAAAGTTCATGTCTTGATACAAATAATTTGATTGTGAATTCATAAAAGTTCGTGCCTTGAAACAAATTATTTGATTGTGTATTCATAAAAGTTCATGTCTCGGTACAAATTATTTGATTGTGTATTCATAAAAGTTCATGCCTTGATACAAATTATTTGATTGAAAAGAGCAAAGTTCTGAAATTGTAAAGAAAATCGAGCTCGATGGTTGTTTATTATTCATTGTGCATTTATCTAATATTTATTTTATCGCCTCCTAAAACGTTTAAATGACTAATAAACGGAATGGATTTATAGGACAAAGGGGGTATTTCACCATCTTGCTCACAAGCACTACCAATAGGATAAAGCATTTTTTCGATTTCACCATCCTTCAAGGATGCTTATGTGGGTAGATAAAGTTTATTTTTATTAATTGGTACTTTGACCAGCCAGTAACGTTTACCGGGTACAAATTAGCAAAGTTTTCTACCATATTAGCAAAGTTTTCTACCACGGGTTCAATAAATATGACAGACAGCTGCTGTCAAATCGTATTTGCATTACCCGAATTTTTCACGATTTCTACTTACGAAAATGCCGTTCTTGTAATCCATGACCAGCCCAAAGACAAAAACTCTCAACCACTTGGTGTGTTATTTTAATATATATATATTGAAGAATAATACAGAATTGTAGTACTTACATCATATTTCAACAACAATAACAAGTATATTAGGTTTTATGTCATTCTATAACCATATAAATTGCATTCCAACAATTTCCAACAAATAATAATTTCATTGTTGTCAGCCGGAGATTTTGTTGGTGTCTGCTTGCAGATTTATAAAAAGATAGTCGGAGGCTATTGGATATAGCCGTCCAATGTGTATTCGCTTCCTTCTGGACCCGGCTCTTTTAAAAGGTTTTTATAATTTGAACCAGTTCCCGAGGGTCGAGGGATTATGGACTGCAATCATGTTGCAATGTGACCAAGTAAGTACCTCTGAATATCATACTACTGTAACGGATATTTTTACAATCAATATTTGTACTATCAATGAATTCACAGGAACAGGGAAGGTATATAAAATGTACCTATATCCTCACTACACACCTGTAGTATTCATTTCCTTATTCCAACAGTATTCGATTTCCCCAACTGAAAAAACCAAGTACTGAAATGACTTTTTTCTTTCAGACGGAGAAAATGCCGAAGTAACCTTAACCAGTAACTGCTACAGAAAAGGTGTCTTCTCCAGGTGGACGTGCTGATTGAAGTGATTCTGTATGAGACCCTAGAAATTTTGTACAACTGTGTTTTAAAGAGTAGATTCCCTGTACTTTTATTGTGAAAAACACTTATTTAGCTTTATGGAAACTGTAATAAAACTTCAGAATATTTTGGTATATCTGTACAATATATTTATTTAATAACATGTGAGAGAAAAACATTTCTCTTTGTAAGAACATACCTAATACGGTAGATTATACTTAGTTTTTATAAATATATGGCAACATTATCAGGAGTCAGTGGGACGACGGCAGCCATAATATTTTATAATATTGTATGGATGAATATGAATGGTACAGACAAATGATTGTATATTATTTATAATCATTCTCACGCAAGGTCATTTAGTAGATGTTGCCCCATGTGTAGGCACGGTGGGGCAAGGTGGGGCATTTGCCAACTCTGGCTGGGCGATGCATGACCTCTTAGATTGTAGACCAAGTTGCGTTTTCAAATTTACAGCACTTCAAATGACGGTTTTTCCGTCTTCCGTTCATGTTGATAGAGCCCAAAGCATGAATATGTTGTCGAAGCCTACTGTTTTTGGTATCTACTCTAGATTTTTATTTTTTGTCCCACCCTAAATCAATACCTAGCTACACCCATTTGTTCAACTACAAACATTACAAAAATTTCAATGAACTAGAACTAGCTAGAGAATAACTAGCTTCGTGTTGGGAACACCTTACTAAATGAATATTCTAGATTGTAAAGTAAACAATACATTCTGTTTTATATAATCATTATGTTAGCAGCTCTGGAGACTCTGGATGGCTGATGGCTATTCTTTTAGTCTTCCTCATCCACAACGCACAGCGGTGTACTCCTCAATTGCATTCGGTTTATCTGAAAGTAATAATAAGGGATAAAACATTCATGAAACACTAACCACCTGCCACATTCCACCTGTGGATCAATGAGCATGCTCACAAATCAACAGCCAGTTGATTTGTGAATGGAGGGAAATAATTATGCCGAGTCTTCAATTTATGATGGTCCGATGCTTTGTGACCCCCTTGCACAACGTGTGAAACGCTTGTAAACTGTGCGACCCAAAATTTAAGTTTCTTGTTTTTGTAAAAGCGCAATGAAACAAAATATTGTTACTGAAGTCGCTCAGTTGTACATAATATTGTATATTTTTTACTATTTCTGTGTAAAAGTCCCTAAAAAGCGTTTTAATAAATACAATAGGAAATGTACAGGTTGATTTTTAAATATGCAATGTAAATGTTTTACCTAGAGCAGAGGCATCGATATTCCAGCCGCTGGTGGTGCCTCTGGTGAGGGAGATCGTACATTTTATCATCGTCTCTATGTTGTCCAAGGGAACAGCGTTGCTGGGTCCCTATCTGATGAGGGTGCACTTTTGTCTCTCCAGTCCCTCATATTTCACTTTAATGTATTGGTTCACCTGAAGGCTCTGCAGACAAATACACAATAGATGTTAAAGACACTGTACATAAACGATTTAACAGCAGAAAATCACAAAAAATAGCAATGAGGAAAGAAGAAAGAGTAAAACATTTTGTGACGCATGAATTAAGACAAATCTACAAATTCAACTAAATTCTTTAGTAATATCACTCAATAATCAATAAAACAACAAAAACCCGTTGAACTTACCTTATAGTTTGCATAAATAAACCAATCCCGTTCGTAAACAACAATAAACGAACACTGTGTTGACACCATGTTGACACTTTTGACGTTTGTGATTTCATAGAAACAATGGCGTCTAAGCACGTCTAAGACAGGCGTGGCAGTAGACCAAAATAGCTACTTGGCACCATATTTTCTGTGGCGAAATGCGCACGGGTTTTTGAGCATGATTCTCCTACCAATAAAGTTATGTGACCGGTAGTTAAGAGCAACATTTAAAGAGATTGGTGAAATAGCCCCAAAGTTTTATTACGTTGAGAAAAGAGAGATCTAATAATCTCAAATCTCAAAAAAGCAAATTTTTCGATTGATTCAATGAAAAGTCTGTTGTGGTTATTTTTCGAGGTGAATTTCAAATGTGTATTGTAATCTTTACGTAAAAAACGATTTCCATTTGTTCAGATCCGTTTTATCACATGCCTGTTTGTTTTCCTATTATATTTTTAGTACGTACCCAAAATATGTATCGTTACGTTAATATTTATAGTTTGAATAACATGTTTTTTTTAAGAGCTTTAAAACTTATTAAGGAAAATTTGTAAAAATCGGTAGAAATGCGGGAAGCAGGGAAATACTTTGTTTCTCGCACATAAATTATTTCATCCAATGTTTTCGCAATATCCTCAAAATGTTCTGCCCGAATTGTAATATGGATTGAAATTTTCTCTTAAAAGTAAATGTCTGTATTTTGGGATATTGCAGTAAAGTATCCACTTCGAGGGGAGTAGGTAAAAATCATGTATGAACTTGTTTGACCAACATGTGTAACAGTGTTAACAAACATGATGACAAACCAGTGATCATCATGCAGATGGAATCTCAAACAAATTCACGCGACATTAAGAGAAATAAGCCTCATTTTGACGGCCTGATAACTACATTAATGAAGAGAAAAATTGCCATTTACATCTTCCATTAAACAGTATTACATTCATTCATTCAATTCAATTAATTCAATTACATTCATTCAGCAGGAGATAGAAAAAAGTGAACGTTAGTTTTGACTTGCAGAGGAAAGATTTTTTCAACTGATTGAAATACCCAAATTGGCTTGAATGCTGTTTCAATATTCCCTGCTAAAAAAATAGCCAAAATCATATAAAGTGATAATACATCTGTCGCGATTAAAAGGCAATCTTACCTAATTTAGGAAGCAGGCATGGGTACCGCCGCCCAAAGAAGATAACCATTTATTGAATAACCAACACCCCTGCCATAGGATACATTGGTTACTTAGCAGGGATGCCATGATCATGGGGTGAGTTTTGTCGAGGTCTTGATGGCATAGATGTTTGCCACCGATTGCGTGGCGGACCGGTTTGGGAGAGACTGGTTGATGGATTACCTGGGTTTTGAATTTTACCTTACAATATTTATTGTACATAACTGAACTGCTTCAGTAACAATATTTTATATTTGTTTAAAGATAAACTGAAGATGTCCACGGACTTGGTGTAATTGTTTCCTTCCATTAGTATTCTGGGTAAAGAGGAATACATATGGTAGTTAGTCCCAGAATTTCTGCACTGAAATAAATCCTGACTTCTTGTATTACGTTGTGGAATCCTTAAGCTTATCAATTCAAGCAATACCGGACTATCAACTAAATTATGTAGAATTTTTTTATAGAAATACCAAGTCAGTGAAAATTCTTCTGTCTGACAATTTGAGCATATTCATATTATTTAACAGAGTGTTGTAGATTCATAGATTCATATATCCGTCATTTCTGGACACATTGATCCCCAGATTCCTACCTACTCCTCATACCTTTTCCCTTTCCAGAATTTCATTTCCTAAAAATACCCTCCACACAGCATCCACAAAGATGACATGGGACCCGAGGAAAATTGTTTTCCTTAGAGCCTCCTGTGTAGAGCTAACGTTAAATAAATATCTTTCCAAAAGCAGAAATTTGTGTGTTCAATTTGTGTGTCAGCGCAACTATTTTCTCCTTGATTTAATTCGTTAAATAGAAGTTTGAAATATTAATTTAACTATCGAATTTCTAAATCCAGGTCTCGGGCCTTTCTTTACCAGATTGTCCTCCAAAGTATTGGTCGATTTCGGAGTTGATTTGACTCTAGCAGTCTAAAAAAAATCGATATTTGCGAGAAGTATCCACATTTACCAGTTTTCCGTAGCTCGCGTTTGAAAACAGAATTAAAAGTATTATTTGTGTAAAATTAATTACATGATGATTACTGTTTTGTAACACAAGCCATAAAAATGGCTAATGGCTAATGATTGCATTTAGGCCGTTGGATCAGAAAACCGTGCACCATGAAATGTGAACACGAATACTTACCCATTCTCATAAGGAATTTCTGTTACTTGAGCTTCTTAGAACACAAAATTTAAATATTTCGTTGTTTAAATACTTCTCTCAAGATTCCGTACACGCAACAAATAATATTACATATTGCTTTTCTTAAAGTAAGCTGTTGTTCACTTTCTTAATTTATCGATATTATTGTGGTGATTGTTGTATGTACGATGATATGTGAGAGATCGTGTGCATGAAAGAGACAGCATGCATGACTATATAAGGGATGTACCTTGTTCATTGTCGGCTCTTCACGTGAAATCTCTCTTGATACAACATTGTATATTAGGCTTGCTTGTGCATTAAACTGAGTAAGAAGAACCAAGCTCTATTTATTATTTAATTAAATGAAAACACCATGAGCGAAACTCAATCGAAAATCTGGAAACAGAAAAATCAGAAAAAGATATTGGCACCTCTGGGACGGCGAGCGCTCTCTCCACTGAGCTAAGGTGTCGATATCCAATTCGGTCACTTTTAACTGTACCATACTTCGACTAAAAACCACTCATAATATCTTCATTTTTCTTAACGCATATTTTATTGGCTGCCATCTTTATGTATGTTTCAAGTCCCAGAGGTGCCAATATCTTTTTCTGATTTTCTGTTTCCAGATTTTCGATTGAGTTTCGCTCATGGTGTCTTCATTTAATTAAATATTACAATTTGAGGTTTTACTCATAAAAGTTAAATAAAAAATAATTCTATTTTATTATCACCACCATACAAAATCCGTTTAAGCCTTCGACCACGGGAACCCTGACACCAACCCCGGTGCAAATCCACCACAGTTGGTGCCGTCAAAACCATCACAATTATTAAGTATATTAATAAATTATATATATAATATTATTCATTTCAATTTACTGTACATAAATATTTTATTTTGTTACTAGAGAGTAGCTCGCATGCATTGCAATGCCACTCAAAGGAAGAACTTGTTTCTCCCTTGCGTGTCCTTTCCCATGTGTGAGAATATTTAGTTGCTTTCTTGAATACTAAGGTACTAGAGCGAGACGGCAGATGCCGTAGGATATAAAAAGCATTGTCATCATAGCACTCTCTCTCTCTCAAGCTAGCTCATATGACCCGTTCGCATTGATCGAGTATTTTATTCGAGTGGAGAATATGGTATTATCTAAACGTGTCGAACACCATAATTTTAGTAGAGGAGATTAGTCAGCTCTTTAGTCGATTCAATCAATTTCGTTGTAATTTTTCGGCGAGTAGCGCTCCCCTCCACGCGTCCCTGCGCACTAACATGCGCAAACCCGCTGCTTTGGCAGAGTTCATTTGTAAACGCGCGGAAGTGTCATGGCTTTGGAGCGAAGATGCAACTCTAAAATTATTTATTAATGCTGCTATTAATCTATTTTTGTGTCTATAGTTTATTTATTTTCATTTTACTAATTTATTTTTCCACCTCTTCTAAGCATTACAATTTGCTTTATTAGCGTATTTACTTTGCTTTGTAGCAGCCCGTCAACCGCCGTCATCTTGCAACGGGCGGTGGGCTCAAATATACTCGAAAGTAATGCGAACGATTTTCGGTGAGTCAAATGGCGAGTTACTCGCCACTCGACTAAACTACTAGCTTAGTCTGAACAAACCTTTAGTTACTACACACGTATTGTCAATCTCGTTGTATAACCTTCTATATTACCGACTTTTCATTGTTCGGATCTATTTTGATCTATTTTGTAATCCGACAAATTACATACTGATGAAAATGGTAAGATCAAATCTATATGTACTACATACTATTACAGGCATGTCAGATTATATGGGATGTCGAATTAGACAGGGGCCGTATTAATGCGGGTCAACTGTTTAATAATAAGTAAATATGTGATTTCTATAATATTAGTCGATTGGATTAATAATTTAATTGGTAAAAGTAACCTGATTTTGTGAGCCAATCAAAAATAATAATTCTAATACCATATTACAAAACTGGCTTCAATAACACGCAATTATTAATTAATTCAACACCAATTGACTAATTAATATCAGATAATATGATAGCCAATCACGTTACACAATAGTTTCAACAAATGGAATGATAAATTATTTAATATTATTGAGTAAAGTCGGGGAAACAGACTTTCGAACTGAAAATGACCTTACAATTTTGGTGCAAACTCGTACCATGCGTTTTTTATAATAAAATAATTTTTACAAATTTTAAAAGGTTTCTCAACTCATATTCATCAGATTCAAACAAGCTCCTTCTAAAATGGTTACAACAAGATTGCAATGAATAAGGAACTCCAGTGAAAAATATAATGGCTTTAAAAAAATATGTTCATATAGACCAATAAACGCTGATTCTGAATATATAAGTTTTATTACATAATATTTAACGTAGAGTTTTTAAAAAATTATTAAAAAGTCCATTTTAAAAAGTGTCATTAAAACACCCTGTCATGTTGGTATTGCTGGATTTTGGCGGCGTGACGTCACCGCGCCGCGTCACCTGGGTCAAAGTTGTATAGAAATCAATAGAAATGAAGACGCAAGCCGTTCGGCATTCCGTGTTATTGGTTTATAGAGAATAGGACATATAATAGTTTTTGTTTTTATTGAAACATTATTTAGGCCTAAATCAGTATCAGTATCAAAAATAAAGTATCTCTATTAGTTTATCTATATTATTTAAAATATTCAAAAACTTTAACTGTACAAAAAACGATCGTATTGCCCAGTAATGTCTATGAAAACGCTCCAATGCTGAAATTCAAAATGGCGGGAGTCGAACAGCTGATTCCAGTTCCCTACAAGATTCATACTTCGGTTAGTCATGATGACGTCACACTAGATTCGGTGGTTTTCGGGGGATCTTGAAAAATTAAAACTTTGACATTTATTTTAACAATTAAAACTAACTATAAAAATAAAAATAAATATGCAGTTATTTAAGTTAGAAAGTCATTATTCATAAAAAAAATAAAAAAATTGGACTGGAATTCTCTATTAAGAGTGATCACAGACTCTACGAATTAAGAATAAAACTTCAAACTCATTTTCTCATAGTCATCTCTACATATTATAAATTAAAGTCCTCCGGCGCGTCTGTCCGTCTGTCTGTCTGTCTGTTCGCGATAAACTCAAAAACTACTGAACGGATTTTTATGCAGTTTTCACCAATATATGACTCATGAGAAAGGTTAAGGTATATAATTTGTCAAGGTTTTGTATAAATTGGTTGAAATTTTTAAGAATGTCTGTGAGTAGGCTGGCAAGCGGGCGGTGCGGATTTGATTTGCATGCAAATTAACAGGTGGCATTGTGTTTCGTTAGCCACAGTAACGCGTGGCCGGGTCAGTTAGTATATACATAAGGCGGAAATCTTTCACCTTCACAGTCCCCGACACTGTAAATAAATAAATGTGTTGTAAAATATTTCATCACGGGCCGGCTTTTTGACAGTACCTACTTGGATAATAACTTATGCTAGTGGTCGCCCAATGGTCGAAATTCGACCATAATTAATTTAATGTGTAATATTTTTTAAATTGATTTAATGTATTTTTATGCATAATTAAAAAAAAAATTGCATTCTGCACTCGTTCTCTATATAAACTATAAGTGTGCGAAATTTCATACTCCTACGTTCGCGCAATTTTCGTAAAAAGGGGTGCAAATTTTTTGCTTCACGAATTAATATATAGAAGATAGATAGATAGATAGATTAACTTTGAAATTTGATGAATTGTTCAAAATCTGTGTAACAACCCATATTTTTGATATCATTAACAGCCCTAACACAATGTACGCCGGTTTGTGGTATACTCTGTTGTTGTTGTTTGCAATTTTGTATGGCGCATATTGTAACGTCAATGGGCGCATATTGTAACGTCAATGGGCGCATATCAGCGCCACTTTGTTGTGAATTATGTTCTTTGGACAACGATATAATATTTTACTTTTTTGCAATAATTGTGCTTATTGTGGTCAAGGTAAACAATATTTTACTATTCATCTTTTTTTACACGTATTTATATTTTCTTTATTTGTTTGTTTGTTTTATATGGCATCAATTTTATACAAGATAATAAAAGACATTATAAATGCATGTATTACACATTTAACGTTCCTTGTGCTATTTAATGCAAATTTACCTCCAAAAACAATATACGAGTTAATTCTTAAGGAAGTATAAAATCATAGATACAAATCAAATTGATGATTTATGTAGAAAATGTTTGGCTTTTCCGGAAACTATAGAACATATTATATCGGGATGTTCTGTATTAGCGCCGTCCGAGTATTCATTTAGGCACAATCAAAAATAATTCACCAAAGTTTGGTAATTAAACATAAATTGATTGAAATGTAGTACCATATTATAAATACGTACCAAATTCATTTTTAGAAAATGAATTTTATAAAATATATTACGATAAAACTATACTAACAGACAGAACAATTTGTCATAAAGACCCGATATAGTTTTACATGACAAAATTAAAAAAAAATAACTTATATCATTAATTTCGCTATTCCAAATTCCTGTAATATTTAAAAATCTGTTTCTGAAAAAATTAGAAAATATACAGATTTAGGAAATGAGATTAAAAGAATTTGGCATTCTCGGACCATAAAAATATTACCACTTGTTATTTCGGCTACTGGCATTATACCTAGCTCTCTCTTTCAAAATTTAGGCTTATTAGATTTGTCAAAGAATCTATATATAAAAATGCAAAAGTCAGTCATATAAAATACATGTAGGATTAATTTTTTTTTAAAATATTTATATTGAGGGATCAGTAGGATTTATCGATCCAGTTAGGATTTCTATCCAGCCGAACCCTCTGATATGAAAATTTCTGGAGTTGGTCAATTATTTTCCCATTTGGTCTCTGGTAGGTTGACATGTTGTTCTTGTATTGTTTTGTATTTATTATACTTATACAGTGCAGTTGCATAGCGTGGATTGACTAGATGATCATTTGTGGAAAAGTGTGTGGAAGGGTTAAGTTTTTCCTGTGGGAAAGATTTAACTAGAGAACAATTAAAAGAAAAGAGAACAGACTTAGAAAAGTTATTTACAAATAAATCATTATGAAATCGTTTTTCTGAAATATTCGTAATTGTATAAAATTATTAAAATTAAATATTCTTTCTTGTTTTCATAATGTAATGCATGCCAGATCTAGCGACGATGTAGCCTCTCGTCAGAAGGCAAAATACGAGCTGCTATTTCCCACAAGAAAGTCGTTTTTCTTGTTTTGTTATATCACCAGCAGCTGGAAATAGGAGAGAGTTGATGGCGCAGTTTCAAAACTAGGCGCAAGTCCATACACTATGCACTATACACTGACGTCAACTCAATTTTATCATGTACAGAGTGTGTAGAATCAGCACCTATCCAAAGCTTCCTGGTCATATTTAGAGTTAAAAACATTCATGTCATTTTGCTGTCCAATGTTGTAGTTTATATTTTAATTAAATGAAGACAACATAAGCGAAACTCAATCATAAATCCGGAGGATTTTAGAAATTTTTTGGACTGTTAGCTCCGTGCAGGTGGCCCCGAATTCGACAATTTCCATCGGGCTTATGTCATCTTTGGGGATGCTGTTTGGGGAGTCTTTTCAGGGAAAGGAAGGAGAGGGAGTTGTGCAAAAGAAAAAGGTATGAGGAGTGGTTAGGAATCTGGGGGTGACGGATGTATTTATCCATTTATCCCACTGCGGTGCAAGGCGGTGGGTGGAGAAAGTCCGGTTGGAGCGGTCAAAGGGACTCTTTCAGCCAGTCTCTCCCGATCGAATTTCAGCCAGTCTCTCTCGATCCCCCGTGGGCAAACGAATATGCCTCTAAGAGCTAGACAAATCTCATCCCATGAACCCGGGCACCCCTGCTCATCAAACATAACGAATCACTAGGGGTGACTTATGTCAGCGATGTTTGTACTGGTGCCGGTTCTCGGGGCGGTGGTACCCATACTCGCCTCCCAAATTGTGGATATACCCATTCAGAAACTACTCGAATCTATCCAAATAATATAATATATTTATATTATCATACTCGTGGAAACTGACTTTAATAGGCACCTCCTATTTGCACTACGCTAACAACTTGCAAGAATACACTGACGTAAAAAAATTAAATGCCGTTAGTTGTTAGTTCCTGCATCCTACATTTATATTACTACTTTCCATTCTATTAACCTTTAGATAATTCAATTAGTACCTAATAGAGTCGTTTAGAAGATGCTAACCCCTCAGGTACCAGGCAGATACCAGGCGTAATACCAGGGAATATTTTGATAAAGCTATTTAAATTGTATTTTGTCTGCTGAAAGAAAAAAGCTATTTTGGATTTTTTACACATTTTAAAAAAATATTTTGTACCTACATATTGTGTGCATCAAATTCAATAATGTTTTTCCTTTATAATTATTTTTGTGCAAGTGTCTTAAACAGACGTTTCCTGCACTATTTACAAGTATAATTTCATAAATATTGTTATATATATGTAAAAGCCTAAATAGGCGTAAATAAATAAATAAATAATCTGTCAGAAGGTCAGCAAATTGCTTCTTTGCAATAAAATTCAAATAAATGGAATATCTGACGGCCGGCGTAGTCCAGCGGTAAGGCTCTTGACTTGCATTCCGAAGGTCGCGGGATCAAATCCCGGCGTGGCAAATTAATTTGTGTTATTTCACAATTTATTAATTGAAAATAACATTTAGCATATTTGCGGCACGTTCCACAGTGGAAGATACTCTCAGTATCGCCCTGGTGTAAGACCACCGTTGAGAATTGAAACGTTGCTTGAAATGGCTTTAGGTGACCAGATCTGAATAGCCAGGTACTTCCCACCTTCCTCTTCCCCATTTCCTTCTTCTCCTCACTTTCTGCAGCCTCACAACATATCCCGATTGGGGATACCAAGTCTCACTGGCTCTCCAGACAGGAGCAGTTGGGACTCTTGTGCGGTATTCATATGTAAAATTTCTGAATGTATCCAAAAACTAAAAACTGTTCTTGAGAGGTGATAAAACAATTTTTAAAACTAGAAATAAAAATATTATTTTTTAAATTTTAAAATTTGAATGAAAACCTAAATGGCTCACATTACGTTTTTTTTCATATTAAAATTTCTGATAATAAAATGCGAAAATAAAAAATAAAAAAACATTTTTTTTAGTCAAATATATTGTAAATGCCACCTCACTTTTTTTCGTTTCATAGAAAAAATTATTAATGAAATATGTACAAAGTTTCATCAATTGTTCATCAAGTTTCAAAAATTTGGTTTCATAAAGATGCACAATTTAATTTTTCTGTTGTTAACTTCTAGATTAGAATATATAGCGTAGTTTTTTCTCTTTCTAAAACAGTGACATTAAGGGAAATGCAACGATTTCTTTGAGACTTGTGTGAGCTGTTCACAAAATCGAACAAATCAGCCTGAGAGGTTAACATTAGATTTCGAAAATTGCAAAAAAATTATTTCAATAACAATATTTATTTTTTAACATAATTAGTTTGTGTGTCCTACAAATAACAACACTTTCATTTAAATTGTGCAATTCTCACAAGAAAGTATTAAGGAAAATCAAAATATCGATTTCGGAAATTGATTGACCACGCGCTATGCATTTTTTTATTTCAGTTTAATGATGTATCTAACTTCCGACGAAACCACGCTTTTCAATTTATTTAATTTATTAACTGATTTCAGTATTTGAAGTCTGAATATAAGAAGAAAGTGGAACATGAACGCAATAAGGTTCACAAAGAATGAAGGCATGCTTGTACCAAAATATAACAATGAATACGGACAACGAACCCTGGAGTACACCATTAGGAAAATATTTTCAAGATGTTGCCAAGTAATATCAAAAATTGCGAATTGCCAACCAGATTCAGATATCGATCGTCCGGTTAATTAGTCAGACATCTAACTTTAGAGTTAAGAGCCATTAACCAGCGGCCGAGAATTAAAATTTCGTCGAACGATGATTTTGCGATCTTACCCTTGCAACGGTACAGGGGGGTTCCAACAAGAAAGTTTAATTATTCTCCATACCAGCATTTTAACATAATAACTCAAAATCGATTTTATTTCATTCCAAATTTGCTTTGATAAATACCCACATTCGAAAATTCTCAAACTCGTGACGATAAAACAATTAAAATGATGTACTTTTTGTTATTATTTTTTGATCGTAAGTATTTATAATTTTTCAATAATGTCTAAGCAAAATAAGAATGTAATTTTTTTAAAGTAAATTAGTTTGTTAGACCGCAAATAAATAGACAAA
Organism: Glyphotaelius pellucidus; assembly: GCA_936435175.1. Classification (NCBI taxonomy): domain Eukaryota; kingdom Metazoa; phylum Arthropoda; class Insecta; order Trichoptera; family Limnephilidae; genus Glyphotaelius; species Glyphotaelius pellucidus. The sequence continues at coordinate 11,707,040 of OW386556.1, forward strand.
GTGAAGTATTTTCGTCACACAACAAGGGCGCGGATCTTTTTTTAATGATTTTATTTAAACTAAAATTAAAATTTTGAAAAGCAGCTTTCCCAAATATTTTATTGATTTGTTTTACTGCGGGATTATATGTTTTGAAATGTATGTTGCTTTATACAAAATTTTGTTTGAAAATTTAACAAATCTGCCAACGACCTACGGTAAAACCTTATTGTACTAAAAATAAACATATTTTCTCAAAATTTAAAAAATAGCTTTATCAGATAAAAAAAACAGCCTTTTGAAATCAATATAATTTTTTATGGAAAACGTATTGACTACGTCTAAAATTTGATTTAAAAATGACATATTTCCGGTTTTGTCTGGTTATTCCCTCTTAAAACACAAATAAATCAAATTAAATTTATTTGCTGTGCCGGAACCGCCGGAATCATAAAAGCTTCCAACGGTATAACGTTTAAATTTTGTCGTATTGTAAGCCGGTCTATTGAAGGTCCACGCTCTGCTCGCACACCATTTTGTGTTGCTTTTCCAAATTTTTTAATCACAGAGATAAAATATAAACAGCAACCGAATAAATAAAACAAACTAAAAAACACAATCACCTTAATACTTTCACGCAGCTAATAGTGAAGGCTGAATGAATTAACGTCTACCATGAGCTTACACCACGTGTAGTTAAAATCTCAATGTCGCGGTGAACCTGTGCTCTCAATGTTGACCAAATAACTGGCCCTTTTGCCCTAGATTTAATAATTACTGTACTACAATCTATTTTGATTACCAAGCCTGCAAATAAACCACCTGACCGTTGATTTAAACCTGTAATTTCTAATAATAGATAACCTAAGTTTCAGTGAGAATTGATTAAGAGATACGTTTGCGCGGTCCATTTCGGCCAATTTCATACATATCTTAAATTTAGATTTGAGATCAAAATACCCAACCGAACTGAAAAATTATTTTTGTAATCAAAAGGTATATCAAATATCTAGTACGGATGTGAGTTACTTTATTTATTTATTATTTAAATTATAAGATAAAGGCCATTCAAATTTTTAGTGTGTCGTGATTTTAGAGGCAACTTAGGCAATTATTTGTGAGTAAAAGAAAAACATTAAAAAATATATTTAACTAAATGTTTCATTATCAGAGATATATAATGAAACATAAAATAAAAAAATATAAATAACAGACCGTGGTATTAATATTTTTGTTGCAATATTCTACCTTCGTAATTATTTTTTCACGGTCGGGTGTAACCCCCCATCGGGTGGCACCCGGGGCGGGCCGCCTCTACCGCTCCACCCCCTTAGCCACGTCACTGCTTTGACTGTCCAACTAGGAAGTTTCCCGTTTTAGTCAATTTGCTTGGTTTAGTTCACATTAGGTAGGTATATGCTGTTTTTTATAGAACTTTATACTAAATGAATTACGGCCTAGATGCCATTTACATAATTGGCAAATTCACAGTCTGTTCTAAAAGCAATAAAGCAACTAAATAGAGAATAGTAAAAAAGCTATTGAGAATACTTAGTAAAAAAAAACTAAAATGATAATAATATGTTAAAGCCGCAAAGAAGAAAATGATCTCTTTGGATCATGAAAAGAAACGTAAAAATAAAACATTCCTCGTTACATTTCTCCACTTGAAACATTAACACAAGGTGCGGCAAGACCAACAGTGCAGTTTTGAAAGACCGGTACATCTCGTGTGGTGAAGGTAGGAACCTGGGAGTGGTCTCATTGTATCGGTTTTCAGTCGTTGCCATGGTTTGATCCGGACAACACCAGGGCTGCTGTCCGTACGTTTCTTGAAAATGGCGTAGTGACAAGGCCCACTTCCATCTCTGCGGAGCGGTGAATTAACAAAATTTTCAGTTCTGGGCTGAAAATAACCCTTGGCAACTTCAAGAGAGACCTCTTTGCTCCCCGAAAGTGACCGTGTGGAGTGCGATTTCTAAATTTGGGGTGATTTGGCCTTATTTTTTCGAGTAGAATGGACGAACCGTGACTGTCAACGCTCAAAGTTGAAATTTTTTTGAACCCCAATTGGAAGATCTAACAGTGGAAACAAATCTGGGAGACATCTGGTTTCAACAGGCGGTGCTACGGCCCATGCTGCTCGAGTTTCAATGACCAAACTGCGACAGATGTTTCCTGCGCGCCTCGTCTCTCTGAGGGATGGCGTGGGATGACCCGCGCACTCACCTGATTTAAGCATTTGCGACTTCTTGCTGTGAGGCCATCTGAAAGAAAAAAGTTTTTAATCGAATCGGCCTCACACCTTGGAAGAACTCAAAGATCGAATTCGTGAGGAAATCGCCGCTATGCCCATTGAGATGTGCCAAAATGCAGCCGAAAACTTCAGAAATCGCCTTAATCAATATATCGCTGTTGGGGACCATCATCTTTCTGATGTCATCTTCAGGATTTGATGCGTAAAACGGCATGATGTACCAAATAAAATAAAATAGACCCCATTTCTGTAAAATGCGCCGTTTTTTTTAAATAGCCCTTCAAAACTGCACTGTCTGTTTTGCCGCATCCTGTACTACTACATTGAACGTTCGGCTGTATTTTTCTAAAAATGCATGAAAGGTTATCATAAAATTTTGGTGTAATATTTTCGTAATCAATCTTCTGTTTTCATAGGACAAAAATTATTATACAAGTAAAGTGAATGAAATATCTAAGGACTACGAAAAAAAAATGCTTACACCACGCAGGTTTTATCGTCTGCTTCATAAATTTTTTATAATATCTTCTGAATGAATACAAAACATGTTCATTGAATAATCATAATTATTAAGACACAACTATGACCAGTTTGCCTTCGCTTGGGTAAGGCACCGGATTGACCATTATATAAAGACACCTGCGTTAATTTTGGAGGACTGTCAAAAACGACCACATTCTTTAGCCATTGAACGACACTTTGATTATTATAAAGAAGGTTTGTGATTTAATTGGAATTACTACTTTGCTGATTTTTAAAGCGCCAGTTTTGTTTTACTTATATATTTATTTGTTTATTTAGATATACACAGTAATATATTGAATTTTATTCAATCAATCCCACAGGCTAATTTGTTCGTTTTTGGGAACACTTCAGATAAGTCTCATATATATCGTTGTATCTCCCTTACTGTCATACATAGAAATATGATCTTAACGGTAGGAAGAAAAAACACCGTGTTTTACATTCTAATATAGGAGTCAACCACAGAAAAAATTAAAATGTTCCCCTCTACGAAGCCAAAGTTTCCAAACAGTTTTCAGGGGGGATGAACGTCGGTAAATTTTTAATTTTTACCGGTAATTCGCTCTCCTAAATTGCTTGAAGGCATAAACTGACTCGCCTATGTATGTCGTTTGCACTCACCCTCCACTTATTAAAATCTGTTCACCAACACCTCTGCCATAGGTCACCCCTACGTTTGGTGATTTAGTAAGGGTGCCCTAGTTCATGTGGTGAGGTTTGTGGTGGATGTGGATGACCAGGACACACTGAGCCCTAGATAGACACCCCTCAAACCCTTTTCCTTCCCAGAACTCTCCTCTCCTCCTTTTCTTAAAAAAAAAAAAAAACCCTCCACACAGCATCCCCAAAGATAACATAGACCCTAAGAGAAATTATTTTCCTCAAGGCCTCATGGAGCTCGTGTAAAAAAAAGGTCAGTTGCACTCGACCTTCCGAGATATGTGCGAAAAAATATTCTGGTTGGAATTGATTGCTAAAATAAATTCCTAGTGCGGCCATGTGCCTGGCACTTTTCAAGCAAAATTTCAAATAAATCGAAACCCCCATCGAGAGTCCGAGGTCTAATAACAAGAAAGTTTTATTTTCACAAAATATAATATAAGTGTGATAAATTTACGTAAACGACTTTTTCTTTTTTGTATGAATATCAAATTCCAAAGACAGGAAGCTGAAAACTTCTTAAGTATGTCCTGAACTGAACTAGGTCCAGTGGACATACTTCAGCGAATCGTTTTAATATATCTATTTCATTCCTACATACATTTTCTTCGAATTCGTTTCATAATCGATACAATGATCGAATAGTATGAATATAACTAGTCTCGTATTTTATTAAATCGTTGCTTATGCATTAATAATTAATTATTGTTTATTACATAAAATAGAAAACAATGCGCATGGATTGTCGTAGCCAGTTATAGAAGCAAGATGTGTAATTGGTCAATTATAAAGCAATATCCAATGTAAATTTACATTTCTAGGGAAATCGGAAAATCACACGAGAAAAACACCGGAACATTCCACTAACTACATCTAAGAGTCTACGTCTCTAAAATTTTTCACTATCAAGGTGAACTTTACAACCGTGGCGTAGTAGACAGCCAATATCTATTGAGCATTGATTGTTTTTTGTTTACCGTTGCGCGCACCTTAGCATACTTTTTGGTACCAAATCGTACCGAATCGTCACTAAGCATATTCACATCCATACTAATATTATAAATGCGAAACTGCTCGAGTTTGTTTGCTACGCTTTCACGCATTAACCAATAAAAAAACTTTAAAAATTCTTTCACCTATAGAAAGCTAAATTATGTGCGAAGACTTTAGGCCGTATATGATGGTAAGCTCTGGCGTTATGAAATTATAAATATTAAAATATTATATTTGTTATACGTTTTCTCTAACAAAAGCGAGTTTCTACTAACGTCAGAAAAAAATCGTTGCCATGGAAACGATGTTGATATATTTGTGGGCTCTATTCTGGTAGGTACTCAGCCCCTTACCTACTGGTCGGCTGCTGCTCCAGAAAATTCAAATATTAGAATATGTTTTTTTTTTGGACAAGCTTATGTTTTGGAATAAATGTCAGACGAGAGTTCCTACATTAAAAATATAATTTGTAACGATTATAAAGACTGAATAATAAAAAGTGTAATTATTTATTATATTTACAAACATCCAAATATTTAAATAAAAATAAATATCCGAAATATTTGTAAGCGCATAAATTCCGAACGAATGAACAAAATTGCATAATTCTTTTTTCTTTGAGCTCTAGCATTATGCAATTTAGATGGCACGCGAGCTGTTTGGAAACTGAATGTACCGGGAATGAATATATGGAATGCGGGAGGGGGTGGGGGGAGGGAGGATAATAGATAAGTGCAAGCGCTACAGTAATTTCCCCTAATACCATGCGAGCGAAGCCGCGGGGAAAAGCTAGTATTATATAATTTGACGGAGGCGTCTGCTAATATCTACAGGAATTCCAAAAACTGAACAAATCGGACTAATATCTATGAGAATCCATGTTCTGACTAATATCTATACGAGGTATGTTGGAACAATATCTATGGGAACCAAAGTGAGGGCAAATATTTACAGCTCAAACTGCTGACTAATATCTATGGAACAGGTGATGTAGACGAATATCTACAGCACTAGCAGAGGTTGGGTTAGGTTAGGTTAGATTAGGTTTAATTGAAGTAATTTATGCTTTTCCGTACAACCTCTTGCTCAGCTGCCCTCTGTAGATATTAGTCCCACCTACGCTCCATAGATATTCGTCACCACTGGGACCGTCATAGATATTTATCCAACCTTAGCTCTGTAGATATTATTCTTCACTCTGAAGTTCATAGATATTTGTCCAACATATGAGCTAAAGATATTCGTCCGACATTCAGGCTGTAGATATTAGTATCTTGAGCCAATTTGACGACCGGCGTGGTCTAGGGCATGGGTCGGCAACCTTTTGTTGTAAAAGGGCCAAATATTTTGCATGGGGTTTAGTGCGGGCTGCACTTGGGCCCGGGTCCTTGAGGTTTGAACGGGTCTTCACGGCGGACGCGTCCGCCCACCAGCTGCATGGCAGGCTGGATCGGGTAAAAATGGTTGAGGGAGTCCCTTTGACTTCTCCAACCGTACTCTCTCGGAACATTGCATTGGAGGGATGGATTCATACGTCCGTCACTCTTGGACACACTGACCCCCAGAATCCTACCTACCCCTAACACCCTATTCTTTCCCAGAACTTCCTCTCCTTCCTTGCCTGAAGAGACCCTCCACATCCCATCCCCATTGGCCTTGAGGGGAATTATTTTCCTCAGGGCCTCCTGTGTGGAGCTAATGTAAAAAAACACCTACAATACTTATGTATCAATATTTCAGTTTTAAACATAAAACGCTTATCGTAAATTTTTACTATATTTATTGTAGTTAATCAAATCAATGAGATTTTTGTGGTTGCTTTTAGGTTGCAAGTTATTTTTATATGAGCTTGCATTTTTTAAATACAGCCGCATAATATTGCGTCTAAATGTGAATCCGATAACCGAGAACAGTGTTTATTTTTCGATAATTCAGAATTGAAAAAGTTTGCTCACAAATAGTACTACCAAACATTGATGAGCAAACCGGTTTTCAAAACTCAATTTGAAGTTGTATCACTATCCCTTCGCTCCCTTTATCGCTCTCTTTCACCCTGTTGTGTATGATTTCGTTCGTCACATGAGTTGGGACGAGAGTCTTGCGGGCCGCACCAAGACGCCTTGCGGGCCGCAGGTTGCCGACCCGTGGTCTAGGGTAATGCTTAGTTCACACTTAGCTATATATCTGCGAGCAGATATCTGTTGATTCGCGAGCGCTTATCTTTTGTCCTTTCACACGAGGCTATCAAATATTTCTTCCTGTGGTAGGAGAGGGGGTCAGTCGAATTAGGGAGCGGCAACGGAACGCTGAAATCTGTACTGAAATCTGTCAACTTGACATCTGTCATCCACGGGTCTAGGCAGCTCCGTAATTACAATGACCCCCTCTCCTGTTTTAGTCGGAGAAGGGGAGAGTTATCTTCTGGGATATCGCGTCTGGAGCGGTTACGTCTGAGATGTGTATTGTCTATGATTGATCTGCGCTTAAAAACGCTTAGGTGTGAACGGTCTGAGGGGATTGTATGGAGAGCGTTATTTGGCGCGCTATGATCTTTTATATGTGATAGCTAAGTGTGAACCAACTTTAAAGCTCTTGATTCACAAACCTGGCGTGTGCAAATAAATTTTATTTGATAAGTTTGTGTTATTTCACAATTTAATCATCAAAAATAGTAATTAGTATATTTGCGGCATATTCCAGAGTGGAAGATACTCTCAGTATCGTCCTGATGTAAGACCAGCATTCAGAATTGAAACGTTGCTTGAAATGGAGTTATGCATGATAGTGCGGTCATCTCCGGTCAAGTTCCCACAAAAAAATTCAACACATAATTACGCTACAAGGTTCACAGAAAACTTATTAATACCAAAATAAAGCAAAACAATGTTCCAAAAAGGACCACATTACATGGCCATTAAAGTGTGTAACAACCTTCCACAAAACATTAAACAAATACAAGATACACTCAAATTCAAATCATCACTAGAAACATTTATTCTAAACAAATGTCATTATACTCTTAATGAATACCTTATGTAAATTAACTCCTATTTTTTTTTTATTTTTTATTTTTAGTTTTTATTTTCTCATATAATGTAACATGTAATTGTTTGGTTGTATAATATATGTATCGTATAATGTTTGTATTTTTTGGCTAGCTGGAAGAAATAGAATGCATCTATAACCTATACCTTTTGTACCTGCTGTATTTTTGTGCAATAAATGGTTTTTGAATTTCGAATTTGAATGGCTTTAGCCGTGTTTGGTGACCAAATCTGAATAGCCAGGTATTTTCCCACTTTCCTCTTCCCATCTCCTTTCCCTCGCCACTACCTTTAGCCTCACCACATACCCCAATTGGGGATGACATAGTCTCACTGGCTCCAGATGGGAACAGTTGGGGACATTTGTGCGACATTCGTATAATTTTTTTTATATGACAATTTTCAAAATCAAAACCAAATATTTTTTTTCTTCAACATATATCGTAACTGCCACTCAGCCAAGTAAGCGACCAGTACCTCACCCGTCCCTAATACCAACCGATTTTTCAAGGTTTTAATAGAAATCTCGGTGGACTCAGTGGACAACCGATTTTTCAAGTTTTTAATAGAAATCTCAGTGGACAGAGCACTCGCCCGGAAAGTAGAGAGGTCCTGGGTTCGAGTCCCAGAGGTGCCACCATTTCAATTTGGAAGGCGGGAATGGGTACCGCCGCCCCGGGAACCGTTATTGGATAACCAACACCTCTGCCATAGGTCACCCCAAGTGGTTCGCTACGTTTGGTGATTTAGCAGGGGTGCCCGGGTTCATGGGGTGAGGTTTGTTTAGGTCTCTAAAAATAAATTCAATTATTAAATTCGAATCATTATTTCTTTTCCAATATAGGATGATACTCTTTAATTTGGCCCCCTAAAAGCAAAATGGTCTAATTATTTGAATTAAAAACGCTTACACAGTGAATTATTTGTGTTGAGTCACCGCTACAGCCCAGCACGAGTAACTTTTTATCTTCGTCTTCATTCTTCATTCTTCCCTGTGCGTCTTGCAGAACATTGAACTCGTTACTAGCGGGGCATTCCGCGGTTTAACGGTCACTGGCTTTCGAATATAATACGCGATTTTAACCTAGTTTTTATGATTCATGCAATTAGTGGATTATGCGTAAAATTAGACCTTGAGAGTGATTTGAAGGCAAGTTTATACTTTTGTTTTTTACTATGCATGTGAAAAACATTTGGTTGTGTTATAAATGGACGAACATAAATCTATTTGTTCAACACTTATAGTATCTTCTCCAAATACAGCAAATTTATTTTGAGGCACCATATTTAATTCAAAATTAAAAGATTTCTTTATTTTAACCACTTTTAATGTTTATAAAATCGACATTTTTCAAGAGCGATGCTCTCTTTCATAGCGGTTTACTAAAAAGTTTTTAGTAAACCCTGAGAAAGAGAGCATCGCTCTTGAAACATGTCGATTTTATAAACATTAAAAGTGGTCAAAACAAACAAATCTTTTAATTTTTAATTAATAGTAATTTGTATTCGTATTTGTTAGTATTTATATTGTTCATGGATTCATGAGTATTTACAATGACGAGTCGTTACTAAAGTATTTGCAATAATATGCGATGGGTTAATTTTGTTCAACCTTCAGAATGATGTTAAAATGTGGAATAAGCCAATCCATACTAATATTATAAATGCGAAACTGCTCGAGTTTGTTTATGACCTTTTCACGCATAACACAATATAAAGACTTTAATAATTCTTTCACCACTATAAAGCTAAATTATATGCGCAGACAACAGGTTGTATATGATGGTAAGCTCCGGCGTTATGAAATTATAAATATTAATATATTATATTTGTTATACGTTTTCCGTCGCTAACAAAAGCGAGTTTTTGCTAACGTCAGAAAAAAATCTTTTCCATGGAAACAATGTTGATATATTTTTGGGCTCTATGCTGGTAGGTACTCAGTCTACTGGTCAGCTACTACTGTAGAAAATTCAAATATTAGAATTCGTTTTTTTTTTTGGACAAGCTTGAAATAAATGTCAGATGAGAGTTCCTATATTAAAAATATAATTCGTAACGATTATAAAGACTGAAAGATAAATAGAGTATTTTTCATTATATTAACGAACTTCCAAATATTTAAATAAAAATAAACATCCGAAATGTTTGTAAGCGCATAAATTCCGAACGAATGAACAAAATTGGATAAGTAATTCTTTTTTTCTTTGAGCTATAGCATTATGAAATTTATGTGGTAGGCGAGATGTTTGAAAACTGAATGTAAGGGAATGAATATATGGAATGCGGGAGGGGTTGGGGGTGGGGTGGGGGGGGGGAGATAATTGATAATTGCAAGCGCTACAGTAATTTCCCGTAATACCATGCGAGCGAAGCCGCGGGGAAAAGCTAGTATTTAATATTGTTAGAAAAATATAAATATTTCGGTTTTTTGTCTGCTACTCCGATTTAATAAACTCTAGAACGATTGCTTTGAATTAATGTTTAATATTTAAATGTTTGTTTGAACAATTCATAAAACTACCTACATACTCATAAAATAATATTTAAATAGAATATATTGCCACACGTGTGATAATAGTGGTATACGTTTCGACGAGATTGGAGTTCGCAAAAGCACCTCTATGACTCTCGTGAATTTTCAAGGGTCTGCACGCGCAATTCATAAAACAGTTACATTGTCAAGGCAGGCCTCTTAGTGACCAACGTAAGTTTGAAAACTTCCCTGCTTTTGCTCAATATGATCTGAAATCATCTTACTATATATAACCTGCCAATTTTATTAATCTTTGTCCATTTCCTGCTATATTCATAGGACCAGCTTTCAGCCAACACAAATGAATATTTTAAAAACTTATTTCTTCTTTGAGTTCACTACGCCGCTTTTTGGTATCGACAAATTACTGCTTTTACAGAAAAAGCATAAAATTTCTAATTTACGTTAGCCACACGGCCCTTGTAAAGTTTGAAACTCCATGATTGAAAGCACTGAATCATTTCCAATGATTCAGTGCTTTTTACTTTCAGCAAATCTTGTCAAGCTTTCTCTCCAGGATGGCCAGCACATTTAGCACATGAAAAGCTCCCTTATAAACGTCATAAATTCTAATAGGAGCGCCAAAGAATTGTCTACTTTCAAAGGTTTTTCACTTTTTTCTATTCTAGTACCTATACTAATCAAGTTGTTTGAATTATTTTCAGGTTGGCGACGCAGCCCCACTTGCCGTCCATCTCCGACGAGTACGTGTACCTGTTCCTCCACTCCAACTTCTACGACACTAAGGCCACGAAGGAGACCATCGAATGCTACTTTACCCTCAGGACCGCCAGCCCGGATCTCTTCACCGTTAGGAACCCGCACACTGCTCGGTTGAAGGCTTCCCTCGATATCACGTAAATTGCTCACTTCAACTATAAAAAGTCTTGAAATTGTACACCTACTTCTTTTTCGAGTTCAACTTATAATCATAATAACATAACATTTGTACTGCGTAGTTTTGTGATCTTTCACTTAAGTAGCAACTTCTCTTTTGATTCAACATCTCTGTTGAATTCGAATTCTCCCTTGATTTCAAATTCTCTATTGAATTCAGTTTTTCTTTTGACTTCAACCTTTTGTTTGACTTCAACCATTGAATTCAACTTCTCTTTTGACGTCAACCGCTCTATTAAATTCAACTTCTCTTTTGAAGTCAATCGTTCTATTGAATTCAACTTTTTTTTGACGTCAACCGCTCTATTGAATTCAACTTCTCTTTTGACGTCAACCGCTTTATTGAATTTAACTTCTCTTTTGACATCAACCGCTCTATTGAAGTCAACTTCTCTTTTGACGTCAACCGCTCTATTGAATTCAACTTCTCTTCTGACCTCAACTTCTTTTTTAGCTTCAACTTCTCTTTTGACTTCAACTTCAATAAAATGCAGGTAACTTCACTCTCGTGGTGGCCATCCCGGCTCTCTTCATTATATGAAGCAATCTTTAGGGCTTCACTAACTTTTGGAAGATTAAATAAAATAATGATAAAGAACTTAATGGCGTCGACTTCAATAACAATAAGAGATACAAAATTTTACTTCTCCCTCAGCTTTGACTTCAAAGACACACTGGTAACCCTATCATCAGATTTGACATAAGGTTTATCATAAATTAAAAATTTAAATTTAAATAAAGGCTGAAAAAAATTTAATATACGCGCGTGATAAACGCATTTTATCATCGGTACGACTAACAATAGCTTTTTGTAACTTCATACGTCGTAAAAGGTCAATGTTATCTCCTACCCGTGACCTTAACACAGAAGACCATAGTTTCCTTGGTACCTACTAAAAGCTTTTTTACTCACCTGCTTTTTGCCTCTACCAGATTTTTAATTGAATATTACATTATCATCAAAACATCAGACGATTAAATCACAATAATTTAAGCCTTTTTTATATCACAATGCTGATGACGGTTTTTCTATTGTAATCATTTCGTCTTACCGTGGGTATTTGAATTATAAAATGAATGTGAAATCGCTATGACAATCCGGGAAAATTAAATGATTATTGTATTAATTACGTGATTATGGTGTAGAAAAAACCCAATTGGCTTCATTTTGAAACCAGTTGTTACATCACCAGTTTTACTATCCGGCTTAGCCCGTGCTTCGATGAGCTTTGTCAAAATCTTTTTTTTTGAAGAATAATCGCAAAATATAAAACAAACGATATCTCTTGGTTTTGACCGATAACTTTATATTATTATTAGAACTCACTCAGCAGAAAATGCTGTGCAAGTATCATATTGTTGAGCTCATGGGTTAGGAGCTGCTTCGGTACATTAGTTTTCTGAGAAGAGTTTATTACTTTTTTAATGATTGAGATTCTGTTTGATAACTTTATATTTTTATGAAAAACTTGAATGAAAAACCGATTTTAATAAAAATTCTAAAAATTGGTTCATTTAACCTTTAATTAGTCGCGTGGGGTTTCATTGGACCCCAGTTTGTATCATATTTCGACGAACATTACACTTACGCGACTTTGCGTTCTAGTAGCTTCCTAGTTCACCTGCCCCTCCCGTCTCAGTGTTCTGCTAGCCGCGGCGTTAAATGCACATGCCATAGGTGTTTGGGGGTCAAACGGACCCCGAGTGACTAATAGTGTACTACAATTTTGGTATTTCTAAAGGTTCAAGTAGGTCTAAGGTTCAAAAAGTTCAAATAGTTCTAAAGGCCGTTGTCACTTACGTCCGAGGTCTAACAATAGAAAAACAAAAACCAAATGTGGTAAATGTAACAAAATTGATGTTTAATGAACACCTTAAAAAAATTTGTGGTTCATGTGCCTTATAATTTATGTTAATTTTGATTACTACTTTCGAAGTTTATATTTTGTTTTCTAGAAACCTTATATTATTTTGTTAAATTAGATGTTGGTTTTTAAGTTCCTGTGTAAAGTAAATATTTTCACTTATTTTGTTTCTTCTTCAAAAGTAAATCCTGGGGTCCCTATGGACCCCACGCAACAAATAGCATAATTACTAGCTAAAGGCTAAAGTGATTGCTATTTTTCATATTTAAAAATCTAATCTTTAGCTCCGTGAACATAACAGTTATTTTGACAAACATTAAATTAACATATGTAAAATTATTATTATGCCGCTATGGTAGTGAAAAATATTTTTTAATTTTAGGTAAATAAATGTAATTACGCTTCAATCTAAGCAATTTAGAATATTTTATATTCCACTTCCAAAAATAGTACAAAAGCAAATGTCTGATCTCTAATGCAAGTTCGTTGAACGTTCAAAGTCCGATTCAGCAGTTTCGTTAAATCAGAATTTAAAAAATCTCTTACGTAATTTATAATTTTTTCATCGGTATTAAAGTACATCATAATTTTAATGTGATCATCATTACTGGACAGGTGTCAAAAGATTATATCGAATCAATTGGTGTTTATATAATGACTTTGCAAAAAATGTCGCTGCATGAATGTATTAGCGTTTTCTTGCAAATTAATAGTTGCGATGCTAGTGACAAAAACAGAAAATTTGTCTATTTTTTGTTATCAGTAATTTTAGTCAAGACATCATCAAATCATTGAAGGACGATACGACAATCACGGTTAAAATTTAAAACAATTTTATAAGTGAACACATTTAAGTTGCAAGTATGACACGTATTTATGGCATTTAGACAATATAATAAACTTTAACAACAACGTTATGGGTTCTCTCCCAAAGGAAAATCATTGTTCCCATAACTGTTCGTTTCATGAAAAGGGTTTCAACGAGTATATTCACTCTAGGTTAGCTAAAATCTGAAGCCGACGGTTTACAACGTGTCTCTTGGTTCAGTCAGTTAGACTAGTTTTAAGGAAGACATTCACGTGGAGGGCGCAGACTCGGGACGTGTGACGGCTGTACAAAACTAGTGCGTATTTGGAAGAGCCTTAAGGTGCCGTATCCCCGCTCAAAAAGAATAAGATGGAGAGATATGTAATTACTACGAATGATGTAGAGAGCGCGCTAATGTTTAAAACGATAAAATTGAAGCAAAAATTGTGAAAATGTTTAATAAAACACGACTCTTTTTTGTTATTTATTTTAGCCAACGTTTCGGACAGCGTTTCAGTGTCCATCATCAGGGCAGATGATGGACACTGTAACGCTGTCCGAAACGTTGGTTAAAGAAGGAGGTAGCGCAACACGGCATAACACCCCAAAAATACTTTTGGCCGTGAAAACCTAAAATCAAAACACGGCTCGTTTAAAATAGAATAAAAATCTCGCGAGGAACATCTAAAATAGCATTTAAAGAAACACTGTGACTTTTTTCATACGTGTAACTTCTAAATTAAGTGAAATGAACGTATTTATAATAATTTTTGAAGCATACTTTGCGATTTTTTTCTTTTGAGGAAATTTCATTTCATAAGTATGGGAATAAAAAATGTCGGGAAACTAATTTTTTAATACATTTATTTGCCTTCTGCTTTCTACCCAAAAATCAATCAATGATGTTTTTTTTTAATTCCAGAAACATGGTAGCTCTACCCCAAAAAACCTCCGAAGGCTACAACATCCTGTGCTACCGCCTCGCTGACACGGACTACACCAAGCTCAACTTCTCCGACGCCGTGCGGCTCTTCTGCATGTTCAACGACGTCAGACTATCAGAGGATGGACTTAGTGACGGGTACATTGTCATCTTCGACATGAAAGGCTGTTCGCTGGGGCATCTCACCAGGGTCTCGCTACCCGCTCTTAGGGCTTTCATGATGTACATTCAGGTAATTTAAACATGTTATTAGTTCATTGTGTTTTACGGTTAATCGAAAGTACAACCCTTAGAAAGTTATGGTTGCCTCCGACACTTTTGCTAATCCTGCTACTTCTTTAATTTCTTTTTGTCTAAAGGTGCGGTATTCACCTCTACACCGCATAGCAACACGCTTAGATCTCCCAACACTTCATCCTGGGAACTAAATCACATATCTTTAGTAATAGGCTACCATCCTATCTTATAAATAATTTGTACCTATCATAGCTTTGATAATATGCCCAATGGAAACATCCCAGTTTTGTGAATATTGTTTTTGTTGGCCCTTTTTTTTTATTTGTTTATCTTAAAAATGGTACGTATTAAAGTAGTACTGGTCTTTCATTAAAAGCATTTGCTTGTGGATGGGAGAAGAGTTTACATTTTATTTATACATTTTATTTATATTACAGTCACGTGTTTCACATAAATAATTAGCGCAGTTAATACAAACACATCGCAATCTTTAACTAAAAGACATCCATGTATTCCGAAAGAGTAAAAACAAGTATAATTTTTAGTGTTACATTCATGTGGAAATAGGGGAAGCAGTCTTCCCGTTGCTGATTTCTTTAAAATGATTTTTGATAGAGTTTGATAATTGTATTTTGTTATTAATGATTCTGATTTCTATGGGTAGGTTGTTAAAGAAGTATTTTCCCTGGTATGAAAAATGATGTTGGGCAAAATAAGCGTTTAGTTTCGGGCATACAAATACATGTTTTGAGCCTGGTACGATTTTCCGTTACGAATGAGTGTTTTTCTTTTTCTTTTACAATTTGTAAGATTGAATTTTTTATAAATAGGTTTTTGAATGTTGGGACTTTAAATTCTTCGAATACTCGTTCAGTAGGGAAGTCTGGAGGTTTTTTAAAAATAATTTTTATTATGAGTTTTTGAACAATTTCTATGGGGGTCAGACTAGTTTTGTAAGCTGCTCCCCAACTGGTAACGGCATACTGAAGAATAGACTGTACTAATGCGTAGTATATTGAGTATAGATTTTTCGTTGATAAGAAGTTTCTAATTCGTAAAAATATATATATTAATTTCCTAATTCTTTTTATTGTGTGGCCGATGTGATCTTTCCATTTGAGGTTTTTATCTACGATTATTCCAAGATATGTAATTTTATCCGCTTTTTTCAGAAGTGAACATTTTTGTCAACAGTGATTAGTGTCGTGTTGTGCGAGAGAATGATTATGTAAGATTATTTGAAGATTAGGAGGTATATTGTTTGTGTTAATTTCGAAAGGGATGACATATGTTTTATCACTATTTAACGACAGGAGGTTGTCAAACCATATTTTTAGAGTGTTTATGTCTTCCGTGGCTTTTAAATTAATTTTTTCTCATGTTTTTTCTTTTATTATAAGCACTGTATCATCGGCGTAAGAGATCATTTTTCCATGTAATGGTTGAATATATGTCGTTTACATACAAGATGAACAATATTGCTCTCTCAAATCAAATTCGGTATCGCATTCATCGCATCTACCATTTTATAAGATTTATGTGTTAAAAATATTCAATATCCCTTTTCTATATTCCTTTACAAAGAACCAACATAATAATCGCCCAACTTCTTATGCGAATGTGTACGTAACATCCACTGTAGTGGAAACATTTCGAATTAATTTACCGAGAACCCCCGGAACTTTTCAAAATTTCTTAAATCTTTTATTGTCACTTGGTTCAAACTTTATTGTCTCATGTTTTTTGTTTTTGTCTTACATAGCTATTTTTGTGTTTCATTTTGTATGATGAACACCGTTATTCTACGGTTGGTATGTATTCTTTTGTAATTCTTTTAATGTTAACGCTTGGTCTGTTTTGTACATAAATAAAATAAATTAAAATACCCTTCCACTATTCTTGTGACAATGCTCATTAGCCCAATAAAAAGTCCAATCCAATTTTAGGGCAAGGTAATACGAAAAATATTTCCGTTGACTAAGAATGTTTTTCTTGCTTGCAGGATGCCCACCCTTGCCGCCTGAAGCGCATCCACGTGGTGCACACCGCCTTCTTCATCAACCAAGTCATGTGCCTCATCAAGCCTTTCATCAAGTCCACCCTCATGAGTCTGCTTCACCTAACCACCAACGGCCCCGCGTCCATCGTCGACGTGGAACTCCTCCCATCAGACTATGGTGGACCCCTTGAATCCCTGGAAGAGATGCACAAGGAGCAGAGGGTTCTGATGGAGAAGATCTACAAAGACTGGCTGATCGACTCGGAGTGCTTTAAGGTCGAGGAGAAGAAACGCATCAAGAAGCCGAGCAGGGGGATTTTTTCGAGCTTTACGGGGAACATCAAGAATTTAGAGATTGATTGATTAGTTATAAGAACATTGATATTGGATACTTAGATTGGTTGTGACAGGTACACCCAACTGTATGAACGATTAAATTGCATTCCAAGTCCTTGATAATTTGCTGAACCGACAAGAAAAATCAATATTTTGGATCATTTTGATAATTTCTTTAAAACCAATACAAACAGAAAACGAATAACTACAGCACAAAGTAAAGACACCCGTTTTTATAACCCTTCAAATAAGTCCCATGAATGACACCCTTAAATTGCATTGTCTTCAAATTGACCAGCTCTTTGACTATTAACTTTTTCAAAGCTGTTTGTTGTTGGTAAACCAGTCATTTTGCAGCGTTTTTTTTATTTATTTTCAATCATTGTGAACGCTTGTTTAATCTTAAATTATCACGCGGTTGTACATTTTAAAACATTTCGCAGAATTGTTGACGTTCAATCATATTACAAAACTTTACAATAGCAATTTTATTTGGCGAAATTATTTCATTCAATTTGTCTACACTTTAAATTTTACAGAGTTGTCAATTGCTTTGCAATGCTGTGCGTTATAAATTGTTAACTAAATTGTTAAAAGTATATTATCATGCAGTACTTATTGCAAAAATTAAATCTTTTATAGGTTTATTAACATGCAGGGCTGTACAAATTCTATCACTTTGTATAGTTATTGAATACCTTAAATTTTATCAAATTACAAATTTTAACTGACCAAATCGACTCGTAGGCATATTTCATAACGTTTTAGTGGCTAACCAGTGGCGTGTATACATAGAACAACGAACTACATACATGCAAATCGATTTACAGCTGCCGCTACGAAAGTTACTCAACAATTAATTAAAAAGATCAACCCGTGTATTCTGTATCAATGAGTTGACCTCCTTAGCAATGGATATCAATAGGTGAATGGTCACAGCTTTATATGTAAAAATAATATTCTTCTGAGAATATTTCTTCCAGAACAGGGTTTTTGTTGTATATAATAACCTTAATGATGAAAAGGCAAATTTATTTTATTCTTAATTTGTTGCTTTTGGCGAAACATTACTTGCATTCTCATTTTATTAGGTTTAATTTGTGTATATAGTCAGTAGTGGGTGCTTTTCTCTAGGTGCCAAATTCCACTGAAGTATAAACTAAAATATTGAACTTTTTTTCCAGATATTAATAGTTTTCCGGATCAAAAAGGCTTAATGCTCTTGGCCGGAAGAATATTGTATGCAACAATATTCTTGTACCGGGAAAAATTGAAAAAAAACGAAACCAGTTATGTTTCATTTTATTTTATATTTAAAATACATATAACGTACAATTCTTAATAGTTTTAAATGAAAGGTCGTCTAGAAAGGCAAGTAAATTAGAGTTTATCACTAGAATTAACGCTGAATTTGTAGAATAATGTTGTATATGCAAATTTCACAAACAACGTTATTCCACAAAAAGTTTTTTTTACTCTTCGTACCTTACAGAAAGCAAAATGCTCTTCTAACGTATATACACGTCATTAAAGTATTTGAGCTTAAAAAGCAAAAGAACGATATGAATAAAATAAACTATTTACGTTCTAGATATTGTCTTGAGATCAACATTCAACATTATTCCACAAAACTGTTTCAACAGATAAAAAGCAGAGTTAATAATATTTTTTCTAAACAAATTTTACTTTCATGCATTCTTCAGCATTTTTGGCTTTGAAGACTTTCTAGTTGAAGCCATAAGACGTTCGTTTTCTCCATTTATTCCCATAAATTAAACCGTGCGCCGTAATTTCGATAAATGGCATTATACAACATTTTTCCACAAATCAAACTTTAAAAGGCTGCCACAGGCTTAAAAATTTTTTCATTACTATAATCCCTAGTTTAAATATGCGTATTAATATGCCCAATATTATTCCATCAATAACTCAACATTGATACAACATTATTCCGGGCGAGGGTTCGTTTAATGCAAAGATATTTAATTTTAATTTTTAACTTTATGAGTAAAACCTCAAATTGTAATATTTAATTACATGAAGACAATATAAGCGAAACTCAATCGAAAATCTGAAAACAGAAAAATCAGAAAAAGACATTGACTCCTCTGGGACTCGAACCCAGGACCTCTCGCTTTTATCTAGATTGCATTTAGTTCGGGTTTGAATCTTGCAACCATACATAAAGGTAGCTGCCAATAGAAAATGCCTTAAGAAAAATGAAGATAGTATGGGTGGTTCTTACTCGAAGTATGATACAGTTAAAAATGACCGAATTGGATATTGACACCGTGGCGCAGTGGTTAGCGCGTTCGCCCGGAAAGCGAGAGGTCCTGGGTTCGAGTCCTAGAGATGTCAATATCTTTTTCTGATTTTTCTTTTTTCAGATTTTCGATTGAGTTTCGCTTACATTGCAAAGATATTTTTTCAAAACGTTCTTAACTGTATAAAAATAACTTTTCTTTCATTTGTGTCTGGAATATTGCGAAAAAGGAATTAAAGTGCGCTCATGCCAACAAAAAATATTATTTTTAGATAATCAAAAATATTTTTGAAAGATTTTGTTTTAAGATAATGTTCGGAAAAACTTTTACATAAATGTTTTTGCCTCCAAAAACAATAAATATAAATGATTTTTTAACCAGTTTTATAATTACGTTTTATGAATAAGTGTTAATTTAAATTTTACGTAAATCAAGGCCAGGTTTATATATTTGAACAGCCTTTCATAATATGAAATAAAATGCACACTTAAAATGTTTTTGATCCAACAAAATCAGTTTATTAAAACCCTGATGTAATTTCTTATTAAGATCTTATCGAATCTCATATTTTATATAACGCATTATTATTATAGCCATCAAAAAACTTAATATTAAAATATGTTATAATTTTTTAAAATTATTTATTAGGTCAAAGAAGTCTCCAAATGAATAATATTTTTGTCATAATTATTTGCCATGTCACATAATTCCAACATAATATTATTTTGCATCTTTTTTGCCATTTTTTAATAAAAATTGTAGATTTTTGTATATGTAAAAGCGATACAAGAATCACAATCGTTAAATAAATATTAACTTTATATACATTAAAATCTCGGGTATAATAATATATCACACTATACCTCACATGAATCAATATGATTTAACTTTGCACAATTTCTTTCAATTTAAAATACGAGGGCCGTCCGTAAAATAAGGTCTCCAGGGTGCTGTGGCAACGAGGAACAATTTTACGCGCAATCCAGCAACATTGGTGTGTAGCCTGGTTCCCTCACGCCAAATCCCCACTTCACGCTGCACTTTCTGCAATGCGTAGTCCCGGCGTGGCAGACGTTCGCGGTGGAGATTCCAGTCGCTGTACCCGCCAGATGTAAATTACGCTTTGTAATTCATTACAAACTAAACCCCGGTAAACATTCATTCTCAGTTACGTGAAGTGTACGGAAAACATCGTACGAGCGCAAATGGTGCAGAGAATTTAAAAATGGACGCACAGACGACGCCTATGATGAAAAGCTTGAATTGCCAAACTGGAAAAAGCAATGCTTGCCGAACGACGAGTGGCGGTTTGGGAGCTCTGTAACACGAAGCCTGATGCCAATAAGACTACTATTGACAAAACTTTGACAGAAAATTTGGGATGCCACACGGTCTGGGCAAGGTGGGTCCCAAAAATGTTCACCGAAGATCACAAACAACCATAGGTTGAAGCAGCCCGCATATTTCTTAAGTCCTACTACATCGACGGCGAGGAATTATTGGACTCAATTGTGACTGGAGACGAGATCAGGGTACACTACTCGACACCAGAGACAAAAGAACAACCCGTTAATGTCGTCATTCAGATTCGCCGAAGCCGCGGAAGTTTAAATCGCGAACGGCTGCCACGCCGAGACTAAGGATCGCAGAGAGTGCAACATGATAGGGATTTGGCGTGGGAGAACCTGGCTACACGCCAACGTTGTCGGATCGCACATAAAATCGTTCCTCGCGACTGCAGCACTTTGGAGACCTTATTTTACGGATAGCCCTCGTACGAACGGGAACAAAATATTTTATAAATGAACATATCATTATACCTAATATAATTTTAGTGTTCTGTAGGTTTATTTTCATTTTTTTTATTTTCAATGTATGGTGAAAAATATTTGGACGAGTTATGGAAAAATATAAAAGCATTATGCTTTATTCCGAAGACGCAAACCTTCCAAAGTTTGCGAAGTATCCATTCCGTACTACCGCCACCTATCGACATTTTCATGAACATGATTTATTTTAATATTAAATCGTCTTCGAATAAAATAAATGTCACCAATTTATTAATGCTTGCTAAAACCTAAAGCATCATTGGTAATATATTATTATCTGTGGTCAGACTTGGTAATTATATAAGTATTTTTTAATTCTGGTAAAATTTTATGACTTTGTAATTCTTACTGGAATGTTGAATTTTCTTTACTGTATATAATTTGTGTTTTAAAAAAAATAAAGTTCTTTGATACAAAATGTTTTTTTTTAATGTGATTGAAGATGAATTGCTGTCATTAGAGCAGGCCACTCCATGTCATGGTAGACACTTTGCTGAGGCGTCGCAGTTTCCTACCCATCTATATATGTAATACACTTACGCCCCTTATAAAAAATTTGTATAAAATTTAAAACACGTTTATTAGTAAAACGCTTACCTACTACAGCGTGCCGGTTCACACACACATATAGAACTAAATAATTTAGTATAAGAATACATTTTTATATTAAATTATTTAGTTCCTTAGAAGATTCAAAGTTCCCCAAAGAAGCAAAGCTAGCAGTCCACAATGAAATGCTGGTTCCTACCCTAATGTATGGTAGTGAGGCATGAAACTGACAGAAAAAAGGATGAAAATAGACTGAATGCTGTAGAAATGAGATCCCTGAGGCGTAAACGCGATAAATCCACGTATGATCAAGTGAGAAATGTTGAAATTCGCAAAGAATGCAATCCTGATGTAAGTAATGAGTAAGATTAAAATATCTAATGGTCAGGCAGTAAAAATTGTAAAAAACATTCTATTAAAGTCAAAAGAAACAAATACAGATCTTTATATACTTTTATTACTTTATAAAAATTACCTAAAGTCAACTTACCGCCGCCGGCTCAATTGGACTTTGAGAATTATTCCTTTAACTCAAATTAAATTAAAACCGAAGGTCGTAAGATTTTCTGATTACAAGAAGTGTATTGAAAAAAAAATAATAATGTTAAAGCAAAACCCATGTCTTTATTTAAAAAAAATTTAATTAGGTTTATTTTAAGAAAAACTCCAAAAGCCATTAGTTACCAGCTGTAGTCAAAGAAATATTTAAATGTAACATTGTAACGGTCGTGGTAATTAAATAAAATCCACTCTTCTTCCGTAAACACAATTTGTCTTTATTTGGGTGGGTACAATCAATCTGCAAGTAGACACAGTTCAATAATCATTAAACACACAGTAGCTCAACAATATAAACTACAACACTAGATTATTTATGGTTATTTTAAGAATAATAACCCCAAGGGACATCAATTGTCCTCTAATTTTTCGTCACCTTGTAACAAAGGCTGTACGAGTACCTTTTCTCTCTCTGGAGACCTGAAACCGCGCGAGCAAACTCGGAAAGCAGACTTAACATTTTACGATATCCCACGACCTTTTATGGGTCGACCCATATGTAAAACCTAGCGACGGGATGCAACCTCCAACCAATAGGTTCCCTCGTTTCTGATAGACAGCAATGTTAGACAGAGAAAGTATTCGAGCGTGAAAACTTCTCAATATACGCTAGAAATAATTAGATTTGTCACAGAATGTCTTATATTATTGAAGGTAATTAATTATAATAGCAGGTATAGAAGAAATAGGATGCATTTAAAATATAGGTATAATACTGTCATTCATAATGACAATGACTATATGTCCATGCGGTGATGCGGTGCCACCATATGATCAGGCACTTCAAGAGGCAGAAGCTGGAGATGAAGGACAGGCGGGGGAAAATAATAGTGTCAAACCATACGTTATCAGATATGATAGAATTTTGAAACAACCTTTATTTCTTTACATTAGCTCCAACCCAAAAAATTAGTTGGGCATTTTCCGGTTTCACTTTGTCAGTTTTTCCTTGTTCACATATGTAGCGTGGAAAACTTAATAATGTGCATTTTTCAAACCACTTTACGAATTCTTTAAGCCGCGCCTAATTTGTGTCTACTTTCTCCTAAAATCGACCTTTAATTTTAATGTATCATTGTATTAACCTTCAATTTTTGTACCTACCCTTAGATATTATGTTTATTTTGAGATTCTCATACAATTTAATGGTTTCGAGTTAATGTAAATAAAAAATAAAACGAACACTTTACCACGTATTTAACAACGAATATTTATTTTTTATAAATCAACCGGTTTCGCTTCGACCATACTTCATCCGGTTACTATAACCAAAGTTATTATTGTATCCTGATGAAGCTTGGTCGAAGCGAAACCGGTAACATCAGGATATAATAACCTAAGTTTTCTAGACGATGAATTAATAACTTTAAGAGGAATTCGTTTAGAAACATCTGAAATTAGTAACACATTCATCAGAATTACTTAAAAGAAATCCGGCGGAACGATTTAATTTCCAGGCCTGCTAGGGCGAATTCGACCGTACGACCGTCCAATACGCAGATATGCGCGCATATATTTGTATGCGCGATTTCTTCACTTACGTCGCTAAGATTCCCACTTTATTTTAGAGTGTTTGCTAGGGCAGATTCGACAGTAGATCCTTCCGGGATCACACGTCGCATATTTGTGTACACGACGTCTTTACTTACGTCTTTAAGATGCTGACTATATTTTAGGGTATTGTGTCATCTTAATTTTTATTCTTATAAATTTGTACCACGCGGTTCTAGACCACTTCATTTTGTATCACTACAGTAAAAAAGGTTCTTTCACAGAATTTGAACAATTCATCAAATTTCATGAATAATAACGTATAACGTAATTATCATTAGCGTTGTGTTTTTAACCTTAGCGTAGTTTTTTTTAAGTCAAAAATAAATAAACAAAATAAGTTGCATAATTATGTACAATTTATTGAGTTTAGTAAATATATTTATATTTCAGTTGCATTGCAGGTAAAGAAAAAAGAAAAGTTTGTAATAATTCTCCAATGTAAAGGGTGTCCGATTGTCCATTTCTAATCGCGCAGATGAATGAATGATCAGCTCCGGGTCGTGTGGCATCTAGTGGAAATAATAGCGGTGATGGCGGAAACTTTTTGTCCTAAAAAGATAAATGTATGCGCAGGGTATTAAGGGACGTATTGGACTTACGTTAACCAGTGATTCCTTACATTATTGGGAAATAAATAATGTAAATTAAATGTTGATTTCCGGTGACTCTTCGATCTCTTTCTTTTGTTTTGAAATATCTTCCAAATGTCGTCACTGGACACTCAGCCGAGTAACCGCTCATCCCATCACCCCAACTATATATAACTATCCAAGACCAAGTTAATTTTAACGTTTTTAGTTGAAAAAGAAAAAAACATCATAAATGTCATTGGACACAAAATTTCATTTATATTTTTTTGGTTAAACTAAGTCATGTATGTTCATTAACACCCTGGGTAGGAAAACTGTTTTATAACACGAAAAAACGTCGTGAAAACACTGCAATTAGCTGGTGATGATGACAAATTTATTAGAATATACCCATGGAATGTTAATCTCATGTTTTTCACGATAATTTTAAAGAAATATTCAGTGAATCCATAAAGTTCACCGCGTATTTTTATTAAATAAATTATAAAGGGTGTGCCATAAATTTTTACACTTTGTTGTCGTGCTTGAGGGGGTACCAAACGGTGTAGGTGAGCGAGGACACTTATGGGCGGCTCCTCATTTCTTGGAAATTTAGTCACAATGGATCGCTTTACGGGAGAGCAACGCGCATTCTGGGTTGCTCAAAAAACAATAAAAAAACATAAAAGTTAAACAATAACCCAATATATCCAAAAAACTCATCCCTCAGATAGCATAAGCAATACATTCAAAACTAATGGCATAATAGCCATTCCTATGCTTAGAACGACCACGGCTCAACACCACTATTTATATTTAGGTGTGAGATGGTACAATATATTATTATCCAAAAACAAAATAAATGTAACAGAAACAATGAAATATGAACAATTTAAAAATCAAATTAAGTCCCTGAAATTGGATAATGATATATTGTACCCTTAACTAATTAAAATCTAATAAAAAAAAGTATTATTGTTATTGTTTTTTTTTATATCTATGTCAAAAAGTATTTGAATATCTATTTCATTCAAGACATTTAAGTCTTTGATCATTGTATTAACACTTTTCAGAACATTATGTTTTTTTATGCATGTAAATACTCCTCCCATAAACACGAGCTCCTAGAGCTCAATTTATGGAGTAGTAGAACCATAAAATTAATTCTTATGTTCACCTAGGTAATAATATTATAAATGTAATTATTATTGTAAAAAAAAAAAAATAAAAAAAAAATAAATAAAAAAAAAAAAAAAAATACATATTATCTTTTCGCATCCTACCGAACCACTTCCCCTGAGGTAAGTTTGAAAGTGAATAAGTAATTATTAAAAGCCGTTTTATGGTTAAAGGGCCTTCGCTCATGGAGAAAACGAAAACTGGTCGGCAACTCAATTTACGGCGCAACTCAACTTTACGATTTCAGTATCAGCGGCTGTGGAACGATTTGCCGGCCTCTGTGTTTCCTCCCTCCTGCAACATGGGTTTCTTCAAGACCCATGTTCACTCCTTCCTCTCCTCAAAAACACCCTCCTCACAGCATTTTCAAAGATGACATAGGCCCTTAGGGCTCCATAGGGAAACTATTCTCCTCAGGGCCTCTTGTGTGGAGTTAATATAAAAAAGATTAGGTTTTCTCAATTACTGTTTGCTTCAGATTCAGTAACACTTTTTCATCAAATGTTGAATAATATTTTTTTCTGATTTCTTTATGTCTAGGTTTTGATTTATTTTTCTAAATCATTTGCATTTTCCGTTTCTTTATTGTTAATTAATTGGGAGTGGCGCCTTCGAGGCTGCCGGCGGCTTTTTGCTTGCGCTTCGACTTTATGTTGAATATCTTTGGAACTTCTCAGTTTCTCTGGAATGAATGTAGCATAAAATAACCGCGACAATTTTTAGATTAAGTGTATAATAATTAAATAATTTTATTGTGACTATTCCGGGCATAAACCAAGTTTTAACTTAAATTTTAAATATGTTTTTCAAATCTGCCGTGTTGTCCTGTAAGAGCACAGTGTTAACGCATCTATCGGTCAATAGGGGCTTGCAACCTTGCAGCCACATGTGCACAGTTATAGACCATGGTGAATAGCGAACAGTGTCAAGTGGATAGTGAGTGA
Source organism: Glyphotaelius pellucidus (assembly GCA_936435175.1). NCBI lineage: Eukaryota > Metazoa > Arthropoda > Insecta > Trichoptera > Limnephilidae > Glyphotaelius > Glyphotaelius pellucidus. The sequence continues at coordinate 11,733,565 of OW386556.1, forward strand.
TTTACAAGGGTTACATTTTGCGCTATGGAGAACATTACTGAGTTTTAATAATAAAAGTGTTTTTTTGGACTCTCTAATAGTAGAAAAGATTGCACTGTATAGTCTTGGACGCGTTATTACCAATTCCCGTAAAATTAGGTTCCGTGGCTGTCGCGGAGGGCGGAAAGGAAAAAACATCTGGACATCAGAAAGGAACAAAGCGTTGAGATAGTTAAGTCATCACCAGTACCAGTACAGGTAAACGTTTCAACGCAAATACTCTCGAAGCCTGGGAGAGAATTAAATTTAGTTAAAGCACGGGTACAAAGGCACGCAAACTCAAAGTGCCGACAACTAGGTATTGGAAGTTGGAATGTTAGATCTCTGAACAATAAGATAGAAGAGGTAGGGGAAGTTTTCGATGAACAGAATCTGCATATCCTGGCCATAACGGAAACCTGGCATGAAAATGGGGACTCTTTTTCAATAAAGAGACTCCGAGCTTTAGGGTACGTCGTTCTAGAAGAAGCCCGACCTAAAGCCACGATTTCTGGGGATGACAGCATCTCTAGCATAAATCACGGGGGTATCGCGATCCTAGCTCGCCAGGGCTTACGTTTAACAAAGGTGTCAATTGGCGCGTACTTAACTTTTGAGTACTTGGGATGCCGCGTTTCTTCAGCAGGAGCATCGTTCATATTATGTACCCTGTACCGACCGGGCTCAAAGCAAATCACCTCGGACTTTTTCAATGAACTGTCGTGTTTTTTCGAGCGGGTTGTAGGACTTTCCGATACCATTTTTATAACTGGCGATATTAACATACACCTAGAGCGTCCGGATTCACCCAACACAGTCAAATTCGGTGACTTATTAGATTGTTATGGAAGCCGTCAATAGGTTAATGCTGCAACTCACGATGCAGGCGGAACTATGGATATTTTTGTCTCAAAGTCGAGCGGCCCGCCTCTGGCAGCAGATAGTGTAGATGTAGAGCTATCAGATCACAGGCTGATTCGCGTTGAAATCGATTTAAACCCACCGAAAATCCCTTACGTAACCATCACCTCCAGAGCCTGGCGTAGTTTTAACTTTGAAGATTTCCTGTCAGAGCTAAAAGTTTCTCTGCTCTGCAAACAAAGCGTTTGGGAAACAGAATCACCAACCAAACTGGCTAATTATTACAATACTATTCTTTCAACCCTTTTAAACAAATACGCTCCAATTTCCGCAAAAACTCGGCGACTGCGAAAATCTGATGACTGGTTTGACGAAGAATGTCGGAGCCAGAAGAGATCAATGTGCAAATTGGAGAGGTCCTACAGACACGCTGGGATCACTTCACGGGACGATTGTATAAGGGCACAAAAAGAATATACATTATTAATTCGTTCGAAAAGGTCAGAATATTGGACAAGTAGGATCGATTCAGAGCGTCAAAACCCGCGAAGTCTTTGGAACTCGATAAAGACGGTCGTTGGCGACGTCCGTGTACAAAATACCACCGACATCGCTCCGGAAATCTTCTCAAATTTTTTTCTCGATAAAATTAAGTCAATACGCGCACTAACAGCCTCCGCCTCACCGCCATCTTTTACTAAATGCAATAGCGGAAACTTTTCTGCCTTTAAACCTACATCCCTTGAAGAAGTTAGAAAGTTAATACTCGCTTCACCGAACAAGCAGTGCTCACTCGACCCTATCCCAACGTGGTTATTAAAGAAGTGTTGCAATGAGATTTCTCCCTTTCTAGTTCATCTTTTCAACAAGTCACTTAGCATGGGTGATTTCCCAAAACCCCTTAAATCAGCTGTCGTAACTCCATTAATAAAAAAACCGCAATTGGACGCTGAAGATCTTTCAAACTACCGACCCGTTTCAAATCTTCTATTAATATCTAAAATCTTAGAAAAAATCACTGCTTCACAGATAAAATGTCATTTAAATTCAAATGAATTGCTGACTAAATACCAATCCGCATATAGGTTTCATTCAACGGAAACTGGATTACTACGTGTTTTGTCGGACATAACTCTTGCTATCGAGTCGGGTAAACTGGCACTTCTTTCAGTCTTGGACATGAGTGCCGCTTTTGACACGATTGACCATGATTTCCTTATTAAACGATTAGAAGAATCCTTTGGTTTAAACTGCGGTGTTAAGAACTGGCTGAAATCGTACCTGGACAACCGCTTACAAACCGTAAGTCCCTTAACGGAATGGCTCCGGCTTACTTATCGGAAATGTGTATTCCAAAAAATTCCAATCCTCGACAATTAACCCTCAGGTCAGCAGCAACATCAGCTATCGGAAAGTTGAAGGAACCAAAACGCACACCAGATACTAAATTCGGTGAGCGTGCTTTCGGAGTGTCAGGACCTAAAGCCTGGAATGGACTGCCACACGAGTTAAGAATGATCACAGATTCAGCGGAATTTAGAGCTAAACTCAAAAGTCATCTTTCAGACAGTCGTATCCATAAGTTAATAAACGGCCCACGACGTTGTAAATAACTAATTGTGTAAAATATAACCAAATTCTTATTTTAATCTTTTGTAAAGGTCATTTTATGAAAATTTCCAGTCCCAGAGAACTCTAAATTCACTAGTCTTTCAAAATAAATACTAATTCAATTTTGGCATTAATCTTCTTATAAATGTAAAAGCAACAGTGCTAAGGGTAGCAAAGGTAAATTCATGCAATGTCCAGTGTTTTCATTATAATGTCCTCCACGTGCAAAGTCGTATCATTCCCAAGCATAAACTTTCTAAAAAAGTGTGTTTATCGGAAGTGACCTGCCAGGTAAGTATGTTTCTGTATCTACTTGTAAATAATAAAATTAGATAGATTTTAAGAATATTAAATAAATAAATTGTAAAGCGCCCTTGAGGTGATTTTTCACAAAAACGGCGCGCTACAAATTGTCCAATTATTATTATTATTATTATTAATGAAAATAAATCACAGAACATGGAATATGGAAAGAAAAAACTTGCTACAACTCTAACTATACTAATATGAAATGTTGATATGAGCATTTTAAGAAGAATGAGGTCAGTATTTTCCTTATATTATGGTGTAGTATAATAAATTATGTGTGGCAATAATAAAAAAGGTCACAATTAGTCCTTACGCTTAATCTTCACCGGTGAAATGCCCGGAGAAGACGGTTTGTCCATCACTATTAACCAGTGCGTAATAAAATGGGTGTTCAGCTTTGAACACTTTAAAGGTAGGCATCTCACCATTTGCCGTCGAACCAGGCGATGAAAGATCTGAAATATTAAATAAAACATGTTTCAAACCGGAATCCAAAAGGTCTCTTCACCTCTCCCACCTCACCCTAACTGACTCAGCAACTCTTTACCATGGGCTGACACACAGCCTTCTGTATACTAGCCGTGCTGTTGGAAATCTTGCAACGTTGCAGGTAGTCTTACAATTCTCAGTCATTTGTTCACATTCCTATACAACATTCACGTTGCTTTGGTGGTTTTTATTGAAAATATTGCGATTCTGTTCTCTGTTTGTAATCATTGCTGAATGAAACATCAAGGTAATCTTGATACACATTTTTTGCAGTAAATATAACATTTAATATGATGTACAATGTCCTTTTACATGTTTTAAGTGTCAACGCATAACCTATAATGTTGTTTTTTCAGATTCCTTCCTTACAGAATACACATGTATCTTGATCAAAACATGGTGTGATTATGTTCAGACTGGACTCGAAAATATAATCGTGACTTATTTTTATATTCAACTTCTATTTTGTTTATTTTAATTAATTTAAATCGTATTTAATTGTTAGTTTTTCTTTTGTCCTGAGGAAGGAAGGTTCTTCTGAAACTGGTCGATAATTAAATTAAATAAAGTGAATTAAAACAGTGTACCTATTGTTTTACAATAGGTACGCACATATACTTATTTTTTTATTAATACGTAATACATGCATCATACCTTTAAAATCACCATTGTTTTTTTACCAAGCTGATTCTTTACTTTTTACTGTGAAGCACCCTTATTGTAAAACTGTAAAGTTCTGTTTTTTTAATGAATGTGGAACTAACTTTATATTAGCGAACTTTATTTTTAAATTTTAACAAATCTTTTTGGTATTTATTTAAATGAAATGGTGCTGAAATCTAGCATCATGATATGCAGGTAAAAGATTCTAAACTATTACCTGATCCATTTGATAACTTTGCTTTTTTAAAAAACAACTGTTTCTGATTACAATAAATAAATATTTATGTTCAATGTGTAAAATATATGTGGGGCCTAATGCTAGAAATGCCTACGCTGCTAGAAATGCCTCTGAATCGCCCCGAATCCCTAGGACCGGGATTGTTTATCCATTTTGTGGCTCAAAAAATACTGAATCAATATTTTGACTCCTACATTAGATAGGCCACAATTTCGTTAATCTAGATCTAGAGCACCTACTATGGGTATTTAGAGCTTTCAAAAAAGGTAGGTTTTAGAATACCTAAATTAAAATACCAAAACTGCCATTACATGCACTTCTAGCATTAACCATTGATATATCTCTATGACATTAACCCCATGTTTCCTTTTCAAAAATCCTAGTACAAATGTGTGAAATACAATAATAGTACTTCATCTGTCAAATATAACATTGGTTCACACCATAAACAAAATGCAATGTTGCTAAGTCTAACACCACGGCTTGAGTATACAGAAGGCTGTGGCTTACACCATTCGCTAGTCGAGATCTCCTAGACGTAAATTCTTAAAATCTCAGCACCATTTTGTTATTATTTTTGAACTTTGACAGGTCCCTATTAATTATTCGAACAGCTGTTTCTATTTTCGTAATATGGTTGCGCAAATCAATTCACTTTCGTTCGCAGGCGGGTGCGGTGCGAATCTCAAACAACAATTTTACTGAAAACTGCCCAAAGGAAAGGAAAAATATGGATAAGGATATTGCCAAGACTTACCGAGTTCAATTTCGAATGGACATTTGCTGTGGTCGTTTTAACGATTCAATAGTTCCCTTTTGTCTTTACAATAGTTCAATAGTTCACTTATAACAGTATTCTTTAAAACAGTTCAAAACACACTGGCGGACAAATGCCGTTGATCACACATTCACTGGCAATTGCACTTCGTAGCAAGATAAATTATAGATTCACACGCGACACGGCGTGACGAGTGGTTTCAGAATACAATACAAACAAACACGGCTACATCTGCAGCCGCGGCGGGTATAATAATAAGTCCACAAATTGAACTAATTGCGTTACTTTAAATCAAGTAAGATGCACAAATTTTACCTAACCCTCGAATCGGTTGCGTTTTCAACAAGTGAAGAAAACAAATGAGTGCGGCAAAACAAATGAGTGCGATTTTGTTTTATCTTGGCGTGGGATGGGTGAAAAGTAGGTACTTGGTGGTAGGAACTGGGTAAAGGAATAAGCATTTTCCAGTACTAAATCTTAAACAAAAAAAGAACACTGATTGGCGCAAACATAATACGTGACTTGTTTTTTTTTCGGAAAAATAATGTTTTTGTAAATTGTGCCTTCTAACCATATAAAGTGTTTATATATTTATAAAAAATAGTACATAATATGTTGATTCCCTAGTGCATCATAATGTGTACATTGTTTTTTGATCTCGAAATAATTTTTAAGTATTAATATCATCAAAAATGGTAGTTTGGCGGTCTCATTGTGTACATTGAACTGCGAAGAAACACAGACGAAGATGGAAAGAATTTGAATATTTCAAATAATGTGAAAAAAAAACCTGCGAAATCGTTGTGAAATTTGCTCATATGGATCAACTTGTATGGACGACCTCTCACAAAATATATTTAATGTGTATATATATATTGTAAACATATTAGATGTGCGTGGTGATTCTTAAGTGTGGAAAATACATATTTAAAGGCCGCCTTTGCAGCAGGCCTCTTTTGTTGTACATTTAGAGCAGTGCTGATTTTTTTTTTTTTACATGAGCTCCACACAGGAGGCCCTGAGGAAAATAATTTCCTTCAGGGCATATATCATCTTTCGGGATGCTGTGTGGAGGGTTTTTCTAAAGTAAAGGAAGAGGAGGAGAGTTCTGGGAAGGAAAAGGGTTTAAGGGGTGGGTAGACAAACCTCACCCCATGAACCAGGGCACCCCTGCTAAATCACCAAACGTAGCGAACCACTTGGGGTGACCTATGGCAGATGATGATTGACTAATCTCGATCCACAATAAGAAAAACCCGTGAACGCGCATATCTCCGCCCATTACCCCCACTGCTACTAGGATGAATTTTAACACATTCAGACCCACTGTTTTAATAAATTAATTTTTTTTTTGTCTGCCGACAAACAAAAAATGACAACATTTTATACATTTATATAATGGTGGTGATAGTATTACAAAATACATTATTGACAGCTTGCAAGACTTTGTTAATGTGGGCTTTTGTTTTTCCAAGTAAAAAGTGTGAATCTTCAATCTGATGGCGTTTTTATCAAAATCGTCAATTTTAGAAAAAAAGTTCAGTCGCCGTCTCTTTTTATTTGGCGACTTAACCTCACCGGCTCTTGTATACCGTAATAACGTATATTTTACGGTGTGTAGCCCAATACCCGTCTGCTCAGAAATTGTATGAATGGCACATGTTTGTGAGATATCAGGATTTCCCGAAATAATGTTTTTGTACATATTTATAATCATTGTGCGTTGAGGTTTATACACCACCTATAAAAATAAATAAAACTGATTAACACCAATATTCGGAAATCTTACACATAACATAATTGATTTACAAAAATTAATTGTTGCAATTCGAATAGCTATAAATGTAAGAATTACATGTCCTCTTTTGTTTTCCGTAATTGGTGATAATGTATTTGGACATATCGGCTGAGTATCCGTTTTATCACTGGGTCTGAATGGGTTAATTTTTTTTCGCGCGAACACACGGGAAGACAGTCAAAGACACACTAAATTTATAGCGGAATGACTCGGACGAGCTGAGCGCGGGGGAAGGGACCATAGTGGGGGGAGTAGTATGCGCAATACGAACCAAGTTTCGTACCATCACAGGTGATCTTATCGTGGACAGAGAATAAATGATTGTCATTCTGTTGATATATTTTTGTCCGCGAGTAGATACATCAATCCATAGTTTTTAGGGTATAATGCCAATCAAGTCTGGAGTTATTTACACTCCTCAGACTTACATAATAATATGATACACCTAGATAGTTATGTTTTGAAAATTTATTATTTTCTAGGTTTCTTTCAGCTATGAACTAATTGTCATTGCCATTCCATTTTGCTGCTCTGTAGTGCCTTTTTTCTGTTTGAAATGTATTTTTCTTTATATGTTTGTGATGCAAGATGAATAAATAAACAAAAATCGTTATAGTACTGTCACCTTAAAAACGAATATTTTATAAAAATGTGAGATCAGATAAAGTGTTAAAGTAGGTTCAAAATAGCATAAGGTATACAAGCATAGCATACATTGACTGTGAGAGTTACCCCATTAGACCGGTCAGTGGTTGAGTAGGCATCGCGTTTGGGTACCACCCGGGTAACCCGTGTTCGATTCCTCGGCAGGCTAAGTCCTCCATCACAACACAAGCAACATTTTCGGCTTTCTGTGGTGGTAGTAGGAGATTTTAAAACATTGTTGGGTTATTCTTAACCTGGGAATGTTTGTCTTTCTTTAAAAAAAAAAAACTTACAGGTGGCAGCGCCGGCTGTAACTCCCTCCTCATTCACGTCGATGAAGGCCTTCTGGATGACGTTGCTGATTTGCAATGGAGAAGGGTTGACCAGGAGACCTCCAAGTTCCGCGTTGTTGGAGAACATGGTGCTCATGCCAAGCTGATGGCAATGAAAGTGTTAGGTTAGTTGAAAGTTCAGCTATTTTCTAACGCGCGTAAAAGAAACCGAATCAGCAATATTTCGAAGAAAATTCTCTCTCTCCGATGGGGCTACAGCCCTTATCGAGCCTTGGCCTCCTGTAACATTCGTCTCCAACTCCTCCTGTCCTCAGCGGCTGACTTCCAGTTTGTTACCTCGAGAAGCTGTGCTGCATCTCCTCTTGCCTCGTCTTCCCACCTCAGTCTGGGTCTTCCCACTTTCCTTTTTCTGTCAGGGTGTCCAGTCATAATTATTTTTGGGACGCGTGTGTCCGGCATACATGCCCAGCCCATCTCAAACTGAGGAGTCTCATATGGGCTGAGATGCTATGGGCCGGATATATATAGAGTAGTATGTATTTTAAAGAAAAATCTTAAGAACAACCATGAACCATGGTCAAGTAAATTTAATTGAACGCATGGAAGCAAGGGAGAGGTATATTGATTGTGGGTGGACTGGAAGTGGGTTGAAGCAGGAATGGAGACCAATTGTTACGGAGGTCAAATCATACCCTGGGACGTACCACGATTATTATGAATGTTGTGGAATGGAATTTTGACTCACTTTGGACAGGGTGTCCTTAAGGAGAGCAGAAGTCTCAATTTTGAACATGGGTAGGTTTATGGAGACAAGTTCTGATTGAAGGCCATCTACCGAGGCTTGAAACTTTGCGTAATCGTCAGTCAACTTCTTCTCCAGAGCTGCAAGACCATCGACCTTGTTGGGCAGAATGAAGACCATGGACATCTCATTTCCTTCAAAAGCCATTTCCAAGATCTGTGGATTATTAAACAACATAATTAAGTTCTTTTCAAGCACAGATTATTGAAGCACAGCACTTCATGATAAATGAAACGAACCAAAAAACTACTCAATATGATAGAAACTCACTAAAAAAGCTGGTAAAACTACTAACAGGATACTGTCAGCTCAAGAGATAAAACTGAATGAAGAAGCACCCTTGACACTACCAATCACTTGACAGGTTACATTCAAATAATTAAAAACTCTACGACTAAGCTCTTGGCAAGCAAAAGTATTTATGCACAAAGAAGAGAGAAAACAAAATTAAATGAGTTAGTTAATATAATATATTAACCACAATATCCCTCGAATAAGTAATATTATTACCCGTTTGAGGTATATTAGGGTTTAAAATACCTATCTGTGAACATTAATACCTATCTGTGAACATTAATAATTGGTCTGTTTTTTATTATTCTCTTATGTATATTATATTACTAAGACTGTTTATGTTCCTTAAATAAATAAACAAATAAACAAATAAACAAAATTGTATGCCGAAATCTATTATCGGATTCAATATACAACAAAAGTACCATCATGCACATGGCACTAGATTTAGTAAAAATGAGGGTTTGTCCATTCCAAAAATTGTAAATAAATACATTCACTTATCTTGTCCCTATAATATTTAAAAAGATGCTAATGTACAAAAAAATCGAATCAAATATCACACCGATCTAAAAAAAAATAAAATAAAAATGGCTAATAGATCAAGACTTTTTAAATTGATAATTTATTTATTTATTTATTTATTGTTGTTATACGCCCATAGGGGCTTTTACATAGATTATAAAATAATATTTAAGATATCGAGGATTATACATACATAGAATTTATATCAAAAGTTATAAAAATGAAAACATTTTAAAAATATACAGGTAGTTTTTGAAGAATATAGCGTAAAACCGTGAAATATTTGAAACAATATAACATTTGACAATAACATAGAATAAAATATAATGTAAAACATTAGAATAACACATCAAATCGTTAAATATATTATACCCACGTTACAATAATTTGTAGGATTCCACAAGTGTTGGTTTAAATTCCATTTTAGATTATAAAGGGAATCAGCGAATATATCTACAATATCACCAAACTTGTTGCCTAAATCATGCATCCTATTGGTAAGTGAGTGTGATTGATAGTTGGTTGTGTATGTGTTGCAAAAGAATATAATATTTTGTCTAGTATTCCTTGTCGGTACATGGAGTTTAATAGTAGTAACAATGGCAGGGCTGTCAATTAGGTTGTTCATGACTCTGTATAATAAAATTAGGTCTGAAATGATTCTTCTGTCAGATAGCGTAATTAAATTAAGTCGATTCATCAAACTTAAATAATTAATGTTTTCTATTGGAATTTTGAGTGTGAAATTTAAGTACCTAAGAAATTTGTGTTGAACCCGTTCTATTTTGTTAGTGTACTTTATAGAAAGGGGACTAAATATGTGAATTATATTCCACTTGATTTCTAACTAATGAAATATAGTGTTTTCATGCAATCCAAATATAATTAATATTATTATAATAATATCAATTGTTTGCTATCCTATGTATAAATATGTCTTTGAGTAATTTGCCTGTGTTATAAAATAAATTATTAAAAAAAATTGTTAAAAATGTCTGTCTGTGTATTTTGTGCCTTTGTATCGTAGTTACTTAGTTATTCGTCTGTATCTTTTTTGTATATTGTGGTTTCTTGTTATATGTGTGCTTTAGTGTTATATTAATACTATAAAATTGACCTGCTGATAAACTGCTTTGACAGTTTAGCGGGTTCTTAAAATGAAGAATAAAAAAATTTAAAAAAAGACTAGAAGAAAGCTCAGAACTGATGAGCGCTTTATGGAACCAGGACACTATGCGTCTCTGGGCACGTAATACCTCCAATGCGAAAAAAATATATATGAGAGAGTGAAAAATGATATTTATAAGCTGGAAAATGAGGTCAAACTTCCATTTCTTTTATTTATTGTGTATATTCAATATTATAGTGAAAAAATATTGTTTGAAGGACCATCCACATTTCCTGCATCAAAAACGTTTTTTCACTTTCTTGAAAAATACAATTTTTCTCACATTTGAGGTATTATGCGCTCGGCGAAGCGCCATGTCAACGCCAAAATGGTAAACCATATTGAAGGGACTAGGTTGAAGATACTAGAGAGACTATTTTGAACACGTTGCTCGACAAACTAAGGACTTAAACTTGGAGAAATTCATAATCACCGATAAAGGAAACAGACGAAGGTCATCAATGGGCTGCAGTGACCAAGTATTACTAGTGTCCAGCACGTCGGTGTCACGGTGTCAGTGCAAAACTGCAAGGAGTAGAGGAGCCTTGTCCACCATGGAAATTAGAGTAGGGGTCACGATCCTCGGCAATGAGGAACCGACTTAAGATGAAGGCAGAGACTTTCTGTCGAGGTAAAAAGTATAGCGTGGGCCTGAACACTTACAGTAGCTATAACGACCGTCTAAATCGGACGAAATAGAATTCTCTCTCTTTTAGGGCCAAGTTTCAATCTCCCACCTCTGGGTTCGGAGACAAGGAGCTTATCGCTCCGCCACGGTCGTGGTAATTAATTATAGTTATTACCTTTGCGTCCAACTCAGCGTTTTCTCCGTATTTGGTTTTGCTTAGCTGGTACATCATCTTAACGAGTATCTCGTTGGTGGCGCTGACGTGGAAACTGACTTCAAAGGTAAAATCCTTAGGGAACTTATGGTTCCAGGCGCCCTGCGATACAAAACATTAAAAAAATTACAAATTGTGTCTATTGACGTCATTTATTTTCTAGAAGACGAAGTAATGTATCTCACAAATACTGGTCACAAACAATGCCAATTCTGAATTTTTATGTCAGGACATTCTTGAAAAACTTGCTTTCGAACATTTTTTTCATGATCAAGTTAATAATAAAATCTACATAGTAAATACCTACACGTTTCTCAATAACTGCTTTTAAAGTACCTTAAGCACTCTTCTGTTTTACCATTATTACACTATGTAAACTTATTAACTCCTTTGTACAATTTTAATGACAACGAAACTACATACCTTTGTACATATTAAATCTGCTTGTATCCTTAATATAGTTTATAATGTTATATACTTCATGCTTACAATTATACTCCTGAATAACTGTGTAACTTATTAATGTGATTCTGTAAAAGCCTTCAAGGCGTGTATGAATAAATAAAATAAAAATAAACAAATAAAATAAACAAATAGTTCTCAGCATCTAATGTCACTGATGAAGGCGGATTATGACGCTCAAACGATGAAGATGGCGTAGTGAAGCGTCGACCAGCCTAACGGATGGTGGCCGATGACCAATTAAAAAAATAATAAATCCAATTTTTTTATTATGAGCTCATTTTATACATTATTATATCACTTTTGACGAGTATTCTTACTTCGATTCTCAAATTTTTACATTGTGATTAGAACACGAGGCAGATTCTAACTTTAGATTGATTCTGCGTAAGAGTCTACAAGCTTAAATAATAGTTACACGCGGAACAGTCAATTTCTCAGAATTTTGTGGCATATAGAGAGCAACTCAAATGTAAAACTTCACTTGATACATGAGAATAGCTTCTTCTCATAAATCTGCAACTTATTATTTAAACTGTCGGGGAAATAAAGCTACACTCAGAACATAAAAATGGTTTTTCTTTGATTATGCCAGCGCGTACATAGTCTGCAATTAGAAAACTGCACTTCGAATAAGATAATGGTTTCCTTCAAAATGTGTCAGCAGGTTTTAAATTAGGAGTGAATCTGCATGCGAGCTTTACTAGTATTACTCTTATAATAAGCGTAAGGTTTTTCTACCAATTATGAATTTTACGGCACATGGTTTGAAACAAAAATTTTAACTCGATTCAAAACATTAGAAAGATTTTCTTCGAAATGCGTCCGCAGATAAATCCGCTACTGAAATTTTGATAGATCATCCAGAACATGAAACATGTGTTTACTTTAGAGTGAATCTGCAAGCGAGTCCCCAGCTTTAATTGATATTGCACCCAAACGGGATAATAGTTTTCTTCCGATTTTTGCAATAAAAACTCATGCATGGTTGGATTGCGTCTGCAGATGAATCCGCAATAGGAACTTGCATTATGAACACAAGAATTAGGATTAACTTAGTTATTAATACTTAATTATTAACTTAGGAATGGATCTGCGTACTCAAAACACGTGAATGGTTTTCCTGCATTTTATGGCAAATTCATTGACTGCAATAATTTTTTTATAAATTTATATTAATTAAGCTAACAATAATTTATATGGAATATTTTTTTACCTCGTTTTTATGGCAGAAGTGTGGCAGTAGACATAGAAAAGCACATAGTATTTTTTTTTCCTTTCTGAATAGTGAAAACCGATATATTTTTTTTGATATTAATTTCCTTATCGCATAAGAAATTAAAACCATAAAAAGATATTAGATAACCCGATTTCTAGAAACATAGGTGCATACGTAAGCACTTGCCGACAGCTATGTTAAACTTTCCCTGGGTTTAGTAATAATAACTTAAAAATGTAGCTGAAAAACTGTGAAAGAAAACCTTCTTGCTTTCTGAGTGTAATTTTTTTTCAGCAGGCCACACCAAAAGTGCTCACGGACCGCACCAAAAGTGCTCGCGGGCCGCACCAAAAAGCTTGGTGAGCCGCATACGGCCCACGGGCCGCAGATTCCCCACCCCTGCTCTAAGATATAGAGAATAGTTCCTATTTTATTTAGATATAGAAAATATCTAATTATATCTAAATATCTAATTTAGATATAGAAAATAGTTGCCATCTATTTATTTTCTCACCGTATGTTTGTAATGTGTAAAATATTTTTACTACAACGCAATTCATAAACATTAAAACATTATAATAATTAGTTTGTCGTAATAATTAGTATTTTAATATTAAGTATTATATTTAGTATATACTATGTAAAACTGAAAAGTATACTGTATTAAATAATTAGAAAAAAATGAGAGATTTCTTACAATCAAACTGATTGATCAGTTTCGTAAGATTTGTAAAATAAAATATTGTAAAATTAAAACTGAATAAACATATTTAAAAAAAAAAAAGATCTGGTTTTACAGTATAATTTTAATCGGTTTACTGCGTTCAGTTTTGGTGTAGCCCTTTCCGGTAGAGCTGCCTTCCTCTACACAGAATCAAGTTTTATAAAGTATTTTAGGGCTGCAGCCCAGACGTGACTTCCAAATTAAATTATTGGACGGGCTTGAGATTTGTACAGCGTTTGACCGGGATCCAAAAATTTTAAAACTTTTTAGTAGCCAAAAACAAAACTTTTTTATTGTGTCTCTATGTTATGTAGATTCACCAGTTTCCCGTTTGCACGTGTTTTTGGACACCGTATATTAGAAGACACCCTTGAAGTATCCCTTCTAGATTATAATATTATGTTGGTTTACCAACCTTGAAGTAAATGGTATTGACGAGTACTAGAGTAGTTGCGCTGCTAAAATCAGAGGCTTCCACGATATCCTTGATTGTGTTGTTGGTCTTATCCTCAACCTAAACAGAAAAACAGAAAACTTTACGAGTGATTAAAGTATCTTTAAGGCTTTTAATCTATTTTACACCTGCATGAGCTTTCTTGGTAGCCTTGTGTGTCTATATCATCACAGCGTTGTGTGTCTATATCATCATGGCAGAGCCAATGTGTCTTTATAATCACAAGAGGTCTCATATAGTGAGATTCTGATATTTGAGAATATATACTCCATGTTTTGATAGTTTTAAAAAGTGAGAACTCTTAAAATATTAGTTAATTGATGCAGTGAAACACGCTGATAGAGATAACAAAAAACAAGATAACAATAAGAAAAAAACCAAGCATACAGAAGCTGGGTGGTGGCCAGTGACCACATATTGTTCTCTAGACTTTATGTCCGGGTTAAATCTTCCCCACAGGAAAAACTTAACCCTTCCACACACTTTTCCACAAATGATCATCTAGTCAATCCACGCGATGTATTTGCATTGAATAAGTATAATAAATACAAAACTATACAAGAACAACACGTCAACCTACCAGAGACCATATGGGAAAATACTTCACCGACTCCAGATATTTTCATATCAGAGGGTTCGGCTCGATAGAACTCCTAACTGGACCGATAAATCCTACTGATCCCTCAATATAAATATTTAAAAAATCTTTCATAAACCTACATATATTAACATATATTTTTTTAAATTTGTTTTGTTCAGATCAAAAGGCCATCTACATTTTTTAATCTCAAAATAACCGCAGGAATGGTTAAACTCCGTCGGGTACATCTTATTTAAATACAACATTATGCAAGTGCTCTTGCACTGATAACTAATAAAATATATTTTTAATTGCAATTACGGAAATATCAGTAATTATTATTTGGTTTTGCATATTACGCAGAAACATGTACTGAAAATGCACTACTGTATATCAAAACTATACTAGTAGCATATTAAAACTACACTAGTAGTATAAAGACGAAAATATTCTTCTCCGATTGTAAGGGTGCAATTTTTTCCAAAAAATTTCGATTTCCAGTGGAAAAACAAATAATAACGTTTTTTTTGTGACTTTTAGGGCAAAATCCATGTTATAATCTGTTTCTTAATATGTTAGCTTGTTCATCTCACCCAAGAGTTTATCTTTGCAGCTGCGGCAGTGTTATCGCTGAAATCGATGTTTTCCACCTCGCTACTGAAGAGATGAGCGGCGTAGCTCTTGTAGACAGGGGCCAGCGTATATTCCTCCCCAACGTACACCTTGTTCGCCAACTCGAAGGTGACGTTCACGAAGGCGTTCATCTTGTCGATTGTGGGTTTGTAGGCAGCTTTGGTCTGGAGAAGGCGAGTAATCATTTAGTTCAGATGACAAAACAAGCCAAGAACTGAGAAAAATCAGTGCATGTAGGTATGTTTGAAGGTCTGCGGAAGGTCAGTAAGTAAATAGTTGTAGTCGTTAGAGCGTCGCAAGTGATGATGGTACCAGGAAAGTGATGGAAAGGAAAGAACTGGGTTGTGGTCGGAGGATAATTTTTTTACTGGCTGATGGATATTTCATAAGGGGCGCATGTTGTGTGAGTTCACAAAACGGAACCTGTTTGAGAAGCGATAGGTAGGGCATTCGGGGCATCCTTTGTAGTAGTCTTGGGTAACTGGCCAGAAATTCAATAACATAACCAACTGGTTATTAGTATGTAGATAACTGGTTATAAAACGGTTATTTGGTTATCTCAGTTATTGCCGGTTACAGTTGATGGTACGGTGGTGAGGTATTTGGTTTTGTCCGTGGGTATTGGGTATCGGGTGAGTTTTTGACCCACGAAAAGGGACAACGCTGTGCGAACTATCTAATATTACCGTTCCACGTCACCAAAGAAAAATAAAGACAAAACATGTGACCCGTATGGCGCTGTCGATTTTTAACGAATATACGAATCTGCCCTGCTTGTATCACCAGTTACAAGCAGGGCAGCAATCAGAAATTTTTTAGAAGGGAATAAAATAAGTTAAATTAAATTTTAAATAAATACCTCCAATGGAAAATATATTATAAGCTTGTAAAAATGCAAATTTATTGCAATGCCTGATAAATCGAATGTAGTGAAATTTCACACGACTGCTATACACAACAAAGATTACATAAATAAGAACTGAAAATTTCTCGAAAGAAATACATGTAAATGAAGGTAGATAGCTTGTTGCCATTATTACATAGTTATTACTTTCAGAAGTATTTTATTTACGGCATCACTCTATTATTATAACGGACCATTATTTTTTCTTTCAATGTGAAACAAACCTGCATATATCAACTACAAATATTTTTACAAAACAATATTATATTTATGTACGTTATTTCCCAAGCGCAACAAGTAAATAGATTGTTAATATTTTGGCAAAAAGTTATTATTATGAACAATATTCCGGCCAGAGTAATTATCAAATTACTGGAAATCGAGGAGTTAAAATACTTTAGCAATTAGGATGGGAAATTCCGACAATAAACACACTTTCTTCCACCAAGCAAAAAGGCTGGAAACTATCGGTGAGCAAACCCATGTCGATTATTCCCTTTTGCTGTGCGTTCTTCTTTTTTGGTTTATATGCATCCATTTACTTTTGGGCTTTGGTGGTCCTGATGAAGTAGATGGAGCATCATAAAGTGAAACGCTTTGGGCGCTTTAATAATGGCGTTCGGCACTGTAGCACTTTTGATTTCAGTTGATGAAAACGCATTTAATTCAGCAAATGCAGAAATATGTGTTGTTTTTAGATGGGAAGTTTAATTTCCCGTTGAATTTTTATAACTCAGAACAAGTTTACACAATTTACACGGCGCTTTTTTATCCACGTTATGTTTGTAAAATCGGCCCAAATATTGCCTGCAATATTTATAATGTCACAATTTTTTAACAAAACTTTCACAAATTATAAACAAAATGTTTTAAACTTTTACACTTATATAAAAATACCTAAATATACTAATAATATTCTAAGCGAAGCAATAAACTAAAATAATTAAACACTATTTTTTACTTCTAAAAAATTCCGCAATCGTAAGATTTTTCGAAAGAAATTCAGTATAATATTACAAGAATATAGCTCCGCACGCCACGCCGGCTCGTGGAGCTACAACTGATGGCTTAGGGTGCCAGTTGCCAGTTGCCAACTACTGGTTATGTATGACGTATGAGGTTGTGATAGTTATCTAGTTATCAGTGGTTATCATGGTTGTGTAGGTTTTGGTTTTTTCAGTGGTGGGAATGGGTATTGGGTATCAGGTAGTTTTTGACCAACCGCCAACAACCAACAACCCCCGCAACCGCCACAACCAAATAACCAAATACCCGAGCTGCCGCTAGCGTAGTTGTGGGTATTTTTAAATAACCGTTATATAGTTGGTTATGTTATGCAGCTACCAAGACTACTTTGTAGTTAGCCGGAAGACGTCCCGCGCAAAGGGCGCATTTGCTGTTGTTTCGAGAGTTTTTGTGCATGAACTGATGAGGTGTTGTTCACCGCGTTTAACGCAACGGAGAGAGTAGCGATGCAGCAGGTCCTTGAGCGGCCGTGAGTTTGGCATCGGCGACATTGGCCTACCGATAAGCGTCTGCGCTGGGGTTCAAAGGATATTTTAATTTGGAGGATCGGTGTTAACTCCGTTAAAATTCTTTTGGCAGCATTATTTTTTGTCGATTGAAGGCCAAAGACGAGTTTTTGAAATTTTTAGGAGGGGGGTAATACACACCTGCCAAATAAGAGTTGTGTGCGATATCTAAGTTATTTTTGTATCAAATAATTTATATTTTAGGTAATCATAGAAAAAAGATTATCAAATAAATTTGTATTTAAAAATATGTCCCCGTTTCTGTTTTAAGATAAATATTAAATAATACCTATCAAAACCGAATGAAAATTTGCAAACAAGTCGTGATTACGGACGTAAACAGAAAATTTTACTTGGCTTGGTTTTTTACTACCTCTTTCACCATTTTGCATTACCTAACGATTGACTGCTAGGGGAAGATGAGCGAAATCCCGTTAAAATCTAGCTATGGGGGACTCTAGTCACCCATTTGACGATACTTGATTTTTACTTTCAGGTGCATAATGCTTAAGGGCGTTCATTTTCTAAAATATTTTTTTACAAGCCAACAACATATTTTTAAATTTTGCTTTTCGGATTACAGCTGGACTTTCAACACCACATTCAACAGCATTCCAAATATCAATTGTATTTTGAATAACGTGAGTTTAATATAATACGTAAAATTTAAAAATATACGAGTTGATGCCAGAAGAGCATATATTTTGCAGACGCATAATGCAAGTATTTTACAATCATTACATAAGTCAACTAAAAAAATTGAAAATGTTGCAAAGCAATTGGGGAAAATAGGCTAAAATGGGGAGAAAAAAAAATCTAGAAGATTTTTTTTTTAAATCTAAAAGACAACATGTAATAATAAATGGACATGAGTCCAAAAAATTCCCGGCATTATCAGGTATTCCCCAAGGGTCAAACCTTGGTCCTCTGTTGTTCCTTATACTTATAGATGACATTCAGGTATGTATAAAATATTGCAAATGTCTTCTATTTGCGGATGACCTCAAACTTTTGATGGAAATAATCTGTCACCAGGACTGCTTAAAAATGCAATCTGAACTTGATGCTATAGCAGAATGGTCAGATAAAAACAAATTAGAATTCAATATTAAAAAATGTGTAACAATGACATATACCCGCTCCCAGAAGCCCGTAGTTTTTGAGTACACCATTAAAGGGAAAACGTTATGTCGAGTCAATAGCTTTAAAGATCTTGGTATCGTCTTTGATCCCAAACTGACATTTACCGATCACATATCACGGCTCACTCCAGCATGCTACAAACTCCTGGGTTTTGTCATCAGAATATATAAGCAATTTGATGACCCAGATGCAATGATAGCCATGTTCGATGGCGTCATAAGAAGTAAGCTGGAGTATGCTAGTGGTGTGTGGACTCCGCACCAGACTAAATATATTAATATGCTGGAACAAATCCAGAAAAAATTCCTTAGGTACGTCTATATGCGAATGCACGGAACTTATCCTAGGTTCATGCACCATATGGAGTTACTTGAGGCAACAAATAGATTTAGTTAGGAAACTAGACGTTATGCAAATCTTGCAATTCTTAGTTTTAACATAATCCATAACTATATTGACAGCCCATTCCTCTTGGAATGCTACGGTTTATACGTGCCTGAAAACTTCAGTCGTAGTCGTCGACACGACTTATTCAAAATACCATACGGCAGAACAGATGTTCTAGCACAGCATAGCATAACAAGAGGAATGGTACTGTTGAACGAAATATCAAAAACACTAGATGTATACAACTCTTCTTTAGATAGCCTTAAGATTTTTTTGTATAATGATCATCTTCTTTGGTGTTAAGATAGTCAAAATGAGAAAATTGTACTGTAATTGGATTATTTATCTGTTGTACAATTAAAAAAAAAAAAAAAAAGAACCGGGGAGAACATTTCATCACAGCTAATATTTTGTGGCTTCAAGAAAAGGAAATATTGTGTCACTGAGGTTATAGTTGAAACTGGGCCGGGCACTTTCCATGGTCCTTCAAGTTGTAGGCCCGGCAGGCAGATCATTTATGAAATATATACATATATTCTCGCAAGAATATAACCTTACTATTATTATAAG
Source organism: Glyphotaelius pellucidus (assembly GCA_936435175.1). Lineage (NCBI taxonomy): Eukaryota > Metazoa > Arthropoda > Insecta > Trichoptera > Limnephilidae > Glyphotaelius > Glyphotaelius pellucidus. The sequence continues at coordinate 11,753,507 of OW386556.1, forward strand.
AATAACTCTACACAGAAGACCATAAAGAAAATATTATCGGCGTAGGTCAGCCCAAGTGGTTCGCCACGTTTGGTGACTGAGCAGGGATGCCTCTCAAAGTTCCACAGGAATGACGATAAATCACACTAATAAGACATAGGTGATTGAGTCAAATCTCTGAATGTTTGAGGCTACACTAACCCTAGGAGGAAAAGTAACACATTATTTCGGATGACGAAGCAGTCAGGACGAGTTTTTGAGGTAATGTATTGTTTAAGGGAAATAACTAAATTTCAAACAAAATCTTCATATTTTCTCAACATAACTGGATTGTTCTACCCATATACGGCGAGGTTCTTGGACCTTAAAGGATTACTCACAAAGGCAGAGTTGGGCAGATGCAGACCATCATTGATCTCCTTTAGCGTCTTTCCTTTGGCGCCGAGAGACAGCATGGCTAGCACCATATCCGCCGACATTGCGGACATGACAAGGTTTTTGCCGGCATGATCCTGGGAGATCTCCTGCAATATAAAATAACAATAATTAGAAAACATAAATATATGGGTAACTAACTAATTAAATATTTACATATTATAACGCAGGGGTAGGCAAAGAGAAAGGACCGCCAAACAATCTTAAAGAAATAAAGGGTATTATTTTTACAGCATGGACTGTAGGGTGGGTCACGACTGTATGGGGAAAAAAAATCTTATTTTGATTTGTCTATAGTGATAAAAGGTTGTAAAATGGAGATATAAAATCACGTAATTTTTTAAATAATATTTGGATATCATCTTCTTCCTCCGGTTGACTTTGAAATTTCACATAATAGAGAAAAACCCGCCCTTGTTAAATCTTTAAAAAATGTTAGATAAAACATTAAAAATTTCTCTCAAATTTCGGTATAATTTTGGGACTTTTTGTAAATCATTTCGTCAAAATATATTACATTTGCTATGGAAGATTACAAAATATATGATTTGGTTAAAAAAAAAAATTAAAAAATAATAAAAAAATTTCAAAACTTTGAAGTGAATCCGCAGGAAGAAGATCGTTTCAGAAATTTAAAAAATTTTAAACACGTCGTTTTGAACCCCTTTGGCGCCCTTTTACCGCTCTTAGAATTTAAAAATAACATTTTTTGTTAAATGAACCACCTGGATGGACAGATTTAATATACACAAAACACAATTGATTGACGAAAGTAAAACTTTTTACATAGTATTGTATAATGGCTTACTTTATAAGATGTTCCTCCTTTACAATATCTTTTACCAAATCTTCTATAGGTATATTACAGGTCGCACCTTTAGGGTAATACAAGACGAGATTTTCTCTTCAGAATGTTTACTAAAAGCCGGCGTCCCATAAGATGGATAGTTGTTGCCTAAACTCTTTTGTATTTTCTAGTGACATTCCCAAACCAGTTAACCGTAGAGTTAAAATTTTTCAATTCACCGACGATACCAATGCTATTTAAAGTTCAACTCTCGTGGCCACTGCCACATGCCGAATACAGATCGAAGCCACTCATATAATATGATACAGTAAAATCAGCACATACGTCAATAGCTGCACTCTACCCTATGCTACCTAGAAAAAGTCGATTATCAGCATACAATAAACATTTCATCTACGAGACGACCATGAGGCCGGCTTCACATACGCTGCACCCAGGGGACACGCAGCCAAAACCCAATTAAATAAATGACCATGCAAAACAAAGCCATTAGAGTGGCGTTGAATGCGCCCAAGTAGATCAGGGTTCACACTTTTTACAATGACAGAAGCATTCCTTTGTTAAAGGAGTTAATTATTAGAGAAGCAGGGAAATTCTACGCCGGTCTAGCCGGACATGATAATCCCACAATAATTCTCTCGCTTAATACAGTGAAAATGATAAATTTGTTCTTAGAAAACCTGGAGTAATCCAGCGAATTAAGTGAAATCCAGTCACAAGTTGCAATAAATAAATCCAACCGAAGAAAAAACATAATCGTCGCAGAAAACAACGAAAACGTAATTTTTTTTGTATTAGCTCCACACAAGAGGCCCTGTGGAAAATAATTCCCCTCAGGGCCTATGTCATCTTTGGGGATGGTCTTTTTAGGAAAGGAAGGAGAGGAAGTTCTGGGTAGTAAAAGGGTATGAGGGGTGGGTAGGAAACTGGGGGTTAGTGTGCCCAGGAATGACGAACGTATGAATCCATCCCTTCTACTGCGGTGCAAGGCGATATTCCGAGAGAGTACGGCTGGAAAAGTTAAAGAGACTCCCTAAACCATTCTCTCTCGATCCGGCCTGCCATGAAGCTAGTGGGCAGACGCACCCGCTGCCAAGAACCGGACAAACCTCACTCCATGAACCCGGGCACCCCTGCTAAGTCACCAAACGTTTCGACCCACGGCGGTACCCGTACCCGCCTCCCAAATTGGTAGTGTTATCCCATTTTTTATAATTTTGAGAATTGTTTTTTTTTTGTATAATAAACTATTTATTTCATAATTTCTCTACACCTCTATAAGCGCTCTTGGACTGTAGTTGTGTTTTACGGTCCAAGTGCGCGCATTGGCCGCTCTGATTATGAGTTTAATGTTCATGGCTCCTACTGATTGCGGTTGTGTTATGAATTTGTAATAACCTATGCTTACAAATCAAAAATGATTTTTTTAAAGAAACAAATGAATTTTTGTGATTATACTCGTTTTTGATAATCATGGGTAAAAAAAGAACTTTCACCCTAACATTGCTTCCCCTTATACCTCCCACTCTGATGAATCTGATTCCGAAGCCGAGGTGATTGAGACTGAAATTGGCCCTGGCCTTAATAACCTATCAGTCTTTAAAAGCATTACAGGATAAATTGGACGAAAAGCCATCGAAAGTGTCCAAAGAGCAGCAGCTCAAAGTATGTAAGATATTTCATAATTGGCATTCCAGAACAGTTTACATAATTGAATGTTAATTGATATTTCTTAATAATTGGTGTTCCAGAATAGTTCACTACCATGAGATATTTCAAATTTAGTGTTCCAGAACGGTTTACAACAATGCGAGATATTTCGTAATCGGTGTATCAGAATAGTTCACGATCATCAGATATTTTATATTTAAAAGAATTAAAACACTTTGTATTTAAACCACGAATTTATTATTTTGTATATCTACCGGTTTCGCTTCGACCAAGCTTCATCAGGATATAATATAATATGAAGCTTGGTCGAAGCGAAACCGGTAGATATACAAAATAATAAATTCGTGGTTTAAATACAAAGTGTTTTAATTCTTTTAAATATAATGTCTAACCACAAAGTAATTGCTTCTTACGAAAAAAAAAAAAAAAAAAAAAAGATATTTTATAATTGGTGTACCAGAATGGTTATCGCCTTTAGATAAATGATCCCGTCTCGATTTGACTTACCTTAAATAAATCCATTGAAAAGTGGTTGATGCTTTGGGTCAGCGTTGTTTGCAAACCATTTCCAGAAGGGTTAGTGCTCACAATGCTCACAAAGAAGACAAGGAAGAATACTGAAAAAAAAAATTATGTAACACTAAGGAACATTCGAGAAAACTCAAAACGGCGTAGGCCTTATAAAAAATATGTCACTTGCACGCATTTTAAAACGACTTGGAAAAATTCATGTCAATAATGACAACTAAACTACTTCAATACATAAAGGACTTGAAGTCGTGGCTTGACAATGTAGATATTGAAACGTTGTTTGTTTAATTTCTATCACTTTATGTTTCAAATATTTAAACAATACACTTATTATTACACTATGTACTTATAATTACAATACACCTTTATTATAACATTACTACACTTAATATACACTTACTATTACACTTAATATTACACTATACACTCACTATTGCATTGTGTATGTTCATTTTGTGCACAGCCGTTTAGACAATTTTTAATCATGTTTTTGCTTTATTTGCCCATTGTTTATTCTTTTTAGGTACAATAATAAAATATATTAAACTATATTACCCACGCACAGGCTGCGCCTTAGTGGGTTCCCATTATACTCATTATTTCATGATATTGTATACATCTAATGTAAAATCTGGGAAAAATAAAGGAAATAAAAAATAAAAAATAAAAAAAAAACAAAAAATAAATGTAAATACTAAGAGAGCGAAAATGTTACTAAAATATTAAAAATTCACAAACATTTTGATAATAAAACAAATTAATCCGTTTTTCATAAAACGTTCGGTCTCGGTTCGGTCTAAAATGACCCACTGATTTAAAAAAATATATATATCACTGATATTGTAGTCGGTTTTTGAAGTTAGCATTTAAAATAAATACACTTGTGCATTTTTATGCACTTGTGTTTGCAACCTGCGAACATCATTATGAAGCAAAGTTTTGGATTATACAATATTTGTTAATTGTCTTTACGATATTGAATCCAGGGATAGTTATTTGAATCATTTTTTTAATAATGCTCCATGTCCATGTTGCGTCCATGCTCCCCGCTATTTGAATTTTGAAGAATAAATAAAGCAGGGTTTTTATTTATCTGTATTTGAGCACATTTTCTAATATTATAATGATGTTCAAAATTTTCACAATTTCCCCACAAGTTCCTCTATCTCCAAAGTTGTACAAAATCCTTTTGATTTTAGCATTCATTTTTAAAATTATTTAATCATTTCCGAAATTTCTCTTTCTTTGAGCTTAAAGAAAATTGAAGAAGAAGAAAACACTAATAATGTAAACGAAAATCCGAAAACAAAAGGAGAATTAAGATATGGATTGAAGACATGGGAAGGAAGAACATAGATACAATTTTGCAACCAAATAAAGTTTAATGCTTGTATAGTGCTTTCTTTTAGATATAACTTAATAATTTTCCTCTTGTAATATTTTAAACAGGTATTAACTTATAATTCAAACACAAAAACAAGTAAAATGTGACCTTAGAACGGGGTACCCCAGTAAGGACACATTCTTTTCTAAAACAATGTAAAAAAAAAAAAATTAAAAAAATGAAGAAAAAAAAAACTATTATTCCTATATATTATTATCATTTTATAGCAGAATGGATTTACACCCAGTCCTGTTGGAATAAAATCTTAAATAGAATAAATTACAGAAAGAAGTGTTTGAGTTGTTGTTGGCACGGTGTGCGAATAGATGTGAATGAACTATAATGTAGTTAGAGAAAATAATATAGAGTTTTCTTACCTGAAATCACGTTGCTGAAGGTTGCCATTGCGACTGGTTGCTGAATGTTGGCTGCTGGATGTTGGTTCCAAGGAAATATATACCCTCAGCGGGAACTCGGAATGTCAAAGTGTGGGCCGGTGCTTTTCAAACATTTTGAAAATAATCAAACACCTGAGGTATTATTCATCCTGAATTTTTCAAAGATATATTGTCGAGTGCCAACATGCTCAAAATCAAAACTAATTTTATATAACATAGTGCGGTCCGTCTGATTGACAATACCTTGTCAACAGACCAATTACGGTACGCTGTGTCTGTTGAAGGAGCTGGGAATATTAATCCTCTGTACACTGTTCATAATCTGTTTCTTTTCTTTCACACTTCATCCTATTTGGCATCTTCAAGGCCCTCATTAATAAATCCTTCCCTGCAGCTCTTATCTTGACCCTCTTTATAACCCATACCCTGCCGAATGGCGATATAGTTCCCCTGTCCTGACATCGTGCAAACAGGAGTGCTTTTCTGAGATTTCAAAAATATATTTATATATTTGTAATGCTTTGGTAAATAACCATTTTATAAAAAATCAAAAAATCGATAAATAAAATGAACTAAAACATTTTTAAATGAGTTGGTTGGTTAGTTTATATGTTGGCTGCCCGCACATATAATTGTGTAGATTTGTACCGTCGCATTTTATGGTCGATTAATCTAGTTTTGAAGTGATTGAAAAACAATTAACTGTGAGGTTATAATTTCATGGAAGATTAAATTATTTATGTCTTTCGAGACATGGCAATTGCGCGCAAAAGAATAAAGTGATTCAATTTCACGGAAATTACAAATATTAATAAACGATTATAACCGTGTCATCTTATATCACCGTCAATATTAAAAATCAGTAAGAAGTTAATACACACGGGAAATAAGAGCGGACCTAGAACGCTTCCTTAGGGCACACCGTAGGAGACTGGTAAATATTTACTTCTAAATTCTTAATTTCAAGGAATTACAGTTATTTGTGATCTCTGTGTGGGGTAGTTTTTAAACCATTTCAGGTCAGAACCTTCAATGCCAATCTGTCGAAGTGTTTTTAGAAGAATGTGGTATAAAATTATATTGGGGGCTTTAGAAAGACAGCGAGAGGTTTATTGTCTTTATCGAGGTTATCAGATATCAGTTTTGTAAAGGTTGCAATTGGATCTGCCGTACTTAAGATCTTTGCGAAAACCATATTGGTTTTTTTTATATCATTTGTCCTCAAAGAACTTGAGGAGTCTTAGTTTTACTACTGTATCAATAATTTTGGGGATGGTGCTCAATAGGGATATTGGCCTGTAATTATTTAGAGAAGATTTGTATCCTGATTTGAAAATTAGGATGATTAAAGCATATTTGACAGAGTTTTAGGAAAGTGCCAGATTGGAGGCTGAACTTAACGATGTCAAAACACGGTATGATTTTGATAATGAAACGACACCAACAGCCAAATGCATTTCGAGATCATTTTTGCTTTGTAAAAGTGCCCAATAAATCCGATAGATGTCATTAAAACACAAAAGCTTACACATTATTTCAACGGTTTTATTATTTTTGTAATATTTTTAATAATATCAAAACAAATAAAATAAGAAGAAAATGTTAACAAATTTAAGCCTAATTATTTACCTGTTAGGACCAACGTCCAGGTCTTAGGACATAAGGTAACAACTTACTCCAACAACAACAGGACCTCAAATACGCGCCGCAGTCGTGTCAAATTTTAAACGATTATTATATTATAAAAATAAATTCGTTGAATTGGTCTGCGACTTTTTCAGAAATTACGTGCATTAGTTAGTGATCGACCTTCAAAGCTAATTTTATTACAGGGTCGTTTTATTGGTATAGGAAATATCTATGTTTGGTATTCATTATTCCAAATTTTTTCGTTTTCGGCGTTTTTTGATATGTTTTTTTATAGTTATCTTTTCTGGCCTTTGAAGTATTTTTTGTCCCACATTCATATATTTCGTATAAAATTTGTAAGATTATTTTACAGCGAGCGCGAAGTTTATCGCGCTTACGGGTAGAATGAAGGAAACCAACAGTAATCCAAGCTTTGAGTTTGCATTGTTTAACGATTTGTTTTGTGGGTTGTGTTGGATGTAGTGTTGGTTAAATGTTTATGAAGTGTTTCGACAGGAAATTCGAAAGCCAAATTGAGATCAGTCTGTAAAGAGATCATTCAAGAGTGTTTAAAGTGTTTAGAGTGTTTTAATAAAATGTTTTAAGTTTTTGTCTATTTTATAATTTTTTCTTCTTTTTTTCCAAATATGAATGAAAGAACTAATGAATTAATAATATGCAAGCCAAACACCTTTGATTTTTAATTATTTTTTATTAGCTATACGTACTTACCATTATTTTAATAAGTATGCTAAATAAACAGCGGTTAAATTTATGTTGTAATCCATTATTTTATTTCACACTTTCTCTTCTTTTTTTTTGTTTTTCTTTTTACAAAATATGCATACCGCACACGAGACCCAACTCCTCCCGTCTGGAGCAAGTGAGACTATGGCATCCCAAATTGCGGTATGTTGTGAGGCTGAAGGTAGTGGGAAAGAGAAGGAGATGGGGAAAAGGATGGTGGGAAGTACCTGGCTTTTCAGATCTGGTCACCACACACGGCTGAAGCCATTTCAAGCAACATTTCAATTCCGAATGGTGGTCTTACACCAGATACTGAGAGTATCTTTCCTTCTGAAACGTACCGCAAATATACTAAATATTATTTTTAATGAGTTGATCGTGTCATAACAAAAATTAATCAAATAAAATTTATTTGCCACGCCGCGATTCGTTTCACTTCGGATTGCGAGTCAAGAGCCTTATCGCTAGACCGCGCTGGTCGTTTAAAGTTTTGATAAAAATAATTGAAAAATATCCCATAAACTAACTTAAAGAAACCATCATTTTTTAATTATCTTTTCATCACTTTTAATGACTTTTATGGAGGTGTTACAGTTGCATGATTTAGAGTTGTCCGGTCAGCCAAGAATCTGAAAAATGGCGAATTTCTTTTAGGAACATATCACTGTCAAGTATCACTGCCATCAGTAAAGATTTTTCTATTAAAGTACGTAACATTTATAAGAGCAGAAAGATTAAATATTTTTTAAATTAATTACTAAAAAAATGTTTGTCACCACTGATATGTTTCTTGTACTTAAGAGTAATTATTGTGAAAATATTATTAGCTGGAGTCAAACACGAATTTATACAAACATTACTGAAGAATAGTGTACCTGCCTTTGTCGCTGTAACTCGTAATAAATAAAATAAAGTTATTATTTCGTTTTTTTTATTTGCTAGCTTAGTACTTTGATTTTGTGTTTTTTAAATTATTTACTTTTCATGTTGTATACTTTTTATATTCTTTTAAATTTAATTCTTGAAATTATTTAATACGCCATATAAAAAAATTGTAATAAACAAAGCACTTCATAAAGAAAAAATAAATTAAAAAACACTGATTAAAGAGATGGTGGAAAAAATATTATTTTACTTTCCAGGGATTTAATCTACTAGTTCTTTTTCCTACGCATACTGAGGCCGAAGCATATGTTTGCGCCAATCAGTGTTCTTTTTTGTTGTTTAAGATTTAGTACTGGAAAACTGCTTATTCCTTTACCCAGTTCCTACCACCAAGTACCTACCTTTCTACCTTTCCACCAAGTACCTACCTATCCCACGCCAAGACGAAACAAAATAAAACGTTCGATTTCCGCATTCTTTTGTTTTTCTTCACTTGTTGAAGTGAAGAAAAGAAAATTTGTGCATCTTACTTGATTTGAAGTAACGCAATAAGTTCAATTTGGGAACTTATTATTATACCCGCCGCGGCTGCAGATGTAACCGTGTTTGTTTGTAGTATATTTTGAAACCACTCGTCACGCCGTGCCGCGTGTGAATCTATAATCTATCTTGCTACAAGTACAATTGCCGGTCAATGTGTGACCAATAAACGGCATATAACCGCCAGTGTTTGAACTTAAAGGCTACCGTTATAAGTGAACTATTGAACAGACAAAAGGAACTATTGAATTGTTAAAAGGACCACAGAACCAGCGGCAAACTCTCTTTTTAATAACTTTTGAAGGTTATTCCCATCAACGTAATATATCATTGAAGAAGAAGATAACCCTTATAATCTAAATGAAAATATGAAAGAGAACAAGACACAGAAAAATAGAAAAAGACAATGGTCGCATCGAGACGCTATTCAGGTTACAAACCAATTCTTAGAATGATTGTTCCAATAAAAAGAGTAGTTGCCCATAATATGGAAAAAAGAACTAGTTGAAGATAATATTGTTGATTCTAAATATTTGAAATATGAGATTGACAAATATGACGTTTTGACAGAAGGTGGCAATAGCGAAATTGGATAACGCGCATGTCCCGGTTAGACGAGAGGTCTGGATTCGAGTCCCATTTGCAACCATTGTCTTTTTCTATTTTTCTGTGTCTTGTTCTCTTTCATATTTTCATTTAGATTATAAGTGTTATCTTCTTCTTCAATGATACAATAATATAACTTTGTTTAAATTAAAACAATACAATAAACAATAATATTACTTTGTTTGTGTGTTATTATAATTATTCCCACAAAGTGTTTGCTACATGTGAAAAAAAAATTATTCACTCACCGCTCTTCGAAACTTAATTTTGCTAGAAAACCATAAGTCATCATTTGGGGACAATTCACATAATGATTAGAGTAAATAACGACCTTCAGTCAAATTTAAACAATGCAGTAATTGGGGAAACTTTAAATAGGATGATAACATTTAATAATTTCAGTAATTTTACACAAAAAACTAAAAATTAATCGTCGTAAATACCTATCTATAAATAATATAAAAACATCGTCTGTAAGTGGCATGACCTCAGTTTGATAATGCCTTCAGAAGGCGAAACAAGGAAACAATACCCCAAAAACAAATAACGAAAATACTTTTGGCCGTGAAAATCTAAAAATGTATCTTATGAAATGTTGATAATGAGCTTTTTGAGAAAAGATGATTTGTCTCTGTATTATTGTGTAGTACAATAAATTATCTATGTTTCAACAATTCTAAGGTCAACACAACTCCTTACGCTCAATTTTCACCGGTGAAATGCCCGGAAAAGACGGTTTGTCCTTCACTATTGACCAGTGCGTAATAAAATGGATGATCAGCATCGAACTTCTTAGAAGGCATCGAGTAAGTCCCAATATTCGCTCCTGAAATAATAAAAAAAACATGTTTCAACCCGGAATTGAAAATGTATCCTCATCTCCCCGCCTCACCACTACTATCTCCGCCATCGAACCTTCAATCCAATCATTCCCTACATGATGATCTCAAAGTTGTTAATCCACCAGCAGATATGATGAACGTTCAGGTTTTATCTTTAATCTTTTGATTGTATTCAATTCCATCGCCGGCAACTCGGGTGTTTAGTGACTTTCAATTTGACTACATATACATGGATGCTATCCGCCTCTCTAAACGTGTTGTATTCTGTGAAACATTCTGTGTAAGAATGGGATATTTCACACAAATTCAATTGCAATGGCCAATCAGCACCATTTTGTTTTTATTTTGACGTTTGAAAAGTCATTGAGCGAGTTTACAAGCTACTCTCTGGAAAATTCACTATCTGTTAGTAAACTGCCTCAGTATAATCGTATTGACACACCTGCTTTGTTACAACTCATCCAGTTTAACATCCCTTCCTGTAGACTCCAAAATAATGAATTGCTGTTCCTCAATCAACATCCTTCAAATTATGGATATCATTCTCCTTTTTTCATAATGTCGAGACTTGTTAACGCAAGTCAAAGCATTGAATTTGTTGGTGTTAGATTAAATGACTTTCGGCAGTCGGTAAGAAATGTGTAATTTTTTAAGTCTTTTAAATCCATCTTCAAGCTTTGACTTGTAGTCTTCTATATGTTCTTTATATTATAATTTGTCAATGCTCTTCATTTATATGTACTTTCCTTTGATTGTCTTCTCTTTTTTTTTTTTTTACAAGAGCTCCACACAGGAGGCCCTGAGGAAAATAATTTCCCTCAGGGCCTATGTCATCCTTGGGGATGCTGTGTGGAGGGTTTTTTTTTAAGGAAAAGGGGGAAAGGATGTTCTGGGAAGGAAAAGGGTTTAAAGGCAGGTAGGAATCTGGGGTTCAGTGTGTCCTGGTCATCCGCCTCCAAGACCTAGAAAAACCTCACCCCATGAACCCGGGCACCCCTGCTAAATCACCAAACGCAGCGAACCACTTGGGGTGACTTATCGCAGAGGTGTTGGTTATCCACTAAAGGTTCCTGGGGTGGCGGTACCCATTCCCGCCTCCCAAATTGGTGTTATTGTTATTAATGGACTGTTTGTCAGTAAATAAATAAATAAATTACTTGCTAACAAGCAGATAATGCACAATCTACGAAAAAAGTTGAAAGGTGGCTGGCGGCCCACCAACTGCTGATTTCGTCTGTCAGAATTAGTTCGGGTGGGAGCCGTTATTGGCTAGCGTGAGGCGCTAGCCGTGAGCTCAAGTTTTTTACAAAATGTTGACCGAATTAGTTCGTGTATCATCATGACAACCTCACTCGCCGATTCACCTGTTTTCAAACCTACCGGCTAGTAGCTTGTAAACTCGCACTATGTAATCGAGACTTAATACTTAACTTGTTTTTTGTAAAGTTAAGTTTTTGGTAAATTGTACCGTCTTACCGGATAAAGTGTTTTTTTTTTGTATCCTCAAAAATGCGCTGGCGAACAAGAGGTTAAACGTTGTAGGTCCGTTACAGCTATTGAACAAATTGTGAATACGGTCAAATTTTGCTGCCCTGTAGTTGCCGTACACGTTTTCTGTTTGTCAGGTATTTTTATTTATAAGCCTGTATCTTAGAACACAGAATGATGTGATCTAAGGTGAATAAATAAATGAAATCGCGGTAGAATTGTAAACTTAAAAACGAAGATTTATAAAAATGCAAGACCATGTATTTAACACGTATGTATGTATGACATGCGTGTTAAAGTCCGTTCAAAATAGCATCAATAAAAAAGATATAGGTACAAGAATAATACCCAATGCATGTGAGAGAAATCCATTCCTTAGACTTACCGGTGGCAACGCCGGCTGTGACTCCCTGCTCATTCACGTCGATGAAGGCCTTCTGGATGACCTTGCTGACTTTCAACGGAATAGGGTTGACCAGGAGACCTCCGAGTTCCGCGTTGTCGGAGAACATGGTGCCCATGCCGAGCTGATGGCAATGTAAGTGTTACATAATTGAATTCTTACGAAAGTTCACATAATCCTTAACCCACATAAAAGAAAACAAATCTACCCACTAAAATCATTCTCATGTATAAAAAAATCATTACTTGTTTGTTTGTTCATGTTTAATGCGCTGCCATATCGTTCATGCAATTGCGATGAAACTTTGGTGATTTGTTGTTGGTTTATATATAATGGTGAGCTCTGGCATTATTAAATTATTTCCTTTACCTCTTATCCGATTGCGATGAAACTGCGGACACAAGGTGTCCGAAAACTCGTAGTACAAGCGGAAAACTGGTGAATACACATCACATAGAACCCACATAAACATAAAGATTTTCAATTTAAGCATTTTTACAATTAAAATTAAAAAATAAAATAAAAAATTTCGGCGTTTTTGGGGTTAATGTGGAAATATTTTGACATTGGAGCGAAGATGCAACTCTAAAATTATTTATTTATGCTACTATTAATCTCTTTTCGTGTCCATAGTTTATTTATTTTCACCTTACTAATTTATTCTTCCACCTCTTCTAAAATTTCACTTCTTTTAAGCATTACAATATGGTTAATTAGCGTATTTACTTTGTTGCGTAGCAGCCCACCATTTTGTAACGGGCAGCGGCCAATAGGTAATTACTTGAAACGAATACAAACTCGCTCACTAATACTCGCTACTTGACTTCATACTGGACCAATTTGAACAAATCTTGTGAGATAAATTGATAGCACAGATGGGTACCTACTTACATTATGTAGCAATGTTCCGTTTCCAATCCAAAAACTACATCACAAAAAACACATTTAACATATCATAAAATTCTGCGTGGTATATTCATAATAATTAATCAAGCACTATTGTTTAAAAATGAAAATAACACAAAAGTAATTCACAAACACACACTTTGATTTAAAGTTTACAATTAACGAAAGTGTTGTTAATATAAAAGCGTACAACAGTGAACCGGCGTAAACTAAACTAATCTGTCGTAAAAAAGTCCAGGAATCCCTTTTTCACTACGGTGCGGAGCGGTGACATTTCTTGTATATTATAGTTCGTCTCTTCTTTCACGTTCGTCTCTTCTTTCACGTTCGTCTCTTCTTGAACCAAGGAAAAAGAGAGAGCTATTTTTTCGCAACGCAATTTGAACTACAACGTGCGTGAACATACATACCATAAAAGTCAGCTGTGATTTAACCTTTGAGAAGCAGACTACGTTATTTTTAATGATGGGAGATTACAAAATAATGCTTTAAATCCGGATTTCTTTGAATGTTTTTCTTTTAAATAGTTTTTATTACTTAGGTACTGTGATCGTCACTAATAATTTACAAGAATGTGACCAATAAAAAATTCAACTTCAAATCAAAAAAAGTTATACTACAAAATCGATTCCAAATGTGATGTAGATTCTCCAGTTTCCCGCTTGTACTACAAGTTTCCGGACACCGTGTATAATGGTAAACTCTAGCATTACGAAATTTATATTAAAAAATTACTATAGGTGGCGCGCCAGTCGTTGGAAAAAGAAGTATATTTCATATTGGTAAGCGGCAAGGAGGGATTGCGGGAAGGGGAGGAAAATCCAGAAGGAGGGAGGTGGGGGAGGGGGACGCAGGAGGCGGGAAGGTGGAAGGGAAACGTGGGAGGAGAAAGGGAGATGAGAAACAATTTCTTTCTTTGAGTGGCATTGCAACCCTAGCTGGCTAGTTTTAAATAGAAATTAAGATTATGTGTTTCAAAGAAAAAATTTTAGGAAAAACAACACAGGATCATACCGCATTAAAATGATTCATGAACAAAGAAATTTAATCCAGCTCATGGAAACATTGAGAAGGAGGTGCATTGACTGAATAAAAGGGGATTGAAGCACTGAGCACCAGACGAGAAGGCCTGTGGACTGGAGAGGAATGGTCACTGACCGGAAGCCAAATCGGTCGGGGAATGCACCACGATAATTATGAATCTTATGGAAACGAGTTTGAAAAAAATCTCACTTCGGTCAGCGGGTCATTAAGGTTAACAGCGGTCTCAATTTTGAACTTGGGTAGATACACAGAGATATAATATGATTGAAGGCTATCAACCAAGGCTTGAAAATTGGCATAATCGTCAATCAATTTCTTCTCCAGGGCTGCAAGACCATCGACCTTGTTGGGCAGAACGAAGACCATGGACATCTCATCTCCTTCAAAAGCCAGTTCCAAGATCTGTGGATTATTAAATAAAATAATTTAATGATTTATAACGCACACATAATTGATGTGTGCGTGTCTTTATGTTGATAATCTAACTTAAACGAACCAGCAAACTGTTCAATTTGAATAGAAACTCACTAAAAGAGCTGGTAAGACTACGGACAGGATACTGTCACCTCAGAAGACATAGCTGGACGAAGAAGCACCCTTGATACTACAGTTCCAAAATATAACTTGACTAGAAGAAGGCTCAGAACTAATGAGCGATTTCTGGAACGAGGAGACTATGTGGAGTGTGGAGTTAATGTAAAACAATTTAAAAAAAAGAATTTGCGTCGCCGGGCGCGTAATACCTCCAATGTGGAAAAATATATATATAGGAGAGTGAAAAAATGAAGTTTTTAAGCTGGAATATATGTAAAGATTTAATTTATTGTGTATATTAATAATCATTATTAATATGAATAAATATAACTTGAGATTCACCTACATTTTCCTGCTTCAAAAATAGTTTTTTCACTCTCCTCAAAAATCCTTTTTTTCATATTGGAGGTATATCACGCCTGGTGACGCGCCATGTCAACCCCGTGTGAACACAGCAAAGTGACAACCTGGTGGACCGTATTGAAGAGACTAGGCTTAAGATACCAGATATACTATTTTAAGATTCTTCAGACATATTGCTTGCCAAACTGAGGATCAAAACCTGGAAAAACTCATGATCACTGACAAAGCAAGCAGAGAAAGTTCAAAGTTCAAAGTTCAAAGTTCAAGTTCAAAGTTCACTGAGCTGGAACAACAAGGTGTCACTGGCGTTAAATCCATTGGTGTCACGCAGCTTGACATGCCAAGCAACCACGAGGAGTGGAGGAACCTTGCCCCACCTTTGGAAATTGGATTATGGGTCACGATCCTCAGCAAAGCGAAACCTTCTTAAGAAGAAGGCGGGGATTTACTGTCAAGGTAAAAAGTAAAACGTGAGGCCTTTGGTATGAGCGTTCACAGAAGCTATGGCGACCGTCTGTCGGACTAAATAGCATTCTCCTTCTTTTATAGCCAGTCTCAATTTCCCATCTATAGGTTCGGAGGTATAGGTATCTATAGGTATCTATAGGTTCGGTGCTTATCGCTCTGCCACAGTCATGCTAATTTATTATTATTATTACCTTTGCGTCTAATTCAGAAATTTCTCCATATTTAGTGTTTCTGAGATCCTGGGCCATCATCTGAATGGTTTTCTCGTTGCTGGCGCTGACGTGGAAACTCTTTTCAAAAGGCTTGAACTCACTTTTCCAGGCGCCCTGCGACATAAATAATATAAAAAAATACAAATTGACTTAATTTTATTTCTTGATGGTGGAATGCCAGAGTAATTTATCTAACAAATGTAAGTCTTCTATAGTAGTCCAATACCAATTCAGGATTTTGATGATAGGACATTGGAGGGGACCCCACCACTTTCCCAACGGAGTTATTAGGAAACATAAGGTTTCCTCCTTCACCGCGCACGTCAAAACTCTATTTTTTTTATTGAACGACTCTAGGTCCTCCAATGTCCATGCTTACGGTCCAATGTCCTGGGGTAAGCAGTACGGGGTAGTAGAAAATATTAACGAACATAATACAAATGAGAAATATTACATTCATATTTTTATTCATTGCTGTACATCAGGATAGATACCAGGACTCCATTGTGGATTGCTGGCTTCGCTTCTTTGGACAGTTTTTTATTAGCGCCAACTGAATTCAGTCCTCCATTAATGGAGTTACTTGCATTTAACCTAATAATATATTAATAGCAGGTAGGTACAGTTATTGTGGTTAAATGTTAATTTAATCGCATTAGATGTTTTAAAATCTATAATCTCGATTTCAAATCAGTGATCCCGTCGTGTCCAGTATGTTTGCATTCAGATGAGATGGTTACGTATCCTGGCAGGTTATAGGGGATTACCTCTTCCTTCCTTAAAACCAACATCGGACAGCGCTACACCGTCCGTCGTCAGGTCAAATATATCATCGAAGATTGTTCCTGCTATGTTATAATTACAAATTGGTTTACCTACCGCGAAGTAAATGGTATTGATAAGCACAAGAGTGGTTGCACTGCTCAAATCATCGGCATCAACAACATCCTTGATTGTCTTGTTGGTCTTATCTTCAATCTAAACAGAGAAACAGAAAACTTTAATAGTGATTTAAGTATCTTTATGGCTTTTTATTTACTTGACACCTGTAAGAGCATTCCTGCCTGCGTTGTAGAGAGGTCTCGTATTGTGAGAATATAAACTCCATCGTTTGTTAGTTTTAAAGTTTATATTGTCAAGATCGAACAGTATTAATGCGGTAACATCTGCGTGGTTGAATTTCAGAACCCAGTTTTGAGTGCATGTTGACGCCACGCCGTACGCGTCACGCCACAAATAACATCTGTGTACGTGGAATTTCAAACAAAACTACACAAGATGTCGCCACTTTCGTCAGCAAGTCGGACGGGAACGTGTCCTTCTAGGTATAACTGGCACGAATTTGTTAAAAAGTAGTGTCTCTCCGAATATGGAAAGATTAACGGTAATACATAGCTGTATCAAGCCGCTATATATTACATAATATGATGTCATTACCTCTCTCGGTTACTTTGTACCGGTGACTATCACTCGATGACAGTGGATCCGAGGAACAGGCTATTTTTGAAACCAGTTTCTATTGGATTTATAAAACACTAACTGGGCAAAGCCAAACCAAAAACTGCCCGCAAGGCCTAGCAGCAAAAACCTGCGGAGCGGGTTTTTAACTTCTAGAATTTATTAATTGTTACAGTGAAACATGCTGATAGAGATAACAATAAAAAAATACAAGTGTGCAGTTCACACGATGTAGAAGTTGAACTTTCAGAAAACTAAAGAAGACAAGACGAAGCACCCCACAAAGAGGAGACCGACTATTCTATCTCATTCTCTCGCAGGATAAATCCACTTTTAATGTCACTTTTTCGTTACATCGAGTTTCAAATCACAAGGCTAAAAACGTTTACACTACAAAAAAATCAAGCATTTAAAAGCGGTTACTCAGTGGCTGAGTTACTGAGTGGCCGGTGAACTTTAATTTAACATTTTTATGTATTTTTTAGATAAAAATGCTGTCAACATTTTATTTATTTCAAAATAAGCGCAGGAATCGCTGGTTTAAGTCCGCTGGGTACACCTTGTTTATACCTTGTGTATTATATAACATCATAACGGTTCATGAGCCGATAAGATTAATAAATAATAACATACTAATTTTTTTATTGCAATTATGAAAACAAAGTAATTATTATTTGGTTTTGCGTATTACGTAGGTACATGTGAATTTGTTTTAGCGATGAAGATGACCTTTGAAAATGCACGACTGGCTGGAAATGTTTCCATTGGAGGCTGTTAGATTAGTTGATTTATTACTTATTTAGGTTACAAACCAGTTCTTAGAACGATTGCTTCCAATGGAAAAAGATAGTTGCCCATGATGTGGAAAAAAATTAGTTGAAGATAATATAGTTAATTCTAAAATTTGAAAATATGAGATTGACAATTATAACGGTTTAATGGAAGGTGATCTTAAATACCTTCTTTGTGCTGTTTAAATGTTTAACGCTTATCAATAATATACAGCCCAAAATTTTTTTCCAGTATCAGGATTTGCAATTGGTTTTTTTCAATTTTCAAGGGTTCGTGTAAGGAGGAATTGTTTTAAGGGTTGAGCTTAAAATCAAGTATCCTGTTTTTATAACATTCATTGTTAGGATATTTGATTGGAGTCAACCATTAATTTTTTCTAGGGCTCTTTGTGCATTTCACCGTAAGATGTCTAAACCTTTACTCCAGTAAAAAATTGCGGTATCATCGATTTAAATTTGGAACAGTGGTGGTCCTAGCGTAGTTCCCTGCGAAACTCCATAATTTATTGGAAGGTGGTTGCTGTTTTGATTGTTAATGCTACCGAATTGCTTTCTTTTGCTAAGATATGATTTTAATGGATTAAGAGCGGGACCAGCTACACCAATTTTTTCGAGTTTCTTGAGAAGTACGAGTTTGTTATGGCTTACTGTATCAAAGGTTTTTGAATGTCAACTAGTATAGATAAAATATTATTTCCACCATCATTTCCGCTCCTTTGTTTGTTGATTATGTCATTTTTTGCCGCTGGTATGTTCGATTTTTTCCTAAAGCTATATTTTTTTTACATAAGAATGATTTTTTAGAAAATATTTAAACTTTCGTAAATTATTCCTTCAAATTTAATAGAAAGATAGGTAAGGTTGAAATGGGTCTGTAGTTTGAGATACTCATTTTGGACCCAACTTTGTGAATACACATCACCTTAGCAATTTGACAGCTTTCAGGAAAAGTTTCCTCTTTACACACTGAATTATTAATTTTGATATAATATCAGACAATATCTGTAGAGAGACATAGAATCGTCTCACGTCTGAGTGTATCGCAACTAGAATTTGCATTTGGTTTTCAATATTTTATTATTTTACTTATTTGTATCTCTATTGATTGAAGATATAAGGATTCGATGATATCATGCTTTAATGTTAATTAATCTGCTGGATTGTGTGTGATTTTGACGTGTATATTATGGCTAGGGAGGAGCCAATGTTGCAGAAATTATTAAAGTTGTTAACGTTAGCATGTTCATCTCACCCAAGAGTTTATCTTTTCAGCTGCGGCAGTGTTTTGGCTGAAATCGATATTCTCCACTTCGCTGCTGAACATATGAGTGGCAAAGTCCTTGTAGACGGGGGCCAGCGTGTATTCCTCCCCGACGTACACCTTGACCGCCAAGTCGAAGGTGACTTTGTGGAAGGCGCTCATCTTGTCGATTGCGGGTTTATAGGCTGCTTTGGTCTGGAGAAGGCGAGTTATCATTTAGTTCAGATGACAAAAAAAGCTACGAACTGACAAAAAAACGAAAGTATGTAGGTAAGTTTAAATGCTGCTTAGGTCTGAAGAGGGCAATAAGGTAATACCTTTGGTCGATAAAATGCCTCAGGTGGTGATGAAACAAGAAAGTTGATCAATGTAAGTTATGTGTAGATGATTTGAACAATTAATTTAGTTGACTAGGCCACGGTTTTAAGGAACAAGATCCTGGGAAAAATAAGTTTTGGAAATTTGTACCACGGGGTAATTGATAAACATCCCTAAATTGGACTGAAAACGTCAACAATAACACGTATTTGAGTTACGCATTGCATTACTTAACGATTGACTGCTGGGAAAGATGGGAGAAGTGTGATTAAAACATATGCCTGAGGGACCCTAGTGACTTCTTCGATGATATGTGATTTTTACTTTCAGGTACATAAAGCTTAAGGGCGTTCATTTTCTAAAATACTTTTCAGCCAAATACTGTTATTTTTTTATTATGCTGCTTCGAATTACAACTAGAATTTGAACAACATCATTCCAACGGTAAATCGTATTTTTATTAATGTGAGTTTAACATAATATGTAAATTCTAAAAAGATACTAGTTGAAGACATGAGAGCATATATTTTGCATGTGCACGTGCAAGTAATAATTACAATCATAACTTAAGTCAGCTAAAAAGCAAAATTTAGAAAATTCTGCAATGCAATTGAGAAAAATGGAAAAAAAACATTTCATCACAGCTAATACTTATGGTGGCTTCAGGAAAAGGAAATAATGTGTTGTCTGGGGTTATAATTGAAGCTGTGCTGGGCACTTCCCGTGGTTCTTCAAGTAATAGACCCGAAGGTTGATTATTTATAAAATAAATATATTCCCGCAAGAATATTACCTCACTATTATTATTACAATAATTCTGCATAGGAGACTCTGAAGAAAATATTATCGGCATAGGTCATCCCAAGTGACTCAATAAATTTGATGACTTAGCAGAGGTGCCTCTCAAAGTTTCGCTGGATTAAGTCGAGGAATTCGAGAGCAATCTTTCAATTTTTGAGACTACACTAGCCCTGTGAGGAAAAGTTATTCATTATTTTGGGTGACGAAGCTGCCAGTACGAATTTTAGAGCTAAAGTTTTGTTTAAGGGGAGACAACAATATTTAAAAAAAAATCTGAATCTTTTCTCAACTAAACTGGATTGTTATAACAGTTATTATTATATTATTATTATCAGGATTACTCACAAAGGCAGAGTTGGGCAGATGCAGACCGTCATTGATCTCCTTTAGTGTCTTTCCTTCTGCACCGAGAGACAACATGGCCAGCACGATATCCGCCGACATTGCTGACATGACTAGGTTTTTGCCGGCATGCTCTTCGTCCTGGGAGATCACCTGAATTTAAAAAAAAAACAATAATAGAAACAATATATACCTAGTTAACAAACTAACTATTACCATCAGACTATTTTCCCGCAAGGGTAGGCAGAGAGACCGCCGAACAATCTTAAAAAATAAAGGATATTATTCAATAAGCACATATAGATGATATGTGCTTATTGAATAATATCCTTCCCGAAAAGGACCGTGGTAGATCCAATTTACAGCAGCATAGACCCCCACGCCACACAGTAAAACGAGCATGCAATGGTTACAGGACCACAATATTGTTGTTCTACCTTGGCCAGTGAACAGTCTGAACTTGAATCCTATTGAAAATCTCTGGTCAAGATTGAAAATACTGGATTCTCGTCGCAACCCTAGCAATAAAAGAGAATTCATTGAAGCGATTATTTAAGCATGGTTCTATGTTATCAAACCTGAAGATTTGCGACGTTTGGTGGAAAGCTTAGAAGGATTGATGAAGTTATTAAACTAAAAGGATTTCCAATAGTTCCATACTAAATACTAACGTTAAATAATGTTAATTTGAAATATTATACAAAATCTTTGTGATTAATACATATTTTTCAATCGTCTACCGTAAGAAATCAGAAACATTAATGATAAAACCTAATATTTCTATCTTTCAAGAAACATTTTAAAGACATTATTAAAAAAAAAAACTACTGCCACCTAAATTGATCTTACAAATATCCTTTATTTTCCATAACATTCCTTTTTTTTTAAATACAAACATAACATATTCATTCTTATTTATATTTTCTTACTTATAACACTTAATGTTAATGTCATAAATATAAATGTTACTTTATTACTTCACAAATTTTATTGAATATCTTTATTATTTTCCGTCATACCAACATAAACTTATTACAGCACACATATATACATGTACAATTAATTATTTAAATACCAACTAATAACTGCATATAAGTACACTACCCTTCCATACACAAGCAAATGCGTCTAATTGAAGAGTAGTAAGAAATCTAAAATGTTAAATTATCACCACGGAACACGTGAAACATATGGTTAAAAATAAAAAATTGTTAAAAAAAAATGTTCTCGAAGGAAGATTTTTTCAACTGAACAAGGGAGTTCGGAAAAGAAAGGGAAAAGGGGAATTCGGAAAAGAAAGAAAAATAAATTAATCAAGCCTTCACTGTTCATTGTTGCGTTCATATTATTCATAATGTTAAACCCTCAGTAATGATTTGAAATCCCAATGAAAAATGCATACCAATAAAATAAAATACTATTTAGCAGTGGGAGGTTCGTATCGTTTGAATTCGAATAGTGAAAATTCATAATCGGCGTTCGAGAACAGTTTACTACCATAAGACATTTCATAAATGGCATTCCAGAACAGTTCACCTACTTGAAAATTAATTGATATTTCATAATAATTGGTGTTCCAGAATAGTTCACTATCAGGAGATTCAAAATTGATGTTCAAGAACAGTTCACTACCATGAGATATTTCAATATATTTGTTCCAGAACGGTTCACCACCGTGCAAGATATTTCAAATTAATTGGTGTTCCAGAATAGTTCACCACCATGAAATATTTCATAATTGGTGTACGAGATTAGTTTTAGATGTATTGTGTCGTCTTGACATTACCTTAAATAAATCCATAGAAAAGTGGTTGATGCTTTGGGTCAACTGTGTTTGCAAACCATTTCCGGGAGGGTTGCTGGTCACAATACTCACAAAGAAGGCAAGGAACAACACTGGAAAAAAACAACCTTTTTGTAAGACTATGGAACATTCGACATAACTGAAAATAATTAAGAATTATCATAAGAATTGAACAAAATATGTCACTTGCACGCATTTTACAATAAATCGGAATAAATATGTATAACATTACAGAAATGTTAGTAAATACATCAGAAATGTTTTTCCATGGGACACTCATATCAAAGACATTTATTCAGTTTCCGGTATTCTTCCAAACACAATCCTTCCTAAACATGAAGCACCATCCTACAAATTACTCAACAATCAACTCACAATAACATCAAACCACTTTACAAACAAGACATCCACAAACACAATACTCGAAATAGCAATAAAATTTGCGTACCTCAAACACCACTACAAAATATGGGATAAAATCTTTGAACTATATTGCCTACACACTATATAATTCGCTATCAAATATGTGCAAGAGAATCCAGCAAAATAAAAAAAAATTCAGAGTAATGCTTCAAAAGAATATTTTTTAAATACATTTAAGGTGAAACTATGTAATTTTCTTGTCATGTTCTTTTCTGTCTTGTTTCTTTTTCTCTCCTTTTCTTTACCATGGTATGTAATCATCCATATTTTTATAATATTGTTCTTTTTTTTCTTTATTTGTTTTCTATTGTTGTTTGTTTCTATTTAACCGGTATTTTATTTTTTGTGTGTACTGCATACTGCATGTGAACTTATATTTTTTTTATATCAAAATACCTACATATGTAAAATTTTAACTATTTCCTCCCACCTATGAATTGTAAGTTTTTCCCATCCTAAAATGAGTTCTGTTTCTCATCGGGATTGCCCCAGCAAAAAATAAAAACATTAATTAAAAAAGAAAATATTTAAAATTCACAATCATTTTAATAATAAAACAAATAAATCCGCGTTTAAATTTATTTGCATACAATGTCTCACTGATTTTTTTTTAACCCTTTGAGGAGTATCGCCGCACGTACGCGGCGGCACCGGGATAATCCAGATAGAGTATGGCCGCATACGTGTCGCCGCGATTTATTGAAAAAAAAAATTATTAAATATTGAGAACCACTAAATTTTTCCAACTATAATTTATAATGCAAAAAGAAAAGGTTATAGTAATAAAAAAGCTCCAAAATTAACTTGAGTAGTAAAATAAGTAAGAAGATAATTAATTAAATCGATTGCAAAATTAAGAAAAACTTGAAAAATAACTCACTCCCACGATGTTGATGGCAAAAAAATAACCCATCAAGCATCTCTGAGATTAAAGTCGACTTTTGTGAAGTTTACATTAATTTATTTGTGAATTTTTATGCACTTGTGTTTGCAACCTGCGAACGTCGTTTAACGATATTATGAAGCAAAGTTTTGGATTATACAATATTTTAAAATTATTTTTACGATCTCGGATCCAAGGAGATTTATTTGAATCGCTTTTGAAATAATGAAATTCTGCGTCCGTGCTCCCAGCTATTTGAATTTTGACAGTTAAATTTATTATTTATTTATTTTATTTATTTATTAAAAGAAGTTTATACAATGAACAAAAAAAATTGTGTTAATTCATCCGCCATGCTAGGGATGTCCCTGTGTTATGGTGGATGAAGTTTACAGATTGGGTAGGTACAGTGTACAGTCATTAACTTATGCAATTCATTTAAATAGTTTAAGTTACAAGATGTATTAATTATATTACAATTCAATTAAAATAGCAAGTTTTATACATCATCGTTACTGAATGTAAGGATCCATTTTGATAATATTTTTTTAAAGATATGGGGTTGGGTTTCGGATTTTAGGTTCTCGGGGAGAAGGTTAAACATTTTAGGAGCTAGGTACATGAAATGTCTTTGAGCTGATGTGGTGCGTAGTGTAGGAACATTGTAGTGTCGTTTGGTTATTGTTCTGGTGGTGTAACTGTGATGTAAGAGAGTTTTTTTCTTGTATTTGAACATGAAATGTGTTAGTGTAAATTTTAGATGAAGTTGCCGTATGTTTAAGACATTATATTCTGTGAACAGTCTATTGGAGGAATATCTTGTTGGTCATTTATTGTTATCAAGTTTAATTTGTAGAACTCCATTTTAATTTTTTTATTTCTTTTATATATTTAATAATATTATTATTCAATTTATAAAAACAGTTTATTTATAAACAAGTTCTGCTAGGTAATTATTTTTACACGTGACAGCTGTTTCGCCTTCTGAAGGTGAGAGTTTGGTAATGCCTTCAGAAGGCGAAACAGCTGTCACGTGTAAAAATAATTACCTAGCAGAACTTGTTTATAAATAAACTGTTTTTATAAATTGAATAATAATATTATTAAATATATAAAAGAAATAAAAAAATCTTGTTGGTCGCTTGTTGATAGCACGTAAAATCGTTTTTTGGGCTTTTTGCAGAGGATCAATAAAATTAAGAGCACAGCCGCCCCAAATTATGATGCCATATGCTAACTGGGATTGGCAGAGAGCATAGTAAACCGTTTTTAGTGTTATAGGAGTAAGTATATTTCTTAGAGTTCGAAAAACATAAGAGAGCTTGCGAATTCGGGGAGTTAGACTGGCTAAGTGCTGATCCCAACGAAGATGGTGATCAATTAGGACCCCCAGGTATTTTATATGAGATACTTTTTCCAAATTTGGGCAAGTACAGGAAGAGTAGGGACTTGGACAAGAGTGAATTGTTATTTTCTGATTGATAGAAGGTTGGGTTGCAGCAGATAGACTGAAGGTTAAGAATTTAGTTTTACCAGCATTGAGGGTGAGGAGATTATCATCTAACCAATTCTTTACAAGACCTATGTCGTATTGAGCTATGTCGAATGCTCCTTTCCAATTTTTATGTCGAGCTATAAGCACAGTGTCATCTGCAAAGGATATTATTTTTCCGGTTATGGGTAGGTTACAGAGTTTATTGATGTATATGAGGAACAAAATAGGGCCTAGAACACTTCCTTGTGGAACTCCGAATTGGATTGGTAAAGGGTTGCTTAAAGCTATGTTGTTAATTTTCACGGTTTGTGATCTTCCAGTTAGGTACGAGGAGAACCAGTTAAGAGTTGAATCCCGGATGCCTATTTGAGATAGTCTTTCCAGAAGAATGGGGTGGGAAACCGTGTCGAATGCTTTGGCTAAGTCTAGGAATATGGCTAGGCAGGAATCGCCTTCATTCAGGCTGTTGGTGATGTTCTCAGTCAAGTCTAAGATCGCAGATTCTGTACTAATTTTTTTTTTGGAAGCCAAACTGATTGGGCGAGAGAATCTTCTGGGTTTCCAAATGTGAGATAAGTCTACTTTTAACAAATTTTTCAATGATTTTTGATAAGACACTTAGCAAAGAAATGGGTCTGTAGTTTTCGATATTTGTTTTGTCGCCACTCTTATAGATTGGAATCACCGTTGCATGTTTTAGTTGATTAGGGAAGGAGCCGCTTTTGAAACTTAGATTTACAATATGTTTTAACGGGTTCCATGCCAACTGGGAATAATGTCAACTCAACACCTCCTTGAAAAGTCATTAAAATCTATGAAAAAAATATTTTTAAATTAGCCGATAACCCTAACCTAACATAACCTATTTAACCAAATTTTTATATATATTTTTTTATCACTCTAAATGACTTATCTGAGATGGTTCTGAGTTGGTTTCATTCCGAGTTGGCCGGTCACCGTTTTAACGGTGTGGAAATAAAGTGAGCTATGTGTTTTAGTATGTAAGGTGAAATTTTATCAATACCTGCAGCACTATTTGTTTTTATAGAGAGTATTGCAGGGTTTTATTTATCTGTCAAAATTCGTTGCTAATGCATGTTTTCCAGAGTGGAAGATACTATCAGTATCGCCCTGGTGTAAGACCACCATTCAGAATTGAAACGTTGCTTGAAATGGCTTTAGCCGTGTTTAGTGACCAGATCTGAATAGCCAGGTACTTCCCCACCTTCCTCTCCCTATCTCCTTCCCCTCCCCGCTACCTTCAGCCTCACAACATACCCCGATTGGGGATGCCATAGTCTCACTGGCTCCAGACGGGAACAGTTGGGACTCTTGTGCGGTATTAACCTTTTCGTCCCGGAACGAAAAAAATCACACATGACCCGAAGGGGGGTCACTCGGGGACCCCAATTTGTTTTGCATATTAAAGGGTGTTAATGACATATTTTTTTGTAATTTGTTATGATAATAATTAGACGGAAGTATAATCATCGTATTTCAGTAGTCATTTTCAAAATCGTTTCATAAATAAAGTCATAATTAATATTCTAATGAATTTAGACCATAACGTGTATTTTTCCATAGAAAACAGAGAAGGCGGGCCGATAGCCAACGTGACACCTTGTTTCCGAATCTCGACTGGCGATTGGCGTTCACCGGAAACGACTCAGACCGAATGATCTTTGACCGGCAAGCGAACATTATAGCATTGTAAAAAGAGCAAACGAGATGCGCAGTGTAAACGAACGCGATCTAGACCTTTCCACTAACAACTTAGAAATTACTTGCTATCGCTTAGAATTATCCCGATACATTCAGCAGATAGGGACGGGGTACGCCCGAACAGAGGGGAAGGGGGGCGAGTGGCACAGATTATTCGCCGGAATTTGTTATAAACTATTTAATTTTAAGAAAAGTAGTAATGCAATATTAATTTTTTTAATGCAAATCGATAACCAAATAGTTTTTCTAAGATTACTCAAATTATTGAGTATGTGGTTTAAAAAACAACATAGATACAGCGTAAAACTCTCGTCAGTGTAGGTGCGTTCCCCCGGTTCGGTAAGGAAGTGTTAACTGTAAAAAAAAAAAAATGTTTTCTAAAATTCAAAAGAGATGTTCAATTTTTTCACAAATTTCTTTGTCTCAAAAATTAAATAAAATTCTATTGAAATTGGCAATTATTATTTTATTCACACATCAAGGTTCTCTCCACAAAATATACAATTGGTTTAAATTCTTGGAAATTCCCCGCAATTAGGGGAATTACCGTAGAATTGGCACCCTGTTACGAAGCGGTTGGCTTTTTTAAAAAATGGTTATCACTATTATTTTTTTTTCGCACCCATAAATTATGACCGGTCTTTCCGTTTTAAAAAAAATGGTCCCATTTTGCAAAACGATTGGTGATTACGGTCCGAAACGATTAAAAAAAAAACATAGAATTTTTAGTTAAACCCGAAAAAATATGATGCAAGGCATATTGGTAGGGCGTCATTTTTAACCAAGATCTGTTTTTTTCTGTACTTTCCCAAACTTTGAATGAGTCAGACAGATTACTCTTAAATATATAGAAAATATTTTAGAGGGAATAATCCATCATGATTTTAATGAGTATTTTGTTATTTTTGTTTTTAGTGTCGCAGGGAAATTCACACTGCTTTTGTTGTGTGCGCGAAGGTGTTAATGCAAGTATTTACAAGTGTTTATGCAATGTTAAAGCAATTATTATATATTATTATCATGTTTTATGGCAGATAGAATTTGTACCCAGTTCTGTTGTAATAAAATTTTAAATAGAATAAATTACACAGACCGAGGTTTGAAGTGTTGTTGGAACCGTATGGGAATAGATGTGAATGAACTATAATGTAGTTAAAGAAAATAGTATAGAGTTTTCCTACCAGAAATCATGTTGCTGAAGGTTGCCATTGCGACTGGTTGCTGAATGTTGGCTGCTGGATGTTGGTTCCAAGGAAATATATACCCTCAGCGGGAACTCGGAATGTCAAAGTGTGGGCCGGTGCTCGTCAAACATTTTGAAAACAATCAAACACCTGAAATATTATTCACCTGTATTTTTTTAAGTTATATTGTCGCGTGCCAAGATGTCAAAAATCTATCTTTTACAACGTAGGGCGGTCCGTCTGATTGACAATACCTTGTCAACAGACCAATTACGCTACTACGCTGAGTCTGTGGAAGGAGCTGGGAGCATTAATCCTCTGTTCATAATCTGTTTTTATTCTTTCACATTTCATTCTATAGGGTGTCCCGTGGCAGATTTCGAAGTTTCAATTCAAATGTTTATAAAACCGTTGCACGGGTGAGAGGGAAGGGGTATGATTCTGCTCGGCATTCGTGCGGATTGTTTAATCACGATGTCGCTGTGGACTAGTGAGCATCGCGCGTTCGCATTTGGTTCAGCGACGAATTAAATGGTTATGACGACGATTTAAGGCCGCACTCTTGAAACGCACGGCGCTGAAAAAGAAGAAGATGGAGAGATATGTAATTACGAATGTTGGACAGAGCGCGCTAATATTTTAAGTCATAGAATAGCAGCGAAAATTGCGAAAAAGCTTAATAAAACATGACTCGTTTCAAATAGAGCAAAAATCTCGTGGAACGTATCTTAAGTATCATTTAAAGAAACATTGTGAATTTTTTCACAAATATAACTTGTAAAATAAAAGAAATAGACTTGTTCAAAATAATTTTCGGAGCATACTTTGCGATTTTTTTCTATCGAGGGAATTTCATATAATTTGCGTTTCGGCGTGGAACGTATCTAGATATTATCTTCAAAAATAACATATATTTTTTTAAGAGCTTAAAAACTTCAAATATTTAAGAGAGATATGTAAGAAATCGGTCGAAATACGAATAGTAGACCCTTAAATGGTTATGTCAACAAGCAAAACTGCCGCTATTGGGCGCCAAGACGACAAAACCCTTGGTTAAAGCACCAACAGGCTCTGCACAGCAGACCAATAGTAACCGTTCGGGCTTCTCTATCCACGAATGAAATAATTGGACCATTTTTCTTCGAAAATTCTCGTGGAGCAACCATAACTGTAGATGGCGATTTTTACATCCGCACGATAAGTGACCATTTAATGCCAAAACTTCAAGATCACCATTCGTACAGTTCACACATGTGGTTTCAACAAGATGATGCCATACCTCACACGGCGAGTGTCACCATGAGCCTCCTCCGCGAACAGCTCCCTAAAAAACGATGAGTCGAAATAGTGACATCGTGTGGCCACCCAGGTCGCCGGATCTCACCCCCATGGACTTTGTTTTCCGTGGGTATATCTTAAAGTTAAAGTGTATGATAGCAGTCCAAAGGATATGTCAGAATTAAAATAAAATATCGTGCGAGAAGTGAGCGCTATTTCCCAATCTCTGTTTAAGAAAATCGCTCGGAATACTATCAAAAGATTCCGTGAGTGTGCACGCCGTGACGGAAAACATTTAGGCGGTATAATTAATAAAAAAAATTATATCCGCATTTAGTATGATTAATTTGATAATATATACATTATTTTTTTTCGCTTACAATGTATTTTTATTTCGTTTGCAAGTTCGAAATCTGCCACGGGACACCCCTTCAAGGCTCTCATGAATAAATTCTTTCTTGCAGCCCTTATCTTGACCCTTTTTATAACGCTAACCTGCCGAAGTTCTCCTGTCTTCACGTCGTACAAACCGGAATGCTTTTCAGAGATTTAAAAAAAATCTCTCTAATGCTTTGGTAAATAACCAGTTTATTGAAAATCAAACAATCAATAAATAAAATGAACTAAAACATATTGATTTCAAAACGAGTCGGTTGGTTAGTTTATCTTTTGGCTGCCTGCACATATAAGTGTATAGATTTGCACCGTCGCATTTTATGGTCGATTTATCTAGTTTTGAAGTGAATGAAAAACAATTAACTGTGAGATTATAATTTCATGGAATATTAAATTATTTATGTCTTTCGTGACATGGCAATTGCGCGTAAAAAAATAAAGTGATTCAATTTCACGGAAATTGCAAATATTATTAAACGATGATAACCGCACAATCTCATATTACCGTCAATATTAAAATTCAGTAAGGAATTCATATACATGTGAAATAAGAGCGGACCTAGAACACTTCCTTAGGGCACACCGTAGGAGATTGGTAAATATTTACTTCTAAATTCTTGATTTTAAGAAATAACATTTATTTATTTATTTAAGGAACATAAAAAGTCTTTGTAATATAATAAACATAAGAAGATGATAAAAACAGACCAGTTATAAATGTTCACAGATAGGTATTTGGAAACTAGACTTACTAAATGTAAACTAGAATATTTAAGAAAAATGAACAAAAAAAAACAGAACTAAGCAGCAATTAAAAACAAAATAATAATAGTACAAATCTGAATTCAACAAATGATAAACCAATAAACAACAATAAAATAAGTGTGATTATAACTGAAATAGACTGCAAAATAGGTATTTGGTTTGGGAATGGTGAGGGGAGGAAGGGGATAAGGGAAAGTTAAGAGAAAGTTGCCATGCAAGTAATATAAAAATATTAGATACAATTAATTTAATCGTAATGTCACCTAGAATGTTATACAGTGAAGTTATGTAGCGACAGTAACTAGCAGAAAATACATCAGCACGTGTGTATATTTGCAAATTTATTGTTATAGTAGTTACATGTCTTTTGCGTAAATTAATTTTGATTGGAATTGGTGTTGCACCTATCAATATAGAAAAGGGTATTTTGTCTACTATATCGAATCGACGTGTGGAAATTTATTTTGTTTAGCAACTCCGGGCAGTCAACTTTTGAGTTAATAATTTTGTACTGGAGCATCTGATCAGCGACAAGCCCCCTGTTGAGTAGTTATATATTAGTTATTATTTGTTGGGTAGTTTTTAAACCATTTCAGGTCAAAACCTTATATCCAAATCTTCTTATACCCCAATCTTCCCCACCTTCTTATATCCCAATCTTCCCCACCTTTCCCCTCCCTCGACTCTTCACTCTAGGCGATCCCCACCTTCCCCGTTCCCCTTCCCCCTGGCTTTCCACCATGCCGCTAAAATTTATGAAATACACACATTTTCATTTATACAAATTTCGTTACGCCAGAACTTCCCATTGTATATAGCTTATATGTTATTCTGATGTATGAGCTATATTATTGTAAAGTTTCATTTAAATCCATTCTGTAGTTTTTGCACGAAAGAGTAACAATTCAAACAAACTTTCGCCTTTATAATATTAGTAAGATTGTTTAAGAGGGAATAAACCTCCCCCCCACACACACCCCCTCCCGCATTCCATAAATTCATTCCCTTACATTCAGTTTTCAAACATCTCGCCTGCCACCTAAATTTCATAATGCTCAAAAAAAAAATAATAATCCAATTTTGTTCATTCGTTCGGAATTTGTGCGATTACAAACATTTCGGATGTTTATTTTTATTTAAATATTTGGAAGTTTGTAAATATAATAAAAAAATTACACTATTTATTATTCAGTCTTTATAATCGTTACGATTAATATTTTTAATGTAGGAACTCTCATCTTACATTTATTCCAAAACATAAGCTTGTTCAAAAAAAAAAACATATTCTAATATTTGAATTTTCTGAAGCAGTAGCCGACCAGTAGGTAGGGGGCTGAGTACCTACCAGCATATAGCCCACAAATATATTAACATAACGATGGAAACATCCATGGAAACGGTTTGGAATGGATACTATTGTACATATTATCCTTTTGCATCGTACAGAACCACTTGTAGTTTAACAGTTTTTATAGGACTCTCCCATAATTATATTACGCAGATTGATATGTTGGGCCAACTCGCATGAATCAGCCATCAACAATCGCCTCAGGGGCGATTCCGGGCCAACTCGAACTAACAACGCATGAACTACCCCTCTACACTATCGGCCGAACGTTTGAAGTTGGAAGTTGGTCTCTGTGTGGTCGTACCATTAGCATTGCTATGGTGATAGACTATCATTCAGAATCGAAACAAAACGAGTTTAACCCGTCTAATCACAGAAGACCCAAGTTGTCCCAAAACTTCATATGCCGTTAAAATAAAAAGAGACTCAGATTGTCCCAGAGCGACCGTTTATTATTAAAAGTTAGATATCTCTCTTCCTGTCATACAAAAATTGTGATTTCTTTTATTTTAGAAAGCGAAATAAATTATGCTTCTTATAGTCCTAAAAATATATAAGCTAAATTGGTTAGACATTTTACAAACCCGATCATAAGTGACGATTTTATTTTGCGCCAATTTGTGACATAACAAACACTAAATTTAAAAATAAAATGTATGAATGTCATAAAAAGTGAGGTAACGATTTTATTAAAAATTTTCTTAAAAAAAGGTTTCTGTATTTAAAATTTTCAGTTTATTTAATTTTACGTGCTTTTTTGAGGAATCCCCAGGTACGTATTTTTAAGACAATTTACATTTTCATTATCAAAATTTTAATATTTAAAAACAATTTTTTTTTATTTCTAATAAACATATCCGAAAGATTATTTTATCTAGATTTTAAAACATATTTTGTTTTTGTTAAAAAAGTTAAAAAATAACAAATAAAAAAGAACATTTAAAATGCAAGGGGAATTTTGCGCGCAAATCTTGACAGGCAAAAGTTCATAGATATTATTTTCTCATTATTCCAAGGGTTAACATGGCTGTAGCCGTGTTTGATGACTAAAAGTCAAGTATTTTTTACATTATTATTTGTTTAAGGCGCCGTATACCGCTCAAAAAGAGAAGATGGAGATATATTTTGACTGGTCAGTGGTTGAGTGAGCATCGCGTTTGGGTCCCACCCGGGCGTCCCGTGTTCGATTCTTCGGCTGGCCAAGTCCTCCATCACAACACAAGCAACATTTTCGGCTTTCTGTGGTGGTAGTAGGAGATTTTCAAACATTGTTGGGTTATTCGTAACCCGGGAATGTTTGTCTTTCTTTATAAAAAAAAAATAAATAAATAAAAAAAATAAAAATAAAATAAAGATGTAAATACGAATGTTAGAGAGAGCGCGCTTATATTAAAACCGATAAAATTTAAACAAAAATTGTGAAAATGTTTAATAAAGCACGATTCGTTTAAAATAGAGCAAAAATCTCGTAGGGGACATCTAAAATAGCATTTAAAAAAACACTGTGATTTTTTTATACACTTAACTTCTAAAATAAGTGAAAAAAAAACGTGTTTTGAATAATTTTCGGAGCATACTTTGCCATTTTTTTCTATGGGTGGAATCTCATATAATTTGCGTTTCGATGTGGGAAACGTCTAGATATTATCTTCAAAAATAACATATATTTTTTAAAGAGCTTTAATTAAAACTTAAAGTGTTTAAGGAAAATAATAAATAGTAATAAATCGGTAGAAAATCGGGATGCGGCGGCTTAATGTCGAAAAGGAGTTTTTTCAACATTTTAAATAACCACCTAAAACTGGTTTTAATTAAAATCTGCTAATAATTTAACGTATAAATTACGATATAAAAATTCTTAATTTCACTGTAGAAATTTGAATTCAAATAAAAATGATTTTTTAATATTTTTTTTTGAAACGATCAATAAATTAAAGTGAAAATAAGTTTTATATTTGTTTTATTATAATTCACATTTTAATGCTTTTTTAATTATCCTTTTAACGTACCTATGCATAATCTGATTTGTGGTTAAAATTAGCAAGTCGTCAGCTCTGCTTTATTTTATTACACAGGCCAACAAAATAAATATTTGTAAAAATTTTTTAAACAAATTGACCAAAATCTTATGTAATTTTAAATTCTGAAACCGTATTTCATAGCAGTTTTTTTTATCACCCACCATTTTTTCGCAATATGAGATATCATATTGTGAAAAATTGATGGATTTACTATTTCAAAAAATAGGGAAAATTTGGTGTATAAAAAATAAAAAATTAAAAGTTTTTAAAATTGGTTATGTTTTGCTTACAATCATGTTTAATTGCTTAAATTTGAATATTAGATGCTTATTTTTTTCTCTGTAAAGTTTTTTGTGTAGCTTTTTCGCCGATGTGATGCGTTTTGTTGTTCTCTCTGAAGTGACCAACAGTAATCACTCATCATTTCGATATTCCACCGTCCCTGGTATCGTTTCTCTCTCTATCTTTTTTAGGTCCTGATGAAACCGTTCCCCTTGCTCTTCACTCACATCACCTAAATTTTCCGGAAAACAATCAAGATGGTTGTGCAAAAAGTGGACTTTAAGGCTCATCAGGCATACTTAATAGTGAAATGTGAAAAATTGATGGGTGATACGACCTTTTTATAATTATTTACGTAATCAGGACACCAAATTACGCAGGAATTAGTAAAAAATATCAAAAAAGTTTTTTCACTGTTGGCCTGTGTTATTAACCCTAGATCACGAACCTTCGTAGAATCAACGACGCAGGATTATAAAAACCGCGCGCGCGACCGTAATTTTTTCATACTCTGGTTAATCTCAATCGGCCCGTTGCCTCTGCGACAGACGATAGTGCGGACGGTGTGGGGAGCCGACGAGCGCCAATTCAGCAACCATGGCTCGTCGCATCGACGAATGATAATTAACCTTCGTTGATGATTTATTTTTGCTAGATTTTCACCAAATGTGTATTAGTTGCTAGATGTTCACCAAAATTTTTATTTCATTAGTTAATTCAAGTCTTTGTTTTTGATACTTAATTATTATTATTTTTTTAAATTTAGTTATAACTAATTCAAAAACCAACTTTAAAAATGTAACAATAATGTAAGAGCTCCAGTCCAATTTCTTTAATTTTTTTTAAATGACCTTCAACATAAATAATTGCATATTTTTTTATTTTTAAAGTTAGTTTTAATAGTTAAAAAAATTGTCAAAGTTTTAATTTTTCAAGATCCCCCGAAAACCACCGTATGTAATAATAATAATAATAATAATTGGATGATTTATATAGCGCCGTTTTTGTGAAAAATCACCTCAAGGGCGCTGCACAAACTTACAATACATTTCTTAAATCTAGAAAAACTACAAACTAGACAAACAATTAAAACAACTAATGGCTAAAAATTGCATCCACAGGTTCATAAGACAATATATGTACAATGTCTCGACCAATGAACGCGATGCTTCTTAAAAATGTATACAGGTCCATACTTACCTGGGAGGTCGCTTGAAATTAACACTTATTGTCTATTAAGAAATTTAGATATAGTTCGCACGCAGAGGACATTATTGTGTACACTTGTTATATGTGTTTAATCCTGAAATATATTTTAATATTAGTATAAAATACATTCTTTGATGAGTGTATTTTGGAAATCAAAAGCAACATTTTATAGTGGGCGGTACAGTAGTACAAGGATTTGATCTTCCTAAATGTGATTCGTAACGAGACAGATTGATGTGCAAAGATTCAAGTAATTAGAAAATTAATTAGAAAAGTGTAATTAAGACATATCATAGAAAATAAAAGTATGATACTCTCAGATAGGTTTATTTAAATTAAGGATATGAGAGCCCAAAAAGGTAGGTTTTTAATTTGGACCTAAATTCTGTTGGGCTTGTTATGCATCTTAGTTCCAGAGGGAGTTTATTCCAAGCCTTAGGCCCAGATACTCCAAAAGCGCGATCTCCAAACTTTGTATTTGGCTTGCGTTTAGGTTCCATTAGTCTGCCTGTATGGTGAATTGTGTGACGTCATCACTCTCCAAAAGTTTTTTTTTTCAACAGGTGTTGTCATTTTGTATGGAAGAAGCTATGAAACTATTCAATAAGTAAAAACATTATTCAGGTGGAATTATTTATTTATTATATTATATTTATTTATTATATTACTATATTTTTCAATTTTATAAAAATTGTTTAAATTTATTATTTTTTTAGCTTTACGAATCGAAATCAATATTATGGATACCGAAGCATCGAACTGATAATAGTAGGGGAGCCCAAGCGGGGATTTTGGGATTTACCCAAGCGCGACCGAATAACTAAGGAGAGATACCTTTGCACCCTGTTATGAACTATCACCGTATATGAACCCTTAATATAGAGAAGTGCATCTAGAACAACCGTTTAGTAAAAAAAAATCGATCCCCAAAAATACTCGAGCGTGTCAGGTAAAGTGACTTAATTATATGCAGAAAAGTTAACATTTCAATAATCTGACATGATTTGAACATGACATAAGAAAATTGGCAAGTCACAAAGTTGAAAAAAAAACAAACGTCACGTGGATATACTCGAGCGCAGTTAATTTTATTTTTATTTTGAAGGAAATCAGTAAGGATCACGGAAATAACATAATCTGACAATTTCTACAAGCTGAAGTAGCTAAAATTATCACTAAAGTGTGGTGCGTGCAGCTGCTGAGTACTTTGTATTTCGAGAATCGTCTCTGAGATGCCACCAACAGATTTCAAAGGGATATGTGGATGGAAAGTTGGAGATCACTTGGTTGGTTGGCAATCAAGTACCACACGCATATCAAGATATTGTCACAACACCTGACACTCCAGGATAGGGGATACTCCAGATTAAGGTATGTTTTCTTTTTAATACAATAATAACATCATGAAATAAATAAAAGATTGTTAAGTCTCTTAACCATTTCTGATTACAGATACGCAAGACGTTGATGAAGGTGACCAAATCGATTTGAACTTGCAATGCGAAGATGATTTGAACAAAATATTACCTGTAAGGAAAGAAACGACATTTAATGTTTTTAATTGTACTGTCGATTCTTTAATCACAATCACGATAGTAATTACTTTTAATTTTTTAAATTTTCTACCTCTTCGTACGGCCACCCCCACCAAGCAAGTCATCAGATTAATATCTCTCAGTTACCAGAAATAGGGCGTATTCGCTATTAATATCTGACGTGCTTTTTAGCATCTAATCTTCTCAATCCAATAAGTCCCCACAACGCTCGAGTAACTACCCATTTATCCTCTTGGGCTCCCCTACTATAAGATACATCGCCAAATCAGCTGTTCGACGTCCGCCATTTTTGACGGTTGACCGTCCGCCACAACATGATCGGTGAGGAAGTAGCTTTGATTTTTCTTAAACAGTTTAAAGTTTTTAAATATTTTAAATAATAGAGATAAACTAATAGAGATACCTCTATTATAGATACTGAATTATTTAGGCTTAAATAATGTTTGAATAAATAGAACAACTATTATAGATCAAAATCTCTATAACAGTATGTAATAAACCAATAACATGAAATGTTGATAGGCTTCCGTCGTACATTTCAATACAACTTCAATGTCCAATCACCACGTGACCGGAAAATTATGTAGAGCAGTGACGTCACTTCTAAAAATACAATAATACCAACTTGACAGTGTGTTTTAAGGACAAAATTTAAATGGACTTTGCAATAATTTTTTTTAAACTCTGCGTTTAATATTACGTAATAAAACTTATATGCAAATACATTTACATGAACATAATTTTTTAAAGCCATAATATTTTTCACTGGAGTTCCTTATTGTTGATTTTGCATGAAAACTACGATCTCATTCATAAGGCTGTTGATTTATAAATTGAAATTTTTATTTATCTAAATATAAGAAAGAATTTGAAAAAACACTTTTCATTAATAATAAAAAGAAATAGGTATGTACATATTTTGTTTTATTAAAACCCTTAAACCCCCTTTATTAAGTAGCGTAGTCGAAACGACGAAGGTTTGTGATAAGCGTCGAAAAATAGGGTTTCTTATCTAGGGTTAAAGTATCCAAATATCCACACGTAGGTGCCTACCTCGTTATGCGGACATCAAGTAATTTAATAAGATGCTTCACGGACACGTAGATAAATTGTTTATGTAGAGCCTACGTGTTTTGGGCAACGTAAAAATCTATGTAATGACGACTACATTTGGACGTTTTCTGAGAGATCAAGGTCGTCATGTGTCTATGAGGGATCCATTTTTGAAGTGAAACTTTTTTAGCTCCGTTGTGATTTGAAACTCGGATGAAACGGAAATGACGCATTACAGTACCTACGTAGCGTCAAATTGCGCGAATTGGCCGCTTTGATTACGATCTCAGTTTTAAAGGCTCCTATTGGTTGAGATTGTTTTGGTGAAATTTCGCACCTACCTGCACTCGACTTTTTTATATTTCCATATCAAAAAATGGGGGGATATGCGATTATTGATTTCTAATTAATGATTAATTAATTAAATTCAGTTTTGTGTAAATAAGCGATGATTTTAATGGTAACCTGACAACTCACAATCACCTCTTTCGAAAAGTTATTGCTGGTATTAACCCTAGTATTCCTGGGATTCCCTTGATTCCCTTTATCCCTAGTATTCCTGGGATTAACTCAATCAAACAAGATTTTCAACTTTAACAATCGAATGTTGGATTTAGTGTTTTCAAGTGATTCGAAAATAGTGGTCGAGTTATCCGACGAATTATTATTACCGTTAGATCAACACCACCCACCATTAGACATTATCATAACAAATATGCCTTTAACATCTTCAAAAAAAAACAAGTGCCCCATCGTATAACTTTTCCAAAGCTGAATACCATCATATTACTGAGTACCTTACCCAAACAGATTGGTCTTTTTTAGATGAGGAAAATAATATTAATGATCAAATTGAATACTTTTACTCGATTTTAAATACCTCTATAGAACAATTTGTTCCCAGGGTTAGCTTCACATCATCTAATTATCCAAAATGGTTTACAAGGGAACTAACTAGTTTAATTAATAAAAAAGAATGTATCCATAGAAAATATAAACATACCAGAAATCCTAACGATTATATAACATTTACTAAACTACGAAAACAATGTAAAGAACTATCATTAAAATGGTATAGTGATTATGTTAACGTAATAGAAAATGAGGTACATCATCACAAGGTGAAAAAATTCTGGAATTTTACTAAATCTCAACGAAAAGACAACTGTGGATATCCTAATAGCATGTACTTTAAAGAAAAATGTGCTGACACTATTGAGGGTATAGTAAATCTCTTTGCTGACTCATTTAAAAGTGTTTACGATAAAGATATTCCCGTCAATGCAGTCTCCAGTACTTCAGTGGAAGAGTCATTAAACCTAAGCCAAAGTTTCATAAATTTAAAATCCATAGAAAGGGGCATTAAAGCATTAGATAGTAATAAATCTGCTGGACCGGATGGTATTCCTCCCATATTTTTAACAACTTGCATTGACAGTTTGATATATCCTTTACATAAACTTTTTAACAAATCCTTAGCTTCTGGCTGTTTTTCGGCTCTGTGGAAAAAGAGTTATTTAACGCCTATTCATAAAAAAGGTGACAAAAGCGATATATCAAACTATAGACCTACTTGCATTATGTCTGCTTTACCCAAACTTTTCGAGTCATTAGTATTAGATACCATTGTAAAACCTATCAACAATATTATTGTTCCTAACCAACATGGCTTTATCAGAGGTCGATCTACCTTAAGTAATTTAACTATCTATAATAATTACATATGCGAATCCCTTAGTCTGAAACAACAAGTGGATTCTATTTACACCGATTTCAGTAAAGCATTTGATAAGGTTCGACATCACATTCTTATATCTAAACTCAGACTGTTGGGCATCAAAGGTAGTTTATTGACATGGATTATCAGTTACCTCAGTAATAGAGTGCTTAGTGTCAGGATTAATTTTATAGAATCCTATGTATTCGAGGCCACAAGTGGTGTCCCGCAAGGGTCCCACCTCGGCCCAATATTCTTCTTAATATTCATTAATGACATTGTAAATATATTTAAAGATGTACAAGTCCTACTTTTTGCAGATGATCTAAAATTGTTTAAAAGAATACGAAATATACATGATTGTCTAATTTTACAAGCTAATTTAGATGAACTTTTTAAATGGTGCGAACAAAATATGTTATTTTTGAACATTGAGAAATGTCAAGTAATACGATTTTCCAGAACTCATTCTCAAATCTTACATGAATATAATTTAAATAATGTTAAATTAACACCAGTATCACAAATTCGTGACTTGGGAGTTATATTCGATTCAAACTTAACTTTCACAGCACATATAGATGAAATAACTAATAAGGCTTTAAATATGCTTGGCTTCCTTTAAAGCCTTATTAGTTATTGAACCTTGGAACCTTAACTGATTTTAAGTCCTTGGATTGCATGAAAACACTCTATATTTCATTAGTTAGAAATCAAGTGGAATATAATTCACCTATTTGGTCCCCTTTCTATAAAGTACACTCTAACAAAATAGAACGGGCTCAACACAAATTTCTTAGGTACCTAAATTTCAAGCTCAAAATCCCAATAGAAAACATTAATTATTTAAGTTTGATGAATCGACTTAATTTAATTACGCTATCTGACAGAAGAATAATTTCAGACCTAATTTTATTATACAGAGTCGTGAACAACCTAATTGACAGCCCTGCCATTGTTACTACTATTAAACTCCATGTACCGACAAGGAATACTAGACAAAATATTACATTCTTTTGCAACACATACACAACCAACTATCAATCACACTCACTTACCAATAGGATGCATGATTTAGGCAACAAGTTTGGTGATATTGTAGATATATTCGCTGATTCCCTTTATAATCTAAAATGCAATTTAAACCAACACTTTGTGGAATCCTACAAATTATTGTAACGTGGGTATAATATATTTAACGATTTGATGTGTTATTGTAATGTTTTATATTATATTTTATTCTATGTTATTGTCAAATGTTATATTGTTTCAAATATTTTACGGTTTTACGCTATATTTTTCAAAAACTACCTGTATATTTTTAAAATGTTTTCATTTTTATAATCTATGTAAAAGCCCCTATGGGCGTATAACAACAATAAATAAATAAATAAAGTTATTAAAAGTGATAAAGAATAATAGGTTTAATAGCTTACGTTAGGTTAGGTTATGGACTATTTAAGATATATTTTTCATAACTTTTGAAGACTTTTCAATGCGGTGTTGAAGTTGTAAGATTCAGAGTTGTCATGGAACCGATTTAAATATGGATTTAAGTATCGGAAATTCTTAAAAGTATGGAAACGATTGTACATATTTATTATTATAAAATATTTAAAAAAATATATGCCGAAACCAGGGATCGAACCAGGGACCTTTAGATCTT
The DNA here is from genome assembly GCA_936435175.1 of Glyphotaelius pellucidus. NCBI lineage: Eukaryota > Metazoa > Arthropoda > Insecta > Trichoptera > Limnephilidae > Glyphotaelius > Glyphotaelius pellucidus. The sequence goes on from OW386556.1 coordinate 11,795,153, forward strand.
CAGTCTAACGCTCTCCCAACTGAGCTATTTCGGCTGATATGGATGCTCTCAATTTTTGGTATGCTTAGTTTACATTGTTTTTACGGACACCGATAAGAAACCTGATATGAGTTTTATTATTTTACATTATTATCTTATAATAATAATTTGTCTTAAGCCACCGCAACCCGAATTTTTGCCGATTAATTACATATTTTTCTTGTTTTAAAGCTCTTAAAAATATAAGTTATTTTTTAAGATAATATCTATATTTTCCCCACGCCGAAACGCAATTGAGGTATATGAAATTCCTTCGATAGAAAAAAATCTCAAAATATGCTCCAAAAATTATTATAAACACGTTTTTTTCACTTATTTTAGAAGTTATATGTATGAAAAAGTTGAAGTGTTTCATTAAATGCTATTTTAAATGTTCCCCACGAGATTTTGGTTCTATTTTAAAAACATAAAAACAAACAAATTTTCGCTTACATTTTATCGGTTTTAATATTAGCGCGCTCTCTTTAACATTCGTATAAACATATCTCTCCATCTTCTTCTTTTCGAGCGAGTATACGGTGCCTTAAGGTGGAGTCTGGTGCAGCAAAGTTTTTTTCAAAGATAAAATTTATTTTATCTTTGAAAACTTTTGTTAGCATTTTACTCAAAGATGAATAGCATTTTACTCACAGTTTACTGCTACAGTTTTAGAATATTTTACTAATACAGTTTTAGAATATTTTACTAATGCAGTTTTAGAATATTTTACAACACGGAAAATAAAGTGTATTTTAGTTTAGAATAGTTAACTAATACAGTTTTAGAATATTTTACTAATAGAGTTTAGAATATTTTACTAATAGAGTTTTAGAATATTTTACTAATTGAGTTTTAGAATATTTTACTAATACAGTTTTAGAATATTTTACTCATACAGTTTTAGAATATTTTACTAATACAGTTGTAGAAGATTTTACTAATTCAATTTTAGAATATTTTACTAATACAGTTTTAGAATATTTTACAACACGGAAAATAAAGTGAATATTAGTTTAGAATAGTTTACTAATACAGTTTTAGAATAATTTACAATACGGAAAATAAAGTGTATTTTAGTTTGGAATAGTTTACTAATACAGTTTTAGAATATTTTACAACACGGAAAATAAAGTGTATTTTAGTTTAGAATAGTTTACTACTACAGTTTTAGAATATTTTACAACAGGGAAAATAAAGTATAGGTTTTGCTAGTTACACCAAGTTTATCAATTTAACATAAATACGTTACACACATTTAACGTAAATTGAAATAAATTACTAAAAAAAATGTTACCTTTGTAGGTTTTTCAGTTTTTTTTTAGTATTTTTATATTTTTTATATCAACTCCACACAGGAGACCCTGAGGAAAATTATTTTCCTCAGGGCCTATATCATCTGGGATACTGTGTGGAAGGTCTTTTTGAGGAGAGGAAGGAATGAACATTGGTCTTGGAGAGACCCATGTTGTAGGAAGGAGGAAACACAAAGGCCATGTGCACAAAGCATGTGACAAATGTAAGCCGTGTACACCAAGTCTATCAATTTAACATAAATACGTTACATACATTTAACGTTAATTGAAACAAATTACAAAAAAAAATTTTACTTTTGTTTGTTTTTCAGTTTTTTTTTTAGTATTTTTAAAATTTTAATATTAACTCCACGCAGGAAACCCTGAGAACAATAATTTTCCTTAGGGCCTATGTCATCTGGGATGTTGTGTGGAAAGTCTTTTTGAGGAGAGGAAGGAATGAACATTGGTCTTGGAGAAACCCATGTTGTAGGAAGGAGGAAACACAAAGCCATGTGCACAAAGCATGTGACAAATGTAAGCCGTTTACATATGTCGGGCACGCGTTTGGCGTGTTTTCCGACTACGCACCGGTGCCGAACGGATCAATGAAGCTAGTTCCTCAGAGAAGTTCCATCTTCCGTTGAAATACCGGTAGAACAAGGATAGCATTCCCACCCGACGCCTGTGCTCTAAAGATCGCAATCCGTTTGTGAAGGCTCGTTTCTGCACAGAGTCGAGGGTGTTTGTCAAGTATTTTGGGGCTCCAGACCAGAGGTGGCTGCCAAATTCAACCGTGGGGCGCACTTGTTACAGATACAAAGCAACAATCCTTCGGTTTGTCGTGAAATTTTCACGCCTTTTTTCTGACTGGATTTTTTATTTTATTTTTTTTTTATAAACATTTTTTTGGTACATTTGGTAAAATTTTAAAATACAAGCTTTTCATAAAAAAAACAGTTAAAAATAGAGAATAATACAATTCACAGATTAACCAAAAAAATCCCACATAGGCATCGCCAATTCGTGGGTATACTTGACAGTTAAAATTTTACTCATAAACATAGACACTCTTTATAGAAGATTTAAAATTAAATTAAATACCAAAAAAGAAAAGAAGAAAAGTTGAGCCAAGCAGCTTTTAAATATGTTTCAATAAAATTATCATTTTAACAAACCAGATAAAGTCGGATACTAACTACTTGCAATTAAATAAGTAGGCCAATTTATTTTATTGGCTTGCAGAATTTCTATTACGGGTTATTAAATTTGAATGATGGTACCACGCCAATTCGAGCTCCACATTTTTTACGTCTGAATTTTGAGGTTTTAAGTGTCTGAGTAAGAGTCGTGTTTGAACCAGTTGTGAATAAAAAAAATATATATATGCAGCGATTGGTCGTAGACGGTTGTTGACGCGCGATAGACAAATGAGTTTGATTTTAATCAAAATAAAAAAAAACTAGTATGTGGTCACGCGGTGGCTATACAGAGCCGTACGCTAAGGATGATATAACATCATTTTTAAAACACACGTTTTACGCGTAGGTACCCATTGAACACTTATTTATAAAACACTCTTCGATTTTAGGATGCGAAAAGTTGAGTATGACGTCAGCAATAAAAGTTTATTGACTTATAATAAAGTTTTCTCGGAACGGTTTGTTTTGGAGATATCCTTCAACTGCTGACCCTGTACAAATCAAAAGTGCGTCCCACTGTTTAATTCGGCAGCCACCTCCGGTCTGAAGTCCTAAAATACTTTAATAAAAAACATGACTGCGCAGAAACGGGCGGTCCATTTGATAGCTTCCCCGATTACAACTGGATCGCAATCTTCAGAGCACCGGCGCCAGATGGGAACGCTGTCCGTATTCTACCGATATTTCAATGAAAGATGTTTTTTTTTTACATGAGCTCCACACAGGAGGCTCTGAGGAAAATAATTTCCCTCAGGGCATATATCATCTTTGGGGATGCTGTGTGGAGGGTTTTTTTTTAAGTAAAGGAAGGAAAGGAGAGTTCTGGGAAGAAAAAGGGTTTAAGGGTTGGGTAGGAATCTGGGGTTCAGTGTGTCTTGGTCATCTACCTCCAAGATCTAGACAAACCTCACCCCATGAACCCGAGCACCCCTGCTTAATCCCCAAACGTAGCGAACCACTTGGGGTGACTATTGGCAGAGGTGTTGGTTATCCAATAAAGGTTCCCGGGGCAGCGGTACCCATTCCCGCCTCCCAAATTAGATGTTCCGAGGAACCAGCGTCTGTGATCCCTTCGGCACCGTTGCATAATTGGGAAACACGTCAATTGGGCACCCAACAATTGTGCATGGTTGACATTTGTGTCGCTTGAGAATAGGTCGTTTCTACAGCTTGTTCGTTCTTGAGCTCAGCTGTTGAGTGATTTGTCAGCTTCTGTTTCCTCCCTCCTTTAACATGGATCTCTTCAAGACTCTTCTTCTTCTTAAAAAAAAACATCCCCAGAGATGACATAGACTGGGGAAAATTTATTTTCCTAGGGGCCCTCTGTATGGAGTGAAAGTAAAACAATAAAAACATATTTTTATGTGAATACCGCACAAGAGTCCCAAATGCTCCCAACCGTCGTGAGCTAGTGAGACTATTACATCCCCAATCGGGGTGTATCGTGAAGTTTAAGTTAGTGGGAAGGGGGAGGTTGAGATTTAAAAAAAAAAAAAAATTCCCTTATTTTACCCAAATTTTACATTTGATATATACAATATTATGAAAATGATAAATACAATGGGAACGCAGCCTGTGCGTGGGTAATGTAGTTAAATATATTATATTATTGTACCTAAAAAGAACAAACAGTGGGCATATAAAGCAAAAACATGATAAAAATTTGTCTAAACAGCTTGGACAAAATGTCCCCACAACAGTGTACAGTGCAACAGTAAGTGTGAAGTGTAATAATGTAAGAGTAGTGTATAGTGTAATAATAAGTGTAATGTTTGTGAGAAACATAAAGTGATACAAATTAAACAAATTTACCTGGCCATTCAGATTGGATCACCAAACACGGCCAAAGTCATTTCAAGCAACGTTTGAATTCTGAATGATTGTTTCACAGGGTGATTCTGAGAGTCTCTTTCACTCTGAAATGCGCAGCAAATATACCATATACCTATGTGCTTGCCCCTGACTAATGCGCTAATATTTGTGATTGCCCTTACTTAGAACGGGTGACTAAAATCAAATACTTAGGTAATGCAATATTTTAAAGTGAGAAAAACATAATATATGATCACTATTTTTTTACTTTTACAGTATTTTAAAGTGGAAAAAACATAATTATTATCACTACCGCAAATAACTTAGAAAATCAATTTACTTCTTTAGACATGTTCGTCATTTTCTTAACTTGAATCAACTCAAAACATTTTACTACGCCCTATGCCACTCTTTAAACGAGTACGGTATTACAGCCTGGGGAGGAGCTAAAGCTACCGCCATTGATCCGATTTTTAAAGTTCAGAAACTAGTTATAGAGATTATATTAAAACCACCGATCACGAGTAGTTCGGATGAAATTTTCAGGAGAATCTGTGTCTTGGACGTTACGCAAATTTATGCCAAAAACATACTAGCATACCTTTTCAAATACAGAACTACCTTTGAAAATGTCCAAACTGCCCGAGATATTAAAACCAAAGGATATAATCTCTCACTTATCCCTTTTGCTAAAACAGCTTTTGGTCAAAGAAGTTTTAGATACTTTGCAACAAAATGAAGCGAAGCCGAAGCCCGTAGTTTTTGAGTACACCATTAAAGGGAAAACGTTATGTCGAGTCAATAGCTTTTTTACTACTGCAAACATCTGTAAAGTAAATCATTAATAGACAGTAAACAATTTGCATACGACCTAATCCATGTAAAATAACTTAAAAATAGAATCATGTCAAATTAATTAATCAATCCCATAAAAGATTTGACAGGATTTACTATACATCATCTCTTCCTACATTTACATAACTCTCTTTAAAGTGAACCCACACTTCCAATCACCTTTCCATTTTTATAGTATTCAATTGAATTTGTATGTTACTTAAAATATTCTTGTAATTTTAAATATGTACCTCTAAGCCTGTCTCAACACAGGTAAATCCTAGTGAGACAGGCATCAATTAAACCCTATGTAAAACCCTATGTTTATAGATTAATAAAAAAATAAAAAAAAAGATCTTGATATCGTCTTTGATCCCAAACCGACATTTTCCGATCACATATCACGGCTCACTTGAGCATGCTACAAACTCTTGGGTTTTGTCATCAGAATATGTAAGCAATTTGATGACCCAGATGTAATGATAGCCATGTTCGATGGGGTCTTAAGAAGTAAGCTAGAGTATGCTAGTGGTGTGTGGACTCCGCACCAGACTAAATATATTAATATGCTGGAACAAATCCAGAAAAAATTCCTTAGGTACGTCTGTATGCGAATGCACGGAACTTATCCGAGGTTTATGCACCATATAAAGTTACTTGAGGCAACAAATAGATTTAGTTTGGAAACTAGACGTTATGCAAATCTTGCAATTCTTAGTTTTAACATAATCCATAACTATATTGACAGCCCATTCCTCTTGGAATGCTACCTTAAGATTTTTTCGTATAATGTTCATCTTCTTAGGTGTTAAGATTGTCAAAATGACAAAATTGTACGGTAATTGGATTATTTATCTGTTGTAAAATTAAAAAACAAAAAAAAAACAGAAAATTCTACAATGCACTACCAATTGCCATAAAATAAAATATGAACAATGTTCTCGTATCTTAAATATAAATCTCACAAAGCACTCTTTTTGGGGTGAATTGCCTATTTCTAAAAATATAAATCTGATACCAAATCCTGGATTACCAGCCAAAACAGATCCAAATTCAAAGATATTATCAAAACAAAATTATAAGTATGTATTTTTAATTGGTACGTTGATGATTGTTTTGTTACTTTTAATGTAAAATTGTGTGAGTATTTGTATTTTTACTGTATATTATAAACTGTTCATATTTTAAAGCTCCTGCTCCCAATACAGGTTTTCCTAGTGACACCGGCATAAATTACAAACTGCATGTCTACAAAAAATAAACTTGAATTAATAAAAAAATAATAATAAAAACCTACCGTGGACTGAGGGGGTGGGGGCAGGGGGCACACACTTATTTGGTTACAGCGGCTCAAACCCGAATGATAAGCTATTTTTTAAGCCGCCCAATCCTGAAACGTAACCGAATCGCGGTAGGAACCACTGCTGGATTCATTCGGTGAAAAGAAAAAAAAAACATACCGGTAGGAGATGAGAGCCTATATAACGCCTAGATATGTACCAACGTCTCTTTGTAGTGGACTGGTCAGTTCCGCTCGGACCCGAAACGTATCCATACAGCTCTTTCTCAAACATTATCGTTACCCAGTAACATGAACAACGCCACTTTGTACGCCACGGCCAACGAGCCGCAGCGGCGTGACGCGGAGGACGTGATCCGGGAGTTCTTCCACCTCGTCAGGTGGTCTCCTGGCGGAGGTGACAGCGTCCTGGACGTTGGCTGCGGAGACGGAGGCGTGACGATCAATGTCCTTCAGAAGCACTTACCCAAAAGCTTCAGCAAACTGGTCGGGAGCGACCTGTCGTCCAAAATGATAGAATACGCCAACACCATGCACAGGAGCTCCAGGATAGAGTTCCACGTGATGGATATAGCCGGTGAATTAAACTTTGATGAAAGAGGGTCCTACAATCATGTGTTCTCTTTCAATTGTCTTCATTGGGTTCAAGATCAGAGGTAAGTTTCAGTGCATTCAATTCAATTTGGGAGGCGGGAATGGGTACCGCTGCCCCGGGAACCTTTATTGGATTACCAACACCTCTGCCATAGGTCACCCCAAGTGATTCGCTACGTTTGATGATTTAGCAGGGGTGCCCGGGTTCACGGGGTGAGGTTTGACTAATAGTTTCAGTGGAATATCAAACCACCTCAATAACAATTCGTATAATTTCTATGTGTAACACTATTCTTGATTAATTTTTTTTTTTCCGGAAAGCGAGAGGTTCTTGATTCGAGTCCCAGAGGTGCCAATATCTTTTTCTAATTTTTCTGTTTTCAGATTTTTTATTGAGTTTCGCTTATATTGTCTTCATTTAATTAAATTGTTTATTTTTCTGCTGCTACCAAGTTTTAGACAAAAATAAGCATATTTCTCATTTTTCCCAGTAGCACAGATTTTTTATTCCTTAAAAAAAGCGACTTTTTTTTGCTATTCGTCGAATTCTTTAAATAAAATAAAATTAAATTGAAATAAAATAAATACAAAAAATAAATTACATTTAAAATAATCAAATCAAATCCCTAATTCAACACACACAATATAAATAATAGAAATTAAAATAGAAAATAAAAATAAATTTTAAACTTAAATAAATTCATTATTTAAATTGGAATTCAAATTAAAGCCAATAATCTTGATAAGTAACAATGGTTTTTTTTTTTAGATTTGCAATCAGAAACATAAATGCATTACTGAAAGCCGGTGGTGATTGTATTCTGAGTTTCATAGCGAACCATGAAGTATTCAACGTGTACAGAATCCTGGCTGCCAACCCTCGCTGGACCACGTACATGCATGACTTTGCCAAATATGTTTCTTCCTACCAGGACTCGTCAATTCCTGAAAAAGAATTGGCCAATTTGATGTTCGAATCGGGCTTCAAAAACATCCACGTAGAATGCAAAGAGAAGATGATGTACTTCGGTGGAACACAAACATTCAGAGGTTAGTGAAGTGATTAACATTATCTTTTCATTTATTATATTATTGTTTACCAAAAAATCTAAATATTGAAATGCCTAGCTAACTATGTGTATTTCTGCTCAAATTATTTTATAATTAAAATCCAGGGTCCACAGAGGCCGAGAAAGAGAGAGGCCACAGAGGAGAGAAAGATATGCAAAAAAATTTTAACTAATTTATCGGCATTTTTAAGAAACTTCAATTAATTAATGTTAAATACTTTAAAAATCAATTCGAATTAAATTACGGATATTGAAATACTGGAAGTAAATGATTTTCTATTTTTGATTATTTATAAGTCAATAGAGAAAAAACGCGATGTGTGAAAAAGATTTTTTTTTCGCAAAATGACTTACTTAAATTTTTAATTATTAAATAGCGCAGACCCGTGAAAAATCACGGGAAACCGTTTTTTGGAAAATACGCACCTTTTTTATAAAATATAATTTTATTATTATATGTAATTTTAGCTTTTTTTCACTTACACCATGTACTATTATTATATTTAAAAACTGCTTGATTCCTAATCAGTAACCATGACAAAATGTTTTGAAATTAGCTGGTTTATATAATATTGACTATTTAATGTACAATGAGTTTATATACAACTCTATTTTTCCTAAATAAACTTAAATAAATATAGAACTGTTTTCAGTATTGTGTTTTTTTGTTTAAATATTACGTACAAATTACTTAATTCAAATGTTTCATAATATGATAATTTTACCTACATATTTATACAACCGAACAATAAATTCTAAATACGACTAATATAGTTAATAAACTTTGAAAATAATAATTACAAGATGTTGTCATTTAAAAGGAATATAAACACTAGAAATATTTCGATTCACATGCCATACAAAATTTAAAATCGCGCGTCGTGCTTGCACGAGGCAAGTAACAAAAATGTGGTTTTTATTTATTTTGTGCATTATTTTATTAAAGTGAAAAAAGTTAGAACATACAAAATCTCAAAAATAGTCTTAGCCATAAAGTAGTGTTTTCTAATATTTTTTTTCTTATATAACCTCATAGTAAAGTCATGCAAAATATTTTTTTTAGTGGTTTACGCTTATATTTTTTGTAATGTAATAAATAATTTTATTGTAATTTCTATACAAAGAAAATCTAGTAAAAGCTTCAGATTATCCGTAACATATTTTTTGATGTTCGTAATGTAAACCAATTCGTCGTAAAGATTAATCTAAATAGTATCTAAATAGGATTTCACGTATATATGAATTTAAAGTGATTTGTTAACAGAAAACTGTAATAGGGAAAATCCCATGGTGATAAACAAGTGCATTTTACATTATTAACAGTTTTTATACACTCGATATACCTTAAACTGCTCTCGAAAAAAAATTAATTTGAAGCTGTCAATACATAGTGTTCTAAAGATATACCAAAAGTGCCTAGTGAATTTTGATTTATGTAACAGTGACTAAACGCCGAGTTACAAATCATACTTTAACATTCAATTAATAATTAAGTGCCGAAAAAATAAGATTGTTCAAAAATAGCTTCATCGCCAACACAAACTGAAAAAATGGCAACATCAAATCGTCATCATAAAACTAGATCCAACTCTTCCTCGGGAGATTCATCCAGCTCCGTTATGGAGCAACTTGCTAGGATCAGCGACCAGCTTGCCGCGCTGTCCTACTTGCCGGCCGCCGTCAAGGATTTGCGGGATGAGGTCAGTGATGTCAAACACTCCATCGACTTCAGCGGAAAAATAGTAGAGGATATGAGCAAAAAAATCACGGCAATGGAGAATAAGCTGAAGCTGGTCGACTCATTAAAAAATGAAGTCGATTCCCTGAAGGTCCGCTTAGCTAACATTCAAGATGACATGGAGCAGCGTGACCAGTGGGCGCGCCGCTCCAATATAGAATTAGTCGGCATTCTTGAAAGGAATGGAGAAAACCTAATAGGTATTGTTTCCAGCCTTGCTCGAAAAACAGGGTTCGACCTTGATCCCAAAATTGATATAGATTTCGTTACACGAGTGGCACCGAAGGAATCGAAGAAAGGTCAACATAAGCCCATAATTATCAAAATGCAAGCTAGATATAGAAAGGATGATTTCTTGTCTTCAATCCGAAAGATGCAAAATTTAACCGGCAGCGACATCGGATGTGGCGGCGACTCCCGCGTCTACGCCAACGACCACCTGACGAGCGCATCAAAACGGCTGCTGCACCTGACGAAGGAAGCAGCCAAGCAAAATAACTTTCGCTTCGTCTGGGTCCGCAATTGCAGAATCCTTGTCAGAAAATCAGAGGGTTCTCACATCAGATCGATCCTCAAGGCTGAAGACTTAAACAAAATCTTATAAAACTTACACCTACACAAATGTTAACATTTTTATTTCTTATTTTTTATTTCTTTATAATATCTCTGTTTATAACATTGCCTCTTAATCTCAGCACTGTATAACAAAATCTCTTCTAATAATTTTAACTCTCTTGTCTCGCTCACTACCATATTAATGAATCATTTACTTTGCTGTAAGTACTTTACCACATACCCTTTCCAAGAAAACCTGTCAAAACAAAAATATAATACACATCGCAACATATAATACGCTCTCTTTAAGAACAAAGGAAAGCCTAGCGGAATTAATCTTAGCTTTAGAAAACATACATTGGTCGATATTAGGACTGAGTGAAGTACGACGCCTAGGAGAGAACATAGAGGACTATGGAGACTTTATGTTATACTACAAAGGAGAAACACCGGGCCAATACGGAACAGGATTTTTGATAAACAAAGAATTAAAACCATATATTGATGAATTTATTGGGATCTCAGAACGTATTGTAATGCTTAATGTAAAGCTACCGCCTAAAAATGAAAAGTGGTCAATTGTTCAAGTCTATTCTCCAACAGAAAAATCTAGTAAATCAGAAATCGAGTCCTTTTACTCTACACTGTCAGATGCAATAAAAACCCACTCGCACAATAATTTAATAGTAATGGGGGATTTTAATGCCAGAACAGGCGAAAGAAAAGACGGAGAGGAAATTGTGCTCGGTCCATATTCTTCAGGAATAAGAACAAGAAATGGGGAAATGCTGATACAATTGGCTTACGAAAACAACTTAAAAGTACTAAATAGTTTATACAAAAAGCGTAAGAACAATAGATGGACATGGATACATCCGAATGGCTACCATAAAAACGAGATAGACTACATCTTAACGAATAAAAGTCACAAGTTTCAAGATTGTAGAGTTATAAACAATATAAATTTTAACAGCAACCACAGAATGGTTAGAGCTAAATTACAACTTCATACACTCAAGAAAAACCGACCCTTTATGGTGAAGAAAATCAATAACATAGCATTGGAAAGTACAGAAATATTAAGAGAAAAACTAGAAAACTTCATAGAAAAAACAAAAGATTCTGATATACAAAACAAATACAATAAGTTTGAAGAACTTCTGTACGCAAATAAAAGAACCAAACATGAGGGTGAAAATAGGACAACAAAATGGATAGGAAATCAAACTAAAGAACTCTTACAATCTAGAGCAGAACTAATATCAAACCCTAAGAAGTCAAAAACCACAAGAAAAGAAATAGCCCAAATTAGTAACAAAATCAAAACTCAAATGAGAAAGGACCATCAGAGATATAGATTGCAATTACTCGAAGAGTGCATACAAAGAACAGGAGGCAGCAAAAAAGCAACCAAACAACTATTAGAGAAACGAAACTGGATACCAAATTTAATAAATAAGAACCACAAATATGAAAAGCGTCGCCCAGAAATCATCTCTATAGCTACTAGCTTTTTCGCCGAACTGTATGAAAGGAAAAATACTATACAAGCAACAAGCCTAACGGGAGGAAGCGAAGTACCGGACATAATCTCTGCAGAAATAAATAAAGCTGTGAAATCTCAAAAGAAAGATAAAGCTCCAGGATCAGACGGCATTACCAATGAGTTCCTCATACTAAATAAAGACTACCTAATGCCAATTCTCAAACACCTTTTTAATGAAGTACTACATAGTGAAATTATACCCAACCAATGGACAATGTCGACTATAAAACTTTTGCACAAAAAAGGAGATAAAAATAACATAAATAATTATAGACCTATCAGCCTGTCGTCAAATATCTACAAAATCTTCGCTAAAATAATACTTGGCAGAATAACCAAGACTCTAGATGAAAGTCAGCCAAGAGAACAGGCAGGATTCAGAAGCGGATACTCGACTTTAGACCATATTTATGTTATCAAACAATTATTCGAAAAAAGTAAAGAATTCAACTTCACCTTTTATTGCTGCTTTGTGGACTACAGTAAAGCTTTCGACACAATAGAACATGAAAAGATCTGGCAGGCACTTAAGAATCAAGGTGTCGAAATCAAATACATAAGAATTCTAAAAAACATCTATGATAACAGCAAAGCTAAAATTAAACTAGATAAAGAAGGAAATGAAATCAAAATAGAAAGAGGTGTACGCCAGGGCGACCCCCTCTCACCTAAACTTTTTACGGCAGTCCTGGAGGAGATCTTTCGTCAATTAGATTGGGAACAATGTGGGCTGTCCATTAACGGTGAAAACATTTCACATTTAAGATTCGCGGATGATTTGATAATCCTCTCGCTGACGAGTGCAGGCCTGCAGATGATGTTGAATGAACTAGATAGAGAAAGCCGAAAGGTGGGACTAGTCATGAACACAGAAAAGACCAAAGCAATGACAAACGGGAAGCAAGAACCTATCAAGATCAATAACAATCTGATCGATTATGTGGATGAGTATGTATACCTAGGTCAAATCATTTCTCCTTTAGATTTAACCACAAAAGAAGTAGACAGACGTATTGGAAATGCTTGGAAACAATATTGGGGTTTGAAAGAAATAATGAAAAACAGTGAAATCAGGATAGCTATCAAACGGAAACTTTTTGACACCTGCATACTTCCTGTACTTACTTATGGTTGCCAAACTTGGGCACTCACAAAAACTCACAATAAGAAGCTCGAAACATGTCAAAACTCCATGGAAAGAAGTATGATGGGGAAAAGACTGTCCGATAGAATAAAAATTGCAACCATTAAGAAGCAAACAAGAACAAAAGATGCCATAAAAACAATAAAAAAGCTTAAGTGGAAGTGGTCAGGCCACACAATTAGAGGAAGTGAAAAATGGTCAAAATTAGTCATGAATTGGTTCACAAGTGACAAGAAGAGAAAACGAGGTAGACCATTTAGACGGTGGGTTGACGACATCAAAGCCGTGGCAGGTGGTACATGGACAAGAACAGCTAATGATAGAGAGAAATGGCGACAGTTGGAGGAGGCCTTTGTCAACTAGTGACATACAGACAGGGAGTCGATGCATGATAAGTGAAAAGTTTATTATAAATAATGTTATATAATTTACTGTCTGAATAAAGGCTATTATTATAAGTACTTAACAAAAATAATATTATTGTATTACTCCACTGTAATCACTGCAAACGTACGTTATTATTGTAACCATGTAAATTTAATGGGTCCGATTTCAAAATCAAGATTCTCCATGAAATCTTCAAAAAATGTATACTATTTTACAGTTTTCAATGTCAACATGTCAATTATATTTCTAATATTATATTCAACTGATCTTTGCTACGTTTCCATAGTCCAACATACTCTATTAGTATTATTATTGTTTTCACATAATATGTCGACCTACATGTTCCATTCAAATGCATGCTCTCGTTGAATTAAATATATATTACCAAATGTTAGAGGTCTCCAAACCAAAACGCATGTGTTTCTTTCCAGCATTCTTAATGCCGATCATGACGTGATATGCCTAACTGAGACATGGCTTCTGCCAAGTATATTTGACTGTGAATTATTCGATGAACGTTATGTAGTGTACCGTTGTGATCGCGACTACATTATTGTTAGGCCAGGCGCTCGGCGGTGGTTCACTGATTGCAGTACGCCGCGAACTGCCCGCGTGCCCCTCACTCTCCCTCCCACCCGTACAGCGCGCAGAGATATCCACAGCTACTCTTGCACTAGGCTCTGGCGCGCGTGCTTCTAAACTACGCATATACTGCTCATACTTCGTCCAAGGTGCGAGGCAGAGTAAATCTTTAAGTGACTTTTTTGAATTTATATCTTCGTTGTATACCAATTTTCCTGATGATGAATTCCTTCTATTAGGAGATTTTAACGTACCACATGCCCAATGGCTTCTGCCTTTGACCGCAGACGGTGCCCTGGTACTTAATAGCTCCTCAACCGATGCACTAACTTCAACACCTTCTGATTTTTTAGACTTTACCGGCTTCCATCAATTCAACAACCAGCTTAATGTAAACGAGCGTGTTCTCGACCAGGTGATTTCGAGTTGCATGTGCACTGTAAGGGGTGCAATACACCGCTAGTGCCGGAGGATGCACACCACCGCTCGTGAGCGGTCCCTCCAAATCCCACGCTCGCGCACGGTCCGCTCCTATCACAGCGCTGACTATGTGCAAATTAATAGCGCCTTAGCAGCCGTCGACTGGACAACGACTCTTAACAGCAGTAATGTAGACTCAGTCACGGCGCGCTTCTATTCAGAATTAAATAAGGTAATTGTCACGCATGTACCATCTAGAACAGTTAACATAGATTCCAGGCACCCCCCATGGTACAGCGCTGTCTTAAAAAAAGTAATTAAAGATAAACTTAAATTCCACAAAAAATATAAAATTTATAACCGCATCTCTGACTATCAAACTTTCTCTCTTCTCTGAGAACGACAAAAGCGTATGGAGAAGGTGTGCTGTGATAATTTCATTAATATGGCCGAAATTAATATCAATGCCGATCCCAAACACTTCTGGACCTTTGTTAAATCTAAGCAAAGAAGCTCTGAACTACCTAACAATATGTTTCTTAACTCCCAGCGTTTATCGGGTGGGGAAGCTATAAGTAACTTATTCAACATACATTTTCAATCCTCCTTTGAATCCCCCGCCCCGTCCACCTCGTCTACCAATCGAATATATAATCCAAACACCTCAGTACTAAATCTTAATAATGTTTATATAGACACTGAATTAGTTTGTAAATATCTCAAATCATTAGATCCTACCAAAGGCAGTGGGCCTGATGGTGTACACCCGGTATTTTTAAAGAATTGCGCTAGTGTTTTATGTTATCCGCTAAGTCTAATATTCAAATCTTCTTTGTCTTCTGGTATTTTTCCACTAGAATGGAAAAGTTCATATATTGTGCCTATATTCAAAAAAGGCGACAAACACAACATAGAAAATTACAGACCGATCTCTAAATTAAATGTAATGGGTAAACTTTTTGAAAAGATTGTTTTAGATATCATTTTTCCTTGTATACGACCACACATCATTTCGAATCAACACGGCTTCGTGAACAGAAAATCAACAGAAACTAATCTATGCGAATTTGTTGACACAATCCTTGTTGCTATGGATAACGGTTTTCAAGTCGATGTAGTCTACACAGACTATTCCAAAGCCTTTGATAAAATCCCACACAGCATTTTAATTGAGAAAGTTGAAGCAATGGGAATACACGGTGACCTCCTTCGTTGGTTAGCCTCTTATCTCGACAATCGTACGCAAGCTGTAACTGAACTGGGGTTCTGCTCTAGCTTTGTCCCCGTAACCTCAGGAGTTCCCCAAGGATCTCACCTTGGCCCCCTTTTATTCAACGTTTTTATGAATGATGTTAACAAAACTATTCGTAATTCTCAGCTGTTCCTATATGCGGATGACAAAAAGATTGTCAAAATCATTAAATCTGAGATGGATTGTATAGAGCTCCAGGATGACCTGAACTCCCTGGTCAATGTGTTTTGTTTAGAAAACCGCCTTCTTTTGAATGCAGATAAATGTTCCGTCATATCTTATTCTCGAAAGAAAAACACTATACTATATCCGTACATAATTAAAAACAATCTTTTAAATAGGGTAAATGTAATTAGAGATCTTGGAGTTCTATTAGACAGTAAGCTTCTTTTTCAATCTCACGTCGAGCACATCACGTCTAAGGCTTTGAATATGCTAGGATTTATACTTAGAGTAAGTTCTGTTTTCAAAAATCCACAAACATTTAAGATTCTCTACATATCATACGTCAGAAGCCACCTAGAGTATGCTTCAACAGTGTGGAACCCTCATTGTTCTACATATAAATCAAATATAGAAAGAGTCCAGAAAAAGTTTCTGAAATATGTTTCGTTTCGCATGCGAAAGATGTAAATTATGTCTCTATGAACCTCAAAACCCCTGATCAACGCAGAGATATCAAAGACCTAGTAATGCTTTATAAGATAATCCACAATTTTATTGATAGCCCTTACCTATTACAGAATATTAATTTCAGATGTCCAATAAGAGTCACTCGATCTCCAGACATATTTTATATTCCTAAGAGCAATGCTAATTATCTTCAAAATGTGTTTATAAGAAGAAGCTGTAGCACTTTCAATAGATTATGCACAGATATTGACATGTTTAACACGAACCTTGCTAACTTCATAAAATTCGTAAAAAGTAATATTCAACGGAAAACTTAATGTTTCATTAATTCCTTATCTTTCTTTTTCAGTTTTCATTTTCATTTTTTTTTTTCATTTTCATTACATTTTCTTTTTTGATTTCAGCAGTTTGCAATAAATAACCTCTTCAAAAATGTTACAGTATATATTACCCTTGAATACATTTTTTGTAGATTTAAGTGAGTAGATGCACTTTTTCAGAACTGTTTATATTACAAACATATATTGTTTTAATGAAATAATTAAAAACACTTTGTTTTTACCACAATAAACTTTATTTAAAAGTCAACATGTTTCAAGAACGATGTTCTCTTCATCAGGACATAAAATGTACTAAAACTAAATGATCGAACATAGAACGGCGTGGGTAGAAATGGAAGTAGTGAGGGAGGAGAGAGGTGGAAAGGGGAGGTGCTTAGAAGACCAACAAGGGGGAGGGGGGGGGGCGGTGAAAAAGGGGTGCTTAGAAGAACAAAGACAAAAAATTATAATGGAAATATGTTTAAGATAGGGTTACTCACAAAATTAATTTGATTGTTAATAATATTTAAATTTCTATTGACATTTTCCTAATTTCTAATATTTCTAAAAGATCTCTAAGTGAAAACCACAAACGTTAGTGGAATTTTCGTTTTGCCTCCGCATTCCGCTTCCTAGTAATAATTCATTCAAGAAAACAAAATCGAAATTCAGATAGATTTATATATATTAAAGTGTATCAAAGTGAACTTTCTTCATAATTACGTCGTCATTTTTCTTCACAGTCTAATGATTTTTATTGGTAATTTCTAATGACTTTTTCTTCAAAAATAGTTTTTTTACTTTCAGATACACTACATGCCGTGAACCCTTTTTTGGAGAGGATCCCTGTCAGCCTGCACAACGCGTATTTTGACGATTTTTTGGATGCTTTTAGGGCCTTGGGTCTGGTAGACGAATGCAACAATGAAGTCGGAGATAAAACCATTGTTAGAATCCCGTATAGATTTATCATCGCGTATGCTATGAAATAGTTACAATCATCAATATTATTTGGGACAAATAAGACCCGAGACGAGGTATTCAATCACTTCGTTTACTGATGAAATTGCACTATGTTTCTTCGGATCACAAAAAAGTTTTAGTTCTCAAGTGCGGAAATACGTGTAGGACGGCGTATTTTTAGCGATTTTCATAAATTTATTTTAACACAAAAGGAATATATATATATATATATATATTTATTTATACTTCGAGGTCATTTTATACATATATTGAAAAGGTATGTTTTTAGGTTTTCACGGCCAAAAAGTATTTTTGTTATTGCTTTTGGGGTGTTATGCCGTGTTTCGCTACCTCCTTCTTTAGCCAACGTTTCGGACAGCGTTACAGTGTCCATCATCAGGGTAGATGAGCAAATGATATTGGAGGTAGGTAGCGAAACACGGCATAACACCCCAAAAACAATAACAAAAATATATTGAAAAGTATAAAATAATATTTTCCTTAAAAAATAACAGAGATAAAGTGGCAGCGCATTAGATAAAGTAAGTCGCCATCCGGCTGAGCAATTTATGTAACTCATGAAGGTCATAATTCAAATAAATTACATCAAGTTTTTAAGAAAATTTACTTTTTTTAGAAGTGTTACTTTTATTTACATTTATTATTTATTTACAAACCGCCATAATAAAAAAAATTGTCACAACAAAGATTTACAAACAGAGACATAACTTAAAACTACTGTATGGCTCAGAGAGCCTACTTACAATAAAAGGTCTCCACTGGTTCACTACTATTATGGATAATATGGGGGAAAGCCTTTACAAACACCTACTTGTACACAAACATACCACAAGATTTAGAGAAGGAAACGGCCTAAAAACTCCTCGAATATTAAATAAATATGGAAGCCGTACTCTTGAATATCTAATACCAGTGATTTTCAATAAAATCAATAAAAACATAAAATTTGAAAAAAAATGAGAGACTAAGTCCTAAAATGATAAAACTATGGTTAATGAACGAACACTCCATGTATCTTTGAATATCTTAATATAGCTGCCTACATATCTTTTATTAGGTAGGTATATTGAAATATCTTATATATTTATAGTTGTAAATTAAATTATCTAATACTACTATGTGATCTATTCTAATGTTTCCTTAAAACTATAAATGTATTTACAAATATTTTCTTAGATATTATATTAAGAATGTTTAAATTGTTAGAACCTGCAGACAAGCTGCCTTATGACAGCTTTGTGGGTCTACTCTAATTCTTGTATAAAATGTTTTTTCTGTAATTTAATAAATAAATAAAAAAATCAAAATAAAAAATTTGAACCTCATTCCTTATAAAAAATCGAAAAAAATTTTTTTTTGGAAGAATGCGAAAATTAAAAAAAAATAGAGATACCGTTTAGGATTGAGGTTCAAATAGAGCGCATTTATATATATATAAAAAAAATACGTGCTGAGTTTGATAACGATTGATCAAATCTGTAGGAGCTGGAGGTTAAAACATTCGAAAAAAGAAGTTTTGAGAAAAACGCATTTGAAAATAAGAATGGCAGTAAAATAGTAGCAGTTCGACCGATGGACACTCACTCAAACTCTTAGGGCCAGTTGTTTTGGAAAAAATCACGTCTGACGAACCGTCAAATTGCAAACAAATCGTCAATCAACGAAATTTGCGTTGTGTCATCATCCGTCAAGAGCAATTTCCAGGAAAATTCGACGAAAATGAAACCAGCCCAAATCCGCGGGTTGAACTGATGATCGGCGCATGCGCAAACGTGTTAATTACTGTCAACAAAAACTGCGATTTGACTTGTGGGTGGGTGGTTTGGTATATTTATGGACGCATTTTTCAGCGTCAAAAATCAACAAAATACAATGAAAAACCAAGTTAATATGTTTTATCATTGTATTTTTTGTAATAATTATAAATTTGCGTCAATCTCAAATAGTTAAAAGTTTGAAAGAAATTGATTAGATTTTTTTTAAAGTTTACCAATAAAGAAGTATGACTCAAAGTTATAAAAAAATGTTCCTTGTTGATTTTAAAGCTTTTATATTGAAAATAAATATCTAATTTTTGATTTTTTTTTATTTCGATGCAAACGCCATCACCTGACTATAATCGGTTAAAATAACACATATAAAATTATTTTATAAAAACAATTTAATCATATTTACTTTTTCGGTCCTTGGCGACCCCGCGTGACACCTCGCGTTAAAAAAATAAGTGACGGGAGGAGGGTTAAATAAAGAAACTGTTTCTTCCTGTGTGTCCTTTCTTATTCGTTCCCGTTCTCCTTCCACCTCCTCATACCCTCCCGCATCCCCTCCTGCTTCCCCCCCCCCTGCTTTCCCCCCACTCCTTCCGCGTTCCCCTTCCACGAGCCCCGTTTTTACCCCTCCCTCTAAAAAAATAATTTCATAAAGCCTGAATTATATTATCTAAACATAGAAAGCATCGCGGGCATGTGTACCTCAAATCACCAAAGTGTCATCGCAATCGGATGAATGGTTTAGCAGCGCATAATTTTTATGTATTATAATAACAATCAATCAAAAATGGTACCTAACAGGCACTTATTTAAAATACCTACAGTTCTTGATAAGATTCAAAATATTCGATTTGTGTAAGTATCAAAGGTGAGTACTTAAATTAAATTAATTAATTTAGAGAGTTTATTCAAAAATTGATTTGTGATTAAGAACTATCGATATTTTGCAAAATGTAATTCTCAAAGTGTGACATTGTTGACAGCTTCGTAAGACGATATAATGGTACGACGGTAATGGTTAAAAACTTTTCGGATGTATTATCACGTATGTTTTTAGGTTTTCACGGCCAAAAATAATTTTAAAATAAGTATTATCACGTGGTTGAAATAATCCAGAAACCTTCGCGATGGTGGAAAGAAAATATTTTGAAAATTCCAAACATTTTCTTTGCAATATAACAATATTTCAACAACAAAAAAACAATAAACAACAAACAAACAAACAAACGAGCAAGCAAATATACATTCATGTTTATATACTTATCAATGATCCCCCCTCCGCCCACCCCCTCCTGCATTCCATACATTCATTCCCGGTACATTCAGTTTTCAAACAGCTTGCGTGCCACCTAAATTTCATAATGCTAGAGCTCAAAGAAAAAATAAATATCCAATTTGTTGCAGTCGTTCGTAATTTATGCGCTTACAAACATTTCGAAGATTTACTTTTATTTAAAAATGTGGAAGTTTGTAAATAAAATACAAAATAACACTATTTATTATACAGTCTTTCTAATCGTTACGAATTATATTTTAAGTGTAGGAATCTGACATTTATTCCAAAACATAAGCTTGTCCCAAAAAAACAAAACATATTCAAACATTTGAATTTTCTGGAGCACCAGCCGACCAGTAGGTAGGGGGCTGAGTACCTACCAGCATAGAGCCCACAAATATATCAACATCGTTTCCACGGCAGCGATTTGTTTTCTGATATAAGCAACAACTCGTTTTTGTTAGCGACAGAAAACGTATAAGAAATATAATATATTAAAATTTATTATTTCATAACGCCAGAGCTTACAATCATATACAGCCTACAGTCTTCGCATATAATTTAGCTTTCTATTAGTGAAAGAATTTTTAAAATCGTTTTATTGTGTTATGCGTGAAAGCGCCACAAACGAACTCGAGCAGTTTTGCATTTATTTTTTACTAGCTTTTCACCGCGGCTTCGTTCGCATGGTATTACGGGAAATTACTGTAGCGCTTGCACTTATAAATTATCCCCCCTCCCCCTCCACAACCACCCCCTCCCGCATTCCATACATTCATTCACCTACATTCAGTTTTCAAACACCTCGCCTGTCACCTAAATTTCATAAAGATATAGCTCAAAGAAAAAAATAATCATCCAATTTTGTTCATTCGTTCGGAAATTTATGCGCTTACAAACATTTCGGATGTTAATTTTTATTTTAATATTTGGCAGTTTGTAAATATCAAAAAAAAATTACACTATTTATTATTCAGTCTTTATAATCTTTTACAAAGACTGAACACTTATGTTTGTATATCTATTTATATAATATTTTATAGTATGTATTTAAATGTACGTTTTTTGTTTGTTTTTTGTTTTTTTGTTTTCAGTTGTCCATAGAATAGTTCATTTTGATAATATCAATTCGTTTTGATAATATCTTTGAAATTGGATCTGTTATGGCTGGTAATCCAGGACTTGGTGACAGATTTATTAATAACAATAAGTGTGTTTATTTCAGCGAACAGAGCGGTGAGTGCAATATTCTATTGGTCATATAAAAGTGTATATCTATAAAATAAATTAACATTTTATAATAGAATATATAAGATAGAAAAAAAATTAAAATATTATAAAATTAAAATACAATAAAAATTAAAATACAATAAAAATTAAAATATAAAATATCGACTAGAAAACCTCAAAAGAGTGTACTATGCAATTGTTCAATCCATATTACAGTACGGTATTATAGGGTGGGGAGGAACTTATGATGTTATTTTTAATCCTCTGAAAATAGTTCAAAGATAATTAAGGTTATCTTGAAAAAACCATCTACATTCTCTACTGAAAAAATCTTTTCAATATTCAAAGTATCTACAATAGACAATATATATAAAAAATATGCAATACTACAGACTTTTAAAGAAATACAGCTAAACAAATTACAATTCAATATATCAGCAAGTTTTCAAAACAATATCAAAATCCCAAAATTTAATACCATGCACATCCAAAATACCTGTATGTATCTAGGTATATATTATTTCAACAACCTCCCTTTAAAACTAAAAATTATCGAAAATGTACATAAATTCCAAATTAAATTGAAAAATCACCTGAAACAACTGTAAGAGTCCATTTCTGCTGTTAATATTTCATTTTAATCTTGAAATCTATTTATTTTTCTTTCATATCTTTTGTTATTAGATGCAATATTATTATTTAATTACTCAATGATAACATATACTTGAGCTTGAATTCCCTCACTAAACACAAGAGCGCTGTCTCTTTACTTATGAGGAAATGCTATTATTATATTCATTTTACAACTCTGTTTAAGATGTAAAAAAAATGTATACTTATTGTAAAAACATACAAATATTAAATAAATAAAAAAAAATTAAAATAATGATAAAGCCTCCGCAGTTAACAAGTACTAAATAATAAGCATATTTAGTACTTGTATACTGCGGAGGCTTTAAGTGGATTCTGTAGGGACGCGCCCTGCCACTGGGCTACGGCCTGGACGAGAGTGTTTGTTTGGGAGTGATGGCACGTGTTAAGATGGCAATCATACCAATATTATGATATTTTGCTACCTGTTATATAATAATAATCATTTACCTAGATTACCAAATACGTTAACCATCACCTATAATTATATTTGAAGGTCTTTTAAATATCATACTCATGAAATTATTCAAAATTCAACGTCCGTGAGATAATTGTAAAACGATATTTTATTGATCGGGTATTTAAATATTTGGATTCTCAACAACTGTGACGTCTTTGAGCGACTCTGTTAGATAGATTTTACTAATAATATGTGGGGTATGACGTATTTATTAATTTGTATTATTTAGAAGAAGGTAACATGTTATGTTAACATGCTAAGTTTTTTACAAAACTATGTAAAACACATTGAAGAATTTTTATTGTCAGTCGTAAACGTGCCGTTGATGATGATATCCATAGTAATTTACTAATACTAATACTAAAAAAAAAAAAACGAAAACTATAGAACATATTATATCGGGATGTTCTATATTAGCGCCTTCCGAGTATACTTTTAGACACAATCAGGTTTTAAAAATAATTCATCAAAGTTTGGTAATTAAACATAAATTTATTGACTGCCGTAATGTAGTACCATATTATGAATACGAACCAAATTCGTTTTTAGAAAATGAATTTTATAAAATATATTATGATAAAACTATACTTACAGACAGAACGATTCGTCATAATAGACCCGTTATAGTTTTACATGACAAAATTAAAAAAAAATTCTTATATCATTGATGTCGCTATTCCAAATTCCTGTAATATTCAAAAATCTGTTTCTGAAAAAATTAGAAAATATACAGATTTAGGAAATGAGATTAAAAGAATTTGGCATTCTCGGACTATAAAAATATTACCATTTGTTATTTCGGCTACTGGCATTATACCTAGCTCTCTAAAAATTTAGGCTTATTAGATTTATCAAAGAATCTTTTTATAAATATACAAAAATCAGTCATATTAAACACATGTAGGATTACGAAAGATTTTTTAAATATTTATGTTGAGGGATCAGTAGGATTTACATCATTAAGTACACCTTTATACTTATTGATAGTCCAGCATCCCTTTTACAAAAAGTCACCGACCGCCACTGCTACATGACGTAACATTTTATATATTTTGTTGTTGGTAATAGTACCTTCAGTAGATTCATTTATTTCTCAACAACCGTGTTTTTTCTACAGTTTTAAAAATTAAAATGCAGATGTCACAAAATCACTTTCCATGAAATTTCAACAATCTTGCAGCGGAACCTTCACGTGTAAAATGTTCAGTTTCCCATTTTCGTTCAGTTTCCCATGCAATATTCCACAAATCAGCGATTTAGGATATGTTTGAAACAAACTGTAACTTGACTCTTGGACCTCATTTTGAATGTTTTAAAATTATCTTTAGAACTGGTTCACCAGAATCAGAGAGTAAAAACTTCAAAAACAAAAAATTAAAATAGAGTTTAGATCTAAAAGTACAAAAAATATCTTATAAATAGAACCCCATCCCCCTGTTCCAGTTAAATACCTAAATCGACGTTTGATCACGCAAAAGGGGGGAAATAGGTGTAGAGTCTTCAAAAAATTACTTTTTTTTTCTTTCGTAAAAGAAGAACTTGTTCAAAAACATATTCTGAAAATTTCAAACCAAAATACCACGCCGTTTAAAATTTTAAGCGTTTGAGTGAGTGTCAATCGGTCGAACTACTACTATTTTACTGCCACTCTTATTTTCAAATGCGTTTTTCTCAAAACTGCTTTTTTCGAATTTGTGTAATCTCTAGCTCCTACAGTTTTGGATCGTTATCAAACTTAATACATAGTCTTTTTTATATAAATGCGCTCTATTTGAACCTCAATCCTAAATGGTATTTTTATTCTAACTACTTTTTTATTGCTAAATAGCGCAGAAAACAATTATACAAAATTTATTATAACAATTATTATACAAATCATACAAAATTTTCACATTCTTCAAAAAAATATTAAATTTCGATTTTTTTTAAAGAGTGAAGTTCAAACAGAAGAAACACTTCTAAAAAAAGTAAATTTTCTTGAAAAATTGATTTCGAATTTAAATTGTGACCTCCAGGAGTTACACAAATTGCTCAGCCGGATGGCGACTTACAATGCGCGGCAGCTGATATCTCTGTTATTTTTTGACGAAAATGTTTGAAAATTTTAGCATATACTCTTGAATATATGTGTAAAATGAACTTAAAGTATAAATAAATATACATATTCCTTATGTGTTAAAAAAATTCATGGAAATCACTAAAAATACGCCGTCCTATACCTATTTTCCCCAATAAAAAAGTAAATCTATTTGTGATCCGAAGAAAACATAGTGCAATTTCATCAGGAAACGAAATGACTGAAAACCTCGTCTCGGATGAGATTTGTCGCAAATAATATTGATGATTATAATTATTTCATAGCATACGCGACGATAAACCCATACGGGACTCTAACAGTGGGTTTGTCTCCGACGTCATTGTTGCCTTCGTCCACCAGACCCAAGGCCCTGAAAGCATCCAAAAGATCGTCGAAATACGCGTCGTGCAGGCTGGCAGGGATCCTCTCCAAGAAAGGGTTCACGGCAGCTGCCGCATCTGAAAATGAAAACAGTTTTTGAAGAAAAAAGTCATCAGACATTGCATGAATTGAATTGAAGAATATTGTCACTTTCCCATATCCCATCCCGCCCCATCCTTTCACATTGCGCCCCCCTCCCCCCCGTTGTGGTAAATATAGTCGTGCAATAGTCCATCCTATCCCATTACGCCCCCCTCCCCTTGTGGTAATCCGCCGCCACTGATGACACTCTCCACTTTCCAATTAAGATTAAGAACCACTGCTCTAATATATGAAAATCTATTTGAATTTCGATTTCGAATGAATTATCTTGATTGAATGAATTATAAACAATCTTGGAAGTTAAAATTAACCCACTTACTGACATCCTAGCTGAAACTTGGCAGATAGACTATTTGTTGAGTTTGAAAATGTTTGTTTAAATTTTTTTTTTCTTTGAAAATAATTAATTATTTTGATTTCTAGCTAGATTTTTGAATCCGAGGCGCAATGTATTAAATGACAAAATTTTGGATTTTTTTTTACATTAACTCCACATAGGAGGCCCTGAGGAAAATAATTTCCGTCAGGGCCTATGTAATCTTTGAAGATGCTGTGTGGAGGGTCTTTTTGAGGAGAGGAAGGAGTGAACATGGGTCTTGAAGAGACCCACGTCGTACACAGGCCTGCAAAACGTTCCACAGCCGAGCTGTTGAACTCAAGAACGAGTCATAGAAACGACCCGTTCTCATGTGACTAATGTCAACCGTGTACAAATGTTGGGCGCCTGTTTGGAGACTATGCACCGGTGCCAAGGGGATCAATGATGCTAGTTTCTCGGAGCATCTTCCATTGTAATACCGGTAGAACAAGGACAGCTGTCCCACCTGACGCCTGTGCTCTAAAGATTGCTATCCGTTTGTTAAGTTAGGATTAGGATAAGATTATAATTTTCAATTTTTTTTTATTATATTAGTAGTATTTCGTATTTATTATTCGATTGTATAAACATATAGGTAATATTATCGTATTATGAAACATTTGATTTCAATTATTTTTACGTAATATTTTGAAAGTTTGTACGTAAAATAAAAATAAAAAAAAACACGACGCTGAAAACAGTATTTTATTAATTTAAGTTTACTAGTGGACATTGAAGAAGAAGATAACACTTATAATCTAAATGAAAATATGAAAGAAAACAAGACACAGAAAAACAGAAAAAAAAATGGTCGCAACTGGGACACGAACCCAGACCTCTCGTCTAACCGGGACAAGCGCGTTTTCCAATTTCGCTATTGCCACCTTCTGTCAAACCGTCATATTTGTCAATCTCATATTTCAAATATTTAGAATCATTAATATTATCTTCAACTAGTTCTTTTTCCATATTATAGGCAACTACTCTTTTTATTGGAAACAATCATTCAAAGAATTGGTTTGTAACCTGAATAGCGTCTCGGATAAATGTATCCGAATTTATTCATATGGAACTATTGACTTTATGAAAGTCTAAATTAATATTCAATTTTTTATGAGAAAAACTCTCTTTTTATAACTTTTGAAGGTTATTCCCATCAACGTAATATATCATTGAAGAAGAAGATAACACTTATAATCTAAATGAAAATATGAAAGAAAACAATGATATACGTTGATGGGAATAACCTTCAAAAGTTATAAAAAGAGAGTTTTTCTCATAAAAAATTGATTACTAGTGATCGCCCAATGGTCGAAATTCGACCATAAGTGTAATTTTTTTTAATTTATTTTTTATGCATAATTTAAAAAAATTATTAGCATTCTGCACTCCTTCTCTATATCTATAAGTGCGAAATTTCATACTCCTGCGTCCGTGCAATTTTCGTAAAAAGGGGTACAAAGCTTTTGCTTCGCGTATTAATATACTGATGATGATGAGGATGATTTAGGAAACATACAGTTGTAAATAGACTCATTGTACATTAGTAAATGTAATACATCTAAACCAGTTAACTTGCACTAATAATATATTGTTATGGTTACTGATTAGGAATCAAATAGCTATTAAAATATAATAACAGTAGATGGTGCAAGTAAAAAATATTAAAAAGAAAATAATCAAAATACATTTTCAATTTCTATTTAGGGGGCGGGAATGGGTACCGCCGCCCCGGCTTTTATTGGATAACCAACACCTCTGCCATAGGTCACTCCAAGTGGTTCGCTACGTTTGGTGATTTAGCAGGGGTGCCCGGGTTCATGGGGTGAGGTTTGTCTAGGTCTTGGAGGCGGATGACCTGGACACACTGAACCCCAGATTCCTACCCACTCCTTAAACCCTTTTCCTTCCCATAACTCTCCTCTCCTTCCCTTCCTTAAAAAAACCCTCCACTCAGCATCCCCAAAGATGACAAAGGCCGTGAGGGTAATTATTTTCCTCAGGGCCTCTTGCGTGGAGCTCATATAAAAAATAAATAAATTATGTTTTGTCCTTTTCTATATGTATATAAGCTCACAAAATGTATATTTTTGATCAGTTTAATTTTTATACCCTGAAGATGCTTATGTTAAGCGAAACCGATCGGTAGTAGAAAAAATAAATAAATCGTGGTTACAGACAAAATTGTTGTGTTATTTCAATTAACAATATTAAGTTGTTGCTAGACGGAAATGCTTGTAGTGATAACAGAAATAATGATAATCAAAATGAAAAATAAAATATAGTAGTGTCAAATATAATACATAACCTGTAGAGAAAGAGAAAAAAGAAAGAAAGAAAAGGTTTGACAGTAAAGCAGCTACATAACTGTTCTCCATGAAGTGTCATGGTAGGAGTTTGATAATTTGTTTTTTGAAAGATGTGAGATTATATATTATTTGATCACATTTAATGGTAATATGTAGACTACACATTCGAGACAGTGGATTGAAGTATGCAATATTGTTACTAAATAATTCAAGATGGAATATTTAATGACTCCTTAAATTACGTCCATTAGGAACTTTAATATGGAACTTTAACTTTGAAAATAGCATTTCATCAATAATATTGCTGAGGTTATTATTTTTAACCCCGTACTATTCATTTCTGTGTAGTTTTTTAAAATCAATTTAAAATAAGTTATAAAAACAAGTTTAATAATTATGCAATGTTTATTTAGTGTACCAAATACATTTCAGTTGAATTGCAGGTAAAGAATAAAGAAAATTGTAATGGTGCTCCCAGTGAAAAGGTGTCCGATTGTCCAATTCTGATCGTGCAGATGAAAGAGTGATCAGCTCCGAGTCGTGTGGAATCTGGTGGAAATAATAGCGCTTATGGCGGATATTGTTTGTCCTGAAAAAGATAAACGTATGAATAGGGTGTAAAGGGGCGTACTAGACTTCTTTTAACCAGTGATTATTGGGAATAAAATAATCTATATCTATACTTAATATTATAAATGCGAAACTGCCCGAGTTTGTTTGTTACGCTTCACGCATTAACCAAAAAAAGATTTGAAAAATTCTTTCAACAATAGAGAGCTACATGATCTGCGAGCACTATAGACTGTATATAATGGTAAGCTCTGGCGTTATGAAATTATAAATATTAATATATTATATTTATTATACGTTTTCTGTCGCTAACAAAAGCGAGTTATTGCTAACGTCAGAAAACTAATCGTTGCCATGGAAACGATGTTGATATATTTGTGGGATCTATGCTGGTAGGTACTCAGCCCCCAACCGACAGTTTTTTTTTTGGACAAGCTTATGTTTTGGAGAAATGGTCAGATGAGAGAATCTCCGTAATGTTTGTAAGCGCATAAATTCCGAACGACTGCACCAAATTGGATAATTATTTTTTCTTTGATCTCCAGCATTATGAAATTAAGGTGGAACGCGAGCTATTTGAAAATTAAATGTATCGGAAATGAATGTATGAAATGCAGGAGGGTGGTGGGGGAGGGGGGAGAGGAGGGGATAATTGATAAATGCAAGCGCTACAGTAATTTCGAAGCGAAGCCGCGGGGAAAAGCTTGTGTTAAATAAATGTTTGTTTCCGGTGAAATTTTGATGTATTTTTTTTTTTAAATTGCTTCCACGTGTCACTGGACACTCAGCCAAGTAACTGCTTAAACCATCACCCTGACTCTTACTATCCAATACCGAGTGAATTTTGATGTTTTTAGTTGTAAAAGAAAAACATCATAAATGTCACTGGAGACCAATTTTTCATTTACATTTTTTATGTTTAAAGTAAGTCATGTACGTCTCTTAACCTTGAATGAAAAAACTGTTTAATGATGCAACGAAAACAAAAAAAAGTTTTAGAAATGGCCCACTCTTTTTTTTACTGGCAAAAATTATTGATATATTTTTTTTTTTTTTTTTTTTTAATTTATTTATTTATTTTATAAATCAACAATCCAGTCCCGCTAAGCCAATTGCAATTGGCTTGACAGCAGGTGCTTATAATTACTTACAAATATATTTAAAGTTATAATTTACATCTTTTATCTACAGTTTAAACATTTTTTCATAAATTTTATCACAAGTATCAAAATAAATATTCTTTTTCCAATAACCAATTTTTCACCATATATTTAACCTTATTCATAGAATTATGTTGCTTTATATTGTCAGGTAATAAATTAAATATCTTCGGTATGTTGTATTCAAACGTTCTCTGTCCGTACTTATTATTAAATTTCGGAACTATTAACCCGTCGTTACGCGTGAATGTAGTGCTATATTTATGATCTAGTTTCTCTTTATGCTGCGGGGTAAATATATGCTGAATTATAATTTTATACTAGTATTGCCTTCACAGGTAAAATTTTTGCACTCTGAAACATCAACGGAGTATTATGTCTTTGTTTGAAAATGTTAGGGACAACCATTTGGTCGAAGGGGACAACTAATAATTTTACCATTGCGTTTTGTACAACTTGTACTTGTTTCAGGTTGGTTACAGTAGTACTTCCCCATATTGTTAACCCATATCTTATTATTGATTCTGCTAGTGACATATAAATTATTTTAAGTGTATCAATTGATAGGAAAAAATTTAATGTGTACATTCTGCTAGCAATTGATCTGAGTCTTTTACAGGTTTTTTTAATATGTTTGTCCCATTTAAAAAAACAATCTACTGTAACACCAAGATACACATATTCAGTAACTAATTCTAAGCTTTCACAATTACAGTTAATTTGAATATTTTTGTGGATGCAATTAAAGTTATGAGAAATAATATTAGGATTAAATTGAAATTTGGCATTTGGTGATCTTATATGCATTACTTTAGTTTTTTTAGCATTTATTAATAGCCCTGCATCATGTGACCATTTACAGAGTTGATTAAAGTCAATTTGTAAGAGTTCAATTGCAATTTTTAGATCTTTGTGTGATATGACCAATGCCGTATCATTAAAATAAAAACTAAAAACACATACATATTTAATTAGACCTATGTATCATTAACGTTACCATTACCTAAATTATACGTCGTTTAATGTTAAAATAATTAATTAATACAAAATTCATGAAGTTTAATAAAGTTTTCTCAAATTGCATTCGAAAACTTTGTTTTCATAGATGCGTTCATTTCAATCCGTTTAGATAAATTATTACTTAAAAATTTTGTCAATTAAAATTCTACCACTTTTGTGCTCTTTTAAATTAATTAACCCCTCAACTCTCGGGCGTATCTTGTCAGAAGGTCTAATAATATTCTGCTTCACGGTAAAACCCAAATATATCCAAAAACAAAAAAACTGTTTATGAAAGGTGATTAAATACGCCTTCTTATTTTATTTTTAGAAAGACATAATATATAATTTTTAAAACATAATTTTTTTTAATTCAAGCTTAAAAAAGTTAAAAATGGCTCACCTTGCGTTTTTTCTATCTAAAATTACTCAAAAAAAAATCAATAAAAACATTTTTGTTAGAAAAATTATTATAAATATTATCATAACCTCACTTTTTGTTGTTTAATGTAAAAAAAGATCAGAAAAAATTCATACAATTTAATAAGTTATGGTATAGTTTCAAATTGCTATGGAAATTTTGGTTTCATATACGGGTACATTTTAATTCTTCTGTGATTAACTTCTAGATTTTAATATAAAGCGTGTTCTTTTCTCATTCCAATACCCTTTAGATAAAACTTCTAACTATAATAGTAATGGAGACACAGCGATTTTTATGAGACCATTACAATAATTACATTATATTACAACCGATAAGTGGAATTTATTCAAGTACTCAGGCTGATGATGAAGGTAGTGATGATAATGATGATGATGATGATCGTTTTGATGATGGTAGAGATGATGACGGTGATGATGATAGTGATGACTACTCAAACATGTCAGAAAAAGAAAATTAAAAATATTTTTGATAGTTATTTTACTAAATTGTATATATATGATAATATAGAGGTAATATATTTTACACATATTATGTACATAAAATTTTTATTTTTTATAACCTTCCATTCCAGATTCAAATTTTCACCTTAAAACGTCCCTGTGAATAAAGGGCATTTTTAGGTATTCTTGCTCCACTTTGCACCGGTAAAATGCCCGGAGAAGACGGTTTGTCCATCACTATTGACCAGTGCGTAATAAAATGGGTGATCAGCATTGAACACCTTAGGCGTAGTTCCGCTTGAAGTACCCAGCCCAGTCACTGAAATATATATTTAAAAAAAATGCTTCAAACTGTAATCCGAAAGTAATGCTCACTTCCTCCACCTCATCCCAACTGTCTCTCTCTTCTCCTCAGGCTCTTCACTCTTTACCATAGACCAAGGCTGCCCAACCTTTTTAGCAGTTGGGCGATATTGGCGGTTTGGAAATCACTGGCGGGCCACTCACTACGGACGCAGTGATGTAGCGTGGGTCAGTGGCGTAGCGCGGGTGTCAGCCGCGGCGGAGAAAAATTTTGCCAGCCCCTTCGACCGCAGATTAGATTCCCAAGCGCTGGGGGGGGGGGGGGGGGGGGGTAGAAATCACGATTTTAATATCACATAATGTTCTTCCAATAAAAATCATCCTATAAATCCGCCTACAAATTTATAACTTCTCTGGGAAATCGAATAAGAACAGACAATTTCTCAGAATTTTACAGCATACGGCATGCAACTCAAATGTTAAGCTTGACTCGTTCAGTGGTACACGATGAATCTTATTATTTGAACTTGTTATTTATATTATCGTTTTATTCTGAACACAAACTGGTTTAAATTAAATCTCCATGAATTACGACTACACTCAGAATATGAAAATGTTTTTTTTTTTATTTTGGCAGCACAAAATTGCTTATAGTTTTTGTAATAACATTTTTAATTTAAATAGATGTAAAAATATTTAGTTGTCCTCACCTAAATAAAAGCAACTAATTTATTAGGAGAGTGATTGAAATATTTATGTTACATTATATTGTAAAATTGTAACTTATTTTATCACTGTACTTCGAATAATATAATGTTTTCCTTCGAAACATGTCAGCAGATGAATCCAACTGGAATTTTACATTCTGAACACAGAACTGGATTATAACCAACAACTCAGAACATGAAAATGGTTTTTGTTTGATTCTGGCAGCATATACATAATCTGCAACTAGAATGTTATACTTAACTGCACTTCGAATAAGGTAATGTTTTCCTTCGAAATGTGTCAGCAGATGAATTCATGACTGGAATTTTACATTCAGAATACAAAAATGATTTAAATTAAATATGTATGCGGCCAATTAAAACTTCACTCAGAACATGAAAATGGTTTCTCTTTGATTCTGGCGACACAAACTTTGCATATTAAATATTCTACAACTTGAATTTTAGAACTGCTCATCGAAAAAGATAAAATGTTGCAGCAGATAAATCAAGAACTGTAATTTGAGATTCGTTACACAAAACTGGTTAAAATTAAATCAGTATGCGGCGAATTAAAACTACACTCAGAACATAAAAATGGTTTCTTTTTGATTCTGGCGGCCCGTACATAGTCTGCGACTATAATTTCATGACAACACTTCGAACAAGAAAGATTGTTTATCTTACGTTTTTCAAATTGGCGGTTATTTTGAAAATGGTTCACGCGGGCCACTCATAATTCGTTCGCGGGCCACATTATGGCCCGCGGGCCTGGGGTTGGGCAGCCTTGCCATAGACTGTAATCATTAATCATTCGCTATATGAGATCTCCGAGACGTAGATTCTTAGATTTCAACAGCAGTGGATGTGATAAAAGTTCAAGTTTTACCATTAGTAATTCTGTTGAATCAATTCAATTTTATTGCCGGCAACCCAGGCGTTTAGATGCAATGGCCACTCAGCACCAATATGTTTTTTTGGCCGCTCGCCAGTTGATTCTATTTTCGTGATAGGTTAACTGGCGTTTTGCAAAAAATATGTTTTTATAAATTGCTCCGTGTTACCACGTAAAACCATCTTCGTACTTAAAGTTTGTTTAAAAGCTACTTTTGTGTTTCGAATACACGCAAATAGCCAATAATGCCAAAGGATGGCGCTATTTATGTTAAAAAAATGCATGACAACGTGTCGCTGGCAGGTATAAGTGCTACGGATTTGCAACTTCGAGTATCTCTCCGGATATGGAGAGATTAACGGTAATACGATTATTATTGTAATTGGCATTTGTAAATAAAAGTACCACGCGGCTATATATTACATATGACGTCATTACCTGACGCGGTTACTTTGCCTCGCGACTAGCTAACACTGGATGACAGTGATTCCGAGAAACAGTCTATTTTTGGAACCAGTTCCTATTGGATTTATAAAATGGTCACCAATACTAACTAGGCGAAGCCGAACTATTAGCCGCCCGCAGGGCCAAGCTGGAAAAACCTGCGGAGCGGGTTTTTAACCGCTAGTACGAATTAATGTATGTATGACTTGCTTATTAAAGTTCGTTTAAAATTGCATCTATAAAAAAGGTATACTAGTATAACATACAATAATTGTGAGAGCTAGACTTACCGGTGGCACCGCTGGCTGTAACTCCTATCTCATGCACATCGATGAAAGCCTTCTGGATGACCATGCTGACTTTCAATGGAGAAGGATTGACCAGGAGACCTCCGAGTTCCGCGTCGTCGGAGAACAAGGTGCCCATGCCGAGCTGATGTCAACGAAAGTGATAGGTAAGTTGAATTCTTATGAATGGTCACCCACTTTCTAACGCACGTAAGAGAAACCAAATTCACGGTATTTCGAAGAAAAATTAGCAGTATGATTTTTAAAGAAAAAAATCTTAGGAACCTACACAAGGCAATACTCGTTGTACTCGAAACAATGACAAAGACTTACTAAAAATTCCCATAACGCATACTACTTTTGGTCAATGAAACTTCAGATACCTTGCAACAAGACGTTACAACATTCACAAAAAAATTTCAAAGATAACATAAAAACTTGGATTAAATATAATGATACTGCCTTTACCGGTGCACTCACCGAAATTTGAAATTATTAATACAACCAATCTATTGTGTAATTATATTTTAATATAAGTATGGTATTAAAAATTGACTTAAAAATTATTGCCTCAACACGGACAAGCCCAGTGAGAAGGATAACGAGAAACTACTATCTTCTATTCATCAATTACCTACAGTTCATATTAATATTATTTTCTGTAGTTAACCTTTTGTACTTATGTAACTTATAAACCACTGTTAATGTTCACGCCTTTATTGTTACATGTTGCTCTTTGGCAACTACCCATTGTATGCCCTCCGCCTTAATCGCTACAGTTGTTCTCACCTCGCCGCAAAGGACACAAGTCCTAAAAATTCACACTGCAATCAATCAGTTCTATAAAATCGCCGCGTGGGAAAGAGTTCCCACAATCCGCAACCATTTGTAAGGTTAAAATCTTTCCGCCGCGCTGCCCGCCTCTCTCGTCACCAGAAGGCCATCAGGGGGGGACTCGATCTAGGAAATCATAGCGGTGATGATCCACATTCTTCGATTGGCGCAGTCTGCGTTATAAACTTCCCATGCGGTGGCAAAGAAGTGCCCGGAAAGTGTACACTCGTCCCTCCAGGAACATTTCCGTAGCACTGCAGTATCTCGTTAGGCGGAAAAGTTGGCGATAAGCGTTATTGTAGGCAACTTTTATCTTTTGCCATTGGGATGCAGTATAGTCAACCCACAGTTCTGATGTGTACAGCGAGGCACGGATAGCGTTGAACAGTATCCTTGTTGCGTTTGGGCTGCAGGAGTAAAAACGTCTTGACAGCATACTCGCTCTAACGGATAACGCTCTTCTCTGCCTTTCCATATCCTCGATATCTTTAAGGTCGCCTGTCATGAAGTGTAGGAACTACAGGTACTTAACGCTATGATAAACATTCATTTTTCTTCCATCTAGCTAGACTGAAGGTGTTTGTATGATTTCGTTTTTATATGGGAATGTCATAACTATTGACTTTGACATATTATATATTAAAAAAGGTTATGATTTTTTGCAAAGTCTTCACATATTTTCTACGATCTTAGTGACGGTGCAAGAAGATCCATATCATCTGCGTAATTAATATTATTTACACACACTCCTATGTACACGGCCACCTATTTTCGCGGCATTAAGTCTTTGAATCAGTTCATCGGAATATAGATTGAAGGGAACCGGAGACATGCTTCCTCCTTGCCTTACACCATTTTTCAAATAAAATGGGTTCGAAACTCCCCAGACCATTACACAATATTTTCTTGTTGCGTATGCCAAATTAGAAGAATCGCCATTACATCTTCGGAAACTGCGCTTTTCCTTAGTTTTTCCCACCGTTTAGTATGACATACACGATCAAACGCCTTGCCTAGGTCTAGGAAGCAGGTATAGATTGACACCTTACCTTCGGTTTTCAAAGTGAAAATTATATTCATTTATGAATTTGCAGTTGATTTTTTATCTGTTTCTAATTGGGAGAAATCTTGAATTACCTTTAAAAGTTTGTTGTTGATAGTTTCAGTTTATTTCATTATTTCAACATAGATTTCCGATTCCACCTAGAAGAATCAAATATGTTATCGTTCCAATTCTACAAAGGCTGGTAAAAAATTGGAGATTGAGATTTATAATCATTGGCAAGTGATCAGACCATATTGCATCATATTGAACATCTACGCCGGTAATAATAGCATTGTCCAGTGCTTTTGTGATAACACAGTGATCTAACCAACTTGTGGTGCTATGGGCATCACTCACATATGTAAATGTATCGCAATTCATTAACACTAGAAAGGCCGGAGCCGTCATTTTGACGGCAGCCCGAGGTAATTTGATGATATAATGCTTAATAATTATTGTATTGGTGTGATTTTCTTTTACATTTCATGATTCATGGTTTTACAACTATGGTGAAAAAAACAGGTAGGTATGTCAGGTACGTTTTTAGGTTTTCACGGCCAAAATTATTTTTGGGGTGTTATGCCTTGTTTCACTACCTCCTTCCTTAGCCAACGTTTCGGACAGCGTTATAATGTCCATCATCAGGGCAGATGCGCAAATGATATTGGTGAAACTGATATTAATGCTATTGGTGTGGCTACCCAGCAAGGCAGACAAGGCAAATCATAAGAGCCAAATCAGCACGAAAAGAAGACAAGGTTGAACAAGAGTCAAAAGGCTGCGCTTTCCTGCCTTACGTTCATAATGTAACAGACAGAATTACCAGGCTGTTGAGAAAAGAGAACATCAAGACGGCCTTCGGAACCACAACAAAAATCCAAGACCTCCTGAGGTCGGCAAAGACTAAGTTTCCTCTGGAAACAGATGGAGTGTATAAACTCAGCTGTTCCGGATGTGACAAGGTCTATGTAGGCCAGACAGAGCGGACGATCTCCAAAAGGATTTCGGAACACTTTCGTGCTTGTAAACTTGGCCACCCTGACCCTTGGCCAGCACTTAATCGAAACCGGCCATTACTTTGGATTTGTTCCTGAAGTCCTGGGAAGACCTAAAACGTACAGAGCACGCCTAATTACGGAGGCAATTGAAATCCATAAAAACCCCATTAACATTAATAGATACGACGGAGCTAAGCTCAATAGTTCTTGGTATCCAGTAATTGACGACTACACCAAAGCTAAACGCAAAAACCATGCTGATTTTTTTTTAACACCAGCTCGTGGAGAAATGGAGCTGGCAGCACGGTACCGCTTCGACATGCATAAGTAAACACTTTCACCAATATCATTTACTCATCTGCCCTGATGATGGACACTGTAACGCTGTCCGAAACGTTGGCTAAATAAGGAGGTAGCGAAACACGGCATAACACCCCAAAAATAAATAACAAAAAAGGTAGGTACGTGTCTTTTATACTTTTTGAGATATATTGACTTATACCTACAGAGACCGCCGCCGTCAATGTGACGGTTTGGGCCATTATGCCATGTTTGTTTACAACCTTCTTTACCCAAGTTTACAACATACCCAATCCTCCTCGTTTCTGATAGAACTAATATGTCTCTTTCTTTCGGTATCGTGTCTCATTTGAACTCGATCTGCATGTTGATTGGTCACTGTCACATAATTTATCAAAAGACCAAAAAAATATATCACTTGCCCAAATTTATTTTATGGCTTGTTGGAAAGGAGAGAGTATCATTTATTGGATAGCAAACACGTCCGCCATAGGTCATCCCAAGAGGTTCGCTATGTTTCGTGACTTAGCAGAGGCGCCCGGGTTCGTTAGGTTTATCCGGATATTGGCGGCAGATACGTCTGCGAAACAACTGGGTGGTAGACCAGATCAGCAGAGATGATTTTTTGACTTCGTTAGCAGGACTCTCGGAACATTGCCTTGCACCGCAGTGATGGGGATGGATTCATATGTCCGCCACTCTTGAGCACACTAACCCCCAGTTTCCTACCCATCCCTCATATCTCACTTCCTTCCCAGAACTTATTCTTCTTCCTTTCCCTATAGATACCCTCCACACAGCTT
This sequence comes from Glyphotaelius pellucidus, assembly GCA_936435175.1. Taxonomy (NCBI): domain Eukaryota; kingdom Metazoa; phylum Arthropoda; class Insecta; order Trichoptera; family Limnephilidae; genus Glyphotaelius; species Glyphotaelius pellucidus. The sequence goes on from OW386556.1 coordinate 11,833,679, forward strand.
CCCCAAAGATGACAATTTCTCTGAGAGGATTTTTTTTCCTGAGGGCTTTTTTGTGGAGTTTATGTAAATGAAAAAGAAACGAAACCGGATAATAAAACTTCTGAAAGATGACAGTGCCAAATTAATAAAAAAATATAAGAAAAATCAAATAAATGCACATATGATAGTTGTAAGAAACCCGTTTGCGGAGAGTGCATTCGATTTAAAAAAAAAACGTAACGTTAATCGATATTGTACAAACATAACACATGCTTGTTCCAAAATTAGAGCATTTTGCACTCACATGTTTTTTTTTTCAGGAAGTCCTGAAGAAAAAAAACCCTCAGGGCCTGTGTCATCTTTGGGGATGCTGTGTAAATTTATGTGTGCATTGGTGTTTTTAGGGAAAGGAAGGAGAGGAAGTTCTGGGAAGGACAACAGAGTGAGGGGTGAATAGAAAAAATTGGTACATGTATCCAGAAGTGACGGACGAATGAATCCATCACTCCTACTGCGGTGCGAGGCGACGGGTCGAGAGAGGTCCTGATGGAGAGGTCCAGATTAGGTCTCCCTCAACAAGTATCTCCCGACCCGGTCCACTACGCATCAGGTGGGCGAATGTATTCGCCACCTAGACCAGACAAACCTACCCCAATGAACCCGGACACCCCTGCTAAGTCATCAAAGGTAGCGAACCATTTGGAGTGTCCTGTGGCAGAGGTGTTGGTTAGCCAATAAATGATTCCCGGGGCGGCGGTACCCATATCCGCCTCCCAATATGAAAAAAGTGATCAGCCGTCAAATTGACGTGGTCGTGGTCTTTACAGGTATGGAACAGTACCCGGTCTTTCTAGTGTTAACTTAGTATCAGCGCAAACATAGCTAAAGCCTTTGCAAATTTTTTAGTTCTGGGCCGAAAACACTTTTGGGATCTGCATTGAAATCACCTAGAATAATCGCACTCGACGAACTCTTTTCATTGATTATCGCGTTTACCTTACTAATGCAGTTTGTAAATTCCTCAAGATTTTCCGGTTTATTTTTCAGCATCAATGTGAGAAAATTAATATTTTGCCACTTTTGACAGTTACTTGTGTTGCCGCCAGTCTTGGTTCAGAGCATTCCACTATGTCGACATAAAGCGAATCCCTCCATAGGATAGCAACTCCACTATATAGGTCGTCCAATTAGAGAGCCATCAGTTAGATTGACCGCTGAAGTTGCATATCCTGAAAATTGGGGATGAATTTTCGAAAACATATTTGTTTCTGTTGGTTGAACTCATGTTTCCTGGAGCAAGATAATGTCATTAGTTTCGCATAAATCTTTTGTAAAATGTTTGGTTCGTCGAATCGATCTACAGTTCTGAGATAAAATCCGTTGATTATTTTTATTTTTATGTGGATCCAATTTTAGTCGTCTTATCTTCTCTATTCAGCGTGGAGATCGTTTTTTTTACAAATGAAATTTTTGACTATATGTCCGGGGACCATATTTCCTCTTGTTTCTGAGAATTTTTTGCTATCTTTTCCAATTTTAAAAGTGGCAATTGTGATTTTACCATTTATTTGTCTTTTTTACAGTGTACACAGTGTTGTGAGAGATCAATAACGTTTTTATTTCATCAGGTGTGGTTTCTGGATCGAAATGTGGCAATCATGTACCTCTGCTTTGGAAAAACTTTTAACCTGGATTTTTCGTTTTTGCCTTTTATATGTAATTTCTTTCCAATCACAGTTTTTGTTTGGTTAATATGGTTTGTTTTCAGATAGCCTGTTAGCTATCGTCGGATCGATTTTATCCGGTTTATTTTCATCTCTGTGGGATTTAACCCACACATTGTTACTATCGGTGGACTCGGTTGAGTTAAAATTGTGTGTGATGTTATGTAGATGGCATCGTTTGCTTGTTGATCATCTGATGATTTTATTTACTGCAGGCTGCAGTGAATTTTGGCACATTTTCAACAGATGTCGTTGAATCTCCTTTATTTACATCGGAAATATTACAATTTTATTCAATGAATACATAGTTTTAAATTCTTGAAGATCATTCCTAATTTTTTGTAACATCTTCACATGTTGCGAAGTTATCGTTAAGTGCGTTTAGTTTTAGATTTAGGCATGTCGTTTTTCAATACTGTTATTTCCTTTAAAATAGTGGTTACATCTACGTGATCAAATGTAACTGGCGGAGGTTTATTGATGTCTAGAACAACAAATTTCGGTAAGATTTTTACCATCGGTTTCTCGCATGTATTTATTTAAATTAGTTATGGATCTTTTTTTTCCCTTGCTAACTCTCCTCGTCGAGAGGCCTGAAGGTTGGCCCAGGATACTCGTGAGTAGATTTCTAGCATTGTCGATATCTTCTTCAAAAATTTGGGTTAAACTAATGTCATCCATCACTTCAACTTTTATTGTATATATATATATGTATTAGTTTTGTTGTTAAATAGAAAAAATTTGAATATCGATATGTTTAACATCAATGAATTATAATTTAGACAGCAAGCTTTATTGCTGGTAGTCTGATTGTGCTTCGTTGATGTTTAAATTGTTTAAATTACTTAAATATGCTTTAATCTTAATAGTTAGCCATGATTACTTAAGTGCCTTGCCGTTTTATTATTATTTCGGTTATATCAATTGTGTTAATAAACTATTTTTTAAAAAATTACGGGTAGTGAAGCTTCTAAAAAAGCTTCTGAAAATTTTATGATGATATAATGAATCTTGTGGAGTGGAATTTGAAAAAAGAAATCTTACTTTTGACAGGGCGTCATTAAGGATAGAAGTGGTCTCAATTTTGAACTTGGGCAGGTAAATAAAGACAAAATCTGATTGAAGGCCATCAACCGAGGCTTGAAAACTGGCGTAATCGTCAATCAACTTCTCCTCCAGGGCTGCGAGGCCATCATCCTTGTTAGGCAAAATGAAGACCATGGACATTTCATCTCCTACAAACTCCATTTTCAAGATCTGTGGATTATTAAACAACATAATTAAGTTCCTTTTAAGCACAGATTATTGAAGCATAGCGCTTCACAACGATAATTTAAAATTTACCGAAACCGGAAAAGTGTGAATAAAATAAAAGTGATCTATAACTATTTGTGTTTTTATTGTAAATTATGGTGAGCCACAAGATTAATGCTTTTTACAAATATGAAATTATATACGTCTAGTTTTGTAAAAGAATTGGAATAAGCGCTTTTTTTACTGGTTATTTTTAAGGGGAATTATATCTTCCAGATCAGAATATTTATTTTTGAGACTGTGAAGTCTTGGAATCGGGAAATTTTGGTAAGACGGTGTCCTTATGTGGTTAAAGTAAAAGAGTGGTTATTATCGGCAAGATCTTTTGGGTACATGGATGTTGATTAAATGAAGCAATTCAGGACAGTCAACTGTGTAATGCAGTATTTTATCTAATAGTATTAAATCTTTGTTTTTTCTTCTATCTGAAAGTTTTGATGGGGACATTTTATCCAGTAGGTATTTATAAATAATCGATGTTTTCTACAGGAATACGCAATTTATAGTTTATATACCTCAGGAACAAAAGTCTTTTGAAGCTCTTAAAACAAATAGTTTTAAGGGCCTTATTGATGATATTATTAATCTGACATACAAAGGTCAAGGTATCAAACATAATACCGAAGTCAATAATTTCAGTAAGGCAATTATTTTTTTATAATTTAATGTACGTTGAAAAAATATTGGATTGTTTATTCTGTAAAATATAATGAACTGACATTTCTTTATGTTCAATGCCAGTTTGTTGATTGACCATTCAAAAGTTTTCTCATATTTGTTTGTAATATAATGCAATCACTGATGTTATTAAATATCTTTACAAAGTTTCATATCATCAGCAAAAAGTAACAAATTTATTGTAGTTAATGTATCAACAATACTATTTATAAATATAATTAACAAAATGGTCTCTAAATGAGAGCCTTGCGGCATTCCACTTGTCACTATAATTTTTTAAGAATTCGTGCCATTTATTTTCACACTTAGACTTCTTTTCGACAAATAACTAACAAAACAGTTAATGAAACTACCGTTAACTCCAAGTGTCGCTAATTTATTGATTAATATTTTGTGACACACTTTGTCAAAGGCCTTGCTGAAGTTAGTGTATACTGAGTCTACACTGTCTGGCATCTGTTTGCTAAAGATTTAAATATGAAGTTTTCGTAAATTAGAATGTCGATTGATTTGAACAAAAGTCATTTTGGTAGGGAATTATACATTTTTTAAATTTGTAGATATTTTAGAGAGTACAATTTTTTCAAAAAGTTTGGGTATCGATGATTGGATACATATCGGTCTATAATTTGTAACGTCCATTTTATTCCCTTTTTTGAAAATAGATGTAAGATAATTATTACCTGTGCGTCTAATTCACGGCTTTCTCCATATTGTTTGTTACCTCGCTGTCTCATCATCTGAATGGGTATCTTATTGGTGGCGCTGACGCGAAAATGGGTTTCGATGGTTTCTTCCGGATCGAACATTTGACACCAGGTGCCCTGCGACAAAAAAAAACTAAAAATTACAAATTGTGCTTTTGATGATATTTTTATTTCTCGACGGTGGAATTCCAGAGTGATGTATTTCACAAAATAATAGTTTTCTGTAGTAGTAATTAGTATAGTTTTCAGCAACCGATGTTATTGACGTACGGGGATTTTGATTCTAGTATTGTGATTACAATACGGAGATTTTGTAGAGTCTGTAGTTTTATATGGCCAGAGTGTTAAATGCTGCTCCAAAAGGGAATGGCGTATATCAGTACCGGTCAGCGAGAAAAATATCAGGAGTTGGTTCTAGGAAGTAGCGGGCTTCTTCTGTTGAAGATTGGCTTCATCGTGCCGACTGTCTTTCTGGCTCTTGCGTGTATCTGCATCGGCTACATGAGACTTCTAGTTAGTCGTGAGTCCATTGTCAGGCCCAGCTAAACGTATTTATCCTTCCATTGTAAGGCTGTCTTCCATTTCGAAGTTGATGTGCGAGTCTTTTTATGCGTTTCCTCGTGTGCATGATGATTTCGATTTTAGCCACATTCAGTTTGAGGCGCCGTTTCTTGTAGTACTCTACATGAGCGTCAAGCGCTCTTTGTAGCTGGTATTACTGTAAATATATGGCCGCCATGTCTGCTTTATTGGATAACCAACATCTCTGCCATAGGTCACCCCAAGTGGTTCCCTACGTTTAGTGATTTAGCAGGGGTGCCCGGGTTCATGGGGTGAGGTTTGTCTAGGTCTTGGAGGTGGATGATCAGGACTCACTGAACCCCAGATTCCTACCCACCCCTTAAGCCCTTTTCCTTCCCAGAAGTCTCTTCTCCTTCTTTTCCTTAATAAAACCTTCCAAACAGCATCCCCAAATATGACATAGGCCCTTGAAAAGAGGGAAATTGTTTCCTCAGGGCCACCTGTGTGGAGCTCATATAAAAAAAACGTAAAGTTTGACATTGTCCGCGTAGATGGATATCTTGCTTCTCTCGTCTCAGGGGATGTCGTGTGTGAAAATGTTGAAAAGATGAGGTCCTTGTAGACTTCCTTGTGGCAGTTAACAAGGAAGGAAGGCTGATGAAAACTCTGAAAGATCTGTTCTTGAGATGTTCTTGAATTACTCTCGTTACGTACACGGGCGTGTTTGTTCCATGCAGCTTGTGCAGTAGCTTTTTTATCCGAACGGTGTCGAATGCCTTTTCCAAGCCCAGAAGTGCAGCGGCAATGAAGTGATGTTCGTTAAATCTTCTGATGATGAGTTCCGCTACTCTGGCGAGCTGTTGGACTGCCTCTTTCTGAATCCAAAGTGCTCGTCTGGCAATGTGTTGTTTTCTTCGTAATGTGGGAGAAGCCTGTTGAGTATAACCTGTTCAAATACTTTGCTCAGCGAGGAGAGTAGACTGATCGGACGGTAGTTTGTCGGCTGCTTTTTCTCCTTATTTGACTATGAGAAGGGCAGCACGGTCGCCATTTGTATTGTGATTGTGTTGAAGTGGTGCTTTTGTATGTCAATACGATACCGTATTACTAACACCAAGCCTGTAAGAGCTGATGTAACAGTATAATTTAAAATGTTTTTCTGCGTTTAGTTTTGATGCAGCCCTTCCCTTTAGAACTGCCCTCCTCTGCACAGAATCAAGTAGATTTATAAAATATTTTGTGAACCCAGCTCAAAAATGACTCCCAAATTCACTTATCGAACAGGCTTGAGATTTCTACGATTGAAGCGTAGACTGGGCCCCAAAATTATTTTTTTAAACTCTCTGTGTGATGTATCTACCTGCCCAGCTAAGTAGCACCGTGTCTAATGCGGCCAATAAGTACTTCGGTTGCCCTGCAACAATCGTTCCCGACACCGACTAGAAAAATCTCGCGCTTGTATCCATAGGTCACTGTACAGCGCCGAGCCTTCGCGAACAATCGACTGGCACGTTTTGCCTGCCTAGCAGTAGTCACTTTTCCGCGCCGGTCGCCTATATAAGCGACAACGGGCTCGGCGCAGCTAGTCAGTGACCAACCAACCTGTTAACATAATATTATAGATAATTCCATTCATCACAGTTCAGTGCATAACAACGTGTCGATCCATAAGTAACGATTCGTAACGGCCCGTAGTATTCGAATTTACATTACAAATTTTATTTTAATTAAAAACTCGGTAATTAATTATCAAGTATCTACCGTTTCAGAACACGCCTGGGTATTTTTTGTGCAATACTTTAGCAATCAGCTTTCACTATGTCACGCTGTGGATTGCATCATAAATGAATCGATGCATCCAGATGCAACGCCCGTGTTTTGATTTACGCAATCGAACCTACTAGCACCGCCGTCAGCCTTCTAGCGAAGACGGCGAGTAACTGAAGCAGTAGTGCTATCCCAGCGGAACAAAACTACAAAACTACCCACTGTCAAATAATATCACCTGCCTCCTCCGCGAAAGTTCCTACATTACTCGCTCACTTTGGAACATGGCGACGAGAACGTACGGGAGTCTTCCCGTTTGGAGCCGGGCCCCGATTTCACGGTATTCCAGAAACGTTGCTGATTTCGTCGCCCATACTATAAAAGCGGACGCATCTCGGCAGAGCACACAGAGAGTCCTTCCAACTGATCGAAGCATTCGCCTCGCAAATCTGCAATTCACCTTGACCCAGTGTTTTTACAACGAAGTATTTATTTATATCGTAGACCGTGTTCGCGTGTGTTTTTTAACTGTGTGGTACTCATTAAAGAATTTTTATCACGCAACCTTGGGTTCTTATTTAAACCAGCCTACCACGAGTACCTACATTTGGTGACCCGACGTGTGCAAATATACATTGGTGACCCGACGTGTGCACGACACGTGCACACTCTACTACCGCGAGCACGTCGCGCACGATATCGACTTTCCTGTAATTAATATCGCGCCAGCATCATCATCATGTCTACGAGCGGGACATCTGAGGGCATCAAGCAACAAGTGGCCAGTAACCAGCAACCCAACATCACGTCTCCACCGTCTGAGGTCAGCCGAGTCGCAGTACACGTTCCGCCTTTTTGCCCTACTGACCCGGAATTATGGTTCGCTATGGCGGAACGCAGCTTTGAGGCAGCTGGAGTAACCGTGGATGCCACCAAATTCGGTTACATTCTCGGAGCCTTGGATCCCGCCCACGCTCAAGAAGTCCGAGACATCATCGTGAACCCCCCTGCTGACGGTGCATATGCACTATTGAAGTATGAATTAATCAGACGCCTCAGCTTCACGCAGGAGCAGAAGACCAGGAGACTCCTGGAACACCAAGACATCGGAGACCGCAAACCCTCCCAATTCCTAAGACACCTGCGCACCCTCGCCGGTAGCGCTGTGCCCGACGAGGTCTTGAGAACTCTATGGATGGGCCGTCTTCCGAGAAGCATGCAGGTGGTTCTGGCTACGCAGCAGGATACACCGCTTGACAAGGTTGCCAGCTTGGCAGACGCCATATCAGACTACGCTGGTAGATCCGCGGTCAACACAGTGGCTGTTACATCACCCGAACACACATTGGCTAAACAGTTGGAGCGGTTGATGCAGCCTCTCCAACAGGAGCTCGCTACCCTGAGGCGCGAGGTTTCAACACTACGCTCCGGCCAGCATAGGAGGAGCGCCAGCCCGCATCGTTGGAGCAATCGTTCCCGCAGTCACTCTAGAGGTCGTCAACCCGAAGGCACATGCTGGTACCACTGGAAGCACGGGCCCAAGGCACACAAGTGCACCCAACCCTGCAACTTCCAACAGGGAAACGCCCGGGGCTCAAACTGATGGCGACCAGCGCCAGCCCCAACCAAGTCAGTCGCCTTTTCGTTACCGACAGGGTAACCCGAACCCAATTCCTCATCGACACCGGCGCAGATCTCTGCGTTTTCCCACGACGTCTTGTCCAGGGACGTCCCACTAAGGCGACGTACGAACTGGCAGCAGCAAATGGCAGTTCAATTGCTACCTATGGCAGCCTGACGCTCAACCTGGATCTGGGATTGCGACGCGACTTCACTTGGAGCTTCGTCATTGCAGACGTCTCCAAGCCCATCATCGGGGCAGACTTTCTTGCTAAATACGAACTACTGGTGGATATCCGTAATAAACGGCTGCTGGACCAGGTGACGAACCTAACTATCACGGGAAAACGAAGCAACAACAAGATCGCTTCCATTAAGACGGTCACAGGAACGTCCCCGTATCACAAACTTCTTCAACAGTTTCCTGACATCACTCGCCCTGACGGCGCCAGGAAGGAAGTTCGTCACGCAACACTGCATCACATCAACACTACGCCAGGACCTCCAACAGTCGAACGCCCACGACGCCTTGCTCCGGACAAATTAAAACGCGCCAAGAAGGAGTTCGAGGCCATGGTCCGTCTCGGAATCGCTCGACCTTCCGAGAGCTCTTGGGCATCCCCCTTGCACATGGTACCCAAGAAGGACGATCAGTGGAGACCATGCGGCGACTATAGACGACTTAACGCCAGGACTATTCCGGATAGATACCCTGTACGACACATCCAAGATTTCGCACAGGCACTGAGCGGCACCAAGATCTTCTCAACGATTGATCTGGTGCGCGCATACAATCAAATCCCTGTGGCTCCTGAGGACATTCCGAAGACAGCAATCACTACGCCATTCGGACTCTTCGAATTTCCAGTGATGTCTTTCGGCCTCCGCAACGCAGCTCAGACCTTTCAACGCTTCATCGACGAGGTTACCAGAGGCTTAGATTTCTGCTACGCCTACATAGACGACATCCTCATTGCCTCAACGTCAGAGGAAGAGCACCTAGCACACCTCAGGATACTATTCCAGCGCCTACAGGAATATGGTGTTGTCATCAACGCCGCCAAATGCCATTTCGGCCTGACTCAGGTCAAATTCTTAGGTTACCTAGTGTCTGACGCTGGCACTTCACCCCTCCCGGATAAAGTGGAAGCCATCAACAATTACAGCCAACCAGCTTACATCAAGGATCTCCGCCGTTTCCTGGGAGCTATAAATTTTTACAGGAGGTTCATCCCCAACGCCGCGAGGACACAAGCTCCACTCAATGACCTCCTAAAAGGAAACCAAAAAGGCAAACAACTCGTGCCTTGGACTGCCGAAACGTTAAAAGCCTTCAGCAAGTGCAAGGAAGCACTGGCACAGGCAACCCTGCTCGTTCACCCGAAGTGCGACGCCCCACTCTCTATCGTCAGCGACGCGTCTGATACTACAGCTGGTGCCGCACTCCATCAATTCGTCGCAGGTCACTGGGAGCCTCTAGCATTCTTTTCAAAGAAGTTCTCAGCAGCAGAAAAGAAATATGGCGCATACGACAGAGAACTGCTCGCCATCTATCTCGCCGTGAGATACTTCCGCCACATGGTGGAAGGCAGGTCGTTCACCATATTCACCGATCATAAGCCTATCACATTCGCATTTCAACAAAAAGCAGACAAATGCTCACCAAGGCAATTCCGTCATCTGGATTATATCAGCCAGTTCACAACAGACATCCGACACGTCTCCGGAAAAGACAACATCGTCGCGGATGCTCTCTCCAGGGTCGAGACGATAGAAACTCCTCTGGACTACGCAGCGCTGGCAGCTGACCAGATGTGCGACCCTGAACTGCAACAACACTTGCAGGGAAATTCTAGCCTACAACTCAAAAAGATAAATATTCCGGGAACTGACGCGCATCTCTACTGTGACGTCTCAACTACCACAGCCAGACCCTTCGTCACGAAGAAGTTCAGACCTGCGGCATTCAATGCGGTCCATCAGCTGGCTCACCCTGGAATCAAGGCCACGGTTAAACTCATAACTCAACGCTATGTCTGGCCGGCCATCAAAGCCGAGACTATTAAGCTCGCACGCAATTGCCTTCAATGCCAACGAAGCAAGATTACACGGCACGTGTCCGCACCCCTGGGAGCCTTTCCCAAACCCTCCGCTAGATTCGAGCATGTCCACATCGACATAATCGTCATGCCTTCTTCAGAAGGATGCCGATACTGCCTCACGTGCGTGGACAGATTCACGAGATGGCCAGAAGCATTCCCGATCCCAGACCAAGAGGCTGAAACAGTGGCGCGCGCCTTCTATAAGGGCTGGATCACAAGATTCGGCACCCCACTACGCATTACTACGGATCAAGGGAGACAATTCGAGTCGAGGCTGTTCAGGCAGTTAAATGTCCTGGCAGGCACGACGCAAATCCATACAACGGCTTACCACCCCGCAGTAAACGGCATGGTGGAACGATTTCATCGTCAACTAAAGGCAGCGATCAAGTGCCATCAAAATAACCGTTGGACGGAAACACTTCCCACCGTACTCATGGGAATCAGAGCAGCTTGGAGAGACGATCTCGCTACAACCTCAGCCGAGCTAGTATACGGCGAGCCGCTCCGCTTACCCGGCGAATTCCTATGTTCAGCACGATCTAATGTCGACGACGACACCGGAAGTTTCCTCAAGGGACTTCGGCAACATTTCAACGAGCTGAGACCAGTTGAAGGTACCCGCCATGGTGATGGACATCATTTCATCTTTCAAAATCTTCCCACAGCTTCTCACGTCTTTCTGAGGGACGACACAGTCAAGAGTCCGCTTCAACAACCCTACAGCGGCCCTCATAAAGTCGTTCGTCGGCACGAACGAACATATACCATACTGGTAAAGGGGAAGGAAGTCACCGTGAGCATCGATCGCCTTAAACCAGCTTACATTGCTCAAGATCTCGAGAATTTCGCACACACGCAAACCGCATCAGAACCAACAGCCGCCACATCACAACCAATCCTTCCGTTGTCCGATGGCAATCATGATCGGACACACACGACCACTCGTTCTGGAAGGCGGGTTCGATTTCCCGATTACCTCGGCATCTGACCATTCCTCTTTCCACCGCAGCCATGTCTGCGTTGACTGGGAAGGGAGTCCTTTAGCAATCAGCTTTCACTATGTCACGCTGTGGATTGCATCAGAAATGAATCGATGCATCCAGATGCAACGCCCGTGTTTTGATTTACGCAATCGAACCTACTAGCACCGCCGTCAGCCTTCTAGCGAAGACGGCGAGTAGCTGAAGCAGTAGTGCTATCCCAGCGGAACAAAACTACAAAACTACCCACTGTCAAGTAATATCACCTGCCTCCTCCGCGAAAGTTCCTACATAACTCACTCACTTTGGAACATGGCGACGAGAACGTTCGGGAGTCTTCCCGTTTGGAGCCGGGCCCCGATTTCACGGTATTCCAGAAACGTTGCTGATTTCGTCGCCCATACTATAAAAGCGGACGCATCTCGGCAGAGCACACAGAGAGTCCTTCCAACTGATCGAAGCATTCGCCTCGCAAATCTGCAATTCACCTTGACCCAGTGTTTTTACAACGAAGTATTTATTTATATCGTAGACCGTGTTCGCGTGTGTTTTTTAACTGTGTGGTACTCATTAAAGAATTTTTATCACGCAACCTTGGGTTCTTATTTAAACCAGCCTACCACGAGTACCTACAATACCATTAAAATGTCATGTTGTCTTACCAACCTTGAAGTAAATGGTATTGATGAGTACTAGAGTAGTTGCACTTCTTAACAGAGCGGCTAGCACAATGTCCTTGACAGTCTTGTTGGTCTTATCCTCAACCTAAACAGAGAAACAAACTTTACGAGCGATGAAGAGTTAGTGTGTCTATATCATCACAAGAGGTCTCGTATTGCGAGTTTCTAAAATGTGAGAATATAAATATATTTGAAAGTTTTAAAAAGCTAGGACTGCCAAAATATTAGTTAATTGTTACAGTGAAACATGCTAATAGTGATAACTCAATTGAGTGGTGGCCAGTGACCACATACAACATATATTTTTTTAAATTTATATTGTTTAGATCAAGATGTCGTCTACATTATTAAATCTCAAAATAACCGCAGGAATAGCTGGTTAAAAACAATCGGGTATATATTATTTAAACCTTGTGTATTTATTATATAAAACATCATAAAAGTGCCGGAGCAGACGAGAATAATACGTAAAAAAATATTTTTTTTTGCAAAAATGGAAAGATAAATATTCGTATTTATTATATGTATTACCATATTATGAATACGAACCAAATTCGTTTTTAGAAAATGAATTTTATAAAATATATTATGATAAAACTATACTAACAGAACGATTCGTCATAATAGACCCGATATATTTTTACATGACAAAATTTAAAAAAAATAACTTATATCATTGATATCGCTATTCCAAATTCCTGTAATATTCAAAAATCTGTTTCTGAAAAAATTAGAAAATCTACAGATTTAGGAAATGAGATTAAAAGAATTTGGCATTCTCGGACTATAAAAATATTACCATTTGTTATTTCGGCTACTGGCATTATACCTAGCTCTCTAATTCAAAATTTCGGCTTATTAGATTTGTCAAAGAATCTTTATATAAAAATGCAAAAATCGGTCGTATTAAGCACATGTAGGATTACGAAAGATTTTTTAAATATTTATATTGAGGGATCAGTAGGATTTATCGGTCCAGTTAGGAGTTCTATCGAGCCGAACCCTCTGATATGAAAATATCTGGAGTCGGTTAAGTATTTTCCCATATGGTCTCTGGTAGGTTGACGTGTTGTTCTTGTATAGTTTTGTATTATTATACTTATACAATGCAATTACATCGCGTGGATTGACTAGATGATCATTAGTGGAAAATTGTGTGGAAGGGTTAAGTTTTTTCCTGTGGGGAGGATTTTACCCGGACATAAAGTCTAGAGAACAACAAAAATTATTTTGTTTTTCGTATATGTAGGTACGTATGGTTTTGTTTTAGCGATTTGAAGACATTTGAAATTGCACTACTGTATATCAAAACTAAAATAGTGGTGAAAAGATGAACATATTATTTTTCATTTGTGTGCGTGGCAATTTTTTTCATCTAACTTAGATTTTCAGTGGAAATACTAATAATAATGCAGCGTTTTATTTGTGCTTGTTAGAGCAAAATCTGTTTTCGTGGTATCCATCTCACCCAAGAGTTTATCTTGTCAGCTGCGGCATCGTTTTGGCTGAAATCGATGTTTTCCACCTCGCTGCTGAATAGCTCAGTGGCGTAGTCCTTGTAGACGGGGGCCAGCGTATATTCCTCCCCAACGTACACCTTGTTCGCCAAGTTGAAGGTGACTTCCTTGAAGGCGATCATCTTGTCGATTGTGGGCTTGTAGGCAAGTTTGGTCTGGAAAAGGCGGTCAATTCTTTAGTCCAGATAACAAAACAAACCAAGAACTGAGAAAAATCAGTGCAGATAGGTAGACAAGTTTTAAGGTCTGAGGGCTAATAAATAAATAGTTGTAGTCGGGGTGATGTCTCAAATGGTGTTGAAATAAGTGAAGTAATAAATTTAAGTTCTTTTACCATGACCGTGCTATGAACAGTGACGGACGATCTAGTTGGCGTTGTTTCATGTTTATACTCAGAAAAAATATTTTTTTGCGTGTATCGATACGGTTACGGTCATGGTATGACACGTTGTGGTGGATAGAGTATTTTAATATTATGACATACGGCCAAACAGGCCCCTTTGTCTTCCATAATGAGTTTATATAAATTGGTTGCCGGAAAAATGATAAAATTTGGAGTTTAATAAAAAAAAATGCAAAGGGACATGGCTGCATTTTGGGGAGATTTAACTTTACGGAGGATTTTTTTGGGTTCTACATGTTTAGTGTGTACATTTTTATCGTACCGAGCGAGGTAATTTACAGACGCGTTTTCACGGGTGGGAATATTCACATAAAAAAATGTTTCCGCAAGACTTAAAATATATTTTTAATATGGGTATTTCAGGTCTTGGTGGGGTTGACAAACCCTTAACCAGAACTATGCGTATGGCTTTATTCGGGAATTTTTGAAGTTTTTTTCAAGTGGGACTCTGAAGCATGGGCCTAGATGGAGCATGCATATGTTAGTTTTTTCATTTTGATAATTTTTTCACTTCGTTTTACATAGCATGGAAAAACAAGCTTTTAGGATTTAACTGGGTGAGGCTAAGGTTTCATTGATGTGCTTTTTCCAAGAAAATCTACTGTAAAGGGTTGCTTTGCATTTGGGGCTCCCAGGACTATGCTTATGGGTTTATTCTGGGATGTTAGAAGTTTTTTCAAGTGGAATTCTGAAGCGTGGGCCCAGTCAAGGCTTTCGTACGTTAGCTTTGGCCTTTTCGTTGATTTGTACGTAAGTTTATTTTTTTACTTTTGATAGTTTTTTTTTACTTCTTTTGCATTGCATGGGGAAAAGGTCTGACAGGATTTTATTGGCTGAGGCTAGGGTTTTGAGATATTTGAAAGGCGGCGCTTTTGGAGGGATTTATAATAATTCACCACTGCTTAAAGAAAATTTAGTCTGAAGCGTAGAATTGTACTCAATGGGGAGCCACATTACGAAGTTGATATGACTTCAGTGTCGTCTGCAAATTGACGTATTTTTGTGCGATGGTTTTGGATGCTGGGGAGGGGGATATCGCTTATGTAAATGTTAAATAGAGCTGGTGAGAGAAAAGATTTTTGAGGAACTCTGACTGTGAGCGATCTTGGAGACAAATCTGTCAAGTTTAATTCTAAATGTAAGATTTTTAATGAAGTTAGAAAAGAGTTGAATCGTTGGGAGGGGGATCCCTAGGAAATTTATTTTGTAAATGAGACCTTCATGCCAGACCTTGTCAAATGCTTTACTGACGTCTAGCGAGAGGACTCTGAATGTTACCGATTATTGAAGCTGTTTGTAATTTCTTCGATCATCCGCAAGAGTTGGTGAAGAGTAATGTGAACTAATCGGAGGTCGTGCTGGAAGTCGGGGATGAGTTTAAGTTTGTCAACTATTTTTTCAACCTGTCGAGATTATTTTCTAGTATTTTGTCTATGCAGGGAAGAATGCTTCTTGAACTGAGGTTTTGGGCCAGAAGGGGGTCTTTACCAGGTTTTGAGATGAGAATGACTTCAGCAATTTTACACATTTTACAGGTCAATATATATGTATAAATGAATGCATATTTTCGTGTTTGCTTGCTTGCTTGCATGTATGTTTGTTGTTTATGTATTGCTATATTGAGTATAGGAAATGTTTGAATTTTTCTAAATATATTCATTCCACCCTCGCAAAGGTTTCTGAATTATTACAACCACATAAAAATACATAAGTTTTTTTTTCTCACGACAAAAAATCTTACGAAGCTGTCAAAAATGTCACGATTTGAGGATGACATATTGCAAACCATCAATTATGCAATCAAAATTCAATTTCCTAATAAACTCTTAAAATTAATGAATTTGATTGAAGTACTCACATATAATACTTACCAGAACCGACTCGCCTATGAATCTAATAAAAAAATATAGGTTTTTTAAATAGGTACCTGTGTTAGGTACCAAATTTGATAAATTGTTTTTATAACATTCAAAAATGAATGTTTGTAATACACAAAAAATTAAAATTTTAATAAAAAATTGAAATAAGTGGCACGCAAGCTGTTTTAAAACTGAATGTACCGGGACTGAATAAATCAAACGCTTGAAAGGGGAGGGGAACGCAGGAGGGGGGTTCGCGGGACGGGGAGCCGTAGAGGGGAGAGGGAAGGCGGGGAAGGTAGGGGAGGAACGCGTGAGGGGAAGGGGACAATAGAGGGGAAGGTGAGGCAGAAGGGGAACGGGACGAATGGGAAAGGATACGCAGGGAGAATCAATTTATTTATTAAGTGGCATTGCATTGCATGGCGGAAGCTCGCTAGACATTTATAAAATATATTTCATTTATAAAATATAAAGAAAACGAGTTGTTTGGCGGTCTGTCCTCTCTGCCTACCCCTGCGGGGAAACGGCGTGATGGTTAGTTAGTTAGTTAGTTAGTTTATAAAATATAATACCCGCAGGAATATTACATCACTATTATTAAAATAAATCTACACAGGAGACCATGAGGAAAATATTTTCGGTATAGGTCAGCCTACGTCAGCCTACTGGCTCCATACGTTTGGTGACTTACCAGGGGTGCCTCGCAACGTTCCGCTGAGGTGATTAAGTCAAGGACTTCGAGAGTAATCTCTCAATGTTTGAGGCTATACTAGCGCTAGGAGGAAAAGTAATACATTAATTTGGGTGACGAAGCAATCAGGACGAGTTACTCAGGTAAGGTTTTGTTTTAGGGGAAAAAACAAACTTTTAAACAAATTCTTCATCTTTTCTCAACTTAACTGAATTGTTATACCCGTATATGGCGAAGTTCTTGAACAAGACTATCAGTATTACTCACAAAAGCAGAGTCGGGCAGATGGAGACCGTCATTGAGTTCTTTTAGTGTATTTCCTTCGGCACCGAGAGACAACAGGGCCAGCACCATATTCGCCGACATTGCGGACATGACCAGGTTTTTACCGGCATGCGCAGAGTCCTGGGAGACCACCTGCAATACAAAAGAACCATCATTAAAAAAATACACCTATGTAACTAATTATAACCAACACGCCATTTTCCACAGAGATGGGCAGAGAAACCGCCAATCAATCTTATAAAAATAAAGGGTTCTATCCAAGAAAATAGCAAAAATATTACCATAAAAATAATAGGATTGAAACTGGCCTCACACCATTTTTTCCTTGTGGTTGAAGACGTCATGGATGGATTCAATACATACTAACACACTTAGTGTAATATCCTTTCGATTGACGAAAGTAAAACGTTTTGCAAAGTATGGCATAATGGCCTACTCTATAAGATATTTTCCTCCTGGGCTTTCCAATCTCATTTATCCAAATCTTCTACAGCTATCTTACAGATGGCATCTTTAGGGTAAAACAAGATGAGATTTCTTCTCAGAACGTCTACCAAAAGCCGGCTTCTCCTAAGGCGGACATTGTCACCTAAACTCTTTAATGTATATATATTAGTAACAAACCAGCAAACTTAAGCATTTTTCTATTCGACGATGATCCCATGTCACCCTTAGCGGAATTGTGGTATCACAGTGATAACACACACAAAATAATTGTAACCTAATGTAGCAGTGAGCTTTTTAAAATAACACATATATATTGAAGTAACTAATACTCCCAAATTTTTTACTGACATTTTTTTCATTCAGTTCGAAATTTTTGGTAAAAAAATAGTCAAAAGTTCCGCTAAGGGTTAAAATTCGATTGTCGCGGCCTAGTCGAAGACAGTAAATAAGCCAATTGCTGCACTCTACCTAGAAATACCTAGCTAGAAATAGTCGATTATTAGCAGACAATAAACTTAACATCTGAGACTACCTTGAGACCGGCTTCACATACGCTGCACTCATTTGGGGACACGCAGCCAACACTCAATTAAGTAAATGACAAACCCTGCAAAACAAAGCCACAGGCGGTGGGTGGTTTGGTATATTTATGCACTGGTGTCAGTGTTGTTGTTGCCATCGTACGACGCTGCCTTGTTTTAACATGTTTTAGCGTTAACGTGTTCGGGAAGTTCATCCCCGTCACAACAATCCGTTTACCTGTCCTAATTTAAACTATACAAGTGATTAATTTCAACTTTATGTGAGAAAGTGATGTTTCTTTGATTCAAGTGTAGAAGTGTATTAAAACAACAATTGTAAGTCTAATAAGTGTATTATGCAAGTGTAAAGTATTTTTAAACCACAACTTTCATTCAGAAAATTCTCAAGGGATTAAAGAAATCTTAGAAAAAATTATTTAAATTAATTACAGAAACAACTGGATCCATATCCTCCTAGACTCTTCCTGAAACATTTGTGTGGCCACGTTTGGCTACTGACAATCCAATTCCCTCGAGTGTTCTCTCTCTACTGAGGAAGAAATTATCCCAGCGCTTGGTGGTCACAATCAAACAGTCGCTGAACCAAGACAATAGAAAGAGGATGAGGATCAGCGACTCACCACATGTAGGCAAAGAAATTAATCAAACCTTCACTGTTCATTGTTGCATTTATATTATTCATTATGTTAAACCCTCACTAATGATCTAAACGCCCATTGAGAAATTGCATACCAATAAAATTATAATAAAATACTAGTGAGCAGTTGGAGATCCAGAATCATTCATTATAATGTGAAAATTCATAACCGGCGTCCTAGAACATTTTACTTACATAAGATTTTCATAATTGGAATTCCAGAACAGTTCACATAATTGAATGTTAATTGATATTTGATAATAATTGGCGTTCCAGAATTGTTCATACCAGGAGATTCAAAATTAGTGTTCCAGAACAGTTGACTGCCATGAGATACTTAAATTTTTTTTGTTCCTGAACGGTGTACTACCGTGCGAGATATTTCAAATAATTTGATGTTTCAGAATAGCTCACCACCGTGAGATATTTTAAAATTGGTGAACCAGAACAGTTATCACCTTGAGATGTATTGTGTTGTCTTGATATGACATTACCTTAAATAAATCCATAGAAAAGTGGTTGATGCTTTGGGTCAGCTTTGTTTGTGTATCATCTCCGGGAGGATTGCTGCTCACAATGCTCACAAAAAAGGCAAGGAAGAATACTGCAAAAAAAACATATTTTGTAACCCTAACACATTCGGCATGGCAACTCAAAATGGCATAGGCTTTGTAAAGAATTAGTCACGTGCCGCATTTTAAAATAGCTTGGAAAATATAATGTTATCAAATGTGTATACTAAGATAACGAAAATATTACTAAAAATATTTAAAAATTACAATTCAATCAAATTTTAATAATAAAACAATCGGTTTTTAGCTCGTGACCACACAAAATGTTTTATTTCCGATTACCTTGAATTTGAGATTAATGCTTTTTGAAGTTGACATTTATGCACTCTGTTAGCAATCTGCGTTTAACGATGTTATGAAGCAAAGCTTTAGATTACCCGTTATTTTTGATTATTTTTACGATCTCGGAAACAAGATAGTTATTTGAATAAATTTTTAAATAATGGAATGCTCATAAATAAAGCGGGGTTGCCAATGCATATTTTCTAAAATACCTCCTTGTGAGACGTTCAAATTTTTCACAATTTCACCACAAGTTCCTTTATCTATAAAATTAAACAAAATTCTATTGAAATTAGCCAATATTTTGTATTATTTAGTCATTTTCATATTTTCTCTTTTTTTAGGCTTAAAGAAATTTAAAAAAGAAGCTAACACCAGTGGCGGACTAAGCCCGTCAGACGCCCGGGGCTGCAAAGCTGAATGAGCCCCCTCCTTCTAGTTTAAGAAATTGATATAATTTTACAGACTTTTTATTCAGTTCACATGAGCCTCTGCTCTGGTCCTGGGATAGTTTCATATAAATCTTAAATTTGGATTTGAGATCAAATTACCCAACCAAACTGAAAAATTATTTTTGTAATCAAAAGGTACTTATATCAAATATCTAGTACGGATGTGAGCAACTTTATTTATTTTTGCTTTAAATTGCAAAATATAGCCGTTAGAGATTTTAGTGTTTCATGATTTTAGAGGCAACTTTGGCAATTATTTGCGAGTAAATGAAAAACATTAAAAAAATAATTTTACAGACTTTTTATTCAGTTCACATGAGCCTCTGCTCTGGTCCTGGGATAGTTTCATATAAATCTTAAATTTGGATTTGAGATCAAATTACCCAACCAAACTGAAAAATTATTTTTGTAATCAAAAGGTACTTATATCAAATATCTAGTACGGATGTGAGCAACTTTATTTATTTTTGCTTTAAATTGCAAAATATAGCCGTTAGAGATTTTAGTGTTTCATGATTTTAGAGGCAACTTTGGCAATTATTTGGGAGTAAATGAAAAACATTAAAAAAATAATTTTACAGACTTTTTATTCAGTTCACATGAGCCTCTGCTCTGGTCCTGGGATAGTTTCATATAAATCTTAAATTTGGATTTGAGATCAAATTACCCAACCAAACTGAAAAATTATTTTTGTAATCAAAAGGTACTTATATCAAATATCTAGTACGGATGTGAGCAACTTTATTTATTTTTGCTTTAAATTGCAAAATATAGCCGTTAGAGATTTTAGTGTTTCATGATTTTAGAGGCAACTTTGGCAATTATTTGCGAGTAAATGAAAAACATTAAAAAAATAATTTTACAGACTTTTTATTCAGTTCACATGAGCCTCTGCTCTGGTCCTGGGATAGTTTCATATAAATCTTAAATTTGGATTTGAGATCAAATTACCCAACCAAACTGAAAAATTATTTTTGTAATCAAAAGGTACTTATATCAAATATCTAGTACGGATGTGAGCAACTTTATTTATTTTTGCTTTAAATTGCAAAATATAGCCGTTAGAGATTTTAGTGTTTCATGATTTTAGAGGCAACTTTGGCAATTATTTGCGAGTAAATGAAAAACATTAAAAAAATAATTTTACAGACTTTTTATTCAGTTCACATGAGCCTCTGCTCTGGTCCTGGGATAGTTTCATATAAATCTTAAATTTGGATTTGAGATCAAATTACCCAACCAAACTGAAAAATTATTTTTGTAATCAAAAGGTACTTATATCAAATATCTAGTACGGATGTGAGCAACTTTATTTATTTTTGCTTTAAATTGCAAAATATAGCCGTTAGAGATTTTAGTGTTTCATGATTTTAGAGGCAACTTTGGCAATTATTTGCGAGTAAATGAAAAACATTAAAAAAATAATTTTACAGACTTTTTATTCAGTTCACATGAGCCTCTGCTCTGGTCCTGGGATAGTTTCATATAAATCTTAAATTTGGATTTGAGATCAAATTACCCAACCAAACTGAAAAACTATTTTTGTAATCAAAAGGTACTTATTTCAAATATCTAGTACGGATGTGAGCAACTTTATTTATTTTTGCTTTAAATTATAAAATACTATAGCCATTAATGATTGTAGTGTTTCATAATTTCGGAGGCAACCTGGGCAATTATTTGTGAGTAAATGAAAAACAAAAAAAAATAATTTTACTTTGTTTATTTTACAAATACAATGAAAAATAAAATAAAATAAAAAAATAATTTTACCATGTTTATTTTACAAATATAGTGAAATATAAAATAAAAAAACCTTGTTATGAATGTGTTTTTTTGGGTTGTAATTTTAATGTTTAAACGACAAATTTTTGTTCCGCCGTAAATAGTTAATTTGTATTTTAAATTTACACCTATCGAAATGACTTTTTGTGTTAATTTTTATTTTTGATTTTAAATTTCATTATATTTCTATGATAAAATTGGTAAAATTATTTTTTTAATGTTTTTCATTTACTCGCAAATAATTGCCAAAGTTGCCTCTAAAATAATGAAACACTAAAATCTCTAACGGCTATATTTTGCAATTTAAAGCAAAAATAAATAAAGTTGCTCACATCCGTACTAGATATTTGATATAAGTACCTTTTGATTACAAAAATAATTTTTCAGTTTGGTTGGGTAATTTGATCTCAAATCCAAATTTAAGATTTCATTTAGTTAATTAGTCGAAGATAATATTGTTAATTCTAAAATTTGAAATATGAGTTTAGCAAATATGACGGTTTGACAGAAGATGGCAATAGCGGAATTGGTAAACGGGCACGTCCCGGTTAGACGAAAATTTCTAGGTTCGAGTCCCAGTTCCGACCGTTATCTTTTTCTATTTTTCCGTGTCTTGTTCTGT
The DNA here is from genome assembly GCA_936435175.1 of Glyphotaelius pellucidus. Classification (NCBI taxonomy): domain Eukaryota; kingdom Metazoa; phylum Arthropoda; class Insecta; order Trichoptera; family Limnephilidae; genus Glyphotaelius; species Glyphotaelius pellucidus. Next base: position 11,855,852 of record OW386556.1, read on the forward strand.
TTCATATTTTCGTTTAGATTATTAGTGTTATCTTCTAATTCATTAATATATTACATTGATGGAAATAACCTTCAAAAATTATAAGAGGAGAGTTTTTCATAAATTTAGTTAATGAAAATAACATAGAGTTTTCTCACCAGAAATCATGTTGCTGAAGGTTGCCATTGCAACTGGTTGGTGGATGTTAGTTTCAAGGAAATATATACCCTCAGCGGGCTCTCGGAATGTCAAAGTGTGGTCCGGTATTTTTTAAACATTTTGAAAATAATCAAACACCTGAATTATTGTTCAGCATGTATTCTGAAAATTATATTGCCGGGTGCCTACAAGTTATTAAAAAAAAAAAACATTTTTTGAAGTCAATATCAAATCTGATTTTAAACTACAGAAATACAGAACAGAATTAGGGTACAAAACATCACTATGTGGTTAGCCGACACAACCAATTCCATACGGATGTATAGAATTTACTTGGGCGGTCCGTCTGATTGACAATACCTTGTTATCAGACCGATTACGCTGAATTGGTACTCTAAATCTGTTGAAGGAGCTGGGGACATCAATCCTCTGTGCACCGTTCGTAATCTGTTTTTATTCTTTCAAACTTGAGTAATTGAAAATCAAAAGGTAATCAACCACCATTTTGACATTTTTTGAGATTTGAACGCCAAAACGTTATTTTGGATTGTAGCTATGTTTGAAATATTATTTCAGTGCCTAAACATGGTTAAATCCTTACTTATAGCTTGTTAAAAATCGTCTTCAATTTCAAACGTACTTAAATCCAAAATCATTTGTTTTCAAAACGTACTCAACTCCAACAACCAATAAGGGCCGTGGAATTGGCAGCCATATTGGTTTTTTAACCAATCAATGAGCTACTTTCTGTGCAATGGACACCATTACAAGAAACAGATGTTTTGTGAGTGGTGTTGAAATTGATGTGATAGTGATTTTTGTGAGATATATAAATGTATGTATAAATTATGTAATTTCTTCACTACACTCCTGGCAGAGAAGTATGTATTATCAAACACAGTTTATGAGTTTCAAAATGTGACTAAATCCAAAGACTTCAATTTCAAAATGTATATAAATCATTTAAATCCATGGATCAAAATGTATCTAAGTCCATTTTTAAATATTAAATAACTTATTAATTATCAGATTTATATTTCAAATATGCATTTAAAATGTTTTATTTTACGTTTATTTTTACAAAACATTTAATTTTACTTTATTATACTTAAATGCTAAGAAACAGTTTTGTTGCTTCGTTGCGTTCGTGGAGATAAGTACGTTTTGATATTCGACTACTCACTTGGTATACCGACTTTGATTGTACGGCCGTATATCCTCTTTGCATACTTACTTGAAAAAATAATCTCTTAGGGCATCAACTGTCGGAGGGATCAACTGTCAGTCGGATCAAACGTCATGGGGATCAACTGTCGGAGGGATCAGCTGTTGGCGGGCCGACTGTCGGGGGATCAATTGTCACCGGATCAAAAGTCATGGAACCTTAAATAGAATCAATGTATTTTCCAGGAATTCAATCGACGAGATTTTTTACCTACGCATACCGTGGCCGATGGGGGATTGATCTCCCTAAATACGTAAACGTCCGTGTGTTTGTAAATGTTTGCGACCATAAGCTTAAAGAATGCATTGTCAACGACATCGAGTAATTTTTTTTACATTTACTCCATACAGGAGGCCCTGAGGAAAATAATTTCCCTCAGGACCTATGTCATCTTTGAAGATGCTGTGTGGAGGGTGTTTTTGAGGAGAGGAAGGAGTGAACATAGGTCTTGAAGAGACCCATGTTGTAGGAAGGAGGAAACACAGAGGCCGGCAAATTTTTCCACAGCCGAGCTGTTGAACTCAAGAACGAGTCGTAGAAACGACCCGTTCTCATGTGACCAATGTCAACCGTGTACAAATGTTGGGCGCGTGTTTGGCGTGTTTCGGGCGTGTGGCGGGCTGCTTGTCATAGAAGGACTGTATCGTCAGCAAAGGTCACGATTTTACCTTCATTTTCAATGTCACACAATTCGTTTATGTATATGAGGAATAATAATTTATTTATTTATTTATTCACGCCTTGAAGGCTTTTACATGTACACATTATTATAGTTACATAAGTTATTTAACATTGTATTTAAAATTATTAGTAGAATTAAAAATAAATGACAATATTAGAATAATAATAATAAAATTTATGTCGGAATTTAAAAAAAATTTGATATAAAATTAACATTAACATAAATGTCAGAAAATATCAACAGAATTGAATTTATGGGCCAAGTAGACTCCCCTGTGGGACTCCGTATGTAATTAAAAGTGGTTCATTTGTCTTGTTGTCAATTTTAATTTGTTGTGTTTTGTCAGACATGAAGCTTTTAATTAATTCCAATTCTACTCCATTTATACCAATGGCTTTACACAAGTCTAAATAAATTGATATAACTTTTTTTTGGCATCTAGATTATGTGTAATTAACTCGGTTACAGTGGCAATTGCGTTTTCTGGGACTGTTGCATGATGAAGATGATGAAGGTTCGCCAGTTTCCCGCTTGAATCACTAGTTTCCAGAAAAATGAGTCTGGAAGAATGGCCCACTTTGGGAGCAAGTAATAATCATCTCAACTGATCAACTGTTATTGCAGATATTAGTAGGAGTTTTCATACTTCTGAGTCTTCGTCCAACCATCTGAACGGGCTTGAAGAGAGTGGGGCTCATGGGGAACGCTCAGTTGCATGGCCTGAAGTTCTATAAGGTTCATCGTGCGAATTTGTACATTTCATAACATTTCGTTGTTAAAATAAAAGTCCTTTATTTATTTATTGTTTGAAATATTTACAGGATGTTAACAATTATTACAATAATAGAATTGCCGTTGGAATGTACATAGATATTAACACTCCAACTATAAATGTTCACAGCATGAGTAATCAATGTTAAGTTGTTACTAGACGGAAATGCTTTTAGTGATAACAGAAATAACGATAATCAAAATTAAATATGAAATATAGAAGTGTCAAATATAATACATAACCTGCAGAGAAAGAGAAAAAAGAAAGAAAGAAAGGATAATAGACAATAAAGCAGCTAAATAACTGTTCTTCACGAAGTGTCATGGTAGGAGTTTGATAATTTGTTTTTTGAAAGATGTGAGATTGTTTGCGTAGATATCTATACGGTCACTGTAGTACCCTTTACACACAGAGTTCGGCGCGGGACGTGCCCCGCGCCACTTCAGGCCGCCGCGCAGAAAAGTTTCACAGCGAACTGCGCTGTAAACCGTTACCTTATTTTCGGTCTTTACTTTTCTGCGCGGCGGCCTGAAGTGGCGCGGGGCACGTCCCGCGCCGAACTCTGTGTGTAAAGGGTACTATTCAATGGTAATATGTAGACGACACATCCGAGACAGTGGATTGAAGTGTGCAATATTGTTACTAAATAATTCAAGATGGAATATTTCATGACTCTTTAAATAAGGAATTTTAGGAACTATTCGGAACTTTAATATGGAACTTTAACTTTGAAAGCATTTCATCAATAAAAACGCTATGTCAAACAGATACTAAGGACGGGTTGTTTCAAAAAATTTGATGGATTCATCAAATATTTGAAGTTAATTTTCACGTTCTGCGTAAGTTCCATTCAAGTTCTATTATTACATCATTATAGACCAGTTGATTCACAAAACTGATATCATCACAGAACTTGAATAGAACTTACGCAGAACGTGAAAATTAACTTCAAATATTTGATGAATCCATCAAATTTTTTGAAACAACCCGTCCTAAGTGCACTCTCAAAATTTCAAACGGGACGTTTTTCCCCTTTTTCCCCGTTTGAAATTTTGGGAGTGAATTATTATTATTATTATTAACACAGTACTATTAATTTCTGTGTAGTTTTTTAAAATGAATATAAAATGAGTAATAAAAACAAGTTTAATAATTATGCAATGTTTATTTAGTGTACCAAATACATTTCAGTTGAATTGCAGGTAAAGAATAAAGAAAATTGTAATGGTGCTCCCAGTGAAAAGGTGTCCGATTGTCCAATTCTGATCGTGCAGATGAAAGAGTGATCAGCTCCGAGTCGTGTGGAATCTGGTGGAAATAATAGCGCTTATGGCGGATATTGTTTGTCCTGAAAAAGATAAACGTATGTACAGAGTGTGAAGGGACGTACTAGACTTATTTTAACCAGTGATTCCTGACTAGTGATTATTGGGAATAAAATAATCTATATCTATACTAATATTATAAATGCGAAACTGCTCGAGTTTGTTTGTTACGCTTCACGCATTAACCAAAAAAAGATTTGAAAAATTCTTTCAACAATAGAGAGCTACATGATCTGCGAGCACTATAGACTGTATATAATGGTAAGCTCTGGCGTTATGAAATTATAAATATTAATATATTATATTTATTATACGTTTTCTGTCGCTAACAAAAGCGAGTTATTGCTAACGTCAGAAAACTAATCGTTGCCATGGAAACGATGTTGATATATTTGTGGGATCTATGCTGGTAGGTACTCAGCCCCCAACCGACAGTTTTTTTTTGGACAAGCTTATGTTTTGGAGAAATGGTCAGATGAGAGAATCTCCGTAATGTTTGTAAGCGCATAAATTCCGAACGACTGCACCAAATTGGATAATTCTTTTTTCTTTCAGCTCAAGCATTATGAAATTAAGGTGGAACGCGAGCTATTTGAAAATTAAATGTAGGGGGGATGTTATGTGAGGGGGAAGAGGGGGTAGAGGGGATAATTGATAAGTGCAAGGGCTACAGTAATTTCGAAGCGAAGCCGCGGGGAAAAGCTTGTGTTAAATAAATGTTGGTTTCCGGTGAAATTTTGATGTCTTTTTTTAAATTGCTTCCACGTGTCACTGGACACTCAGCCAAGTAACTGCTTAAACCATCACCCTGACTCTTAACTATCCAATACCGAGTGAATTTTGATGTTTTTAGTTGTAAAAGAAAAACATAAATGTCACTGGTGATCAATTTTTTCATTTACATTTTTTATGTTTAAAGTACGTCATGTACGTCTCTTAACCTTGAATGAAAAAACTACTTTTTTTTTATAGTTAATACCGCACAAGAGTCCCAACTGCTCCCGTCTGGAGCCAGTGAGACTATGGCATCCCCAATCGGGGTATGTTGTGAGGCTGAAGGTAGCGGGGAGGGGAAGGAGATAGGGAAGAGGAAGGTAAGGAAGTACCTGGCTATTCAGATCTAGTCACTAAACACGGCTAAAGCCATTTCAAGCGACGTTTCAATTCTGAATGGTGGTCTTACACCAGGGCGATACTGATAGTATCTTCCACTCTGGAACGTGCCGCAAATATACTATATATTATTTTAAATTAATAAATTGTGAAATAACACAAATTAATCAAATAAAATTTATTTGCGCACGCCGGGTTCGAACCCGCGACCTTCGGATTGATTGTGAGTCGAGAGTCTTGCCTCGGGACCACGGAGGCCGTCACTTAATAATGCAACGAAAATGATGTGAAAATATTACAGATAGCTGGGATAATGATTAATTTATTAGTACAAGGGAATGTGAATCTCAGGTTACGCACGATAATTTTAAAGAAATATTCAGTGAACCCATAAGTTCACGGCGTATTTTTATTAAATAAATAATTGAATATATATATAAATAAATAAAACTTGAAGAATTATGCTTTGCAGAATAGGTAACAAGCAAATTAATAAGCAGCTTAACTGAAATATGGAAAACATTTGATTACGTTTGGATGTTATCAGTTACTGAGAATATGAAAACTTATGTTTTAATTCAAAATAAACATGTATTTTTAAATTCAATTTTTTTTAATGGAAACATAAAAAAGTGTTAAAACTAACTAACCACAGGTTTTTGTAGCTAACATTATTGATAACCAAAAAATATATAAACACGCCCATATTTTGTTAGGTTAAGAGGAACGTATGCGCGGCCCAATTCGGCCGGTTTCATACAAATATTAATTCCGGATTTGAGATCAAAATACCCAACCAAGCTGAAAATTTATTTTTGCAATCAAAAGGTATATCAAATATCTAGTGCGGATGTGAGCTACTTTATTTATTTTCATTAAAGATTAAAATGTTCCATGATTTTAGAGGTAGTTTGGGCAATTATTTGTGAGTAAATGAAAAACCATAAAAAAATAATTTTGCTATATTTCTCATAAAAATATAATGAAAAATAAAATAAAAAAATTAAACATTCTTAATAATGCATTCTTTGGGTAGTAATTTAATTATATAAACAACAAATTTTTGTTCCGCCGTAAATAGGTAATTTGTATTTTAAGTTTACACATATCGAAATGACTTTTTGTGTTAATTTTTATTTTTGATTTTAAATTTCATTATATTTAACTTTACACCTAACAAAATATTTTTTTTTTAAATTTTTTTATTTTATTTTATATTTCATTATATTTCTATGATAAATATAGTAAAATTAATTTTTTATTGTTTTTCATTTACTCACAAATAATTACCCAAGTTGCCTCTAAAATCATGAAACACTAAAATCTTTAATGGCCTATATCTTATAATTTAAAGCAAAAATAAATAAAGTAGCTCACATCCGTACTAGATATTTGATACAATTTTTGATTACAAAAATTATTTTTCATTTTGGTTGAGTATTTTGATCTCAAATCCGGAATTAAGATTTGTATGAAACCGGCCGAAATGGGCTGCGCGTACGTTCCTCTTAATGTATTATAAACGTTATAAATTATTGAAAATTTCCATAATTTTGTGATTTTTTTTTCAAATTGCGGTCGAAAACTTTGGTTTCATAAAGGTGTACATCTGAATTATTTTGTGATTAACTATATATTGAATGTATTGCTTAGTGTTTTTTCTTTCTAACACCATTTAGATCATATTTATAACAATGATAGTAAGAAGACAACGATTTCTATGAGACCTGTATGAGTTGTTTTGAAAAGCGAAAAATTTAGCCTGAGGGGTTAAGTTAGGTTTTGATTTATTTTTTAAAAATCCTTTGAACTTTCTGTTTACAAATTAACCTGAGGGGTTAAGTCAGATTTTGATTAATTTTTGAAATCATTTGCACTATTTGTTTTTTTTATTGTTGCTGGAAATGAATCACAGAGAACGGTACATAGAAATAAAAAACTTGCTACTCTTTTAACCACTGGCGCGGTTTTTGCCACAATATAGCGCCATTTGATAAAACGCGGATGGCTTTGCTGCCTATTTTAGGCAAATTTTCCCTCGACGCATTAAACATGTTTTTGTAATATTTTCAAACGCGCCTTTTAGAAGGTGAAAGATACTACTTATATTCATATTCAACAGATGGCAGTGTATCTCATTTTTTTAAATCTTTTATGTAGATTTGTTTAAAACGCTCAACTGTCAAAATGCCTCAGTGTAAAATGTGGCTTTTTATCATGTTTTAGTGGATATTTATAACATTGTATACCAGTGATTGAATTAAGGCCGAACTCCTGCGCCAAAAAAAAACATTAACACTAGCTTGAACTACACTATAAACGTTCTTTGTTTTCCGTCTCCTGGGTTTTTTGAAACATGGTTTGTAAGATTGGTGTGAAGTTCTCGTGGTCACACACAATTTTGCTAGTGGCCTGTCCACGCGTACGCACTGAACACTTGACGTTTAGCGTTTAAATAAATGTTAAAATATGTTCCAATGAAGAAGAGATGCTACATCAGGGAGAAAACAGAGATATTTTAATAGATTTTTATTTACCAGGAAAGATTTCCGACTAATATCGATTATTATGACCTAAAGTTAGTGTTTAAGAATTTCGGATGCGTAATTAATTACGCATTCGAAATTCAAACGTCAAAAGTCGGGTTCTATTAAGAAATTTAGCGATGATATTGTAGACGAAATATAAAGGAGAACACGCAGATTTCAACTTAGACCTAACCTCCCTACCTAGATTTTTATTAGGTATTTATTTATCAGGGAAAGAATAGAATACCTATTTTAATTGGTCAATTTCTTCCGTGTCTCTGAAACCGATTTATAAATTAATAGACTTTATTTACAAGTGAGTTCACGAAAGATATAATCATCCATTACGGCAGTATTTATTTACAATTTAAAGTCATAATTAGGTATTAGGCTCGCGCGGTTGACATAACCCCAAATGTCATTCGATTTATCTCCGGTACCAACCACTCGGTTCGGCTCCTGTAAAAATATGAACTTATTTCCCCCCCCGCCGGCCCCGTCTGCCTTCCCGCTTCCCGCTTCACTCATATTTTGTTCTCTAGACTTTATGTCCGGGTTAAATCTTCCCCACAGGAAAAATTTAACCCTTCCACACACTTTTCCACAAATGATCATCTAGTCAATCCACGCGATGTAATTGCATTGTATAAGTATAATAAATTCAAAACTATACAAGAACAACACGTCAACCTACCAGAGACCATGTGGGAAAATACTTCACCGACTCCAGATATTTTCATATCAGAGGGTTCGGCTCAATAGAACTCCTAACTGAACCGATAAATCCTACTGATCCCTCAATATAAATATTTAAAAAATCTTTCGTAATCCTACATGTGTTTAATACGACTGATTTTTGCATCTTTATATAAAGATTCTTTGATAAATCTAATAAGCCTTAATTTTTAATTAGAGAGCTAGGTATAATGCCAGTAGCCGAAATAACAAATGGTAATATTTTTATAGTCCGAGAATGCCAAATTCTTTTAATCTCATTTCCTAAATCTGTATATTTTCTAATTTTTTCAGAAACAGATTTTTGAATATTACAGGAATTTGGAATAGCGACATCAATGATATAAGTTTTTTTTTTAAATTTTGTCATGTAAAACTATATCGGGTCTATTATGACGAATTGTTCTGTCTGTTAGTATAGTTTTATCATAATATATTTTATAAAATTCATTTTCTAAAAACGAATTTGGTTCGTGTTCATAATATGGTACTACATTACGGCAGTCAATCAATTTATGTTTAATTACCAAACTTTGATGAATTATTTTTAAAACCTGATTGTGTCTTAAAGTATATTCGGAAGGCGCTAATATAGAACATCCCGATATAATATGTTTAATTATATTAATTTTCGTTATTATATTATGATTTTATTATTAACTGTAATTATTATATTGTATTTAGGTATCATAATATTTTAAACTAGTGATTATTAAGCTCGCTCATTGCGCATAACCTCAAAAACTTGTTCGGTTTGATTCTCCATAAATGACAACATCGCGCGGATCTTGTAAAAATATGAACAAATTTCCCCCCGCCGGCCCCGCCAGCCTTCCCTATTCGCCCGGGAGATGAATTTTTTCCGTCGCCTGTGGTAAATCTTGAACACAGGGTTTTTGAACACGAATTGTTCAAATTTTCAATGTTTAGGGTGTAGTTCAAGCTAGTGTTCATGTTTTTTTTGGCGCAGGAGTCGCCGCTTTAGTGATGCATTCAATGTGTTTTAACGTGTTTCAATTTTTAAAATTCAGAGTTAATTTGAAAAAAAAAACAAAATTTTGTTGTTATTTTTGCGTATTTTTTGCCAATCGGACTGTGATTTACAATGCAGTATTTTCAATGTTGGTATTGTGAATTTAAGATAATTAATGTTATGTTTGAGTTGCTGCATTTTCGGGAAGTACCTTATAAATTCAATTTTAAAGTGTCGCCATTTCTCGACCATAATTTCTGTCAAAAATTTGTTCAAAGGAAACATTAAACACTTCAAAACTTATCAAAATTCCGTTTTGTTCTTGATATTTGCAGATAATGATAATCAATTCGTCAATTTTTTTTTTTTAATTGTACAACAGATAAATAATCCAATTACCGTACAATTTTCTAATTTTGACAATCTTAACACCTAAGAAGATGATCATTATACAAAAAAATCTTAAGGCTATTTAAAGAAGAGTTGTATACATCTAGTGTTTTTGATATTTCGTTCAACAGTACCATTCCTCTTGTTATGCTATGCTGTGCTAGAACATCTGTTCTGCCGTATGGTAATTTAAAAGAAACTTCATAGAAAATATTTAATGTGAATGCATAATTGAACTTCTTACGAGAGTTTATAGGTAAAAAATCCTGAGAATATTTCTGTTTCAAGTGTTTACGATTTTATAATATTTTTTTATAGATCCTACAAATATGTGATAATCGACAAAAAATAAGTGAATTTGTTGGCAATAAAGAACTATAATTATATATAATGTTAATGATGAGCATTTTAAGAATGATGAGGTTAGTATTATTCCTTATATTATGGTATAGCGTAATAAATTATGTATTGCAATAATAAAAAGGTCAATATAACTCCTTACGTTTAATCTTCCCCGGTAAAATGCCCGGAGAAGACGGTTTGTCCATCACTATTGACCAGTGCGTAATAGAATGGATGATCAGCATTGAACACCTTAGGCTTATTTCCCGATGAAGTAGCCATCGTCGTCACTGAAATATTAAAAAAATTAACAAAACATGTTTCAAACTGGAATCCGAAAGTTATGCTTGCTTCCCCCACCTCATCCCGTGTCTCTCTCTTCTCCACAGGCTCTTCACTCAATATAATATAATAATATTTAGATGATTTATATATATTTTTTTTATTTTTTATTTATTTATTTAAACGCCCATAGGGCTTTTACATAAAGTGCAGTACATGTTTTTGGTAAAGTGTAGGAAATGACAAAATATAATATAAACATAATAGAACTGTAAGAAAAAAAAATAAAGATAACATAAGATATAAGAAACAAAACATAGATAACACTAGATATGACACAAAGCAGGTAAAATAGAATATATGGTCACGTAAATTAATGTGAGATAGTTATTTTAATTATAAAGAGAAATAAGATAAGATTGTCATTATTTATTTTTATAATTAGCAATCTTTGTTATACATATTTGGTACGTGTTTATCGATACATAGCTACAATAATATATCGATAAAGGTGCTATATAGTGCATGATATTTATTGCTTTATTTTAAATGTTCTGATATACTGAGTTTAAATTTAGAAATCGATTGATGTCGATAAACGTCAATTGAAGTATATTTATTTCCGAGTTTCTGAAGTCTTTGTATTGGAGAGTTTTCAAAATAATTATTAGTAGAATTGGTAACAAAGTAAAGTGCATTAGAACGGGTATCACGCGTGGGTACTCTCAAATTAATTTTACAAGTTAAATCGAGGGCGTCCAGTCTGCCATTCGATATATTAAAAAGGCAAACTAAATCGCTCACTACACGCCTTGACGTTAAATCGCTTATATTGAGTAATTCCATTAGATATACATAATTTAGTTCTCCGATAGGTATTCCGAGTTTATAATTAATAAATCTTAAGAACTTATGCTGTACTCTTTCAATTTTTTGTTGGTGTGTCTTATATAATGGAGCCCAAATGGTTGAATTATATTCTAAATTAGATCTCACCAGCCCAGTGCACAGCAATTTAAACGAATTAATTGATTTGAATTCTTTGACCGTTCTCAGAATGAAACCCAGACATTTCATTGCCTTATTAGTTATGACATTAATATATCTTCGTTTTTGTGAAAAATCACCTCCAGGGCGCTGTACAAACTTACAATATATTTCTAAAATCCAGAAAAACCACAAACTAAACAAACAATAAAAAACAACTTATGGCTAAAAATTGCATCCACCGGTTCATACGAAAATATATGTACAATGTCTCGACCAATGAACGCGATGCTTCCTAAAAATGTATACAGGACCACAATGACCTTTGAGGTCGCTTGAAATTAACACTGTTTATTGTCTATTAAGAAATTTAGATGGAGTTCGCACGCAGAGGACATTATTGTGAACACTTGTTACATGTATTTAATCCTGAAACATATTTTAATATTAGTATATAATACCTTCTCTAATGTGTGTATTTTGGAAATCATAAGCAACATTTTATAGTGGACGGTACAGAAGTACAAGGATTTGATCTTCCTAAATGTGATTCGTCAAGAGACAGATTGATGTGTAAAGATTCAAGTAATTTTAATTAAATAAGAAAAGTGTGATTAAGACATATCAAAGGCAATACAAGTATGATACTCTCAGATAGGTATATTTAAATTAAGGATATGAAAGACCAAAAAGGTAGGTTTTTAATTTGGGCTTGTTATGCATCTTAGTTCCTGACTGACATCATAGACTGTAATCATTCGCTAGTCGAGATCTTCGAGATGTAAATTCATAGAGTTCACCAGCAGTCGATGTGATAAAAGTTCATGTTTTACCATTAATAATTTTGTAGATTCAATTCAATTTCATTGCCGGCAACCCAGGCTTCTAGATGCAATGGCCACTCAGCACCAATATGTTTTTTTTGGCCGCTCGCCAGCTGATTCTATTTTCGTAATAAGTTAACTGGTTTTTTGCAAAAATATGTTTTTATAAATTTCTCCGTCTTACCACAAAACCATATTCGTACTTAAAGTTTGTTAAAAAACAACTTTTGTTATTCAGTTTCGAATTCAAGCAAATAGCGAATAATGCCAAAGTATGGCGCCTCGGGATCAAATCGGGGGAGTATGGGGGGCATGGAATATCCTCCCCACGAAGAGATCAGGTGACCTGGAAAGAGTTCTTGCAAGATTTCGCGTGAACGATGGACATGGGCCACGGCTTCATCTTTTTAAAACCAAAAAACTTCTATGTCGTGTTCCTCGCCGTGCTCTTTCATTTTGAGACGCTTTAGGTTCTCCAACATCTCACAACAGCAGGACGAAGTCACGGTAATGATTAATCCTTCGTCCCTAGTGCACAAAACAGCGCCGAGGGATACAGCAGTTACGATTGCAATGCAAGCATCTCTACGTTTTACAAAATCTTGTGGGCTCAATTCCCGTGCACGCATCATCTTATAGAAGTACAGGTGAAGGTCTGAGTGTAAGATTCGCCTTACAACTCTGGGCGATATTCCAAGCGCAGCGGCATGTTTCCGCGCTGATCGGGTTGGAGACTCTTCAATTGACGCCCTTACTACCGCGATATTTTCAGGTGTTCGCACACTTTTAGGTCGCCCAACTATTATTTTAGGATCTGCAGTTCCTGTCCACCTTACATTACTGATCCATTTTCGAATGGTTTTAGGATCAGGAACACTGTCATTACTATTTAACTTGAGCCGGGTCCGAAAAGCCCCATGCGTAGTCACAACGCTTTCCCCGTTTTTAAAGAATGTCTCCACAACAAAGCCCCGGTGCTTACCTGACCACGGCATGGCCACTACCATAAACGGCATCATTTCTTCGACCTAACGGCGTCCGCCTCGCCTCTTTGCACGGTCTGGGGGGCCTTCAGTGATTTTTTGAAACTAGTAACTCCTCTCTGACCCAACCTGTAGTATATATAACATACTATAATGATTGTGAGAGCTAGACTTACCGGTGGCAGCGCTGGCTGTAACTCCCATCTCATTCACGTCGATGAAGGCCTTCTGGATGACTCCGCTGACTTTCAATGGAGAAGGGTTGACCAGGAGACCTCCGAGTTCCGCGACGTCGGAGAACATGGTGCTCATGCCGAGCTGATGTCAAAAAAAGTATTAGGGAAGTTGAATTCTTATGAATGGTCACCCACTTTCTAACGCACGTAAAAGAAACCAAATTGGCACTATTTCGAAGAAAAATTAGTAGTATGATTTTTAAAGAAAAAAATCTTAGGAACCTACACAAGGCAATACTCGTTGTACTCGAAACAATGACAAAGACTTAGCGCCTCCGTACATGGAGCTACTTACATTAAGCTACTCGAGCCTCATGCGCGTAACACGCGCACCGGTCGCGGGTACCCGCCATACAATTTTGATGGTGTTCGTACAAGGCGCTACGCGACGGATGTCGGGTTGAAGTCAGTTGCACGCTACCGACGGTGCAGCATTCGAGTCTACTACTTTCGTTTGACGTTTGACAGAAACGGTGTCTGAACATGAAAGTAATGTTAGATTTGTTCTGAAGGTGGAAAAAATGCGTGTTTATATAACTATACACTACCAGAATACGTAAGAAAGGATTTAGTGGAGAAGAAAGGCATAGAAGACATAGTTGGAAGAAAAGTCATTTGACATCGCTTGACATCGTGTTAACTCCACGGCTGCACGTGAAAAATGATCAAGTTCAATATATTTCGGGTAGCGCCGTGTACGGAAACTAGCATTAAAAAGTAGTATATCTGCAGCGTACTTGTGGTCGTGTCACAATCACGTAGTTTGTAAGTATCTGCGTTAACGGAGAGCCTTACTACAAACTAATGTCACCCATCACTTCACAACTTTTGTTGTATATAAATTAGTCTTGTTGTTAAATAGAATCACTTTGAATATCGATATGTTTAACATCAATGAAGCACAATTTAGACAGCAAGCTTTATTGCTGTTTTATGTTAGTCTGATTGTGCTTCGTTGATGTTTAAATTGTTCATTGATGTTTAAATTGTTTGATTTGTTTAAACTGTTTAAATTATTTAAATTACTTGAATATGCTTTAATTTTAATATTTTCTCTATTTTCAAAACGATTGGAAATTTTTATTTTGTCATGTTTTTAAAGTGAATGAATAGAAATGAATTGAATATATGCCAGAGCTTCGTTTATGACAAAACCACACACGCATAAGTTAGCCGATCACTTTATTGTTACTAGTGGCCTTGCCGTTTTATTGTTACTAGTGGCCTTGCCGTTTTATTGTTACTAGTGGCCTCGCCGTTTTATTGTTACTAGTGGCCTTGCCGTTTTATTGTTACTAGTGGCCTTGCCGTTTTATTGTTACTAGTGGCCTCGCCGTTTTATTGTTACTAGTGGCCTTGCCGTTTTATTGTTACTAGTGGCCTCGCCGTTTTATTGTTACTAGTGGCCTTGCCGTTTTATTGTTACTAGTGGCCTCGCCGTTTTATTGTTACTAGTGGCCTTGCCGTTTTATTGTTACTAGTGGCCTCGCCGTTTTATTGTTACTAGTGGCCTTGCCGTTTTATTGTTACTAGTGGCCTTGCCGTTTTATTGTTACTAGTGGCCTCGCCGTTTTATTGTTACTAGTGGTCGCCCAATGGTCGAAATTCGACCATAATTGTAATGTTTTTTTATTGATTTTTTATGCATAATTTTAAAAAAATATTATCATTCTGCACTCTTTCTCCATATAAACTATAAGTGTGCAAAATTTCATACTCCCCCGTTCGCGCATTTTTTGTAAAAAGGGGTACAAAGTTTTTGCTTCACGTATTTATATACTGATGATGATTTTTATTCATGATTTTTAAAAAAATAGCATTCTGCACTCCTTCTCTACATAAACTATAAGTGTGCGAAATTTCATACTCCTCCGTCCGTACAATTTTCGTATAAAGGGGTACAAAGTTTTTGCTTCACGTATTTATATACTGATGATGATGATGATGATGATACTGATGATGATGATATGATGATGATGATGATTTCGGTTATATCAATTGTGTTAAGGGGGGGGGGGTAAGGTTTTAAAACTCATTTTTCAAATTATTTTTTTTCTGAATGTGCAATATGTCGAAAGTATTGTGCCAAAATTTCAAGTAAATCAGAGCAAAACTAACGAAGATACAGCATTTCAAGCGACCGGCCCTTTTGCTCTATTCAAGTATATTTCGAGTATAACAAAACTTTAAATTGATTTTCTGGCAAATAATGTTTTTTAGTCCGTGAACATCATAACTCCAAATCTAATTGACTGATCTTTTTGAAATTTTGCACATTATTTTTACACATAAATCAACAGGTAGTGACTGAGAGTTTTTTTTACCATTTTTTTCCGTTTTATAATAACAAATTCACCGAAAATTTTAGCAAAAATCGCATTTTTGACTTCAACATGCTGCAAAAAAAAATCAAAAAAAAAAAAACGTTTCGTCACTACCTGGAAAAACAAATCACCTTTCAAATCCATTTCAATTTTTTTGTTTCGAATGATTAGTTAACGGGTTATGATGTTCACCGCGAAACACCTTTTTTTCGAAGCGCCTCCGGAGATTCGCTCTCACGGACTTATTTATTAATATTTTTAATTTAAAAAAATTTTCAAAGGTATTTCAGATATTGTACTATAAGGTGTATTTTAAAAAGAAATAAGCCAACAGTATTCATATCTCCAGAAAAAAACATGAAAATATGCTTTTTTTTTGCCTTTAAAACCTTACCCCCCCCCCCCCCCCACCCCCTTAATAAATAAACGATTTTAAAAAAAATTGCGGGTAGTAAAGCTTCTGTGCGCCACGCTGACGCGCACGACAATTTTATGATGATAT
Source organism: Glyphotaelius pellucidus (assembly GCA_936435175.1). NCBI lineage: Eukaryota > Metazoa > Arthropoda > Insecta > Trichoptera > Limnephilidae > Glyphotaelius > Glyphotaelius pellucidus. The sequence goes on from OW386556.1 coordinate 11,872,213, forward strand.
AATGAATCTTGTGGAGTGGAATTTGATAAAAGGAAATCTTACTTTTGTCAGGGCGTTATTAAGGATAGAAGTGGTCTCAATTTTGAACATGGGCAGGGAAATAGAGACGAGATCTAATTGAAGGCCATCAACCGAGGTTTGAAAACTGGCGTAATCGTCAATCAACTTCTTCTCCAGGGCTGCGAGGCCATCGACCTTGTTGGGCAGAATGAAGACCATGGACATTTCATCTCCTACAAAAGCCATTTTCAAGATCTGTGGATTATTAAACAACATTATTAAGTTCTTTTTAAGCCCAGATTATTGAAGCATAGCGCTTCACAGCGATAATCTAAATGAAACAAACCAGCACACTGCTCAATATGGATAGAAATACTGTCACCTCAGGAGACGTAGCTGGATGAAGAAGGCACTCTTCACACTAGAGTTAATTACAGTCAGGAAATATGGCTCACAACTGTTGAGCGCTTTATGGAACCAGTAGACTATGCGTCGCCGGGCGCGTAATACCTCCAATGCGAAAGAAAATATATATATATACGAGAGAGTAGGTCCACCTGCATTTTTCTACTTCAAAAAAAGTTTTTTCACACTCCTGAAAAATAATTTTTTTCACATTGGAGATATTACGCGCCCGGCGAAGCGCCGTGTCAACGCCGGTGACCGGACAACTCGGAATGAAACCAACTCAGAACCTTCTCAGATAAGCCATTTAGAGTGATAAAAAATATATCAAAAATTGGTTAAATAGGTTACGTTAGGTTAGGGTTATCGGCTAATTTAAAATAATTTTTTTCCTAGCTTTTAATGACTATTCAAGGAGGTGTTGAGTTGGCATGGAATCGTCAATGCCTTGGTGGACAGTGTTGAAGGGGCTAGATACTAGGGAGACTAGATATTAAGATACTAGAGAGACTATTTTGGAAGCGTTACTCGTCAAACTGAGTGATCAAGACACGTCGTCCAGCACGTCGGTATCACGCAGTGCAGAACTACAAGGAGTGGAGTGGAGTCCACCATGGAAATTAGAGTAAGGTTCAGCAATGAGGAACTGACTAAGAAGAAGGTAGAGACTTACTGTCAAGGTTAAAAGTAAAGCATGGGGCCTATGGCCTGAGTACTTACAGAGAATTATATATTTTTAATACTTGTAGATAATTTAGGGAGTACAATTTTTTCAAAAAGTTTGGGTATCAATGATTCGATAAGTATCGGTATATAATATGTAACGTCCGTTTTGTCCCCATTTAAAAAAAAAGATGTAAGAAAATTATTACCTGTGCGTCTAATTCAGAGTTTTCTCCATATTCGGTGGTGCTTGGCTGGTTCATCATCTGAATGGGTATCGTATTGGTGGCGCTGACGTGGAAACTGGTTTCGACGGTTTGATCCGGATTGAACTGTGTAAACCAGGTGCCCTGCAATAAAAATATACAAAAAATTACAAATTGTGCCTTTGACGAAATTTTTATTTCTCGACGGTGGAACTCCAGAGTGATGTATTTCACAAAATACTAGTCTTCTGTAGTAGGCCAGGGCAATTAGCGATTCGCGATCGGAATTATTCCGATAGTACCAATTTTTATATAGGTTTTAAACACTCATCTCCTGATGTTAATCTATGTTTTCAACCTTGGCGCACTTGAGCTTTTGCCGCCATTTTGAATAAACCAGCCGAAAACAGCAACATGCTTCATGAACATACTTGCAAGTACAGATTTGGTTTGGTCACCATAAAGATCCAACTGAATGGGGGTGGAAGAAGGACGCTTCACCCGAATGTTGAAGGAGGCTGCACCTCAGGCGTTGTTGAACTTTATATCATGTCTACACAAAAAAAGGTTGTGCTGGAAAGTGCACATGTAGAAAGTCGGGTTTGAAATGCTCCGATCGATCGATCATGATCGGATTCGCCTTGTGACTGCCGCCTGCGACAGTCGCTTTTCGAGACCACCGCCCTTTCGCCCCGATTCGCTTTTGTCTGGCTTGTGTTTACACGGCCAGACACCTGCCACCTCGCAGCCAGCCGGCCCGACCGGCTCACTGCCCAGGCCCCCGCGCCACCAACTGCCTTTTTCAAGGCAAAAAAGAAGAAGGACGACCTGGCCCCACAGAGACGAGACCACAGGACTGTCATCCCAATCCAGAAGAGGAAGAATATCATTCCTGCCGTGCGGATGTACTCCGCGCGGCTAGAAGCCGCAGACCCGGAGGAATCTCCTATCGTGATTCCCCCTGGCGCCCGCCAGTAACCGCAGCAGGACAAAGACCGGGACCGTGCTATACACGATCCCCGCCTTCCAGCCCCAGCAGCCAGTACAGAGCCACCCCGCAGACCCAAGGACAAGGCCGGCTATCCCCATGCCGCCCCCCGTGATGCCCGAGCCCGCCTCAGCACCCGGACCCAGCAACCGCCACCCAGTAGGCCCAGCTTCGGGCTACGTACCGCCCCCCAGACCCCAGCAGCCATCCCAGGACATGGAAGCAACCCAGACGACTCAGGAGGAAGGTTGGACGAGGCCGTCCAACCCAATTAAGAGGCCCCTGTCACCGCAGGGACCGGAACCGGTTATTGTCGGTAACCGGTTCTCTGACCTCAAGGAGGTCTCTGAAGGCGGCGGCGCTCCGCAACCAAAACGCGCCAACACATCTAATCCCTCCCATTTCTCTTCCGCAGGTACCGAAGCCAGCCCGAGAAGAAGGATCGCGTCCCCCCAGTGGTCATGACCCTGGGCACCCTGACTCACGCCCAAATTACCTCTACGGTACAGGGACACCTGGGCCACGCCAACTTCACCTTTCGCTACAACCGGGGCGGAACAGCGAACATTTTCGTGCGGAGCATGGCGGATCACCGCGCTCTCACAAACGGGCTGCGTGTGGAGGCGCGCGGCTTTCATACATACACGGCGGAGGCTGAAAAACTCAAGAAGGCAGTCATCAAGGGCCTGCCAAACATCGAGACGGAGGAGATCGCCGCAGACCTGACGGATCAGGGCTTCCCCCCAGTCAAAGTCGTGAGGATGACGACCGCCGCTGAGTACCCGATGTACCTGGCTCAGTTTGGCAAGGAAGTGAACATGGGCCAGCTGAGGGCGGCAGTAAAGTACATCTGCCACTGCAGGATCCGCCTGCAGAAGCACCGCAGCAACCATCTGCAGCACGGGACACAGTGCTACCGCTGCCAGAACTTCGGGCACGGGTCCCGCAACTGCTCACACACCGCGAGGTGTGTAAAGTGCTTGGTGGAGCACGCCTCGGCCGAGTGCCCCAAAACCACCAGGGACGAGCCCGCCGCGTGCTGCAACTGCGGAGGCCCCCATCCCGCCAACTTCAGAGGCTGCCCGAAGAGGGTAGCGTACGTCGCCTCCCTCCAGCAGCGACAGAAGCAGCCCCATCGCCCCGGACCAGGGGCCAGCAGGCCACATCCTCAGGCGCAGCAGACGACGAGGACTGATGGACGCTCATGGGCCCACGTGGCTGGCGGAAGAGCGGCCACCCAGCAGCCCGAGGCGCAGCCCGAGGCGCAGCCCGAGCCTCAGCCCCAACCGCAGCCCCGCTCGCAGACCTACACGCAGCAGCCCACAGGCTCCAGAGACCCAGACGCCACGCTGATGATGTCCCTCCTCATGGGATTAGATGGCGTGCGATCGCAGCTGGCCAGCTGCACCTCCATATACCAGAGGGCTTGCATCCTGGTGGATGTCATCACCACCACCATCAATGTATAATCCCGAGATGGTGAACGTCCTCCTGTGGAATGCCTTCAGCATCCGCTTTAAGATTGATGAACTGCTCGCTCTGGCAAATAACACTAACATTGACATCATTCTCATTTCAGAAACACATCTCAAACCCGACACACCGCTGAGAGTGCCCGGCTTCGAAGTTCACCGAGACGACCGACTAGAAGGAGGAGGCGGAGGCACCGCCATTTTCGTTCGTCAATCCATCACATCTACAAGGATCCCCACTCCGAAGCTGAAGCATACTGAAGCTACGATTGTCGAAGTCACCATAGAGGAGAGAGCGCATACCTTCATCGCCGCCTATTGCAGACACCACAACCTTCTGGTGAGAGAAGATTTGGACAAACTACTTAATCTGCACCCAATTGTTGTTCTAGGAGGAGATCTCAACGCCAAACACAACTATTGGAATAACTACAGAGGCAATGCGAACGGGAAAACGCTCTTTACGCATATGCAGACTCACAACTACACGATAATGGCGCCGGACAAACCGACATACCACGCAGTGCACGCACAGTACCCCAGCACTCTGGACATCGTACTCGAGAAAAACGTCAAGACGATCTCGCCACTGCGCACGCTGGATGAACTGTCATCGGACCATCTGCCCGTGAGCTTCAGTATTGGAGGAACGACTTCAAGGAGCCCCAGAAAACAGCGAAACTACAAGGACGCAGACTGGGAAGGATTCAAGAAAGAGATTAACGAACGAATTCACCTAACATCGGGAACTCTGCGCTCTACAGATGAAATCGACGAGGCCGCAAGCACTCTCACGGAAATCATACAACATGCACAAGACACACACATACCTCTCAAAGAAGTACACACACACACGATCAAGCTTCCCGAGCATGTCTTATCGCTCATCAAGGAGAAAAATCGCTTGCGACGCATCTACCATCGTACGCGCGACGGCTACTTCAAAACGGCCTACAACACTCTACAGCGGGAAATCAAGCAGGAAATAACGGACCTCAGACGCCAACTTTGGACGAAGAAAGTTACATCACTCACGCCAAAGGATAACAGCCTATGGAAAATGGCAAAAGCGCTGAAACATCAAGACCACACGATTCCCCCGCTAGAGAAGCTAGACGGCTCAGGATTGGCGCTGTCACTAGAAGAGAAGGCGAACGCGCTCGCCGACGGATTCGAGAGAGCCTACGCAGCCACGGTATCCGATCCGATCCGGAAACGGATCGACTAGTAGATGAATCTCTACGACATCTCGAACAAGCGGAGCAGACGAACGTCGAAGACATCCATTTCAGCACACCGAGCGAAGTTGCCGTCATTATTAAGCGATTGAAGACCAACAAGGCGCCGGGAAGCGATCAAATACACAACATTCTACTCAAACATCTACCTCAGAAAGCCATCATCTACATCACAAAGCTGTTCAATGCCTGTCTCATCACCGGACATTTCCCACAGATCTGGAAGACGGCGACCGTGCTGCCCTTCTCGAAGCCAAACAAGGACAAGAGGCAGCCGACAAGCTACCGGCCGATCAGTCTACTATCCACGCTGAGCAAAGTATTTGAACAGGTTATACTCAACAGGCTGCTTCCACACCACGAAGAAAACAACACTTTGCCAGACGAGCAGTTCGGACTCAGAAAGAGGCATTCCACCACCCATCAACTCACCCGAGTAGCGGAATTCATCACCAGAAGATTTAACGAACATCGCTACATCGCCGCTGCACTGCTAGACTTGGAGAAGGCATTTGACACCGTTTGGATCAGAGGGCTACTGCACAAGCTGCACAGAACTAACACGCCCATATACCTAACGAGAGTGATACAAGAATACCTCAAGAACAGATCCTTCCGAGTCTTCATCAGGAACGCGCTGTCGTCACTACGTGAGATTCCAAAAGGCGTGCCACAAGGAAGTCTACTGGGACCTCATCTCTTCAACATCTTTACACATGACATCCCCCGAGACAAGAGATGCAACCTGTCTATCTATGCAGACGACGTCAAGCTGTACGTTTCCTCGCTGAAAGCTGAGATGGCGGCCATATACCTACAGAGAGCGCTCGACGCTCTCGTAGAGTTCTACAAGAGCGTCGAGAACTACAAGAAGTCATCATGTACACGAGGAAACGCGTCAGAAGGACACCAGACGTCAACATCGAAATGGGCGGACACGTCTTAGAATGGAAGGATGAAGTCGTTTACCTGGGCCTGACTATGGACTCACGACTCAACTGGAAATCTCACCTAGCCAAGATGCACGCAAGAGCCAGAATGGCACTCGGCATGATGAAGCCCATCTTCAATAGAAAAAGTCCGCTACTTCCCAGAACCAAACTCCTGACTTACTATTCGCTCATTCGACCGGTGCTGACCTATGCTATTCCCGTGTGGAGTAGCATCTCACAATCTGACTTTACAAAACTACAGACACTACAGAATCTCTGCATTAAAATCACATACAACACTAGAATCAGAACAAATTTGAAAAGACTACATGCGAGAGAAGACATTCCGACCTTATTTGAATACACTCACAGACTGACAGACCGATTTTACAAATCTTTAAGACACAGTAAAAATAAACTCATACAGGAAATCGGTCAATACAATTCTCCCAGCGACTTCACATTCAAATACGTACACAGACTACCCAAACACATTCTGATGGACCTTGACCACATCTGGCATGAACCAGATTCAGACGCCGACGAGTGAGCGAGCAGTAGGTATTCCCAAACTCCAGACCCCTCCCCCGTAACTTATGTTTATATATCTATGTATATATTTATATAATATTGTATAGTATGTATGTATATGTATGTTTATCCCCTATAGTCCCATAAAGTATATATCTACATAAAAACAGACATACACCCCACACACACACAATGCAGGATATCGTACACCGATATCACTGAAGGCCGACCGGGTTTATGTTGACCGCCGGCCGAATCTTCCTGGATGAGGTTTTTCATGGTTTCCTCATTCCCGAAGGCAAATGCGGAAGAACTCCAAATAAAAGGACATGACCGCCTCCTTCCCACTCCCAACATAACACAAACACACACATATGTATTTATGCTTTCCAGTTTGCTGACGATCAAGAGTAAATGATGACCAAAAAAGATGCAATTTTAGTAGGGTTTTTAGGTAACAATTTTTCCCTACCGATTAAATTCAGGACCTTAAGTCTATAATAAACAAGTAAAATTTTTAAATACCCACATGAGGTAAAGATTGCGAGGCGCAAATGACGCCGTTCTATTTGTATAAAGAACATTAACTTTAAATTCAGTAAATTTAAATGATTCACCTCTTCAAGGAATATAAGAATCTAGTAAATCAAAAAAAAAAAAAAATTGAAATGCTCCCTACTCTGTATTCATTGCAATGGCTGCTCGTGCGAGAATTCTGTGGAAGCCTTCATCAATTTATTTGTAAGAGACAAACAGCTTTTACATTAAATACAGATACATACATATAAAATTAAACTAAGTTAAGCCAAAAAGATAGATTAATGATGATGACGAGGAATTTGGTGACCCAGTCACCACAAATTCGACTGATGAGATATAGAAACACTATATTGAAGCTGTTCGGAGCCCGTAAGTGGCAGTAAGAAACTATAATCAATAGTCATAAATTTTAAGAAAATATATATTTTTTTCTTTTATTACCACATCTAGGTACCGTAATTAATAATTGTATTTATTTGTTGTGATTACATTGACGGTTAATGTTGCTGTTATGTATGTTACATGTTATTTCAACAATAATTGTTAAAAAAATAGAATAATCAAAATACGCTAAGATTACAACACTATTCTTCTGATGCGATTTTTGAGTTAATTTTAGAGTAATTTTTGAATTAGAATCTAGATACCTAATTGAGATAAAACATTAAATTTATACCTACGCTTTTTATGAAATTTTATTCTCTACAAAATTTATGAGTTTTTTTTTAACAAAATTGTACTGGAACGGAGATACTCAGAATAAATCAAACCAAGTCCAGCAATTTACCTAGAGCGATAAAAGGGTGCAAAATGGGTTCAAGACGACGTGTTTAAAATTTTTCAAATTTTTGATACGATCTTCTTCCTCTGGATTCACTTCAAAGTTTGGAAAATTTTAATAATTTTTTGAAAAAAAAATTTTTAATTTTTTAATTTTTTTTTACAAAACCATATTTTTTGTAATCTTCCGTAGCAAATGGAATATATTTTGACGAAATCATTTACAAAAAGTCCCAAAATTGAGCCTAGCAAAATTAAACCAAAATTTGAGAGTAAGAAGGATTTTGCTGGTATTTGAATACACTGGCTTGAGACAATTTAAATTATATTAAAATGTTTTTTTTGATAAATAAATATAAATATTCCCTCTTTTTCGTATTTTATTAAAAAATAGTTCTTTTCAGTGGTTTATTTTACATTTTTTTAAAGATTTCACAAGGGTGGGTTTTTCTCTATTATGTGAAATTTCAAAGTCAATCCGGAGGAAGAATATGATATCCAAATATTATTTAAAAAATTACGTGATTTTATATCTCCATTTAACACCCTTTTATCACTATTAGACAAATCAAAACAAGATTTTTTTTCCCCCATACAGTCGTGACCCACCCTACTGCATATCTCAATATTTATTAGAGATAGAAGAAAATTTTATTAACAGTAGTTGTAGGTAATTTTATGTTTTACTTAACTTGTGAAGCTATTTAAGTTGATTTTTTTATTGGAAACGAGATATTTGAGAAAAACTAGATTTTGGCGCGATTCGGCTTTTTCTTTCAAAATGTAGGCGAAAGCTCAAGTGCGCCAAGGTTGAAAACTCAGATTTTACATCAGGAGATGTGTATATAAAACATATTAAAAAATTGGGACTACCGGAATAATTCCAATCGCGACCCCCTTTTTTGCGCTAGCCTATAGTAGTAATTAGTATAGTTTTTAGCAACCGATGTTTCTCCACACTTTCTTTATGCTAACACAAAGTGATTTAAAATAAAAGTAACATTTAATGAAAAACAAATAACTTTGTGTAATTTCTTCAAAATAGGCATATTTACTTTGGGGTGTCATCATTGTCATCGTTTCATACCTTACTAAGTAGACTAATTAATGTTCCCCTATCTTTAAGAAATTTTAAAACAGAATTAAATACAATTAAACAAATTGCAATAAATAACGGTTATTCTACACAATTAATAGATAATATGTTAAACAAAAAATATAAGAAAAAGTTTTTTAGATCTTTTGTTTATCCACACGTAGTTGACAAGAATAATAATTGGAGAAAAATTGTATTTTTAAATAATAACACTTCAAATTTGATAATTAAAAACATGCCAGATAATATCCAACCAGCTTTTTACGCCAATAACAAATTAAAAAATTATATATTAAATAACAAGGACAAAGGTGTGTTTTTGAACAAATCTGGGGTTTATAAATTAATTTGTAATGATTGTAACTTTTTTTATATTGGGAAGACTTCTAGAAATTTTAACATTAGAGTTAAGGAACATCTAAGATGTTTAAATAATAATAATTATTCAGAATTTGCAAACCACATTTTGGAAACAGGTCATTCTTTTGATATTAATAAAGGTTTAAAAATTTTACACACTAACACAACGGGTATACAATTAGATAATTTAGAAATTTTAGAAATTAGAAAAAGTGTTAATAGTAAATTAAATATTATAAATAACCAAACGTTTTTTAAAAATAGCCATCTTTTAAATTTATTTTCGTATTAATACTTATATTTATAATAATTTATTTTGTTATTTAGACTTCTTGTTTTCCTTTTAAAAGATTTTTTATTATGTTAATGTAATTTTTTACCCATTCTAAAATAATTTTTATATTTTATTTTATATAATTGTTTTTTATGATATATTTTAGGTAATTAATCACCTCTCCTTTCTAATATTTTGTCTATGTTCTAATTAGTCTATACTTGTTTGTCTTTTGTTATTTATTATTGACTTATTATCCTGACGAAGAAAACATAGTTTTCGAAACATGTTGATATTGTTAATAAAATAGTGGTGTTATACAAAGGTATTTGTTTTTCGTTAAACTTTGTGTAACACCACTATTTAATAAACAATTATCAACATGTTTCGAAAACTATGTTTTCTTCGTCAGGATAATAAGTTAATAAAAAATAACAAAAGACAAACAAGTATAGACTAATTAGAACATAGACAAAATATTAGAAAGGAGGGGTGATTAATTACCTAAAATATATCTTAAAAAAAAAAAAAAATTAGATAAAATAAAATATAAAAATTATTAAAGAATGGGTAAAAAAAATTACATTAACATAATAAAAAATCTTTTAAAAACAAAACAAAACAAAAAAAAAAAAAGTAACATTATTTGACTATTTTCAATCAATCCAGAGGGGGGTAAGTGCCCCCCTTGGATTGATTGAAAACATTAACATATAACAAAACGTTAACATGTAACAAAACGTTAACATATTATAGCAAATTCCATTCATCACAGTTCAGTGCATAGCAACGCGTCGATCCACAAGTACGAATTCTAACGCCCCGTAGTTTTTGAATTTACGCTCCATTATTTGCACTGTAAATTTTATTTTAATTAACAACTCGGTAATTAATTATCAAGTGTCTATCGTTTCAGAACACGCCTGGGTATTTTCTGCGTAATACCACTAAAATGTCATGTTGTCTTACCAACCTTGAAGTAAATGGTATTGATGAGTACTAGAGTAGATGCACTGCTAAACTCAGCGGCTTTCACAATGTTCTTGATAGTCTTGTTGGTCTTATCCTCAACCTAAACAGAGAAACAAAACTTAACGAGCGATGTAGAGTCAGTGTGTCTATATTTTATTTAATTTATTTATTTATTAAAAGAAGTTTATACAATGAACAAAAAATTGTGTTAATTCATCCGCCATGCTAGGGATGTCCCTGTGTTATGGCGGATGAAGTTTACAGATTGTGTAGGTACAGTGTACAGTTATTAACTTATGCAATTCATTTAAGTAGTTTAAGTAACATATTTAGTAAAAAATTAAGTTAATAATTTAATTAACACATTAAATTAATTTATGTTAAAAGTTGTATTAATTATATTTATTTTATTTTTTTATTTTTATTTTTATAGCTTCTTCACAAGTTTATTCATTTAAGCATATAATTATTAACCCCACTAGGGTTCGCCTGTATCGGGGTTAATAATTTTACAAGTTATTCAAAATAACACATAAATATTGGTCATAAACAAACAGTTGAAAAAGCAAAATACTAAAATTAAAATTTTTAACCTCACTTGGATGTAGGTTAACAATTTTATAAAAATACACAAAATAATACAAGTATTGAATGATAATATTGTTACAATAATATTTCTAGCAGAATATAGGCCTCTACTAAGCTGTAGGAACTAATATTTTAAGTGTAAACAAGTAGGGTGACCATGTTTTGAAATCAGCTTTGAAATAATATATTTTTTGTAAGCTATTTACTATCTTTAATATTTAAATTGTTACTAAAAATTTTTTTTTGCAAGGCATTAAATTAATATTTTATATATATATATATATCATCACAAGAGGTCTCGTGTGACTTTGTGAGATTCTAAAATGTGAGAATGTAAATATATTTGAAAGTTCTAAAAAGCTAGGACTGCCAAAATATTAGTTAATTGTTACAGTGAAACATGCTAATAGAGATCACAATAAGAAAAAACCAAGCACACAAAGGCGGTTACTCAATTGAGTGGTGGCCAGACACATACAACATATATTTTTTATTTATATTGTTTAGATCAAAATGCCATCTATATTTTTTAATCTCAAAATAACCGCAGGAATAGCTGGTTAAAGTCCATCGGGTACATTTTATTTATACCTTGTGTATTTATTACATAAAACATCAAAAAAGTGCCGGAGCAGATGAGATTAACACGTATAAAAATATTTTTTTATTGTAATAATGGAAATATCAGTAATAATTATTTTGTTTTTCGTATATCCAGGTACGTATGGTTTTGTTTTAGCAATGAAAATGACATTTGAAATTGCACTACTGTATATCAAAACTAAAATAGTAATAAAAAGATGATTAAATTATTTTTTTAATTATTATTTTTAATTATTATTTTTAATTTTTAATTTTATGAGTAAAACCTTAAATTGTAATATTTAATTAAATGAAGACACTATGAGCGAAATTCAATCGTAAATCTGGAAACAGAAAAATCAGAAAAATATATTTGCACCTCTGGGACACGAACCCAGGACCTCTCTCTTTCCGGGGTTTGGATCTTGCGATCATACATGGCAGCCAATAAAAATATCCGTTAAGAAAATTAAGATAATATGGGTGGTTCTTAGTCGAGGTACGGTACAGTTAAAAGTGACCGAATTGGATATCGGCACTTTAGTTCAGTGGTCAAGAGCACTCGTCCGGAAAGAGAGAGGTCCCGGGTTCAAGTCCCAGAGGTGCAAATATCTTTTTCTGATTTTTCTGTTTCCAGATTTTCGATTAAGTTTCGCTCATAGTGTCTTCATTTAATTAAATATTATTTTTCATTTGTGTGGATGGCTATTTTTTTCATCCAACTTAGATTTCCAGTTGAAATACAAATAATAATGCAGCGTTTTATTTGTGCTTGTTAGGGCAAAATCTATGTAATAATCTGTTTTCGTGATATGTTAGCTTGTCCATCTCACCCAAGAGTTTATCTTGTCAGCTGCGGCAACGTTTTGGCTGAAATCGATGTTTTCCACCTCGCTGCTAAATAGCCCAGTGGCGTAGTCCTTGTAGACGGGGGCCAGCGTAAATTCCTGCCCAACGTACACCTTGTTCGCCAAGTCGAAGGTGACTTCCTTGAAGGCGTTCATCTTGTCGATTGTGGGCTTGTAGGCAACTTTGGTCTGGAAAAGGCGAGTAATCCTTTAGTCCAGATGACAAAACAAGCCAAGAACCGAGAAAAATCAGTGTAGATAGGTAGACAAGTTTTAAGGTCTGAGGAGGGCTAGTAAATAAATAGTTGTAGTCGAGGTGATGTCTCAAATGGCGATGAAATAAGTGAAGTGATTAAATTAAATTTAAGTTCTTTTACCATATCGTGCTATGAACAGTCACGGACGGTCTAGTTGGCGTTGTTTCATGTTTATACATGGAAAGAATATTTTTTTGCGTGTATCGATACGATTACGGTCATGGTCGTGGTGGTGGTGGACAGAGTCCTTTAATATTATGGCATACGGATCCTCCGGCCAAAAAGGCCCCTTTGTCTTTCGTAATGAGTTTGTATTCATTGGTTGCCGGAAAAATGATAAAATTTGGAGTTTAATTAAAAAAAAAATGCAAAGGGACATGGCTACGAAATGGGGAGATTTAGCTTTATGGAGGATTTGCTTGGGTTCTACATGTTTAGTGTGTACATTTTTATCGTAACGAGCGAGGTAATTTACAGACGCGTTTTCACTGGTGGGAATATCCACATAATTTCCGCAAAAACATTTCCGCAAGGCTCCAAAGATATTTTTTTTGATATGGGTATTTCAGGTCTTGGTGGGGTTGACAAACCCTTAACCATTTGGTAGTTCCAGAACTATGCTTATGGGTTTATTCTGCGATGTTAGAAGTTTTTTCAAGTGGGATTCTGAAGCTTGGGCCCAGTTGAGGCTTGCATATATTAGCTTTGACCTTTTAGTTGATTGCATGGGGAAAAGGTCCAACAGAATTTTATTGGCTGAGACTAGGGTTTCGAGATATTTAAAAGGCGGCGCTTATGGAGGGAATTATACTGACTCGCCATTGCTTAAAGAAAATTTAGTCTAAAGCGAAGGATTGTACTCAATGGGAAGCCACGTTACGAAGTTGACAGTGTCGTCTGCAAATTTACGTATTTTTGTGCGATTGTTTTTGGATGCTGGGGCGGGACATATCGCTTATATAAATGTCAAATAGAACTGGTGAGAGAATAGATCTTTGAGGGACTCCGGCTGTGAGCGATCTCACCGTGGAGACAAATCCGTCAAGTTTAATTCTAAAAGTAAAATTTTAATGAAGTTAGAAAATAATTGAATCATTGGGGATGGGGGGGGGGATCCCTTGAAAGTTTATTTTGTAACAGCCTACTGGTTCCATACGTTTGGTGACTTAGCAGAGGTGCTTCTCAACGTTCCGCTGAGGTGATTAAGTCAAGGACTTCGAGTGTAATCTTTCAATGTTTGAGGCAAATATTCTAGCCCTAGGAGGGAAAGTTATACATTATTTTAGGTGACGAAGCAGTCAGAAGGAGTTATTCAGGAAAGTTTTTGTTTTAAGGGAAATAACAAAATTTTAAACAAATTCGTCATCTTTTCTCAACTTAACTGGATTGTGATTGAACAAGACTATCAGGATTACTCACAAAGGCAGAGTCGGGCAGATGCAGACCGTCATTGAGTTCTTTTAGTGTATTTCCTTCGGCACCGAGAGACAACAGGGCCAGCAACATATTCGCCGACATTGCGGACATGACAAGGTTTTTGCCGGCATGCCCTTCTTCCTGGGAGACCACCTGCAATACAAAAGAACCATCATTAAAAAAATACATCTATGTAACTAACTAATTATAACCATCACGCGATTTTCCGCAGAGATAGGCAGAGAAACCGCCAAACAATCTTATAAAAATAAAGGGTTCTATCCAAGAAAAAAGCAAAAATATTACAATAAAAATAAAAGGATTGAAGCTGGCCTCACACCATTTTTTCCTTGTGGTTGAAGACGTCATGGATGGATTCAATACATACTAACACACTCAGTGTAATATCCTTTCGATTGACGAAAGTAAAACGTTTCTCAAAAGTATGTCATAATGGCCTACTCTATAAGATATTTTCATCCTGGGCTTTCCAATATCATTTATCCAAATCTTCCACAGCTATCTTACAGATTAGGGCAAAACAAGACGAAATTTCTTCTCAGAACGTATACCAAAAGCCGGCTTCCCCTAAGGCGGACAATTGTCACCTAAACTTTTTAATGTATATTTATTAGTAACAAACCAGTTAACCGTAACTTAAGCATTTTTCAATTCGCCGATGATCCCATGTCATTTAACCCTCAGTGGAATTGTGGTATCCCAGTGATAACACACACAAAATATTGTAACCTAGTGTCGCAGTGAGCTTTTTAAAATAACACATATATATATTGACGGTTGAATTTGGCAGCCACCTCTGGTCTGGAGCCCCAAAATACCTGAAAAAAACCCTTGACTCTGTGCAGAAACGGGCGGTCCGTTTGATAGATTCTCCTAATTTAACTAACGGATTGCAATCTTTAGAGCACAGGCGCCAGGTGGGAATGCTGTCCTTGTTCTACCGGTATTACAATGGAAGATGCTCCGAGGAACTAGCGTCATTGATCCCCTCGGCACCGGTGCATAGTCGGGAAACACGCCAAACGCGCGCTCAACATTTGTACACGGTTGACATTAGTCACATGAGAACGGTTCGTTTCTACGACTCGTTCTTGAGTTCAACAGCTCGGCTGTGGAACGATTTGCCGGCCTCTGTGTTTCCTCCCTCCTACAATATGGGTCTCTTCAAGACCCATGTTCACTCCTTCCTCTCCTCAAAAATACCCTCCACACAGCATCCTCAAAGATGACATAGGCCCTGAGGGAAATTATTTTTTCCTCAGGGCCTCCTGTGTGGAGTAAAAAAAAAAAAAAAAAAATTGAAATAACTAGTTCGATATTTTTGGGTAAAAAAAAGTCAAAAATTCCGCCAAGGGTTAAAATTCGATTGTCGCGGCCATTGCTACATGCCGCATACGGATCCAAGCCACTCTAGTCGAAGACAGTAAATAAATCAAAAGCTGCACTCAACCCCATGCTAGCTAGAAATAGTCGATTATTAGCAGACAATAAACTTAACATCTGAGACTACCTTGAGGCCGGCTTCACATACGCTGCACTCATGTGGGGACATGCAGCCAACACCCAATTAAATAAATGACACACCCTGCAAAACAAAGAGACCGGCGTCAGTGTTTACAAATCAAAACTGATTTTTTTTAAGAAACCCTAGAAAAATTGTCATTATATATGACCATCATGGCTAAAAAAGAACTGTCACCCTAATTTTGCTTCCCCTAAGCCTTACATTCTGATGAAACGGATTCAGATGCCGAAGAGATTGAGTTTGAAATCGGCCCTGGCCTTAGTAATCTATCAGGACATAAAATTCTCTCCGGAAAACAAGTTTCTTTAAATGCTTACAGGACACATTGGTCGAAAAATCATCAAAAGTGGCAAAAAAAAATCATTACAATTCAGCAGCTGGAGTCATATCTGGGACCGGTGATGCGTCGAGTGACTGATCCGATAGAGGCTATTTTCACTCGGCTAGGCCACGGATCGGCAGTTTGTCAAGTGAGAAGAGCCAACTTGTCGAAGAAACAGGATAACAAATATATCAGAGAGCCATATCATAACAGGGATGGGGGAGGGGTGGGGAGGAGGGGTCTTGTAATAAAAATGTGGTGAAACGATAATTACTGATTTGCTTTGTGGCATGTACATTCTTACTGTAATGTCACACTTCTGCTCGTTTACATGTGTCTATAAACAGACTCGCGCATAGATTCCTCATTAAATTAAAACCAGTTTTTTAATCGAAATGCAAAAAAGAATCGTTCGGCGGCTCCATATTATAAGACCGGTTGAGTAGAGGTGAAATTGCAATTGATGTCTGAAGAGCCGAAGAGTCGCGGACGCCTATTTTAATAAAACTTATTCTATTTTTTTTTAAACGTAATTACACGTAATGCAAGAAATGACAACCGTACTCACAATGTAGTCTAAGAAATTAATCAGGAGTCCGATTCGAGCCGCGGTCAACAGTGGTTGTGTGTACCTTACCTATTGCTTAGTGCCGTTCGCCCGTTCCCGTGCCTCATACAGATAAGAGATTATTGTTACATTTTATTTAATTCTGTTTATCGTATAGTTATTTGTTTGCATTCCTACTTACGGCTAATCCGTTTTTGTTTGTACAGTCAATGAATTAGACTGCGTATTATTTTTTCAGTTTAATTTTTAAAAGTTAAGTTTTTTTTTATATAATGGAGGAAGACGAAGATAGACCTCCCGACCCAGGATCGATATTAGATTTTTCTGATTCGGAATCTAACACTAGCCAGGCTTCTATTACGCTTCCATCTCGTAAACGACGACCATCGCATAGCCTTCACATCCCATCGAAAGTTAAATCTATACCGCCGATTCAACAAACCTCGACCTCTAACGACCTTAACCCCAATAGTAACACCCAGACAAGTACTTTAGCTAGCGATAATACAAAAAGTACTGACTTACTTTATCCTGCTTCCGCTTCCGGTCCTTTTATCGTAATTGTTCAGAGAACTGAACAAGGAAAACTTATTCATCCTTTAGATTTTGGAAAATTCTTATTTGACTCAAAAAATAATAACCTTGGTATTGTTAATGGTTCAATTAAACCGGAAGGGCGATATAAATTATCTATCGAGTTTAATACTGCCGCTTCCGCAAATGGATTTGTAAAAAAAATTGACTCGCTCTCAAAACATAAATATAAATCGTTCATCCCGTCATTTAACCTTACGAGAATGGGTCTTGTTCGAGGAATTCCCACGGATATCCCAGAGGCTGAAATTGTTGATGCTTTGAATAATTCCCAAGGAACCCCAAAAGTAATAAAAGCACGTCGACTGAACTACAAGGATTCTACTGATGGAAACAAGATCTGGAAACCTTCCCAATCTATTGTTGTTACATTTGAGGGACAATCCCTTCCGTCTCGTGTGTTTATTTATTATACCTCGCTTCCCGTCGAAGTTTATAAATTTCCAACTGTTCAATGCTTCAATTGCTGCCGGTTTGGACATACAAAATCCGTATGCCGCTCCCCTCCACGTTGTTACTTTTGCGGAGAAAATCACCCATTTGATCAATGTCCAAAATCTTCCAATAATCCCATTTGCATTAACTGTTCGGGTGCACATACCGCGGTCAGTCTAGCCTGTCCGGAATTGACAAGACAGAGGAACATAAAACATAAAATGGCTACCGACAACATTTCGTACTTCCAGGCCTCAAAATTATTCTCTCCTGCGAAAAAATCTTTCGCAGAGATGACATCGTCCTCAGCTCCTTTCCAATCAACCACCTTTTTAAATTCAACGTCATCTTCTCACAGAGAAACCATTCTCAAGCCAGTCAAACCCAACCCAAAATATACTCCTTACCTTGATAAAAAACAATTGAATAATATTTTGACCAGCCCGAATGGGAATGCCAAATCTCGGACCCCCAATGGGTGTGCCATTAATAGTAATACATCCCCTCCTGCTCTCCCCGAAATATTGAATAATAATTCTTTTATACAAACTTTAATTACCCTTTTAATTTCTATCCTTACAAACAACAATACTGTACCGTCCAACGCTGCCGATTACATTAAATCTTTATTATCTTGCCTCCCCAATGACTTCGAAACTGAACAAAATTCTTCAGTGGAACAGTAGAAGCCTCTTCGCTAACAAATCTGACCTAATTCAATTACTCGACGAACACGACGTTTCAGTGGCCGCCATTTCTGAAACGTGGTTAAAACCCTCCTTTCACTTAAGAATTCCGGGTTATTATTGTCTCAGACACGACAGACCGGATGGTAAAGGCGGCACGGCTCTGATAATCCATAATTCTATCCCGTTTAAACAAATTAATATACATACTCCCTCCGACGATATCCAGATAATAGCAGCTGTCTTATCCGATATCACAATATTATCAATATATATTCCTCCCTCTACCACTTTTATTGAAAATGAATGGGCACCAATCTTAACCCAGATTTGTTCCCCTTTTATGATCCTAGGAGATTTTAATGCACATTCCCCTTCTTGGGGTAGCAAAATAACAAATCGTTCTGGCCGCAATCTTTTAGATTTTATTGATACCCATAACCTATGTTTTTTAAATGACGGATCTCCAACCAGATTCACTCCCCCTCATCAACGGAAAAGTGCTGTTGATTTATCTCTTTGTTCATATTCGTTAGCATCTAAATGCTCTTGGGACATCCTAAACGATCCCCTCTCTAGTGATCATTTTCCAATTATAATCCGATTCCAACATCAATCTAACACTTATCCTCCACCAGTTAAAAATAATCTCAAATTTAGAATAAATGATGCGAATTGGAGCACTTTCTCTTCTGAACTAGATAACCTTATTAATTTTTAAAAAAAATCGTCCCCGGGAGACACCAGATTGCAATGTGAGACGTTTCCCTCTATGGTTATAAATGCAGCAGAAAAATCCATCCCGAAACGCAATGCGAACATTAAAATAAAACACTCTAATCCGTGGTGGGACGAGGAATGCACTCGCTCCGTCAACTCTCGTAAAAAAGCAATTTCCTCTTTTCGTAAGTATATGACACTAGAAAATTTTTTATCAGTTAAAAAAGCCCAGGCAGAAACCAAACGAATTTTGAAAAATAAAAAACGCGCTGGATGGCGGAAGTTCTGTGAGAACCTGTCTCCGGAAACTCCCCAATCTTCAGTTTGGTCTAGCTTAAAAAAATTCGGATCATCGTATTCTCCGCCGAGTACCAAGCATATATCAGAAGAAATTCTTATAGGATTTGCGGATAAAATAGCCCCCCCATCAGTGGCCGGATGTGAAGAAATGCCTTCTATTAAGCCATATCCATCTCACTCTAACTGACTAGATGCTCCTTTCTCCATTGATGAGATGAAACTAGTAATAAGAACCCTTTCTGACTCTGCTCCGGGTCCCGATGGAATACTTAATAGTTTCATTAAATCATTTTCTGATATGGCGGTTGAATATTTCTTATCTCTTATTAATAATATGTTTGAAACAGGACTAATTCCGGATGATTGGAAAACTCAAAAAATCATTCCCATTTTAAAACCTGGAAAAAATCCATCTGAAATTTCGTCTTATCGGCCTATTGCTCTTTCATCATGTTTGATGAAAGTAGCGGAGCGTTTGATGAAGAACAGATTAGAGTGGTTTGTTGAAAGTCAAGATATTATCTCACCAAATCAGTATGGTTTTCGGAAAAAGAAATCTACAATGGATAATTTAAGTTTGTTCACAACTGATATCCGAGTTTCCCAATCCCTAAATTCTTATTCATTGGCCACATTCCTTGACCTTTCATCAGCTTACGATGATGTTTTACTGAATGTTTTGAAAGAAAAGCTAATTAAAAAACAAATCCCCCCGAAATTAGTCCAATTTATTATTAATTTGCTCTCAGATAGGTCCATTATTATTGAGTCTTCCTCTAAATGCTTAAGGCGCAAACTATGGAGAGGTTTGCCCCAGGGTTCTGTTATTAGTCCTCTGTTGTTTAATATTTATATAAGCGACCTAGACTCAGTAATTCCTTTTTCTATCAAGCGTCTTTACTTTGCGGATGATATCCTTATATATTTGTTACATAAAAATATTATTCTTGCAGCTAAGGAAATGAATTTGGCTTTACAATATATTAAAAGCTGGTTGTCAATAAATGGGATGAATCTGGCGGCATCTAAAACAAGGGTCGTGGCTTTCACGCGCAAAAGAAAAATTCCCCAATTCTCAATTTCTTTTGATAATGTGCCTCTACAAACCGCTACTCAAATCAAATTCCTTGGTCTTCTTTTGAACCATAAACTTTCCTGGCTTCCACACATTCAGATAATTTCTACAAAGTGTGAAAAGGGACTTAATATGATGCGAGCAGTTTCCAGAGTATGGTGGGGATCTCACCCTACCACTCTTAAATTAATGTATAATTCCCTAGTTCGGAGCCACTTGGATTATGGCTCATTCCTTTTTGACCCACTCCCTAAATATCTAGATAAGAAAATGGAAAGAATTCAATCAAAAGCCCTCAGAATGATTATTGGAGCTATGAAGTCTTCTCCAATTAATGCTCTTCAGGTGGAATGTGTGGAGCCTCCATTATATTTCAGAAGGCAATTCCTTGCCAATAAATATATTTTCAAGGCTTTATCGTTATCACATCATCCTATTAAACAAAGTCTTAATAGGTTAAGTGTGAATTTGAATTCTAACAAAAGATTGAGAGAAAAACAATGTTTTCCTCTCTTAATTAAAAGTTTTCATCTCTATAATTCTCTATCATCTTCCCTCCAATATCTTCAAGAAGTTCCCAATCTTCCTATATACAATATTCCATTTAAGGCAATCACTTTTATGCCGAACACAATAACATCAGTCTTTCGGAAGAATATTTTATCTTCCCCAAATAAATTTCAAAATGTGGATGATTGTTTTAAAAGCATAGTGGCTTCGAAATTCCCTGGATTTTCCATCCTTTTCACGGATGGTTCCAAATTTGAAAATAAAAGATGTGGAGCATCTATATATAGTCCAGAATTCAACATCAATCTCACTTATAAATTACCGAAAGAAGCTTCCATATTTACAGCCGAATGCTTTGCAATTGAACAAGCGCTAAATCAAATCCAGGTTCTCAACATTCATCGAACCTTACTATGTACTGATTCGCTAAGTGCTCTAACTAAAATTAGGTCAAATATTTTACGTTATCCGGAAGACAATATTATATGTAAAATAAAAAATCTTCTCAATTCTCTTAGTGAATCTGGGTTTGAGACGATATTGGCCTGGGTCCCTGCCCATTTGGGTATCGAGGGTAATGAGATGGCCGATTTTCTCGCCAAATCTGGTTCAGATTCCGGAACTATCCCACTAAATTTTAGAATTCCTATATCCGATGTCTTTCCGATTCTTAAATCTAATATGACTCGTGCCTGGGAAGAAAATTGGGCAGTCTCCAAAATAAGAACTGGATCTTTCTATGCGGGAATTCAAAACCATATCCCTGCTAAGCCATGGTTTCACGGTAAAAAACTTTCAAAACGATTCATTTCATGTATCTCGAGAATGAGAATTGGCCACTGTTCAATTGCATCTCACTTGTCTAGAATTAGAGTTTTAGATGATCCGTTCTGCCAGTGCGGTGTGGAAGAGGAAACCCTCGACCACGTTTTCTTTAACTGTAAAAACCATTCATCTTTCAAGAACATATACCGCCGGCTTATTAAAATCACACACCAGTCCCCCCTTAACATTTCATACCTTTTATCTCTTAACAATTCTCGTGTTCATACAGCTTTATGTAAGTTTATTAACCTGAATGAATTCAATATTTAATTTGTTTTAGTGATCTAAATGAGTCCAATATTTAATTTGTTTTATTATTTTCCCATTAGATTAACCGAAATTTCTTATCCATTTTAAATATTACCGGCACAAAGCACTTTCTCCAGGGTGAATTGCCTTAAACCAAAAAAAAAAAAAAAATTTATCAAACCTTCACGGTTTATTGTTGCATTTATATTATTCATTATGTTAAACCCTCACTAGTGAACTAAAAGCCCTATCAAAAATGCATACCAACAAAATTAAAATAAAATACTAGTTAGCAGTTGGAGATCCAGAATCGTTCTTTATAATGTGAAAATTCATAATGGGCGTCCCAGAACATTTAACTTCCATAAGATATTTCATAATTGGAATTCCAGAAAGCTTCACATAATTGAATGTCAATTGATATTTCATTATAATTTGTGTTCCAGAATTGTTCATTACCAGGAGATTCAAAATTGGTGTTCCAGAACAGATGACTACCATGACATATTTCAAATTTTTTTGATCCAGAACGGTGTACTTCCTTGCGAGATATTTCAAATAATTTGGTGTTTCAGAATAGTTCACCACCATGAGATATTTTATAATTGGTGTACCAGAATAGTAATCACCTTGAGATATATTGTATCGTGTTGATATGACATTACCTTAAATAAATCCATAGAAAAGTGGTTGATGCTTTGGGTCAGCTTTGTTTGTGTATCATCTCCGGGAGGGTTGCTGCTCACAATGCTCACAAAAAAGGCAAGGAAGAATACTTGAAAAAAAAAAACATATTTTGTAACACTAAGGAAGATTCGGCATGGCAACTCAAAATGGCATAAGGTTTGTAAAAAATTAGTCACGTGCCGCATTTTAAAATAGCTTGGAAAATATAATGTTATCAAATGTGTATATTAAGATTACGAAAATGTTACTAAAAGTATTTAAAATTTACAATTTAATCAAATTTTAATAATAAAACAATCGGTTTTTAGCTCGTGACCACACAAAATGTTTTATTTCCGATTACCTTGAATTTGAGATTATGGCTTTTTGATGTTGGCATTTAACAATAATTTTTTTGTGCATTTTTATGCACTTATGGTTGCAATCTGCGTTTAACGGTGTTATGAAGCAAAGCTTTAGATAACACATTATTTTTGATTATTTTTACGATCTCGGATCCAAGATAGTTATTTGAATCAATTTTTAAATAATGAAATGCTGCGTCTGCGCTCCCCGCTCTCTGAATTTTGACAGATAAATAAAGCGGGGCTGCCAATGCATATTTTCTAAAATACCTATGAGAGACGTTCAAATTTTTCACAATTTCACCACAAGTTCAGTTATCTCTAAAATTAAACAAAATTCTATTGAAATTAGAAATTAATTTGTATTATTTAGTCATTTCCATATTTTCTCTTTCTTTAGGCTTAAAGAAAATTGAAAAAGAAGCTAACACAAGCTCCTAGGGGCGGAAATTTACAAGCTTTTTATTCAGTTCACATGGGCCTCTGGTCCTGGGAGGCCTCCAAACGCCTTCATTTTCCCTTGATCAAATCCTAAACATGGCTATATGGCACCAGGATACAAAAAAGGCTTTTTTTATTTAATTTTCCAAGATGCATTTGTTCGTAATGCTCTCATAAAATGGTTTAAGGAAATTCGTTAATTTGACGGAGATACAGCATTTTATTTGAAACCGTTTTAAAGCGGCGCTATCCGAATTTCTACCGATTTCTTGCATATCTCCCTTGAACATTTGACGTTTTTAAGCTCTTAAAAATATATCTTATTTTTAAAAATAATATCTATACAATCCCCACGCCGAAACGCAAATTTTAAAAAATTCCCTGGATAGAAATAAATCGCAAAGTATGCTCCGAATTTTTTTTATTTTCAAGCCTGTTTCTGTTATTTTACAAGTTGTATGTATGAAAAAATTCACAGTGTTTCTTTGAATGTTGTTTTAGACAACCCCCACGAGATTTTGGCTCTATTCTAAACGAGTCTTGTTTTATTAAACATTTTCACAATTTTTGCTTCAATTTTATCGATTTAAATATTAGCGCGCTCTCTCCAACATTCGTTATTACGTATCTCTCCATTTTCTTCTTTTCGAGAGCGGATACGGGGCCTTAAACAGTTTGTATGTTGACTTATTTTCCAGCAAAACATTGATCGCGTTTTTCACGAAACCACGTTTTGAACTTGGTTGACAACATATTAGAAAAACTGTCATCCGATTTGTATGCACCAAGTCTTAAACTGTTTAAAAATCCAGTCACTATGGCACCATTTTTTTATAAAAGGCTCTCTTCAATTTTTTTTTTTTTGAACGATGAAAATTGTCCATAAAAAATCGTAAATAAAATTCGCTGCTCCGCCATTTATTCATTTTTTTTTAGATATAAAACTTACCTTAAGTGGTGCAATAGATTTTCAAACAGTTTAAGACTGCATGAAAATCGGATGTATAGTTTTATTAGTAAGTTGTCAACCAGGTTGAAACACGTTTTAAAAAAGTTTTGAGAAAAACGCATTCAAAGTTTTGCTGAAGGATAATTCAACGTACTGTTTCAAACGGTTTCACATTAAAAAACTGTGTTTCTGTCAATTTTTTGTTTGGTGAGAGCATTCTTAACAAATGCATCCTTCAGAAAATTAAATTAAAAAACAATGACAAAAAAATATGATTTTAGGTTTTCACCGCCAAAAAGAAGTGTTGCGCTACCTCCTTCTTTAGCCAACGTTTCGGACAGCGATACAGTGTCCATCATTAGGGCGGATGAGTGAGATGAGCAGCATTCATCTGCCCTGATGATGGACACTGTAACGCTGTCCGAAACGTTGGCTAAAGAAGAAGGTAGCGCAACACGGCATAATACCCCAATAATAAATAACGAAAAATGACAAAAAAATGTTTACAGTGTCCTGGTGCCTTAAAAGGAACGTATGCATGGCCCATTTCGGCCAGTTTCATACAAATCTTAAATTTGGATTTGAGATCAAATTACTCAACCAAACTGAAAAATTATTTTTATAATCAAAAGGTACTTATTTCAAATATCTAGTACGGATGTGAGCAACTTTATTTATTTTTGCTGGTCCCAGTTCCGACCGTTATCTTTTTCTATTTTCCGTGTCTTGTTCTGTTTCATATTTTCGTTCAGATTATTAGTGTTATCTTCTACTTCATTAATATATTACATTGTTGGGAATAACCTTCAAAAATTATAAGAGGAGAGTTTTTCATAAATTTAGTTAATGAAAATAATATAGAGTTTTCTTACCAGAAATCATGTTGCTGAAGGCTGCCATTGCAACTGGTTGGTGGATGTTGGTTCCAAGGAAATATATACCCTCAGCGGGCACTCGGAATGTCAAAGTGTGGGCCGGTATTTTTTAAACATTTTGAAAATAATCAAACACCCGAATTATTGTTCACCATGTATTTTGAAAATTATATTGCCGGGTGCCTACAAGTTTAAGCCTAGTGTTTAATAAAGCGACGTTGTTAGTGTGATACGTGTTTGAAAATTTATTTTTGTTCTTTTTGAAGAAAATTACAGCACTTTTTTGATATTTATTTTTGGGGTGTTATGCCCTGTTTCGCTACCTCCTTCTTTAGCCAACGTTTCGGACAGCGTTAGAGCGTCCATCATCAGGGCAGATGATGGACACTGTAACGCTGTCCGAAACGTTGGCTAAAGAAGGAGTTACCGAAACACGACATAACACCCCAAAAATACTTTTGGCCGTGAAAACCTAAAAACATACCAAAAGTACAGCACATTTGTTTTCATTAAAATATAAATCATTTAGTGTGCACCATTCGTGAAGTGATGATAAGTGTTTTTGCAAATCGGTTCAATCTTCTAATGCTGTGATTTTTTTGTACAGCGTGAGGTCGTCGGCAAACAACATATTTTGAATTTTTTTTCCTTAAAACTATGATGTTGATAAAGATGTTTTATGTCCGATGTTTAAAACATTTTCAAACAAATTACTTCATGTCAATATTATTTCTGATAATTTTAGTTTATTATTGTTATCCTTTTATTTTTCTCAAATTTATCCATTGCTCTGTAATGTAAGAAATGATTTCCATTAAGCTGGTACACTTTTCTTCAAACACAGCAAACTTATTTTGTGGCACCATTTTAATTCAAAATTAATAATATACTTAGTTTTAAGCTCACTTCTTCAGGGTTTACTGACTAATTAGTTAGCACACCCTGAAGTGTTTTGTAAACAATCAAAGTGGTAAAAACTAAGTATATTATTAATTTTGAAGTATACCTACTTTATTACTAACCCTTTTGTAAAGAAATGTAAACATTATGTATCAAATGTACAAGCCCCATGGGCGTAAAAAAAAACAAAATAATGTAATTATTATTAATAATAATTAACGTCGCACTATTCATCTCAGCTTGTTTTTTTTATAATCAATAATTTTAAAACAAGTTATAAAAATAAGTTTAATAATTGTGTACTTTTTATTTGTTCAATAAATGTAATTACATTTCAGCTGAATTGCAGGGTAAAAAATCACGAAATGTTTGTAATAATTCTCCTCATGAAAAGGATGTCCAATTGCCCATTTCTGGGAAGATCAGCTCCGAGTCGTGTGGAATCTGGTTTGGAAATAATGATGCTAAAGTTCGTTCTGGAAAAGATAAACGTTTGTTTATCTTTTCCAGAACGAACTCTCACGCACAAAAATTTAAACTGAGGCACAATACTCAATGTCATTATGATTCATATAAAATAAAAACCCATTCAAAAAGGTTCAAAATATCACCTATCAGTGAAAATTTTGTTCGGTCCGAGTCTCAACACTTCTGATGTAGGTATTCATTGGTTGATACGGAGCAAGATCAGTAGTATCAGTATTACTTCGGATTAGACCGCGATGCTTCGCTTCGCTTCTCAATCACTTTTTTCAGCTTTTTACATTGAATTATTTACTTATTTTTTTAAAGATTTATTATATGTATGTCTAACTACATACAGTCTAACTAAAAAAATCGCCTTAACAATTGTTAAACGGTATATTATATCTGTTGCGTGCCCGATAAACGATATTTTTAAAGCTTTACCAATAAGATACGTTTTTAGATTTTCCAATATCATGATCGCATTATTATGTTGGTTGCATTGGATCTTCGCTTGATCTGCGCATGCGCGACTATCTTTTGTGGCATACGGCGGCCCTTTTTTTCAATAAATTTGCGGTAAATTTCTTTTTTGACGTGTAGAATTTCATGCGCAGTTATTCAATGTTTTAAACATGATTTCCGTTTAAATGATTGATTCACTATTATATTAACATAATTGAATATAATTTCCATTATTTGCGATTTTTTTGTCAATTTCTGGGCTTCCGCAATGTCTCTGTTGTTACTTTAATTTTTTTAACATAAATATATAGGTTATTTCCAATAAATTATTTTTTATCCAATTAAGTTTAATAAACTTCCATATAAACAACATTATTAAATAACATAAAAGGCTTTTGCATGTGTAAATAAATACTTAATTCGAGTTGTATTGTTCGAAAATGAATTTAAGGTGTCAGAATTTTTTAATTACTCTCTTAGAACAATTGTCATCATTTTTTTTAATTTATAATTGTACTAGCTTTTCCCCGCGGCTTCGCTCGCATGGTATTACGAGAAATTACTGTAGCGGTTGAACTTATCAATTATCCCCACTCCTCCCCACCCCACCCCCTCCCGCATTCTATACATTCATTCCCTTACATTCAGTTTTCAAACATCTAGTCTGCTACCTAAATTTCACAAAGAAAAAAAGAATTATCCAATTTTGTTCATTCGTTCGGAATTTATGCGCTTACAAACATTTCGGATGTTTATTTTTAATTAAATATTTGGAAGTTTGTTAATATAATACAAAATTACACTATTTATTATTCAGTCTTTATAATCGTTACGAATTATATTTTTAATGTAGGAACTCTTATCTGACATTTATTCCAGCTTGTCCAATAAAAACAAAACAAATTCTAATATTTGAATTTTCTGGGGCAGTAGCTGACCAGGGGGCTGAGTACCTACCAGCTTAGAGCCCAAAAATATATCAACATCGTTTCCATGGGAATGATTTTTTTCTGACATTTGCAATTAAGCCTGTCTCAACACAGGTAAATCCTAGTGAGACAGGCATCAATTAAACCCTATGTTTATAGATTAATAAAAAATAAAAAAAAATAAAAACTCGCTTTTGTTAGCGACAGAAAACGTATAACAAATATAATATATTCATATTTATAATTTCATAACGCCAGAGCTTACCATCGTATACAACACGTAGTCTGCGCATATAATTTAGCTTTCTATTGGTGAATGAATTTTTAAAGTCTTTTTATTGCTTAATGCCTGAAAAGGTCATAAACAAACTCGAGCAGTTTCGCATTTATAATATTAGTATGGAAGTATGGATGAACAAGATAAAAGTAAAGTGACATTTTCTTCCAAATGTATTAAATAAGGGGACTGTGTTTTTAAATTTTGAACTCTCCGGAATTTTCGACCATTTAATAGAATATGTTTACGGTCAGCTATTTTTTTCAACTTTTTTCATGTTTGAAAAACGAAAGTATTTTTCAGACACTACAAACTCAAAGGCAATTTTATCTAGTTTCTATAAACGTATTTGTTTTTACGACATCTTCAAAAATAAGAAATATACAAGTCATATAAAATACGTTGGAAAAAATCCAAAAATTCAGTTCAATTCCGTTCAGAAATCATACACAAAATAGTCGTTTACATGAGATAAACTACACCCTCAGGCTGTGTAAGCAGTGTTATTTTATTTTTTTCCATGAACAATTTTTTAATTAGTAATGTTTTCACATCCACGCTCGTTTATCAATTTAATAGATTTTTCACGGGGTTTTTTTATTAAGGCTGATAACACAGGCCAACAGTGAAAAAACTTTTTTGATAATTTTTACTAATTCCTGCGTAATTTAGTGTCCTGATTACGAAAATAATTATAAAAAAGTCGTATCACCCACCAATTTTTCACATTTCACTATTAAGTATGCCTGATGAGCCTTAGAGTCCACTTCTTGCACAGCCATCTTGACTTTTTTTCGGAAAATTTAGGTGATGTGAGTGAAGAGCAAGCGGAACGGTTTCATCAGGACCTAAAAGAGATGGAAAAACGATACCAGGGACGGTTGAATATCAAAATGATGAGTGATTACTGTTGGTCACTTCACAGAGAACAACAAAACGCATCACATTGGCGAAAAAGCTACGCAAAAAACTTTACAGAGAAAAAAATAAGCATCCATTATTAAAGTTTAAGCAATTAAACATGATTGTAAGCAAAACATAACCAATTTTAAAAACTTTTTATTTTTTATTTTTTATAGATCAAATTTTCCCTATTTTTTGAAATAGTAAAACTATCGATTTTTCACAATATGATATCTCATATTGCGAAAAAATGGTGGGTGATAAAAAAAAAACTGCTAAGAAATACGGTTTCAGAATTCAAAATTACATAAGATTTTGGTCAATTTGTTTAAAAAGTTTTCACAAACATTTTTTTTGTTGGCCTGTGTAATTTTTATAAAAATAATAACATAATTTTGTATTAATATTTTTGATGTCTGGTTAGAGTTTAGCCATTGATTCGTGACATGATTTGCAGTAAAAAGTGTAAATGAAATTTTGGTCTTCTGTTTTTTTTCTTTGTTTCTTCGTGTTGTCACTGGTCACATGGCCGAGTAACTGCTCAAACTATAACGCCCATCCTAACTATCCAATACCTAGTGATTTTTTTAGTTGAAAAAGAAAAACATTATAAATGTTACTAAAGACAAGATTTTCATTTACATTTTTTATGGTTAAATAATAATAATAATAATAGTGTTTATTTCAGCCGAACAGAGCGGTGAGTGCAATACACTGTCAGCCATATAAAAGCATACATTTATAAAATTCCATTAAATAATTACATTAAATGGGATATGCAAGATAGGATAAAAAAAACATAATAAGATGTAATAACATAATAAAATAAAATCTAAAATAAAACATAATGGTAAACATATTTAGTATTTGTATACTACAGAGGCTTTAAGTAATTACTTCATTAAATTGGAACTTTTTTCAATTATTTCTGGGTTTCACCCTTCAAGAGTTGACTTTTCTAATTTTATGTCATTGTGCATCGGCCACCGGGCACTCCGTTGGATGAGTTGGTTGTAGCGATGGGTCATGCCATGTATGTCACAACGTTTTTAAGGCACTAAATTTAATGTCTCTAAAACAATTATATGCAAAAGATATCCTAATATAAGCATTCGATAGGATTGATAGGAAAGGAAAAATGCCCTTTTGAGGCAACACTTGGGGCCAAAGAACTGGATCTTAAAAGTAGATACTGGTAAGTGCCGGTGGCATCAGAACACACAGAGATAACAGCATTTACCCCACTAGTTAGCCGTAGCGAGTACCTAATGCCATTCGGAATAACAGGAGCACCCAAGACCATCCAAAGAACCATGATCCTGCAAGTGTTAGCCGGATAAGATAATACTAAGAATATATTCCACTATATATTGCCTGGATAAAATCGTCGGGTATTCCGAAAGCACAAAGGTATACTTACGCCATCTCCGCCTCGTCCTAGAACTATTCGCAGACTGAGAATGTTCAGTTTAAATATTCTCCAGAAAAATGTATCATTGCCCAGACGAAATTGCAAATTAAATTTGAGACACTCATTCAGTGCTAACACAGTGGCAACACTTCCCAGAGGCCACAGGAAGAAGTCATTAAAACAAACCCCACAGGAAGAAGCTTCACAGTTTTCAATTGGTTAAGGAAATACATTCCAAACTTTATCGGGATATCTGCACCCTTAAGATGATGCCTTGCGACATAATGCAAAATCATACAAAATCGTGTATTTTTGTTTTGAAAATTTGATCGCTTAAAAGTATTTTAGATGCTTCAATTAAATACTGCGTGTAGAACATATTTTTGCCCTTAAAAATATCGGTCATTTTTTTTTATAAGTCTTTTAAAAAGCCTAGAAAAAAATAAAGTATTAGGACATTAAAAAAACACTTTAAAGTTCAAACTCTCATACTTATAAACCCCTTTTTGGATATTTTTTATTGTAAAATGTGGCAAATTCAATTTTTTTTATGATAATCGCAAAAAAAAATGATATTTACGCCCAAACTTCATAAAATAAAATAAAATAGGCAATTTTTGCATTGTTTTGCTTACGTGAGTAAATAGGGATAAAATGAAAGGAATTCGGCAAAATAAAATGATCCTTATGCGTACCGCGTAAGGATCATACGCCGAGCAAACATAAAATAAAATTTTACAAAGATAAAATTCCAATGGATCCGAAAAGCTGAAAAAGGTAAGCAGTAACAAGCTCTCAGTGCTCTGACATTTCCTCATATAATAATGTCTTGAAGGTGGATGATACTGATGGTCATGAATTGTAATGTCAAAAAACAAACGGTGGAGTTTTATGTAGTGTTGTGCTACTTTCTTCTTTATAATTTATGTAATTATATTGTATATACATTATTTTTTTAACAAAACACTTGACAAAATACACAATTTAGACAAAAATAGGTAGCAACGCGAAGCTGCCACATGGCTGCTTGTCTGCAGGTTCTACCTCAATATATATTCATTCATATTAGAAATAAAAACTATTTATGATATCTTTCTTTTTCTTCTTTAAAACCAACATTTCGGACAGCGCTACACTGTCCATCTTCGGGGCAGATGTATCATCGAAGATCGTGGTATAGTAACCCTGTTGTATTATAATATCATGATGATCTACTAACCTTGAAGTAGATGGCATTCACAAGTACTAGAGCGGTATCACTGTTGAAATCATCGGCTTGCACAACTTCCTTGATTGTATTGTTGGTCTTATCCTCAATCTAAACAGAGAAACAGATTTTTACTAGTGATCAAAGTATTTTTATGGCTTTTTTTTATTTATTTAGTGTCTGCAAGAGCATTTCTGGTTGTGCTGTAGAGCCAGTGAGTCTATATCATCAAATTATAAGATTCTGATATATGATAATATGTTGGGTGAGATTTGTCCTGATCTTGGCGGCGGATGCGTCTGCCCTCCTGCTGCAAGGCAGGCCGGTTCGGGAGTGAATGGTTGAGGGAATCTCCTTGTTTTCTCCAGCTGTACACTCTCCGAAAATCGCCTTGCACTGCAATGGGAAGGATGGATTCGTACGTCTCTCACTCTTGGACACACTGACTCAGATTCCTACTCACCTCTAATACCCTTTTTCTTCTCAGAACTTAATCTCCTTCCTTTCCTAAAAAAACCCTCCACACAGCATTTCCAAAGATGCATAGGCATTGGGGGGAATTATTTTCCTCAGGGCCTCCTGTGTGAAGCTAATATGGAAATTAAAAAAACTCCATGTTTTGAAAGTTTTAAAAAGTTAGAACAGTCAAAATATTAGTTAATTGTTTACAGTGAACTATAAGAAGAAAAAAAAATCCAGTGATGACATTTAACTTTTTTGTATTTTTAGATCAAAATGCCATCTACATTTTTTTCATTTCAAAATAAGCGCAAGAATCGCTGGTTCAAGTACGTCGGGTACATTTTGTTTATACCCTGTGTATTATATTCAACATCGTAAAAGTACCTGAGCCGATAAGATTAATAAATAAAGTAGTAATTAAGTCGTTTTTTATTGCAATTATGGAAAGATCAGTAATTATTATTTGGTTGTACGCAAAGGGTTTTCCAATAAGAGGTGTTATTTTGAATAGCCCGCGAATGGATTGCGCTATCGAGAAATGATTAATGATTTTTTATGGCCGGAATTGGATGGTATTGATCTGGACAACGTTTACTTTCAACAAAACGGCGCTACGTGCCACACAAGCAACGAAATCATTGATCTTTTACTGGAAAAGTTTCCGGACCGTGTTATTTCTCGAAGGGGTGATCACAATTGGCCACCGAGATCTTGTGATTTAAAACCTTGCGACTTCTTCCTTTGGGGCCACGTGAAAGAGAAGGTCTACGCCAACATTCAAGATCTCAAAGATGGAATTCGTGAGGCTATCGAGGACATAGGGCAGCCACTTTGCGATTTGGTTGTGGAAAATTTCATGGAAAGGATATGGTTCTGTAAGCGTGGTCGTGAAAGTCATTTGCCTGATGTTATTTTTCACTATTAACGACAGACCTTCTTCTTTATAATGAAATAAACACTTGATCATTTATATTAAAAAATGGCATTTTTCGTTGAATATCAAAATAACACCTTTTATTGGAAAACCCTGTATTATGTAGGTACACGTGAATTTGTTTTAGCGATGAAAATGACCTTTGAAAATGCACGATGGACTGGAAATGTTTCCATTGAGGGCTAGTTAATTAGTTGATCTGTATTAAAA
The DNA here is from genome assembly GCA_936435175.1 of Glyphotaelius pellucidus. Taxonomy (NCBI): domain Eukaryota; kingdom Metazoa; phylum Arthropoda; class Insecta; order Trichoptera; family Limnephilidae; genus Glyphotaelius; species Glyphotaelius pellucidus. The sequence continues at coordinate 11,905,650 of OW386556.1, forward strand.
CTAACGTTTAGAAGCGTAAAGACGGGCATTTTTTCCAACCAGCTTAGATTTCCAGTGAAAATATAAATAATTATGCAGCGTTTATTTGTGCTTGTTAGGGCAAATTCTAGGTTATAATCTGTTTTTGTATTACATTTTTTAAAGCTTTTATTCTAGATTAAAGAAAATTACATTTTCACTTATTTAACTAGAAATATCAAAACACATTAAGCTCATATAAATATTATTCTGTTTTATTATCTTGTTTATTAGGATTAAATATGAATAATTTTTTTTAAATCTATAAAGAATTTTTTCTTTTTCATGTCATCTGGAAGGCAGTTATAAAAGATGTCCCCCTCGTAACCAAAGGATTGCTTGCCGCAATTAGTATTTATGATATTTAAATTTATGTTTTCGTTTTTTAGTGTAAAGTGTTTGTGTACTTCAATTAATTCTGTGTTTGTGTGTATGTGTTTATTATTTATTTTGTCTATAAGGAGACATGCATATTTTTAGGTAAGCACTTTTTAAGCTAATCTCCGGAATTATACTGAATCCGCCCATGTTGAAGGAGATTAACTTATATGTACCTAACGCGTACACTCGTGGGGGGTCCCACGCACTTTTTTATGCTCCGAAAGCGAGAACTTCTTCCTTTCAAAATGCGCCATTAAACAGAGAAATTCAACTGCTAAATGAATCTGTATTGAGCATCGACATCTTCAATGTCACCGACAGAGAATTCAGTAACTATCTTCTGACAAACGTCACAAGATATTGAAACTGCCCCCATACACTTTTTTCTTTAAATTTTGTAATCTTCTCCATAATATTCTGGTTTATAACTGTTTTATGAAGAATCTGATAAAATAAATAAATGCATTGAATTCATGTTGTTTTCTTTATCTTAACCGTTTTATTCCATACTAAAATTCTGTTTCCGTTTTGTTTCCATACATAATACCTGTAGTGAAATAGTTATTTGATTAACTTGTTTTGTATTTAAATGTGAATTTACGAGACTATAATCCAAACTTTAAATTTGTTAATTTGGTAACAGACATGATAACCGACTAAATACGCTTGTTACGGTGGTGATTTTATCTTTAATATCTTGTTTAAAAGTTAAATGCTTAAAAGGGCACATTCCAAAATGTTTTTCCTGTATCAGGATTTGCAATTTGTTTTTTTTTTCAATTTTTAAGGTTTCATGAGCGAATTTATTTTACGGGTTGAGCTTAAAATTTTCTAGGTCTCTTTGTGCATTTTTTAGTAAGACGTCTAAATCTTCATCCCAGTAAAAAATTGCAGTATTGTCAGTTTATAATTTTTTTTGTGTTTAAATCTAATTGCGAAATATAAATATTGTAAATTTTAAACAGTGATGGTCCTAGTACGGATCCTCGAGGAACTCCATAGTTTGTTGGAATGTAGATGATATGAGTTTCTTGTATGTCATGGCTTACTGTATCAAAGGCTTTTTGAAGATCAACTGGTATAGATAACATGTAATTTCCAATATCAACGCCGCTACTAAGTTTACTGATTAAGTCATTTATTGCCACTAGTGTGTTTGATTTTCTCCTAAACCCATAAAGTTTTTTTATAAAAGAATTTTTTTTAACCTAAAATTGATTAAGCTTTCGTAAATTAACGTTCAAATTTTTAGAAAAGAATGGTATGGTTGAAATGGGTCTTTAGTTTAAGGTAGGACCTACTTGTTTTGGACCCACCTTTGTGAATTGGTATCACCTTAGCAATTTTACAGCTATCTGGAAAAGTATCCTCTTTACACAAAGATTGATTCATTTTAATAAAACAGGCACTAATTCTGCGGAGAGACTTAGAATTGTCTTACATTTGAGTGTATCGTAACCTGCATTTGTATTTGGGTTTAAAGATTTTATTATTTTATTTATTTCAAACTTTATAGGTCAAAGATATAAAGATTCAATGCTAGCATGCACTAATGTTATTTCATGTGACTTTTCCATGTATATTATAGACTAAGGAGCGTTAGCATATTCATCTCACCCAAGAGTTTATCTTTTCAGCTGCGGCAATGTTTTGGTTGAAATCGATATTTTCCACATCGCTGTTAAACAGCTGGGTAGCGTAGCTCTTGTAGACAGGATCCAGCGCATAGCTCTTTCCCTCCTTGACGTATACCTTGTTCGCCATGTGGAAGATGACATTATGGAAAGCGTTCATCTTGTCGATTGCGGGCTTGTAGGCTGCTTTGGTCTAGAGAGGGCAAAAATTTAGTTCAGACGACAAAACGGGCTAAAAATTGACCAAAATTGGTAAGTGTAAAAGCTGCTTAGGTCTGAGGAAGACAACTAAGTAAATATTTGGAGTTGAGAGAATGTCTCAGGTGGTGATGAAACAAGGAAAGTGATGTAAGTCGATTTGGGCAATTAGTTTAGTTCACTGAGCCACGGTCGTAAGGAACGAGATCTAAGAAAGACAAGTTTATGAATTTTTTACCAGGGGGTAATACACATTCTTCAAAAGAGAGATGTATGTAATTTAGTTTTTAATTTAATTTTCCCTGAAAAAAGATTATCTAATCAATCTGCATTTGAAAAAATATCTTTATACGACTTAAATATTTAATAATATTCATCCAAATCCAACGAAATTTTGCCGAAAAACGAGGCAGATGTTAGGAACTTTCTAAGAAGGTGGGAAATTAGGAAGGCGTAAAACCACTGAATTGTTGTAGCAGGCTGGTTGATTTGATGGTGTCCATATAAGATTCACATTTTACAATAATGTTCAAAACTGTGCACAAATTGTAATAGGTATTAAACCAACAGTATAGTTTTGATATTAGTAAACTTGTAATTATTACTTGCATTCAAAAATACGAACATAATAGAACTAAATCATAATAATATACCGCTTGCTTGTTGAAGGTTGCCACTGCACTGGTTTGCAATTTCACCAAATAGGTAGAAGGAAGTATATAGGTATGGACGTATGTAAGTGGGTACGAATGTAGAACAAAGGACAGGAATATTCCCAAACAGCAGACAAGCCGCGAGTGCAGTCGTAAATAATTCACGTTTGCGCTAGAGATGTGACAGTTTTTTTGCGGTTTTCTCCGAATCAGTGAAAGTTGATATAGTGGATTTAGAAATTAAACGACTCAATTATACTGAAATTATCTACACTAATACATAATTGAGTTATGCTTGATTTTTTGCCATTTAGCGTTACTTCGATTGACTGCTAGCTGGGAAAAGATGGGCGAAGTATGATTAAAACATGGGTATGGGGGATCCTAGTGACCCCTTTTTGAAATGTAATTTTTACTTTCAGAAACGCTAAAAGGACGTAAATTTTCTAAAATATTTTTTTACCCTAGAGGCCTAGAATATGTTTTTAAATTTTGGTGTTTCGGATCTGTATAAAGAACGTGGGATTTTTCAATGCTTATCTCATCAGTATATACCTGTATCGAGACAGGCGTAGAGGTACAAAAATTTATATCATAGTTACAAGAATATTTTAGGTTAAATACACATTAATTTCAACACAATTAAAACATAAAGGTAACTGGAAGTGTGGGAAAATCCCATAAAGAGAGTTACCTTACAAATGTAGGAAGAGATTAAGTTAAAATAGTAACTGTTAAATCAGTTTATGTAGTTAAACTTGACTGGATTTTATTATTTTAATTTATTTTCTATGGGTTAGATCGTATGCAAATTGTTATTTCTATCTATATGTAATATATTTTACAGATGTTTGCAGTAGTGTGACGTCCTTTTTTTATATGTATACCTCACAAGAGTCCCAGCTGCTCCCTTCTGGAGCTAGTGAGACTATGGCATCCCCAATTGGGATAGTGGGGAGGGAAATAAGATGGGGAAAAGGAAGGTGGAGTAAATTCCTAGCTATTCAGATCTGGTCACCAAACACGGCTAAAGCCATTTCAGACAACGAATCAATTCTTAAAGGCGGTTTTACACCACGGCGATAATGAGAGTATCTTCTACTCTGGATCGTGCCGCTAATATGCTTTATATATTATTTTTAACTGTATTAATTGTGCTGTAGAGCCAGTGAGTCTATATCATCAAATTAAAAGATTCTGATATATGATAATATGTTGGGTGAGATTTGTCCTGATCTTGGCGGCGGATGCGTCTGCCCTCCTGCTGCAAGGCAGGCCGGTTTGGGAGTGAATGGTTGAGGGAATCTCCTTGTTTTCTCCAGCTGTACACTCTCCGAACATCGCCTTGCACTGCAATGGAAGGATGGATTCGTACGTCTCTCGCTCTTGGACACACTGACTCTCAGATTCCTACTCACCTCTAATACCCTTTTCCTTCTCAGAACTTAATCTCCTTCCTTTCCTAAAAAAACCCTCCACACAGCATTGCCAAAGATGCATAGGAATTGGGGGAATTATTTTCCTCACGGCCTCCTGTGTGAAGCTAATATGGAAATTAAAAAAACTCCATGTTTTGAAAGTTTTAAAAAGTTAGAACAGTCATAATATTAGTTAATTGTTTACAGTGAAACATGCTGAAAGACATAACTATAAGAAGAAAAAAAAATCCAGTGATGACATTTAACTTTTTTGTATTTTTAAATCAAAATGCCATCTACATCTTAATTATTTTCCAAAGTTTGATTAAACTTTCAAAATCGTGTACCAATTTGTACCTCCAAACTAAACTTTTTTCATATAAAACCATTCTTTATCTATATAATTTTATAGAAGTTGTCTGCTCTTACGTGCTCTTTTGACTTTTACAGAGTCTCTAAATCTCTCTTGATCTATTAAAAATTAAAAAGGCATAAAAGTGAAAAAAATATTTTTTCATTGGAATATAGATACCCACTGATCTCAAATTGTAACAGTTATACCTACCGTTTTATCCTTTTACTTGTCCGCCATCCAAAAGTAATACATATTGTTCTCATATTTAAAATATAATATTTGATCCCTTTCGGAATGTGGGTAGTTCAATGAAGGAAGACGGAATTTCCAAGTAACAAGATGCAGATTTATTTGAGACTCAATTATTACAAAGGTAGAGCATGAAAATTATTTAATGAATCTACAGGGGTGGTTGATCACCTATGATGAATCAATTAATGTTAAAACTCGTTTCTCGGAACATGTGGTATTACCAAAATGGTTGCATTACAATAAAAATCCTGAAGGGCGCCTGTATAATAACTATACATATTTAGAAAAGGATTATTGAAAACGCTACTGCTAAATTAAACAAAGTTAGAAATTATCTCATGATGATTAATTAAAATTATTCGCTCACGCGTAATTATGGCCATGACCTTCGACGGCTTGAAGTCCAGCTGTTCAACCACGCACTCTCAGGAACCAACTGACGAAACTTCACGTCACTACTACCTCCTGCCTGTATAATAACGGCCGGCTGTAAATACTCTCAGGCAAACGCGTGGCTAGAACACTAGAATTAAGTCGCTAGAAATAAGCAGGTACTGGCCCCAAACTGCTGCATAATTAAGAATAGCAAATAGGTTTATTATTATTATACCTTTGCAGAATGCTGCTGTTCGGCAAGTACCACAGTTTTGTTGCTATGACAACGAGTTGCGCTCGAGAGGCGCACGTTTATCTTCTCGGTAACTTTTATGAATGTGTAACAACTGTATGTAACATTTAATTTTTTCCAGTATTTTTTGTAATTTGAGACTAATTATATCGTAATTAATTAACTAGTGAGATAAAAATACTAAAAATGTTAACTATTTATAACCAAAATATCCTTTTATATAGTTACTACTAAAAACACCTCTAAGTTCTGTTACTTTTTGTAAAACCTTACAAATTTCCTTAAAATTAAAAAATAATAAAATATATTTGTTTCCTCAAAATTCTCAAATTCACTTTGTGGCGTCATTATTGATTTAATGAAAACAAATAACTTTGTGTACACCACCATTTAATTAACAAAATCAACATGTTTCGAAAACTATGTTTTCTTCGTCAGGATAATAAGTTAACTTATTTTAATTAAATAGTGGTGTACACAAGGATATTTGTTTTCATTAAATTAAAAAAATATATTTGTGTTTTATTTACTAAAAAAAGGTTTTTTTTTACATAAGCTCCACACAGGAGGCCCTGAGGAAAATAATTTCCCTCGGGGCCTATGTCATCTTTGGGGATGCTGTATGGAGGGTTTTTTTTAAGGAAAAGGAGGAGAGGGGAGTTCTGGGAAGGAAAAGGGTTTAAGGGGTAGGTAGGAATCTGTGGTTTAGTGAGTCCTGGTCATCCGCCTCCAATACCTAGACAAACCTCACCCCATGAACCCGGGCGCCCCTGCTAAATCACCAAACGTAGCGAACCACTTGTGGTGACCTATGGCAGAGGTGTTGGTTATCCAATAAAGGTTCCCGGGGCGGCGGTACCCATTCCCGCCTCCCAAATTGTAACACTTGATTGAAGTTATAAAAATAAAGTAAAATTGTTTCATTTTGTTAACAAATCGGTTTTTCAAACTGTGCGCCTCTCAGGCGCATGTTTGTCTTTTCAATACAAAAAAATAAAGTTATCTTTCTAGGGTTAAAAACACAACTGAAAATGTAAAATAAACAATTAAACAAAAAACACACATTTAACACTCCCTTCACACACAGCTCCAATTAAAAAATATATATTTACATATATTTTGGTATAGGTACCATAACTCTTTGAATATAATGCTGCGTTCGTATCTGATTTATTCTGTAAGAATCTATATGGAACTAAAGTGAAATTCCTTCAATTTTGGATTTCTATTCAATAGAAGTCTGTTTTCACTACGAACTGAAAATATTTCATTGATTCTACATAATGGATCAGGTGATCCCCACTTACGTGATACTTAAAAGAATTCATAATCTGCTCTTTCGTAGACGGCGCTAGTTTAATTATTTTAGTAAACACTTTGCGCAAATATTTTAAAATATTAGATCAATCAGTTGTTTGATCTAATAATATATATATATATATATATTTTTTTTTAGTACTTACCTAGAAGGTATCTTGTTTATTCGCTGGCAATATTTGACTGTCATCAGCCTAACAAATAAATACATTTTATATTTTGACAGCTCCGACCAGCTGACGGCATAACCTTGTTCTTATTTTAAAACTGACATTTCTGGTATGTCAATGTTGCGACAAAATCACCCGTGTAGTCACTAAAACCCCTTTCAACATGATCAAATACCAAAATTACAGTGCGATATTAAACAATTCCTTGAAAATATCCCGTTTGGGCGGGAATAATATTATTAAATTTGCCTTTTCAACACACACTGAGAATGAAACATCTCCGATTAAGACGGTTGACCTTGCTTATGCATCTTACGAGACTGCGATCTCTGAACAAAAGGGACTACCGCCTTTGATCATCCTCCATGGATTGCTCGGTTCGAAGAATAACTGGACCAGCATGAGCAAAGCTATCCACAAGAACACCGGAAGAAAGGTGATCGCAATCGACGCTAGAAATCACGGGGATAGTCCGCATTCTGATGAGCATACTTACAGGCATATGGCTGAAGATGTGATAGCCCTGATGAAGAAGTTGAACATCCCGAAGAGCTCTCTGCTTGGACACAGTATGGGAGGGCGTACTGCAATGATTATGGCACTTTTGCAGGTAAAATTGAATTATTTTAGACAGCTTAAAACTTATTATTAATCAAAGATTTACACCATGTTCAGGTGAAGTAGGTACTTTCATTATCATTTTATTAAATGTTCCATAACCCTTCATTTCAACAATTACTACAAGAAACAATTATTTATGTACACAAAATAGGTTATTAGATTCTTAGTTTAGGTAAACTAAGTCATTCATGCGTATTTAGACTGAAACCAAACTTTGCTTGAAACCAAACTTCAAAAAAAAAAAAAATGGCGGCAAAAAGACATTTTATACTGGAAATTTTTAACTTTTATTGAATTTTAATGCATCTTTTACCATCTACCCAAACATTAGTAGTTATTTCTTGATGTATTTAGTTTAGTTTAGTAGTTATTTACTATGAAACCTTTGCGCAAATCGCTAAAACTGTACTCCTTTTTGCAATTGTGCATTTTGTCCGCATACTAAAATACGTAGAATTCATATTATGACAAGTCTATTTCAACCAGTTAGTGATCTTTGTGTTTCTTAACAAATGCATCATCTAGAAGTTGAGTAGAAAGGGATAGGATAAAATGGCTAATTTGAATGAGTGTCTTTCACTCTCAGGTAAAATGCAAAATATATTTTATTTAAGTTTTTTCTGCAAAATAATTCTGCTCTGTGTCATACTGAGTTTGAGTTCCCCATGGATATCTTCACATCTCGTTTTAATTGAATTAATATAAAAGTGATAACAAACCGTTGGAACTCTCGTGCAAATTGTATGTCACATAATCCATCTTAAGACTCCATTAAAAACTTCAAAAAGGGGAAGAAGATGACTGAGGATGGTTTGAAAGGATTAAATAAATATGAATGATAGATGGAGTGCCCTAATATTAAAAACGATTATATGCGTAAGCTAAAAATATTAAAAGAAATAAATTGATTCTTTCTGCATGTCTTTTTCCGTGTGTCCCCGTTCACCTCCCAAATCCCCTTTCCCTCCCGCATTCCCCTTCCACCTTCCCTGCCTTCCCCCTCCCTCGACAATCCTCCCGCCAACTCCGCCTCCCCCATTCCCCTCCCCTTCCTACCTTTCCTCCCTGCCGCTAAAATATATGAAATACACACATTTTCATTTATACAAATTTCATAATGCCAGAGCTTACCATTATATATAGCCTTTAACCTTCGCAGGCATGCGCACAACAAATCACCAAAGTTTCATTGCAATCGGATGAGCGGTATGGCAGCGTATAAAATATCAACCAACAAACAAACAAATATTGATTTTTAAATATAAGATTAATAAAAAAATTTATTAAGACATACTTTAAATCTCTCTATTCTAAGTTAAGTAGCATTTAAATAAACTGTGTTAATTTTTTCATATCTAAAGCATGTTAAATGACAGAACCAGGTGTGTTTTTATAATCAGGCATTTCAATGGAGATTATCTTAAAAATTTAAATATATTTTTAAAATTGGAGAGATTTAAAAATTGAAAAAATTCAAGGAAAGTATGTTATATGTCGGTAGAAATTTGGAGTGCAGGGTCTTAAGCGCTGAAAATGAATAAATTTCATCAATCTCTGCTTTCAGCCTGATTTGGTTACGAGTCTCATCATTGGAGATATATCCCCTATCAAAACCAGTCCAACCATCTACTCCATGGACGAACTCTTTGATGCCATGGGACTCGTTCAAATACCAAAAGGGATCCCCCTTTCCCAAGCACGGAAAACTGCCGATGAACAACTGTCTTCGGCCGTCACGGATATTTCAGTTCGGAGTTTCATCATAACGAATTTGGTGCAGTCTGAATCTAATGAGTATCTGTGGAGAATAAACTTGCCAGCACTGAAAAAGAGCTTCAGAGATAAGATTGCCGTTTTTCCGAAAGATTTGAATTTCATTCAGTATCCAGGGAATACTCTATTCGTGGCTGGTGGGCTTTCAGATTACGTGGGGTAAGTTGTTTTATATATGTATTATTTTTCTTTTTAAAACAAAATAATATTTTCAATTTGGGAGGTGGGAATGGGTACCGCCGCCCCGGGAACCTTTATTGGATAACAACACCTCTGCCATAGGTCACACCAAGTGGTTTGCTACGTTTGGTGATTTAGCAAGGGTGCCCGGACACATGGGCTGAGGTTTGTCTAGGTCTTGGAGGCGGATGACCAGGACACACTGAACCCCAGATTCCTACCCACCCCTTGAGCCCTTTTCCTTCCCAGAATTCTCCTACGTTTCCTTTCCTTATAAAAACCCTCCACACAGCATCCCCAAAGATGACATAGGCTCTGAGGGAGATTATTTTCCTCTGGGTCTCCTGTGTGGAACTCATGTAATAAATAAAAAAGTAGACTGTGGAAAGGTTTGAAACTTCGATAATAATTTATGATAAAGTGTGCTACTCCGTTTACTTCCAAAATATGAACAAATTATTTAAATAACACTTCGTTTCAACTAAATTACTACAAGAAACAACTATTTACATCAGGAGGGATGGTAAAAGATGCTTTAGGGTTCCATTTTTATTCAATCAAAGTTCAAAATTTCCCTTGTGCCGCCATTTTGGATTTTCTTGAATGAAGTGATATTTGAAAGGTTCCGTTCCGATATAAAATGCACAAATTAATTAAATAACCCAAACTAAGAACCTAATGACCTATTTTGTGCACGTCTCCCGACATACATAGTTGTTTCTTTTGGATTAACAACGTATCAATGATTTAATTAACAAAAAATTATGTGACATTTAGGTACACATCCCCACTATTTTTCGACATAGTCCCCGTATGATCAATGCACTCGGTGAGCCGTGGCACTAGGTCCTTGTCTTCCTTATCGAGAAACTCCGCCGTCAAATATGCTATCACTTCTCCCTCCGTGTCCTAGTCAGTCTCCAAAGGTTTTCCTGCTAAATGTTGCTTCATGAAGAAAAAGATGCAAATCATGCCATTGGTTGTCTTTTTGATTCCTGGGTTAAGTGGAGAACCCATGTTTCAACCGAAAAAAGCTTTGCCTTGGTTGGAAAAATCGAAGAGATCCGAATGCTTTCCATATGATTTTGCTCTTCAGCATTTTGGGAAGCCAACGAACACGTAATTTGCACACGCCATTTTTTCCTTAAAATCATTTGTGTGGTAGACTTGTTGACATCTGGGATCAAAATTGCGATCTTACGAACTTCAACAGGGCGGACTCCCTCTTAGTTGAGAAAGCGAATAATTAAGCACACCTCGCAGGCGGCAGGATTCGGCAGCAGAACGTCGATTGCAAATGGACGCAAAGATCGCACTGAAGCAGCTACCAAGCCGGATCACCACTCGTTTTTTAGGGGAAAGTCTGAGCTACACGCTAGTGCCGCCATATTTTGAGGAATAACGTCGCTGAAAATGAGGAACATGTTTAATTCTTGAGCAACCATATACATTTGTATCTACATCATATTTTGTTACTTTTATTTTCCAGACGAGATGAACTACCGCAGTTAAAATCCATGTTCCCCAAAGCAGAGCTGGTTTTCATAGAGGGAGCTGGGCACTGGGTACACAGTCAAAAGCCAGAACAGTTCCTGAAGCTGGTTTGTGATTTCCTCGCGAAGAATTGACATTGTTGAACCAATCAACGTAACTCCAATTTAGCCAAATTAATTAGGAAAATTTATACGGTAAATTAGTAGTAAGTAAAAATGGGTTTTAAGTTTAAAAGCTAACCATGGTAAGGCTAAGAAATCTGAAAGTTTTGAATATCCTACTGAACAAGAACACTTCTGATTTCTCCGTGACTTCCTTGAACCTGGGTTCTTCCTTTCATGGATGATTTTGAGTAGGTACCATATCGAAATAAATTGATGTTTGTATATTTTTAGCAAATACCCCATAAGTCCAACTCCAGTAAAATATTGGCAAAATTTATTTCTATTGGCTGGCAACACCGATTACTAGTGTAGCACATTGAAATTGCTTCCAGACAATGATGGCAAATAATTGATTTTGTATAATACTTGTTGGCGGTGTTTTGCGCTTTCTAAATTTATTTTAATCAATATAGATTTTTTTTAATATGCAAATACGCAGTAAGGTTGTAAATGTCGATCGTCCAGTTGATTAGTCAGATATCTCCAAATACTAAGTTTTTAGGTTATTTTTTTATATGTGATAAATTTTTTTATATGTGAATACCTCACAAGAGTCCCATCTGCTCCCGTCTGAAGCCAGTGAGACCATGGCATCCCCATTTGGGGTATGTTGTGAGGCTGAAGGTAGTGGGGAGGAGAAGCTGGTGGGGAAGAGGAAGGTGGGGAACTACCTGGCTATTCAGATGTGGTCACCAAACACGGCTAAAGCCATTTCAAGCAACGTTTCAATTCTGAATGGTGTCTGAAATGGTGACATAATAAGGAAAGCAATATTCTAATGCTCACCATAAATAAAATATTATTTGCAAGTGTCTGTGTTCATAAATTATTAAATATGCCATAAAATAGCATTGAAAAGCATAACGATTCAGTACATTAGTATGACATTTTGAAATTTCCTCCTAGTAACCCAGAAAACATAATTTTTTTTATTTCACTGCAAGTTTTTCTGCATTATAATTGATTTGGTGGTGTTTATGAGTGATCTGAATATTGTACCAGATAGAGGGTATAATTGTACATATAACTACATACTCAACTCAAATTTTAATTTTTCAGAGACGTCTGACTTATCGACTGGGTGTAGGTACCTAATTTTTTTTTTTTAATTTTCAATTTATATAATTCGTTAATGTATAAAATCCATTATATCCTAGTATATTAAGAACCTTGGTGTATTATGTATTTCATTTTAATCAAAGAAAAGATACATTTTCAATTCAATTCAGTTATGAACAAAACGATGTACAATTATTAAATTGTTGTGCATATTAAGTTAAAACAAATTATATGTTCGAGATAATATTAATTCCAAATATTTTACTCAAATTTCACTGCACCATTTTGCACAACATAATTTTTCCTTATTTATTGTATTTCATCTAACCTCAAACTAAACTAAACCTATCTCCGATTCTTTTCCCTCCTAAACTTCTTTCCCTCCATATCCATCTGTCAAAAAAACTTCTTTGCTTTTGTTAAGAGCACTTTGAAAATGGAACACTTTCAAATATTATCTCACAAGAAAGTTCCTACCCAGATTTCAATGTATTTTTATTTAGATGTCAAGAACCATGAAATAGTGACAATCACTCAGCAACGAAAAACTATGCCATAAATATTGTGCTGTAAAACTGCTTTCTTTAGAAATAATTTAACTTCAATTGTAATGAGAACTATACTTAATACTTATCTAATTCCACCTTTATGTTTGCATTGCAATGTTTTTGTATTATTTTCCATAAATATTTAATATTGAGAATAAGCATTGATATGTATAGTACATGCATAGTTTATTTACGAGTAAAAATCTGTGATAAATATGATGTTTGGCTTACAAAGTAATAAATTTAAGTATCTAAGTTTAATCTTAATTTATTTGATTTAAAATCACTTTATGCTCTTAAAATTACCAAAAAAAAATGCCTGAAAGCCTAATAATTTTTCCTGTATGGTTAATTTATTTAAATTGATTGAATATTACTAGTTTTTTTTTTTTTCTTAAAAAAATCAGGATTCTACAAATTTTAGATGTATGAAGAGGGTCGAAAAATTTGTATTAAGAAAAATTGCTATTAATTTATTTAAATAATGACTTTTTTACAATACTTTATTAAAATACCTACCTAATAATATTTTATTACACAATTTTATTTTTTTATACTTATCATTTATTTTTTTGAATTAGGCAATTTGCCCTAAAAAGAGCGCTTTGTTCTATTAAAGTTAAGACAGATGGTTATAATTTTGAGGATAATGTATGTATAAGGAGACAGAAAAAATCAAATATTGAAGTCATTCAAGCCAAGAACCTATTAATCGTCCATTTAATTAGTCAGACATCTCCAAATACTAATTTGAGATAATAAGGAAAGCAATATTCCCTTGGTCGCCATAAAATGTTATTTTACACTCGACTGTGTTTTACATATTAAATGTGCTATAAAATAAAACTGGGAGGCATAACCGTCCGGTACATTAGAACGATATTTTGAAATTTCCTACTATTAACCCAGAAAACTTTTTTTTTTTCATCATCATCATCTTCTTCCCCTTATCCTATTCGGGTCGGGGACCCACCGCATCGAAAAGGCACCTCCGTACGCCCCTGTCTTGCGCTGAATATTCAGCCTCCGTCCACGGCAGTCCCATCCTCTCCTCGCACAGTTTCTGGAGTTGCCTCGCCCAGCAGTGTCTGGGGCGGCCCACTGAATGTCTACCCTCTGGAATCGCACTCAACATTTTCCTAGGAATCCGGACATTAGACATACTTAGTACGTGCCCAAGCCACCTCAGTTGCGATTTTTCTATGAAGAGCAACAGCGGTTCAATGTTTAGATCATCTCGGATCGTCGACTTTCTTATATGATCTCATTTCGTAACCCCTGCCACTCCTCTCAGGTACCTCATTTCGGCAGCTTGAACTCTAGAGTGTGTTCGTTCGTTTAGCATCCATATCTGGTGACCGTAAATAAGCGTCGGGCGGTATCATTTTGAACACAGCCATCTTGTCTTGATTCTCGGCTCGGCATTCAGCACTTTTATTTCATAATAAGTTTTTCTGCATTATAATTGTTTTGGTGGTGTTTATGAGTAATCTGAGTATTGTACCAGAATAGACAGAACACTTTTACATATAACGTCGTACTCAACTCAATTTTCACAGATGTCTGACTAATCAACTGAACGATCATTATAACAGAACAAAAAGGTGAGGATTGTTGACAGTTAGCAAATACGTAATCAGCAAACGATGTATGCCTTTGGTCAAGAGTCTCCTCCTCCACACAGCACTGGCAGAGTGAACTATCGAGGACTCGGATTTTAAACAAAACTGCAATAGAGCAGTGACAAATTCTCATTCTCGAGATAAAGGGAATAAATCTTTTAGATTTTTTTTACGTGGAATCAAGATTTACTTGTAACATGATTTTGTATTCCAGCAAAGAATGATTCAGCTTGGGTTTTTGTGTCTGTCCAATTTTCTTCCCAGGAACAAGACATGTTGTATTTGAAGACGTCGGAGATAGGAATTCTAAAATCTAAAGGAATAGAATTACTCAACTATTATTTTTATTGAAGCTAAGGTACTAAAAAAATGTGATTAATTCAAAAATATTTAATGTAGGTAGCTATAATGAGATTTAATTTGTTGTAACAACAAAATAGAGGTAATGCAATATGTAGTGTAGTGGGTAGCTATAGTTAAAAAATAATGCATCAATATTTATTGACAAAAAAATGGTTGATTTCCTTAGTAGCACTCGCAAATTTACCTCAATTGTGTATTTACTGTAAATATAGCTTTTCAAATACACTTTCAAGATATCTCTAAAATGTACTTTTATTTATTTTCCTTAACCTATCTTCTCTCTTTACACAGATTACAAAATAAGTCTAGATCCCTTTATCATAATTATTTTTTTGTTTTATCTTTTTTAAAAAGAAAGGCAAGCATTCCTGGGTTACGAATAACCCGACAATATTTAAAAATCTCCTACTGCCGCCACAGTAAGTGGAAAATGTTGCTTGTGTCGTGATGGAGGACTTAGCCAGCCGAGGAATCGAACACGGGACGCCTGGGTGGGACCCAAATGCCGACTCAGCCACTGACCGGTCAAATTATTATGATCAAATTATATTATGATATCATTATATGAATATCACACAATATTTCCAACTGCCCGGAGCCAGTATGAATATTGCGTCTCCAACTGGAGTACGATGTGAGGAAGGAAGTGGAGAAAAGAAGGAAATGGGGAATGAGAAGGTTAGAGAGTACCTGGCTATTCATAACTGTTCAACGAACACTTCTAAAACCATTTCAAGGTTTATATAATCATGTTTTAGATTTATAATTAGTTTCGATTCTGAATGATAGTCTTTCTCACCAGGGCGATATTTAAGAGTATATACCACCCTGGAATCTGCCAAAAATATACTACATATATTATACTACATATGTTTTAGGTGAAATGACACATCAAATCATATTTATTTAATTAAAACAAATAACTTTGTGTACACCACTACATAAAAAAAATGTATATAGTGGTGTACACAAAGTTATTTGTTTTCATTAAATTAATAATGACGCCACAAAGTGGATTTGCGAAGTTTGAAGAAGTAATCATATTTATTTATTCAAGCACAAATTCGAACCTGCATCTTCTAGATCCGTAGTTGAAGACCTCAACTTCTCGAACACGGAGATCGTCGGTAAATATATTAATAAATTATGGGTTGTTGTCCCATTCTCTTTTGTCGAGAGTAGAGGAACTCAAGAGTAAATACTCAATATCCGATAACTTATTGAGAAATTTTGGGAATTCAACTTGCCAGCAACGCTCTGCTTCGTTGACTACTTCAAAGCATTTGACTGTGCATAATGGAACCATCTGTGGAAAGTATTTAAGGAGAATGGATTTCCTAAACACCTCGAAACATTTCCTAAACATTAGAAACCTGTACACCGCAGGCCATGCATCGTGCACAGTAGGGAAGCACGCCAAACGCCTGCCCAACATTTGTAAACAGTTGATATTTGTCGCATAACAGGTTTTTTTTTTTTTTTTTACATGAGCTCCACACAGGAGGCCCTGAGGAAAATAATCTCCCTCAGGACCTATGTCATCTTTGGGGATGCTGTGTGGCGGATTTTATTTTTTATGGTAAGGAAATGGAGGAGAATTCTGGGAAGGAAAAGGGTTTAAGGGGTGGGTAGGAATCTGGGGTTCAGTGTGTCCTGGTCATCCGCCTCCAAGACCTCACCCCATGAACCCGGGCACCCCTGCTAAATCACCAAACGTAGCGAACAACTTGGAGTGACCTATGGCAGAGGTGTTGGTTATCCAATAAAGGTTCCCGAGGCGGCGGTACCCATTCCCGCCTCCCAAATTGGTTGTTTCTACGACTTGTTCTTGAGTTCAACAGTGGAACGATTTGCCAGCCTCTGTGTCTCCTACCTCCTACAACGTAGGTGTCTTCAAGATCCAGATTCACTCCTTCCTTTCCACAAAACGGCCCTCCTCATAGCTTCTCGAAAGATGACATGAGGTGTGTAGAAGCAAAGGCAGCAATCTCCACTTTCGTTTTTTTTTTTTTAAAAGGCAAAAAACACGTTGATATCTTTGCCTTTGGTATATACATATTTTCAAACTCTGATTTTGATGGCAGAAAGCTGACAAAATCAGAGTTTGAAAATATGTATCGAAGGCAAAGATATCAACGTGTTTTTTTGCCTTTTTTTCAAAAAACGAAAGTGGAGATTGCTGCCTTTGCTTCTACACACCTCACATAAGCCCTGGGGGAAATTATTTTCCTCTTGTGGGTAAAAAAAAAAAAGATGAAGATTGACCCCCAAAAATCGGAGACATTTAAAGTGAAAAAGAGGGTACATCAAGAGGCAACCGGACAACTCAAAATCGACTAAACACCTACTTTAAAAGTGGTGAAAGCAATATATAAAAAAATTGGTTTTATAGTTTACGTAAGGTTAGGTTACGTAGATTATGGGCTATTTTTTTAAATGAAAATTGAAAGCTTTTAACTTTTCACAGAGGTGTTGAGTTTATTCTGGGTTGTCATAGAACCACATCAAGGATGCATCCTTTCACCAGTGTTATTTAATATGCATGGTGAATACATAATGCGTAAGGTTCTTGATGGATGGAAAGGTGGAATAAACATTGGTGGCCAAAAAATCTCAGATATGCAGATGACACTACCCTTATTGCCTCTTCTGAAGAAAAAATGAACCACCTCACTGCTAAAATAAGGGAAGAAAGATATAATCTAGGTCTACTGATCAACAAGGCCAAAGCAAGAGTCCGATTCGAGCCGCGGTCAACAGTGGTTGTGTGTACCTTACCTATTGCTTAGTGCCGTTCGCCCGTTCCCGTGCCTCATACAGATAAGAGATTATTGTTACATTTTATTTAATTCTGTTTATCGTATACTTATTTGTTTGCATTCCTACTTACGGCTAATCCGTTTTTGTTTGTATAGTCAATGAAATAGACTGCGTATTATTTTTTCAGTTTAATTTTTAAAAGTTAAGTTTTTTTTTATACAATGGAGGAAGACGAAGATAGACCTCCCGACCCAGGATCGATATTAGATTTTTCTGATTCGGAATCTACCACTAGCCAGGCTTCTATTACGCTTCCATCTCGTAAACGACGACCATCGCATAGCCTTTACATCCCATCGAAAGTTAAAACTATACCGCCGATTCAACAAACCTCGACCTCTAACGACCTTAACCCCAATAGTAACACCCAGACAAGTACTTTAGCTAGCGATAATACAAAAAGTAATGGCTTACTTTATCCTGCTTCCGCTTCCGGTCCTTTTATCGCAATTGTTCAGAGAACTGAACAAGGAAAACTTATTCATCCTTTAGATTTTGGAAAATTCTTATTTGACTCAAAAAATAATAACCTTGGTATTGTTAATGGTTCAATTAAACCGGAAGGGCGATATAAATTATCTATCGAGTTTAATACTGCCGCTTCCGCGAATGGATTTGTAAAAAAAATTGACTCGCTCACAAAACATAAATATAAATCGTTCATCCCGTCATTTAACCTTACGAGAATGGGTCTTGTTCGAGGAATTCCCACGGATATCCCAGAGGCTGAAATTGTTGATGCTTTGAATAATTCCCAAGGAACCCCGAAAGTAATAAAAGCACGTCGACTGAACTACAAGGATTCTACTGATGGAAACAAGATCTGGAAACCTTCCCAATCTGTTGTTGTTACATTTGAGGGACAATCCCTTCCGTCTCGTGTGTTTATTTATTATACCTCGCTTCCCGTCGAAGTTTATAAATTTCCAACTGTTCAATGCTTCAATTGCTGCCGGTTTGGACATACAAAATCCGTATGCCGCTCCCCTCCACGTTGTTACTTTTGCGGAGAAGGTCACCCATTTGATCAATGTCCAAAATCTTCCAATAATCCCATTTGCATTAACTGTTCGGGTGCACATACCGCGGTAAGTCTAGCCTGTCCGGAATTGACAAGACAGAGGAACATAAAACATAAAATGGCTACCGACAACATTTCGTACTTCCAGGCCTCAAAGTTATTCTCTCCTGCGAAAAAATCTTTCGCAGAGATGACATCGTCCTCAGCTCCTTTCCAATCAACCACCTTTTTAAATTCAACGTCATCTTCTCACAGAGAAACCATTCTCAAGCCAGTCAAACCCAACCCAAAATATACTCCTTACCTTGATAAAAAACAATTGAATAATATTTTGACCAGCCCGAATGGGAATGCCAAATCTCGGACCCCCAATGGGTGTGCCATTAATAGTAATACATCCCCTCCTGCTCTCCCCGAAATATTGAATAATAATTCTTTTATACAAACTTTAATTACCCTTTTAGTTTCTATCCTTACAAACAACAATACTGTACCGTCCAACGCTGCCGATTACATTAAATCTTTATTATCTTGCCTCCCCAATGACTTCGAAACTGAACAAAATTCTTCAGTGGAACAGTAGAAGCCTCTTCGCTAACAAATCTGACCTAATTCAATTACTCGACGAACACGACGTTTCAGTGGCCGCCATTTCTGAAACGTGGTTAAAACCCTCCTTTCACTTAAGAATTCCGGGTTATTATTGTCTCAGACACGACAGACCGGATGGTAAAGGCGGCACGGCTCTGATAATCCATAATTCTATCCCGTTTAAACAAATTAATATACATACTCCCTCCGACGATATCCAGATAATAGCAGCTGTCTTATCTGATATCACAATATTATCAATATATATTCCTCCCTCTACTACTTTTATTGAAAATGAATGGGCACCAATCTTAACCCAGATTTGTTCCCCTTTTATGATCCTTGGAGATTTTAATGCACATTCCCCTTCTTGGGGTAGCAAAATAACAAATCGTTCTGGCCGCAATCTTTTAGATTTTATTGATACCCATAACCTATGTTTTTTAAATGACGGATCTCCAACCAGATTCACCCCCCCTCATCAACGGAAAAGTGCTGTTGATTTATCTCTTTGTTCATATTCGTTAGCATCTAAATGCTCTTGGGACATCCTAAACGATCCCCTCTCTAGTGATCATTTTCCAATTATAATCCGATTCCAACATCAATCTAACACTTATCCTCCACCAGTTAAAAATAATCTCAAATTTAGAATAAATGATGCGAATTGGAGCACTTTCTCTTCTGAACTAGATAACCTTATTAATTTAAAAAAAAAATCGTCCCCGGGAGACATCAGATTGCAATGTGAGACGTTTCCCTCTATGGTTATAAATGCAGCAGAAAAATCCATCCCGAAACGCAATGCGAACATTAAAATAAAACACTCTAATCCGTGGTGGGACGAGGAATGCACTCGCTCCGTCAACTCTCGTAAAAAAGCAATTTCCTCTTTTCGTAAGTGTATGACACTAGAAAATTTTTTATCAGTTAAAAAAGCCCAGGCAGAAACCAAACGAATTTTGAAAAATAAAAAACGCGCTGGATGGCGGAAGTTCTGTGAGAACCTGTCTCCGGAAACTCCCCAATCTTCAGTTTGGTCTAGCTTAAAAAAATTCGGATCATCGTATTCTCCGCCGAGTACCAAGCACATATCAGAAGAAATTCTTATAGGATTTGCGGATAAAATAGCCCCCCCATCAGTGGCCGGATGTGAAGAAATGCCTTCTATTAAGCCATATCCATCTCACTCTAACTGGCTAGATGCTCCTTTCTCCATTGATGAGATGAAACTAGTAATAAGAACCCTTTCTGACTCTGCTCCGGGTCCCGATGGAATACTTAATAGTTTCATTAAATCATTTTCTGATATGGCGGTTGAATATTTCTTATCTCTTATTAATAATATGTTTGAAACAGGACTAATTCCGGATAATTGGAAAACTCAAAAAATCATTCCCATTTTAAAACCTGGAAAAAATCCATCTGAAATTTCGTCTTATCGGCCTATTGCTCTTTCATCATGTTTGATGAAAGTAGCGGAGCGTTTGATGAAGAACAGATTAGAGTGGTTTGTTGAAAGTCAAGATATTATCTCACCAAATCAGTATGGTTTTCGGAAAAAGAAATCTACAATGGATAATTTAAGTTTGTTCACAACTGATATCCGAGTTTCCCAATCCCTAAATTCTTATACATTGGCCACATTCCTTGACCTTTCATCAGCTTACGATGATGTTTTACTGAATGTTTTGAAAGAAAAGCTAATTAAAAAACAAATCCCCCCGAAATTAGTCCAATTTATTATTAATTTGCTCTCAGATAGGTCCATTATTATTGAGTCTTCCTCTAAATGCTTAAGGCGCAAACTATGGAGAGGTTTGCCCCAGGGTTCTGTTATTAGTCCTCTGTTGTTTAATATTTATATAAGCAACCTAGACTCAGTAATTCCTTTTTCTATCAAGCGTCTTTACTTTGCGGATGATATCCTTATATATTTGTTACATAAAAATATTATTCTTGCAGCTAAGGAAATGAATTTGGCTTTACAATATATTAAAAGCTGGTTGTCAATAAATGGGATGAATCTGGCGGCATCTAAAACAAGGGTCGTGGCTTTCACGCGCAAAAGAAAAATTCCCCAATTCTCAATTTCTTTTGATAATGTGCCTCTACAAACCGCTACTCAAATCAAATTCCTTGGTCTTCTTTTGAACCATAAACTTTCCTGGCTTCCACACATTCAGATAATTTCTACAAAGTGTGAAAAGGGACTTAATATGATGCGAGCAGTTTCCAGAGTATGGTGGGGATCTCACCCTACCACTCTTAAATTAATGTATAATTCCCTAGTTCGGAGCCACTTGGATTATGGCTCATTCCTTTTTGACCCACTCCCTAAATATCTAGATAAGAAAATGGAAAGAATTCAATCAAAAGCCCTCAGAATGATTATTGGAGCTATGAAGTCTTCTCCAATTAATGCTCTTCAGGTGGAATGTGTGGAGCCTCCATTATATTTCAGAAGGCAATTCCTTGCCAATAAATATATTTTCAAGGCTTTATCGTTATCACATCATCCTATTAAACAAAGTCTTAATAGGTTAAGTGTGAATTTGAATTCTAACAAAAGATTGAGAGAAAAACAATGTTTTCCTCTCTTAATTAAAAGTTTTCATCTCTATAATTCTCTATCATCTTCCCTCCAATATCTTCAAGAAGTTCCCAATCTTCCTATATACAATATTCCATTTAAGGCAATCACTTTTATGCCGAACACAATAACATCAGTCTTTCGGAAGAATATTTTATCTTCCCCAAATAAATTTCAAAATGTGGATGATTGTTTTAAAAGCATAGTGGCTTCGAAATTCCCTGGATTTTCCATCCTTTTCACGGATGGTTCCAAATTTGAAAATAAAAGATGTGGAGCATCTATATATAGTCCAGAATTCAACATCAATCTCACTTATAAATTACCGAAAGAAGCTTCCATATTTACAGCCGAATGCTTTGCAATTGAACAAGCGCTAAATCAAATCCAGGTTCTCAACATTCATCGAGCCTTATTATGTACTGATTCGCTAAGTGCTCTAACTAAAATTAGGTCAAATATTTTACGTTATCCGGAAGACAATATTATATGTAAAATAAAAAATCTTCTCAATTCTCTTAGTGAATCTGGGTTTGAGACGATATTGGCCTGGGTCCCTGCCCATTTGGGTATCGAGGGTAATGAGATGGCCGATTTTCTCGCCAAATCTGGTTCAGATTCCGGAACTATCCCACTAAATTTTAGAATTCCTATATCCGATGTCTTTCCGATTCTTAAATCTAATATGACTCGTGCCTGGGAAGAAAATTGGGCAGTCTCCAAAATAAGAACTGGATCTTTCTATGCGGGAATTCAAAACCATATCCCTGCTAAGCCATGGTTTCACGGTAAAAAACTTTCAAAACGATTCATTTCATGTATCTCGAGAATGAGAATTGGCCACTGTTCAATTGCATCTCACTTGTCTAGAATTAGAGTTTTAGATGATCCGTTCTGCCAGTGCGGTGTGGAAGAGGAAACCCTCGACCACGTTTTCTTTAACTGTAAAAACCATTCATCTTTCAAGAACATATACCGCCGGCTTATTAAAATCACACACCAGTCCCCCCTTAACATTTCATACCTTTTATCTCTTAACAATTCTCGTGTTCATACAGCTTTATGTAAGTTTATTAACCTGAATGAATTCAATATTTAATTTGTTTTAGTGATCTAAATGAGTCCAATATTTAATTTGTTTTATTATTTTCCCATTAGATTAACCGAAATTTCTTATCCATTTTAAATATTACCGGCACAAAGCACTCTCTCCAGGGTGAATTGCCTAAAACAAAAAAAAAAAAAAGGCCAAAGCAAAACTAATGGTGATCGATAGGGCAACACCTTTGTAAGAACAAATAACTCCCAAAGACTTAGAAACGGTGAACGACTTTATATACCAAGGCTTGACTATAAGTAACGAATGAGGTTGTGGAACAGGAGTGAGTAGAAGTATTTGCATGACAAAAGACACCATGAGTTAAGTGCAAAAGATATAAAGTGACAGAGTGTAACGAAGCCACCAAGATCAGTCTCGTCCGGGTGTTGATTTTCTCCATATTTCTATACGGTGTGGAAACATGGACACTTATGACCCGTTCGCATTGGTCGAGCACTTTAATCGAGTGGACAGTATAGTATTAACTAAACGCGTCCGAACACCATAATTTTAGTAGAGTGGGTTAGTCAGCTTTTTAGTTGATTCAATCCATTTCGTTCTAATTTTTCGGTGAGTAGTGATCCCCTCCACGCGTCCCTGCGTACTAAATGCGCAAACCCACCATTTTAGCAGAGTTCATTTGTAGACGCGCGGCAATGTTGTGGCACTGGAGCGAAGATGCAACTCTAAAATTATTTATTAATGCTGCTATTAATCTCTTTTCGTGTCCATATAGTTTATTTATTTTCATTTTACTAATTTATTCTTCCACCTCTTCTAAGCATTACAATATGCTTAATTAGCGTATTTACTTTGCTTTGTAGCAGCCCGTCAACCGCCGTC
Source organism: Glyphotaelius pellucidus (assembly GCA_936435175.1). Taxonomy (NCBI): domain Eukaryota; kingdom Metazoa; phylum Arthropoda; class Insecta; order Trichoptera; family Limnephilidae; genus Glyphotaelius; species Glyphotaelius pellucidus. The sequence goes on from OW386556.1 coordinate 11,929,465, forward strand.
ATCTTGCAACGGGCGGCGGGCACAAATGTACTCTACGTGAAAGTAATGCAAACGATTTTCGGTGAGTCAAGTGGCGAGTTACTTGCCACTCTAAGAAAGACTCGCCACTCGAAGAAACTACTAGCTTAGTCTGAACAAGCCTTTAGAGCCAGCAAATAGAAGCCCTTGAAATGCGGCGCTGAAGAAAAATGCTCAGGATTGCATGGACAGCCAGACGCTCAAATGCGTCCATTCTGGATGAGCTAGGCATCCACAATAGACTCTAAACTATATGCCTAACGTATTTTAAGATACTTTTGACATGTTGCTCGCCAAACTGAAAACTCCAACTTGGAGAAACAAGAAAAAGGCAGCAAAACCAGAGGGAGGTCACCAATATGCTGGAGTGACCAAGTACCACTGCCGTCCGGTACATCGGTGTCCGTAGCTCTCCACCAACACAGAACAGCAAGGAGTGGAGGAGCCTTATCTATCATGGAAGTTGGAGTAGGCAATAAGGAACCGACTTAAGAAGAAGTTCCACCTTCTGCCAGGTAAGTCCTCCATCTTTACACAAGCTACCTTTTCTGCTTATAATCAATGGTGGACAGTAAGGAGGAACTAAAATACTGTCAAGTTATTCATTTCGTGGGAATGTTTGTCTTTCTTTTATAATAATAATAAACACAATTATGTAATTTTCAAAATATACTTTATTGATTACATAAAGCACCTAATGCCTTCTTATTACTGTAAGAAGTATATGGCTGGTGATATGCGGGAGAAATTACATACCTCCTCACGTTACACCCAAATATTTTACGTGCTTGACTCATTGCAATGGCATTACAAAATATAAAAATTCAATTTCAGGCAATTCTTTTTGAACAAAAACAATTAAAAATAAAACTTCATCTTTGATAACAATTAAGAAAGCTTTTAATTAAAGACTTCTCAGGCAGATTTAAATTGGGTTTAGCTTTGATATTGAACCAAACATTTTAGAAACAAAATTTAAATTATTTGTTAATGCATCTAATTTTAAAGTTGTTAAACCTTGACACAATCAACCATTTTACTTCATCAAATAAAGTCATTTATTAATTCTGTCAAAAAATGGAAGAAGTAAGTCATCATTTTCAAAATGACTGATTAAAATATACATAAATTAGGAAATAAAAAGTTTTTATACCATTTTAATTGGTTTATTGTAATCTAAATCTGAATTAATTATATCATTAAGGTATATTTTAATTATATGATTGAATAGTTCATATTATTATCAATATTTACAAAAAGTTTTTCATAAAATAATTGGGTTTTTTTCCAATCAATACAAACATACCCAACAACTTAAAATTAATTAGGTACTAAATATCAACTATTATAGCCGTAAAATATAAAAGAAGGTTCGATCGACTTTAAATAGAAAAAGACACAAAAAATATAATTTTATATTAAAAATTTTAACCAATATTTTAAACGATTATCAACACATCAAAGTAGGTACTTGAAAGCGAAATAGTAATATGAAGTAAAAATAAATATTTTTCTGTAGGCACTTGTAAGCACTTTAATTTCTTACAAAGATTTTTTTATAGCGTCTTTTTGTATCTAGGGTCGAAACGGAACGCACATCTTTTAAATAATAAATTAAAAAATGCTTAAAAATACAAAATAGACAAAAAAATTATTTTTCTAATATGAAATTATTACTAAAAAGATTTCTATATGACTGGAAAATTCACTGAATTCTGTTACACATTAAAGTAATATATATAATTTTTTTTGTATATTTATCTTATAATTTTGTTATTTTGAATGATGCCTATGTATTATAATTCGGCGGAAACAAAGGTGTAGTAAGAATTTAAAATATTTAAGCACTATCAAAATAATCAATATACAAATAACTTAAATGAATTCAAGGTATACAAAAGTGGATGACATTTATTTTTATCTATATGATTTTTATTGAAGAAAATGGAGGGAATTGTAAATTTTTGATGTTGCCATAATTTGAAGAAAATCTTAAGCAATTTTTTATATTCAATTTATAGGAAACAATCTTTTGAGGATGACACAAAAAAATTAGGAAACATCACCTTACATTTGGCACAGACATTCCTGTAAACATTAAATTAAAAAGATTAAATTACATTCTTGTAAAGTGATTTAATGCATGTGCATTAAACTAAATTAATATTAAATGGAAGGATACAAATATCTTTTGACTTTCACCAAGTCTTTTTTAGCCATCTCCTTAATAAGAACTGACACAACCTCTATCTAAAACTTAAAAATTATTAAATTTAGCGTTTTGCTAAATTTCACAGACATCAAATGGAGAACAAAAATATATTATAAACCTTTTTGAATCCCAAAAAATAAAAATTGATAAAGAAAACCCCAAACATAAATTTTAAAATTACAAAGATTTTTAAAAATCATAGAAACCTCTAAAAATTATGGCAATAAGTACCATAAAAAAACGCCTCCTGGATAGGTATTTAAAAGTTAATCATTTAAAAAAAAAGTTTTACACCTTTTTTCACATTTTTTAAAATAAATTTTAACATTTTATATTAGTCACCTGTTTACTAGAATGAAAATGTTTTGCCAAAATGGTGGATGTCAGATTTTAGCAACTATTTTGCCTCCAAAAATGTGCGACATTCTTTACTAAACATCCGTTACAATGATTCAATCAGACTGTCTTTGGTGTTCACACTTATTCTCACTAAAACACAAATAAAAACTACTATTTTACCTAAAAGACAGTAGTAACATTTAAGATTAAATAGTATTTTTAAAACAGTTGCTTGACTTAGGAAATATTTTCATTTGATAACTAAAAATATCGACTTAAAAGATGCTTAAATTTTTATTTAGAGATTGTACGTATTATAAATATATATTTTTAGAAGGCACATCTTAAGGCATGATTATAATCTGTTTCTATTTACAATAATGCATGAGTTATAAAGAATAATATACCTACCAATTATAGGGCCTTACTAATAAACTTTTACACAACTGACGACAACCATGAATGTTTATCAGTTGTGAATTTATAACAGATTTATTAGTAAGGGGATAATAATACGTGTATTATAATATTATTAAGCTGGGTATACATCAACGAGCCGAATCAATCGAGAGCCATTGGTTTTCATGATTGGAACGTGGTTTTGAGATCTGCTTCCTGTCAGTTTTTGACAGCGTTATGTGTAGTTCGTTGTTTTTATTTCTGGTCCATTCTCTATATTTTGTGCTAATTGATTTTGTTGATAAGGTTTTTTTTAATTTAATTGGTCAAAGGAAAATATGTAAGTGATATTTATAAAACCTAATATTTGCTCTGGTATTCTACGTGTTTTGATGTGCAATATTGTAATAAACTCTTATTTCAGAGTGGATGTGAGGCGAGTGCCATAATATATAATTCGCCATAAAATAAATTAAAACATATCAAAATGATATGTTTGAATTAAATGATATACATACATATGGAAGGAATAATAATTAAGTTCCAGGTATTACTCTAATATAGTGAAAATTGTCACATAGGAGGCAAAAAAATGGTTCGCGCCGTTCACCAGTTGTTTCGTTTCTTTCTCGTGGATCGCTGGAATTTTGTTGTAAAACAATTTCAATGAACGGTACGCAAGCGGCTAGCGAGTGGCTCGGCTCGCAAATGACCCAGCTTTATAATTCAAAAACAATAATAGTAGTAATTAACTTAATTATCTATAATTTGGAGACAAAAGGAAATAAAAATAATGACCAGCATAGCTGCCAGCACAGCTACACAGAGGAAATGACACCAGGCACCAAACGCAATAGTCCCCTCCCCGTAACAAAATGGAACAGGGTTTGAAATCACGCGTACATGGGCTTGGCAGCTCTATGTGTATATTATATACCTCTATGCATAGCTGTCTGTTAACAATGTCACAAAACAATTGATCTAACTTTAACTGAGTGAGATTTTATATAGGTCAGGCACATCTTGAAGGAAGGCTCAGTACAGTGCAAACTCAAAGATATAAAACTTCCAACAATAATTATTATGCCAGAGGAGTCTGATTAAAGTTAAGGATTTAAACTTTAACCATCTCTAACCATCTTTAAACTTTAATTCAATGTTTAATAATATCATTTGAACCAATAACGTTATATAAATAGACATGCCATAGTCTCACAAACCCAAGATATAAAATGTGGCAATTAAGCAACACTCTTTTGTTTTCAGTGATTTTCAATTATTTCTTAATTCAAAAGTTATTCATTTACGATAAAAATAGACGTTTCAAGAATATGGGCATATGGACGAAACAAAAGATAGAATGCGGGCGACATTTTCATATTCAAAATTCAAAAGTTCCGTCGAAAACTGCCTCAAGGCCGACTAAAAAAGGAGGTCTGGGCACCAGTCAAATTTTGAGTGTCAAGTTTTCAAGCTAAAATGAACAACGATAGTTTGCCGATGGCGTTGATTGTTTTTGTATTTATTTTTACTGTTGATTTGTATGTTGTTTTATCCCAATCATAGACTATCATCAGATCAGATGGTGCAATCATAGACTATTATTAACAGTAAATTTTACTTAGCGACTGCTCTGACTTTGTAATTTGGCTGTTGCGCATCCAGACCCTTTACTCTAGTAGGCCTTGAATTTTCTCTAACGACGCATAAAACCGCGGGCGGGAAACATGAAAATTAATTGTAATATTTATAATAATCGATAATAATAAGTAATTTGCGTGTACTTACACATGAAATGTTATTAATTCGTTCTTACTACTAATTGAAACATTTTCTCATCACACAGGAGGGCATTTTAGGGCTTTTTAAAATGCAATTTACTTACTGGTAAGCGCTGGTAAGACAAGACCTTACTCGACACCTAGCAGTTTAGTACTAAAGTACTAGAAATCGAGGCTAGTGCAATTGCCTTACTTTTGGCTTCCCACTTTGAGATTTCTTCCCCGCATTTACAGTACCTATATAACGTCATTGATTTGAACTGACAAAACATGCAGTAAATGGACAAGATAACGCCTGTAATGTAATTGTTATTACCAGTATTAGGCCCAAGTAATCTTTAGGTTTATAATTAAATTGGAAAAGCTAAATGTTGTTAATTTAATAATTTGCCTAGTGAGTTTATTTGCAAACTTTGGTCACAATTTATAAAGATAAAGGTGTTAAACTATTAAACCTATTTAGTGAGTAAAATACTATAAAAAACATTGAACGTATTTGCATAATGGCTGTGAAAGGACAAAAAAGCCCAACCCTCATTTACAAAATTAAACAAAAAAAAACCTATTTCAAATATCATAAGAATATTAAAAAAGTGTTTTTTAAACCCATTGCAACAATTTCGTAGGTATGAGTTGATCTTTCATGCCTTTTCACAGCGCAACTTACACATATTCCAAATCAATGGCTTAAATATTATTAGTAACAGTATTATTTACAGAACATTGTTTTTTTTAAAACAAAACTTCACAAATACCATAATTGTATTAATTTTACATGGTTGGCACAATTTTTCTTTTAAACAGTATTTTAATGTTTTAATTTTGAAGCAGTTCACCTAGTTTAAACCATTTTCACTAGACTATCAATTTTATAAGTCATTTACACAATGTAATAATTAGATAAGTTTAAAATGATGATTTTCATAGAATAATAGCGGCGTTCGTCTCAGTTGGAAGTTGAAGTCACCCATAATTCAAGGCACAGTTTTAATATCTTGGAGTCGGAGTCGGAGATGTGTGAATGCGGTGAGGTGCAGACCACTGAACATGTGGTTAACGAATGCCTGCTCCATTCATTCCCCGGCGGGATTGATGAGGTCCACAGGGCAACGCCTGAGGCCCTAGACTGGCTCGCAGACTTAGATGTCCCCCTCTGACCCCCCCACCATACGAAAGAAGAAGAAGAATATCTTGGAATTGAAAATTTTGCCTGCTGAATAAGTTTTCTGAAAAAGAAGAAAACACAGTATTAATATTATGATTGAATAGAAATGATTAATAGATCGATCTAGAAAAAAGTATTAGACAAAGATTAAGGCGATGCTTAATGATTTACTCTTTATTACGAATTCGTTAACATTATTAATACAAAATATACATCGCTTCGAGTAGAATTCAAATAATATTTTTAATAAGGAACTCCAGTGAAAAATATTATGGCTTTAAAAAAATATGTTCATATAGACCAATATACGCTGATTCTGAATATATAAGTTTTATTACATAATATTTAACGTAGAGTTTTTAAAAAAATATTTAAAAATCCATTTTAAAATGTGTCATTAAAACACCCTATTGCTGGATTTTGGCGGCGTGACGTCACCGCGCCGCGTCACCTGGGTCAAAATTGTATAGAAATCAATAGAAATGAAGACGCAAGCCGTTCGGCATTCCGTGTTATTGGTTTATAGAGAAATGGACATATAATAGTTTTTGTTTTTATTGAAACATTATTTAGGCCTAAATAATTCAGTATCAAAAATAAAGTATCTCCATTAGTTTATCTATATTATTTAAAATATTCAAAAACTTTAACTGTACAAAAAACAATCGTATTGCCCAGTAATGTCTATGAAAACGCTCCAATGCTGAAATTCAAAATGGCGGGAGTCGAACAGCTGATTCCAGTTCCCTACAAGATTCATACTTCGGTTAGTCATGATGACGTCACACTAGATTCGGTGGTTTTCGGGGTGATCTTGAAAAATTAAAACTTTGACATTTATTTTAACTATTAAAACTAACTATAAAAATAAAAGTAAATATGCAGTTATTTAAGTTAGAAGGTTTAATTATTCATAAAAAAATAAAAAAAAATTGGACTGGAGTTCTCTATTACAACTCAACTCTTTTAATATATTTTTCCTCATCAACTATTATTAATTTTGTCGCTATGTAGAATACCCATTATCGAATGCATTCACTTAGTGAAGAAGAAAGGTTATTAGCGGATTCACGATTTGCATCAATGGACATACACATAAATTATTATGGCAGTACCTACCAACTATATCCGCATAATGGTGAGCGTTATTCACCCACGTTCATAATTAATGTACTCATGGTGATGCATTGCAGAATAATTCAAAATCATTCATAAAAAAAATAAAAAAATTGGACTGGAATTCTCTATTACCATAAGAAATATGCTTCCAAACTACAAAAAATTGTATTTTTTCATTAGAAATATATGAACACATATTTAAAAACATACAATTTTATGGCTTAAATTATCTGTGATAGTTTCCCTTGATTAAGTATTTTTTTTTCTTATAAAATTATTCACATAATAAATAAAAACCACCTTTGCGCTAAAATCGACCTTTTCTTGGCTCCATTTGCCAGTGGCGGCTCGAGCACTTCTTTGATGGTGGAGATCGACATTTTTTACATGTACCTACTGTACCGAAATCTCACCATAAGAAAAAAGAAGAAACCGTCATGTCACCACCCGGAGAATATAATATCTTCAAATATAAAATTTCTCAAACAAAAATTTTGACGGTCAAATCATGCTAGTTGGATATCTAAATGCAAAATAATACTGTAGATTTATACCAATTAATAACAATAATATAGTGTAATAAAAATAACACTTTATCTTGCAAGATTATTAACGAACTTAATTTGAACGCGATTGATTCCCGCCTGAAACAACGCAAACCAATGGGTCGTTATTCTGTCTTGAGGGGATCAATTGGATTATCCCCACGGTATTTGAAATTCACATACGAAGGCTCATGCGTGGTTTTAGATTTGCGTATGATCGAGAAAGAAACGCAAAGAATTAACCAAAATGCCCAAAGGGACCACGGATTGTCCCCCAAGTGCGCAGTAGGTTCTGCGCACTGAGAAATGGACTCTGATAGTTTGTGCGCTGGTCAGCTATTATTCCGCTCCCGCTGGGCAGCCTGGATCGTCGCCGCGTCGCATTAAAATGATCTGGAATAATTTTTTGTATTTTATTTCTGCAAATGTTAATTGCTTGCTAAGCATCGACTGTTATTTCCTTTAGTAGGTTTCGGGTGTAAAAGATGGGGACTATCCTCAGTGTCCCCCTGTGATTTTTATGCCTACTACCTATATTCGTAACAATACGAGAAGACGGTGCTGAGAATATACACATTTTTGGTTTGTGTATTGCTCTTGAAGCGATTTGTATGCCTACATATTACCTAAATTCGTAGTGATTCAAGAAGATGGTGCTGATAATATACACACTTTTGGTTTGTGTATTCCTCTTGAAGCGATTTTTATGCCCACATACCTATATTTGTAGTGAAACAAGAAGATGGTGCTAAGAATATATACATTTTTGGTTTGTGTATTGCTCTTGAAGCGATTTGTATGCCTACATATTACCTATATTCGTAGTGATACAAGAAGATGGTGCTGAGAATATACACATTTTTGGTTTGTGTATTGCTCTTGAAGCGAATTGTATGCCTACATATTACCTATATTTGTAGTGATACAAGAAGATGGTGCTAAGAATATATACATTTTTGGTTGTGTATTGCTCTTGAAGCGATTTGTATGCCTACATATTACCTATATTCGTAGTGATACAAGAAGATGGTGCTGAGAATATACACATTTTTGGTTTGTGTATTCCTCTTGAAGCGATTTTTATACCACATATTTGTAGTGATACAAGAAGGTGGTGCTAAGAATATATACATTTTTGGTTTGTGTATTCCTCCTGAAGAGGTGTACAAGCAAAAAAATATCATTTGTTCATTATTTTAAAGAAACTGGGGTTTGTAGTTAAATTACTTTCTTCATGTTTGAATGTGTTCTAAAGTGCACTGAACAAAAGCAAAGCACATCATTGGTTTACAGATGAATAATTATGAAGGAAAAACAGTTTTTGAGATTGAGATAAAGTTGGCATTTCGTAGATTTTGTTGGAAATAAATAATTAAACTGCAAATAATACTCACTTGACATCATGATGGCAGTCTTGCTGCAATAATTATCAAATAATTATTTTAGAATAAATAATCAGTCTTAGGAATAAGGAGAAAGGTGGAGATCAGGAGTCTGACTGGTCGAAGAAACCGAGCTTCTTCAGGGTCTCTGTGACGGCGGCTATCAGTGGCTCCTTGTACTTCCAGATGGTCGTGTCCATCACACTCTCTTGTCTGAACTCGTGGCAGCTCTTCTTTAAGGTTCCTACGCAGTCGGCTCGGTAATGCTGGAGTTGCGCATCGGTCGTATCGATTGAGTAGGAAACGCAACCGGAACTTAAGCACGCTAAAGGCAAGTGATTGTGCAGGGTCAGCACTCTTTCTGTGTCGTGGAAACTCTTCACATACTGGAAAGGCTTGGTGAAGTTCCTTGCACGGTAAACATGCTGTAACATGTGCATGTACTGCGGTATTTCTCTGAACCAACCGTGTGCGTGCGTCAAATCGTCTAAGAAGTACACGTTTCTGACATTATATGACGCACGTGGCGTTGCGCTTCCAGCTCGTGATAATGGTACGACTCTATCCATAAGTGCTGACCAGTTGTCTTCTTTTATAGGCATTATAACCTCGTCAATATCGAGAAGCGCTATATACTCGTAGTTGTATAAATTCTTATACAAGCAGTCGTTGTAGGGAATGAGTTCGTTCTGTCTCTTGTGGTTGAGTTTCTTTTTCAGATATAAGTGTTGGAAAGTGGGAATGTTCGGCTGCCCGCCGGGAAGAGTCAAGGGGGTGACGCTCACACGTCCTTGGTCTACGTAATGGTTCAACACCTTTGTTATGTTTGGATGAACTTGCAGTTGATAGAAGAACACTTTATCCGCACCAAGAAGGTTCAGCAACTCTAGCCACTCCACGAGTCTAACAGACAAGTCTTCGTGGAGAAAATCGAGACCTTTTACACACACGGCAAATCTTTTCTTTTCGACCGGCTTATCGTAAATAACTCGCAAATTATTTGTGGCTTTATCGCAAGGTTTTTCCACAATTGACACCGAAGCGGGAACTATCTTTTTATAAGTAGCCGGTATCTGACAAGCTATCAGATAGGGCTGGAATATTCCTTGTTTATAATTACCCCACTTTTTGTACCAGATGTACTTGTACTCAAAACTCTTCACAATTACGGGTTCATTTTGATTTTCGAACCAAAATTGGCAATGCGTAACAACATTGGGTTCAATTCTATCAATCATGGATAATATGCGCACGGTGGGTCCTAATTGATTCAACGGACGCGCGTCGTAGTAAGCGCCGAAGAAGTGAAAACTGCCGTTGGAAGTTTTCAAGTTTTGCCAATAGATATTATCGAACTCCAGATCGTATATAGTTGGAAAGGCAGCACAAGTCTTGTTTTTGAAGAACTTTTGCGCCTGTTTGTTTTTGTTTTTTTCCCAGTATGCGATGGGAAGACTGGGTAGTCTGACGGCTATTTCTTCAGCCATGGAGTCTGATGAAGGTGGGGGTCTACGGTCCACCTTGGGCTCGAGCAGGGGGAGGGCGGTGGGTACTGCGGGGGAGGGCGAGGCTGCCTGAAGAAGCCCTCGGCCGCCCATATGGCCCAGATCCCCAGACAGGGGGCCCGTGTGCAGCTGTAGTGCCACCAGAGCTAGGAGGCCCCAGGCTAGTACCAGGATGCCCCATCTCCAAACGCCGCTGCGACGAGTTATCTGAAAATAGAAAAAAATAGATAAGAACCTACAGAATTTTGTCGTCAATATCAGCAACGTTGACTCGCTATGTTTATATGATAATAATAATTTATATAGCAACATTTTTGTGAAATATCACCTTAAAGTCATTATCATTCAATTTGCCTTATAATATAACATATTTTCAACATTGTTTTTAAGAAGAAAAAAATTTACTTAACAATAAATTAGAAAATACGGACCAAAAAATTGTATAATATATTGTCAAATTTAAAACATATATTAATGGATGTTTAAAAGCTAAATAGTATGATTAAATAATAATAATAAGGGTTAATAATTTATACATTTTTTTATGGTTCACCTCAAAAATGCTTTACAATAAAATGACGTTTCAAGCTGAAGAAAACTGGATTGACAGAAGGAGCTGTACAAATTCCGTAATGTTAGAGATCACCCTTCGAGAGTTTAAACATCTATTTTTTTGAGCTGTTCGGAAAGTCGCGTCGACTCAATAAGGAAGAACCGCAACACTACTACTGAGTGGGTATTAATCCAATTGTAAAAAATGAAATTAATGTTATGCATGATCTCACGAACTTTTTCAAGTGCTAGGCTAGTCAGTCTGTACTGCACGCTTTTCATTATAGTAATAATGTATTATTAAATAATGATAGTTTAGCAATGACCTTGCCTGCGGCCCTTGCGGCACGCCGGCTGTTGTGCAAAAAAACCTTTATTTCAAAAATTACTAAGTTTACCTACAACATCAAATATATCGTAATTCGATGGAAACCATCTCCAAACAATTTCAGAATTTGAAAGTAATGGCACCGTTATTTGTCAATTTGTTCATTTAGTTCCTTATTTCTCTACAAAGCAACTAGAGCTAAACTTATCTAATTTGCTAATTACTTTTTAAAAATTGAGAAAATTCCCATTCTGCCCCACCCCCTGGGGCGCAATGGGAAAAGAACCAGCGGTACAATACGGTACTGTTCAAAGATGAAAACGCTGTCATCATTTCCCCCATATCTGATAAGTTTAGTGCCTACCCTAAAGAGGAACGTATGCGCGGCCCATTTCGACCAGTTTCATACAAATTTTAAATTTTGATTTGAAATCAAAATACCCAAAAAACTGAAAAATTATTTTTGTAATCAAAAGGTTTATCAAATATCTAGTACGGATGTGAGCTACTTTATTTATTTTTGCTTTAAATTATAAGAAATAGGCTATTAAAGATTTTTTTTTTTTTTGGTTTTAGGCAAATATTAAAGATTTTAGCGTTTCATGATTTTAAAGGCAACTTGGGCAATTATTTGTGAGTACCTAAATGAAAAATATTAAAAAAATAACTTTACTATATTTATTTTACAAATATAATGGGGGTCTACGTAGGCGTGTTAAAAAATGGGGGTTCACGAGTTGTAAGTGGGGGTCCACGAAAATTTATCTGGTTTCGATAAAGAACAAAAATGTTGGCTTGGCTTTACCTATCAATGTAGGCAGATAATACGACATAATTATTTAAAAATTAGGTCATTATTATTTAAAAATTAAGACATTATTATTTGACAGATTTGTTCAATAAATTTACTGACATTAACTTGCAGTTACAAGGGCACAGCCTAAATTTAATAAAAACAAATGGTGTGGTTTCGGTTTTTCTTGGAAAATTGAAATTTATGAAGCAAAATCTTAGTCGGCGCGAATTCTCCCAGTTTTGAAACTTGTCACAGGCAGAATGTCTTGATGAGGATATTCAGACATACGTTCAACATTTAAATACCCTCCATGATGACTTCAAAAATAGATTTGAAGATATTGTGACGACGGAAATACTACCACGGATCATAAATCCATTTGATGAAATGGAAGTGTTGAATGTGGTATTACAAGAGGAGCTACTCGAGCTTAGCACCAACGAGGAGCTGAAGGTGAAATTTAAAAAAAGCTAACAAACATTTTGGCTGCAGGCAGAAATACTCGAAAAATATCCTGGACTGTGGGAAATTGCGAGTGAACTTTTGATGGCGTTTCCCTCGTCACACCTTGTCGAAAAAGGTTTAGTTTCGTTACAAAACTATTAACAAAAAAAGGAGCAGATTGAGCATCACAGAACGGTGAGATTTCTTACAAAACTGAAGACAAATATTGATAATTTGCTCCATCAAGTACATCCCTCCCTTTAAAATTTTGTTTATTTTTTATTGTTGATTTGCATTGTTGAAATAACGGTATGTGATTAATGTTTGATTTTAATTCGATTAAGTCTGATATCATATTATTTTAATAAATAGAATACAAAAAAATATGCTATTTTTCTTTTCATTTTACCACTCCGAATTTAGGGTTAGATCTAATTTTCACATTTTTTTATTTTTTATTTATTTATTTAAATAAAACATACAACGAAGTTGCATTCCCATGAGTTATCAAAACTCATTAAGGGATCGCCAATTGGTACATTTGAAAAGATAAACCCAACCCAACCCAATATGCAGACACAATAAATGAAGAATTTTACAAAACATTTTACAGAAGCAACATACAGACACAAACATATGAAGAATCACTTTACAAATATTTCACAGAAACAAGATTTTATGAATAATATTATAACCACTCATTTGATTTATGTACTGTTGGTGTCACAAAGTTAAAATAAAGTATCCTCCATGATGGACTATAAAAATGCATAAAAAACATATCAGGAAAAATAAAATAAAAGGTACATGCTCAAAAATACACAGACCTAATAAGAATATGGTAGAAATGTAGCAGCAGAGGGTCCACCGGAACCAATAAAATTTTAAAAGTGGTCTACGAGAAAAAAAAATTTGGGCACCTCTGGTCTGGAGGGAACATTTTCGAACATACGAGTTCCTTTAAGACTTTCCTCCTTTTACGTTTTACAGAGGATGTTGTAATGATATCCATAAAATGGATGCTGATGCGAAAGGATTAAGTAGGCACATTTAATAAAATCTATTATTACCTGCATTTAAAATGAACGAAGACTTAAATACCCTGCCATTATTTCGCAAATACGCGTAGACTCGTAAAAGTACCTCGCAGCTATAAAATAGTCATTAAATAATAAACTACGTAAGTTTAAACGGGGTAATTTCGAATAAATTACTTAACCCTTTCAGAATTACTTCAAAGATGGCGTTCATTTGATGAAGAAGATTATAAAGCAGACAAAAACACGTAAATTCGTGATTAATTATTGAAGGGAGGTCACAAAATAACCATGTCTAAAAATAACAAAGGCATTATGTTATTTTTTTGCACGGTGTTTATCAAATCATAATAAAATAATACAACATTAATAATTGGACAATTGGAAGAAGATGATCTACCTGGATGAGTTCAGAGCGATTTGTTATTTTTTAAGAAAGCTTTCCAAATTTTATACTTAAAAATGAATTTTCTAATGCATAATTTTTTTTTAACCCATTACCTCCATGATTTTATTTTTATTTTTATAAACTTGAATCATTATTATAACCCGATAGTATAGACTTAAAGGAGTGCCCAAAATCTGTTTTAGAATTTTCCGCCCCCCCACCCTCTCACCAGAGCTTCTAGAAAATTGATGCTCAAACGCAACGCTTGGAGGTAACCCCCCTAAGCAAAATGTACGTCAACTACGGGTAAAATGCAGTAAACTGTATGATTTATATTGATAATTTAAAATAAATAATTGCCATTGTTTATAATTCAATGAAAAAACAATTTATTAATGGAAAATACGCAAAATAACAAATAATTCAATATTAGAAAAAACATTCAAGAATGAGGAAAACTAACCAAATCTAACCAAATTATTCTCTAAGTGATACCGTTCGAAGCAGTCAAAATGAAGGGCGCGGTTGCAGGCCCGGCATCGATAGACCGTTGGATTTTTTTTACACAGAGCACAACGAATACGAGTTTCTCCACGATATGGCAAATGAAATTCTTGCATTCGAGGCACATGATTCCCATCTTCTGCGTCATGGCCTTCCTTTTCACGAGATTCTCCGAATTCGGCATTGACCTGATTTGGAAAAGACAATAAAAGAGTACGGGTAACCTCCACACGGAATGCCTTCTGGGAAGGTTTTCTCTGTCGCCTAGTCATCTGGTTTCCCATATCATGCTCGTACTTCCTCAAGAAGCATTGCAACTTCCATCCATTTACAAGAGCGCTGCTGAGGCAAGATACAAATAAAGGCCAGTACCACTTCTTTGACCGAATGTTGACCCGATAATTTTGAATACCATTATCATGGAGGTCTACTCCACCCATTCCTAAATTATAATTTCGTATTGGCGCCGGGCAATCGATTTTTTTTTGTATGCTTCCTCCAAAACTTTGCCTTTTTTGTCTTTCTTCGATTTCTGCCAAAGCTGCACTTGACTTACTGGCTCCATTCGATCATAGTTCGTGGCAACTGTTACTTCACGGTTGTCCTGCCAACGGCATACGAGGATTTGGTTTTCTACGTCTACCACCGCATCAAATTCACCTGTAATTATAAAAGCGGTGAGAGGTACACTTTGACTAGGTAAATGAACGCTATGCACAAGGGAAATAAATATAAAAGAAAATGTTACCTTTAGGCAATTGCTTTCCTGTCTTCAACTTTCCTGAAGCTTCAAGGTTAGGGAAGCGAACTGGTTTACATGTGCCAGTAGCGCACATTCTCTTATCCTTCAGGATACACATCAAATGGTGAGATGTGAAGAAATTGTCCATAAAAAGCTCATGGCGTGCGGGGAACTCTATATATTCCATCATAGACAGTACGACGGACGATCCCTGACCTAATTCGGGGTCGTATGTATCAGATGCTCCGGAATACGGCATTGCTTGGAACAGGTAGCCTTCGGAGGAAGCAAGACACCAAATCTTGTAGCCAAATTTGATTGGCTTATTCTGAATGTACATCTTGCAAGAATGTCGACCAAAATATGGCACCATTTGCTCGTCGATGGAAAGTTTTTGTGCAAAAACACCAAATTGAAGATATTTCACGTTCAGCATGTTGAACAATGGACGAACCTACAAGGAAAGATGGAACGATTAACTTTAGTCGAGAATAATAAATATAAAAAACTTTATGTTATGGCTACTATACCTTAGCCATTCTGTCGGTTTTATCTAGATTGTTGTTATCGCAAAAATGTATATAGCGCTTTATAAGCTCGAAACGTGGTCGTTTGATTCCCTTTTTGATGATGCTTACACCCAAGGTCGGGTCAGACGAATAATAATCTGTGGTAGATGGCAATGTATTGTAGCCGGTCAACACAAGAAAACCAAGAAAACGCTTCAATTCGTATATATCTAACTGGAATTCGGTATTGCTTTTAAATCGAGCGTATTTGATTGTACTCTCAAGAATAAACTGAAGCACTTCGTCATCAAAGAATAATGAAAACAATTGGAAAGCATTATAAGACTTCAACTTTTCGTACATATCTTTATGCACCACATTCAGCGGTTCAGGAACGCAACAGATATGGCTGGTGTTTCTTTTCAATGCCTTAGACCACTTTTGTTTATAGTGAGACTTCTTTTCGTACTGTAGTTTTGATTTTTTGGCTGGTGGTGCATTTGAAATAGATATTCGCAAGGTGTTACGACTCGTACCAGATGATGTCGAAGGCTGATTCCAGTCAAGGTCATTAGCGAAATCATCTGGTTCATGATCGGCATGGCATGACTCATCAATTTTCTCAATTTCGATGTTGCGCTCGATAACGAATGTGCCGGCAATATCTCGAAAGTTATCCACCTCCGCATCTTCGTTAAATGCCATCAAATCATCGTCAATATGCTCTTCGTCCGTCTGTTCATCGACGTTCTCTGGAGGAATCACAACAACAGCGCGCACATTATTGTCATCACTTTCACAATCGCTAAAAGAGCGCTCCAACTCTGCTATCATTTCATCGTGATTTAATGGTTTCGTATTATAACGACGAATAAGAGTCGAAGAAGTAGGTATTTTCGACATGTTTGATCAAAATATACGAAAACCGCAGACAAACTATTAATTTTAATAAAAATCACTCACAAAAACACTAAAAAACCGTATTGTTTGAAGTAAAGTTAACCAAAAACGTATGTAAACACTGTGACAGCTAACCTCCAAACGTTGCGCGCAGGCATCAACTGATTTCAGTGACATCTAGCGGTCATCTTATGCATAAAATACTATGTTGAAACAGTGTTGCCAACCATTTAACCTTTTGATAACAATATGTGATTCACACATGTTTTATTTTTTTCTGTTTTAATTTTTTTTTTTTATTTCAAAATGGGTCTATTTTCAGGGTTTTAGTAAAAAAATTATTAAAAATATAATAATTAATCAAATTTATTAAATGATGTTAATTATTGAAAGCTAACATACCAATCTGTAAGTGCTGCATAAAAACTTGGTGGGATTTAGCTTTATTCACAGTGAAAAAAAATCATACTTTTCATCTATTTTTTTGATGCCTATAGACATCGTCATGGAGGTAATGGGTTAATGAACACTACAATACACATCATGACATACACAAAACTTTAAATGAAAAATTTTACAATAATAGATATTTCAGAGTTCTTGCCTGTAATCACTCTTGAAATCTTCAATAGCCATTACATCAATCTTCTAGCAGCACCATACCTCTTTTCGTGGCTACGCTGGGCCAGAACGTCCGTTCTGCCATGTGGAGTACAGAGCAAGTCGTGGTGACGACCTTGGCTGTGGTTGTACGGTACGAATAATTTATAGCATTCCAAGAGGTATGGGCTGTCAATAATATCTTTATGTAAAGAAGAGTATTTGTGGCGGATGGCATGGATTTGATTTATAAAAAAAATCTACAATTTTGAAATTTTGCACACTTGACATTCAAAACAAGAGAAAGGTCACTGTCGAGATGAGATTTCGAAAAACTACTCCTTACATCATAATATCGATACTTCTTGATGAAATTTTGCACACTTTTCGTTCAAAATGAGGAAAATTAATGTCTCCATCTGATATCGAAAAACTTTGCGTAGAGTACGGGCAACGCGGGACACTTCAGCTATTAGTAACTTAATGTAATGAATGGGGAATCTATCTATGGAACTTAAAGAGATTGGAGTGACCAGATTCCTAAGACGTAGGTGTGGTGAAACCATGATCGACAGTAATGCGAGTGAAGAGATCCGAAAAGAATGCAAGAGCGATGTAATGGTGGCGAAGAAGATTTTTAAAATGACGTTTAAGCCGCCGCTACCCGAATTTCTACCAATTTCTTGCATATCTCCCTTGAACATTTGAAGTTTTTAAGCTCTTATGTTTTTTTAAAGATAATATCTATACATTCCCCACGCCGAAACGCAAATTATATAAAATTCCCTCGTTAGAAAAAAAATCGCAAAGTATGCTCCGAAAATTTTTATTTTCACATCTGTCTCTATTATTTAACAAGTTATATGTATGAAAAAAGTCACAATGTTTCTTTGAACGTTGTTTTAGACAACCCCCACGAGATTTTTTCTCTATTCTAAACGACTCGTGTTTTATTAAACATTTTCGCTTCTCCAACATTCGTAAATACATATCTCTCCATCTTCTTCGACGGATACGGCGCCTTAAGACTTAAGGCGCCGTAACGCACGGCGCTGAAAAAGAAGAAGATGGAGAGATATGTAATTACGAGTGTTGGACACAGCGCGCTAATATGTTGAGTCTTAGAAGAGCAGCGAAAATTGCGAAAAAGTTTAATAAATACGACTCGTTTAAAATAGAGCAAAAATCTCGTGGAACGTATCTTTAGTATCATTTAAAGAATCATTGTGAATTTCTTCACAAATATAACTTGTAAAATAAAAGAAATAGACTTGTTTAAAATAATTTTCGGAGCATACTTTGCGATTTTTTTCTATCGAGGGAATTTCATATAATTTGCGTTTCGGCGTGGAACGTATCTAGATTTTATCTTCAAAAATAACATATATTTTTTAAGAGCTTAAAAACTTCAAATGTTTAAGGGAGATATGTAAGAAATCGGTCGAAATACGATGGACGGTTCCACGCCAACTCAGAATCAAATCAACTAACTCAACACTTCTTTGAAAAGTCATTAAAAGCTATGAAAAAAACTATTTTAAAATAGCCCTTAACCCTAATCTAACGTAACCTATTTAACCAATTTTTTCATCACTTTCAATGACTTTTCTAAGGAGGTTCTAAGTTGATTTCATTCTGAGTTATCCGGTCACCGAATTGGACATATGAAATGAGCGGAGAGAAAAACGTACAGACATAGAGCATTTTTTTCTAATACAGTTAGTTAGAAAAATCTTAAAAATCGGTCCAGTTTTGAAGGAGAAAATTAAAGAATACAAAACCTCGATTTCGATGATTTTATTTAGATATTATCAGTCTGGGGTGCAGTTGTCCCTTTCGCTCAGTATTCGGGGAAGTGAGTACGACAGTGACAGAAACAGTTTGGTAAAATTTTGTTCGAATTTCTCGGCGACCGGGTTTCCTCTAAAGATCGTCTTACAATAATTCATAAAAAATCGTGATCAACTCTTGGGGAAGGTTAAAAAACAAACAAATTCACAAAGTAAAAAAGGTCACATTACATCATTTAAAATCCTGCACGCTGTCGGTCATATCGTCAAATTAATAATGATAGATGTTGATGGTAATTAAAAAGTGCAAATTAACAACATAAGGTAAAGCTTCATCCGGTTATTAGATGAGCCATTAATCCTTCATGTCGTCATTTCATGTTTACCAGTCACGACTTTATGATTTTATTGATAAACAATATTTTCTTATTCAGTGTGTAATAAACCTAAGGTGTGCGTGCATACATGTAGTATTGTGTATGGACTATCGACTATATATCGACTTATATGCTGGGTGTTAATGGGTATACTTGACTTACTTTAACCACTGAAGCGCTTTTTGCCACAATATGGCACTTTTTAAAATACCTCGGATTGCTTTGCTGCCAATTTTGGCAAATTTTCCCTTATTTGTAAGTATTTACGATTTTATTATACATTTTTTATAATTTTTTTTTTTTTTTTTTAAGTTTTCTTTATTCATTGAAATTGTTTGTTACATTAATTTTAGAATTTTTCGACCACCATGCTAGGCACATGCCCGTGTTGTGATGGTCGATAAATCCTACGAATATGTGATAATCGACAGAAGATAGGTGAATTAATTGGCTATAAAGAACTATAATCAGTTTGTATGTCTCCATTTTAGAATTTGGAGGTATGATTTTTTTTAATGTGGGCGGAAAATATTCCAATAGATTTCCCCGCGCGTTGCGACAACCGCTCGGCTCACCAGCCGCCAGTAAGTCTGTGATTTTGACGCCGAATACATGCGTAAATCGTTGCCGCGCATGTTTTGCCATAAAACAATATTCTGAAAATTTCAATATACTTTGTACTAAAAAAAAATACACGTGATTTTGGGTATGGGGGGCAGTCTAAAACCTCACAACATATCACCAGGGGGGGGGGGGTTAAAAAGTTGTTAAAAAACATCATGTGATTAATGGACGAACCCTACTGATATTGATTATGTGTGCTGATATGTGAACGATGATGAGTAAAATTTGCTATTTTAATTGAATTGTAATATAATTAATACAACTTGTAACATAAATTAATTTAATGTGTTAATTAAATTACTAACTTAATTTGTTACTAAATATGTTACTTAAACTACTTAAATGAATTGCATAAGTTAATAACTGTACACTGTACCTACACAATCTGTAAACTTCATCCGCCATAACACAGGGACATCCCTAGCATGGCGGATGAATTAACACAATTTTTTTGTTCATTGTATAAACTTCTTTTAATAAATAAATAAATAAAATATATTATGCACATAATACGCTCTATCTACATTGTGTTAGGTTAGGTTCTGGGGAATGCACAATTTGTTTGTAAGCACGTCGACACTGCCACACAAACATTTGCATTTTATTCGATTGTATTCTACGTGAAACTCCATTCTATTTGTAACTTTTGTGTCAGGGAATCTTTCGAAATCAAAAGGAATTTTAAATAAATCGGGACAAAATCATGTAAAAACGAATCGTTTAATTAGGAATCCTGCCGGTGGAATAACAATTACGCTTTTAGCTGGTCGGCAATTTGCAATTACAGACGACATGACATGACATGATATCGACCACACGAAATGTCGCTGTCGTCTACTGCAAAACGTCAAATCATGTCTAATGAGAAAGTCGTGTGCATGCTTCATTCAACGAAATGCAGTCAAATTGTATTGTTAAAACAGTGAATTCATTTGATTATTTTCTTTTGTTTACGCAAATGAATACCGGATTGAAAACCAATCGAATATTTTAGTTTTTTTTTTAAGTGCAAACTTCTTTAGCACCGTTATGACTTGAAACTCGATGAAATGAAAAACAGCGACAATAAAAAGAGACAAACACATACATTCATAGGATTTAGCCTGCGAGAGAATGATACAATAATCGGTCTCCTCTTTGTATGGTGCATCGTAGCCTATCGGTCTCCTCTTTCGGCGGTGCTTCGCAACCTCCCCACTCTTGTCTTCTTTAGCTTTCTGAAGGTTTCACTTGTACCGCGTGTGAATTGCACACTCTTTTTTTATGTGAATACCTTATGTGAGTCCCAACTGCTACCGTATGGAGTCAGTGAGACTAAGGCATACCCAATCGGTGGATGTTGAGAGGCTGAAGATAGTGGAAAGGGGAAGGAGATGGGGAAGAGAAAGGTGAGCTGCTCCTCTGCTGCTGTGAGACCCACCTGCTCCCGTCCGGAGTCAGTGAGACTATGGCATCCCTAATCGGGGTACGTTGTGAGGCTGAAGGTAGTGAGCAGGGGAAAGAGACGGGAAGAAAAGTGTAGGGAAATACTTGACTTTTCAGATCTGGTCACCAAACACGGCTAAAGCCATTTCAAGCAACGTTTCAATTTTGAATGGTGGTCTT
Organism: Glyphotaelius pellucidus; assembly: GCA_936435175.1. NCBI lineage: Eukaryota > Metazoa > Arthropoda > Insecta > Trichoptera > Limnephilidae > Glyphotaelius > Glyphotaelius pellucidus. The sequence continues at coordinate 11,951,126 of OW386556.1, forward strand.
ACATCATCAGATACTGAGAGTATCTTCCATTCTGGAACATGCCGCAAATATACAATATATTATTTTTAAATGAATTAATTGTGAAATCACGCAAATTAATCGATTCCGCGACTTTCGAATCAAGTCGAAGTCAAGAGCCTTACACCTCGAACACGGAGGCAATCATTATGTAAGTAGTTTCCAAAAGCGAAAAAAATTGCTGAGGGGCTAGTGTCGACCACAATTCAAAATTAAATTGCTTTATGACAATATCCGCGTTAATTGACAAGATCTGAATAGTCGGGGCCTTCCTAATCTTACATTTGCCTTTCTTCTTACATTCTTTCAATTACTTTAGTCTTAACATGCCATAGTAAATTGGCTCCGGGCAGCGCAATAGTCATAAATTTTTGGACCATCATACGACAGAATCTGGTATGGTAGTGAAAAATAGACCAAAAATATTCATGAATCTAACACTTATCTACTAATATTATAAATGCAAAACTGCGTGTGTTTGTTTGTTATGCTTTCACGCCAAAACCACTAAACCGATTTTAAAAATTCTTTCTGTAAAAATTTAAATAGAAAGCTACGTTATATGTGAGTAATATAGGCTGTATATAATGATAAGCTCTGGCGTTATGAAATTATAAATATTAATATATTATATTTATTATTTTATTGTCCCTTACAAAAGCGAGTTATTGATAACGTCAGACAAAAAGCAAAACAAATCGTTGTCTTGGTAAGTATGTTGATATATTTGCGGGAAATTTTATTTCAGGCAACGTAGTTAATATCTATCTGTATAAATAAAAATGAATCTCCGAAATATTTGTCGCGCATAACTTCCGAACGACTACACCAAATTGAATGATTATTTTTTTACAACTGATGAGCTCTGGCATTATGAAATTTGTATAAAAAATTGCAATAGGTGGCTCGCGAGCTGTTTGAAAACTGAATGTACCGGGAATTAATGAATGGAATGAGGGGAACTCGGGAGGGGGATTCGCGGGACGGGGGAAGGGGGGAGTGGAGTGGGGAGAGGGAAGGTGGAAAAGGCGGAGTGGGAACGCGATACGAGAAGGAGAACGGGACGAATGGGAAAGGACACGCAGGGAGAAACAATTTCTTTATTAAATGGCATAGCAACGTATGCCGGGTACAGCTAGTAATAAATAAATCAATAAAATTTTCATGGCTATTTGTAAAAGAAAGTAAATGCAACCTCATTCACAACATTGTTGAGAAATTTCTACACGTAAAATTTTTAAGCTCATAAACGAGGAGCCTTTAAACTTTGACCACAACAATGGAAGGACATTAATTTATTGAAAGTTTTGACGCGAGACATTGTTCGATACAAAGGTGTGACGAAATTTTGTGTACCGCACACAGTCATCAAAATATTTACCCATCAACCTAACGGAAACACAGACCACAATCTATAACTGTTCATGTACAAGATTCCACTTTCAATCAATCCACAATTTGTTAGAATGGTGATTTAATTTTTTCCCTTCGAAGGCATAAAAAAAACTCTTATACAAGGACCAATGAACCAATCTATCTATCTCTTCTTCTTCTATCTTTCTTTAGGGAGTTTTTGTTTTACGTTAACTCCACACAGGAGGCTCTGAGGAAAATAATTTCCCTGAGGGCCTATGTCATCTGGGATGCTGTGTGGAGGGTCTTTTTGAGGAGAGGAAGGAATGAACATTGGTCATGAAGAGACCCATGTTGTAGGAGGGAGGAAACACGTCTCCCGACTATGCACCGGTGCCGAAGAAATCAATGACGCTAGTTCCTCGGAGCATCTTCCATTGAAATACAGGTAGAACAGGGATAGCATTCCCACCCGACGCCTGTGCTCTAAAGATTGCAATCCGTTCGTTAAAGTGGGACAAGTATTTTGGAGCTCCAGGCCAGAGGTGGCTGCCAAATTCAACCGTGGGGCGCACTTGCGGTTTGTACAGGGTTAGCAGTTGTGTACTATTAAAGTATCTGCTGGCCCTATACAGTACGCCCAGTTTTTGAGAGGCTAACTTTACTCTGGCTTCGATGGAGCCCTCATACCTGAGCTGGTCACAATTTAGACAGCAAGCTTTATTGCTGTAAGTCTGATTGTGCTTCATTGATGTTTAAATTGTTCATTGATGTTTAAATTGTTCATTGATGTTTAAATTGTTCATTGATGTTTAATATGTTTAAATTTTTTAAATTATTTAAATTGCTTAAATATGCTTTAATCTTAATATTTTCTCTACTTACAAAACGATTTGAAATTTTTATTTTGTTATGTTTTTAAAATGAATAAATTGAATTTAATTGAATCACGGAATGCCAACAACAAGCTCCAACAGCCACTATTACATTCAATCTAGTCTAGCTGAAATACTAAGTTTAAGTGACAAGGAAGAGCAAAATATAGATCGTAATGATGAAGTGTACAATCAATTCATTGTTAAAAAGACATTACCAAATGAATACAATAGGGAGAAAAGGCTGATAATCCTTGAAGATCCACTCTTGTGGTTGAAAATGCAAAAGTTAACGATAGTTATCCTATCAATCCTTATCGATCGATCGTGCTAGAAGGCCAGAAGAGCTATTCTCTAAGAGATCGTTCTCCCGCGAGATGTCCTGTCAGATTTGTGTGATTTTCTACAGCTGTTAAATGAATAAATAATCGTGCATACTTGCAGGAATTCGTGATTAAAACGACCCAAACTAAAATACGTGACAGCTCACAGCTGAAATTTTGACATCGGCCGATAGAAAAACCAAATAACAGCCGTAGAAAATCACACAAATCTGACAACACTTCTCGCGGGAGAACGATTTCTTATCACAAATTTTAGAGAATAGCCTTTCTGGACGTGTTCTATGAGCAATATTTAATTAAAACGTCTATAATGTTTCTAGGCGATCTCAACTTCCAATCAAAAAATACATGATTTTGTATTATTCTGCAATGCATCACCATGAGTACATTAATTATGAACGTGGGTGAATAACGCTCACCATTATGCGGATATAGTTGGTAGGTACTGCCATAATAATTTATGTGTATGTCCATTGATGCAAATCGTGAATCCGCTAATAACCTTTCTTCTTCACTAAGTGAATGCATTCGATAATGGGTATTCTACATAGCGACAAAATTAATAATAGTTGATGAGGAAAAATATATTAAAACAGTTGTAATAATACCCTGTTCACATTGGAAGTAAAAAAAAATTACGGCGCCTTTTTTTAAACTACAGTTGCCAACCATTCATTCGATTGTGATGAAACTTTCAGGATTTGATATGTGCATGCCCGCGATGGTTTCTATATACAAAAGTGAGCTCTGGTGTCATGAAATTATGCGTTGCTAACCATTCATCCGATTGTGATGAAACTTTCAGGATTTCATGTGCGCATGCCCGCGATGGTTTCTATATACAATAGTGGGCTCTGATGTCATGAAATTATGCGTTGCTAACCATTCATCCGATTGCGATGAAATTTTGGGAATTTGATATGTGCATGCCCGCGTATGGTTTCTATTTACAATAGCGAATTCTTGTATCATGAAATTATGCGTTGCTAACCGTTCATCCGATTGCGATGAATTTGGGGATGAATAAATGAGTGAGTGAGTGAGTAAGTGAGTGAATGAATGAATCAGCAGTATTTTCACATAATACCATGCGAGCGAAGCCGCGGGTAAAAGCTAGTTAAAAATAAATATATTTTAAATATTCAAAGATAAAAATTATTTATTCAGAGAATATCTAATCAATTCAAAATTAATAAAATACTTAGTTTTAATAATTTTTTTAATTTGTTTACTTTGTAAATTACGCCCTATTACCCCCCCCCCCCCCCCCCCCTCCCTCCCTCCCATCCATTGAAATGTTTAAGGCTGTTGTTCATTGCTTACGAAAAATGTTTTAAAACAGAGGTTAAAATGAAGTATTTTATTAATTTTGAATTAAAATGGTGCCACTACATACGTTTGCTGCGTTTGAAAAAATAATGTTTTTTTATTCAATTGTGTGCCGAGACACCGAATAAATGTTTTCTTTTTTCATTTTAATATTCCTTTGCTTTTATGTTAGAAACAGAATACCCCTCTCAGGGTTGCCAGTAACGTGGGCAGTGATAAAGTCTAGAAAGTAAAAGCCTCGATATGGGTAATGCCAACCTCGTCTGAAATTATCCAAGAGAAAGGCAACACTGACTAACGAATCGGCAACGTTCCCCAATATCATGACAATAGAATTATAATTTTCTTGATTAAGTAGTAGGAAGACGAACTATGCCACACCAATCGATCAAAATCCCAAATAATAAAAAAACGGTACCAAGTAGGTACCTATCAGTTTTAATACAATGATATTTTTTGTGTTTTATAATGGCAACACTATCATTTTTGTTAGGTGATGTTCCCGTCAACGTTCACTTTTCAAATTTATTGTTGTGCTTTGCAACGTTTTGCATAGACAATGGACAACATAGATGGGGATCTATTAATTACTTACATAAGTAGGTAGGTACTAAACTTTTGAAGAAAGGGGGTAAGAATAAAATATTATCATGGCCTCGTATATAAATTTTTAATTCGGGAGGAGTACTGCCGCCCCGCGAACCATTTATTGGATGACCAACACCCCTGCCATAGGTTACCCCAAGTGGTTCGCTACGTTTGGTGATTTGGAAGGGGTGCCCGGGTACATGCGGTGAGGTTTGTGTAGGTCTTGGCGGCGGATGCGTTTGCCCACCTACTGCGTGGCGGGCCGAATCTGGAGAGACCGGTTGAGGGAAATCTTACGAACTCTTCAGCCGGACTTCCTCCAGACGCAGTGGGAAGGATGGATTCATAAGTCACTCCCGGACTCATCAACACCCAGATTACTACCCATTCCTTCCCAGAACTTCATATCCTTACTTCCCTTAAAAAGAACCACCACACAGCGTCCCCAAAGATGACATAGAATCCTGGGGGAAGGTAACCTACTTAATGAAGGATTTTCACTGACTTGGTATTTCTATATAAAATTATAAATGATGCAGTTAGTTGATAGTCCAGAATTGTTTTCTTGAAAATTGCTGAATTGATAAGCTTTCAATATTCACTACGTTATACTAGAAGACGGGATTTATTTCAGTTCATAAATTCTTAGACTAACTACCATATGTATTCCTCTTTGCCTAGAATACTAATGGAGGGAAAAAATTACACCAAGTTAGTGGACATCTTCAATTTATCACTAAACCAATACAAAATATTAATACTAAGGCAGTTCAGTCAAATACAACAAATACTGTATAATTTTTACTGTATTAATATGTACAAAAACTCTTAAAAATGTGTCTATAAAAAGTAAAAAAATTAAACAGTCGCTTGGTTCCACGGTTCTTTTAATCCGCCGCTATCCGAATTTCTACCGATTTCTTACATATCTCCCTTAAACATTTGAAGTTTTTAAGCTCTTAAAAAATATATGTTATTTTTGAAGATCCTGTTGCTAAATTGCATAATTTGTCATCACCAGACAAATGCCAATGTATAAATAGTTGGATCATTCATTATTAAAGAGCAGATTAACAATAAGATATGAATTGTTACTTAGTAACCTTAGACTAATTTAGCACCAGACTGATTGACCAATGTTTCTGTTAAAACCAATGATACATAAACCAGTTTGTAATTTTTTTAGTCAGTTTGATTCCGACCTCAATGGGCCACTTACCCCAAGATTTTTGGGTTCAGAAAAGATTGCAAGGCATACGTTTTTTAAAATCTTTATCCCGTATTTTCAAAGCAGCAGAAATTTTTGGAAGTGTTACATTTTTAATATTCGCGAAACAAAACCATTTTTCTAAGAACAGCCGTACTGCATGTAAAGGGAATGTCAATTACAAGTGACGCTCGAAAAAATTGCCTCTAAAATCATGAAAAGTATAATTCTGTAATGGCGTAAATTCATTTTATAATATTAATAATTTTCTTGTTCAATCTCCGCAATTTCACTTTGTGGCGTCATTTTAATTAAATTAAAACAAACACTTTGTAAAACACAACTTATTTAATCAAAATTATTAAATCGAAAATTAAGCTTTGTATAAAAAGGGTTCGCAGCCGCTCTTCAACAGCACTGGAGTAGGTTTTGAAGATATGAAGTGCGAATGTTTTCGTCAATTTTCCTTTTTAAAAAATATTATTTGAATTTCGATTGTGTTTGTTCGAATGAATTTTTTAATGTGGATTCTTGGAAGTGGAAATTACCCATTTCCTGACGTCCGATCGAACTAAAACTCGGTAGATAGACGCGTTGTCCATGACAAAACATTCTGTAAACTTTCGGTGGCAATCACGCATACACACGCCGACATATACGCATTTTTCTGAAATTCAATGACATTACAGCAGTAAAATCTTATTTGGTCTTATCAAACGGGAATTTGGCTCAGTTTGTAGAATCGTCAATTCCGGTGTCTGAGCAGGAAGATTCGATCCTCAGTAAAACCAAATTTATTATATATTTTTATTTTATTTTAAAAGATATTTGAAAAAAGACGGTATTATTGTAAAAAAAATGTTTTTTACGGGTTGATTTTTTTTTTATCTAGATTTAATTAAACATGATTGCAAGTCGCTCATAACTTGAATTAGTAGACCCGACCCTAAGTTAGCTATACACATTAAAACTTTTGTCACAGAATGTGTTATTATATATAATTGAGGATAAATTATTATTTTAACAGGAGTTATAAATATTATAATGCTCATTTCAAGGAAGTGAGCGAACGTTGGCTCTGCGGGAATCAAGGCCTTTAGTTGAATCAATGACCTAATATCTGGTCGCTGAGTCACAGACTGGTAAAACTATGAGGGGTCAAATATACCTACAGGCTTTTAGATGGCGTGTAAAGATTTGAATGCAATAAGTTATTGTTAATGAAGAATTCAACATAATAAATTTAGTGGTTTTGGTGTAACAAATCAAATCATTTGCATTACTAATCAATTTTTTTAGTGTTTGATGTCATTATTTGGAAATAACAGGTTTTCCAGAAGTAAACGTGATAACATTTTGTACCTATAATCACGTAAAGTAAACACAAGCTTTGGACAAAGACATCACAAGGAAAATATGTTAATAAAAAGAAGGCGCATCAATCGTTGAAATTTCTGACCTCACCGAGATAAAGTAAAAAGGTGTAACTTAAAAAAGCACCATGTCCAAAAGCTTTCTTTACATTAAAGTACTTTTTACAGGGTAATATGATTCTGTGTAGGTAATTTAACTGGATAATATGATTCTGTATAGGTAATTTAACTGGATAATATGATTCTGTATAAATAATTTAACTGAATAATATGATTATGTATAGGTAATTTAACTGGATAATAGATTCTATGTAAATAATTTAACTGGATAATATGATTCTGTATAGGTAATTTAACTGGATGATATGATTCTGTATAGGTAATTTAACTGAATAATATGATTATGTATAGGTAATTTAACTGGATAATAGATTCTATGTAAATAATTTAACTGGATAAATGATTCTGTATAGGTAATTTAACTGGATGATATGATCCTGTATAGGTAATTTAACTGGATAATATGATTCTGTATAGATATTTTAACTGGATAATATGATTCTAAATAGGTAATTTAACTGGATAATACGATTCTATACATGTAATTTAATCAATGTAATTTAAGATTTAATCTACTTGATGCTTGAAATAGTGATATTTTTGTATTTTTAAAATTAATACATCAAAGAAGAAATTTATCAGAAGTCGAATCACAATAAAGACAATATGGAAGAAACGCCGAAGTTCAGAAAAAATTGGTTGTCTGTAAAGTCGGTTTACGGATGATAATTTTACGTGATAACGTCATATCATAACGATGCAGTGGAAGAGAGATAGATGCGCCATAATCCGAACGCTTAGGCCGAACGTTTGTTCCGCGTTCTCGCTTGTACGCTCGGCTCAGGCGGAACGTGACAATGAGTCATGCTTTTTCGTGCTTGAAGCCAGCGTTCATCGATTTATAAGACGTTATCACGTCAAAAACTAAAAATTGCATTATATCGTTATTGAACTCTCAAAAGCAAAACTAAATTAATTATAATTGAATCGAAATTCGGCGTTACTTGGGTTTTTTTATGTGAATACCCGGCAAGAGTCCTAAATGCTCCCAACCATCTGGAGCCAGTGAGAATATGGCGATCCCAATTAGGGTGTGAACTTGTGAAGCCGAAGGTGGTGGGGATGGCAAAGAGATGGGGAGAGGAAGGTGGGGATATACCTGGCTATTTCGACACCAAACAAAGCTAAAGAAATTTCAAAAAACGTAACGTGAGAAGGAAGCGCCGCAAATATATTATTTATTATTTTCAATGCATAAATAGTGAAATAACACAAATCAATCGAATAAATTTTAATTGCGCACGCCGGGATTTGAATATTCGACCTTCGGATTGCCTTAACCCTCGATCACGGAGGTCGACCGTACAAAAAAAAACCCAATTCTTTCACACGGTCAAAACTTTTTATTCATATTCATATTACGTATCCACGGGCGCAAAAAACAAGTCATCTTAATATTTTCAGCGTAACTTGTAAAAAGGGTTTTTTTCTAAACTAATAAAATTACTGCCTGCTATGAACGAACAGATCATGAAATATTTTATTTAAGGGTCTACTATTCGTGAACACAGCGCTGAAAAAGAAGAAGATGGAGAGATATGTAATTACGAGTGTTGGACAGAGCGCGCTAATATGGTTAGTCGTAGAATAGCAGCGAAAATTGCGAAAAAGCTTAATAAAACATGACTCGTTTAAAATAGAGCAAAAATCTCGTGGAACGTATCTTAAGTATCGTTCAAAGAAACATTGTGAATTTTTTCACAAATATAACTTGTAAAATAAAAGAAATAGACTTGTTTGAAATAATTTTCGGAGCATACTTTGCGATTTTTTTCTATCGAGGGAATTTCATATAATTTGCGTTTCGGCGTGGAACGTATCTAGATATTATCTTCAAAAATAACATATATTTTTTTAAGAGCTTAAAAACTTCAAATGTTTAAGGGAGATATGTAAGAAATCGGTCGAAATACGAATAGTAGACCCTTAAGTTTACAAATTTATGGAACAGGCTTGCCATCTATTGCGAGAAAACCCAAGTATTTTAGCTTCTTAAAAGTATCATAGATGGCAGCCTATTATAAAATACTTTCAAAAGATTAGACTGATCACTGAATGATATTTTCTAATGACTTTTCATCATTTGCGATAGACAATCTTTCCAGTCACCTAGTGCATGATATAAAATTACCTACACCCCACTTAAACGCAGCGTCATCTCACTGCACAAGAAATCCATACGATAATCTCACTTCTGCAGCATTATATGACCGATTACTTAGCATTAAAATTTAAGTATTACTTTACAAGAAGAGGAACGAATTTGCCCATTTCCTGGCAGGGCGCATAATCTCTTCGTGACTTACTAACTAACGTTTTGCTGGCAGATTACTTTCTATTGTACATACGTGGACAGAAAGTGTTGTTAATTTTATAGTTAGAGCATTTGCCTACCTTAACTCTATTGGGACTTGTTAGTTAAATCAAGTAAAAATCTATTTAATTTTTTTTTTTTAAACGCGCACGTCCCGGTTAGACGAGAGGTCTGGGTTCGAGTCCCAGTTGCGACGATTGTTTTTTTCTGTTTTCTGTATCTTGTTTTCTTTCATATTTTCATTTAGATTATAAGTGTTATCTTCTTCTTCAAAAATTTGAGGGTTGAGGTTAACAATTCTACAAATTAACAAAATAACACAAAATTATTCAGATATTGAAAGAACAATATTGTTGTATTTCTTACAGCTTGAGATTATGGGTAACTACTAAACTGCTGGCGCTAGGTAGTACATTAATGTAAACATGTAGACTTTTAGGGTGACCATAGTTTTGAGAACTGATTTAAGGTAAAAAAAAAAAAAATTGTTTTTGTTTTAACGATTAAGTAGACAATAATAAATATATGTATATAATATAATATGCTTTAAATTTGGCAGGAGAATGCTAATACTAATTTGGCTTATTATTACTATAAACATAATCATTTAGCTAATAATTTAGAAAGGACAAAGTTATATCTTTTACTTTCCCTTACTAAGGGGTTAATTTATTTGAATCCAGCATGGTAGATGTGATGTAATAAGCCCTGGGTACCTAGCATGAACCATCGATAAAACCCTATATCAATTCGGTATTGACCAAATTCGTCATCTATGGTCAGTTTCAGTTATCAATATTTGCGATCATGGTCAACAATTGGTAAGAGATATTCCGACCGACGATTGATAACTTTTAGCCCGGCATCCACAGTATCAGATAAGTTTCGGTAAACTGTCAATCCACGCATTTATTTGGATAATGTCGTTCGTTATGCAAAAATGCTGACTTATTAGTGAACGGAGTTTAACTAACGCAGCTTTTTGTATTGAAATAAGTCGTATAAGCGATCCTTACATAATTTAACTAACGGTACGGCCACACTGCGGCCAACTTCCAACTTCAAACGTTTGGACGATTGTGTGGAGGGGTAGTTCGTGCTTTAGAAGTTCGAGTTGGAAGGGTGGAGTTCGAGTTAGACCGGGATGGCCATTAAAATGAAAAAAAAATAACACGGGAGAGTGGTATAACAATTGTTTGAAAACGTGTCGTGTATATAATTCTACGTAATAATTGTAGGCAACTGATAAGATACAGCGCCGAATCAGCTGTTCGACGTCCGCCATGTTGGAGTTCGGAGTTGGAGGGTTGGCCGCAGCCACCGCACGATCGGCCAACCTTCCAATCCCGAAATAAGTTCAGAGTTGGAAGGTTGGCTTCGGTGTGGTCGTAGTATAAGACGCGACCAATTTTCTCCGTTCGATTTTTGAGAAACTAAAGTGGTTGAAATATGAATAAAGAAATGATTAACTAATTCAAAATTAATAGTTTTAACCACGCTTGCTCAAAAACCGACATGTTTCGCAAGCAATGTTATTTTTAACTAATTACAACAATAGGTATAGACTTAAATATGTAATTGGAAAGGTGGTAGTGGGAAGGGGGAGGAGAGGAATAGGAAATAATTTACAAAGGGAACAAGTTTAACAATGGATCAAATATTTTTTTGAGTTTGGAACGGGGACGAATGGGAAAAATCATTTCTTTATTTAAGTGGCAATGCAACGCATGCCGGGAACTCGCTAGCATATTATAATTATTACGATATCTCTTGAAAACTTATACATTAGTCATTGAATCCTCTTTAATTGTTACGGATTTCTCAGTAAATAGATCCGCTTTTCTCTCCTTAATAGAGAATCCCATCTTAAATTTTATTGGAATGAAATTTATTTACAATAGAAAATCGGCGCCCCAGATTTCCGAATTCTTCAGATTTCATTTTATGTAGGTACCGAAATACAATAAATCACACGCAAATATGGTATTTTAGAAGAAATTTTGTAAAATAGAAATCTAATGTTTTTACGTGGACAAACATTTAATCGGTTTTACCAATAGTTTGTGCCCACGCAAGATAGAGCAGATAATATGAAATCTTCAAATCAGTAAATTGAAAAATCTTTTTTAAATATTGGTAGATTCTAGTAGTTCTATGAACAGTAGTATAATTCGCTTTCAAAAAAGTAAGTTTCGAATTTTTTTATAGATTAATCAAAATAAAATTTTCTCCCTGAAATAATAAGATTTTTAATTTGGTACAATATCTAACTACTTCATCTTCATTGATATGCTTGGTAACTTAAGTGACCAGCTCGGATATGGGGGCTCCATCGAAGCCAGAGTTAAGTTAGCCTCTCAAAAACTAGGCATACTGTACAGGGCCCGCAGATACTTTAATAATACACAACTGCTAATCCTGTACAAATTGCAAGTGCGCCCCACGGTTGAATTTGGCAGTCACCTCTGATCTAGAGTCCTAAAATACCTGAAAATAACCCTCGACTCTGTGCATAAATGGGCGGTCCGTTTGATAAATTATACTAACTTAACAAGCGGATTACAATCTTCAGAGCACAGGCGTCGGTGGGAATGCTATCCTTGTTCTACCGGTATTTCAATGGAAGATGCGCTAGATGGAAGAACTAGCGTCATTGATCCCTTCGGCATCGGTGCATTGGTGGTAAACATGACAAACGCGCACCCAATAAGTAAATGGTTGATATTTGTCACAAGAGAATGGGGTCGCTTCTTCGACTCGTTCTTGTGCTCAACAGCTCGGCTGTGGAACAATTTGCCGGCCTCCGTGTTTCCTCTCCTCAAAAAGACCCTCCACGCAGCGTCTCAGATGACATAGGCCCTAAGAGAAATTATTTTCCTTTTGCAGCTGAGAGCAGTTGGGAGTTGGGATACTTTTGCCTTGTGCGGTATTAACATTAAAAAAACTTAACCTACAACTAAGAACTTACAACTGGTGACTTACAACTAATGACTATGACCTATTAAAATTAAATCAACCTTGAATGATTAAATACTTTTACGTGTTTTCATTATATATCTAAGCGACTTCGTAATGGTATGCTTTGCTGGATGATAGCATCTTTAATCTTCTTCCATACCTATTTCTTATCTTGGAAAGAGATTCCGTGAGTCAAAAAATATTTCAAAGTTACTATTTATTGAACAGTATTAAAAATTCTAAAACATGGTAAAGTATCGGATTCATTGATTAGACCCCCCATTCTTCATGCATCCCGGATTTGCGTTTTGCTTGGCACTTAGCTAATGGCATTTAGCTAAAGACACTTAGCAAAATGTACGGTGCGTGGAGCTAACGTGCGCTAAAAATCGACGATTTCAACTCCACATACTTAACATTTTATCGACTTCACCTCCACACCCTGTACATGTATATTTTGGCTTTTTTTCATTATCCTGATGAAATCAATTTCCCTCGTGGCTTATGTAATCTTTTGGGATGCTCTGTTAAGGGTCATTTTAAAAGAAAAGAAGGAGAGGAAGTTCTGGAAAGGAAAAAGGTATGAAGGATGGGTGGAAGTCTGGGTCAGTGTGTTCAGGAATGACGTACGTAAGAATCCATTCCTCCCACTGTGGTGCAAGGCGACGGGTCGAGAGTCCGGCTGGAGAGGTCAATATGACCCCCTCGAACAGTCTCTCCTGATCCGGCCCGCCATGCAATAGGTGAAGGCAAACGCATCGGCAAACCTCACCCTCATGAAACCGAGCACCCCTGATAAGTCACCAAACGTATGTACGTACTTATGTCAGGGGCGTTGGTTTTCCAACAAACGGTTCCCGGGAGGAGGTCTTCCAAACTATGGCCAAGTCCTAGCAAGTCGCACAGCCGGGATATACAATGAATGGGGATTATACGTTTTTAAAGTTACTACCGCGAATATGGAATTGGAATTTATGACAATAGAGAACTCCAGTCCAATTTTTTAATTTTTTTTATGAATAATGACCTTCTAACTTAAATAACTGCATATTTATTTTTATTTTTATAGTTAGTTTTAATAGTTAAAATAAATTTCAAATTTTTTAATTTTCAAGATCCCCCGAAAACCACCGAATCTAGTGTGACGTCATCATGATCAACCGAAGTATGAATTTTGTATGGAACTGGAATCAGCTGTTCGACTCCCGCCATTTTGAATTTCAGCATTGGAGCGTTTTACTGGGCATTATGATCGTTTTTTGTACAGTTAGAGTTTTTGAATATTTTAAATAATATAGATAAACTAATAGAGATACTTTATTTTTGATACTGAATTATTTAGGCCTAAATAATGTTTCAATAAAAACAAAAACTATTATATGTCCAAATCTCTTTATAGAGGTTTATACCACGGAATGTCGAACGGCTTGCGTCTTACATTTCTATACAACTTTGACCCAGGTGACGCGGCGCGGTGACGTCACGCCGCCAAAATCCAGCAATACCAACTTGATAGGGTGTTTTAATGACACGTTTTAAAATGGACTTTTTCATATATTTTTTAAAACTCTACGTTTAATATTATTTGATAAAACTTATATATTCAGAATCAGCGTTTATTGGTCTATATGAACATATTTTTTTAAAGCCATAATATTTTTCACTGGAGTTCCTTATTGATTGAGAAAATCAAACCGTAACACTAAAACTACTGCTAATATATCCCAGTTAACCAAGGTACTTCTTCGGCTTGTTAACTAATTGCCAGTTAAAGTCATTAAATTCAAAGCATAAATGAAAGCCGATACTGATCGTAACGAGTGATCTAAATACCTAACAGGAAAATATAGTAATTATTCTCAAAGGCCCACTCAATCATCATTTTCACTTTTTTGCGGTCAGAGCGTATCGAAAATTAGCATAATATTTTATTCAACGTTCGATTTATCAATAACGAAATGCATAGATATATCCATAAATCAGATACGGAAGTCAATGAAAATCATAGAAAAAATAAGATATTAGAATAGTAACTATCAAATAATGGAATTCAATTGCCAAATCACAGACAAAGAATATTTTAGAATAGAAACAATCGCCGATAAGTTTGAAACAGACACCGATTTGTTTTGTTGCATAAAAGTAATGTATTCGTATAAGAAAGTAGATTAGATTAAACAAGAGATGGGGTAATGTAAGCAATATACGTTGCACGATGTAATGCTGTGTAATGTAGCAGCAAGAAAATGGCTTCCATAACGAAATGCAGAAGCATCCTTCAATGTATTGCGTTGTATTTCGACTTCATTAAATTTCTTCATAGTTGTCAGCATGATCAGAGAAATGAAAGCATTATATTATGCGTTGAAGTAGTCTATAATCTTATTCTATATTCGGTACAAAAGTCTGAAAAGTATTATTGTAATTAAATAATAAAATATAAATGTTTAATTCACAGCCTAACTCCTTTTCCGAACCACCTCGACTTGCGTACATTCTATAATGTTACAAAAAAATGATATGACGACATAAAATATAAAATTATTTTTAAACTCGAAAAGGAAAAACCTATCAAGTAACAGAGGTTATTATTTTTTATAATGATTAATAAAATATTTTTTTAAATCTCAAAAACTTGTCTCCTAGAACTTGTATGTCGTATGTTAATTCTGTCACGTGGGTTGTCATTCGAAATAGGTATACACGCAGCTCGTGTTTTTCACTCCCAATAGGCATTTTAGGCCTCATTCCCCCCTTGCTACAATTTCGCCTCTGAGTTCCAGAGAGAATTCATTTATAGTAAAAACAAAATGTGACAGAGTGGTGGAAATGTGACCAGAGTGGTAAAAGCTAAGTAAGTAGGTTAAAAAGAAGAACAACCCATTTTCGTGCGTGTTCTCTCAAACGTTTATCGAAGCCAGCGGGACTAAAGCATCTGCAATTTGATACTGTTGTGACAGAAGAAACGGGGACTTTAGCTTTATTATTGACTATTCAGATTGAATAGTTAATAATAAAGCTAAAGCGATTATTACCTTAGATGAATTATTAACGTCATTGGATTGACCGGACATACCCAATAGATTTTTTAAAAGAATAACATTCAGAGGACACAAAATGAATTTAAACTGCTTTGTAATGATGTTTTAATATATGAGCATTATTATCCAGCAATAATTTCATTTAAATTACATTATTTATTGCGCAACAAATAAGCAGAATTACACAAATTCATTGTCAATGACAGATTAAAATTAATTATTAATTCGATGTTGAATACCCCTGAGTTGCTACATTTAATTTCGCCCCATCTTCCTAGCAGGACAATTACAAGAGAGTACCTACCATGTTATTGTAACAATTCTTCTTCAGCGTCGTAATATTATACGACTACGAGATGAATCCAAAAATTGAGAAACACATACTTCGATGTTGAAGATATATTTAGTTCAACAATATTGCAAAATAAGTAGACTTAAATAATCTTTATGACGACAATATACCCTAAAATATATAAAGAATCTTAACGGCGTAAGTAAAGAAGCCGTGTATACAAATTGCGACTTGCGACCAGTGTATTGGACGGACCTACTGTCGAATTTGCCCTATCAAACAAAAAAAGAAGACAAATAATGTGGGAATCTTAACGACGTAAGTGAAGAAAGTGTGTAAACAAATATACGCCCGTGGCACGGCGACGTACGGTCGAATTCGCCTTAGCAGGCCTGGAGATTCGATCTTTCCGCCGCGTTCATTTTAATTAATTCTGAAGAACGTGTTACAAATATTTAAGATATTTCTAAATGAATATCTCCCGAAGTTATTAATTCATCGTCTAGAAAAATAAAATCTGGTGCTTACCGCTAACTTTATAGTTGAAAAAACGGGATATAAAATTTTAAAATAGTTGTACGTAAAATATATTAATGGTAAGGTATTGTTTTCATTAATTTTAAATATAAAGAACTTAAATCCCCTGGTATCGGCTGGAGTAAAAATGTTATTATAATTACGAATGAAATGATTAAAATGTGAATTTTGAGCAAACAAAAATTATTAGGGTTGTGTACCGCCTTAATACGATTTTTGTCGTCGAGTGACATTTACATAGTGAAATTGTTTAAATCTTGGATGTGCAAAAGGAGGTTGTTGGCTGATAAAATTAAAAAAAAAAATCTGTCTTTCTTTCTTGTTTATTTTGAGGAATATGTATATTGTATTGTTGTGCGTAAAATACATAAACATTTTCAATGATAATGTTAGTAGGTCTTTCTGGTAGTTTTGTTTTATCTATTATATTTATTTAGTTATATCTATATATTTAAGTTCATAATTCTTCTTTTACGAAACGGAAGAGTAAATAATCTATCCAGGAGTAAATTGGTCGGACCATAAACATATCGGGAGTCCCTCAAGGCACCAACTAAGGGCCGGGTGTAACTCAAGTTCTACACTGTATAGAAGATGATACACGATTAAACAATAATAATGCTACCTTGCCTTAGGCTATTTACCAACCAATTATTATTGATACTTGGATCAACAAAATACGAGATATGCACAGTATTTTAAATAGAAGTACAAATGAACTGACACTGAACTTAACTAGCAATTATTTCCAGCCAAATTATAATTACACACGGGCAGTAACAGCTCTAGGAAGTGGTTGTTAGTGGACTGATAGTGTGTGTATAGTTTACAATATAAAACGCCTACGGGCTTTGCATATTTTGAATATTGCCTTAGTGATCATTTTTCTAGTGTAATGAATTTCTTCTGTATATATTAGCTTTTTATAACATCGTTCAACGGGATATCGGCCCATTAGAATAACAAGGTAAAATCCGACACAACAATGTCATGAAATAATGAGAGTTACTTTAGCGTCCCTCAGGGCCTACATCATCATTGGGGATGCTGTGTGGAGGGCCTTGTTAGGAAAGAAAGGAGAGGAAGTTCTGGGAAGGTAAAGGATTTTAGGGTGGGTAGGAGTCTGGGGGTCAGTGTGTCCCTGTGACGTATAAATCCATCCCTCCCATTACGGTGCAAGGCGATGTTCCGAGAGAGTACGGCTGAAGAAGTCAAAGTCATGCAGCTGGTGGGCAGACGCATCCGCCGTCAAGACCCGGATAAACCTCACCCCATGAATCTGGGCACCTCTGCTAAGTCACCAAACGTAACAAACCACTTGGGTTGACCTATGGCAGAGATGTTGGTCATCCAATAAATGGTTCCCGGGGCGGCGGTACCCATACCCGCCTCTCACATTGTTTAAGACCATGTTATTCTTAGGCCTGTGACCAAGATCACAACTATAAAGCAGAAAACTGAACCGTGATAAAATTTACACGGCTGTTGCTGTCGCAATTATTTTCAGTTCATTATGCTATTTCCATTTCCATCAGGAGCTAAGGAGCTTTGAAAAATTAAATTAACTAGAAAATAGTAATAAATTATGCCACATCGTTTCATCCATCTTTTTCAATTTTTAACAATTCAAAAGTTTTGTTGAAATTTTGGACGAATATCAGAATGAAAGCATCCCTAATTGGCCAACATTTTTTTTACAGGAAGTTCAAATTATAAGAAAATTACACATATTAGTGGCAAGGTGCAATAAAGAAGAAGACATTAAAGTGTATAAAATGTGGAGCAAACTTCAGAAGAAATAATACTTGATCAACAAGACCATTACAAAGAAAAAAATAATTGTGAAATTCGATCACCGAGTGTGCTTTTTCGTGCGATTAGCCAACATCTGTTTTTACGGCCATCGAAAGGTCGATCGTGACGTTTGCAACGGATCTCCGAGTAATGACTTGACATTATTGTGAAGAGATGATCGAAATGCATATTGTTTATGACAATTGGGCAAGAGATAACGAGGAGGAAATGTCAGACAGGATGCGGTAGAGATTATTAAATTCGGATACTAAAGTTAGAAGGTATAGTTTCAGACTAAGAGTCTCACGGTATCATGTTGCTAATAACGTACTCACATTTGCACTGATGATGGAACTGCAAGACTGACAAAAACTTTATGTCAAAAGGGAAGAACGGAACAACACAACCCAAAAAAATCGAAAAGATGTAAGGTATAATTTCAGATTCTCACGACCAATTGCTATCGTCTATAATTGTGATCTTCTGTATATATTTATATAAAATCAAAATTTGTTTGGGGGTGTATGAGATGTCTATGCATTGCTAAACCATTCATCCTATTGCGACGAAACTTTAGGGATTTGATGTGCGCTTGCCCGCAATGGTTTATATATATATAATAGTGAGTTCTGGCATCATGAAATTATGCGTTGCTAACCATTCATCCGATTGCAATGAAACTTTGGTGAGTTGTTGTGAGCACGCCTACCCGGCTTCGCTCAGGACAACATTCGAAAGTGTTTTGGAATGTTCCACAATTTATTTTATTTATTTATAGCGGACCCGACAGACGTTGTCCTGTACACAACTGTCGGGACAAACTAAAATTAAAATAGAATAATATTGAATATTCGTTACTGCGATGGTAGCACAGTCTGCCGGATCCAATGTAAAACATTCCAAAATCAACAACTCCTTAGAAATAAAAAATTAATTAAAAGAACATTTTCCAGTGGACCAAATTGTGAATCTAAACCATTCTCGAATCCCCTTGAACCCAGACAAAAAATTTCATCAAAATCGGTCCAGCCGTTTAGGAGGAGTTCAGTGACATACACACGGACAGAAGAAATATATATATAAAGATAGTGGTGAGCTCTGGCGTTATGAAATTTGTATAAAAAAATTGTAGTAGGTGGCACGCGAGCTGTTTGAAAACTGAATGTACCGGGACTGTGGGGAGTGCGGGAGGGGGGAGGGCAACTACGGAGGGGATTTCGCCAGGCGGGGGAAGCGGGAGAGGGGTATGGGGAGAGAGAAGGCGGAGTGGGAACACGTGATGGGTTGGGGACGCGGGAAAGGAAGGGAAGGCGGAAGGGGCACGGGAATGGGACGAATGGGAAAGGACACGCAGAAAGAAACAATTTCTTTAACAAGTGGCATAGAAACGCACCCCGGGAGCTCGCTAGCATTTGTTAAAATTGCAGTATTTCAGTGCTTGAGTGATTTTGGCTGACCTGATCACGGGCAGAGCAAGACTGAAACGTTGGCTCAAGAAGGTTGAAGCACAACACGACTAAATACCCTAAAAGCCAAACAACATGACGGAGGTAGGTAAGGGTAAATGAGGGGAAGGTGAGTAAAAGGGTTTCATGTTCCCGAAAAATAGCCAGTGATTCACCAACGCTATAATTATTTATAAAAACAGGGTACAGTACACCGTGAGTCACATCTTGGTCACGCTCCGGGAAATTCTAGGGTGAGATAAATAATGATAATGAAAAAACAACCATCTATCCTTTTGTGTAAAGACGAGTGTCCGTGGTAGACACCGGACGTTATCATACAAATCTGCAGTTTTATCAATTACTAGGTTGATAACATTTTGCACATTTGACCTTCAAAATTAGCGGAAGGTCACTGTCCACGTCTGATTTCTGAAAATTCTGTAAACCCTGGGCAACCCCGGTGACTTTAGCTAGTCTAAGTTTTGTAATCTACTTATGAACTCTCTCTCTCCGATGGCGCTACAGCCCATATCGAGCCTTGGTCTCCGCAACATTCGCCTCCAACTCCTCGTGTCTTCAGCGGCTGACTTCCAGCTTGTTACATGGAGAAGCTGTGCTGCATCCCCTCTTCAGTCTTCCCACCTCAGTCTGGGTCTTCCCACTTTTCTCTTTCCACCTGGGTGTCCAGTCAAAATTCTTTTTGGGACACGTGTATCCGGCATTCTAGGTACATGTCCAGCCCATCTCAACCTGAGGAGTCTCATGTGGGCTGAGATGTTAGGGGCCTGATATATATCGTACAGTTCTATTAATCATCTACCCTTCAATTGTTGTTTCTTTTCAGAAGTAATTAATAATTCAGTCAAACATGCCCCTCGCTTTTGTCTCACTGATCATTCTTTTATTAAAATCAGTCAACTCTCGTTTCTCATCTGCCGATCTCATGCCTAACACCGTATGGCGGAACAACCTTAAAATTATTAAAAATAAAATTTTACCGACTGGTATCCCGGGAGTCGCTCTCTGGCCGAGTGGATGAGATTGCAAAATCATTCCGGTTCTCGCGTTCTTCGGCTGTTATATAAATTCCCTCCAGTGTTACTCTAGTCGCGACAAATTTAATTTTGTACTAAGTTTTATTGTAAATAAATTTGATCGCATAATCAAGAGTTATTATTGGCAAAATTCTTCTTACACACGCATCACAGCTTACAGTGATAGGAAAGGTTGCAAGCTGTCAATTAAATACACAATTCACCACAATCCAAAACCCTTTTCCTAAATTGGTGACCCCGACGTAATCTGAACACGCAACCATTTGTGATATGGATTCGTATCACAACTCCGTAGATGACTGTATACTGGCTACTACATTTCTTCATCATTTAAAAACTTTTAGGATCTCCTCTTTCGTAATTCTGATATCAATGTCCCACGCACATATCCCAGAGATCACAATTCCACTGCTTTATTCTTTCATCTGTCAATTCCATGTCTTACTGCCATCAGATTTGCATCTGGTGTGGACTTAAGTGTCTCCTGCATTCAGTCAACCTTCTATCAATGTCCTTATCAGCCTTTCCATCTCTTGCAAACACATCCTAAACAAATCCAACCGGGTTTACTTACTACGTTATTGCATGATTTCCTCTCA
Organism: Glyphotaelius pellucidus; assembly: GCA_936435175.1. Classification (NCBI taxonomy): domain Eukaryota; kingdom Metazoa; phylum Arthropoda; class Insecta; order Trichoptera; family Limnephilidae; genus Glyphotaelius; species Glyphotaelius pellucidus. The sequence continues at coordinate 11,972,371 of OW386556.1, forward strand.
TTCAAACACCATGACTTTGGACTTGTTTGCATTCATCATTAAATCAGTCTTCAACCTGTATGCATACTTGAAGAAATAATTACTTGTCAGCCTTCAGAAGACACGAATTACGAAGTGAGTTCGATAGTTTTAGACAGTGATTGCTTACCTACTGAGGGCGATGATGGCATCGGAGCAGCAAACACTTGCAGAACTTAATAATGACATTATAAAATTAAAATTTTAAGAAAGAGTGAGAGGTAACAATGAAGCTATCAGCGGAATGACGTTGCTCATATATTATGAAAACTGTGACTATGGCATCCATAAATCTGTATAGGAAGGATTCGGGGAAGAGCAAGGTTGGGAAGAACTTGACTATTCGGATCTGGTCACTTAACATTTCAAGCAACGTTTCGATTCTGAATAGTGGACACTCACTAGGAGATTCTGAGAATATTTAACCCCTCAGGCCTCGGGCCTGATCTGGTCGGGAGTTCAAAATATTTCCACTTTGCAATAAAATACAAATAAATGGAATATTTCTGAACGCATCCGAAAATTAAAAGCTGTTTTTGAATGGTGATGAAATACGCTTTCAAATTTTTAAATTCGAAAGAAGCATATAATTTTTAAAAATTGCTTAACTTACGTTTTAACTAAAATTATTGATAATGAAAAAAAGCTTTAGTTTCATAAAGGTTTACACTTTAATTATTTTGTGGTTAACTTTTAGATTTGAATATACATCGTGTTGTTTTCTCTTCGTAACACCGTTTAGATCATAGGTTCCGACGCCCCCTTGTGGGCGTTTGAGACTTTCAGTGGGGCAGTAGAAGACCCAGAGAAAATTAGGGAGCGTTGAGATGGCACAGTGAGGGCATAACCCGGTACTTAAAATACAAAAGAATTGCTTTATAACTTGCTAAATAAAAAGATTCAACAAATAATTTAATATATTTTTAATTATTGTTATACAGTTGACCCCCCCCCCCCCCTCCCCTCCCCCCATAAGAAATTGTGATAAATATAATTGTTGCAATAGCTGTTTTATACTCGCGATAGATGGTAAGTAAAAAAAATTGGGGGCTCTGGAAAAAAAAAATTCTCATGTGGGCAAAATAAGGTTGAGAACCTATGGTTTAGATCAGTGATTCCCAAAGTGGTCCAGGTGGACCCCTAAGGGTACACGGGAAACCCGACGGGGTTCCACGTAGGCGCGATAAAGAAATAGGGGTTCACAAGTTGTAAGTGGGGGTCCACGAACTGGTTTCGATTGAGACCCATCCCGTGCTCCATATCCATATTCCATCCCACCCCCGTCTCATATCCCATTACGCCCCCTCCATAATAGAGCGACTGGCGTACAGCGCACGTTATTGTACCGGTTATGCAAGGGGGGAGGAGGCTAATAGGATATGGGTGTACTGTACTGGGTTGGGAACATTCCCATACCCACACCCCCTTGTCCTATATCCCATTACGCCCCCTCCGTCGTGGCAAATATAATCACGAATACTGGTCCATTTTGCCCCCGTTTGAAAAAGTCGTAGATCCGGTACTGCTCTATTGTGACAGACCACACCTCGCCATTCAATATTCAGTACAAAGCGTGTCGAGTTTTGGGAACATGGTAGAAATGCACTAGCAAGGGGTCCACCTTGACCAGTAAAATTTTGAAAGTGGTCTACGAGAAAAAAAGTTTGGGAACCTCTGGTTTAGATCATATTTCAAACCTTGATAGTAAGGGAGACAACGATTTCCATGAGACCTCTATGAGTTGTTCCGAAAAGCGAAAAAAGGGGCTAGTATCTACCGCTGAAGTTAATTATCTTTGAAAAGGAAGATAGGGGGAAATTGGGAACCTGCGGTTTAACGCGACCTTCATTGAGGTGATGACAAAGAGGAACGAACATAAATATGAGATGCAATACGTCATATTGAAGAAGACAAATGTATTATGTTGCGTGGATCGTGTACGGCAAAGGTGTCAAGAGCAAACATGAAATCACGAGAAACGACGCGAAAAGTAACCAATTAATGCATTATTAGATATTATTATAAGAATCAATTAAACGTACTAATTTTGGTCGTCTGTGACGTACGTTATTCCTGCTCTTTGTGTTCAGTGAACTCAAATTTGCTTTGAATGTTTTCAAAATTGGAACTAACTAAATAGTAAGTTACTATCTCTTTCTTTTAAACTTAGGCCAGGCTTCATTTTCAAAACTAAAACTTTTTTTGGAATATGTTAGGTAGGTGCTATAAAGAAGAAATCTGTTTGTACGAAGAAGCAAGAAGTGTCTCTCATATCTTAACTATATTGCAGAAACTACGTGTGCTGAAAAAACATAACATCCTCTCGAACGGTGAGCAGGAAATGCGCACAGCTTTAGCGACTATCTTTTTCAGCTCGCAACATCACTACAATTACGAGATTATTGAAATATCAATGAAGATGTCAGAAAATTAAACAATACGTCGATTGTCAAGACTTTTTTTAAATCGGGAATATTTTTAAAATGACGTTGAAAAATAAACTTTATTTATTTATTTTATTTTTTCTGTATAGTATTATTATTTAATTTGTAAAAACTGTTTATTTATAAAAAATAAACTTTAAAAGAGTAAAAACCACGACATTTTAAGCGGAAATCAATGAAGGCATAGGTAATAAAAATAAAAGCAACAATTTTTTCATCATAAGTATCTATCTAAATATAATTTCAATAAACCGTTGGTAAGAGACCTAACCACAGTTTGATAATGCCTTCAGAGGGCAAAACTTGTTTGTGAATAAACTGTTTTTATAAATTAAATAACCATGTTATTGAATAAGTAAACGAAAGAAATTAATTTAATGAAAACAAATAACTTTGTGTAAACCACTATTTAATTAACAATATCAACATGTTTCGAAAACTATGTTTTCTTCGTCAGGATAATAAGTTAATAAAAAATAACAAAAGACAAACAAGTATAGACAAATTAGAACATAGACAAAATATTAGAAAGGAGATGTGATTAATTACTTAAAATATCATAAAAAACAATTATATAAAATAAAATATAAAAATTAGATATTAATAAAGATTAAATTTTGATATTAATAAAGGTTTAAAAATTACTTTTACATTAACACAACGGGTATACAATTAGATAATTTAGAAATTTTAGAAATTAGGAAAAGTGTTAATAGTAAATTAAATATTATAAATAACTAATATAATTTTTTACCCATCCTTAAATAATTTTTATATTTTATTTTATATAATTGTTTTTTATGATATTTTAAGTAATTAATCACCTCTCCTTTCTAATATTTGGTCTATGTTCTAATTTGTCTATACTTGTTTGTCTTTTGTTATTTTTTATTAACTTATTATCCTGACGAAGAAAACATAGTTTTCGAAACATGTTGATATTGTTAATTAAATAGTGGTGTACACAAAGTTATTTGTTTTCATTAAATTAATAATGACGCCACAAAGCGAATTTGCGAATTTTGAAGAAAAAAAAAAGAAATTAAAATTAAAATGGAGTTCTACAAAATAAACTTAATAACCACAAATTAAAAAAATAATATATACACATGTCAAGAAGTTATCTCCATGGAATAGTACCTCCGTGATCAATTTTTATTTACTTTATAAATTCCTTTCCACAGTTCACACATTTCTCTTCTCCCAACGTGTCAAAATATACGTCAAAAAGTAATGGATTTCGTATTCCAATTCCATTTATGTTACGCCGACACAGTTTTCTAAAGGAGCAAACAATGCCTTTAAATCAAATCAGACGTCATGATTCATCAGTAGGACAGTACCTAAACGAGTGGACAAATGCGTCAAATGCGTCAAATCGTGGACAAAACCACCCTGGCGTTGGGGGTTTAATTCCTCATCCCTGAAAATAGAGGACTTAGCTAATAGAAGATGGAACTCGCGTCGCGTCGCGTCGCTACGAATTTTTACATTAACTCCACACAGGAGGCCCTGAGGAGTCGTAGAAACGACCCGTTCTCATGTGACTAATGTCAACCGTGTACAAATGTTGGGCGCGTGTTTGGCGTGTTTCCCGACTATGCACCGGTGCCGAAGGGATCAATGACGCTAGTTCCTCGGAGCATCTTCCATTGTAATACCGGTAGAACAGCGTGAGTGGGAGTATAAAGGAACACAACGCATTTGTCCGATCGACTACTAACGGACCATCAATCTAACCAATTATATGTAGAATTTGGTAATCCTGATTCTTGGTAGTCCAGTTGATTCCATACTTGATGAGACATATTATATTTGAGTTGAGTATGCAGTTTTATATATGTTACCCTCTATTCTGGTACATTACTCAGATTACTCATAAACACCTTCAAATCATTTATTATAATGCTGAATGCTTGTAGTGAATTAAACAAACTGTTGATGTTTTCTGGGTCATTAGTAGGAAATTCTAAATCTTATGTAGGTACCGGACCGTTATGTTTTCCGGTGTTATTTTATAATGCTGAATGCTTGTAGTGAATTAAACAAACTGTTGATGTTTTCTGGGTCATTAGTAGGAAATTCTAAACTAATGTAGGTACCGGACCGTTATGCTTTCCGGTATTATTTTATAGCTTATTTAATATGTAAAACACAGACAATAGTGCTAATAATATTTGATTTATGGTGAGCATTCGAATATTGCTTTCCTCAAATTAAGTATTTGGAGATGTTTGACTAATCAACTAGACTAGCGGTCGGCAATTAGTTTTGTTGAAGGGCCGTATGAATATGTCAATTTTTTTAGGGATATCACTGGTGCGAGCCTGTTCAATCAGCGCGCTTGCGACTGCCGGTCAGGGGCTCTCCCACCTGGTCCTGCGGGCCATAAGGGAGCACTTCGCGGACCGGAACTGGCCCGCTGGCCGCCAATTGGCGATCGCTGAACTGGACGATCGATATGTAAACGTCGTGAATCATCGAATTAATATCAACGTCAAATTAACTTCACTGAATATTACCTTTTCATCTGAATGCGGTTTTAGCAAAATGACTATTTTTTACTGCAGTGTTGAATGTAGTTAAGTTCCTAATTCAAATTAAGCATACAAAAAAGCCCATAGAGATGTTAAACAACAACGTTTCGAAAACCTCGTTTCGATTGGATCTGCTCGAGTGACAGGAAAAACTGCTTTGATGCTGATGAGCGTGTAATTAATTCGATTCATAATATTTAAATCGAGGATTCGAAACGCGAACGAATTGCTTTTTTGGGATGAGCAGTTTGGTAATATGTGCCTTCTCTCGATTATGTGGTACACATAACTCAAGGACTGTACAGTATGTACGTGAGAGGATGCTGTAAATATTGCGAAATTTCTCTCATCGTTTGAATTTTAACTAAATTTCAGGTCGGTAGCCAAGTGGTATGAATTTCAAAGGAATTAATGGGCAATTTTTTTGTACTTATGCGCTGGAACTTGCAGTAAACAGAGAAGCAGATTTTTCCTTGATGCATTTGAATGAAAATATGATTTATTCATTTGTTATTCGGCGGTACATCCTCTCTGCACATCCCTACGGGGTCACTTATTTATATTTTGTGTTACTAGGTTTAACGTTTTTTCCCTAAAGCGACTACAAATTGTATATAAGTACGCCGGGGGACCAATTGCCGGCGGATCAATTGTTATGGAACCAATTTGTAGAACTCCATTTTTTTATTTATCTATATAGAAATAATATAAATATATCGTCTGTAAACGGCCTAACCACAGTTTAATAATGCCTTCAGAAGGCGAAACAGATGTTACGCGTAATAATAATTGCACAGCAGAACTTGTTCATAAATAAACTGTTTTCGTGAAATGAATAATAATATTATTGAATATATAAAAAAAGGTAACAAATAAATGTACAAACAATCAGTTATCTTCAAATATATCATGATTCATAATTAATCAATTTACCAGAGTCTAAACAAAACTTAGCTAGATACAATACAAAAGGTAGCTATGATTTTAAAAGCCTGGGACATCAATGGAACCAGACAATATTGAGACTACAATCAACTACTTGTACCAGACGTATTCTATGGATAGATTAATCCATAGATAATGTCGTGATCTATTCACAGATTTAACGATAAGATTAAAGGATAAATGTCATAAACATTTTTGTCTGTCTGGAAATAAAATAAAAATCACCTTTACTAATACTCCAAGCTCTGAAATTGCAAGGAGTTTAGTGAAAGTATGAACAGTTGAACAGTGAGTTTTGATAAAGGTTTTGACCTCTTTGTATCCATAGATATTTACTGCGAGCGCTTTAGCAAAAACATGTCATAGATAAATTAATTCATAGACTGTATTGTCATGGGAGATCGGTGACGGGATTAAAATTGTATTTGATTCTGTGAAAATACTAAGGACGGGTTGTTTCAAAAAATTTGATGGATTCATCAAATATTTGAAGTTAATTTTCACGTTCTGCGAAAGTTCTATTCAAGTTCTGTGATGATTTCAATTTTGTGAATCAACTGGTCTATAATGATGTAATAATAGAACTTGAATAGAATTTACGCAGAACGTGAAAATTAACTTCAAATATTTGATGAATCCATCAATTTTTTTGAAACAACCCGTCCTTACACTTTATTTAAATGCTGATATTGGTCAAAAGTCTGAGAATATTTTTCAAGTAAAAAAGCTGCGTCCATATAAATAAGTTTTTGGGCATTTTGTTAACATATTGTTACCAGAATTACCCGATTTCGCACTAAATGTATTATTTTATTAAATGCTTGAATGTGATTAATTTTATTTCATTAATTTGTGTAATTTCAAAGTTTATTCATTTAAAAAAATGTATAGTATATTTGCAGAATGTTTTATAATGGAAGATATTCTCAGTATCGCCCCGGTGTAAGACTACCATTCAGAGTTGAAACTTCGCTTGAAATGGCTTTAGCCGTGTTTGGTGACTAGATCGTTTGAGAGTTTTTTACGACTTCAGACAAGCAGATTTTCTTTTTTGTATTAAAATGCCCATGTTATTATGGTGGACTGTTTAACAACCGTGCCTCAGCAACTGGTCGCACCGGAATGGTCTTATTTAACCCAATTTACCTACAATTTGGGAGGCGGGTAGGGTTACCGCCGCCCCGGGAACCATATATTGGATAACCAACATTTCTGCCATAAGTCGCCCCAAGTGGTTCACTACGTTTGATGACTTAGCAGGCGTGCAGGGTTCATCGGGACCCCTCCAGTTCGTCACTCTCGACCCATCGTCTTGCACCACAGCGGGAGAGATGGATTCATACGTCCATCACCTGGACACACTGACTCCTAAATTCCTACCCATCCCTCAAACATTTTCTTTCCCAGAACTCCCTCTACTTTCTTCTCTAAACCCTTCGCACACTCCAAAGATGACTAAGACCCTGGGTGAAATTATTGTCTGTTCTGTGGAGTTGTTGTAAAAAAAAACCTTCACAAAAAATTACAATAATGACTCACCCCCAGTATGGTATATCCTGTATAATTTGTAATATTAATAAGAAAAACGTAATTAAAGGTTGAAAGAATATGCTCATATAGCAAAACACCATTGTTTCACCTTCTGAAAGCAATCTGCCATCTTCTGTCAGAAAGCCATTTGCATATCCCGTCCTCGCATTATTAGTACATATTGCTACCAGCCCATCTTTATTCCATTCTTCCGCGGAAGCAGTGTTAATTAAAAGGTAAAAAGGTAAATTGCTAACAGCTAGAGTAACCAGGTAACTTATAGTCGGTTTTATAACCGGCCTCCACGCTTCAGTGGTCAGAGACAATGGGATGACACCATAGACGGCATAGACAATTCAAACTTCAACAGAGAATTAATTGCATAGACAAAGCACGGTTTACTATTATCATTTCCGTTGATTATTTTTTGGTATTTTATTCCAGCAAATATCAAGCCTATTATATTGTTGTAATGACATTATAGAAAGAAATTAAGAAGTTGTGTTTTAAGTATTTGCAATCAGGCACCATAGTGGCTGGTCTTGTAAAAAAAAACTCTTCACATCTAATTGCGTTACCCTTCCCTTTGCCATACAACAATTCCCTATTGAGGTACCATAGTCCAATTGGCTCTTGACATTATAAAAATCATTTGAATACTTATATAAACTCTCTGTAAGAGGAAACACGGGCGGCATTTTGTTTATTTGCAAACGTATTCCCATATCTTTGGATTTTGACACCAGTGAAAACATTTTTTTGATATAATATAGATATCGATCCTTGCACATCTATATTGTAACTAGCTAACCAACCATCATGCCGTTTCTCCGCAGGGGTTGGCAGAGAGGACGGACCACCAGACAACTAGGCCCTAACATTAAAACAAGGAAATTGGTCTACAACACTGTAAGAGATATAGATTTTATAAAAATATTTTTTATTTGGATTTCATAGGATTCAATCCTTGGCCCACTTGGCAGCTAAGGTTCGTCAGGCGCTTTATACCACCAGACCAAAAGAGACTTGGGTGGGACCGGGAATTTATCGTATTTTATTGGAACCGAGTACCCGTGAAATATATAAATATTTTATTGCAATCCCGTTCTCTGTAGTTGCAGGTGTTTGTCTCTTTTTTCCGTTCCTAAAGAAGTTTTCACTTCAATTAACGAACGAATGACTTTGGTTTCAACATCGCGTTGCATCCCACAGTTCTATAACCTATAATTTTGGATAGGAAGATAGAAAGGCTTAGATAAGAATATAATTGATGGATGCTAAACGAAAGTGGCCGTTTTATTTGAGTGTACCTATTGTCTATCACCAGGAAAATGTGCAATTTGATTGGCAAGAACAACACTCAAATGTAGAATGCACGAAATTGGTTTGATTCTTTCTCGGTACAGTGCTGGATCACATTGGTGATGTATTTGTTTAATTTTGTTTATTATTGACGTTGAACCAATGACTTAATAAAATATCTTAGAGGGTAGAACACAGATTTGACTTCATACGATCGTTATGCAAATGATATCTAACTGCCATTAGAACACACGAGTGCAGCTTGGAGCCCAAAAAAACTTAGATCTCTGAGCCTTAAAGCCTGTTCACACACAGCTATAAAATATAAAAGATCATCGAACGAGAAATAACGCTCTCCATACAATCCCTTCAGACCGTTCGCACCTAAGCGGTTTATGCGCAGATCAACCATAGACAAGACACATCTTACGACGGAACCACTCCAGAGGCGATATACGAAAATTTAAGCGCCCCCCTCTCCGATGAAAACAGGAGAGGGGGGTAATTTTAATTACGGAGCTGCCTAGACCGGTGGATGACAGATGTCAAGTTGACAGATTCAGTACAAAAAATGTGCATTCCGTTGCCGCTCCCTAATTCATTTGACCCCTCTCCTACCATAAGAAGAAATATTTTATAGCGTCGTGTGAAGGTACAAAAGATAAGCGCTCGCGGTTCAACAGATATCTGCTCGCGGTTTTATAGCTGAGTGTGAACGAGCTTTTAATATCATAGACATTCAAATTGTGTCTATGCTTAACACACATGTTTGTACAACTCAACAACATACAACTTCAACACCTTCTTCGTAAAGTCATTAAAAATGATAAAAAACAAATTTGGTTAAAAAGGTGACGTTAGGTTAGGTTACGGGCTACTTTTCAATTTGTTTTCATAACTTTTAATGATTTTCCAAAGGGGTGTTGAAATGCAAATTTGCTGAGTTGTCGTGGAACCGTTTGTTAAGACGTGTAACCGTTTGGCAAATCACAGATTTTAACTGTCAAAATCAGTTAACCACTTTTTTTAGGTAAGTAGTAAATAATCAGGGGAGTTGAATTTTATTTGTGAATTGCCACGATTTGTTCCAAATGAAGTAAGGAATTTTTTTTACGGCTTAAAAAACTTACCCACTGAACTAAAGGCATACCAGCGAATGAGAATAGTTTTCAGGATCTTACCTGTAAACAAAGAGAAATACATTAATTTATTAAACACTTATGGTCGTGATAAACTTTTTTTTTTAATTTTACACAACTGATCAACAACCATTGAAGACCAAGTGGTTTTTCATCAGTTGCGTAAATTTGAAAAAACTTTTTTTTAGTAGGGTGGATAATAGGTACATAAAATTTCATTGGGAAAGTAGTGTTTAAACTAATAATTAGTGAAATTAGATCATATAACACATTTAATGTCAACATCGTTTTTTAATAATTTTCATAGTGTACTTTTTATAATATTTTTTGTAGCGATATTTTTGTTTGTCGAGGGAAATAAACCAAATATATATTTAAGGTGAATCTTAACATGACATCACTATTTTCGATTAATCTTTACTATGAATCAATTTACATAATGCGTGCAAAAAAATGCTTTGGATAAAATGAAGGTTTTTCTACCGTTTCGCTTGAGTAGAATTAAAATAAAATTGTTAATTACTTCATAAAAAAATATAAACATAAATATTTAAAAAAATGTATTTTTAATTTGAACGCATTTAAGAAACAACTTTTAAAAATTACAATTTTGTGGCTAAGATTATTTCTGTGAATGTAGGAAGTTCATTCAATATATTTTATGCTATAAAAAACTGCTCGTTTGGGTGTAAAAAACTGCATTTTCATATGGAAAATTGATAACAATTCTCAACCTTAAACTATCTAAAGAGATGGGCGAAAGATGAATTGAATATACATTAAAAAAAATTACATTAGCTCCACACAGGAATAAATTAAAATTGAAAATAATTCCCGTCAGGCCTATGTTACCTGGGAGGGTTTTTGGAGGAAAAGAAGGAGATGAATTTCTGGGAAGGAAAAAGGGGTGCGTAGAAATCTGGGGGTCAGTATCTCCAGGAGTGAAGGACGTATGAATCCATCCCTCCCACTGCTGTACAAGCCGATTTTCTGAGAGAGTTCTCTGGAGAAGTCAAAACGTCTCCCCCGATCTGTCTTGCCACGCAGCTGGTGGGCAGACGTATCCACCGCCAAGATTCGGACAAACTTCACCCCTGCAGTCACCAAACTTGGGGTGGAACCACTTATACTTTAGCGAGTGAAAGGTGTTTCAGATTCGGCTCTGTTCTTAAATAAACGTTTCGAATAGCCTTCAAAGTCTAGTCTAAGTCATCTATGTCAAGTTATTTGTGACAAGTTATTTAATAATTTTACAGAGCGGCTTTACCAATGGTAGGTTAGTTCTGTATCTCGGAGCAACAAAAGTCCTGTGCCTGCGCGCTCTTGTGAAGTTGTTGGGAACATAAAACTCTATTTTTGTATAAAATCAGGAATACAGATATAACCATACAGAAGATTATATGCTGTTATCAGCTATAAGTAGTTTTCCTTCCATCGGTGAGGATATTAATACCCAGTAGCTCTTGAAGGAAGGGAAACTGCAGTTTCAACATCAAACTTATTTTAAAAACATATCAATGCACACAAAATACAAAATGGACAAAGACAAAATCTTGAAAGACGAAATCTCGAAAGGCGAAATATTGATAGCTGAAATCTCGAATGACTTGTTGGTCATTCACCTAATCTTACCTAGACAGCATTTATGAATCTCCAACCAGTTTTAGAATTTTGTTATGATGCCATTTTTCGAAATCTCGAAAGGCGAAAAATTGATAGCTGAAATCCCAAATGACTGTTTTTGGTCTTTCACCTACATTATATAGCAACCATTTATGAATCACTAACCAGTTTTAGAATTTTGGTATCATGCCATTTTTCGGTACCTAATTATCATTGCATTCAAAAAACTTATTTTTTGAAGGAGGGGAAACTGCAGTTTCAACATCAAACTTATTTTAAAAACATATCAAAAACATAAAAATACACGGATCTGAAATTAAATTCCACAATACTAGATCGCAAAAGCCACGATTGAACAATTACGACTGTTGGCACAAATTTTTTGGCGCATTGATGAATTTTTAACATCACGAGTTCCACGTTTTAACTTTAAAACATGCATAGAGATCGAAGATTGTGGGAAACTAATTGTTTATTTCAACCAGTTAATGATGATAGTAATTGGCTCAACGACTAGGAATCCGATGCTTGGTAAAAACATACTAACTCAAGGTGCGTTGTAAGCTGTAAGAACCATCGTAAAAAAATATTTTTTCTCTGTCGAAGTTAAGCTTTCATTTTTTCGATTTTCGACTTTCGTAAAAGTATACGTACTATGAATGAACGTGAACTTATAATGAACGTATTAACAGTATGATACAGGATGTATATGATTGTAATAATAATAGTAACGATAGCAAAAATATATAGTAAATTAAATACATGTAGGATTACGAAGGATTATTTTTTTTTATTTATATTGAGGGATCAGTAGGATTTATCGGTCCAGTTAGAGTTCTACCGAGCCGAATCCTCTGATATGAAAATATCTGGAGTCGGTGAATTTTGGTCTCTGGTAGGTTAACATGTTGTTCTTGTATTGTTTTGTGTTTATTATACTTATATAATTCACTCGCGTAGCGTAGACTGACTAGATCAGTTTTTGGAGGTACCTACCAGTTTCATATGCATTCACCGAACCCTTTTTAATTCACAAGGGGGGGGGGGCATAACGGGATAGGATGGACTGTTGTCACGACTATAATTACCACAATGGGGGGAGGGGGGGATGGGATATGGGATAGGGACAATATTCTTCGTAATTTTGTTTTCGGGCTGTGTTCTGTTCCGCCGAACCCATGAGACTGACTCACCGAACCCCTGGGGTTCGATCGAACACAGGTTAAGAACCACTGGACTAGATGATCATATGTGGAAAAGTGTGTGGAAAGGTTTAGTTTTTCCTGTGGGGAAGATCTAACCCGGACATAAAGTCGAAAAATTAAAAAAAAAAGTATTGTAGTAATAGTATGATAATGAACGATTAATGATAAAAATCCTTGAATTTTTAATGATACGAAATAATCATAGTCATGCAATCAAGACAAAATAACCAACCACGACGGCCGGCGTGGTCACTTCTGACCGTCAGATTCCTTCCCACTCCTCACACCTTTATCCTTTCTAGAAATTCCTCTCCTTCCTTTCCTCAAAAGAACGTCCACACAGCATTCGTAAATATGATATCGGCCCTGAGGGGGAATTATTTTCCTCAGATCTCCTGTGTGGAACTAATGTAAAAAAAGTAATTAAAAAATAAGTAGGTAAATAATGTTAAAAAATTAAGAATTCAATCTTCCTGTCTGTCGAAGGACAAGAAGCTATTTGGCAATTTGCATTCAAAATCAAAACAAAATTATGCAGCATTGACATTCCGCGTTATTGGCACTTTATATTGGAAGGCTTCATTTTTCAATGTGAGGTAGGTAGGCACTGGTTATATGATAGCATTCAATTGAAGGTGGCTCATCCACTCCTAATACTGAGTACATCCCGACTATTGTCAGTATTGCCAAGGTGTCTCATTTGCATACAATAGTTGAGATTAGTACGATTATTGGCAGGGGGCGTCTTATGTTTGGTTGCACAACTCTCGTCAGGGGCGGATGGTATTATTTTTTTAAAAATACACGAAAATACAAACAAAACCAACATCCAGAAATCAACCCGAAAGACGGAATCTTAAAAGACGAAATCTCGAAAGACGGAATCTTGAAAGACGAAATCTCGAAAGACGAAATCTCGAAAGATGGAATTTTGAAAGACGAAATCTCGAAAGACGAAATCTTGAAAGACGGAATCTTGAAAGACGAAATCTGGAAAGGCGAAATATTGATAGCTGAAATCCCAAATGATTGTTGTTGGCCATTCACCTAATCTTAGGGGCCATCCATAAATTACATCACACCTTAAGGGGGGAGGAGAGGAGTAGAGAAGTGTGACATTGTGTGACAAGGGGTATGGGGGGGTCATCAGCTCTATGACGTCACATGTAAAAATCTAAATAAAATTTTTAACTACTGTTTTCAATATTTTTAGATGTAAAATTGCAAAATATGTGCCGTCGCACTAGGGGGGAGGGGGTCTCACAAATGTGACGATGTGTGACAGGGACGGGGGGGGGGGGGTTTACTTTTTTTTTTAAATCATGAAATTCGTGTGACGTCATTTATGGATGGCCCCTTACCTAGACACCATTTATGAATCTTCAATCGTTTTAGAATTTTGGTATAATGCCATTTTTCGGTACCTAATTAGCTTTCAAAATTCTCGTAAGGCGAAATATTGATAGCTGAAATCTCGAATGACTGTTGTTGGTCATTCACCTAGCCTTACCTAGATACCATTTATGAATCTCCAACCAGTTTTAAATTTTGGTATGATGCCATTTTCGAAATCTCGAAAGGCGAAATATTGATAGCTGAAATCCCGAATGACTATTTTTGATCATTCACCTACCTTATCTAGCAAACATTTATGAATCTCTAACCAGTTTTAAAATTTTTGTGCAATGCATTTTTCGGTACCTAATTAGCAGTACATTCGAAAAACTTATTTTTTCAAATTCTACTTTCGTTAACTTAATTTTCGGAAAATTTCTGTGTGGTATTAATTATTAATCTACCAGGATTTGGGCGTTTAGAAACATTAGTCAGTTGTCACAGTTGTAACCTTCTCAAACAAAGGACCAAAACAAATTTTTAAAAAATTCCGAGTTATGCCATGTAGACGAGAGGTACTGAATTCGAGTCCCAGTTGCGACCATTTTCTTTTTCTAATTTTCTGTGTCTTGTTCTCTTTATACTTTCGTTTAGATTATTATTATTATCTTCTTCTTTAATGATATATTAAAGTGATATATTATTAAATATTCTAATTTAATGAATTTATGTGTAATGTAAAATATTTATTTGTAATGCAAAATATTTATTTATAATGTAAAATAGTTATTTGTAATGTAAAATATTTATTTGTAATGCACATCTCGATACAGGAATGCCCTAGTGAGATGTGCAGCTTATGTTTTAATGTTCACCTTTATATTTAAAAAAAAATGTAATGTGTTTATGTGTAATGTAAAATATTTATTTGTTATGTAATGTTTTTATGTTTAATGTAAAATATTTATAATAAATGTAATGTATTTTTGTGTAATGTAAAATAATTATTTTTAATGTAACGTATTTATGTGTAATGTAATGTGCAATGTAAAATATATTTTTGTAATGCATTTATATGTAAAACAAAGTATTTATTTATAATTTAGTGTATTTATGTGCAATGTAATATATTTTTTTTTGTAATTTTCAGTTAAATAAATGAAAATATAATTATGTTTTTGCAGGAATTAAGACTTTTAAAAACGAGACGTTTATTTACAGTCCGCCCCAGAACTTTGGTATGTAAGTAAGATCAAATGTTGTTAATTTATCATCTAATTAGTATTTTCAAACACGCCACTGGGTTTCTTCTCCTCGAATACATCAGTTTATAGTCCACTTCCGACAATGGTGCCATTGGAATTCATAATTTATAAAAAGTAGATTGTTTTGATTTCTGATAAACGGTATTCGGATGCCAGATGGTCGTAAAATAGATTGAAAGAGCATTATTCATTCAAAGCGCTTCATGGATTCTTTTAATTTTTTTAAAAGTGAATTGCAACCAACTACTGTCTGGAGCCAGTGAAATGGCATCCCCAATTGATATATGTTGTGAGGCAAGAGGTAGTGGGGAGGGGAAGGAGATGGGGAAGAAGGTACCTGTCTATTTAGATCCGATTTTAATCCAATCAGGTCGAGGGGTAAGGCCTTGACCAGCAACCCGGAGTCGCGGGTTCAAATCCTGACTTGCGTAAACAATTTTTTAATAATTTGTGTTATTTAACAAATTATGATTAAAATTATATGTAGTTTATTTGCGGCACGTTCCAGAGTAAAAGATACTCTCAGTATTACCCTGGTGTAAGACTACGTACACATGCATGTAACAAAACGCAAAACGATTTTTTTTTATTTATTTATTTATCTATATACAGTACGTTAACATTGGGTTTTTCGATGCCTTTCTCACAAGGATATACCTGTGTCGAGACAGGCTTAGAGGTACATAAATGAACATATTTGGTAGTTACAAGAATATTTAGGTTACATACATATTCATTTGAATACAATAAAATGGTGATTGGAAGTGTGGGTAAATATTTTAAAGAGAGTTATCAAATAACTACGAATTATCATGTAATTACGAATTATGGGAAAGGAATGAAGCAACAGCAAACGGCGCAAAACGCCACATGCAGTTACTTCGATCCCATAATTCGTGATTCGTTTCGCGTTTTGTTACTTGCGTGTGTACGCAGCCTAAGACCACCGTTCAGAATTGAAACGTTGCATGAAATGACTTTAGCCGTATTTGGTAACCACATCTGAATAGTTTGGTATTTCCCCACCTTCCTCCGCCCCATCTCCTACCCTTCCTCAATAACTTCAGCTTCACAACATACCCCGATTGGGGGTGCCATAGTCTCACTGGCTACAAACGGTTGGGAGCAGTTGGGATCTTGTGCAAAATTCGCAAAATAAAGCAGCGTTTCAATTCTAAATTACGGTTTTTCACCAGGACGATACGGAGAGTATCTTTCACTATGGAAAACATTCCACAGTTAAAGAAACCAAATCCACTAAACCACAATCCACTAAAATATACCGATCCTTTATTTTCAATTGATCTCTAAATTACTGCTTCATCTTATTTTAAAACAAGACGATGAAATTATCACTAACTCTGTACGGCATTCCAATGTCAATTAATATCATCTTGAACTCAGCAATTCAAACAAAAACTACATGGCTGAAAAATGGACAGTTATGCGATGTTTTTTATGCCGTTAGGTAAGCGATTTTATGTCATTATTTGCCGTTTCGGTCAAACAAATTGTAATCATGGAGATTTCATTTTAAGATGAAGCCGTAGTAAATAATGCAAAATCACACAAAATCATGTGTTTTTGTTTTGAAAATTTGATCGCTTAGAAATATTATAGACGCTTCAATTAAATACTGCGTGTAGAACATATCTTGGCCCTTAAAAATATCGGTCATTTTTTTAATAAGTCTTTTAATAAGCCTAGAAAAAAAAAAGTAATAGGTCTATAAAAAAACACTTTCAAGTGCAAACTCTCCTACTTATGAACATCTTTTCGGATACGGTTTTATTGTTTATTGTAGCAAATTTAGTTTCTTTTATGATAATTGCAAAAAAAAAAGATATTTACGCCCGATATTCACAAAATAAAATAAAATATACATTTTTGCGTTGTTATTTCACGATACGGCCGGCAGCCGACGAATGTGGATTTTCAAAGTGACCCTTATGTCGTTCACCGAAGGACTACTGGCTTGCCACACCCCACTTCCTTTCAGTACTGCCCTGGCCGGGAACAGACGTGTGGCTCCACGTCGCTCGGTTCCGTGAAATCAATTTTAAATTTCCTTGTTATTACAATAAACAATGTGTAAAAAAGAAGTTAATGTTTTTTAAGGCCTTTACGAAATCAACCTGTAAAACAAAATTCCCAAATATCTTTTTTAACCATTCCAAAAGCTTTTTCTCAAATATTTTTAAACTCCTCCCACAAAGGGCGTGAATTCCGATTTCGATTTTTCCCTGGACTATTGGATCACCTTAAAGTGTACTCAGTAGCTCGGCACTGGATATAAAATAAAGATCTTTGATATCATCGGATTAGATTTTTACTGGGTGAGAACCATAGTTAGATCACTATAGATTTTTTGGGTTCACTGTTGTAATGGGTTCTAACGAAGTATGGATTTTTCTCCCTCCCTCAGAGATGGCTGAAATGAATATACATCACGACAGATAATTTTTTTGCTATTATCCCTTGTTACTTTTAACTATTCACTGGTAAACATGGATCAAAATAGACCCGGACCAACCAATAATCAACGGTAACTCAACAATGGTTCGATATTAAGGTGACCGGACAACTCGGAATGAAACCAACTCAGATATATCTCAGATAGTATCTCCATTACAGGCCAGTTGCTTCATAAAACTGAAATTATCACAGAACTTTAATAGAACTTACACAGAACGTGAAAATTAACTTCAAATGCTTGCTGAATCCGTCAAATTTTTTTGAAACAACCCGTCCTTAGAGTAAAAAACAAATATATCTAAAAAAATTAAATAGGTTAAATAGGTTTCGTTAATTAACTTTGGGAGGCGGGAATAGGTACCGCCGCCCCGGGAACCTTTATTGAATAACCAACACCTCTGTCTTAGGTCACCCAAAGTGGTTCGCTACGTTTGGTGATTTAGCAGGGGTGCCCGGGTTCATGGGGTAAGGTTTGTCTAGGTCTTGAAGGTGGATGACCAGGACACACTAAACCCTAGATTCCTACCCATCCCTTACACCCTTTTCCTTCCCAGAACTCTCCATTCCTTCCTTTCCTTAAAAAAACCCTACAGCATCCCCAAAGATGAAATAGGCCTTGAGAGAAATTATTTTCCTATTGGCCTCCTGTGTGGAGCTCATGTAAAAAAAACATTAGGTTAGGGTTAGGGGCCATCCATAAATTACGTCACACGAATTTCACGATTTTTTAACCCACCGTCCCTGTCACACATCGTCACATTTGTGAGACCCCCTCCCCTCCTAGTGTGACGTCACATATTTTGCAATTTTACATCTAAAAATAATCAAAACAGTAATTAAAAAATGTATTTATATTAAAAATATTTAGATTTTTACATGTGACGTAAAAATTTTCACGGAGCTGATGACCCCCCCCCCCCCCCCCCACCCTTAAGGTGTGACGTAATTTATGGATGGCCTCTTATCGGCTAATTTATATTTATTTTTTTCATTGAGTTGACTTTATTCTCAGTTGGCATGGAACCGATATTAACACGCCGCGCCGTGTCCAGTATTCCCCAGTCCCACGTAATGCCAGAGAATACTACAATGTATGTGTACACTCGTCCAGTGTCAACTATTATAATAGTAACTTTATATTCAGAATCATAACGATTTTTATATTTTATTATTTAATTCCCCACGTTTAGTTATGTTTAGAAGCTAACAGTTCAGAATGTGGTCCTGATATCAACCTTGACAACAATTGGCGTATGACAGAGAGGCATAGAACTCTCGAAAATGAGATCCCTGAGGCATAAAACCATGAAAATTCGCAGAATTTTAGAAGAGATTCGCAGAAATTGACTTTCAAAAACAGTTCGTCATTGGTTTATCTTGATATAACAAAAACCATTCAATCAGCGTCAATGGGATTTAAAAACGAATATACGTATTAATTCTGATGTTTATCTTTGGGTGCATTTTCTGTAAAATCATAATTTATATTTCTTGATCTATTTATCAAAAACGATTCGTCATTATTTTATCTTGACAGCAAAAACCATTCAAGTTTTTTCAGCATCAATGAAATTTAAAAACAAATATACGAATTAATTCTGAGGTTCATTTTGGGTACTTTTAGTAGTATTATTAAATGATATTAATTTTATATTTCTTGATGAATGCCCACCTTATCTCTAGATTAAAAACAGTGCATAAGATAGCAGTGCATAACATACTAAAGATAGCACACTGGTTATAATTATTATTCAGGAAACCTGATAAGAGCTAAGGTTGAGAAATACTTATTTTCAAATCATCAAGAAAAATATAATTTCATCATTTGCATCTCGTGCAAAGAATGCGGAAAACCAGATTTTTAAATAATACGCGGAAAGAGGTCAACAATGGAATAAAATAAAATTATAATTCTTTGTAAGACTTAATATGTTCGCAATTAATAGTGGACAATTATCCAGGAGTCCTGGTCTCCTAGAGTTTATTCCTAGAAGTCTCGGGTTCGAATCCCGGCGTGGGCAAATGAAAACTATTTTATTGTGTAAAATGTGTAAGGGTCGTTCTTCTTTTTAACCTACATAATAATTTTAACCTACATAAGTTGTCTCCACCATTTAGTGGAGAAAAATTCAACAGAATTACCAATATTTTTATTTAATAATTACTTTCAAATCTACTGCACTAAAGACGTAACGACTGTGTGCGTTTAAAAAAACTATGTGTTTATATTTTTGTAGTAAAAATTACGTGACAGAATTGTAACTCCTCGTGATAGAAGTGTATTTCATACAAATCACAGTTGTCTTCTGCCACCTCGACTTGCGTGTATTCTATAATGTTACAAAAAAATGATATGACGACATAAAATATAAAACTATTTTTAAACTCCAAAAGGTGTAACCTATCAAGTAACAGCGATTATTATTTTTAATGATGTTTAATAAAATATTTTTAAAAATCTCAAAAACTTGTCTCGTACAATTTTTTGTCGTACGACAATTCTGTTACGTGGGTTTTCGGAGATCCAGATTATAGTAAAAACAAAATGTGGCAGAGTAGTGGAAATGTGACAGAGTGGTAAAAGTTATGTAGGTTAAAAGGAAGAATAACTCGTAAACATTAGTGACAATCCTTAGTTCCGGTTTCGGCTAGTTTCGGTCAATAAATGAGTTTCGGCCGCGGTTTCGATTTCGGTCAAAAGTTAGCCGAAAACGAAACCTGGAATAACTTAAAAAATTGGTATTTTAAAATAAACTGTTGCATAAAAGTTGCGTTAAAGTTCTAATTTTAAACAGTTTGTAATTTTCCAATTTAAATTTTGGATTCGGCTTTGGTTTCGGTCGAAACTGGAACCGAAGCTGAAATTCGGTTTCGGCTGGAAATCTAGTTTTGGTCGGTCACCAACATTTACCACTTTATTAATATAAAATTATTTATATTGCCTACATTTGTGACACAATCCAGAGCGTTACTGTCAGTATCGCCCATGTGAAAAACCGCAATTGAGAATCTAAACTGAGGTGTATAGGTTAGTCATGTAGTTTCAACATCCTTAGATAAATATCGTTAGTGTAGTTAGTTATACGTGGTTTTACGGTATCTCAACAGATGTCAGTTAAGTAGTATTTTAGAAGAGTATCATCTATAGTCTTTTTTTTTTATTGTTTTTGGGGTGTTATGCCGTGTTTCGCTACCTCCTTCTTTAGCCAACGTTTCGGACAGCGTTACAGTGTCCATCATCAGGGCAGATGACCAAATGATATTGGTGAGAGTGTTTACTTATGTGTGTCGAAGCGATACCGTGCTGCCAGCTCCATTTCTCTACGAGCTGGTGTTAGAAAAAATTCAGCATGGTTTTTTGCGTTTAGCTTTGGTGAAGCCGTCAATTACTGGATACCAAGAACTATTGAGCTTAGCTCCGTCGTCTCTGTTAATATTGATGGGGTTTTTATGGATTTCAATTGCCTCCGTAATTAGGCGTGCTCTGTAGGTTTTGGGTCTTCCCAGGACTTCAGGAACAAATCCAAAGTAATGGCCGGTTTCGATTAAGTGCTCGGCGATTGCCGATTTGTCAGGGTGGCCAAGTTTACAAGCACGAAAGTGTTCCGAAATCCTTTTGGAGATCGTTCGCTCTGTCTGGCCTACATAGACCTTGTCACATCCGGAACAGCTAAGTTTATATACTCCATCTGTTTCCAGAGGAAACTTAGTCTTTGCCGACCTCAGTAGGTCTTGGATTTTAGTTGTCGTTCCGAAGACCGTCTTGATGTTCTCTTTTCTCAACAGCCTGGCAATTCTGTCTGTTACATTATGGACGTAAGGCAGGAAAGCGCAGCCTTTTGACTCTTGTTCACCCCTGTCTTCGTTTCGTGCTGATTTGGCTCTTATGATTTGCCTTGTCTGCCTTGCCGGGTATCCGTTACGCTCCAGTGCATCGGTGAGTTTGGTCAGTTCTAATCCGAGTTTTGGCTCCTCACATATTCTGGTCGCTCGGGTTACCAAAGTATGGATGAGTCCTCTCTTCTGAGCGGGGTGATGATGCGAATCAGCGTGGAGATACCTGTTTGTATGTGTTGGTTTCCTATAAACTGTGTGTCCTAGGCTACCATCCTCTTTTCGCATCACCTCCACATCTAGAAAAGGCAGGATTTTTTGGTTATTTTCCAGCTCCATTGTGAATTTAATTTTGCTGTGGAGTGAGTTGAGATGGTCCAGGAATTCGTTCAGTTTCTCTGTTCCGTGAGGCCAGATGGCGAAGACATCATCGACATAGCGCCACCATACTTTAGGAACAGCCGAAGCTGTGTCGAGTGCCACTTCTTCAAACTTCTCCATAAAAAAGTTGGCTAGAACTGGCGACAATGGACTGCCCATCGCAACTCCTTCCACTTGCTCGAAAAGTTCACCCTGAAAAGCAAAATAACCTGTTTTGAGGCAGTGTTCAAAAAGTTTGCAATAGTTCTTGGTATCCAGTAATTGACGGCTTCACCAAAGCTAAACGCAAAAAACCATGCTGAATTTTTTCTAACACCAGCTCGTAGAGAAATGGAGCTGGCAGCACGGTATCGCTTCGACACACATAAGTAAACACTCTCACCAATATCATTTGGTCATCTGCCCTGATGATGGACACTGTAACGCTGTCCGAAACGTTGGCTAAAGAAGGAGGTAGCGAAACACGGCATAACACCCCAAAAACAATAACAAAAATAATTTTTGGCCGTGAAAACCTAAAAACATACCTCATCATCTATAGTCGTTCGTATCTAACGTACGAACGGTTTACCGAAGGCATTTGGTAGACACCATCATGTCACGAGTCCGCAGCCGCAGAATAACTTAGAGCCTTCTATAGAAAGGATGTCTGATCCAGTTAAACATTCATTACGATAAGGGTAAATACAGTAACTTGTAATTTCCACGAACCTCGATCTTATTTAGAAGTTTTCCGACAAAACTCAAGTAATCATAATATTTAGCAGTTAAAAACCCGCTCCGCAGGTTTCTGCTCCTAGGCCCTGCGGGCGGCTTTTGGTTCGGCTTTGCCCAGTAAGTGTTTGTGACCACTTTATAAATCCAATAGGAACTGGTTCCAAAAATAGCCTGTTCCTTGGATCCACTGTCCAGTGATAATCACCGGGATAAAGTAACCGAGATAGGCAATGACGTCACATGTAATATATAGCAGCTTGATACAACTGAGTATTACCGTCAATCTTTTCATATTCGGAGGGATACTGCTAGTTCACTTAATCGTAGTACTTGCCTGGGGCACGTCCACACCAACCTGCCAATGGAAGTAGTGACATCTTGTGATGAATTTTTGAATTTAAAACCGAATTACAACGGTAGCTTCGTTTGAAATTTCACGTACACAGATGTTATTCGTGGCGCGGAGCATAAGGCGTGGCGTCAGACATGTAATCGAAGTCGGGTTCTGAAATTCAACCACGCAGACGGAAGGCTATTAATCATAATAATTCGAATTAATAAAAGTACATCAACATTGGTTGAAATGGTACCTGAATTCCAAACCAACTTCGCCTTTCCCTTCCTATATTTATTTGAATATATTTTTTTAAAGAAGTAATGTTTTTTTCTATTTGGCAAACAAACTTTGTAAATCTCACCAACTAAATACATTCGAGTTTGTTGTAAAATAAACTCGCAATGCTTCTACAATGAACCTATTTGCATAGTCCCGCATCTCATCTGTTAACGATAAAAAGCAAACATAGAGTTTTCTACACCAACACCTGCGGTATGTATTCTACGACGTAGATAAGACGTTATACTTCAAAATAACAAACAAACTCAATATTGACGACACAATTCTATTGAAACGCAAATATAAAATATAGTTGTATTTATTTTGGCAAAATAACTTAAATATTATCAAATACGGAAACAATGATTTATCGATATTACAATATTTGAAGAATTTTAACGAGGTATTTTAAATAAATAAAATTATTGAAAAATACGCAATGAAAACAATACCCATTGAAAAAATGTAGGTTTATTGCCTAAGAACCTGATAATCATTGCTACCATGAAAATTGATTTTTTTTTTGCAAAAAGTTTCGAGTTGGCTAATATCTGAAAACAGTTTTTGAAGTGAAACTTTTAGAGCACGGCGGTGATTTGGATTTCGGATGAAACGGAAATGACGATTAATGCACCTGCGACGCGTCAACTGCGCTCATCGACCGCTTTGATAATGACGTCACTTTTGAAGGCTCCTATTGGTTGAGATTTGAAACGGAAATTCCGCGAGGTCTGCGCTCGTTGGTCGCTTTGATTATGACCTCACTTTTCAGGTATTGGTTAAGATTGTTTTGGAAACACGCTTCTATCGTGTGTAAACGGCACTCGAATTTTTTTTTACATTGGCTCCACACAGGAGGCCCTGAGGAAATTAATTCTCCTCAGGGATTATGTCATCTTTGCGGATGCTGTGTGGAGAGTCTTTTTGGAAAGGAAGGAGAGGAAGTAAGGAAAAGGGTATTAGGGATGGGTATGAATCCGGAGGTCAATGTGTTCATGAGTGACAGTTGTATGAATCCATCCCTCCCACTGCGGTGCAAGGCGGTGGGTCGAAAGAGTCCGGCTGCAGAGGTAAAATGTCTCCATCAACTAGTCTCTCCCGATCCTACCCGCTATGCAGTAGGTGGGCAAGCGCATTCGCCACCAAGACCTAGACAAATCTCACCCCATGAACCCGGGCACCCCCTGCTAAGTCACCAAACGAAACACTTGGGGTGACCTATGGCAAAGATGTTGGTTATCCAATAAATTCCAAACTGAATGTAATAATAATACATTTTTTTAAATGTTTTTTGGATTTTTTTTTTATATGAGCTCCACATAGAAGGCCCTGAGGAAAATAATCTCCCTCAGGGCCTTCTCGAAGAGCATTCTGGAAGAGCATTCGGGAAGAGCATTCTGGAAGAGCATTCTGGAAGAGCATTCGGGAAGAGCATTCTGGAAGAGCATTTTGGAAGAGCATTCTGGAAGAGCATTCTGGAAGAGCATTCTGGAAGAGCATTCTGGAAGAGCATTCGGGAAGAGCATTCTGGAAGAGCATTTTGGAAGAGCATTCTGGAAGAGCATTCTGGAAGAGCATTCGGGAAGAGCATTCTGGAAGAGCATTTTGGAAGAGCATTCTGGAAGAGCATTCTGGAAGAGCATTCTGGAAGAGCATTCTGGAAGAGCATTCTGGAAGAGCACGTCGCTCACCAACAGACCGCAACCCTCCACGCAGCGCAGAAGCATAAGGAGTGGAGAAGCCTTGTCCACCATGGAAATTGGAGTAGGGATCACCTCCAATGTGCTGAGGTTTTGTCAAATATCCTCTATAAACGTCTTCTTGGATATATTTTTGAATTTAACATTTTTCACTTCTTTTCCACATTATTGTATATATTTTTTGGTTTATTCTCTATTTTCATTTTATGAACCTACGTATTGTTTGTTACTTAGTCTAATTAATTTTTCTTATTATTTGTGTAATTTCTTTTACGCTATTTCAAAATATGGAAAGTATTGCATTGGACCACCCCTGTACAAATTCTGGAATAAGCTATTATTACTATTTTGTTAAACAAAACCCTTCACATGTTAGAATTTGAAGAAGATTAGTTGAAAGCTGACTTACCAAACTCAATTAGGCAGCCCAAAACGAAAATATTACATTTCAGGAACTTACCTGTAAAAAAAGAAAATCATAATTAATAAAAACTTTTAGGCAATCACAGAACAAAATAAATAATATTATTAACTAGGCTATACTTGTACCAGCGAGAGATCATACGTAACGTCATCGTTCTAGTATCTTATATCTTTATCGTTTTCAAATTAAACGCGCTCCTAATATTAAAAGTGGACATCATACTACGAAAGCCTGTTCTGCAATAATTGTATCACTCATACATTCTGAATACTCTGCAGCTATAAGGGGTAATAAAAATATCTACAGCAATCCAATACACAATATATTTAGATATTTTAATCCATTTAAAATAGATACGATCTATTGAATCTATAGAATTTAATATATATTTACAAAACCTATTTCAAAGAGAAAACTAGTTAATCTTTGAGAACCTCTTTGACTTGCCTGACGATGAAATGATAATATCAAACAAATCAACGCATTTAGAAAGACAACTTTCAAACCAACAAACCGCAACTATACTTTAGATATGATAAAATTAATTTATATTATATAAGTTTATCTTTAAACTGGTATGTGCTCAATAACCTACTATACAAGTTTCAATACAAATTGTAATGTTATTAATGTCCAAGTGTTACATATTTTTATTAAAATTATATTGGAACTAGTTGCAGAATGCATGTCAAATTATGCACTGTTAATTAAAACAAATATATATAATTGATACAATAACTTTACTTATTATTTTGAAAAATCGAACAGTATTAATAGGCTTGCGTCTGCGCGGTTGCATTTCAGAACCGAGTACGCACCGCGCCACAAATAACATCTGTGTAAGTGAAATTTCAAACAAATCTACCATTTTAATTCGGTTTCGAATTCAAGAATTCGTCAAAAGACGTCGCAACTTCCGTTAGCAAGTCGCATGGGGACGAGCCCCTCGCAAGTATAAGTACTACAAATTTGTGAATTTGAGTATTTCTTCGGTTATGGAAAGATTGACGGTAATACTTAGTTGTGAATATTAGTATCTAACAAGCGGCTATATATATTACATATCACGTCATTGCCTGTCCCTGTTACTTTGTCCCGGTGAGTAGCTATCACTGGGTGACAGTTATAAAATGGTCACCAACACTAACTGGGCGAAGCCGAAGCAAAAACCGTAGGGCCCAGCAGCAAAAACCTTCGGAGCGGGTTTTTAACTGCTGCTAGTTGTGTATTATTGCCTTTTTGTTCTTTGATCCATTTTTTTATTTTTGTATCTGACTTGTTTTTATTGACTAGTATTTGTGGCGTTTTTGTCCAAAGCTTGTGTTTATTGTCGGAGTTTTGTATGTTTTTTTGTACGCTTGTCTAACTAGTCTATTAATAGTATACGTTTGGTAAAATTTGTTTTTCAGTAAAAAATGTAATTTAGTAGTGTTTTTATTTATAATTGGCGTATATCATATGTTGAATATTCTGTGTCATTCACTCAAGAACTCCCTGATGATGGTTTTCAGGGCTATTTCCATCAATTGCGCGTGACAACTATTTCGCCTTCTGAAGGCATTATCAAGTCAAAGCATTCGCTGTTAAGTCTTGTTCTGTCAAAGTGAAAACTTATGACCGTATTATTTCATATTAGATGAACATCAAAATCGCAATCTTGTAATATTGTATTTTAGAAGCGATCTATTTTATAGATGGAAGGTCTTAAGGCGATGAAGCACTACGAAGTAATGCAAAAATATAAGAAAAACAAGTTTGAAAATTTAATCACTCAGAAATATTTTAGATGCTATAAAATATTGCGGGTAGAATACATCTTGGGTTTTGAAATATTCAAGCATTAAGTTGGTAACTCTTTTTATAAGCCCAAAAAAGATCAAGCCTTTAAAAACTGCTTTTAAGTTCAAAATCTCCTCAGGCTCGTGTATTCGATTCCTAGGTTGTTTTTTTACATGAATACCGTACAGGAGTTCCAACTGCTCCCGTCTAAAGCCAGTCTGGCATGGCATGGCATGTCAGTATGGCATCCCCAATTGGGGTATGTTGTGAGGCTGAAAATAGTGGGGAGGGGAAGGAGACGGGAAACAGGGTAGTACCTGGCTATTAAGATCTGATCATCAAACACGGCCAAAGCCATTTCAAGCAACGTTTCAATTCTGAATGGTGGTCTTACACCAGGGCGATACTGAGAGTATCTTCCACTGTGGAAGGTGCCGCAAATATACCATATATTATTTTAAATGAATTAATTGTGAAATAACACAAATTAATCAAATAAAATTTATTTGCCATGCGATTGCCTTCGGAATGCGAGTCAAGAGCCTTACCACTGGACTATGCCGGCCGTCTGTGGTGGTGGTAGCAGATTTTCAAATATTGACAGGTTATTTGTTACCCAGGAATGTTTGTTTTTCTTTAAAAAAAATGTACATATATATACGAGTATTTCAATAATTGTTTTACGTTATCTGGTTCATGTATAATTAACCACATAGCACAAATGTTGTATCAAATTAATGGAAAATTTGGTACATTACGTAATTACAATTTACCCAGCTGTTTAATTTGCTTTTTATGGTTTCTGTAGAATTGCACACTTAAGCAATATTAAAGTGATCATTGTGAATCTGTTGGCTTAATTTAAAAGTATGTACGAGTAAATTATTATTAGTAAGCATTATTGGCAAATTACAGTTCATATTATTATTTTATGCCCATCTGTCGAAGAAAACGAAATTATTTTTCAAGCAAATCATCGGTGATGTGAAATAACGTGAAACGTTTCGTCATTTGGTACTGCGAGTTGCCAGCTAATTCAATGATTTAAGAGGGTATTCTAGTTTAGAAGCCCGAATTTCGGGCGTTTTTTGACGGTCGATAAAAAAACTTTTTATAATTTATATTTTAAGAATTCACGAAAAAAATTTAAGAAATAAATGTACATTTATTTCACGAAGTTACACCCTGTTGAAGCAGAGGGGGGGGGGGGAAAGAGCGTGTCAATTTTGTCACGATTTCAATCCTTCTAGTCATCTAATTTTTTTTTTTAAATGTAGATTCTATGTCAGTACAATTGTCATTATGGTAGGAACTAATAAAAATGAAAAAAAAAATTCTCGCAAAATGGCGGCTACTCAAAAAAAACATTGTAATTTTTTTGTCTTTTCAACTTTTCAACTTTTCCGAATTCTTAAGTAATTCTCAAAAAATTCTAAATTTTCATTTTTTCATTTTTTGGTGGTTCTTACCATAATGGGATGTACAAAGAAAATTCACGCCAAATTTTAAGAAAATCGGTTAATAAAGAACTTGATATTTTGTGACGAACGTTTCGATAAAAGTAGTTTCAAGAAAAAGGAGTTTAAAGTTTTGTTCTATTTGGATTCTAGTTAGATTCCATCTATTACCACTAAAATGGCTATAACTTTTAAAATAGTTCGAATTTCGTAAAATCCTTTTAAGGAAGTATTTTTGAATATAAAAAAAAATTCTAGACTAGAATACTTCCTTAATCCGTGCCTTTTCAGAACCTGAATTTTTGCCTTTAACCCTTTCCTCAATCTGTTTTAAATGTCTGCCAAAGGGTGGTGCTGTAGTACCAGTAGGCAGTAATAATTTTCCAACAAAGTTGTTAATCTAATCTAACCTAACCTAACCTAACCTAACCTTACCAGCACTATTACACAATAAAAAATAAATAATTATAAATACAAATTTGGTTGTGTCTGCAACTGCAGTTCTATGAACTCTAAAATATGGATTTGCCTTGATTTTCAAATTTGGAACTGATTGTGAGAACAATTCAGAATAGGTGCTAAAATTATTATTTTTTTTAATTAATAAATAATTCCATATTTGAATTTTATATTTTTTGGAAAATTTTGACAGATGTCGTAATTTAACAAGTTAACTAACGGTGTTCGAAAGGTAAATTTCTGATATTGACAATGTTTGTTCCTTGGGCAATTTTTTTTTGTAAATACTTTCAATATCAAAATTCTACAAAATTTGATTTTGAAAATTTTTCACCGGTCTTCGCCAGTAATTCTTCTTGCAATAAAAATCGTCAACATTTTTTGCAGTTTTAATACAAGTTAATGAGTTACAACGATCTTATATAATTATTATCAAGCGTTGATAAATATTGTTGTTTGAGATCAATTGATTATTTCGATAAATAAGATTTTTGGAAGGAAACTTGACGAGCGAGAACAATGAAAAATACGCCTATTTTTGAGATTATGGTCGATTCTTTTTGTTTTAGATTATGATAAAATATCTTCGCTTTACTTGCCATAATGATATTCACGTGTAATGTGTTTAAATTTAATAAGTCATCCAGGAAAAGAAACGTGATGAATAATGATTATAAATTAAGGCATTACTAACAGATTTTAAAACACCAAATTTTTGCTGATCAAACGCTGGCCATTTTAAAATAATGAATGTGCAAAACAATACAACGTACGTTAAGAAAAATGTTGTTCGAAGCTTATTGCTAATGTTAGGTCATGTTTTTCAAATCATTAGTACTGTTCGTGAATTTCCCTCCTAAAACGTGGTAAAAATTAAATGAAAATGTGTAGATAATTTGTAGAAGTCGAATTCCACCTTGGCGCTATGATTAGATTTTTAGTAATGCTTTAAATAAATTTAATATTCCAAAAAAACTAAGTTGAAATCATCGCAATGATCTCATCTTGATATCAACGACGTGTTACAAGGTAATTAAGGTAATCACATTAGTCCGATAGATACAAAAAAACATCAAATCTGATTTAAAAAAAAAAAAAGATCTTATAAGCATTATAATTTCAATACGTACATTAAGGTACATGATATGTACACACAATTGTGTAAAATTCTGGATCAGGCCACTAACAATAGCACTCCTTACGATAAGGTTTAAATTAAAGTTTAACAACAGCTGCCTATTTTTATTTATTAACGAAATTAATTAACTTAACGAAATTAATTAACTTAAATAAATTAATTAACTTAACGAAATTAATTATTTTAACGAAATTAATTAACTTAACGAAATTAATTAACTTAACGAAATTAATTAACTTAACGAAATTAATTAACTTAACGAAATTAATTAACTTAAGGAAATTAATTACTTTAACGAAATAAATTAACTTAATTTATTCAACTTGACGAAATTAATTAATAAAAATTGCGAAATGTTAACTTAACGAAATTAATTATTCCAAAGAAATTAATTAACTTAACGAAATTAATTAACTTAACTAAATTAATTAACTTAAGAAATTAATTAACTCAACGAAATTAATTGATAAAAATTGCCAAAGGGCGTGTTTTATTTTATTTTTGCACAAATATTGAAAAGTTTTACGATCATTTTCTAAATAATTTAATTTTCCACTTTAAACAATAAAACCAAAACCGAAAAGGGGTTCGTAAGTAGGAGATTTTGTAATATGATTTTTTATATGCCTGATACTCGAGTTTTTTTGGGCTCAAAAAAGGATTAATCAAAAAAATATTCGATTATTTCGTGTGAAAAAAAATATACATTTACTCGCATTTTTATTTAAAGCATCTCAAATACTTCTAAGCGATTTAATTTTCACAAGATTTTGCATTGCTAAGTATTGCATCACCATAAGTTAAGATAAAATAATAATAAAAGTATCATTGCTACCTTAGTAAAAATTTAAATTTTATTATAATTTTGGTAGGAGCGATAGAGTGATGTGTAGAGAAGGCTCACACCAAAATTCAAGCAAATTGGTTCCGTAGAACTTGAGATATCGTGTCAACCGTCTCGAAAAAAGTAGTTTTGAGAAAAATGCATTTAAAATTTTAATTCTATTTAGATTCTGGTTAGATTCCGCTTAACCAAACTTAAACCCTTTTAAAATAATGCGAATTTCAAAAAATCCTTTTAAGGGGATATTTTTTTAATATTTAAACTTTGGAAATATGAAGAAAAAAACCAATTCTTTTCTGGACTAGAATACTGCCTTAAAACTAAAAATTATTAGAGTTAATTAATCATTTTTACAAATAAAATAAATCATTTTTAATAAACTCTTGCCTGTGTATTGATGTCTCTTCTCGATGGATCAAAAAAGAATTTCATTCATTAAGAAGAATGAAACAAAAAAAACGTGAACATCGTCGAATTATATCGCAAATCTAAATTTAAACTGAATTTACAAAAATCTTTGTGCACAAATACATTCAAACACGTCCTCTATAAAATTATTTGCCTGTACATCTATTTGATTAGCAATTTTTCTATAAATTTTAAAATTCATCAGGTCATCATCTTCAATCGTGACCTTCAAGGTTAATCAAACGTAAGAACTTTTTATACATTAAAACATCACGTAACATCTATAAAAAATGTGTTTTTTTGCGAATGGAAACGACCTTCTGTTAAAAAACATTGTTGAAAAGCGTTGCGCAGGTACCAACCTTTTCTTGTTTTTTTTGTGAGTGTTTTTCTAGGAAGATAATTTTGTTAAAAAATAAGGAAATATTTTTTTACAATTGAATGGATAATTTTATAATGCATCATAAACAACTCGTCTTTATTGTGAAGTGACCACTTGATTTGTGATCTGCGGGTTCGATTACCTGTGATGTGTAAAAATATGATGTACTTCGATCGCTCAGCCAATTAGTCACTCATCTACGAAAAATCTAAATTTGAGTCGAGTATGCAGTTATATATCTATCTGTACTCGGATTACTTATAAACACCGCCGAACCTATTATAATTCATAAAAACTTGTAGTGGGTTAAACAATATGTTGATAATTTCTGGGTCACTAGTAGAATATTTCAAATCATACCAATATATCGGACCGTTACGCCTCCCGGTGTTTTTTTTTTATGAAAACCGCACAAGAGTCCCAACTGCTCCCGTCTGGAGCCAGTGAGACTATGGCATCCCAAATTGGGGTATGTTGTGAGGCTGAAGGTAGTGGGGAGGGAAAGGAGATGGGGAAGAGGAAGGTGGGAAGTACCTGGCTATTGAGATCTGGTCACCAAACACGGCCAAAGCCATTTCAAGCAACTTTTCAATTCTGAATGGTGGTCTTACACCAGGGCAATACTGAGAGTATCTTCCACTCTGGAACGTTCCGCAAATATACTCTATATTATTTTAAATGAATAAATTGTGAAATGACACAAATTAATCAAATAAAATTTATTTGCCATCCCGCAACCTTAGGAATGCTAGTTAAGAGCTTTACCGCTGGACTACGCCGGCCGTCGTATTTCATAACTTACGTAATACGTAAAACACAGAGACGTGTAAATAATATTTGTTTATTTTTATTTTTAGCTTTATGAGTAAAACCTCAAATTGTAATATTTAAATGAATGAAGACAAAATTGGCGAAATTCAATCGAAAATCTGGAAACAGAAAAAGCAGAAAAATATATTGGCACCTCTGGGACTCGAACCCAGGACCTTCGGCTTTCCGGGCCACTGCGCTAACCACTGCGACGCCTTTAAAATTGTCTTCATTAATAAGATAATATTTGTTTAATGAGAACAAATAACTTTGTGTACACCACTATTTAATTAACGATAATGACATATTTCTATTTATGAAACTGATAATTCATGGTGGAATTCCATTATAATATATTATAATAAAAACAAATATAAAACTTTTTTCCACTTTAAGTTTAATGACCGTAACCGGTTTCAGCTCGCTAGAGCCATCTTCAGACTGGTACAAAATATTCTTAATCTACGGTTTATATACACAACATATGAGGGAGGGGAAGCGGGGTGGTCTTAAGGGTTTTAATCAATTATACTAATTACATTTGTTACTAAGTAGTTTTAGACTGTTGAATTTCTAAATATTTTGGTTATTCCAGTGGGGACCTTGGGTTTGTAGCTCACTTCAATATTGTTTAGGAAAAAGTGGTATGAATTATTAATGACCTAATTTTATTGTCAAATCGTTATTACATTTATGATGCTTTCGATTAAGAATATTTTGTACCAGTCTGAAGATGGCTCTAGCGAGCTGAAACCGGTTACGGTCATTAAACTTAAAGTGGAAAAAAGTTTTATATTTGTTTTTATTATAATATATAATAATGACACGTTTCAAAAACTATGTTTTTTTACATTTATTTTCGTATCATTTATTTATAATATTTTATTTTGTTATTTAGACTTCCTGTTTTGTTTTAAAATATTTTTTATTATGTAAATGTAATTTTTTACCCATCCTAAAATAATTTTTATATTTTATTTTATATAATTGTTTTCGATGATATTTTAAGTAATTTAATCACCTCTCCTTTCTAATATTTTGTCTATGTTCTTATTTGTCTATACTTGTTTGTCTTTTGTTATTTTTTATTAACTTATTATCCTGACGAAGAAAACATAGTTTTTGAAACATGTCGATATTGTTAATTAAATAGTGGTGTACACAAAGTTATTTGTTCTCATTAAATTAATAATGACGCCACAAAGTGCATTTGCGTAGTTTGAAGAGATAATATTTGATCAATTGTGAGCATTCGAATGCTGCTTTCCTCGTTATCTCAAAATTAGTATTTTGAGATGTCTGCCTAATCAACTTAAAGATCGATATGTACCTACAGGCGTATGTTATGAAGTGTTTGTGACATGTTTTCGAGCTGTTGGAATGGAAAATTACGGATGTTCCTTGATATTATTATCTCTGTCATTTTCTAGGTGTGTATTCTGATTATGTGTACAAGATATCGGCAGGTACCCGAAGGAATTTAACCAGCAATTCCTGAACATATTTGGAGTAGTTGTCATTTTGCTCTCGCAACAAAAAAAATCCATCCCACGCGCTATTGGGTACAGCCTAGAAGGTCATGTGGTACGTACTCCTTCTTGTTCCAGCAGCACTGCACAGACGAGACAGACTATCACATGATCCATTACGACATGTGGCAGTGATCAATGGCGACTGGCGAAGGGTGATAGAATTTTATTAAATAGAGCACGGTCAAAAATTGATAAGAAATATTCCGACCGACGATTGACTAGATTCGTCGTCTATGGTCAGTTAGTCAGATATTCGCGATCACAGTCAACATGTTATGATTCCAGCCGATGATGACAGCCGGTTGACAAAAGTCGACCCGCTAAGTGACAGATAAGCTGTCACTTTTTTTTTTTTTTACATTAACTCCACACAGGAGGCCTTGAGGAAAATAATTCCCCTCAGGGCCTATGTCATCTGGGATGCTGTGTGGAGGGTCTTTTTGAGGAGAGGAAGGAATGAACATTGGTCTTGAAGAGACCCATGTTGTAGGAGGGAGGAAACACAGATGCCGGCAAATCGTTCCATAGCCGAGCTGTTGAACTCAAGAACGAGTCGAAAAAACGACCCGTTCTCATGTGACAAATGTCAACCGTGTACATGTTGGGCGCGCGTTTGGCGTGTCTCCCGACTATGCACCGGTGCCGAAGGGATCAATGACGCTAGTTCCTCAGAGCATCTTCTATTGAAATACCGGTAGAACATGGATAGCATTCCCACCCGACGCCTGTGCTCTAAAGATTGCAACCCGTTCGTTAAGATGGGAGAATCTATCAAACGGACCGCCCGTTTCTGCACAGAGTCGAGGGTATTTTTCAAGTATTTTGGAGCTCTAGACCAGAGGTGGCTGCCAAATTCAACCGTGGGGCGCACTTGCGATTTGTACAGGGTAAGCAGTTGTGTAGTATTAAAGTATCTGCGGGCCCTGTACAGTACGCCCAGTTTTTGAGAAGCTAACTTTACTCTGGCTTCGATGGAGCCCCCATACCTGAGCTGGTCACTTATAGTTACACCAAGCATATCAATGGAAGGTCTGTTCGGAAGATTGCTTCCGTTGAAGGAGACTAGATTTTCATTTCGATCCCTTTTAGACGTAATCAGCCATGATTGGGTCTTTGAAACATTGAATTCGACGAGGTTATTCTTACCCCAAGAGAAAACAGAGGTGAACTAACGAAACTCTTAGCATTGAAAGAATCTACAGACTGAATTCATTCATCTAAGAAGCGATCAATTAATTCCGTTCGAGCAGGAGAAACGAAAATTATTCAAATATGACTAAAGTCCTCATTAACTAATTAACCCCCGATAGTGTCAAAAAGTACATGCAAAGTGCCAACGTACAGGTATTGAAGTTAGTATTTCATTTCGAAATTGTCAATTTATTAGTATTTTTAATTTTAACGTAACGGTTTGACGTCTAGCAATGTAAATACATTGCCGTGTTGCCAGTGTATATCGATTTCTAATTTATTGAGTTATCAATATCGAACTGGCTATCGACAGCGATACCGTACACGGGAAATCGATATAAAATCATTGGTAGTTACAATCGACACTTTATAAAAATATTTTATAAAGTTATCAATTTTACTGTGCTAGACTTCCATATTTTTTTTTGTTATAATTTGTGATACCAACTCAGCCAATGACCAGTCAGTGGTTGTTCAATTCCTCGGTTGGCTAGGTCCTCCAGCACGACACAAGCAACATTTTCTGCTTACTGTCGTGGTGGTAGATTTTCAAATATTTTTAGGTAATTAGTAACTCGGGAATGATTGTACCGAGTTACTAATTACCTGATCTAAACTTTTAGAAGTAAAACTTCTTTACGCACGCTTGACTTGGAGAGTCAGCTGGTGAATGCGTGACGAGAGCGTTACGAAAAGTGTGATCGGGCGAGGCGAACGAAAGTTGAGAGGGAGATATAAGTTAGTAAGATAGAAAGAGAGAGAGTTACGTTCCGTATATTACTGTAAGGGCAAGAGAGAGAGGTGCGAGCACACATTTTCTTTCTCTCTTTCTCTCTTAGCCAGTTACGTTTCGTATATCTAAGACACAGTGCAGGCCTATTGTCTGTATCACACTGTAGGAGCAAGAGAGAGCAGTGCGCGCGCACATATATATATATATACATACATTTAGACGGAGTTAAAAAAGTTTTATTTTAGTCGTGTGGTCTAAACTAAAGCACACTCGTATTTTTTTCAATCGATGAAATTTTATGTAATTATTTTTTTTCCTCAAGTGTTCAAGCAAAGTGTGATGTAATATGTCGGTGTGGTGGTATTAAGTAAGGTTAAATTGTGCTTACTTCTGGTACACGGGTAGGTCCACAACACACGTATAACCAATGTTTTGTCGGTATCCAACGTAATATAATTTCGAGTGCACTCACTTAAATTTAATAGCATTTTTATCTGTTCATTTTAGACGAGTGTTCCAATTTTAAAAGAATAACAATAGAGTTTTATTATAGATCAAGGTAAAACAACTTTCTCAAATAAAAACACTACCAATCGATAATTAACTTTTCTTTTCATTGATTTAATGAGAATGGTTTATACTTTTATACGTATATTTTTTTTAATATCTCGTTTGCATTGTTTGAGAAGGAATTACGCGTATATATATACCATTAAGAATTACGATAAAAATTATTATTAGGGGTCTATCCATATGTGATTATACAGAATGGTAAAAGTTTAAAAAATAAAAATAGCTTTTGTCGAAATTTCATTGTTATTTCCCATACAAAAATATACATTTTTGTTGGAAGATTTTTTCAGTACGAACAACTTATCAATTATTCAATTCAACTTTTTTATCGAAATTTTTTTAATCGTTTTTACTTTTTTCAATTTGGGAGGCGGGTATGGGTACCACCGCCACGGGAACCATTTATTGGATAACCAACACATCTGCCATAGGTCACCCCAATTGGTTCGCTACGTTTGGTGACTTGGTAGGGGTGCCCAGGTTCATGCGGTGAGTTTTGTCTAGGTCTTGGCGGCACATGCGTGTGCCCACCTACTGCGTGGCGGACCGGATCGAAAGAGACTTGTTGACGAGGTCTTTTGACCTCTCCAGCCAGAACCTCTCGACCCATCGCCTTGCACCGGAGTAGGAGGGATGGATTCATACGTCCGTCACTTCTGGACACACTGACCCACCCCTCATAACTGTATCCTACTTCTTTATATTTAAATATGGATAGATACCAAGTAGGTACCTGAAGGATTTTAATCGGTTCATGTTTGGAGTACAAAACATTAGACGTAATTTTGTTGTTCGATGACAGATATTTATTTTCAATTAAAAAAAATCATTCCACGAAACCAGTCGCCATTGATCACATAGCCACACGTCGCAACGGATCAAGTGTTACACGGTTTCTCGCCTGATACCGTGCTGTTGGAATGAGACGGAGTGCTTATCACGTGACCCGCTACCCAGTGGCGTTGCCGGATGGAAAAACATTTATTGTTGCGACTGTAAAAAGACGTAGATCTACATTTTTAACTCTCAATATGCAAAGAAATCGCCGGTTAAAATCCTTCGGATACACGCTAAAACACCTTGTATAATGATATTACATACCTACATATGACATAAATATATCAAGGAACATACGAAAGAGGGTATTCCACTTGTGAACCATAGTTTTACTTGGACAAGAGTCCCCGTAAACGGATCACATCTCAAATTTTTATAAGAAAAACTCTCTTTTTATAACTTTTGAAGGTTATTCCCATCAACGTAATATATCATTGAAGAAGATATAATAATAATATATCATTTCATTTAGATTGTAAGTGTTATCTTCTTCTTCAATGATGGATCACATCTCTTTCAGTATGGTCTGAACTGATTTTCCTTGCTTGGTAAGGAACTTTATAACAGTGCGGAACTCGATTTTCTCCATATTTCACAATTTCTTCCCGATTGACTTGTTTGGTCGACGATAGCAAAAGACTAATGATCTAATTACGATAAAACCCGGTGTTTATACTAATAATGAGTTGTTCAATTAGTACCTAATTCAGCGAAACCCCCACTAATCACCTACCTACCCATTCCGCGAACTTAAAAACCTCCCCTCGTAACGTAATTAGAATTATTCATTCCAACAACTGAAAACTTTTCGTACAACATATAAGATTTTTTACCAATAAATTTCATGCGGTTTCTTTTTCAAACAATGTATCGTTTACCTGGCAGATATGCTGCTGATAGTAATCTAACGTTAATTAGTGATACAGTACATCATATTTGGGTCCATTGGATGCTGTGACTTTGCCGGAACTATCGTTGCGATCGTATCCGGTCTATTTACTGGGAGAAGAGATGTATGGTCCAGTGGACGCAGATCTGTGAAACGTGGTTCATAGATGGTACTGTAATTCAGCGGAAAAATAGATTGATGTGACTTGTTTATGTATAAATTTGGAGAATTTTTGTCGTTATGGGGGGTCTCTAGACATTTTTTTACATTACACAGGAGGCCCTGCTGAAAAATACCTCAGGATCTATGCCATATTTGGAAATGCTGTGCCTCCACAGACCCTACGGTCTTTTAGGGAAAGGAAGTTCTGGGAAGGAAAGGGGCATGTGGAGTGGGCAGGATTCTGGGGATCAATCCATCTGCTTTGCAAGTCGACGTGATGGGGGAGAGAATCCGGCTGGAGAGGTCAAAAGGTCTCCCTCAACCAGTCTCTCCTTCATTTATTGTTAAAGTAAATACTCCAAATAAAGAGTAATTATGTTTACTGTATAAAAAGCGTGGATTTTATTTAATTATCCCGTTATACTATAAGATTATACAAATACATACAAAAGCAGAATCAAAAACAGTTGTGAAAACGAGTTTCATATTGGGCAATTTAGCGCTTCCTGAGGGTTATTTCTAATTTCACAGCAAACAGCCTTTAGTGCGTAACGAACTACGAAAAAAAACTATTTGGATGAGAACACAGTAATGAAGAAATTTCGGTTCATTTGGCCATTAGCAAGTCAGCAATTATTGTGATTTACGAACTATCCATGGCGCATTAGATAGACACCCGTCACACTTTTTGGGCTTTCACAAACAAAAGAGGCAATCGTTATTATAGACGCAACTATTTAGAAACTTTTTTCCAATCAAAGGCTTCGGCAATAAAGCCATCATGCATGTCCAAGATCTTTTCTTTCAAAATCTGTGTTAATTTGTATGGAAAATAATGCCTTTGGACCTATCAAATTGATTACATACTAATTTGTATGCTACAAAGAAATTACTCAAATATTATTAGAGTTAATTTTTGGGAGGTTGTCAAGTTGCAAATGTAGTTCAAATCGCTTAGTAGCCAAATAGGTACATGTGTCGGGTTCCCACTCAGACGCAGCGAGTTCATTCGTCTGCAGCTAAGTCTTTCGTCCTAGCACAAGCAACATTTTCTGTTAAGAGCCATTCATTAACCAGCGGCCGAGAATTTAAATTTCATCGAACAATGATCTTGCAATTTACAGCAACCGTACAGGGCGGTTCCGATGAGAAAGATTAATTATTCTCCATACCAGCATTTTAACATAATAACTCAATATCAATTTTATTTCATTCAAAATTTGCTTTGATAAATACCCACATTCAAAAATGCTCAAACTCATGATGATAAAACTATTAAAATTATGTATTTTATGTAATTATTTTTTGATCATAAGTACTTATTATTTTTCAATGATGTCTAAGCAAAATAAAAATGTATTTTTTTATTAAATATAATAGTTCGTAAAACCGTAAATAAATAGATAAACTGAAGTATTTTCGTCACAAAACAAGGGTGCGGATCTTTTTTTTTATGATTTTATTTAAGGCGGCGCTATTCGGCTGAAAAATAAGAAGATGGAGAGATGTGGAATTACGAATGTTGGACAGAGGGCGCTTATTTTTTAAGTGATGAAATCGCAGCGAAAATGGCGAAAAAGCTTAATAAAACATGACTCGTTTAAAATAGAGCAAAAATCTCGAGGAATGTATCTTAAGTATCATTTAAAGAAATATTGTGAATTTTTTCACAAATATAACTTGTAAAATAATAGAAATAGACTTGTTTTAAATAATTTTCGGAGCATACTTTGCAATTTTTTTCTATCGAGGGTATTTCATATAATTTGCGTTTCGGCGCGGAACGTATCTAGATATTATCTTCAAAAATAACATATATTTTTTTAAGAGCTTAAAAACTTCAAATGTTTAAGGGAGATATGTAAGAAATCGGTCGAAATTCGAATAGTGGACCCTTAAACTTAAATTAAAATTCTGAAAAGTAGCTTTCCCAAATAATTTATTGATTTATTTTACTGCTTGATTATATGATTTAAAATGTATGTTGTATAATACAAAATTTTGATTGAAAATTTAACAAAACTGTCAACGACCTGCGGTAAAACCTTATTGTACTAAAAATAAACATATTTTCTCGAAATTAAAAAAAAAAGATTTACTAGATAAATGAACAGTCTTTCGAAATAAATTTATAATTTTTTGTGGAAAAGAGTCAATGCGTCTAAAATTTGATTTAAAAATGACAGATTTTCGGTTTTTTCTTGTTATTCCCTCTTAAAAATAAAAAGAGTAGAAGGAATTCAATTTTTGTCAAGTTACCGGAAAATATTATTAGATAAGAAAGGGACTCATTGATACATTTGATTGGCTTTTGGTAAATGATCGTGCTGATTTCCGTTTTCTTAACCCTTCGAATGGCAGGAGACCATATTTGTCCCAGCTCACATGCGAAATCACTGTATCTCCATTACTATCAGAGTGAGAATTATTATCTAAACAGTGTTAAAAAGGGAAAACACCACGCTTTGTAGTCTATTCTAAAAAATAACGACAAAAAATTAAAACGTACACTTTTATGAAACCAAAGTTTGGCAATCTATCAATTATAAATCAATCGCAATTTATAAAAATAAATTGAAACTTTGATAATTTTTTATCAATTATTTTTATATGAAAAGACAAAAAAATGAGGTGACAGTAACGTTTATAATACATTTGTTTAACAAAATATGAATGTGTTTTTTTTTTTTTTTGTTATTTGTAATTTTAGTTAGAAAAGGCGTGAGGTAAGCCATTTTTAAAACTTTTTTATGTTTGAATGATAAAATTTTATATTTAACAAATGATATGTTTATTTTTAATTAAATAATTTGAAAGCGTAACTCATCACCTTTCAAAAACAGTTTTTAGTTTTGGGATATATTCAGAAATTTTCCATTTATTTGCATTTCATTGTAAAGCGGAAAGATTTTGACCATCTGAAAAATACGCCAAAATTTTGAAGGGTTAAGTTTCAAAGTAATAAAAAAAATAGCTTTAATATAAGTTCTAAAGATTGTCATCTATTTGATGAATATTTAAAAATCCTTACCCTCGATATATCCAATGAACTGGAAAGTGCACATAGATCAATCAAAATGAAACGTAACACCAGGAGTCCATAAAATGCAAGAGATAGTTGATAAAACATGGTAAACGGATAGTTTTCATCGGACAACAACTAGAGAAACTACACGATCCGGATTCTGATTATGGATGGCTTGGCACATGACCGCGATACACATACATCACTTTCAAACCTATAATAATTACTCTCCGCAATCTAGGCAAGCAATTTTAATGCACTTAACAATAAAGTTACAATCATTTCATCTAACTTTATAATCGTCTCGGAGGAAATAACGACATTTTTACAAAAATTTCAAGGTGAGCGCATCTAGTACCAAAAACAATTATTTTTATTCCACATTCAAGAAAAGATATTTGTTGCACTTGGCAATAAAGTATCCACCATTTGATCTTACTTATATTCAGTTCAAATAATAGAACAATTCCTTTTTTTAAATATGAAATTGCTGTAATAATTAACCCATTTCGAGACAATCAAATTTTAATGCACTTAGCAATAAAGTATCCACCATTTGATTTAACTTATATTCAGTTCAAAGAATAGAACAATTCCTTTTTTAAATATGAAATTGGTATCATAATTAACCCACTTCGAGACAATCAATATTAATGCACTTAGCAATAAAGTATCCACCATTTGATTTAACTTACATTCAGTTCAAAGAATAGAACAATTCCTTTTTTAAATATGAAATTGGTATCATAATTAACCCACTTCGAGACAATCAATTTTAATGCACTTAGCAATAAAGTAACAATCTTTCGTTTACATTTTTAATTGTTTTAAAGATGTGAATGTTTTTTTTGCTCGGTGTCTGGCTGATTACAATGGTTGAATAATTAGGGATGCTTTAATGAATGCTCTAATATAGATTTTCAGGCTGATAAGCTAATGTGTATTAAATGCTTGTGAATCGAATTGGACTTAACAAATCCGTAACAGGAGATACTTTCTGACAGATCTAGAGTACCTTCTAATTTTCCAATACAGTTTACCTGTATTGCATTACTTGCTTTAGGGTTAAAAAGAAAACTATATTAAAAGGTGAATGAAATACAAAGAAACAGATTGTGAAAAACAATGAAAAACAATGATAGAAATGGCTTCAGCCGTGTTTAGTGACCAGATCTGAACAGTCAGGTACTACCCCACCTTTCTCTTCCACATCTCCTCCCCCCCCCCACTACCTTAAGCCTCACAACATACCCCAATAGGGGATGCCATCGTCTCACTGGCTCCAGACGGGAGCAGTTCGAACACTTGTGTGGTATTTATATAAAAAAATTTAAAAAATGCGAAAAGTATTCTCCTTACCGGAGGCCCTGAGAAAAAATTCCTCAGGGTCTATATCGTCTTTGGGGATGCTGTGTAGAGTGTATTTCTAGGGATATGAAGGAGAGGAAGTTCAGGGAAGGAAAAAGGTATGAGGTGTGGGTAGAAATCTGGGGGTCACTGTGTGCACTGAAGTGACGAACGTGTGAATCCATCCTTCCTGCAGCGATGCAAGGCAATGGGTAGAGAGAGTCCGGCTGGAGAGGTCAAACAGGTCTCCCACAGCCAGTCTCTCCCGATACGGCCCCCCACACGGCAATCCCACAAATCTCACCCCTTGAACCCGGGCACCCCTGCTAAGTCACCAAACTACTTGGGGTGACATATGGGAAGGGCATCGGTTATCCAGTAAATGGTTCCCGGGGCGGTGGTACCCATATGGGGCCATCCATAAATTACGTCACATCTTAAGGGGGGAGTAGAGAAGTGTGACATTGTATGACAAGGGGTATGGGGGGGTCATCAGCTCTGCGACGTGAAATTTTGAACTAATATTTTGATTATTTTAAGATGTAAAATTGCAAAATATGTGACATCACACTAGGGGTGAGGGGTCCCTGTCACACATCGTCACATTAGGGGGGTAAAAAAAACATGAAATCCGTGTGACGGAATTTATGGATGGGCCCTATCCATACCCGCTTTCTAAATTGAAACGCATTAAATGGTTTGGTAGCGACTTATTACCAGGAAAATGATTGACTTTAGCATTGTTAGTTTTACTTATTACAATTTTCTCCTCTCTCGACTAGTACAATACTCAGCAATCATGTACTCCTGTCACTTATACAAAGAAATCTGTGGGCGGGAAACCCTGCTGGTCACGCACGAAATGCTGGTCGCTCGAGCGCCTCACCACCACCAGTGACCAGAATGATCTAATTTACTTGATATGAAATCATCAGTAATCATTAATATGATTAATCAATTAATTAATGTTTTCATATGAATAAAATACGAGAGTCGTCCCAATATACGAGTTTAGCCAGTGGGACTATGTATGTGCAATTGGGGAAGTAAATGGAAAAAGATAAAAATGATGGTTGGAGAGTAGGAATAAATTCACCAATGCAATCAAACGCGTGTTAGTATGTCAATAAAACGATTCCAC
Source organism: Glyphotaelius pellucidus (assembly GCA_936435175.1). NCBI lineage: Eukaryota > Metazoa > Arthropoda > Insecta > Trichoptera > Limnephilidae > Glyphotaelius > Glyphotaelius pellucidus. The sequence goes on from OW386556.1 coordinate 12,016,568, forward strand.
TTGAATTTGTGTAAGCAGAATTTAAGAACGGTAACCTACGTCGTTGCGTCTCACTCGAGCTCTTTACGTTATATATGCGAGTGCGCAAGATGGAATCCCGGTCGCTTTTTTTTCAAGGTATTGTGTAAGCGGCAATTAGGTGTGAAGGGGTTCTCAACGGAATAATATTTTTTTGTCGATAATTATTTAATTTTTTAATGGGTATGTTCGTTTTTTTTTGTTACGTTGATTTGCAGAGCCTTAGGCGGCCCGGTACCATTTGATCCACGGCCCGGCGGTTGGGAACATTGGTTTAAGACGACAACATACCCTAAAATATATTCAGAATTTTAATGACGTAAGTAAAGAAGCCGTGTACACAAATTGCGACTCGCGACCTGTGTATTGGACGGACCTATTGTCGAATTTTCCCTAACAAAGAAAAGAAGTAGAAGACAAATAATGTGGGAATCTTAACGACGTAAGTGAAAAAAGCGTGTAAACAAATATACGTCCGCGGCACGGCGTATTAGACGAACGTACGGTCGAATTCGCCCTAGCGGGCCTGGAGATTCGACCTTTCCGCCGCGTTTCATTTTAATTAATTCCGAAGAATGTGTTACAAATATTTAAGATGTTTCTATATGAATACCTCCCGAAGTTATTAATTCATCGTCTAGAAAAATAAAATCTGTTGCTTAGCTCTAACTTTATGGTTGAAAAACTGGTTATAAAGTTTTAAAATAGTTGTACGTAAAATATATTAATGGTAAGGTTTTGCTTTTATTAATTTTATATATAAAGAACTTACATCCTCAGGTATCGGTTGGGTAAAAGTTATTATAGTTACGAATTCGCTGGAAATGATTAAAATGTGAGTTTTGAGCAAGCAAAAATTATTAGGGTTGTGTACCGCCTTGAGGTGCTGCAGAGCCAAGACAAGGCCTATCGAAGGATCAGTCCCAAAACTACAATCTCAAACTACAATCAAAACTACAAACTCAATCGCTAAGTTATAGGGGACGATTAAGTATGCACGCACTCGCAAAACCTGTGTCAACTATCGGGCACCATTCAATTCAAACTGATGAAAGCAAAAAGGAAATGCGATGTACAAAAAAAAAACAATGAAATTTTAAGTTTTCTTTTGTACATATTCGAACGAATGTTATTTGGAAAAAACAATATCAACACAATGCAAAATCCGAGGCACATAACATCTGTTCTAACTTCTTACTGATAACATCTCTGTTTTGTTACAAGTATTCGTTTATATTTTGCATTGTTCGTTATTTAATTCGTTGCACTTAACCGAGTGCAGTCACCTTTGAGTGTCAGTTACCCGCAGCGCACGGGTATTATGCAGGTGTTTTATGCACAATATATATGATGGAGTCAATATTTGATTACGCATGCGAATAAAATTATAATTACGAACGTGGCGTCTGATGACTTGATGAGTGATGATGGTTTACCGAGAAACAAGAATAATTTAAATTTATATAAATGGTAATTTTATTTATGTCGTGGTGGAAAATCGTCTGAATTTAGAATAGTTGAATTTTTTTTTTTAATTTATTAATCTATAAACATAGGGTTTTACATAGGGTTTAATTGGTGCCTGTCTCACTAGGATTTACCTGTGTTGAGACAGTAATGTTCCCAAAATGTATTTGGAAGGCGACAGGACATTTAAACTCTTGTGGGAAAAGTATGCAAAACTAAGATTTTAATTTAGGTACTGGCACAGATCCGCCAAAATCACAAGATGTTATAATTCCAATTAAAGACAAGTAAAATAATTTAAATTTAAAATATCATATTATAGGTAGGTACTCCCTCTTTTATCGCTTGTTTGAATCTTCCACACAATCTGTCCCAATTTTGAAAATGACTCATACGAATTTGAGTTCATTGAACCAGTTTTCTCCGGGACAAACAACCATGCACAGACAACCGACATTAGTATATTTTTGATTTGTTAATATAACGTTGAAAATCCCGAAGGACTGGAAATCCGAAATCCCCTATAGTCGAAATAATGAAAGGCAAAGGCGGTATTGCATAATAGGAAGGGTATATAATTCAATTTTAGTCTTTCGGGATTATAATTAATTGGTGGTTATAAGGGATAATAGTTTTATTTAATTTTTTATATGAATACCGTACAAGCGTCCCAACTACTCCCGTCTGGAGCCAGTGAGACTGTGGCATCCCCAATTGGGGTATGTTGTGAGGCTGAAGGTAGTGAGGAGGGGAAGGAGATGAGGAAGGGGAAGGTGGGAAGTACCTGGCTATTCAGATATGGTCACCAAACACAGCTAAGGCTATTTCAAGCAACATTTCAATTCTGAACGGTGGTCTTACACCAGGGCGATACTGAGAGTATCTTCCACTCTCAGTTATACGATATTATAATTTTTTTGGATAATGGTTATTCAGAATAATAGTTATATGGTACGGTTATTTGAGATTATGGTTGTTTGGTATTAAGATTATTTGGTATTAAAGTTATTCGGGATTAAGGTTATTTGGGATTGTGATTATTGCTGGTTATTCGGGATAATAGTTATTCGGTATTATTTATTAATTATTCTCGATTGTGGTACTTAAGGATAATGGTTATAAAAAGATATTTGTTTTATAGTTATTCGGGAATATGGTTATTTGGTATTAAGATTATTGGTGGTTATTCGGGATAAAAGTTAATCGGTGTTACAATTATTGTAGATTATGATAATTGGGGATTATGGTTATTCGGAATCATGGTTATTTGGTATAAAAGTTATTCGGGATTATGATTATTGGTGATTATTCAAGATAATAGTTATTCTGCATTATAATTATTCCGGAATATGGTAATTGAGGACTATGGTTATTCGGAATAATAGTTATTTGTTATTATAGTTATTCAGGATTATGATTATTTGGTATTAAGGTTATTCGAGGTATGTTTATTCGGGATTCAGAGAATTATAAGTGTGTTTGCGTACATCACACCGCAGTCTAAATTATACACTTTTCAGTCACGCTCCATGAAAACTCAGAAGCTCTTACATTTAATACCGAGAAACCACGAAAATATGCATTCGTTTTCACGCTACATAATGCACCGCCTAACTGTTGGGCAAGTGACGACCGCAGGAAAATGTTAATTTAATTAAATTACAGAAACACGGCGGTGGATGAAATTCTTCGGCGGTGATTTATGTAGGAGGAACACCGCTCCCACAATGTTCATGTCTGACTCTGTGAAATATCGCCGCCATTATTCGTATGAGACGCTTCCAAACGCCACCCGAAAAATGCCATTAACGCTGGATTAACACGAAGATGGGAATGTTAAGAGGAGGAACACGTGGACTGCAATAGAGATATTTCTAGAAGATTTAGAGCATTTAGATGCAAAAGAAAATAGATAAATAACTACATATATCATGACCATATACTATTAAAGACTTCCACATAGCATGATGTGAAAATATTACTAATAATTCTATGATTAAATTTAATAAATTAAATTTTGGACATTTAAATATTTTTTTACTTTTAACCTATTATTTTCGAACTAGTGGTCGCCCAGTGGTCGAAATTCGACCATAATTAATTTAAATTTAATGTTTGCTTTATGCATAATTATAAAAATATTAGCATTCTGCACTCTTTATATGCATAAACTATTAGTGTGGGAAATTTCAAACACCTCCGTCCGCGCAATTTTTGTAAAAAGGGGTACAAAGTTTTTGCTTTACATATTAATATATAGACCAGAAGTTATAAACCCGCTCCGCAGGTTTTTGCTGCTAGGCCATGCGGGCGGTTTTTGTTTGGGCTTCGCCCAGTTAGTGATTGACCATTTTATTCCAATAGGGGCAATAGGAAGTGGTTTCAAAAATAGCTTGTTCCTCTAATCCACTGTCATCGAGTGATAGTTACCGGTACAAAGTAACCGAGAGAGGCAATGACGTCATATGTAATGTATAGCTGTCAACTTTTACATATCCGGAAAGATGCATTAAGTCTATAAATCCGTAGTATATATACCTAAGGGGGAATTTTCCACATGCGAGCTGCTGACGGAATTAGCGACATCTTGTGACGGATTCTTGAATTAAAAACCGAATAACAACGGTATTTTTGCCTGAAATTTCACCAACACAGATGTTATTTTGGCGCGGCGAGTAAGGCGTGGCCTCAGATACACTATCGAAGTGGGGTTCTGAAATTCAACCACGCAGATCGAAGGGTATTAATACTGTTTGATTAGGGTTATAAAAGTATTGGAACCGAGCCTTTGCTGTGGCGCGTTAAAAAAAAAACAAAAAATGCTGATAGTAGCGACCGAATAAAAAAAAAACGAAAGTCAAAATCAAAAAAGTTCTATCGATCCTAAATGTGACGTAGATTCAGAAGTTTCCCGCTTGCACCGCTAGTTTCCGGACACCGTGTACTTACTTGTAAAGACATTTATACACACAGCAGAAGTTTAACGACATCCGTGGCAGAGTGGTGAGGTTCTTTATTCCGGATCCAGATGTCATGAGAGCAAAATTATCATTTATCAAAAAAATCTTTATTATCAAAGTTCCTTACAAAAACCATTGAACATTTCTTCACAACACCCGAATTCATTCATTTTAAATCGAAACGGCCAAAAGTGAAATGCTTGTACCACAGTGCTACGAAGGCCGTCTTATTGGCATATGGGTGCCTACTTATTATATCGCAAAAAGAAGATGACCGAATTGAAAGCATCGCAGCTATTAAATATTATGACGTTCAAATAATTCTTTATATCACGGAAGATTTATTGAATCAGAAAAATGTTGCAATAATTAAGAATCTAGAAATTAGAATAATTTCAATAAAATTAGAACAAGCAGTTAATGAGGGCGGCTTTTGGTTCGGCTTCGCTCACTTAGTGTTGGTGACCATTTTATAAATCCAACAGTAATTGGTTTCAAAATTAGCCCTTTCCTCGGATCCACTGTCATTCAGTGATAGCTAGTCACCGGGACAAAGTAACCGGGGCAATGACGTCATATATTGTAGATGTATCATACAACGACTTCGCAAAAGCCTTTGACTCGGTAGATCCGCTTATTCTCCTAAACAAACTTAACCAATTTGGATTTTCAGCGAAACTTCTAAGTCTATTTTTAAGTTATTTCTCAAATAGACAGCAATACGTAACTTATGGTATTTTCCACTCTTCCAACTTCATCACAAACTCTGGAGTTCCACAGGGATCAAATCTTGGATCCTTACTTTTCTCGCTATTTATCAACGATGTTTACCATTGCATAAAATTCTCTAAGTTCCTCTTATTCGCGGATGACAAAGCACAGCACAAAGAGGAGACCGATTATACTGTCTCATTGTCTCGCAGGGTAAATCTTATCGATGTATAAGTTTGTCTCTTTTTAGTATCGCTATTCGAACGAACGAGTTTCAAATCGCAACGGTGCTAAAGAAGTTTTCACTTCAAAAATATTTGGTTATTAATAACATTTTAATTGGCTGTTAACACTTTCTTATTTCTAAAATTTCTTAGCCATCTAATTGTAAACCCGTTGTGTTGGTGTATAAAATTTATAACCCTTTATTTTTATCGACAATAAAACTATTTTGTCTTTAGGTACTTATTTGTCTAAACTTGTTTGACTTTTGTAATTTTTGTTAATTTTAATTTTATTGTTACGAAGAAATCATTGGTTTTGAATCAAGATGACAATTTTAATTAGATAAATGTGTTTTCCAAAGCGATTTATTTTAATATAATTATTATCAGTATCTTTGCCGGGCCGTCTAATTAAAATATCTAAATTCGGCCGGGGGTTCTGCTGGCAGTCCTGCATGCAGTCCTGCAAGCAGTGCTTCATATTGGATCGTGAGGAGGCCGTTTAAGACAATAATTATTTAGCAACGTTTACATTTTTAATGAGTCTATTACCAGGGCGACACTGAGAGTATACTATACTATTATTAGTAATTATCCACAATATCTAATTATTATTTTATCACGTGATCTATGTCAGCAACAGTCGGCATGGTAGCTAGTAGCTGGTAGCAGGCAGCACATGATACCTTTATTGAATTAATAATTGCTAAAACAAATCTCTCATTAGCCGCACGCTCGCATCATTAAAATGTGGTTGCGTTTATATGAGGTTTCCTGCACAAGTACAGCTTTCTATACAATTCGACATTCAATAAAACATCGATTAAGTTCGTATAAAAAATAATAAACGGAATGGTACCTATTGTTTCAGAGACAATAGGTACTTTTTAAACATGCGTTACAGGTAACTTCTTATTTCGGTGCTTAGGGGCCATCCATAAATTACGTCACACGAATTTCATGACTTTTTGACCCCCCCCCTGTCACATTTTTGAGACCCCCTCCCCCCTAGAATTTCATGATTTTTTGACCCCTCCCATACCCCTTGTCACACTTCTCTACTCCCCCCTCCCCCCTTAAGGTGTGACGTAATTTATGGATGGCCCCTTATCTGTTACATTAAAATTAAACGCCGTAAACCACGTTAATTTCGTAAATTATTATTTTTAACTATTTTCGCTAATAAAACGTAAACACACACTCTGTCACAATCAACACATCTGCCCTGATGATGGTCACTATAACGCTGCCCGAATAGTTGGAAACTCTAATGCAGGGTGAAGAGCAACACGGCATAACAACCCAATAATTAATCACGATAGCTTCCATATTGATTAACGGTCGTTTAAATTTCGACCAATTTCTACAAAAAAAATTGAGGTTGGTGCCTACTTATCGCACAACAGTCCCAACTGCTCGGAGCCATGGCATCCCTAATTGGGGTATAATGTGAGGATGAAAGGAGTGGGGAGTGGGAAGGTTGGCATATACGTGGCTATTCAGATATGGTCTTAGTAAACTGCTAAAGCAATGTTTAGTATTGATTCTGAACGGTGTTTTTTTACTAGGGCGATACTGAGAGTATCGTCATCATTTCCTTCCTTTCCCTACTAACTTCAGCCTCGCAATATTCCCCGATTGGGGACGCCGTAGTCCCACTGGCTCCAGACCGTTGGGAGCAGTTGGGACTCTTACGCAATGTTCATATAAAAAAAAAATTAAACGCATTTCGAAAGTGATATTTTAATATTAAATCAATTTTAACGATCGCTTTCATCAATCAAAACTAAGGTCCAGTTGTTTCGCAGAAATTCAAATGTAACTTATTTTTTACGTATGAAAATCAAATTAACTTTCTATCAAATTGTAATAAGCTGACAAGCTTAAGGCGGCGCATCCCCGTTCAAAAAGAAGTAGAAGGAGAGATATGTAATTATGAATGTTAGACAGAGCGCGCTAATATTTTAACTGATAAAATTGAAGCGAAAATTGTGAAAATGTTTAATAAAACATGACTCGTTTAAAATAGCGCAAAAATCTCGTGGAAGGCGTCTTAAGTATCATTTAAAGAAGCATTGTGAAATTTTTCACAACTATAACTTGTAAAATAATAGAAACAGACGTTTTTAATAATTTTCGGGGCATACTTTGCGATTTTTTTCTATCGGGGAAATTTCGTAAAATTTGCGTTTCGGCGTGGAACGCGTCTAGATATTATCTTCAAAAATAAGATATATTTTTTTAAGAGCTTAAAAACTTCAAATGTTTAAGGGAGGTGTATGTAAGAAAGCGGTAGAAATTCGGGTAGCGGCGGCTTAACAACACGATAGTTGCCCTCTTCTGCTGACCACAACTTGTTCAAAATCTGAAACAAACTTTGAATCTGGTATTTAACGGGAACCTTTCAACTGTCAAAAAAAAAACAAAATGGCGGAGAATGACATTTCAAACGTGAATTTCTGCGAAACAACTGGACCTTAGAAAATATAAAGAAGACGTGTCCTATATACAAGAACTTTTCGAAGAGTGTTTGTTCAACATCAAAAGTGTATTCAAAGAAAAAAAATAAAAACAAAATTTTGTGAGAGAGAAATAAATATTATTCACGCGAATATAAAATATTATTAGTAAATATTTAACATTCTGGAATCCATAAACCCAAAACGTTTACATTGCCGTGACACATTTCTAAACAAAGCTTTATGCTAATATTTTAAATTTGATTTTTATGGCATTTTCGTTTTTTTATAATAAAGTGATGTTATGTTTTGATAGGTCAAAGTTAAAAATACATGAAAATAGACGGCTATTTACTCTGTGCTACAGACGATAATTATTGCACATTCAATTTGGGAGGCGGATATGGGGCTGCCGCCCCGAGAACTGTTCATTGAATAACCAAAACCTCTGCCATAGGTCACCCTAAATGGTTCGCTACATTTGGTGTCCAGGTTCATGGGGGGAGGTTTGTCCGGGTCTTGGCGGCGGATGTTCTGCCCACCCGAGTGGAGGGTCGGATCGAGAGGGACTGGTTGAGTTTGAGAAGTTGCCGGACTTTCTCGACCCATCGACTTGCACTGTAGTGGGAGGTATGGATTCTTACTTTTTTTTTACATGAGCTCCACACAGGAGGCCCTGGGGAAAATAATTTTCCTCAGGGCCTATGTCATCTTTGGGGATGCTGTGTGGAGGGTTTTTTTAAGGAAAGGAAGGGAAGGAGGGTTCTGGGGAGGAAAAAGGTTTAAGGGGTGGGTAGGAAACTGGGATTCAGTGTGTCCTGGTCATCCGCCTCCAAGACCTAGACAAACTTCACCCCTTGAACCCGGGAACCCTTGCTAAATCACCAAACGTGGCGAACCACTTGGGGTGACCTATGGCAGAGGTGTTCGACGTAAGTCACCTATGGCAGAGGTGACTTACGTCGGATACATCGAAGCCCAGATTCCTTTCCACCCCTCATACATTTTTCTTCTCAGAATTTTCTCTCCCTCCTTTCCTCAAAAAATCCTCCACACAGAATCTCCATTGATGACTTGGGCCCTGAGCTAAATTATTTTCCTCAGGGATTCCTGTGCGGAGCTAATGTAAATATGAAAAAAATGGTTCCATGCCAACTGAGAGTAAAGTCAACTCAAACATTTTTTTATATAAATATATTTTTTTAACCCTATATGACTTATCTGAGATGGTTCTGAGTTGGTTTCATTCCGAGTTGTCCGGTCACCGAATAAAATATATATGCATGAGCGAATTTAATTAAACGATCGCTCAATCGTAGTGATTTGTATAAAAACCATACCTAAGTATTTCAGAGCTTTTTGTGTGATTATGACACTAGAGTCCCAGCTGCCCGAAGCTAGTGAGAGTATAGTATTTCCAATTTAGGGTACGTTATGAATTTGAAGAAGGTTGAGAAGGGAGGACGGATACCAAATTAAAGAGCGCTTATGATATTTTTCAATTTAAACGGTGAACATAAATGTCTAATTGATTATTAAATAAGTATTGTTGTCAAATAATAAATGTGAAACCTCCCTAACTCATGAGACATATTATGTGTGTCATATTTTGGCATTATATTTGTTAATAAATCACTTTACACGACATTAAACATGACCTAGTGAATGTGCATAGAGAAATTGATTTAAATAAAATTAATTGCCGGCAACCCGGGCGTTTATTACAGTAACAATATAATACAAGAAAAGTCTGTAACCCGTCTCACTAGACGATGTCTGTTCTGAGACGGCTACATAAATATGCGTGCATGAACATATTAATACACAATTAGCATATTAAAACATATTAATCCTATAAACACGTACACACAAACATAACATACATACACAAACGTATACGCATGCATGCAGTATTCAGTTTTATTAAATTTAAGAGTTTAGATAGCATCTAAAAACAATAACATTTCAACAAAAAAATATAAAGTATTAAACTAGACATGGGTAATAAAACTAGATTGCATAATTTGTTCAAAATTGACATTAATGATTGTTCTGAAACAACAGAAGTTTTTCGTGTCGAAATCAGTGCTGAAAAACATCAAAAGACGTATCTTATTCGTTAAAATATAACATTACCTACTAGCTGACCCACCCACGCGTTGCTGTGACGTGAAATCGAAACACTACGCCATTTACTGGATGGTTGGTTACCCAACCTAGATAACCAAGTGTTCTGTCAATAAATTAACTCATTAATTAATTAATCTGTTTGTTAGAAACTTATGGAACTTAAAAGTAATTACAAAGCTTTGTCCTGTAACAAAAATTTAATGAACTTAATTCTCAATAGTAAATAATATTGAGATAAATAAACGAGATAAAAACTATCCTATCTTTTAAGTTGGACCAAATTACACACAGTAAGCCAATTTTCATCAAAATCGGTTAAGTAGTTCCGGAGTTTATCTCGAACAAACATCGTGACGCAAGATTTTTATGTATATAAAGGACATTCCAAAGAGTTTGAATAAGAATTTTAAATTATAGAAAGGTGTTTAAAACAATCACATGACGTGGAAACTGGTCAATTCGCCAAGGACGGAACAAATCCATTGAAAAAATTAGTCTAGGTTGATACATTATTTGCATACGTATAACTATTATACACTGTGTCTGGCAACTCGTGGTGCCAGCGCAAAGTTGGTGAATCCACATCCCATTTGGAGTCGATTTTATAGTACAAGTTTTTTTGATTTGAGCTTTCGTTTTCGAGTAAACCGAGTTTAAACTTGGAATACTTTAGGTCAAATTTGAAAAAAAAATTGGTCGTTAGAGCTTGGGGGTTATTCGGTTAATATCAGCTGTCTCGTGTCTTTTAAAATTTGTCGAAGAGTAGACCCAGCTCTAAAAAGTTTTTTTTTTACCGTTTTAAGTTTGAAAAAATTGAAAAAAGTAAAAACAATAATAATCGAGTGCAGTTCACACGCGAGAAGTGAAACCTTCACAATAACTTACAAACAATCTCAACCATTAGGAGCCTTAAAAAGTGAGCTCATAATTAAAGCGGCCAATGCGGTAAGGTTTCATTCTATCTCATTCTCTCGCAGGCTAAATCCCATAAATGTATTTATCTTTCTATTTTCAGTGTCGTTTCCGTTTCATCGATTTTCAAATCAAAATGGTGTTAAAGAAGTTTCACTTCAAAAATCAAAATGTTCAGATCGAAAAAATATTAAAAAATTTGGTTGTCTTTAAAGTCGGTTTACGGTCGATTTTACGTGATAACGTCATATAATAACGATGGAGTGGAAGAGAGATAAATGCGTCACAAGCCGAACGCTTAGGCCGATCTATCGCTTGCACGCTCGGCTTAGGCGGAACGTGACAATGAGTCATGCTTTTTCGTGCGTGCAGCCGGCGTTCTTTTCTGTTCTCTATGTGATTTATATTCTCAAGCTTCCCTCTTGCAGATTCTGCGAGCTTCCGTAAACCGTAAATAAATTGAAACTTATAACTATTGCTATAAAAATAGGGCAATTCTGAAAGCATCTTTAATGCATTGCCTAATCTCAGTAATCTAATCCAGTTTTGAAACGTATAGTGTTGTCACGTCTTGAAAACACGCCAAGATCTTCTGAAGTAAGACTGACAATGGCTTACGTAAGAAGGCTTCGCTAGAAGGTAACAGGAGTCAGCAGTATTGGCACAATGATGTATTTCAGAGCCTGCGTCTGCGCCTTGCAGAGACAATGAAATGCTGGTGATGGCATGATACCTCGTGTGTCAGCAACCTCGATGTTGATGAATAATCGATAGATAATGAGTTGATCTTATTTAAATATAAGTGTAAAATGCATATTATAGTCAGTGTTCTGAGAAATAATGTGAACTTGGTAACGTTAACGATTTCTGCAAGAATATAGACAAATAATATTATAAAATACTCTGTTCCATGCATGTAATGCGAAATTTTACGGGGAATTGACAGCGTAAATTTTATTAAAACTCGGCATCCAGAATTTCTACCATTTTTTTTTACATACTTTCAAACATATTTCATTTATAACGATTTATAACATACCTACTGTCCTTGAACACTTTAAGTTTTTAAGCTATAAAAAAAATATTTGTTATTCTTGAAGATAATATCTACACATTTGCCACGCCGAAACGGTAATTATATGAAATTTCCTCGATGGAAAAAAATCGCTAAGTATGCTCCGAAAATTATTATAAACACGTTTTTTTCTGTTATTTTACAGTCACATGTATGAAAAAATTCAAAGCATTTCTTTAAATGCTACTTAAGACATTTTTTCACGAGAAATTTTTGCTCTATTTATGTTTCTCTCTCTCTATGTTTTATTAAACAATTTTCACTTTACTATTATCGTTTTTAACATTAGCGCGTTCCCTCTTACATTCGTTCTTAGATATCTCCCCCTCTTCTTCATTTTGAACGCTTAATTTTTTTTAGTGACCGACCGAAGGTTCGGTATCGATTTCGGCTTCGGCAAGTTTCGGCAAAAAAATCTACTTTCGGCAGAAAGGTCCGAAGGTTCGGCAGAAAAACTGCTGAACCTTCGGACGCACCTTCTGCGTTCGTGAATTATCGCGCGTCGTTCGGCTGACTTCGGGTAAGTTCGTGGCTCCCGTGTGTCACCCGCCGTCATCAGCTGAGTTCGCCGGCCAGTTAAAATGCTCTTGTAATAATCCAGAAACCTTCGCGTGGGTGGAAAGAAGACATTTTGTCAAACATTTCCTACGTTTAGTGTAGCAATACATAAACAACATATATGCAAGCAAGCAAACATACATTCATTTTATACATAGATACATTATGATAAAAAATAATCTTGCAACGACGATCAAGAGCCTAAAAATAAACCATTATTTACGTTACGAAAGAGGAATACTTTTTACAACTTTCTTTTGCATTGCAACATATTTTAAAATAATCAGAATGGTTCCTGAGTATTCTGAGAAACAACGCGATAAACAAGGCTTTTAGGTCAAACACAATAAAACATTAAATTTTCTCCGAAGTAACAATCAAAGAGGTTACAACGAATTCGCAATAACGAAATCAAGGAAACACTGTTGAAACGTTTTAAAAAAATTGTTGCTTTATCGCTAAAAACAGTTGACACGAATTAACAGGACCTATAATAATTACATTATAGGTTGTGCAATTATTATTTACTAGGATATTATAATTTTATTGTAGGATTTGGGAAGCATTTACGAAATTATTTAGTATCTTACGCGATTTTTTCTTACGCGGTATAATTTGCCCTTCAAAAGAAAAAAAAGTTACCTTTCGAATGTAAGTGCACTTGAAAAATTAATATGTCTCTTAATTTTCAATAATAAAACAACTTAAGATTTGTTGGGTATCTTCCAAATAAGCTATAGATTCGTGTGATTACTACTAGTTGATTTATTAAGTTATCGTAGAAGTTACAATGAATATTAAACTGGACACACGTCCTTACTAGACTAGGCCCTAACTACTTCTGTTGCTGCGGCGAGCTAACTCGCCGATGCCTTCGGCAATCAACATGACCGTTCGTAACTAAGACACGAACGACGATAGATCACACTCTTCTGATATCATACTCAACTGCCTATCAGCAAACTTTGTATTACTAATTACTCCGTAGACATCTATTGAAGGAAGCTGAAAATACATGAATAAGGGGCCATCCATAAATAACGTCACACCTTAAGGGGGGGGGGGAGTAGAGTAAGTAAGTGTGACAAGGGTACGGGGGGTCATCACCTCTGGAACGTCACATGTAAAATCTAAATTATTAAAACACAAAAAAATTTTAGATGTAAAATTGCAAAATATGTGACGTCACACTAGGGGGGAGGGGTCTCACAAATGTGATGATGTGTGACAAGGACGGGGGTGGGGGTAAAAAAAAATCATTAAATTCGTGTGACGTAATTTATGGATGGCCCCTAATCAATACACTACAGGAATACACATTTCAAATAAAGAATTATTTTTAAATAATTAAAAATAGATAATTTTATAATAAATTGGTATCTCTTGTCTGATGTTATTTACCTACTTTTCTTTTGAAATTTGTAATCCATACTAATATTTTAATGCGAAACTGCTTGTGTTTGTTTGTTCCGCTTTCACGCATAAAACATTAAAACGATTTTAATAATTCTTTCACTAATAGAAAGCTAAATTATAAGCGAGTACTTTAAGCTTTATATAATGGTAAGTTCTGGCTTTATGAAATTATAAATATTAATATATTATATTTATTATACGTTTTCTGTGGCTAACAAAAGCTAGTTATTACTAATGTCAGAAAATAAACCGTTGCCGTGGAAACGATGTTGTTATATTTGCGGGAAATCGTAGTTCTATCCAAAGATAAATGAAAATAAATTTCGGAAATGTTTGTACGCTCATAACTTCCGAACGACTGCACCAAATTGGATATTTTTTTCACTACTGGTGAGCTCTGGCATTATGAAATTTAGGTGGCACGCGAGCTGTTTGAGAACTGAATGTACTGGGAATGAATGTATTGAATGCAGGGGAGTAGGGGGGGGGGGAGTGGGTTGGGGAGGGCGATGGGGGCGGGGGGGATAATTGATAAGTGCAAGCGCTACAGTAATTTCCCCCTAATATCATGCGAGCAAAGCCGCGGGTAAATGCTAGTCAATAATATTTGTAATACATAAATTTATATTCGAAAACTGCAATAAAATAGTGCATAAAAACATATTTGTGTACGTTTTTGTTTTTTTGAAATGTTTCAAATGACTCGTGAATCGGATCGATCATTAATCGAGGTGAACACATCGACTGGCATTGAACAATAATAATTAGGCGCCATGAGTTTACTTGTGTGTTCAGGTGGGTTGTGACACAAATAATATATACAGTACATTATAAGAAGCTTTACAATGTTCTGCCGATTGTATTACCAAAGCCACTATTAGAATTAGAAGTTGTAATATTGAAGAACATATTGATTATACTGGGTGGCACGTGTCAAAAATTAAGACAAATAATAAATTAATTTTGAAAAGCATATTAGTCATTTTTAAACTAGGTTTTCTAACTTCTTACAAAACTGTCAAAAATGTCTAAATTTGAGAATGACATTTTGCAATCCATCGATTGTTAAATCAAAATTCAATTTTCGAAACTATTTAAATCTAACTAACTAACTAACTAACCATCACGCCGTTTCCCCGCAGGGGTAGGCAGAGAGGACGGACCGCCAAACGACTCGGTCCTGGCACACACTCTTTGCTTCACTCACATTCATACATCGTCTCATACATACTCTTCTATTATTCTGACTTTTGACATGGCCCGACTCAAGTATCTGATTCACTTGATCGTGCCATGTCTTCCTCGGGCGTCCCCGACTTCTTCTACCATTCACATTGGCGTCGTATATTCTTCTTACACTACTTTCTTCGTTCATTCGCTCTACATGCCCAAAGCATCTGAGGGTCCTTTTCTTAATCTTACTCATTATGCTTACATCAGCCCCTTACATTCTTTGCGGAGCTCCACATTTCTCACACGATCACACATGGTTTTACTACACATACGCCTCAGGGATCTCATTTCTACAGCATTCAGTTTACTTTCATCCTTCCTCTGCCAGTTAATTAATGAATTTATTTAAAGCACTCACCTATGGTACTAACCGATATCGAATACGTTGATACTAATCAAAAATTATATTTATTTTAAATAGGTACCAAATTTGATTGATTGGGTGGCACGCGAATGTACCGGGACTGAATGTATTGAACGCGGGAGAGGAGAGGGCATCGCGAGAGAGGGGAGATGGAAGGGGGAACGCGTGAGGGAAAGGGGACAAGGGGGTGGGAGAAACAATTTCTTTATTAGTGGCTTTGCAACACATGCCGGGAACTCGCTAGTATAAGATAAAATAGTACAAACATGAATGAAACTGGATTGTAATTTATTGTGTTTATATAAGTACGAAAAGTTTTCCCTTTGAGAAGAAAACATGAATATCGATTGAAAAATGCTGTCTGCACAAAACTGCAGAAAAAATATATTTATCTAATGGGTGGTCATAAAATTAGTAAAATGTTGTTACACCGTGTACACACTGACTAGGTTCAAATGACTTCTCGGGTGGGGTTACGCTCCACGCGTCTTTATTACACGAGGAAGAAGAAATAAATAATAATAGATGCTATCGTAAGTGCGCCACCCACGCTTACTACATGTAAAACATTAGATACTACATTTATCTAACTGGGTTACTGTGGTAAGTATCTTACTGTGTATTTGTGGTATGTAGTGTACCACGCAAACTCTGTATAAGGATTTGTGTCAGGATGTAAAATCATTTATTTCAATGGTCCACAATTCGACCACCATAACACGGGCATGTGCCTAGCATGGTGGTCGAAACATCCACAAATTATGTTACCATCAAAGCAATGAATAAAGAAATTTTTTTTTTAAATGTTTTGTCTTTTTTTTACATTAGCTAAGTGCACATCAAAAACCCTGATGCATCCACCGTCAACACGCGGACAATCCTCACCCCATGAATCCGGATACCTTTGCTAGATCACCAAACCTACGACAGAGGTGTTATTGAGATGATTATAGTATCTTTGTAGATGTAGGAAGTTTCTAAAAACTAAATTAATTCAATTACAAGTCAATGTTTGAATTCATTGGCACCCTTAGTTTAAATACTGTGGATATAAAAAAAAAATCGATGAATTTAAAACAATTTGAGGAAAAGAGTTTCAAAGCCGAGCTAACACGTGCCAATTCTTCTGAACTAAATTTTAGTTGATTTCAAAGTATTCCTGATTTTCTCATTGAAATTTATTAAAAAGAATAATTTCTTCTGTAACGTAACTATACAAATAATTAAAATAATTATCAAATACAGCAAAAATTTTCGTATGGGTTCCGATGTAGTTTCCTAACTAAGAGACCTGTATGAAAAAAAACATCGTGAAAAAGGTCCATTACAATGAACTGCAACTCCCTCCCTCCAGAAATTTGGCGTATTTTTCAGATGGTCGAAATATTTCCGCTTTACAATAAAATGCAATATTTCTGAATATATCCGAAAACTAAAAACTGTTTTTGAAAGGTGATAAAATACGCTTAAAAATTTAATAATTTGAAATAAACATATAATTTTTGGGTAAGTTTTTAGATTTTCACGGCCAAAAGTATTTTCGTTATTTGTTTTTGGGGTGTTACGCCGGGTTGCGCTACTTCCTTCATTAGCCAACGTTTCGGACAGCGTTACAGTGTCCATCATCAGGGCATCACACAATCACACATCTGCCCTAATAATGCCCGAATGTAACGCTGTCCGAAACGTTGGTTAAAGAAGGAAGTAGCGCAACACGGCATAACACCCCAAAAACAAATAACTAAAATATAATTTTTGATATATAATAATTTTGCTGCAAACATAAAAAAAGTTTTAAAAATGGCTAACCTTACGTTTAACTAAACTAAAATTACTGATAACGAAAAAAATATATAAAAACACATACATATTTTATTAGACAAATGTATTATAAACATTTTTGTCACCTCTCTGTTTTCTTTCTATATGAAAATAATTAATAAAAAATTCCCAAAGTTTTAAAAAAAAATTTCAACTTGCGTTTCAAAACTTTGTTTTCGTAAAAGCGTATATTTTACTTTTTAAGTGATTATTTTTTAGACTTGAATATAAAGGGTGGTATTTTGCCTTTCTAACACCGTTTAGAACATATTTCTCACTATGTTAGTAAGGGAGTTACAGCGGTTTATATGAGACCTATGTGAGCTGGGATAAATATGGTTTCCTGTGATTAAACGGTTTGAGCCTTTACTTTTTCTCGTTAGCTTTCCGTACCGTATTCCTTCCTAATTTGATTAAACATTCCGAATTGTGTATAAAAGACTTCGTAATTTAAATTATAGTGGATATTGGTGTTTTTTCTGAAATTATCACCAGGCCATAAGCCAATCTTTACCAAGATGAAGGTCAAGTAGCACATCACCACACAAATTAATATATTCCCAAAAAAGTTTTACATAAGAAAAATTTACTTACAAAAATCGCACCTATGTAGAATAAAGATAGATAAATATTTTTTATGTTTGAGTTGTAGTGGAAACCAAGCATTCTTTATATTTATTGAAAACACCTCTGGCATCATTATTATAAGTTGCCAAGGTCTCATAATCCATTGAGGTAAGGAGTACAAGCAGGTACTGACTAATAGACGAAGTACTAACTATACTTAGGTATTACGACATTGTTTTTCTGTCAAAAAGAAACTTTAATTCTTGGCACGAGTTAATGGCGCCAGGCAGATTCATTCAATGCAACATAAACTTGTGATTCTTGTGAAGTAACCACTCAATCTTAAATCTTAATCCAAGGGAAGTTAAAAAGAACCTGGCAATTCAAGTATGATCAATAAACACGGCAAAAGCTATTTCGAATAACGCTTCTATTCTAAATTGTGATCTTTCACCAGGGCGATACTGAAAACAACTACTGCTCTGGAACTTGATGCAAACACACTGCATACTATTTTTACTTACATATAAGACACATAGAGAACATTTAATATGAATAGATTGATTTGGTTCCCTTGTCGAGGAGCATAAGGAGGTCAGGCAGACATTTGTACCTGTCATTCGTCTGAGTGAATTATTCAAATTAATTTTCATAATTTTCAACGACCTTCTTGTCTTTTTTTTTTTTTTTTTTTTTTATTTCTTTTATATATTTAATAATATTATTATTCAATTTATAAAAACAGTTTATTTATAAACAAGTTCTGCTAGGTAATTATTTTTACACGTGACAGCTGTTTCGCCTTCTGAAGGCATTATCAAACTGTGGTCTTGCCACATACAGACGAGGTATTTATGTTATTTCTAGATAGGATTTTGATGACTAATTTTAATTATGAGTAAACTGACTAAAATTATTAATGGTTATTACCCTTTTAAAAGATACCCAATTACTTATATTGTTTAAATTCGACTGAAGGTCGTTAAGTGCACTAATCGTTATTTCTAATATGAATCATTTCCAAATGATGACTCATGGTTTTATTTTCTGTATAATTAAGTTCACATAAATTGTCTGCTTATCACTCAATGATACACAGACTTACTAATATTCCACTTGACAATAAAGCATTCGAGAAAGAAAAAAGTACAATTTTATCCATTGCAAAAAATAACGGCTTCAAGAGTAGAGACATTGATAAAATAATTAGTCATAAAAAACATAAAAATAACCTTAACTTAATTTACCCAGCAATTAATAATAAAACGGAAAATAAATTTGGATGTTTAGAATTTGTCGGACCGACATCCAATAAAATTGCTAAAGTTCTCAAAAATTGTGGATTAGATATTGCCTTCCGCACTAATAATAATTTGGGATCATCTCTCAAAAATTCAAAAAATAAAATACCCAAACTAAAAAATAGCGGCATTTATAAACTCCAGTGTGACGAATGCAACGCTGTTTATATTGGACAAACTGGCCGGTCCTTTAATACTAGGTTCAAAGAACATATGCGATCATTTAAAAATAATAATAAAATGCAATCACAATTTGCCAAACATCTCCTAGATGATAATCACTCACTTAGCGGTGATAATAAGCCAACTCCCTTACATATACAAAATAAAGGACACAAACTAAATCTTTTAGAACAACTAGAAATTAACAAGCACTTTAATAATCCTAAAGCTATTTTAATAAATGAACAGACCAATATAATTCACTCACCGTTGTTAGATATGTTCAAACCAATGTTAAAACAATAATAATAATAATTTTACTAGAAAATAAAACCACGAGTCATCATTTGGGAATAATTCACATTAGGAATAAGTTTAGAGTATTAACGACCTTAAACTTAATTATACAGAAAATAAAACCATGAGTCATCATTTGGAAATGATTCATATTAGAAATAACGATTAGTGCACTTAACGACCTTCAGTCGAATTTAAACAATATAAGTAATTGGGTATCTTTTAAAAGGGTAATAACCATTAATAATTTTAGTCAGTTTACTCATAATTAAAATTAGTCATCAAAATCCTATCTAGAAATAACATAAATACCTCGTCTGTATGTGGCAAGACCACAGTTTGATAATGCCTTCAGAAGGCGAAACAGCTGTCACGTGTAAAAATAATTACCTAGCAGAACTTGTTTATAAATAAACTGTTTTTATAAATTGAATAATAATATTATTAAATATATAAAAGAAATAAAAAAATTAAAATGGAGTTCTACAAATTAAACTTGATAACAATAAATAAAAGACCTTCTTGTCTTTTATTTATGTTTCTATGGCACTACAATTTTTAGAATAATATTAATAATAACTGTCCTACAATCGATTACACTTATAATAATCTGGTCTAATTGCTTATTTTCTAGTAAGGCTCATTTTATACAAAACATGATTACTAAGGGAAACACGTCATTAATTTCATATTTGGAATGACAGGTTGTCTAAACGTGTTTTGAACATAAAATTAATTATTTCAATCCACAAATCTATACCTTTAACGAACACCTTTCGCCTACTATAATTACGATACTAACAGATCTATTCAATCCATTCAGAAAATTTATACAAAATCTGAATCTTTTCAAGCATTCGCGTCATTTGTAAAAGTAAACAACGGTTTTCTATTTCTTGTAATAGCTAATTTATTTGAGATAATTTAATTGTAACCGAACTTTACTTGTGGCTGTTCGCATAAAGCTATTCCCGTAAAGGTAAACGGTCACATTAGTTTAAATAATTATTAGTTAAGTGATATTTTTAATGCTTTATTTTTAATTTCAAAGTGGAGATTGAACAAAACTGAAATGGTCGTTTGGACAATTAAGAACTAAGGCGACGAAAAGTAATCGTTTGTTCAATCTTAGTAATACGAATGAACAACAGCCACTTTCTGTTATTAATAGACAATAATAAATAAAATAAAATAATAACTCAATTTTTTTTTTTTTTTTTACGAGAAAAACTCTCTTCTTCTTCAATGATATAAAATAATAACGATCATAAAAATATTAACATCGTAGTTTTAAAATACAATATCGATGGGATTTCAATCAAAGGTCACAATTGAAAATCTTTTAATATTAATAACATTTACGGAAAGTTCAGAGGTTTTAGAGAGGCAGATAGATATCTCATTATGCAATCGCGGATTCTCAGCGGATTTTAGAATACTGTTTCGTAATTCTAAAGAAGAAGTAAAGACGACCACGGCTTGGAAACAGTCTATTAATAGTTTGATAGAGGATTGGCCTATAATTTATGCACATTCATTCAGTTCTGACCCGTTCTCTTGTGTCTAGTGAGACGTACTTGAGAGTCCTAACGGATCTAACGGCAGAATCGACAGACAAACTGATGATTACGATTGAGAACAGAACATTTCCTGTGGTGCCATAGAAGCATTGATTCATACTTACAGATCGACATACTTAAGACGACAATATACCCTGAAATATATTCAGAATCTTAATGACGTAAGTAAAGGAGCCGTGTACACAAATTGCGACTCGCGACCCGTATATTGGACGGATCTACTATCGAATTTGCTCCAACAAAGAAAAGAAGAAGACAAATTTATTTATTTATTTTATTTATTTATTGTATCTTTACATTGCAGGTAAAAATGTTTACAAAACAATTTGCAACCTCACTAGGACAAGCCTGTGTTGAGGTTAACAATTCTACAATTAACAAAATAACACAAAATTATACAGATATTGAAAGAACAATATTGTTGCATTTCTTACAGGTTGAGATTATTACTAAACTGCTGAAAATGTGGTAATCTTAACGACGTAAGTGAAGAAAGCATGAAGAACGTGTTACAAATTTCCTAAATGAATATTTCCCGAAGTTATTAATTCATCGTCTAGAAAAATAAAATCTGGTGCTTACCGCTAACTTTATAGTTGAAAAACTGGTTATAAAGTTTTAAAATAGTTGTACGTAAAATATATGAATGGTAAGTATTGTTTTTATTAATTTTAAATATAAAGAACTTACAACCCCAGGGGTCTTTTGGAATACAAAAGTTATTTTAGTTACGAATTCGCCGGAAATTATTAAAATGTGAGTTTTGAGCAAACAAAAATTATTAGGGTTGTGTACCGCCTTAACACTTAGGTTCGTGGTATTGCCCATATAGATATTGGGGATACCAGTGCAAACTGTTAAATTAAATTCCATAACAAACAAAAATGTTAAATGTTGGTTGTTGCTGGCATTTAAAAATGTTAATATAACTACTAGCAATCAAAAACCCGCTCCAGAGGTTTTTGCTGCTAGGCCCTGCGGGCGGTTTTTGGTTCGACTTCGCCCAGATAGTGCTTTGACCATTATATAAATCCAATAGGAACTGGTTCCAAAAATAGCCCGTCCCTCGGATCCACTGTCACCCAGTGTAGCTAGTCACCGGGACAAAGTATTCGAGACAGGTAATGACGTCATATGTAATATACAGCCGCTTAATACAACTATGTATCACCGTCAATCTTTCCATATTCGGAGAGATACTACATATTCTCAAATTCGTAACAGTTATACCTAGGGGGGACGCGTCCCCATCCGACCTGCTCACGGAGGTGGCGACATCTTTTGAGGAATTCTTGAATTCGAAACCGAATAACAACGGCAGCTTTGTCTCAAATTTCACGTACACAGATGTTATTTGTTGCGCGACGCGTTTGGCGTGGCGACAGACATGCACTCGAAGCCGAGTTCTGAAATTCAACCACGCAGACGTTACCCTATTAATAGTATTCGATTCCGCAAGCAAAAGAAGGTACCCAGAAGCACATTTCTTGTTATCCACAGAAAGGGCGTGATTTATTAGTTATTTTCTAGCGTTCGTTGGTGGCTTGCCACTCCGCACCCGCCTCCTGCACTTCGCTTCATTTCGGACGTACCGCCTAGAGAACAGTATTTTGTTTTGGGCTGTCCGTAAAATAAGGTCTGCATGATCCGGCAACACTGGCTCCCCGCGCCAAATCCTTGCCAAGCTGCACTCCCTGCGACGCATAGTCTCGGCGTGGCAGCCGTTCGCGATGTAGCTTCCACTCGCTACACCCGCCAGTTGTGAAATACGCTCGTATATTAGTTTCTAATTTTATAGTTTAGCTGAATAGATTTAACTAAAACATTGATATTTGTGCATTTCTGTTGTGATTTTGGAAGCACGTTAGGCATATTTTACGATTTCCGCCACCGTCACAAGGCTATCAGAGTCGGCTTCTGTTTTATGGAATAATTGAAAATTAACAATCGGGTTTCGTGTACACAGCAAAAAAATATTTCAATTTATCACAATTTTAAATCATCATTTGCCAATAGTGTCTTTATGAACTTGATAAGGTTTACACCCGTTATTTATTTAGACACATAGTAAATTTTATTACAAGTGATAAGGTAGGCATATTAAATTTGCGTAGTTAAGTTAGGTACCAATTACGTATGTCCATAAAATAACTTGGTAATTTCGTTTGGGTTATATAATTCTTAAACTTGACGTGTGATATATTTTTTGTGTTAAAGCCATACCCACTAAGGCCCAGTTTATCAGTTGATTTAAAGCTCGTCTTGGTTGGAATGTCAAGCTTAGCGGGGCTTAGAACACTTTCGGTATGGAGGTAGCAAACTTAGATCTCACCAGTATTTTAATTTTTTTTGTGTTACATTTTGTTATATACAAGTTTTATTCAGCACACCCGTAATTTAATGAAGTGCTAAAATTATAATAAATGTTTGCTAAATCAATTAACAGATTTGGCTCTCAAATTTTTTTGAATCGTTGTAATGTCTCAAAAACT
Source organism: Glyphotaelius pellucidus (assembly GCA_936435175.1). Lineage (NCBI taxonomy): Eukaryota > Metazoa > Arthropoda > Insecta > Trichoptera > Limnephilidae > Glyphotaelius > Glyphotaelius pellucidus. Next base: position 12,040,315 of record OW386556.1, read on the forward strand.
GGGCGTACTGTACAGGGCCCGCAGATACTTCAATAGTACGCAACTGCTAACCCTGCACAAATCACAAGTGCGCCCCACGGTTAAATTTGGCAGCCACCTCTGGTCTGAAGCTCCAAAATACCTACAAAATACCCTCGACTCTGCAGAAACGGGCGGTCCGTTTGATAGATTCTCCCATCTTGACAGACGGATTGCAATCTTTAGAGCACAGGCGTCGGGTGGGAATGCTTTCCTTGTTCTATCGGTATTTCAATGGAATATGCTCCGAGGAACTAGCATCATTGATCCCTTCGGCGCCGGTGTGGTCGGGAAACACGCCAAACGCATGCCCAACATATGTACAAGGTTGACATGTCACATGACGGGTCGCGAGGTAAGGAGATGGGGTAGAGGAGGGTGGGAAGTACCTGGCTATTCAGATCTGGTCACCAAACACGCCTAAAGCTATTTCAAGCAACGCTTCAATTCTGAATTGTGGTCTTACACCAGGGCAATACTGAGAGTATCTTCCACTCTGGAACGTGCCGCAAATATTATTTATTATTATTTTATTTATTATTATTATCTTAATTATTTTATTATTTCAAATGAATAAATTGTGAAATAACACAAATTAATCAAATAAAATTTTATTTGCCACGCCGGGATTCAATTTCGCGACCTTCGGAATGCGAGTCAAGAGCCTTACCGCTGGACTACGCCAAGATCGTCTCTTCAAGACCAATGTTCATTCCTTCCTCTCCTCAAAAAGACCTTCCACACAGCATCTTAGATGACATAGGCCCTGAGGGAAATTGTTTTCCTCAGGGCCTCCTGTGTGGAGTTAATAAAAAAATTTTAAAAAATTGTTCTTTGGCTAATAAGTTTGCCGACCACTGGTCTAACAGTACAAAAGCAATATTTAATATTATGTTGCTAATTTAATGTTGGGTTATTAAATTTTTATAGGCAATTTAGATTTTGCCGTGGGTAACTCCAGCCTGGGCGGACATCGTAAAACTTGCTAAACTTTGTTTGTTTTTTAGAAAATTAAAAAAACCGCAAAACTTTGCTTACTTATTTTTTTATAAAATTAGCACTAAAATACACATTATTAGAATGTGTGTTTATTACTTTACGATACATAAAAACAAAGCTATATAATTGAATTTATTGAATGAACGACTCGTATCTTGGACATAAAAATATATCACATATTATCATGTTATCATATACAAATACAACAGACGAAATTACCTATTGTATTATATTTCTATTTTTATACTGACAATAATCGTGGTGGCATTTCATTATAATTTTTTTATTTATTAAATTACAGAAAAAACATTTTATACAAGAATTAGAGTAGACTCACAAAGCTGTCATAAGGCAGTTTGTCTGCAGGTTCTAACAATTTAAACATTCTTAATATAATATCTAAGAAAATATTTGTAAATACATTTATAGTTTTAAGGAAACATTAGAATAGATCACATAGTAGTATTGGATAATTTAACTTACAACTATAAATATATAAGATATTTCAATATACCTACCTAATAAAAGATATGTAGTCAGCTATATTAAGATATCCAAAGATACATGGAGTTTTCGTTCATTAACCATAGTTTTATCATTTTAGGACTTAGTCTCTCATTTTTTACAAATTTTATGTTTTTATTGATTTTATTGAAAATCACTGGTATTAGATATTCAAGAGTACGGCAATAATAATATAATAAAACACATATAAAACTTATTTCCACTTAATATATTTGTGGCCGTAACCGCGGTTTCAGCCTGTTAAAGCCATCTTCAGACCGATAGAAATGTTTCTTAATCTACAGTTTATATACATAATATATGGGGAAGAGGTAGGGGGGTAGTCTACAAGGATATTGTGCATGGGGGTGGGTAGGAATCTGGGGGTCAGTGTGTCCAGGAGTGACGGACGTATTAATCCATCTCTCCAACTGCGGTGCAAGGCGATGGGTCGAGAGAATCGGCTGCAATGGTCAAAAGGCCTCCCTCAACCAGTCTCTCTCGATCTCGATCCGATCAGAAGGTGAGCAGACGCATCCGCCGCCAAGACCTGGACAAACCTTACCCCATGAACCCGGACACCTTTGCTAAGTCACCAAACGTAGTTTTTTTGGCTATTAGCAGTAGACTATCTCGGGTTTATAAATTACTGTTTTCTGGGAAAACCTTAAAGTAATAGAATTATTAACAATCCTTAGTATTGTTGTCGTGTCTATTGTCTATGAAAATATATTTTTACTTATATTTATGATGTTCTGCATTTTTTTATTGATAGTTATTTTTTTTTTATTATTATTTGAAATACATACAGATTTACATAAAAAATAAAATATGTGGTATTTAAAAACTAATTACAGTAAAGTATTTTTTTGTTAATGAAACTACCCAATTTAAAAGAGAAAAACATTTCTCGTGTTTAAATAGGTGCACTTGTCCTGATTGGAATACGAATAACGGTAGGGCTGTTGGTTACCCATACCCGCCTCCCAAATTGAGGGCTTTCAATATGCCATACCACATGCCGACACTTTGATAGCACTTATGGCGGTGGCGGAAATCGTAAAATTTGCTTAACGTGTGTCCAAGATCAGCAAGGAATTGCAGAAAATTTCAACGTTTTATTTAAATCGTTAAATTTTGTTAAATAAAGTTAAAGACTATGAACGCAAGCCACGAATAAACGCTAGCGAACAACTAATAAATCACGCCCTTTCTGTGCATAGCAAGAGACGTGTTTCTGGGAACCTTCTTTTGCTTGCAGTATAGCTATATTAGTATTTTTAAATGCCACGTAACAACCAATATTAAAAATAAGTCATAAATGGAACATCGATATGTTTGATACAATCTTTTTGAACCTTTATACATCGGCAAATCACGGTATAAAGTCGTAAAATTACTTGCGACTTTTTTGAAGCAGTTGGTATGGAGATAGATTTTCAAAAACTTACTTACTTAGGATGGGTTGTTTCAAAAAATTTGACGAATTCGTCAAATATTTGACGTTAATTTTCACGTTCTGTGTAAGTTCTATTCAAGTTCTGTGATAATTTCAGTTTTGTGAAGCAGCTGTCCTATGATGATAAAAAAACAGAACTCGAAAAGAACTTACACAGAACCTGAAAATTAACTTCAAATATTTGATGAACTCATCAAATTTTTTGAAACAACCCGTCCTTAGTATTAAAATAGAGCCAGAACAGCGAGATGTTTCAGAAACTTACCTGGAACAAAAGAAAATAACAAGAATTAGTTAAAAACTTAGATTTTTTAATAATACAGTTATTATTATATTTCTCTCAAATTACATTAATATATGACGCAATTTCCTCAACATTCAACCAAATAACAAAAATAAATAAAAAAATAAAAAATAAAAAAATCAGTTATAAGCTTTATGTAAGGGTCATTTCATGAAGATTCCCTAAAGACTCCTAAATTCTCCAGTCTCTCAAAATAAATACAACTATACTTTTGCCACTAATCTTTTAATGTAAATTCATGCAAAGTCCAGTGTTTTAAATATAATGCCCTCCGCGTGCAAGACCGTATCTTCTGCAACTATCTTAACGTATCTATTAACTTTCTAATTTCTCGGAAGTGACCTGCCAGGTAAGTATGTTTCTGTATCTGTTTGTAAATAGTTAAATTAGATAGAACCTAGGAATTAATAATAAGCTGTACAGCGCCCTTGAGGTGATTTTTCACAAAAACGGCGCTCTACAAATTATCCAATTATTATTATTATTATTATTATTATTTATTCAACACACTTTTTTATAACTGTTGTTTTAGGTATACACTTTGTTTCCTTAAATATAATCCATATACAAAATCACGATATCGTCACCAAAAAAATAATATCTCAATCAGTGGCGTAGCGGCCCCTGGGCTGAATTGGCAATGTCAGGGGTCTGAAATTCAAACTACTTTAATATGAATACTTTCCAAGACATTCCATATGCCCAAAACCAACACCATGTTTTACTAACACCATTGTATCAAGTTTATTATGTAAGCACTTGCATACTGCTTTCTAACACTGTATGCAGGGACATTGGAGGTCTAAATTCGTTCAAAACTAAATGTAGCTTCGTTCTTTCGAAAAAATTAGACTCTTTGCGAGAGCCTTGAAGGAGTAACCATCTGTTACTTATACCAGGGCGGGTAAGTGGTGGATAACCTCCTATGCCCAAAACCAAAGACATTGAAATATAAGAGATGTGCCATCGGCAGTTTTTACTGGGTGGTACTGTGCTTCCCGGTGTCGCCGATATTGTTTACCAATCAATGAATAAACTAAACGAACGTTGAACTAAATGAACGAATCCTTTCCGTATTCACACAATATTTTTTTTACGGCACAAAGTGCCATTTGCAAGCATGTGGTTGTTTAATTACAGTCGTAGTACATTGAATAAAGAAATGATTTTTTTTAATTGCACATAACAATGTAATAAGAAAATAAATTAGGTACTAACAACTTAATAAAAGCATTAAAAGAAACAATAAAATCAAAAAACTTGTTATGTAGTGACCTCGTTAAAATTTGTTTGGCTAAAATGTTTGATCAGTAAAGCTTGTATTTCAGTAAGGAAATATTAAAAGTATCAGCAACATTGGCATAAAAATTACCAATGATGTGTAATCTATTTATAACAGAATTGTAGCCTGAGACCTACGTGTAGTTGTCACAATAATACATACTAGGGAACCTTGATCTAATGGTAGGTACATGAAAGTGAATCAACTTTAATATATTTGTTAACCTAGTACTACTGCACACCTTAAAAAATCAACGAAATGAACAAATTCTTTCCGTATGCAAACTATGCGTAGTAGTCCGCCGACAATCGGGCGGACATCACAGCATATCTCTTTTGTATTTCAATATCTTTGCCCAAAACCATGCGAAGTGGACCAATTTAAAAAACAAGGTTTGCTTAAGCCCTGGGGTTTGTGAGTTTCTTGCTATGTCACTGATATTATTATAATAACATCCATCCAAGTGGTCATCGAAGAAATTCGTTTAAAGAATATTCAGAGATTTTTATGTCGCCATTATATTTTATGTTTAAGTACCTACTTTAAAAATTCAAATTCCAGGAGATGATAGGATTAACAGTAAAAAAAATTTTAACATGGAAGAGTGATAAAATGAGTTTGGAAATAAAATTTTAATTGGCGGTAGACAGGATATAATAAAATAAGATCCGTCCATGCTATTTTGTGTGAGTTTTTCTTTGAACATCATTTTTGATGGGAACTTCAATGCTCGCAGAATAAAAACCAATTCAACTTCAATGCTCGCAGAATAAAAACCAATTCAACTTCAATGCTCGCAGAATAAAAACCAATTCAACTTCAATGCTCGCAGAATAAAAACCAATTCAACTTCAATGCTCGCAGAATAAAAACCAATTCAACAGTCAGAAAGTCGAAACACATAATAATATTACTAATCTTGCTGTCCGGTTTCGCCCGAGTTTCACCAGCATTTTTCTGATAGGTATAAAATTATATTAATTTTTTTTTTACATTAGCTCCACACAGGAGCCCCTGAGGGAAATATTTCCCCTCAGGGCCTATGTCACCTTTGGTGATGCTGTTTAGAGGGTCTTTTTAGGAAAGGAAGGAGAGGGCATTCTGGGAAGGAAAAGGTATGGGAGATGGATAAGAATTGGGGTTCAGTGTGTCCATCTCTCCAACCATCCTGCTGGAGAGGTCAAAAGGTCTTCCCCAACCAGTATTTCTCGATCCGGTCAGCCACGCAGTTGGTGAGCAGACGTATCCGGCGTCAAGATCCGGACAACCCTCACCCAATGAACCTGAGCACCTCTGCTAAGGCACCAAACGTAGCGAACTACTTGGGGTGACCTATGGCAGAGATGTTGGTTATCCACATTTGTGTCCACCTTTCGCGTGGCGGGCCGGATCGAGAGACCAAAGATTTGATTGAAGGAGACCTTTTGTCCTCTCCAGCAAAATCAAATTGGTTTAACCGGTAATAAATCAATTTCGGCACCGTCAAAAATTGACTTTTAGATTCGTATAAATACGTCATCTCAAAGTGGTTCAACCACAGTTTGAAAAAGGTCTTGTAAATCAAACAGTTGTAACATAAATACATTCTAAAATACTTGCAGAACTTGGTAAGTGATAAAAACATAATCAAATTTAATTTTAATTAAATTTAAAAATTAAGTGGAGTTCTAGGAATTAAACACAAAAACAATAAATAAAAAAATAAAAATAAAAAACCACTTAAGCCGCCGCTATCCTAATTTCTCTTAAAAAATATGTTATTTTTGAAGATAATATCTAATTACGTTCCACGCCGAAACGCAAATTATATGAAATTCCCTCGACAGAAAAAAATCGCAAAGTATGCTCCGAAAATTAGTAAAAACAAGTCTATTTCTATTATTTTACAAGTTATATTAGTGAAAAAATTCACAATGTTTCTTTAAATGATACTTAAGATACCTTCCACAAGATTTTTGCTCTATTTTAAACGAGTCATGTTTTATTAAGCGTTTTCGCAATTTTCGCTTCATTTTTATCACGTAAAATATTAGCGCGCTCTGTCCAACATTCGTAATTACATATCTCGCCATCTTCTTCTTTTTGGGCCGGGAAGCGCCGCCTTAAGTTCACATTTAAAAAATCATTTTCCCTCAAAGTTTGACAACTCAACACGAAAACATGAAGGTTCATGAATAAAAAAAATATATATGTCAAGAACACTATTAACAAAATGCTTCAGAACATCAAATATTTGTCTGATATCAAATGGTTATCTGTTACCTGCAGTCAAATTGGTACTAATCAAATATCTTAAAATTAACTGAGCATTGATATTAACATATTCCGACAATAACACCTCCGCCATGCCCGATTCCATCAATAATCGGCGAATTGGGAATATCGATTAAGTTAATTGCCTCGTTTCACTTTTGTCGGAAATGTCGTTAGTCGTTTATTGCGTTTTATTGCAAATTGAAAATGAAACGAAAAGTAACATTCAATTATTATTCAATTTTGGATCTTCTGAACAAGAATTTTGTACCTAATTATATATAATTTGACACAGTTAATTTCGCAGGAATTGACGCGCGAAAAACCATAAACCAACAAAAAACACACGTAATTTAAACTAGCGACGCTAACAACTATAAAGTTGAGCGTGTCAAGCTGTATCTACAACTACTTGGGTGATATGTACAGACCTGTACAAGTTCTTTAGAAAATTTATAAAATAGAAATCAAATTTCTTGTTACTACGGCAACACCAATTTTAGAACAAATTGCAGTAAATTTTTTTTAATGTGAAATTGTTGGAAAAATGATTTACCAAATGGTACCATTTATTTGATAACCAAAATTTCGGCCGTAGGTCACCCCAAGTGTTTCACTACGTTTGGTGACTTAGAAGAGTACCCGTGTTCATTAGTTGAGGAATGTGTCTATTTGTTTTGTCTGTTTGCTTTATTTGTTTATTTTATTTTTTGTTTCATTTCCTGATCGAGAGTCTGTCTTCAATCTCTCTAGCTGGGCTCTCTCGATCCAACGCCTTGCACCGCAGTGGGAGGGATGGTTTCAAACATCCGTCACTCCTTGATACGCTGACCCCCAGATACCTACATACCCCTCAAACCTTTTTCTTTTACAAAACGTCGTCTCCTTCTTTTCCTTAAAAATACCCTCCACACAGCATCCCTAAAGATGACATAAGATTTTCCTTAAGGCCTCCTGTTTGGAAAAACTAATTTCTAACTAAACTCATACCTTTTTCCTATCCAGAGCTCCCTCTACTCCATTTCCTTAAAAATACCCTCCACACAGCATCCCCAAAGGTGACAAAGGCTCTGAGGGAAATTATTTTTCTTAAGGCTTCCTGTGAGAAGCTAATGTAAAAAAAAATAACTAATCAAATAACTAACCATCTCGCAGAGTAGGCACAGAGGATGGACCGCCAAACAACTCGGTCTTAATACACACTCCTTGCTTCAACCACATTCATACATTGACGACGAACCTCATTTTGCAACGCAAGCAACGAATGTACATGGCGGTTTTTCACTCTGAATCCTTTCTATCATAGAAAAATTAACTTTTCCTTTGTAGTCAATTCGTACACAAATCTATCATATTATGAGATGTGGTGCATTGTAACAACCTACCAACATCCCAATATAAATTATCATTCATATCAATTGCATTAAAAAATAGTGATTTTACCAGGTAATAAAAATAATACTAACTATAATTAGAGTAGGTATATACAGGGTGGTAAGAGCCGTATTTAATTTACTTCAACTAGTGATTCCTGACATTATTTGGAGTAAAAAAGTAAAAGAAATTTTGGTCTCCGGTAACTTTTTTGTCGCCAGTCAAGTTTTTTGGCGCCACTGGTCACTCAGTCGTGTAACCGACCAATCCCTCACCCCGCCCCTAACTGTCTACTATCTAGTGATTTTTTTAATGTTTTTAGTTGAAAAAAAAATAACATCGAAGATGTAACCGAAGACCAAAATTTCATTTACATTTTTTATTCCATATAAGGTAAATATTTACCTAATAGGGACGCGCTTAATATGCACTTTTTATTTAAAAAATACTTAGTTTCAGTTAGATAATAATGAAAAGTAAGTATTTCAGTTTCCGTAAATGGAAAAATAATGCATTTTAGTAGCTATTTTATAAAAAAAAAACAGACAATTTCACATATTTTCTTCACGCCGTGTTTTGACTATTGACATAATAATATTAAAAATACTTTTTTAGGCTAGTTTTTTTTTTCCTTTTTTAATTAAACCCAAACTAAGACCCTATTTTAGGGTTACGTGTTCATATTTTGGATTAAATAAGAGAAGAAAAAAACTAACCTTAAAACTTTGGACATCAATGACAATGTCCGCTGAATGAATAATCGATTTTAATTTTAACGAAATAACTATTAAAATTCATTATTTTTCAATTCCGGAAACTGAAATACTTTCTTCCCAATATAATCTAACTGATATTAAGTGTTTTTGAAATAAAAAGTGCATATTGAGCGTGTCGCTATTAGGTAAATATATACCCCATATAATGTCAGGAATCACTGGTTGTGTATAGTAAGTCAAGAGCTATAACACCCTGTATAGTTGGTACAGGAAAGGCAGGCAATAGTGAGAAAGCCGAGAATAACCGGTAGAACCGCCTTGGAGAATTTAACTACAGTTAGACGCAGATTATCATTGCACGTGGAATACAAATAGATTTCTAACAATATGCCCAAAGCTGTACACTGCTCTGTGGAATCGTTTGGAAGCGTTTTGATATTGCAGTAGATGTGTTTATATAAAGATTTTTATAGATTTCTTCGAAATTTTCTTATTTACATCTATTAATTTGATGTAAATAAATACCTCTAGAGTCCCACTGCCCCCAGCCACTGGGATCATGGGATCCCCAATAATTATTGGGGTATGAAGTAATATAAAGGAGTGGGGTGGGGGAGAAGATAAGATAGACGAACGTTGGAAAGAACCTGGTTAATCAGATCACCAAACATGGCTTAAAAAATATATATATATTTCCATAGTTTGGATTAGATATTCAAAAAAAGGATATTCGAAATTTAAGTTGTTTTAACAGTTAAAGCCATTTTAGCGCGATTTAGACGGATTATAACTAGAATCTAAATAGAACAAAACTTTAAACACATTTTTCTCGAAACTAATTTTTTCGAACCAATTTACTTGAAACCTTCTCTGTACATCACTCTATCACCTCTACCAAAACTAAAACAAAATTTCAATTTTGATTATTTTTTAAAAATTCGGAAAAGTCAAAAAAAACTGGAAAAAAGTGTCTTTTTATTTGTCAGCCGCCATTTTGCGAAAAAAAATTTACTTTTCCGAGGTACGGGCCATAGTAGCATTTGTTTGGATTAAGAATTAATTTAGTTTTTTTCTGAATACTAGGAGGGTTGCAATCGTGTCAACCAGGGCCCGCCATTTTATTCCCTCCCACTTCAACACCCTTGAACTTTTTGAATTAAAATCTTGTTCGTTCGATTTTTTTTAATGTTTTCTTTAATGTTTAAATGGTAAATTGGTATATTTGGTAAAGCAATGGCTACTTAAAATATTATTGTTTTTTTTTAAATATTATTGAAAAAAATACCAACAATTCATGCCTCTAGACTAGAATACCCCCTTAAGTTTAGTTAGTCCATTAGAAAAGTATAATTAAGATCTTCGATTGAATTCCTAGTTTATAATTAATAAATCTCAGAAACTTATGCTGTAGGTACTCTCTCAATTTTTAGTTGGTGAATCTTATAAAATGGAGCCCAGATTGTTGAATTATACTCTTAATCACGTCTCACCAACCCAAAAAATATCAATTTTAAGGAGAATAATTTATTTAAATCTTTTACCGCTTTCAGAATAAACCCAATGCATTGTGTAGAGATAAAGGATATAGGTGGGTGCTACTTGTTGCTAAAAAGATTATATGCAATGCTACTTTTGATAAAACCGCCGAATAGGAGTTATGCGGGCAAGGAAGATAAAATACAGCGCATATTTATGAACAAACAGTCGTAAAAAGTCGCAGGTGATAAACCAAGCGATAAAAATATGTTAACACAAACAAACGAAAGTGCTTTAATACTTTTTTACTGTCTGTCAATTTCAAAGTCGTAAAAACACTCGTCATTTTACTCGAGTGCATTCGAGAATTGAAAATCACTGTTTTGTTATCATGACTCTTGTCTCAAGTGTTTTATGTGAAAAATAATTGGATAATTTGAGAATGAGAACGTCTTCCTCGAATTATATAACATTCGGAAATCAGTACCCTTACGCATAAAGAACTTTTTTCCACATTTTACAAAAAAACAATATCCGAAAAAGGGTTTGTAATTAGGAGATTATTCAAATAATAATAATAATAATTGGACAATTTGTAGAGCGCCGTTTTTGTGAAAAATCACCTCAAGGGCGCTTTACAATTTATTTTGAATTCTTAGGATCTATCTAATTTTATTATTTACAAATAGATACAGAAACATACTTACCTAGCAGGTCACTTCCGATAAACACACTTTTTTAGAAAGTTTATGCTTGGGGAAGATACGACTTTGCACGTGGAGGACATTATATTGAAAACACTGGACATTGCAAGACTTTACCTTTGCTACCCTCATCACTGTTGATTCTACATTTACAAGAAGATTAATGCCAAAATTGAATTAGTATTTATTTTGAAAGACTGGTGAATTTAGAGCTCTTTGGGACTGGAAATTTTCATAAAATGACCTTTACAAAAGCTTAAAATAAGAATTTGGTTATATTTTACACTATTAGTTATCTACAACATCGTGGGCCGTGAAGGCGAAGGTGAAAGGTTTTTTAACTTATGGATACGACTGTCTGAAAAGATGAGTTTTAAGTTTAGCTCTAAATTCCGCTGAATCTGTAATCATTCTTAACTCGTGTGGCAGTCCATTCCAGGCTTTAGGTCCTGACACTCCGAAAGCACGCTCACCGAATTTATTCACTTCAAAACATTTCTGATACTTAATTTTGTCTAGGTCTCTTATAAAAAGAAAATTCTCGATTTTGTCAAAAGCCAAATGTGTTTTCCTCGCTCGAATTTAGTTGAAGCATCTATAATATTTTCTGGGATCAAATTTTCAATCCGTAAGCACATGATTTTGCTTTACATACTTCGCTTTGCGTATGTATTGATTAATTTTTGAGTTTTAATGCCTTGTTGCGCTTCCTTCAAGCCATAGTTTCGTCCTTCATCAGGGCAGATGCATAATAATTTATTTGCAACAGGAAGATACTGAAAGTAACAATTATTGCTAACCACTACAACAGGACAGTAATTTTATTATTGACGTGACCATGTCAAGTTCAGGAAGGTAGCCATTATTTCTGTTAATAAACGTTCGTAGTAACTGAACAATAGATTATAAATCCATCATTTCGATATCCTACGTCTGACGGTCAGACTGGAGTTATAATCGATTTAAATCACTCGCGAAAGTTGAGACTCGATTATTACCACATTGGTTACAGTCATCGCATCATATTGGTCGCTGGTTACAGTTCCTTACCCACTTATCCAGTACAGTAATGTTCATGTTGATTGTAAGCAAATTTATGGTAGGTACAGGGTGCTGCAACTCGTATTGATGCATTGCCTTTCAAATACCAACGAGAACTACTTGATCCAAAATTCTGTTTATTTAAGTAGTCTTTTAGATGCTCGCTTGTACCTAAACTCAATGTAGTTAGTAATATATACGAAGAGGTGGCTGATGTATTTAAAATCACGGAATACAGATCAAGAAGTATGTATATATGTATACACAGTGCGTAACACATAATTAACGTATGATGCAAGCACGTATCCGAAGGATTTTAATCAGCGATTCCCGAACATATTTGGAGTCAGAAATGTAATGACATTTTGCTGTTCGATAATATTAATTTTCTATTTAGGGGTGAGGTTTGTCTAGGTCTTGGAGGCGGATGACCAGGACACCAGACTCCTACCCACTCCTTAAACCCTTTTCCTTCCCAGAACTCTCCTTCCCTTCCTTTCCTTAAAAAACTCTCCACAGAGCATCCCTAAAGATGACATTTTTTTTTACATGAGCTCCACACAGGAAGCCCTGAGGAAAATAATTTCCCTCAGGGCCGATGTCATCTTTGGGGATGCTGTGTGGAGGGTTTTTTTAAGGAAAGGAAGGGAAGGAGGGTTCTGGGGAGGAAAAAGGTTTAAGGGGTGGGTAGGAATCTGGGGTTCAGTGTGTCCTGGTCATCCGCCTCCAAGACCTAGACAAACTACACCCCATGATCCTGGGCACCCCTGCTAAATCACCAAACGTAGCGAACCACTTGGAGTGACCTATGGCAGAGGTGTTGGTTATCCAATAAAGGTTCCCGGGGCGGCGGTACCCATTCCCGCCTCCCTAATTGACATAGGCTCTGAGGGAAATTATTTTCCTCAGGGCCTCCTGTGTGGAGCTCATGTAAAAAAAAATGTGATGTAAAAGAATTTTTATCGTTTCTGCTTGATAAAAAAATATTTCATCGGACAGCAAAATGACATCTAAATTTTTAACTCCAAATATGCTCAGGAATCGCTGGTTAAAATCCTTCGGGTACTTAGGCTGTAACTCCCCGTAAATAAACACGGTGTTAAGAGACATGTTTGATTTACCAGTGATTCCTGACACTATTTAAAGTAAAAAATGTAAATGAAATTTTAATCTAATAATAATAATAATAATAATTGGATAATTTGTAGAGCGCCGTTTTTGTGAAAAATCACCTCAAGGGCGCTGTACAGCTTATTATTAATTCCTAGGTTCTATCTAATTTAACTATTTACAAACAGATACAGAAACATACTTACCTGGCAGGTCACTTCCGAGAAATTAGAAAGTTAATAGATACGTTAAGATAGTTGCAGAAGATACGGTCTTGCACGCGGAGGGCATTATATTTAAAACACTGGACTTTGCATGAATTTACATTAAAAGATTAGTGGCAAAAGTATAGTTGTATTTATTTTGAGAGACTGGAGAATTTAGGAGTCTTTAGGGAATCTTCATGAAATGACCCTTACATAAAGCTTATAACTGATTTTTTTATTTTTTTTATTTATTTATTTATTTATTTTTTTTTTTTTTTTTTTTTATTTTTTTTTTTTTTTAATTTTTTTTTTTTTTTTAACAAATGAGTTATTTTTACAATGTCGCGGGCATTGAAGGTTAAGGTGAAAGGTTTTTGAATTTAAGGGTACGACTGTTTGAAAAGGTGGGTTTTAAGTTTAGTTCTAAATTCCGCTGAATTTGTGATCATCCTTAAGTCGTGTGGCAGTCCATTCCAGGCTTTGGGTCCTGACACTCCGAAAGCGCGCTCACCGAACTTAGTATCTGGTGCACGCTTTGGTTCCTTTAACCTTCCGAAAGCTGATGACGCTGCTGATCTCAGGGTTAACTGTCGAGAATTGGAATTTTCTGGAATACACAATTCCGATAAGTAAGTCGGGGCCATTCCGTTGAGGGACTTAAATACCATCCAACAGAGCTTAAACTGGATTCTTTCAGGACATTTGAGCCAATGAAGATTTTTGAGATGCTCTGAAATGTGGGAATATTTAGATACGCCGGTGATAAGTCTTGCCGCAGCGTTGAAAACGTTAATCTCCATCTTGAAACAAATTTGTAGCCTCTGATCGAAGCTTTTGCTCCTGCTGAACCCCTAGGGGTTACTTCGATTAATCATCGATTCTAACGATGTTTCGATTAAAATATCTCGATTATCTAAATGTTTCGATTATCGAAATGTTTCGATTATCTAAACGTTTCATTATCTAAACATTTCGATTATGTAAACTTTTCGATTATCTAAACATTTCGATTAGTTAAACATTTCGATTATCTAAATGTTTCGATTATCTAAATGTTTCGATTGTACGCATCACTAGTTTCAAGACCGCGTTTTCCCTAAAAAATTACAACAGACCACGAAATATCTAAAGTCTAATGAGAATTTTTATCTTATCACTTTCCTAAACACATAACTTTCTTTTTGCGCCTCTCATTCTGAATAGCCACGTCATACTTAATATCGATGTTACCACGTTTATTTTCATTACTGCATTGTAATCTCAGCTTTCGACTAAGTACTGTAATAATACCAGTATCTGCAAGTAAAGACTTGAAAATGAAACGAACGGTTTCACATTTCACTGCATTTCATATTGCTCGTGATAGCTTATCGATTTACTGAAGTCTCTTGCGAAAGTTCTGTTATGCATAATTGACGGCCTCCGTAGTCGAGGGGTAAGGCTCTCGACTATCAATTCAGAGATTGCAGAACAAATCTCGGGTTGCGCAAATAAAATTTGTGTTATCTCATAGTGATACTATAATATCGAAAAAATATATGATGGTATATCTTCGGCACGTTCTAGAGTGGTAGATACTTTCAGTATCGCCCTGGTAGAAGATTACCATTCAGAATCAAAACGTTGTTTGGTGACCAGACATGAATATCCAGGTACTTCCCCAACTTCTTCTTCCCCATCTCCTTCCCCTCTCCACTCAGCCTCACAACATACCATAGACTTATTTATTTTGCAGAAACAAACAGTACATAATTACGTAATAGAAAATAATTACAAAGTTATAGAATTTAATACAATAATTGGTACCAATGACATGTCGCTGTTATAAAAATATTATTCCATAGTCAGACGCGCTTCGGCGGTTGGGAGCAGTTTGAACTTTATTCGCATAAAATATAAATACTTACATTGTTGGTTTGTTTTTAGGGTGACTATCCTGGTACTTCCCCACCTTCTTCCTCCCCATCTCCTTCCCCTTCCCACTAACCTCAGCCTCACAACATACCATAGCCATATACCATAGTCAGACGGGCTCCCGGCGGTTGGGAGCAGTTGGGACTCGTATGCGGTATTCACATAAAATATAAATATCTACATTGCTGCTTTGTTTTTGGGGTGACTATACAGGTACTTCCTCACTTTCTTCTTCTACATCTCCTTCCCTTTCCTACTAACCTCAACCTCACAACAAACTACAGCCATATACCATAGTCAGACGGGCTCCCGGCGGTTGGTAGCAGTTGAGAGCAGTTGGGACTCTTATACGGATTCACATAAAATAAAAATAAATGTGTTGTTGGTTTGTTGTTTGGGTGTTTACGGTGGATGCGCCTGTGTCATAAATGATTTTTTACGACGTGTGACATATATGCCGTGTTGCAAATATGATCCAGGTTTTGAGTGTGTAAATTCAGATTTCTTGGGTCAACGTTTCTTTTTTATAATCTGTTCAAATAGTGTTATTGTTCGCACATTTTGTTATCCTGTTATTATCAAGTTAATATAATATCGTTGCAATGCCATATTCAAATAAATAAATTATTTCTCCCTGCATGTCCTTTCCCGTGCGTTCCCGTTCCCCTCCCGCGTCCCCATTCCCTCCCGCGTTCCCCTTCCACCTTCCCCATCGCTCGTCACCCCTCCCACCTTCTTAATTACCCTCCCCCTCCTGCCTTCCCCCCCTGCAGCTTAAATATATGAAATACACACATTTTCATTTAAACAAATTTCGTAACGCCAGAGCTTACCCTTATATATATAGAAACAAACTTCGGCAAAACCAAAATGTTCAGTAAAAATTTTGAGTCAATCCATCAATTACTTTCCGAGATTTGCGGACACAACTATACGAAACCTAAATTTCTGTATATATAGAAGATATTGAAAACATCTTTCAGAATATTTAACACTTTTTGTAAATTTCGTTAATAACAATATTCAAATTGTGCTTGATTTTTCAGAAAAAATCCTCTTAAAATGCACGTCGTAAAAGACGCACTTTTTTTTTCTAGAAATATTTCGACGACGCAAATCGAAAGAGAGAAAATAAAATGAGGAAAACGATATATTTAACTCATTTTAAATTTCCGCAGTCGATATGTTTTAAACAATATGTATTTAAACAACGAAAACAATGTGTCGACAATTTATTTAATTAAACAGCTAACGTTATTAACAGTCGTATAGGTAGAAATAAATCATTACAATTGAATAGCATCACACTTAATATGTCGATTATCAATCGTATCAAGGGCGTTTTACATTGACGAATGTTGTAGAGTTAATAAATTTGTTTTTAATTTCTATTAAACTAGCGAGTTCCCGGCATGCGTTGCAATGCCACTTAAATAAAGAAATGGTTTCATCCTACGTGGCATTTCCCATTCATCCCCGTTCCCATTCCACTTTATTTTACCCTTCCCTCCCTCCTTCCGTCCCTGCTGCTAAACTATATGAAATACACTCATTTTTTAAACATCTTGCGCGCAACCTTTTCAAACAAATTCATAGCGCCAGAGCTCATCAGTCCATAAAGAAACCTTCGCGGGCGTGCGCACAACAACTCACCAAAGTTTCATGAGAATGAATAGTATAGGAAATCATTTCATAGCTCACTATTATAATATAGAAACCAAACCGGCCAAGCGCACATCAAATCCCCAAATTTTCAACGCAATCTGATGAATAGTACAGGAAAAAATTTCAAAATGCTAGAACTCACTATTATATAAAGAAACCATCCCGGGCATGCAAAATCCCAAAGTTTTGCACATCAAATCCCAAAGTTGCATCGCAATAGGTTGAATAGTACGGGGAAAAAATTCATAACGCCAGAGCTCACTACTATATATAGAAACCATCCAGGGCATGCGCACATCAAATACCGAAAGTTTCATCGCAATCGGATGAATGGTTTAGGAACAAACAAACAAACAAGCAAGCAAGCAAACGTACATTCATTTTCTTCTGTCCGTGTGTATGTCACTGAACTCCTCCTAAACGGCTGGACCGATTTTGATGAAATTTTTTGTGTGGGTTCAAGGGCATTCGAGAATGGTTTAGATTCACAATTTGGTCCACTGAAAAATGTTCTTTTAATTAATTTTTTATTTCTAAGGAGTTGTTGATTTTGGAATGTTTTACATTGGATCCGGCAGACTGCGCTACCATCGCAGTATCAAATATTCAATATTATTCAATTTTAATTTTAGTTTGTTCCGACAGTTGTATACAAGACGACGTCTGTAGGGTCCGCTATAAATAAATAAAATAAATTGTGGAACATTCCAGAATACGCTCGAATGTTGTCTGAATGAATAAAATTGGATAATTCTTTTTTTCTTTGAGCAATAGCATTATAAAATTTAGGTGGCAGGCGAGATGTTTGAAAACTGAATGTAAGGGAATGAATGTATGGAATGCGGGAGGTTGTGGGGGTGGAGGGAGGGGAGATAATTGATAAGTGCAAGCGCTACAGAAATTTCCCTTAATACCATGCGAGCGAAGCCGCGGGGAAAAGCTAGCTTTCATATATAAAGATAGCAACATTACTAAGATTTTTTAAATAATTGAATGCCTTACTTACTGAATGTACAGTAAATTGCAAAACGGTAAAGATACAACTATCTTAATCAAAAGTTCAGGTGATTTTTCACTTTTTTTTCAACTAACGACGCAGCAACATTTTTGTAACGATGCGTTATCATACTTCAGAAGTAATAATATATACGTACGCAAGGCTAGAAGTAATGACTATTAACCTTCCCATGCAATAAGTTTTTTTTTCTACGTTGGATCATCTTCATTCACGATCTTTCGAAGTACACATTATAAGCCGACAGCCCTCGTATTTAGAGAACCATTTTATATTATTGTGAGTGTTTTAAAAAAATAAGTTATTTCAACATAATATTTTCATATTAATGTTCAACTTCTTGACTTAGTCCAGTGGTTGCAAACTGTGGCTCTTTGGCCAATGAAAACGTATTTAAAATTAATTTTATTTTACTAATTATCAATAATCAATATATATTATAACAGAAAGTGTAAAAAAAAACTCAGAAACGAGTCCCAGTACGATCAAGGGTGTGGTAGCCCTCTATCCCCCATCCATGAAGAAGGTTCCCGTTTTTACCTGAAGGGCGTGCGTTTAAATATATAAGGGCTGAAAGATTCACCTTCTAGAAATTTCTAGAAGAGTCCCGAACATTCGAGAGTATTCGATAGCATTCCACAACATTCCAATACATCCCGAAACATTTTGGAATGTTCTGGGATAGAGAATCAGGAAAATCATTGTGGAACATTCCAGAACACTCTCGAATGTTGTGGAATGTTCTGGAATATTGTGGCACATTCCAGAACACTCTCGAATGTTGTGGAATATTCTGGAATATTGTGGAACATTCCAGAACACTCTCGAATGTTGTGGAATGTTCTGGAATATTGTGGAACATTCCAGAACACTCTCGAATGTTGTGGAATGTTCTGGAATATTTTGGACCATTCGAAGCCTTTTTTGTGTGGTTGGAGCTACCCATTGTATAAAATATACCTAATATTATATATCATACTGGCTTTTACCCGCGGCTTCGCTTGCATGGTATTTGGGTGAAATTACTGTAGCTATTAGCAATACATAACGTCCTTTCCCGTGCGTCCCAGTTCCCTTCCACCTTCTCCGCCTTCTCCTCCCTCGTCTCTTCCCTCTCCGCGAACCCCACTTTCCCCCCTTTCCTTTCCTCCCTGCCGCTAAAATATATGAAATACATACATTTTCATTTATACAAATTTCATAACGCCAGAGCTTACCATTATAAACAGCCAATGTTACTCGCTGATAATTTAGCTTTCTAATGTTGAAAGAATTTTTAAAATCGGTTTAGTGGTTTAGGCGTGAAAGCGTAACAAACAAACACACTCACTTTATTATATTTTAGTAGAAATAATGACCTTTGCCTTGCTGGGGTTCAGCTCTACCACCCCTATCGGTCATATTTAACTATTTTAGTTCTATTCCCGGATGTGACCGTATCTTTTTCTTTTTTTTTTCTTTCAGATTTTCGATTTAGTATCGCTAATATTGTCTTCATTAATTAAATATTAAAAATACATATTTCACTATTTTGAAATGCCATTATCCTATATTTATTAATACAACAGAAATAAAATAATAAAAATGTATTTTGGATTCTGAATACCCAATTCTTTCTTATTAGAGAGACTAACTAGCTGACCCGGAAAACGTTGTTTTGCCATATACATTATTTGTAGGAAATATTTTTTTTTGTTTAGACAGGAGTTGAAAATGATTGAATTACTAATATCGCTATTAAAAAATAGGGGTTGATTGTAGAAGGGTGAAAATTAAGGGTTGTGTATTTTTTGATGCCTCACCATAAAAAAATTAAAATTAAAAAATTTGTCCAAAAATTAAAAAACAAAAATTCGGGGTGGACCACCCTTAACTTTTAGGGGTATGACAAATAGATATTGGCAGATTCTCAAACCTACCCGATAAGCACACAAAATTTCTTCAAAATCGGTCCAGCCGTTTCGGAGGAGTATGATAACAAACACCGACAAGAGAATTTTATATATTAGATTATCGTCAGATTATCGTCAGAACATGTTCTGTGATTGTGATTTTGACATCAGTGATAAGGATATAAAACCGAAAAACAAATACCCAATACAACCGCTTATAAATTGGGCTTTATCGACAAAAAAATCTCAAGTGCACAGGATTCGATATGCATTAAAAAAACGGTAACGGAGCATTAACTACTTCATGTGTTATCTTGTCGATTGTATATTAAAAAATGCTACCGAATAATAAAATAAACATTGTATTGGTTTATCGTAATTGTTACCCAATTACTACAGAGATTGTTGCTACCAATAATTAATATCAAATAATAAAATTCGGCCGTCATTTACCGCGAATTAGTACATTCGCGATACTCGTTTTAAAAATTTATTTTTTATGTGAAAATACCTCACGAGGATCCCAAGTGTTCCTTTCTGGAGACTACGGCATCCCGATTGGGGTATGATATGAAGGTATACTGAAGGTAGTGGAGAGGGGGGTAAGATGGAAGAGGAAGGTGGGGAAGGTTGACGTCATTTCAAGCAACGACTCAATTCTGAATGGTGGTTTTATACCAGTGCAATAATGAGAGTATCTTTAAGTAATATAAAACAAAGTCGCTCCCGCAATCTGTACGCTTAGATATTTTAAACTACGCAATTAGGGATTGCAATCCCGCAGCTCATTCAATCCCGCGGGATCGATATGCGTGATTACTCAATCCCGCATCTTTGAAATTATGTTATAAAAATATTTTATTAAACATTTCTTACATTAAGCAACAGAAATTATTTCTTTTCTATTAATTAAGTATAAGTAATTAGTAATCTGTTTTCTTAGATTCATCTTGAAATTTAGGTACTTACGCGTTAAACGCCGGACGGTGAATACGGAAACACTCGTCACCTACAGAAAGACGTGCCATTTATGAACAACTGACAGGACAGCCTGCCAACCGTCCGCTAGTCGCCGGCGCGGCGCTCTGTGCTGAACGGCAACGTCGCGCTACTCTCGATTTACGCGAAAGTTTTAGCGCCAAATTTTCAATTTGCGGGATCCGCGGATCCGCGCTTTGAAGGTGCGGGATCCAGCACATTAATAAAAGCAGCGGGATCCCGCGGGAATGCGGGATCCCGCTTTGCGGGATTGCAATCTCTATACGCAATGTATTTTAATGCAGTTTTCAGCAATAGATAATGATTCAAGATGCAATCTTTCGAGGTTTATGTGTATAATACATGCATATTATGGTAGAGAATAATATATAAAGGAGAATGTCTATATCGAGCGGGCTGTCAAACGGACGGTGTGGATTTGATTTGTATGCAAATTAGCAAATGGCGTTGATTATAAAGGTTGGGTAACCATCCATCAGTAGATGGCGTTGTGTGTCGTTAGCCACAGAAACGCGTGGCCGGGTCAATTAGTATATTATTTCAAATTAATGCAT
The DNA here is from genome assembly GCA_936435175.1 of Glyphotaelius pellucidus. Classification (NCBI taxonomy): domain Eukaryota; kingdom Metazoa; phylum Arthropoda; class Insecta; order Trichoptera; family Limnephilidae; genus Glyphotaelius; species Glyphotaelius pellucidus. The sequence goes on from OW386556.1 coordinate 12,061,800, forward strand.
TGTGAAATAACACAAATTAATTAAATAAAATTTATTTGCACACGCCGGAATTCGATCCCGCGACCTTCAGATTGCGAGTCAAGAGCCTTACCCCTCCGTCAATTGGAGTATGTTGTGAGGCTGAACCTGGTGGAGAGGAGGATAAGATGGGGAAGAGGAAGGTGGGGAAGCCTAGAGCCATTTCAAGCAACTTTTCAATTCTGAATAGTGCTCTTATTACCAGTACCAAGCGATACTAGAAGTACCTTCCACTATGGAACGTGTCGCAAATATACTATTTGTTATTAGTAAGAGATTAATTTTGAAATTAGACAAATTAATCAAATACACTGAGTTAGTCGAAAGCCTTACACCTCGAACACGGAGGTCGACAAATGACATCAACCACATTTTATAATTTTTTTTATGAGCTCCACACAGGAGGCCCTGAGAAAAATAACCTCTCTAAACTTCCCTCACGGCCTATGTCATCTGCGGGGATGCTGTGTGGAGGGTTTTTTTAAAGGAAAGGAAGGAGAGGATAGTTCTGGGAAGGAAAAGGGTTTAAGGGATGGGTAGGAATCTGGGGTTCAGTGCGCCCTGGTCAGCCGCCTCCAAGACCTAGACAAACCTCACCCCATGAACCCGGGCACCCCTGCTAAGTCACCAAACATAGCGAACCATTTGGGGTGACCTATGGCAGTTGCCAATTTCAGAGAATTGCGACCGGTATTATAAATGCATCGATATCTGCCAAGTTTGAGTTCGATCAGATGTCGACAAATGGATTATTTCCACTTCCAATATATGCATTCATTCATTCAGAAATAAATCGTTACTTGAAATGACTTCAGCCGTATTTGGTGACGGGATCTGAATAGCCAGGATCTTCCCCTACTTCCTATCTGCCCCCTCCCATATCCTTCACCCTCACAACTAACAACACATCACGATTGAAGGTGCCCATATGAAACTTAGATATGAAACCTTCAGAAAACTAAAGTAGACAAGAGTGGGGAGACTACGAAGCACTCTTTTTATCAATATGAAGGATGATTTTTTCCATATTTTTGTCGTCGAATTCCAGTGCACCTTTTCCTATACATTTAGTCATCTTATTAGTATTTGTGTTTTCTTCTTCGGAGTCGCTAGATGTCGCTTTCTTTTGTGTTTTCTTTTGCCTGTTTATTTTGGAGTGGTTGAAGATTGGATATTGATTTTGATTGTTTTCGTAGGATTCACTACACCAAAGGAAACTTGCGGGAATGTGGATTTATCGTTTTATATTGGAACCGAGTACCTTACCTACCCGTGAATTAAATAAATATTTTATTGCTATCGTATTCTCTCGCAGGCTAAATCCTACATATGTATGTGTTTTTCTATTTTTAGTGTCACTCGTTTCCGTTTCACCGAGTTCCAAATCACAACGGTGCTAAAGAATTTTTCACTTCAAAAATCCAATTTTTTTTCCCATACTTTTTTTCTCGTAGACTACTTTCAAAATTTTACTGGTCACGGTGGACCCTCTGCTGGTATTCCAAAAATTCGACATGCGTTGTACTGAATATTGAATGGCGAGGTGTGGTCTGTCACAACGGAGCAGTACCGGATCTATGACTTTTTCAAACGGGGGCAAAATGGACCAGTATTTGGGATTATATTTGCCACGACGGAAGGGCGTAATGGATATGAGATGGGAGGGGTATGCTCCCTTGCCTAGCTGGGCGTTTTAAGATCTCATGCATAACCGGTCGTTCTGTTATGGAGGGCACGCAATGGGACGGGGTGTGGGACATCTACGGATATGGGGCACGGGTGGGTCTCAACCGAATCCAGTTCGTGGACCCCCACTTACAAATTGTCAACTTGTGAACCCCCATTTCTTTATCGCGCCTAAGTGGACCCCCGTCGGGTCTTCCGTGGACCACTAGGGGTCCACTATGGGAATCACTGGTCTAAATCACTGGGACTACTTTAAAAACCGCTGTAATCTGCCAAAATGTACTTCACGTTGTCCAATTTCCCTCCTAACCCTAATTCACACTAACTGCCTCTTCATGCTCTTAATCTACACACCAAACCCACGATTCATTAGAAAGTTTATTTTTATTACAAATGAAGAAAAAACCAAAATTAATTTAATGTAACGGTGAATCTCTGAGATTTATAGCCACGGTATTAAATCTATTTCATTACGTTGTATTTTGTTGTGATATCTACAAAGCACGATTTTCGGAGATGTTTTCGCAATATGTAATAAATATTGTATCGCATCACACATTCATAGAGTTGATTGGATTGCTCTGATAAATGTTATCATCGAATGGTATCTTATCTGCCAACAAATGAAAGTCTTGACCGGTCAATGGCCGTGTTGGCATCGCGTCTGGGTCCCACTAAGATGTCATGGAATCAATTCCTCGGCTAGAAAAATAATTTCCCTCAGGGCCTATGTCATCTTTAAAGATGCTGTGTGGAGGGTGTTGTTGAGGAAAGGAAGGAGTGAACACGGGTCTTGAAGAGACCCATGTTGTAGGACGGAGGAAACACAGAGGTCGGCAAATCGTTCCACAGCCGAGCTGTTGAACTCAAGAACGAGTCGTAGAAACGACCCGTTTTCATGTGACTAATGTCAACCGTGTACATATGTAGGGTGCGTGTTTGGCGTGTTTCCCAACTGTGCACCGGTGCCGAGGGGATTAATGACGCTAGTTCCTCGGAGCATCTTCCATTGTAATACCGGTAGAACAAGGACAGCATTCCCACCCGACACCTGTTCCTTAAAGATTGCAAACTGTTTGTTAAGTTAGGAGAATCTATCAAACGGACCGCCCGTTTCTGCACAGAGTCGAGGGTTTTTTAGGTATTTTGGGGCTCCAGACCAGAGGTGGCTTCCAAATTCAACCGTGGGGCGCACTTGAAGGTTAAAGCTACATCAAGTAACGTTTCGACTCCGAATTATAGTCTTTCACCAGGGCGATACTAAAAGTATATACCTCTCTGTAACGTGCCGCAAATACACTATAATATTATTTAAAAAAAATAAATTATGAAATAACACAAATAAGTCAAATTAAATTTTACTTGCGCACCCCAGGATTTTCGCCGCGACATCAGGATTCGTAGTCGAGGATATACCTCAACACATGGATTCACAGCCAAGTAATCAAAAACACTCAATCACATAATGCAAAACATCATCGTCATATTTTATCCAATCGACCAATTCCAATGTGCAAAACATCGTCAAATTTGTTCGTTTGGACAATTCTTTGGACAATTACATCGGACAATTTCAATCGGACAATACCAATGGTCAAATTTGTCCTATCGGATAATTCTTTGTGAAATCGTAAAACAATAAAATTAATGTGCAAAATATGACCAAATTTATCTATTCGGGCAATTCTTTGTCCAATCGGACAATTCCAAAATGCTCAATATTTCATTTTTTAGTCGATTTGGACAATTCCTCGTCCAATTGGATGATAAACGATGCAGTCAAGATGGCCGCTATCCAGGCAATATTTAGGAAGGTGTTGGTTCGTGGCCCTTAAAACGATAGAACGAATGTTGAGTTAAGTGTTATTTGATTACAACATTAAGATTACACCACAATTAGCACTTATTTACCAATAATTCCAACGCCTAATAATGATACGTTCCGAACCCATTTCCTGGTGATGTGATGAAATGTTCAGTAATTATTTTAAAAACGATGAAGTGTTGTTACTCACTCAGTCTAATGACGTTGAAACATCTGTAGATAATAGATTTCAATTTAAACTAATGAATATATTGGTACACGAAACAATGAATTGGTACACGAAGATCATGAAACATTTAAATATTTATGCCTAAGCTTCGCAAAAAAAAATAAAAACACGCTTTTTGGCGATGTTTTTTCGTGAATAAATCAAAACAGGCAGCTGGTTTTAAACGGGAATTTAAACATTACCACCTTCTATACAGGGTGTTAAGGGACGTACTTGACTTACCAGTGATTCCTGACATTATTTGGAATAAAAAATGTAAATGAAATTTTGGTCTCCGGTGACTTTTTTTGGCGACTTTTTTTTTTTCAAAATATTTTTCTTCAAAATCAAACAATTTTTTTTTATCGCATGTCGTCACTGGTCACTCCGCCGAGTAGCCGACTCACCCCTTACCCCGCCTCCAACTGTCCAACACATACCATTTTTTTATGTTTTTGTAGAAAAAAAAAAAAAAAAACATCAAAAATGTCACCGGAGACAAAAATTTTATTTACATTTTTTACTCCAAATAATGTCAGGAATCACTGGTTAAAGTAAGTCAAGTACGTCCATTAACACCCTGTACAAGGAGTGTTTTTGTTAGCGGCCCGATCCCGAATTTTACACGACCTTAAGGCGGTACACAACCCTAATAATTTTTGTTTACTCAAAACTCACATTTTAATCATTTCCGGCGAATTCGTGACTGTAATAACTTTTTACTCCAACAGACCCCTGGGGATGTTAAGTTCTTTATATTTAAAATTAATAAAAACAATACCTTACCATTAATATATTTTACGCACAATTATTTTAAAACTTCAAAACCAGTTTTTCAACTATAAAGTTAGCGGTAAGCACCAGATTTTATTTTTCTAGACGATGAATTAATAACTTCGGGAGGTATTTATTTAGAAACATCATAAATATTTGTACACGTTCTTCAGAATTAATTAAAATGAACGCGGCGGAAAGTTCGAATCTCCAGGCCCGCTAGGGTGAATTCGACCGTACGTCCGTCCAAAAACGCCGTACCGCGGGCGTATACTTTTTGCACGCTTTCTTCACTTATGTCGTTAAGATTCCCACATTATTCCCATCTTCTTGGAAAACGACATTATAACTCAATTGTTTTACGTATTGCGCCCTTTAGGTAATTTTTCACACGAACGGCGCTCTACAAATTTTCCAATTATTATTATTTACTTATTTACTAGCGCAGACGCGTAAAATTGCGAGATAGTCTGAATTCTTGACAAATAATTTCCAATTTTGAAAACGACACTGAAAATAATTTTCTGTTAAAATATTATATTATCGACAGATACTTTATCGCTTGGCGGAATTCTTCACACAATCCAATTTTGAAAATGATACAAAATTCTAGCAAATTTAAGTTCATTGTGCCAGAATTTCGCAAAACGCGCAGAAAACCGATTTTTTTCCTCGAATTTGATTTGATTAAAATATTTTAATATTAAATTTGTGTTTGAACTTTCACAAAATAAAATAAAATATTATTTTGGAGTGATTTTAGATTTTCACGATCAAAAAGTATTTTCGCTATTTATTTTTGGGGTGTTATGCCGTGTTGCGCTACCTCCTACTACGCATTGCCCTGATTATGGACAGTGAAACGCTGTCCGAAATGTTGGCTAAAGAAGGAGGTAGCGCAACACGACACAACACCCAAAAAATAAATAACGAAAATCATTTAGGAGTGTTTTTCAATTTTTTTTGCAATTTTCAACCTTATTGCCTTTTGAAAGATTTTCAAATTGCATCAACTTTACTAAACGCTTAGATTTTCCCCCAGCTAGTTAAGTAGGTACCCTTTCAATTTAAATAATCGGCCTACGAATTACAATACGAATCCATTCCCAATTGGGTCCACATAGCTGACCCAAAAACACTACCGGATTCGACGAAAATCACATCATTCATAGATAATTGTTAATAAAATAAATACATCACGTGCACATTGCATAAGCAGAACTCACGCAGGAATGCCGTAAACAAAAGTGACTGCGATTTTAGCGACAGGGCGATACTGACAGCATTGAAAATTGGATTATGTATGCGAAACGCATCGCAGATCAATTGTAAGACCACCGTATTATCTGTATAAGAATTGCGTCAATTGATACACAAGCCAAAATTATGCCTATTCTTAGTGAATCTTATATCACCACAAATAAAGATAATATGCGTAAAAATCGCTTGGCAAACGGAATTTAGAAATGGTCGATTTAAGCGAAAAAGAGATCTTTTATTATTTTGTGAATAATTTTAGTAGAAATAAAATTTGATCAAGGGGAACTGTAACAAATAATTTTAGAATTAAAATCGTATTTTTTAAAAGTTGTTAGTTATATGCGTTCGTGATATATAAATAAAAATCTTTACGTGATTCAAATGTTTTTATTAAGGACGGGTTGTTTCAAAAAATTTGATGGGTTCATCAAATATTTGAAGTTAATTTTCACGTTCTGCGTAAGTTCTATTCAAGTTCTGTGATGATTTCAGTTTTGTGAATCAAGTGGTCTATAATGATGTAATAATAGAACTTGAAAAGAACTTACGCAGAACGTGAAAATTTACTTCAAATATTTGATGAATCCATCAAATTTTTTGAAACAACCCGTCCTAAGTAATTAGCACGTTTATTTTAATTGCACTTAAGAAATTTTTTTATTTCATTTTCTGAAAGATGCATTTTATGAAAATGCTCTCACCAAATGTTAAAAATTCGTAAAATTGACGGAGATACAGCAAACCGTTTGAAACAGTTTGTATGTTGAATTATCCTTCAGCAAAACTTTGAACGCGTTTTTCTCGAAACTACGTTTTCAACCTGGTTGACAACATTAAAAAAAACTATAATATATCCGATTTGCATGCACTAAGTCTTCTGTTTGAAAATCCAGTCTTTATCCCGCTTCGAAGTTATCATACCACTATGGATACATTTGACTTAGCGCGGAGATAGTCTTTCTGTAAATTTATTTGTTGCTTTCCAGTTCCGGTTAAAGATGGTGGCCGTTTTAACTTGTGGTGCAGTAGCCGATAGGCAAGATAAAAAAAACATTTCTCTGCATATACGTAGCTATTCCGGGGCAAATATTATACAAACACATTATCTGGTAAGCCGGTACAATTTATAAAAACATCATTTTGTAAAAAACAGGTAGGTTGTTACGAAAATAGAATCACGACGCTCGGCAAAAATTTTGTATCAGCACACGACGGGTTAATTCAATATTATTTTTTAAATGTGATCGTGGAAGTTATCTACTTTGTTTTTTTAATTTTTTTATTTATTTAAGAGAAAACATAGATACAGAGGGTAATTAACAAGACTATATAAAACAACACGTACTACTCTGATTAGATGCTGTATAAACTTGCTGCTGAGAGCACCGTTGATAACACCTTTTCTAATTCTAATGTAAAAATATTATGATCCATTTTTGCGACAAAGAGGGATAGGTAACAACGAAGCTTTGCTAAGCTTTCGCATTATATAATTATTGTTTTTTACGTGTAAGAAAATTAAAAATAAATATATACCCGCTTGTTAAATTTTAAGTAGTCGAATGCATCGAAAAAATGAACAATATAACCAAATTCGGTGCAGTGTTCAAATTGCTAAAGGTAGGAGATAATAATATTAGTACCGTTCTCTTCGGTATCGATGCTGTCACTTTTTACAAGAAGTAAGCAGATAACAAACAATGAGTTAAAATACACTAGAATACCACTTCGATAGCGAATAGAACGACGTTAAATGTAAGGAAACTTTTTGCTCTATTTCAAAAACGACACATCTAATAATACTAGTGGTTTTGCAATCAGTAACTCCCACTTGACAGCTCGACAGTCGCAACGTCCATGCGCTCTAAAAAGGTACTATTAAGCACGGCTACCATCATCAAATTCAAAGTGATCAAGTCAAAACAGGACTTCAGTATGTTCAGTCAATAAAGTGAGGTTAAACCGGAGCTCTCATCGGCAAGATCATATTGTAACCCCTGACAACTAACTCCAATATTCCTTTTATCAAATCCAACATTTCGTTCCAAAAAAATATGATCTTCTTTTTTGGATCGAAATTTATCTCTGCTTTCTTTCTCTTGTCATGTTTCTTCTGGGTATCCTCATTTTTCCAATTAACATCTATTAGCATAGTAGCAGGGGGGGCGGTCCGCCCCGGGTGCCACCCGAGGGGGGTGACACTCGAACGCCATTTCGACCCACCCCATCCTACCCCGTTCCACCCCATACCCCATTTCGCCCCCTCCGTTGTGGTAAATATGCCGTCCCACCCTATCCCATTCTGCCCCCTCCGTTGTGGTAAATATTCTGTTAGAACCCGTGCCACCCTATCCCATTACACCCCTCCGTTGTGCTATCCGCCCCGGGTACCACCCGTGCTAGCTACGCCACTGCTTAGATCACGTTCCTGGGTTGATCTTCTCTGAACAAACATTCTTTATCAAAGTCCCATCTGATTCTAACCGGAGCCTGTGGGACTATGGCATTCCCAATTGGGGCATGTTGTGAGGCTGAAGGGAGTGGGTGGGGGGAAGGAAAATGGAAAGAGGAAGGTTAATTGACATCTGGCTATGGATTTGGAGAATATTGGCAGATTATCTATTTTTACTTAACTTACATTCTATGTTAACTACTTTGTGTCAACTCTTATATTTTATGTAGCCTTTATTTTGTTTCTTATATTTTATGTTACCAGTATTTTTTCAACTCTTTGTTTTAATTTTAATTTAAAAAAAACATGTACTGCATTATATGTCAAAGCTCTTTGGGCGTTTAAATAAACAAATAAAGATTAGGTACGTTAAATATCTTAACTTGAAGAGATCAGTAGTCCTGGAGAAATTCGACACGGAAACGGAATGCACGCCTCTTTTTGGGAGGGATTCAAAAATACTTGAGAAAAAGTTTTTGGAAAGGTTGGGAAAGGTATTATAAGAGTTGTTTTTCATAGGTTAATTTCATAAAGTCCTGTAAAAAATATTAACTCCTTTTTTACGCATTGTTTAATAATAACAAGAAAATTTAAAATCGAACCGTGGAACGCATAGAGCCAAGCTACGCGGAGAGACGTCCACACACCCCTAAATCTGAGAGGCAACTAAGTACGACTTATTGACGCGCTATCGACCCTTCTGCAGATGGCATAAGGATGAAATTCGCAGTTGAGTAACGCCCTTTTTATTCACTGGAAAAAAATCTTAAAATGTTTTCCGATTATTTAGAACTTAATTTGCCACATTATATAATGAAACTTTACCCAAACATGGATTCATTAGTAGATTTTGGCACTTGAAACTATTTTTAACAGGCCTGAAACTTTATTTTTTTCCTGTCTTACAAAAGGACTTATTAAAAAATTACTCGATATTTTCCAAGGCCAAGATGTGTTCTACTCGCAGTATTTAATTGAAGCATCTATAATATTTCTGAGCGATCAAATTTTCGAATCAAAAACACATGATTTTGTATGATTTTGCATGGCTTCATTTTAAGTTATTCGAGCTTAAATTCATCAAAAGGCCTATCTGCGTCTCAAATATCAATGATGTGCCAGTACCACTGCATAAATAATGTACCAAGTCATCGATGTAACCTTCCAATCTCAATCCCACAACAAACTACGTTCACAGAATACACAAATACCGTTCCGTATTAAATTATTGCACGACGAGAAAAAAAAAAGAAGATGGTTGCATCAATATTACGAGACTGTGAAAGAACGGTGTTAGTTCTACACGATGGCAAGATGTGTATAATTTACATGAAAGAAGATAAATTATATTGGATAAAATTCAAATAATAATAATAATAAGCGACCCAGCGGGAACAACATTATTAAATTATTATAAAATGTAAACTATTGTATCTGTTGACGCAACTATGTATACCTATCTATATACCTTGTTCCATTTCTCTACCCATCCTTTTGTACCACAATTACCTGTCACTACTGACAATATTACCTACCGTACAACAATAAAATCAATGTCAGTGAGTCTGTTAAAAGAAACTGTGCAACGAACATGATTATTCTCTCAGTTTTATATAACATCGACCAGTTTTATGGAAGCTTGTGCAGTGAGTGACTTAGTGCTCCCTCAGACCCATAATATTGAGCCGAACATCAACCATAAGGGGTAAGTCAGTTTCCTTCCCCATTCATCTGTTTACCATTCCCCATAGTTGTGTCAAGTATTCACAAGCATAACATTTTTTTAAATATATTGACGCATTTGCGATACCAGTATCAGATAAAAAAATAAAAATTGATAAAAATCTAAACGATACTGCGATACCAGTATCAGATAAAATAAAAATTGATAAAAATCTAAACGATACTGCGATACCAGTATCAGATAAAATAAAAATTGATAAAAATCTAAACGATACTGCGATACCAGTATCAGATAAAATAAAAATTGATAAAAATCTAAACGATACTGCGATACCAGTATCAGATAAAATAAAAATTGATAAAAATCTAAACAAACAAAATAAAAATGGAATAAACGGTGATCAGATACCTATGAAAAGATGAAAAAAGATTTATTTTTTTCATACCGAATGAGTCAAACGATTTTTTTTTAAACTAGAAGCTTTTCGAATACTAGACTCGGAATTACAATAAGTCTTTTTGATTGTTTTTCAAAGTACAATCCCGTTAAACCGCAATTAAGCGTAGTTTGTCAACAGGATTTACAATGTTAACAATTATGGATGAGAGTGTTCAATTACAGTGTTTGTTCAATTACAATGTTTGTTCAATTACAATGTTTTTTACATTTAATACCGCACAAGAGTCCCAACTGCTCCCGTCTGGAGCCAGTGAGACTATGGCATCCCCAATCGGGGTATGTTGTGAGGCTGAAGGTAGTGGGGAGGGGAAGGAGATAGGGAAGAGGAAGGTGGGGGAAGTACCTGGCTATTCAGATCTGGTCACTAAACACGGCTAAAGCCATTTCAAGCAACGTTTCAATTCTGAATGGTGGTCTTACACCAGGGCGATACTGATAGTATCTTCCACTCTGGAACGTGCCGCAAATATACTATTTATTATTTTAAATGAATAAATTGTGAAAATAACACAAATTAATCAAATAAAATGTTTATTCGATTACAATGTTTTTTCAATTACAATGTTTGTTCGATTACAGTGATCATTCAATCAGTGTCCGTACATTTTACTTTCATCCATTTCATGCATTCAGTTTACTTTCATCCTTCCTCTGCCAATTCCATGCCTCACTACCATATATCAAGGCAGGTACCAGCACTCCATTATGAGCTGCTAGCTTCGTTTGTTTTGTAAACGCCAAACGCGTTCATCTTTCTAATGGACTTAACGAGTTAATGGATTTACCTTTCTTTCAAAATCTCTATCAGCCTTCCCAGCTCTCGTAAACACACAACCCAAACATAAAAACTCGTCTACCTATCTACCTGCTCCAAGTATTCATCATACACAACTATATTGCACACTTGTTTCGTACTCTCTGTTTGTTAAATTACAACGTTTGTTCAATCCCAAAGTTCAATAACAATGTTTGTTCGATTACAATGTTTGTTCAATTACCATGTTTGTTTAATTACTATGTTTGTTCATTTACAATGAATTTTCAATTACAATGTTTTTTTTTTCAATTACAATGTAAATATATATACATAATATTATTACTAATTAGAATATAACTACACAGATTAAGTCACTATTCACACATGACTTAGTATAAAGCATTTCTACATATATGTAGTAACCATGTTTACAGCATATGGTTTGTTCTTCTTTTTAACCTACATAACTTTTACCACTCTGTCACATTTCCACCACTCTGTCACATTTTGTTTTTACTATAAATAATTCTCTATGGATCTCAGACGGGAAATTGCAAGGGGGGGAGGCCTAAAATGCCTATTGGGGGTGACAAACACGAGAGGGGTGTATACCTACTTCGAATGACAACCCACGTGACAGAATTAACGTACGACATAAAAGTTGTAGGAGACAAGTTTTTGAGATTTTTTAAAATATTTTATTAAACATCTAAATATAAAAATCGCTGTTACTTGATAGGTTATATCTTCTGGAATTTAAAAATAGTTTTATATTTTATGTCGTCATATCATTTTTTTGTAACATTATAGAATACACGCAAGTCGAGGTGGCAGAAGACAACTGTGATTTGTATGAAATACACTTCCATCACGAGGAGTTACAACTCTGCAACGTAAATTTTACTACAAAAATATAAAGACAAATTTTTTTAAAGCACACAGTCGTTACGTCTTAAGTTCAGTAAATTTTAGTAATTTTAAAAGAATAATATTGGTAATTCTGTTAATTTTTCTCCACTAACTGGTGGAGACATCTTTACGTAGGTTAAAAAGAAGAACGACCCATATATCTGAAGCTATTTGGTGAATCGCAATTTTTTATATTACTTGGTATCATAAAATGTTATATGTTACATATAAAAATTAATTACATACATAAATATTTCAAATTATACTTTTGGCTATAGCAGTCACAAGAAAAATCACGTGATGGTCTGAATTCTCTACAAACAAGTTACAATTTTGAAAATTACAATTTAAATAATTTTCTATTAAAGATATTTATTTTATTTATCACTTGTTTGAATTCTTCAAATAATCAGTTTCAATCACGAAAAATGACATTAATTCGACCCTGAAGATATCAACCACTATAAGTTTGTCTGCATTACAATTGGTTGTGTTTGTGAGTTATCTGCGTATTGTAGCAGATACGGGGTACACTCTTACATATAACTAACTGCAGATGTCTGACTAATCAACTGGGCAATCGACGTTATCTACACCGATCGATATTGGTGAAGTATCTTGGAAATATATTACAAACTTCCTCTGTTGTACAGATAACAAATATTTAAATCCTTATTAATTAAACGCAACGCAACCGTACAAGACACAAGGGTTATAAGTCCAGTCAGAAAACTCCATCATTACCTCTCTTTCTATCGCATACACGTCGTTTCGAGGCAGAGGGAGAAGTTGTAAATAACGTAACATAGCCATCAGTGGTGTGGCATATAGACCAGTTTTGCAGCTTTTTTTATTTATGTTTCCCTTCGCCACCGTTTATGCAAAATAATTTCAAAACCTCGCTCTATATGCGAAACCCGCGCGAATCAGTTTTGAATAATTTTTATTCGAAACAAGTGAACCAGTCATCAGTCTTTTTCACTTGCAACACAAACCTGACATCTGTACGTGATACCGAAAAGTAGAATTTGAAAACAGAGCAAGTTACCAAATTTCAGTAACTTTGCATTAATTTTATGGTTTTGGCGCACGGTTTGTTTTATAAGTTAATTGTGTAACTTGTCATTCGTGAGCCAAATCAAAGGATTAGGCAAAATGTTAATAAATTAGAGCAACGTGATAAGGATTTTTAGCGTGACATTGCGATTTTGGCGTGAATTTTTTAAATCATTTTCTTTACATCCATGGGGTTTTACGTTGGTTACATGAAATGACTCTAATTTGCTATTAAACATTACATTGGCTTACAAAGGATAAATAAAAAAAATCTAACATTTTCAGAAATAATAAAATGGCAAAAAAATGTTTTAAACGTCGAATCTAAATAAAATATGCTTGTTGGGATATAAGAGTTGTGAGTTATCTATGTATTGCTACATTAAGCGAAAGAAATGTTTGAAACTTTCAAAATACCTTCTTTCGAAGGTTTCTAGATTATCACAACCACATGAAAATAGATCTGACAAGTTTTTTTAATCATTACAAAAACTCTTACAAAACTGTCAAAAATGTCATAATTTGAGAATGACATTGCAAAACAATGATACTGTTCATTAAAAATTCAATTTTCGAAACTCTTTAAATTAAATAATTTATTTGAAGTGCTCACCTATGTTACCAACCAAAATCAAATATGTACTTTGAATCTAATCAAATATTATATTTATTTTAAATAGGTACCTATGTTGGGTATCAAATTTGATTGATTGTTCTTATAATATACAAAAATCAGGGGAGAGGGAAGGCGGTGAAGATGGAGGGGGAACGAGTGAAGCGAAGGGGACGTGGATGGGGAAGGGGAGGCGGAAGGAAAAGGTACGAATGGGAAAAGACGTGCAGGGAGAAACAATTTATTTATTAGTAGCATTGCAACGCATGCCGGGAATTCGCTAGTTAGTTATAAAATGAAGATATCAGTTAAGATTTCATTTAATTTTACGGACTTCCAGTGTTAAATTTTGCCTGAAAAAATGTTAAGATGTCAAAGTTAACTTTGTTTATTTTTTCCTATTTCCAGATTTTTCTCAATATTCGCAATGATTTTCATTAATTTGCTTCGTTTAAATAACATATCTATCACTTTTCTGACCTTCTGATTTCAATCATGATTGTGAAGATATCAAGTCATCATAGCCCTATTGAGATATATTAGCTAAACACGTTATTTTCTATTAGATATTATTATCTAAACACAGTATGACGTATCGACATTGGGCGAACAGGCGCTAAGGCAGGACATTATTGTTAGTAGGTCATCAGACATCATCCTCTTCATTTCCCAGAGTAGGACTTAGCCTCCTCCACAAAGGTCCTCAACCGGCTGTGATCCTTCGCTACTTGCGTCCATTCTTCCCGTCCTCCTTCACACAGTCTGTCCACCTCTTCCTCGACCTACCTCTGCGTCGAGGCACCCCACACAGCGTTGCCAACTCTTCGTCTTTTTACGTAGATCTACGTATTTTAGGCCTTTTCTGCACACCTACTAACTTCAGTCCCGGAATCTACATATTAAACACAAAGAACCCATCCCATATCCAATATCCCATTTGGCCACCTCCGTTGTGGTAAAAATTTTCCAGTCCATATCTCATTTCGCCCCCTCCGTTGTGATGAAAATATTTCTGTATTTTGTGACAGTATTTATTCAGTGTCACCTCACCCGACTTCTTCATTTCGGTACATCTACGAACTTTTTGTTGCAAATTGGCTTAATCTACGTAATTTTCTAGTCAGGCCTACGTCTTTTTCAAAATCCGGGTTGGCAACACTCCCACAGTCATAACTTGTGGAGTTATATCAACTAGCATTCTTTATGACCAGCCCATCGCAGTCTTCAAGTTCCTGATTTATCCCTGTAATATGCATTTTCCAGCGTAAGTTCAAAAAATTTTCATAGAATTTTACGCTCTAAGACTGCTTGCTATCTTGGTTTCATTATTTTGTATTAGACACCATGTTTAACGACCATGTGTGGTCTAATTTTCGTTTTATAAAGAAGCAGTTTAGTTCTCTTGCTAAGTATTTTCGACCCCAGTGTCCCTTACTGCAGGTATTCTCACGTTTGCTTACAGTGTATTTAGTTTTTAACACATTTGTTTGCAGCCAAATTTGTCAGCTTCTTTTTGGATTGCTGGTAGGTATGTAGATAGGTTTAAGGGGGGGTAAGGTTTTAAAGGCGAAAAAAAGGCATATTTTCATGATTTTTTTTTTTGAGATATGAATAATTTTGGCTTATTTCTTTTATATACATGTTATAGAATGACATCTGAAGTATCTTTGAAATTTTTTTAAATTTAAAATATTAATAAGTCCGTGAGAGTGAATCTCCGAAGGCACCTCGAAAAAAAGGTGTTATGCGGTGAACATCATAACTTGTTAACGGATCATTTGAAACACAAAAATCTAAATGGGTTTATAAGGTGATATGTTTTTCCAGGTAGTGACGAAGCGTTGTTTTTTTTTGCAGCATGTTGAAGTCAAAAATGCGATTTTTGCTAAAATTTCCTTGAATTTATTATTATAAAATTGAACAAAATGGTAAAAAAAAACTCTTCGTCACCACTACCTGTTGATTTATATGTAAAAGAAGTGTACAAAATTTCAAAAAGATAGGTCAAGTAAATTTTGAGTTATCATGTTCACGAACTTTAAAATTTTATTTGCGAGAAAATCGATTTATACTCGAAATATACTTGAATAGAGCAAGAGGGCTGGTCGGTTGAAAGGCTGTATCTTCGTTAGTTTTGCTCCAATTTACTTAAAATTTTGACACAATACAAGTTAAAAAAATAAAGTTTTAAAACCTTACCCTCCCCCCCCCCTTAAAAATACGGCATCGTGACAAGACATCACCAGAAGTGGTGTGCTTCACGAAGCCTGTTTGGTCACATAAATAAATAGCTCAATTAGTTAATGTTGCAATAACAACAATTACTATAAAAATTTTTAACAAATAATAATCGATTCGCGTGTTAACTAGAAAGTTTTTTTGCTACTAAGTAACACGATCGCCTTATCAATTAAGCCAATTAGAATTAGTAGTAATAAACACTTATTCGTAAAGCAGTTAAATAAGATAATAACAAAGTAAGGCAGTTGTGAGTTGTGACACGATTTATAAGTGCCACAAAACACCTAATTTGCATTAAGACAGGCTCAATTTACACAAGCCTATAATGCTATGTATCATGCCATGAATTTTATTTATTATTTATTATTCTTAACATTTTAATAACACATCGCTTGCCGCACTAATTCTTCGATCAATTTCTCCGTCTTGCCGTCCATCGCTGGAGAATTCAACCCCGAGGTATTTGAATATGGGATCATATAAGAAACTCGACGATCCGAGATGATCTAAACATTGAACCACTACTACTCTTCATAGAAAAATCGCAACAGAGGTGGCTTGGGCATGTACTAAGAATGCCTTATGACCGAATTCCGAGGAAGATACAATGTGCGATTCCAGAGGGTAGACGTCCAGTGGGCCGCCCCAGACACAGTTGGGCGAGACAACTCCAAAAACTGTGTGAGGAGAGGATGGGACTGCCATGGACGGAAGCCGAACAGTCAGCTCAAGACAGGGATGTATGGAGGAGCCTTGATGATGCAATGGGTCCCCGACCTGAATAGGATAAGGGGACGAAGATGATGATGATGATGAACATTTTAATAAAACAAATATTTTGTAAGCTGTCCTCCATGCTAGGAGTTTACTTCACTTTATCTTTCACAGTTCAAATTTCTAGTGGTGTGGAATTCACTTTATCTTTCACAGTTCAAATTTCTAGTGGTGTGGACTTCACTTTATCTTTCACAGTTCAAATTTCTAGTGGTGTGGACTTCACTTTATCTTTCACAGTTCAAATTTCTAGTGGTGTGGACTTACTTAGAGTAATCAAAAGGTTGGAATTAAGTCTTAGTTAGTATATAAGGAAAAAAAAATTGAAAAATAAAAACGACTTTCCCACAGTTTTAGCAAAATAAATTTATCTCATTTGCAAGGTAACAAAATTAATTTATCTTATTAGCAAGGTAACAAAACAAATTTATCTTATTAGCAAGGTAACAAAATTAAATGTAATGAGAATGGCAATCAGTTACATATATATAAGTTTGTATTAGTTTGGATGTGTTAGTTTCAGTTATTCTAGTATTTATTTGAGAGGCGGGTATGGGTACCGCCGCCCCGGGAGACGTTCATTCATTAACCAAGGCCCCTGTCATAGGTCACCCTAAGTGGTTTGCTACGTTTGGTGACTTAGCAGAGGTTTATGGGGTAAGGCTTGTCTAGGTCTTGGCGGCAAACGCGTTTGCTCACCTACTGCTTTGCGGCCGGATCGGGAGAGACTGTTTGAGGGAGACCTAGCCTAGACTCCAGCCGGACTCTCTCGACCCATCGCAGTGGGAGAGATGGATTCATTCTCGTTACACCTCGACACATTGGCCCTCAGAATCCTACCCACCCCTCATACCTTTTTCCTTGACAGAACTTCCTCTCCTTCATTTCCCTAAAAAGACCCTCCACTCAACATCCCCAAAGAAGACATAAGCCGAGAGGGATTTTTTTCTCAGGGCCTCGTGTGTGGAACTAATGTAGAAAAATGCGAATATTTTGTGAGTTTATGTTTTTGTAAAGGAATAATATATCCATCTATTTGGGATATTATTTTAAATTTTCACACTGGGAATTATTTTATTAAACACTCGGACCCATAAACTTGTTTTCACGATAATATAACATTACCAGACATATCTACGACGTATGAGGCGTACCTGACTTTTCAAAGTTTTCTCAGTTTTAAACTGTGTGTAAATACATATTTTACTCTTACAGCCCCAGCCAACGATTCCATATTCAATGGATTGTGCTAGTGCGAGGCAAATTTATTTATATCATAGATATTTTGAATATTTGTCATTAACCTGATGAGTTTTCCTATTGGTTTTGTTTATCAATGTTCCGTAAAAGAGTTGTGCTACAAAGACAACTAAGAAAAGTTTGTCGGGTAGGTCCATGAAATAACAAATAAAATTCTTGGCTGAACAGAACAGGGCCAATTTTCTGCGCAATTAAAAATGTTTAAATCATTTGTTATCCAACAACACTCGGAAAATTTCAATTCCGGGTTTAACGATCGATCTAAAATCACTAACGTATTGACAGTTTAATCTTATTAAAAATTATTTTTAATTTGGGTTTTATCGTCATAAATTCACACTGAAATTGAAGGCTTTATCGATATTATCTTTTGTTTGATAAAATAAACCGCTATTGAGTTGCAATTAGGTGTGAATGGACTATTAATATTAAAAAAAAAAAACAAAATGTGGCAATTTATAAATAAATCTGTTTTCAATAGATAAAAAGTATTTTTTACCCATATTACTCATTAGTATTCGTAATCTTCCTTATCTATATCTATACTAATATTATAAATGCGAAACTGCGTGTGTTTGATACGCTTTCACGCATAAACCAATAAACCGATTTTTTAAATTCTTTCAACAATAGTAAATAGTAAGCTACATTGTATGCGAGTAATATAGGCTGTATATAATGGTAAGCTCTGGAGTTATGAAATTTGTTCAAATGAAAATGTGTGTATTTCATATATTTTAGCGGCAGGTAGGAAAGGCAGGGGAAAGGTGGGGTTCACGGAGAGTGAAGAGACGAGGGAGGGGGAAGGCGGGGAAGGTGGAAGGGAACGGGGACGGCTAATTGCTACAGTAATTTCCCCCAATTACAATGCGAGCGAAGCCGCGGGTAAAAGCTAGTAATAAATAAATTTACGTTCATAATACACAAACGAACACTATTAGTCAACTTGGAAAATTACAAAATCTGTTAAAAATTAAAAAAAAGAAAAACTCACTTTAAATTTTTGAAATATTATAAATAAAAATAAAAATTACTTTTATTATAGGCAGATGTTTGTTTACTCCATAGCTTGTCTGAACAACAGTTCCAATTTTGAAAATGTCTTTAAGCAAACTAAAATTTAAAAAAAAAAAAAAAAACGAGTATTTTAAGACACAAAAGCTTTCGAATTTACTTTGTTTGTATTTATTTATTTGTAGGAAACAAGCAGCTTATTTTATACAAAGTTTCATGTATATTAAGTTAATTAATAAGAAATAAAAACAACAAATGTTCCAACATTATTCAGACAAGATCTACGAGGAATCTAGCCTCTCGTTAACCGTTCTCCATAGACGAGTTGAATACGTAGATGCATAACAATACTTACACAATATAATATTATAGAGACAGCCAGGTATTGGTGCAAACTACACAATCAGGTCCGTATGTACGTGCTACACATGGGCATTCACGTCATGCCGGACGTTTGAACTGATCTGACCTCCATTGGCCGACCTTGGACGCACACAAGGACAGGCGGGGCGGTCTGGGCGAGTGCGGACCCTTATGTAATTCGGGCCAAGATACTTTCTTGAGCCGCTGGGAAATTTATGGCGGTTAAAAAATATGTAACAGGGCAACTCTACTTTCATGCGTTTTGGAGGCCGGTTGAATTGATATATCAGTGGCGCGGTATATCCGCTCGAAAAGAAGAAGATGGAGAGATATGTAAATACGAATGTTGGAGAGAGACATGCGCTAAAATTAAAAACGATAATATTTAAGCAAAATTTGTAAGAATGTTTGATTAAACACGATTCGTTTAAAATTGAACAAAAATCTCTTAGGGATTGTCTAAAAAAGCATTTAAAGAAACACTGTGATTTGTTTCATACATATTAAGCGACTTTTTTCTACAGAGGGAATTTCATATAATTGCCGTTTTGGCGTGGCAAATATAAGGATATTATCTTCAAAAACCACATTTTTTTTTTAGAAACTTAAAAACAAAATGTTCAATAGAAATATGTTATAAAACGGTAAAAATTCAGAATGCCGCGGCTTAAGCATCTACATTTAGCTAATGTTGTGACGAAGTGGAAAGGAGAACGGAAAGAGGAAGGTTGGGAAGCAACTGGCTATTCAAATGTAGTCACTAAAGAAGTGTCCTTCTAGATGCGAATAATATAATATATTTTAATATATGAAGCTTATTTGTTCATTTTTATTTACACACTTCGGATTTTGATTTTAAAACTGGCTTACGGCTTTGCCAAGCAAGCCGTCAAAACTTAAGGGGATATTCTAGTCTAGAGGCATGAATTGTAAGTACTTTTTCAGGAATAAAAAAAAATACATAATATTTTAAGTAGCCATTATCATAACAAATATTTATTAAACATTAAGAAAATTGAATGAAAAAATTTAAAATTCAAAAAGTCACAGGGTGTTGAATTGGGGGGTTTCAAAAAAATGGCGCGCCCTGGTTGACACGATTGAAACCCTCCTAATAATCAGAAAAAAAAAACTAAATTAATTCTTAATCCAAACAAATGCCGCTATGGCCTGTAACTCGGAAAAGTCAAAAACTTTATTTTCCGCAAAATGGTCGCTGTCTGAAATAAAAAGACATTTTTTACCAGTTTTTAGACTTTTCCGAATTTTTTAAAAATAGTCAAAATTGAAATTTTGTTATAGTTCCGATGGGGGCGATAGATTGATGTATAGAAAAGGCACACACAAAATTTCAAGTAAATTGGTTCAGTAGAACTTGAGATATCGTTGCAAATGTCTCGAAAAAAATGCGTTTAAAATTTTGTTCTATTTAGATTCTAGTTATATATGTCTAAACCGCGACACTAAAATGGCTTTAACTCTTAAAATAATTTGAATTTCGAAAAGATATTTTTGAATATTCAACTAAACTATGGAAATACAAAAAAAATCTAAACTAGAATTCCCCTTAGCGTTATTCAACAAGAATACCAAAATGGTAAGATCTATAAGGCATCCATATTTTGAAATTTTACAGAAACTTCAACATTTTCGACAAGTCCCGTAACCAAATTGTAACGAGATTTACAAAAAACGTGATCGAATTTACGTGACCAGGCAGATAGATACCCATAAAATAAATCGAATTCAACGCACACGTACACCATACAACGGTTCTTGGACTTAGAACTGTTCTGTTCTGCACAGACATGGCCAGACTATTGTGAGACGTACCAGCGTCATTTAGTCCAATTTAGTTCGTAATCTGTGAAGTCATTGTTACACCACAATAAAATGCCGAGCTTTACAAGTCACGTTATCTGACACCGGGCTTATGGAGTTAGCCTTTTTTAAAAATTCAATTAGTTTTCAATAATATCTACCTTTGCTAAAATTTAATAATATCGATGGTCCAGTCGATTAGTCAGACATCTCCAAACACCAAGTTTTGAGAATGAGGAAATCAATTTTCGAATGCTCTCCATATATCAAATATTATTTACACCTAAGTGTGTTTAACATATTAAATATGCTATAAAATAAAACCGGGAGGCATAACGGTCCGATACATTAGTAAGATATTTTGAAATATCCTACCAGCGACCCAAAACACATTTTCATGTAGTTTAATTCACTACATGTTTTTCTGCATTATAATTGATTAGGTGCTGTTTACGAGTAATCGAGTTTTTTCAATTAAAATAACAATAATTTTGTTTTTAACTACGATTTATTTAAATTTTTTTACAACCGACCGGTTTCGCTTATCACAAGCATCTTCAGGGTATAAAAATTAAACTCAGTTTAATTAAGTAAAATGTTAAACTCAGTTTAATTTTTATACCCTGAAGATGCTTGTGTTAAGCGAAACCGGTCGGTAGTAAAATTTTTTTAAATAAATCATGGTTACAAACAAAGTTATTGAAAAAAAAATTACAAAAATAAAAAATAAAATTAATGAAAAAAAAAATTGACAAGATTTGCATAACGTCTGGCTTCTAAGCTAAATCAAATTGTTGCCTCAAGTAAGTCCATAAGGTGCATGAACTCCGGATAAGTTCCGTGCGTTCGCACCCGAGGAATTTTTATAAACTTTTGTCATTTTCTTTTGATTATTCCACAAATTTGAACTAGTTTTAAACAATTTGTTCATCCTCTTCTTACGATCATGTAGAAGTCAATTCTGTATTGTTTTTGTGGTGCTAACTCCATTGCAATCATTCTTTTTTTTATTTATTTTAGGGCTTTAACATAGGAATGGCAAGTTTTTTTTTCTTACTTGTTTTATAAATAACTGAACTGCCCCGGCACCGATCTTTCGTATTTATTGACGATGTCCAGTGGACTCGGCATAATTATGAAACAAACATTGTTAATGAGAAAGAGATTAGAGATTACAACAGGGCTAACAGCAGATCCATTAAGTATTCCACACCCAAAATACCAATATTACTTATAATGTTATCAAACGCGTTAATTTCGGTTGTGGATTCAAAATTGGAACTGAACTGGTCAACAATTCAGACAAACAATAAAGTACCTACCAACAATACAACACTTTTTAAAAAGAAAATTATTTTAATTCTATATTTGAAATGCGTATTATTTCATTTGTTCAAATTTCTTAGGTTTAATCTTGGCAAGAACAGTATTTTTTTTCAGGGGTCTGCACCGTTTCCATTTTCAAGAAATTTGTTAACATAATATCCCTTGGTAATGTTTAGACGGATCTGCGCTAGCGCTTCTGGCAGTAAAGAAAATGTTATTTTTTAATTAGTTACCTACTCTTCGATTTCAGTTAATCGGGCCAATTTGTTCAAGTCACAAAAGACCGCCATCTGTTTATCTGTCCTCAGGTCCATCTGTCCTTCTGTTCTGTTGCCCTGTCGGCACCCGGCACCTTCAAACAAGGTCTGGTCCTGCTCTTAAAAAGAAACTTAATATCCGACGTGAAGTCTCGAGACACCGCCTGAATTGATAATTGTTTTTGATCAACTGGAAACATCGCTGTAGGTCGCGACAAAAGGGCAGCCAATGACAAAAAGTGGCCGTTTTCAAGGCGGGTTGTACGAATAATTTCGTGCAATTTATAAGACAAAACAAACGTACTAATTTCGATTATGAGTCTGTCTGTGAGTGATTGTAACCTTGGTTCGACAAACTCGGATTTGTGAATTTTGAATTTAAGTGTTATTTTCAAAGTTGAAACTGATTGTGTCAAGAATCAGACCTACATTTATTTGAAATATGTATTTCATTTTCGTTATTTGTTTTTGGGGTGTTATGCCGCGTCGCGCTACCTCCTTCTTTAGCCAACGTTTCGGACAGCGTTACAGTGTACATCATCAGGGCAGATGTGTAATTGTGTAATTGGCAGTGTCCATCATCTGCCCTGATGATGGACACTGTAACGATGTCCGAAACGTTGGCTAAAGAAGGAGGTAGCGCAACACGGCATAACACCCCAAAAACAAATAACGAAAATACTTTTGGCCGTGAAAATCTAAAAACTTGTATGTATTTCATTTATTTAAATTTTAATTTAACAACTAAAGTCAGATTTCATGATTTTTCAAGGGCCTGCGCTTTTTCCATGTTAAAGAAAACTTTATTTACTAACCAACTAGATTTAATAATATATAATATCCCGTGATTTTTAACGTCTGCGCAGGTTACATATTTGTAAGGTTCCCGTTAAATGCCGATTCTATGTTCGTTTCTATCAAATCATCCTACAAGCATAACATGACACTTGTGATTTTTTGCTGATCAGAAATTGTTCAAAAGCTGAAACTGATCTAAACTAGCATTTAAAATGGACCTTAGGTTATTTGATGACAATGTTACATTAAATTTAAATTTCTGTGAAACATCCCAATATTAGAAATGCAAACAGAAGACGTTCAAAATTTTCTTCGCGTTTGAAACTATGAATCATTTGACACTGTATGAAGCCAAAGTCCTTCTTCAATCTTCTTCATCTTCGTGTGGTGGAGGAGCATTGGTGGAATGATGAGGTTATTCAGCCAGTCGACGGCATCAGGAGTCTGATGAAGGTGCTTACTTCTAAGATGTGTTCAGTTGTTGATTCAGAGTACTTAAGGCCCAGAATAAAATGCAATTATTGAACCATTATCGAGTTTGTTTTTAAATTTTATGCTGTTAGGTTGCGCAATCTTTGTATAGCTTGTTAAAAACTTTGAGAATTCAACGAAGGGCAGAATTAATTACTTGACGAGGCTAATGTTTGAAGGTTTCTTAAAACCAATGAAATTCATCAAACGCTTTCTGAATGGAGACCATTCATCTGTAGAAGCATATATTCTACGAATCAATTTGTTGGACTGTAATCAACAATTCTAAATACGTTTCATGATGACAACTACAGGAGTCGGCAAAGGTTGAAATTGAAGGACTGTCTTTGTCGTCTGATATCCCCGTAGATAAGAATCGATCTTGTGGCCTTGAAGGACACTGGTGGCATTCACTGCACAATCACACATTAAGAGAATCGAAACTATACATACCAGGGGCACTAAGAGGTCACTGCCTAGATCTTCTAATTGAGTCAAACTAAATTGCATCGAGAGAACAATTTGTTCATTGCACGAGCTTCATCAATGGAATGATTGTTCCATGATTTATTGTTGCAAATATCCACACTTCGCAAAATTGTCCACACACAGTCAGATAGGGACAGGTACTCGGATAAGAGGTGGATGGAGGAAGGGAGATGTATATAGTTGCGTCAACACCATCCATGAAGAATACATTAAAATAACAAAAAATGTAAGCTCATGTATCATAATCATCAAGAGCCTTACCAAGACAATCGCAATGCTAAGACTAATGTTCTTGTACATTTACAGCCTTACTATAAAATGTCGTGAATATTTTATTCAATTAAACGACCATGTATGTGAAAACCTTACTAATTAAAAATATTCCATGGAAAAGTATACATTGCCTATACAGTCAAAGAGGATAGTTTATCAGCCGTATATACTATTTATAAAAATAATTCAACATCTAACTACGGAATTTTTCTAACTTATTTGAAACTTGATAAAATTACTTTTATTTGAAATATGCTTTAATGTTTAAAAATTGCGAAATTTTAGTTTTAAACTTGATTTTTTTTTTAAAAAGCTTGCCGCGTGCATCTTTGATCCAAATTTCGAAAAATTAAAAAAAAAAACAGTACTTTTATTGGAATTTGCAAGAAAAACGTCACTTCAATTTCTTCTCGTTCATACAAAAAAATAACAACAAAATTTTGAAGTTGCTTTTAATTCCCAAAAAATAATCTAAAAATAAACTGACATTTCTAACCGATTGCTTGCATTTCTAAAAACTTTCAAGTATTTCATAAGTTTACTAAAAGATGTATTAGACTTTTATGTTATGAAAAAACATCACTTTCAAGAAATACTCATAAATTGACCATAAAATTCAAAATTGAATATTGGTATAACCCCACTTTCTGACAACACGAAAGTTCAATTTATAACACGCAATTACTATATAATTTCTTGACTAAAACTGACGCAAAATAACACAAACAAGTAGTAAATATATTGAATTACATTAAAATAATAATAAAGCTTTGTATGTAGCAAAAATAAGATTCACATAGAGATTACGAACATAAAAATCTACAACCCCATGAACCCAATCCTGGGCACGGCACCTTACGCATACACGGCGCGCGCTAAAAATAATCAAAACTGGGCATGCGCAATTCGGTGTAGCCAGTTTGAATAATATATTTGGAGTTTTTTTTATTAGGAACAAATAGAATCTTTAATTGCAGTGTCATTTTACAATGTTTAACTAAAACACCGTTTAACGGTTGAGAAGTGATTTATTTACAGTAAGGCAGTTAGTATTCAAAGTTTTTTTTACCGAGAAGTAGTTTTTAAATCTGAAAGAATCATTTTTTCATCGAACCTTAGACCATTGGCCTTGAGTAAAAACTATTCAAATACGAGTACAACTGTAGTCTTGTTGGTAGGAATGTAAAATATGTAATGAAATATAATCAGGCAACCTCACATAATAAATAATTTACATTGCAATGTACGTAAATGACCTAAAACCTGTTTCTACACAGAACTCACAACTGTAGGAAGATGCATAAAACTAACGAGATACTGCACTCATTTTCCACAAGGGATTTTACATAATAAATAAATTGCTTACTTTGCAAGCTACAACAGGCCGTATTTAATCATTAAAACTTATAATAAATAATATTACTTGCAATGAATCGGTTAACTGAAGGTAGATATATCAAAGCTGCTAGCAAAGAGGTTATGTATTTTTCACATGCAAATAACGAATGCATGTTAATGGTGCAAGACCAGTTTGCTGTACCTAGTCAATTCTGCATAGTTTTAAATAGACCTATCCGGTTTTTCAGCTTTTAACGTACTTAGTCCCTTACACCCTCAGGAGCCATGAAACCTGAAGAGCTATTCTCTATCTTTTGTGAGAACGAGATCGTTTTCCCACGAGATGTCTTGTCAGATTTGTGTGATTTGAAACAGTGCGATACTAAAAATTATCTACTTTCGAACGTACCGCAAATATACAAAAATTGTGAAATAACACAAAATTAATCAAATTAAATTCACCAGCGCACTCCGGGATTTGAGCTCGCGACCTCCAGATTCGTAGCCAAGGATCACAACCATTCAAAAGCGGAGGCCGTACGCCGGGAATGCTACAGAAACACTATCTCCTCTGCCAATTACGATTTGTGGTATGCAAATAAGGAAAAACCGGATAAAGCGTATTACATTTCAAATGCTTCGGCGAATCTTCCTCATCCATAAACCATTAAATTCAACCACCTGAACATTTGCACATGTTCGAAATCACTGATTAAACAATCTTTAGAAGGTTCTCAATGTGTGCGATAACGCCCTCTTATGGGCGTTTGAGACTCTCAGGGGGGCAGTAGAAGACCCGGAGAAAATTAGGAGGCGTTTAGATGGCACAGTGAGAACGTGGGCAGCTAAAAAAAATCAGTCTAAAAAAGATTTAAAAAAACGCTTATAACGTAAGTACTATTAACGCTTATAACGTAAGTATTTATTGTTAAAATTCACATATTTCGGTAGTTCGGAAAGTGGATGAAAATCGAACTGAAATATTCCGTTACATTCAGATCTACATTAAATTGGATGATTTGAAATTTTTTTATATTTTTTCAATCGAATTATTGAACCACGGTAATACGAACGGGTTAGATGAAATTTGGAAGACAATTTCACCTAACCCGTTCGTATTACCGTGGTATTATCTTATTCTACGATTATGAGTAAGGGGGAAAATATAACCAATATATATACAAGTAATATAATATTATATTATTTATTCATGATATTTTTTGGATGAACTAAATAAATTAAAAAAAAAAAATTAAGCGCAAAGTAGGTACCTAGGTACCTACTTTTTCGTTTGTGTAAATTCACACAATCATAATTTTGAGTTCGTTGTTCAAATTAATTGTCTGTTCGTGGGAGAAATTCGATGATTGAAAATATTTTATCGATCAGAAGTTAAGGAAAATGTGTTATTATTTCAGGCACACGGATGCGCCCACAACACGCTTCTATCGATTCATCTCTTCAGTGTTGGTAATAAAGCGATTTTCAAGAACTCAGACGAATTTCGCCGAAAATTCTGCACCAATTACGAGGGCCAACGAACCCGCGGCGAATTAGAAACCACGCTCTACCCTCGGCTATTTGACCAACCTATAGATTCAGCCTTACTAATAAAAACAACACTTCTCAACCGTTAAACAGTGTTTGCAGCATACACATTTAATTAAGACTGGAAAAGCTCAGATTCGATTTGCTACTAATAAAAAAATGTCTTTTAAGGGCTCCGAAAGAGCTGGCAACATTGCATTTCGGCAGAATGATAAATGAACTTTTGGTCTCGTAAAAGTGAGGTTATGTTGGGCATATTATTTTTTAATTGACTGTTACCGCATGAATTAATAAGAATTCGATGACAGTGATGTTTTTCAATAAAAATAATGTTTTATGCCTGTTGCGCTGACAATTAATCTAGGTGTTACTGAGATTTTTTATGATTTTGTATTACATAAACGATTTACCTATTTTATATTGATTTACATTAACCTTTGCAATTTTGTGTTAACATAATGAAGAATAACGATATTGCAATAAAATATAAAGCACACTTTAGAAATTGCTCACATTTATTTAATATTAGCTTAAGTACCTAGCGTTGCCCGGGCTTTAGATCATGTCTCTAATTTTATATCAGAATATTTAATTCATTCAGATCTAAAAGTAGTGTAACTAAACTCACCATTAGTGAATCTTCCTTTCGGTCTACTGTTAAATTTAAATTTATGTTAAATTAAATTAAAGCAAATCACTCGGTAAAACACCATTTAATCAAATTTATGTTATTAATTAGGTACCCTAAAAACAGTGCTTCTTCGATTTAATTTTTTTTTCTTTAAGAACAAAAATGTTTTTTAAATGTGGTTTACTGTGTTCTATACATTCAGTGTCGTTGCACTTAAAAATAATATTTCTCAGGTAAATTGGGGTTGCCAGCCTACAAATATTTTAGTTCCATTTTTAATTTTTTCTTCTTATTTGACAGACTATACACGGTTGTTTATCAATTATTTATTTATCAATTTGGACGAAATAGATTCTCAAAAGTAAATAAAATGTTAAAGGAACTAAATTGGCTAACCGTGAAACAGATGTTGACCCTGCACACGATGATATTTATCCATAAAATAGTGAACAACATGTTACCAAAATACTTCTCAAACAAAATTATATACAACAAGGACATTCACAGACATAATACAAGGACTTGCAAGGAAATCAGACTACAAAAAAAGGACAAAACGAATACGCAGAACAGTTTTACTATACAAAGGGATGAAGTTATACAACACTCTACCAGAAACTTTAAAGGCCGCACCAATTGGAAAGTTCAAAATGTATTGTAGGAGATACATAGAACAAGACCAAATATAGTTTGAAATATGAAATGATATAATTAATTAGGAAATTGTAAACTTAAATCTACAATTTACTAAAATAAAACAAATAAATAAATTGTATACATTTTCACAGTAAAGCCTCGATTACAATGAGCGAATTTACAAGCTACTAGCCGGCAAACTCACTATCTGCTAGTAAACTCGCCCAGTGTAATCGTATTACTAGCTAACTAGTAGATTGTGAACAATCTACGAAAAAAGTTGAAAGGGGGTCAACTTTGCTCGCTACTCGCTAGCGTATACGGCGGATGGCAAGATGGCGGCCCGCGAACAGCTGATTTCGTAACTGTCAAACTACTGATCTGGATTATTCGTTGCACAATCGATTAAGTAGCCGGCAAACAGCTACTAGCGGTGAGATCTCAGTTTTCTACAAAATGTCGAAGAATTAGTTCACGCGGGAGTAGTTATTGGAGTTCAGCTTTTCGCTAGATAGTTAGCTACAGAGCGAATGGATTATGTGACATCATCACAATCGTACTGGTACGATTTTCCCGATTTTAAATTTGCCTACTAGTAGCTTATAAACTCGCTCAAAGTAATCGAGGCTTTAGTAAGGCTGTACACAAAATATTGATTTAGTTAGACATTTATCAAGATGCTGTGCTGTAATTTAGGCGATTTGCAGGCCTTTGAATGAGGTTGGTTTCCTCTTTTATTTAGCATTATATTATTATTGTAATATTTCATAATCCGCTTTCTCTGTACGTTAGAACGTTGTACTTATTCTACTTTTTATAATGGCACGGGAAAGTAAACCGAATGCAAGTAAATCTCGATTAAAATTAATCTTTAAAAAATTATTCTTGAAAAATGTCATTGAACCGATTAAACCTGGTTCACACAATGTGTTATATTTTAACATGCGAATACCGCACAATTCGAGGGGAATTCTCGCATATATGATTGGGGTATAAAGAGTTACATTGTTAAGTACCCAGCTATACACATCTGCTCACCAATCGTGGAAAAATCCATTTCAAGCAACTTCTTGATTCTGAAGAGTGGTATTTTAGCGGGCGATACTGATAATATTTAGCACTCTGATTACTAGTGACCGACCGAAGATTCGGTTTCGGCAAAAAAATTTAGTTTTTTTTAATTTTAGTCAGAGAATCTGCCGAACCTTCGACTGCAAACTCTACGTTCGTGAATTATGGCGCGTCGTTCGGCTGACTTCGGGTGAGTTCGTGGCTCGTGTGTCACCCGCCATCATCAGCTGAGTTTGCCGGCCGGTTAAAATACTCAATAAAGGAGGTCCTTCCTTTATAATGTGTGTTGATTATTGACTAATTTTTGTTCCAAGAAGTAATTAACATATTTTGTTAATTTTTATAATTTTTGTTTGTTTTATATCAATAATATAAAAAAAATAAAAATAAATTTCACATACTTCGATTATTGTTTTTTATTTCATGTAAAATGTGTTAACTGTCTGTATAAGTGTAAAAAATTAGCCAAAATTTGTCTAAAAAAGTTTCGGTTTAGGCCGAAACTGAAACAGATACCGAAGATTCGGTTTCGGTTTCGGTAGAAAATCCTGTTTCGGTCGGACACTATTGATTACACCTAACCTAACACGTTATGTACTGAATTCGGTTTTAGGATTCCACACAATACCTACATTTATAGCCTTTGTGTATTTTATTTTTTTTAATCCCAACAGCCCCAATCGTCCAGAGACAGACAGTGGCACAATGGCATCCCCAGTTGGGGTAACTTGTGAGGCTAAGGTAATGAGGAAGAGTAGAGGAAGGTAGGGCAACATCTAGCTATTCATATATTCTCCAAACATTGGCAAAAGCTATTTATAGCAAAGTTTCGATTCTGAAATATATCACCAGGGATACAAATAGAATCTACCACCCTGGAGTACTTATGCAGTAGGTACTGGATCTGGTTTCAGGATACCAGCCAGTACCATCAAAGCCTTTTCATTAAAAGATAGAATAAGGTTCTATTCATGAACATAAAGAACCCAAGTTTATATCTTTGCTCGCAGTCATTTGCCTGACTCTGAATATAAAGTAAATTGATAGCTGGTTTTTCAACTCCTTCTACCAAGTAACTAAGTACTATATAATATATACGTGCGTGGAGAGGCACCTGATATACGCAGGAATAACTAACTAGAGGAAAGTAACCAAATACGGAATACCATTTTGTTTTTTACGCATAAATAAAACAAATATTAAAAATCATAAACTTTTAAACGTAATTACAATCAGTCATACATTTGCGCTTTCCGTAGCAATAGTTTTGTATTATATTTATTAATTATAAGTCCTATAATTTCTCAAAAACAAAATTAATATAAAGGTATCTAATCAAGGAATAGATTCCCCAAATACGGAATACTACAACATTTATTTTATTTTTTATATGAATACCGCACAAGAGTCCCAACTGCTCCCGTCTGGAGCCAGTGAGACTATGGCATCCCCAATTGGGATATGTTGTGAGGCTGAAGGTGGTGGGGAGGGGAAAGAGATCGAGAGAAGAGGAAGGTGGGAAGTACCTGGCTATTCAGATCTGGTCACCAAACACGGCTAAAGCTATTTCAAGCAACGTTTCAATTCTGAACGGTGGTCTTACACCAGGGCGATACGATATATCTTCCACTCTGGAACGTGCCGCAAATATATTTTATATTATTTTAAATGAAAAAATTGTGAAATAACACACATAAATCAAATAAAGATTCGATCCCGCGACCTTCGGATTGGTAAACTATCAAAAATCAGGACTATCGGAAAACTGAGACCCTTTAGTAACTTCGGTCAAATATAAAAAGGATCTTAAACTACTTGCAATAATCGCAAACCCAGGTGTCGAACTCTGCACCAGCGTAATCATTAAGTGCCCAGACATGAGCATGGCATTTGATCCAGGTTTCTCCTCGAGTATCTTCAGAAAACAAAACCGTCTCACCGGAGACACAGCACTCGCTCGACTGACAAGTTGAAACCTGTATGCGCGTATAAAGAGATCACTGTTTATATCGTCCAGGAGTATTTGTTTACGAGAAATGACGGTGTTCCATATTAGGGATACTATTTCATATTTGGCTACTTTAATTTATTTATTCTACCAATAAAATTATAGCTATACTGTATTGGTCAGCCCTTTTGAATGACTAAAGTACTAAAAGTGATATTGAACCCTGCACTGTAATATATTATGCATCTACACATTCAACAGACGTCCTCAAACTTTTTTGAAAAAAAAACGCACATACATCCCATACGTATAACAATGGCAACATATCGAAAACTAAGAAAATTGTTTTAATTTCGGAGAGTGATGTTTTCACTAAACGTCACAGAGAAAGAACCTTTTTGTCTTATTTACGCCGACGATAGCGACAAAAAATATATTGTATGCATTCGAAAATATAATATTAAAATACGCTATCAATTTTCTATTGTTGTTTGTTCTACGTACAATTTGGGAGGCGGGTATGGGTACCGTCATCCCGGGAATATTAGATAACCAACACCTCTGCCAAAAGGTCACCCCTCAGTGGTTCGCTACATTTAGTGACTTAATAGGGGTGCCCGGCGTAAATGGGGTGAGATTTTTCCGGGGCTTGGTGGCGGGTGCATGGCAGGGAGTCGGGAAAATCGGGAGGGAGTCCCTTTGACTTCTCCAGCTGTAGTCTCGGAACATTGCCTTGCACGGCATTGGAAGAGAATTCATGCGTCCGTCACTCCTGGGCACACCGACCCCCAGATTCCTACCCACCCCTAATACCCCTTTCCTTCCCAGAACTTCCTCATCTTCCTTTCCTAAAAAGACTCTCAAGCATCCTCAAAGCTGACACAGGCCCTAAGAGGAATTATTTTCCTCAGAACCTCCCGTCTGAAACTAATTAATGTACGTACAAAAAAAACATGTCTTTGAATTTTCGTTGTATTGTATGTGAAACTTACATTTTTAAAACACCTATGTAAAATTGTAATCATTTCTTTCCACTTTTGTAACTAATCGGGATTGCCCCAGCAACAAATAAAAAAAATAATAAATTTTCGTGGTCTATGTTATTTATGGGATATATTAGTGCATTTTTTTCTTAATTAAAGTTAGTTAAATGATCTAGACTAGAGTCCATTTAAATAAAACTGTTTTAGAAATGATTCGTCATTCTTGGTAAGGAAAAGGTGAACAACCGCTGATGCAGAGAAAAGTCTGAGCACGGTCATTATGCAACAGGTATGCGCATAAATCAACGCAGGTATGACCGTGGGTGTGCATGTACCCTCGAGTTTAATCGGGAGGTTACTAACGTTGTTACATCAACCATCATGGTCTCGGGAGATGCCAGTGAAGAGATTGTAGCTATTATTTTTAATTAGTTCAAGCAAGAGAAGTAAAACATAAATGTGTTAAAAAATATTTAAAAGATGTTTAAAAAAATTAACCCTAGAATGCAAAATAGCAAATTTTTAATAAAAATGAAATAATTTCATTGTCGATAGGTCGTAGGTTTTATTTTATTGATTGTTTTTGATGGTAGTGCTTAAAATTAATAGTAACGACATAAAGGAAATATCACTAAAGGCCTTCGCTTACGAATAAACTGAAATGAAACCAGTTGTCAACGCACCAGAACTTTTGCTTGTGTGGCAGATGCTTTTCAGTTGCCTTGTTAACAGATTGCCACGGTAGCGCTCACGAATTTCGAATTGCGTTGACAACTGGTTTCACTTCAGTTTCTCCGTGAGTGAAGGCCTTAAGGCACGAAATTCTTATTAATTGTTTTTGTGTTTAATTCGTAGAACTCCATTTCGAAATCATCACTTCGAAAATTATCATTTCAAATCTTATAAATAAGTCGCCTATCAGTGGATCTAGCGACAATTTGGAAATGGTCTTGAAAACCGAAACAGCTGTAACTACAATACATAATAAAATACTTGCAGAACTTGATAATAAAACTATCAAATTTAATTTTAATTAAATATAAAAAAAAACGAAATTCTTACTTAATCGATCCTTTACCGACACCACTAAGAGTATATTATTTTTAATTAAATGAAGACAATATTGGCGAAACTGAATCAAAAATATGACAAAAGAAAAATCAGAAAAAGATTCGGTCACATCTAGGACTCGAACCCAGGACCTTCGCCTTGCCGGGACGCAGCTCTACCAACCGAGTTAATGGTCCCGATTCGGTCATATTCAACTGTTTCATACTTCGACTAAGAACTACCAACATCTTCATTTTCTTAACGCATATTTTGATTGGCTGCTTGGCATCTTTATGTATGATTGCAAGATTTAAACCCGAACAAAATGCTATCTAGATAGTGTCTTGGATAAATTTTATCAATTTTTATTTTTAATGTACGACATCTATTGACTTTTCTGCAAGTCTAGGATGAACATTTATTTATATTTTTAACTTAATGAGTAAATTATTTTACTTACAAACTTGCTGTAACAAACCGATAAATGCATGGAAGACTTTCAGGAACTTACCTGGAACAAAATAAAAAATACATATTAGTGAAATGTCAAAATACCAAAGACAGCAGCGACTCTAGAAGATAAATGTTGATCTTACATGACGACCTTAAATGATGACCAAGCGTGGGCTTCAGTGGAAGTGACTCAGAGGCAGAGCAAGGAAGAGGTGGATGGACCGCGCGGAAGAGGGTTGGAGCAAGACGGGAAGGACTGAGGACTGGAGACTCAAGGGACCACAGGCAGTGGAGAATCTTTGTGGAGGAGGCCAAATCCCACCCTGGGATGTGGCGCCGAGATGACAATGATAATATGCATTTGCGAACATAAGTGCGAGCCGAGCCACGAATTACGGGAAAGGAACGAATAATTAAGGAGGGGCAGAAGTTGGAAAAGTAAGAAAGATGGGAAAGTACTTGTCCGTTTGACTAAAGCCATTTCAATCAATGTTTCGATTCTGAATATCTGTCGGTGGTCTTACACCAGTACGAAAGTGTCAATCAATCCCAATTTGGGAGGCGGGGATGGGTACCTTTATTGGATAAACAACACCTCTGCCATAGGTCACCCCAAGTGGTTCACTACGTTTGGTGATTTAGGTAATAACAAGGAAATTTAAAATTGATTTCACGGAACAAAGCGACGCGGAGCCATACGTCCAATCCCCGCTCCGGCCGGGGCCGAACTAATACAAAATGGGTGTGGCAAATCAGTAGTCCTCGGGTGGACTGCATGAGGTTCAATTTGAAAATCCAAATTCATCGACTGCCGGCCGTATTGTGAAATAACAAAGCGAAAATGCATATTTTATTATATTTTGTGAAGTTCGGACGTAAATATATATTTTTTTTGCGATTATTGTAAAAGAAACTGAATTAGCTACATTTAACAATAAAACCATATCCGAAAAGGGGTTTATAAGTAGGAAAGTTTGCACTTGAAAGTGTTTTTTTATTGACCTAATACTTTATTTTTTTCTAGGCTTAGGTATTAAAAGACTTATTAAAAAAAATTACCCATTTATTTAAGGGCCAAGATATGTTCTACACCCAGTATTTAATTGAAGCATCAATAATACTTCTAGCGATCAAATTTTCAAAACAAAAATACATGATTTTGTATGATTTTGCATTATTTCGCATGGCTTCATCTTAAGGGAACAATTAAGTTTCCTTTGGTAGGATCGACACAGATGTAACCTGTTTATCAGTTCATTATACTGCTTTGCTATTATTTAAATGCTATAAATAATTGTAATATTTGCTAATTGATTTTATCCAAAAAATAAAGTCTAATTATTTGCATTGTTAAAATTGTACATTTATTTTAACTATCGCGTCCAATATTTAAATTCTTATTTACGGTGGAGCTAAGATTTGAAAGCACATAAATGTAATTAATGAAAAAACAGAATTACGAGCTTAACAAATTAAGCCTTAATAATAAAAGCCTACAAATCCAAAGTCAACATTCAACTTTTAATTCAATCATAATAACAATAACACTCGAAGTTACTACTATCTAATCTTTTATTTTATGGCGAATAAAATTATTGTGTAGTCTAGATAAATTAATCTATGGAAGAATTCCGTCTGATATTGGCTACCTATGTAAATCCCTTTAATACGTAGACGTAATTTAGTATTTTTATTAGAGTTTTGCCGGATTGAGCATAATAATAATTATTGTTATTCAAGTACGTAGCTTAGGTGTAACGTGTGGTAAAAAAGTAACACTGTATACACTTAAATGTAAAGTGTGGTAAAAAGGTAACACAATGTACACTTAGATGTAAATTGTGGTAAAAAGTAACACTGTATACACTTAGATGTAAAGTGTGGTAAAAAAGTAACACTGTATACACTTAGATGTAAAGTGTGGTAAAAAAGTAACACAGTATACACTTAGATGTGAAGTGTGGTAAAAAAAAGTGCTAATTACTACGCCACTTGAGTGTTCGCTCAAAACCGAAATAGCTTGAAATTGTCTTTGTCATGTTAAATGACTTGATCTGAATCGCTATGTGTTACGTCATATGTACTCATGCACAATCTTCTCCTTCAGATTCAGAACATACCACAAATGGAGATGCCATAGACCCACGGGCCCCGGACAGTTGAGAGCATTTGACACTTATTATTAGCTCCACATGTGAGGCCATCTTGAGGATGCTGTGTGGAGGGTATTTTTAAAAAAGGGAAGGATAGGAAGTTCTGGGAGGGAAAAAGTATGAGGAATGGGTAGGAATTGGGGATCAGTGTGTCCAGGGGTGACGGACGTATGAGTCTATCCCTCCAAGTGCAGTGCATGGTGATGGAGCGAGAGAGTCCGGCTGGAAAGATCAAAAGGCCTCCCTCAACCAGTCTCTCTCGATCCGGACATCCAGCAGGTGGGCAGACGCATGCGCCACCAAGACCTGGACAAACCCCACCCCATGAACCCGGGCACCTCGGCTAAGTCACCAAACGCAGCGAACCACTTGGGCTGACCTATGGCCGAGGTGTTGGTCATCTAACAAATGGTTCCCGGGGCGGCGGCACCCATACCCGCCTCCCAAATTAATGATTTTTAATGGCTTTTTGCGGTAGAGAGAGAGAACGGACCTCCAAACATCTCGATCTTGACACTCTCTTTGCCTCATTTACATTATACATCGTCTCATACATATCTTCTATTTTTAACTCTTGGTTCGACTCCAAGTATCTGATTCACTTGATCGGGCCATGGCGTTCTCGACTTCTTCTACCGTTCACATTTGCGTCATATATTCTCCTTACACTACTTTCTTCGTTCATTCGCTCTACAAGCCCAAACCATCTGAGCATTCCTTTCAATTCACACAATATCTTATATCTATTTTAACATGTCATACGAACTAAAATTTGAGCTAATCCGCCGCGGCATAGAATTAATAAAACCAGCTAGTCATAGATAAGACAATCTCTAAATAATAAATTATTAGATAGATACACAATTATCTCTAGTATTTCCAGATCATAACAGCTCAGCGTCGCCAGATCGAAAGATAAAAACTCCCTAGTCATCTAAAATCTCTAGAAATGACCAAAAATTCGAACTTTTAGTTAGAGAAAGATTGCTTAAGTCGTACCCCCTAATGAAATAATACTGTAATATCCAGTGTAATTGAAATGAAACAAAATCTTATGTATCTTTTGAATCTTTATTTAGTTGCCTTTTAATCAACAATCTTTTATCAAAATAGGTATTTGAACGTTTTTCAAAAATATACCTTCGGTACGATTAAGAGCTGGTTCACACTACGCTATCAAATATAAAAGATCATAGCACGCCAAATAACGCTCTCCATACAATCCCTTCAGACCGTTCACACCTAAGCGTTTTTAAGCGCAGATCAATCATAGACAATACACATCTCAGACGTAACCGCTCCAGACGCGATATCCCAGAAGATAACTCTCCCCTTCTCCGACTAAAACAGGAGAGGGGGTCATTGTAATTACGGAGCTGCCTAGACCCGTGGGTGACAGATATCAAGTTGACAGATTTCAGTACAAAAAATATGCGTTCCGTTGCCGCTCCCTAATTCGACTGGCCCCCTCTCCTACCACAGGAAGAAATATTTGATAGCCTCGTGTGAAAGGACAAAAGATAAGCGCTCGCGATCAACAGATATCTGCTCGCAGATATATAGCTCAGTGTGAACTAAGCATAAGTCGTCTAGTCGCCTAATTCGTACCACATATTTGTTTATGAGAATACCCCACAAGTATCCAAACCGTCTGAATTCAATGGGACTATGACATCCCCAACTGTGGTAAGTTGTAATGCCGAAGGTAAGAAGATGAGGAAGAGGAATGTGGGAAAGCACCTGGCTATTTAAATGCAAAATACAATCACTAAAAACGGTCAAAGCTAATTCAAGTAACGTTTCTATTCTGGGTGGTGGTCTATTCACCAGGGCAATACAGAGATATCTTCCATTCTCTGTTTCTCCCTAGACATGGCAACGTTGTCTCCCAGCCGGCGGCAGAGGTCAATAAATTACTGAAAATTAGTGGTCCGTCTCCTGCTCTTCTTCGTCATGTTATGCAATTGGATACACCCATAAACGGACAACTACTGTCGGCGGCAAGCGTTTAGACCTGAACCGGTAATTTGGTTCTCCAGCTCCGACCGCAAAGTAGATGTATCATGTTACTATCAAATTATTGTTCTTTTCGTTTAAAACTCCAGTGATTTGGATAATTCATCTGTAATACGATATCGTTTCAAAGGATTTGGAAAAGGAAAACATAAAAATATAATACAACTTACGAGATTCGTTGCAGTTTGATTCATTTAGTATTCATCCCAACAGTGATCATTTATAGCAGAGGTTCCCAAACTTTTTTTCCTCGTAGACCACTTTCAAAATTTCACTGGTCACGTGGACCCCCTGCTGATACATTTCTACCATATTCCCAAAACTCAACAAGCATTGTACTGAATATTGCATATAAAGCTGGAGTTGCGGTCTGTCACAACGGGGGGGGGGGGGGGAATGTAATTGATATGAGATGGGAGGCGGGATGGGATATGGGCACGGGATGGGTCTCAAAATGACCATTTTTCACCCAAATACTAGTGTACTATCTGCCTACATTGACAAGTAAAGCCAAGCCAACATTTTTTTCTTTACTATCGAAACCAGCAGGCTTATTCTCTATCTTTTGTGGGATTGTTATCGAGATAAGGGACCATCCATAAATTACGTCACACGAATTTCATAATTTTTTGACCCCCCGTACCCCTTGTCACACTTCTCTACTCCCCCCCCCCCCCCCCTTAAGGTGTGACGTAATTTATGGATGGCCCCTAACGGACGTGATCTCCTGACAGATTTGTGTGATTTATTTGCTTTTTCTATGTACAAAGTACATTAAATGAATGAATAATCATGCATTCTTGTAGGAGTTCATGTTTAAAACGATCTAAATAAAATATATTACAGTACAGTAAATACGTAAAAATCACACAATTCTGACAGGAGATCACGTCCGTTATCTCGATAACGATCCCACAAAAGTTAAAGAATAAGCCTGCAGATAAATTTTCGTGGACCCCCACTTACAACTTGTGGACCCCCATCTTTTATCACGTCTACGTTGACCCCCATCGAGTCTCCGGTGGACCACTGGGGGTCCACCTGGACCACTTTGGGAATCACTAATTTATAGTATTCGAAAAATAAAAGATTCCGTTCTTCAATTTATATTTGTATTTGATTTTGATACATTCGACGCTCTAGTTTTTCTGTCTCTTTCGTTTACATGTATATACGT
Source organism: Glyphotaelius pellucidus (assembly GCA_936435175.1). Lineage (NCBI taxonomy): Eukaryota > Metazoa > Arthropoda > Insecta > Trichoptera > Limnephilidae > Glyphotaelius > Glyphotaelius pellucidus. Next base: position 12,101,592 of record OW386556.1, read on the forward strand.
GAGAAGTGAGAAACATGATAATTTGGGTAGATTTTGGCGTAATAAACAGCATTCTGTTGACCGAATACATTTTCAAAGGAAAAAAAAACACTGTGAAGTAATTTTGAGAACTTATTTATTTAAGATTTTACTTCAGCAGGGCTATTTGTTTATTTTACATATAAATAAATACCAGATATTTTTGTTATTGTTTTTGGGGTGTTATGCCGTGTTTCGCTACCTCCTTCTTTAGCCAACGTTTCGGACAGCGTTACAGTGTCCATCATCAGGGCAGATGACCAAATGATATTGGTGAGAGTGTTTACTTATGTGTGTGTCGAAGCGATACCGTGCTGCCAGCTCCATTTCTCTACGAGCTGGTGTTAGAAAAAAATCAGCATGGTTTTTTGCGTTTAGCTTTGGTGTAGCCGTCAATTACTGGATACCAAAAACTATTGAGCTTAGCTCCGTCGTCTCTGTTAATATTGATGGGGTTTTTATGGATTTCAATTGCCTCCGTAATTAGGCGTGCTCTGTAAGTTTTGGGTCTTCCCAGGACTTCAGGAACAAATCCAAAGTAATGGCCGGTTTCGATTAAGTGGTCGGCGATTGCCGATTTGTCAGGGTGGCCAAGTTTACAAGCACGAAAGTGTTCCGAAATCCTTTTGGAGATCGTTCGCTCTGTCTGGCCTACATAGACCTTGTCACATCCGGAACAGCTGAGTTTGTATACTCCATCTGTTTCCAGAGGAAACTTAGTCTTTGCCGACCTCAGTAGGTCTTGGATTTTAGTTGTGGTTCCGAAGACCGTCTTGATGTTCTCTTTTCTCAACAGCCTGGCAATTCTGTCTGTTACATTATGGACGTAAGGCAGGAAAGCGCAGCCTTTTGACTCTTGTTCACCCCTGTCTTCGTTTCGTGCTGATTTGGCTCTTATGATTTGCCTTGTCTGCCTTGCTGGGTATCCGTTACGCTCCAGTGCATCGGTGAGTTTGGTCAGTTCTAATCCGAGTTTTGGCTCCTCACATATTCTGGTCGCTCGGGTTACCAAAGTATGGATGAGTCCTCTCTTCTGAGCGGGGTGATGATGCGAATCAGCGTGGAGATACCTGTTTGTATGTGTTGGTTTCCTATAAACTGTGTGTCGTAGGCAACGCTGTCCGAAACGTTGGCTAAAGAAGGAGTTAGCGAAACACGGCATAACACCCCAAAAACAATAACAAAAATACTTTTTGGCCGTGAAAACCTAAAAACATACAAATACAAGATATTCCAACTCATAATCTAGAGGAAATGGATGGAAGACTTAGACACTTCCTAGCTTCAATGATAGTAATGGTAACAAATACATGAGTACAAAAAACAATACTTGCGGAAATTAATAATAACATTATTAAATTTAATTTCAAAAAAATTAAATGGAGTTCTACGACACACAAAAACAATTCATTTATACAAATTCTCTTAGCAACAAATGAGCTGGACATTAAAATAGTAGATTGCCTTGAAAAGGAAAGACATAGATTGACCTTGGCATTAACAGGGTTAATACAATAATGGCCAGCCGTAGAGGACCCAATATATTGTAGTAGAAGTCCACACCTACGAACTTTCGAACTGTGTCGAAACTGTGCATTAGTCTTCAGTAAGCTTATACCAGGCAAACTTAGTGACCACTAAGTTAAAATGAATCACTGCAACATTTCCAGTAGCATTATTGGAGACATCAATATCAACAAAATAGATAAGATAATTGGAAAGAGTGAACTTGAAATCTCAAAAAACAGACTGTTCTAGGATTGCCAAAATGAGATCTATAAAAATGACAGATTCCCAATAGAGAATTCCAGTCCAATTTTTTTTTTTTTTTTATGAACTTCTAACTTAAATAACTGCATATTTATTTTTATTTTTATAGTTAGTTTTAATAGTTAAAATAAATGTCAAAGTTTTAATTTTTCAAGATTCCCCGAAAACCACCGAATCTGGTGTGACGTCATCATGACTAACCGAAGTATGAATCTTGTAGGGAACTGGAATCAGCTGTTCGACTCCCGCCATTTTGAATTTCAGCTTTGGATCGTTTTTTGTACAGTTAATGTTTTTGAATATTTTAAATAATATAGATAAACTAATAGAGATACTTTATTTTTGATACTGAATTATTTAGGCCTAAATAATGTTTCAATAAAAACAAAAACTATTATATGTCCAATTCTCTATAAACCAATAACATGGAATGCCGAACGGCTTGTGTCTTCATTTCTATTGATTTCTATACAACTTTGACCCAGGTGACGCGGCGCGGTGACGTCACGCCGCCGGAATCCAGCAATAGGGTGTTTTAATGACACGTTTTAAAATGGACTTTTTAATATTTTTTTAAAAACTCTACGTTAAATATTATGTAATAAAACTTATATATTCAGAACCAGCGTATATTGGTCAATATGAACATATTTTTTTAAAGCCATAATATTTTTCACTGGAGTTCCTTATTGTCAACCATACAAACCAGTCACTTTTCGAGCAACACGACTTTTCTTTCAATATTTACCAACGTGTCTAGCTACCGTATTCATTTTGGTTTCTTTGTATGGCCTATTATGTCTCCGGCTTTGCAATTTCAAATGCTTTAAACATAATACCTTACTCGTGTAACACTAAACACAACAAGAAGAAAACTCGTAATAACAACAATGGCCAACCTTTGGCTGCGGTTAACCAATTAACGATTAGCCATACATGTAAATAATTCATTGATTCCAATACCTTCCATTACGGCGGTTTCTCAATTGCATTTAACTACTGTAACTGAATTACATAATGCATTCTGAAATATTTCAACACATGTAAAAGAAATCTGTACATCACGCTTTTATTTGATCGTAGGAACTTTGAATACATACTCGTAGTTAGGAACACACACACCCACTACACGAAATAAGATCTAAGAACGAATCTACTATGCCTATTGGCAGGTTTTAGATTTCGTAGTACCTTTTAGGTCCTGTATGCTATCACATACCGGCTAGTAGCGTGGTGGTCAGAAGCGTAGAGTCCCCAGATAGGCGTCAAAGATTCAATCCTCGGTTAGCTAAGTCCTTTATCACAGTTCAAGCAAATTGCCCGCTTATAATGAAGAAAATAGGAGGATTTAAATATTGTCAGGTTGTTCTTAACCTGGAAATGTTTTGTTTTTGTTTTATAAACAAATTAAATATGAGATGATAATAAAAATACACGCTTCGTAGCAAGAAGAAAACTGAGAAATTTTGTTCCTACAGAATAAAAAAAAAATGTACACATTTCAAATATAGGAATGTACGAGTATAATAAACACATTAATTAAACACTATGGACATTTTCCAGTTTTTATCATATACCTTTAGCAATGGTAATATTTTGAGATTTTTAGAACATATTTTTGGCATTATGGTTGCATATTTTGGCATATAATATAATATCATGGGGTAATTATTACAACTAGATAACTGAAATCAGCTACGTTCGAAAATTGAATTATAAAATGGAAATCAATCTAAAAAATTGGTTTTTGTATATTTATAACGACAAGTATGATTAAGTCGTAAATTTGTGTGTTGGGAACCGTAATATTATGGAAACCGTAATAACCGTATATTTTGGAAATAAGAACATGGCTAATCATTTTTTTATGTATTAATTTGCAAAAATGGAATGACATACCTAATTGTTACTTGTTACGCACAAAAATACAACGAAGCGACTTAATCAATTCCACGAAAAACATGGAAAACACTTGTAGTAACTAGAGTTGCCTAATTATAGTATTAAACGTTTTTGGAGATACCCACAAAAATCAAATAACCAAAATCAAATAACCAAAATCAAATAACCTGATGATGCCAATATGTTAAGACTTTTCTGTTTCTGGCATTCATAGACGAGGAAATGGAGTAAGGCTTTTAGTTTGTGTGTGTGGTCAAACAAAAAGAAACTCAAAACGCTGATTTCAGAGTTACCTAGTTGTAGTAATTATCCCACGACATACAGGATATATCCCGTCGGGGTCACCAATTTAGGAATCTCAGATAATAATTCGAAGCCTAAATATTGAATTATAAGTGCCTTACTGGAAAACATGTTTTAAATTTTGCACAGTTGATTATTGCAATCTTACTTTCAATTTATCGTAAAATTTTGAAATCATTTTAAGATATGTAAGGGGGCTGGTCTGTCTACAAATGTGTAATTAACAATGTTTTCCAGCTTTGTAAGTATTACTAATTTCTAATACAGGTAACTCAGTCTAGAATAGAATTGAAAGTCTAGAACCTACAGTGCAGAGTAAGTTTTGCTCTTGAAAGTCTGGAGTGAATGCAGAGCAAGCGCCAAGCGCAGGAAAACAGGTTTTCGAAGGCTTCATTTTTACAAGTGGCTTGTCACAGTTGCAGCTATACGTAATGTCTACACAATATAAAATGCACGACATATTATATTATAAATCTTATTTATCACTAGTTTTACTGCCCGACTTAATAAGATTATTTATTGGCTTTATATTATTATGTGGTCAAAGATCAAAATAACATTTTTAAATATTACGTTTCGAAGTTTACAAATTTTCACTAGTTTGCTACATATTATTTTTTTATTATTTAACTAACTCTCTCTTCCGCATTCCGAGAATCTCCTCACCCTCTTTCATTTCTTTTCCCACCATCTGGATTTCCCTCCCCCTCCTGCCTTCTCGCTTAACTAAATTGAATACACACATTTATAAATCAACTCGCGCGCTATCTATTGTAATTTTTTAATTCAAATTTCATAACGCCAGATCTTACCATTATATATAGAAACCTTCGCGAACGTGCGCACAATAAATCACTAAAGTTTCATTGCAATCGGATGAATGGTCTGGGAACGCATACGGGACAAATAAAGAAACATTCATTTTTATGTACAAAGATATGTAGTTATCAAGGTTATATACTAAACGAAAGGGGAAATAGAAAAAAAAATCAGAAAACACAATTTTAGCATTTACTAATGACCTAGGTCATAGATATCAATTTCATCAAGGCAATTTATTGTCATTCCATAGATTGTTTTTTTTTTTAATATTATATTGGTTATTTTTTAATATTATTGACAAATCGACCTCTTAACATTTTTTTTTCACCCGACATAGAAAACTTATGCGATAATTAACTTCAAAGTAACTTTCTTTAGTCCTTCGAGATAATTTGTTCGCTTTTCGGAACAACTCACACAGATCTATAAAAATCGTTGTCTCCCTTACTATCACAGTAAGAAATGTGATATAGACGTTGTTAGAAAGAGAAAACACCACGCTTTATATTCAAATCTAAAAATTAACCACAAAAGAAGTAAAATGTACACCTTTATGAAACAAAAGTTTCGGATAGCAATTTAAAAAAAGACTTTAATCTTTGAGAATTTTTTAATTACATGGAACGACAAATGAAATGTTTATGTGTTTCTATTTTTTTTTCGTTTTCAGTAATTTTTAGTTACAAAAAATATAAGGTGAGCCATCTTTTATGTTTGCAAGCAAAATTTTTGTACTTCAAAAATTATATGTATATTTCGAGTTATAAAATTTGAAAGCAGATTTTATCACCTTTAAAGTTTTTGGGTTTCAGGTACGTTCAGAAATATTTCATTTATTTGGATTTTTATTGTAAAGCTGTAATATTTTGACCCACTGACAAATTTGGCCGAGGCCTGAGAGTCCTTTATCGCGTTGCTGTCAGATGGAACCTTCTTATTCTAAAGGGGTCCAAATATAGAACAAATACAGCTAACTTTTTTTCCACTTTAAGAGGAAGAGCTGCGCGGCCTTTCCCATACAAAATTTTAATTTGAGGCCGAAATAACCAACCAAACTGAATAAATTTTTTTATCAGAAGGTATAGCAACCATTTTGTTGAGTTGTTGTGGAACTCTTAAAACAGTTGCTATAACCTATAAAGTTCATTCAGAAAATTCTGTGCAAATCTCATGACGCCAGAGGTCATTTTTCGAGAGATTTTCCGTGACAAACAAACAACAATGCGAGAGCCTGCTGTATAAAAAACGTCTCCATATTATTTACTTCACTTTGTTTATTATTATTTTTAGTATGGCTTATTATAAGACCACGGGAATTTTTCCAACGTGGTTCTGTGGGTTTTAACGTGGGTGTCTGGGATATTAGTAAGTAAAAAGGTAGTCCATGTATAATAGGATTTAGGAGGCATTGTAAATTCAATTTATAATGGTGCATTCATCTATCCACTTTAATTTACGTCTGCTGTTATTAACTAGAAATGCTTACGTGTCTGTAGTTTCTTGGTGACGTGGAATAAATTTCAGGTTTTTTCCAAACATGTTGTCAATGCTATCGCTTTCTTACTAAATTCATTTCTCCTGATTTAATTTTTTTTCAATATATCTGACTTCAAGGGCGTTTTAGGCCATAATTTGCAATTACGGAGAAAGAGAAGAAGAATTTATCCAAATAATTTTATTTAAATGGGCAAATTTCAAATTACATGGAAGATTGAAGTCCAGGGTAGCTATTCCCGAGCAACGATCAATCGTTACTCGCCATGCGCCAGCTACGACTGGTCTACCCCATTCGTTGTTGTGTCGAATGACTTTTGGCGTTTGGCGTCTAAGAATGTTCCGGTCGACCAGGTTCAAGAATAACCACGTCGACCAATGTACGTACTTTTGACGCGATTGCGAGCGACGAGGGCTCGGAGAATAGCTACCCGGTTCAGACTTCAGACGAATGATATGTTGAGCGAGAGGAAGGCAATTTTAAATAAGGCTTGAGAGAAGAGGGGATATTTGTTTAAAGAGGTACAGCTAAGATAAAGTTCCCACTTCTAGACGAAGACACGGAAAGCACAAACTGAGGAGTTAAGAACTTGAATTTTAAAAATAGAAGGAAATGGAGCCATTTTCAATTCTCATTCGGATAAGTGAGAAAAGATCTGGAATTGTAGAAACCACGGTTTTGACGTAAAGTCCTTTGTATCGAGGCACAGCAACTCCATTGCATTGGATGGTGAACATTGTGCCAATAGTCTAGCGCAGAGGTTCCCAAATTTTTGGTGGACCCCCTGCTAGTACATTTCTACCATATTCTCAAAACTCGAGACGAGTTGTACTGAATATTGAATGTCGAGGTGTGGTCTGTCACAACGAAGCAGTACGGGATCTACGACTTTTTGAAACGGGAGCAAAATGGACCAGTATTCGAGATTATATTTGCCTCGACGGACGGGGCGGTATGGGTATGGGACGGGGGGGGGATGGGTATGTTCACATCCCAGTGCAGTACACCCATATCCCATTACGCCCCTCCCCTTGCCTAGCTTTTTAAGATCTCATGCATAATCGGTACAATAACGTGCGCTGTACGCCAGTTGCTCCATTATGGAGGGGGCGTAATGGGATATGAGACGGGAGGTGGTCTCAATCGAAACCAGTTCGTGGTCCCCCACGTTTTTTTTTAATATTAACTCCACACAGGAGGCCCTGAGGGAAATAATTTCCCTCAGGGCCTATGTCATCTTTGAAGATGCTGTGTGGAGGGTGCTGTTGAGGAGAGGAAGGAGTGAACATAGGTCTTGAATAGATCCATGTTGTAGGAGGGAGGAAACACATAAGCCGGCAAATCGTTCCACAGCCGGGCTGTTGAACTCAAGAACGATTCGTAGAAACGACCCGTTCTCATGTGACTAATGTCAACCGTGTACAAATGTTGAGCGCGTGTTTGGCGTGTTTCCCGACTATGCACCGGTGCCAAGGGGATCAGTGACTCTAGTTCCTCGGAGCATCTTCCTTACAACTTGTGAACCCCCATTTCTTTATCGCGCCTACGTGGACCCCCGTCGGGTCTCCCGTGGACCCCTGGGGGTCCACCTGAACCGCTTTGGGAATCACTGGTCTAGCGTCTAGCCCAAACAGTGCGGGATTTATCTCGTCTATTCGACACTTCGTAGTAGGAACCACGATTCGAAGGCGGTATAAAAAGGTAGTATCCAACACGGCGACCATCTTGAACCGGAACCGGAACGTAACAAACAAATTCACAGCCGAGCACAGGTCGAGTTAAACCAGAATTTCGCAAGCTCAGTTAATTATGATAATAGCTGTACAAAAAAAAAAAAAGTTTGATTTTAATAAGGTTATGCTGTACTGATAACGATTACAGAAATGAAAAAAATTATACAGTTAATTGGGATAGTAGAGGAAAGATAAAGATGTATTACATCGCGATGCCACAGGAAACCGATATGCATTTATGCACTTAAGTCGGGGACTCGAATTTTGCAAAGCACTTAGCGAATGCGATCACAATCGCTAATTACATTGAGGAAACTGAGTGTAATGGATGCCATAGTGAAAATAAAGGACACAGAATATGAAAAGTAAATGCATTCAATATCTCGTTGACGAATGACGGGAACAGGGAGGAATGGAAAAGGACAAGCAGGGAGAAACAATTTATTTATTTAAGTGGCATTGAAACGAATGCCGGGAACTCGCTAGTTCATTATCTATACAATGCATAATATATCTATATACTCGTATATAAAATTCTAAATGTTTTTGTTTTTGGGTTTTTATATAAATATACATATGTATATTTGCTATGCGTTGCTAAACCATTCATCCGATTGCGATGAAACTTTGGGAATTTGATAAGTGCATGCCCGCAATGGATTACATATAAAACTAGCTTTTACCCGCAGCTTCGCTCGCATAGTGTTAGGGGAAAGAATTTTCATGTGAAATAATGAATGAATGAATAAATGAATGAATTATGAATGATGAATGAATGAATGATGAATGAATGAATGATGAATGAATGAATGATGAATGAATGAATGATGAATGAATGAATGATGAATGAATGAATGATGAATGAATGAATGATGAATGAATGAATGATGAATGAATGAATGATGAATGAATGAATGAATGATGAATGAATGAATGAATGATGAATGAATGAATGATTAATGAATGAATGATAAATGAATGAATAATAAATGAATGAATGATGAATGAATTATGAATGAATGAATGAATGATGAATGAATGAATGATGAATGAATGATGAATGAATGAATGATGAATGAATGATGAATGAATGAATGATGAATGAAAGAGGAATGAATGAATGAATGATGAATGAATGAATTAATGAATTTCTTTATTAAGTTGCATAACAACACATGCCGGAAACTCGCTATTGTATGTAAATGCCTGTGTCAGAATTTGGTAAATTGAATTATAAAATCCTAAATAATAATATAAATGGAGCGACTGAACGAAATTTTTTGCTCAGAGATAATTGGAGGACTGGGAAAGACAAAGGCTACTTTTTATCCCGGAAAAAACATTTCATTACCGTGGGAAAATTATTCCCATAATACCATGCGAGTGAAGCCGCGGGTAAAAGCTAATTAATTATAATTTATAACATTCAGATTCGTTTGCATCACCGCACCGAATAAATCCATTGAATCATGTGGTGATGTCGCCAATTCCCTAAAATCTAATACACATTCACCGAACTGAAAAAATGTGCAATAGAGAACTCCAGTCCAATTTTTAAATTTTTTTTTTATGAATGACCTAACTTAAATAACTGCATATTTATTTTTTATTTTTATAGTTAGTTTTAATAGTTAAAATAAATGTCAAAGTTTTAATTTTTCAAGATCCCCCGAAAACCACCGTGACGTCATCTGGCCCTGTGACGTCATCTGCCCAAAAGTTTTAGTTATTTTCAACAGATGTTGTCATTTTGTAAGGAAGAAGTGATGAAACTATTCAATAAGTAAAACGTTATTTAGGTGTAATTATTTATTTATTATATTATCCATACTAATATTATAAATGCGAAACTGCTCGAGTTTGTTTATGACCTTTTCACGCATAACACAATATAAAGACTTTAATAATTCTTTCACCAATATAAAGCTAAATTATATGCGCAGACTACAGGTTGTATATGATGGTAAGCTCTGGCGTTATGAAATTATAAATATTAATATATTATATTTGTTATACGTTTTCTGTCGCTAACAAAAGCGAGTTTTTGCTAACGTCAGAAAAAAATCTTTTCCATGGAAACAATGTTGATATATTTTTGGGCTCTATGCTGGTAGGTACTCAGTCTACTGGTCAGCTACTACTGCAGAAAATTTAAATATTAGAATTCGTTTTCTTTTGGACAAGCTTGGAATAAATGTCAGATGAGAGTTCCTATATTAAAAATATAATTCGTAACGATTATAAAGACTGAATGATAAATAGTGTATTTTTTATTATATTAACGAACTTCCAAATATTTAAATAAAAATAAACATCCGAAATGTTTGTAAGCGCATAAATTCCGAACGAATGAACAAAATTGGATAAGTAATTCTTTTTTTCTTTGAGCTATAGCATTATGAAATTTAGGTGGTAGGCGAGATGTTTGAAAACTGAATGTAAGGGAATGAATATATGGAATGCGGGAGGGGATGGGGGTGGGGTGGGGGGGAGATAATTGATAAGTGCAAGCGCTACAGTAATTTCCTGTAATACCATGCGAGCGAAGCCGCGGGGAAAAGCTAGTATTATTATATTTTTCAATATTATTACGGGAGATTGGTAAAAAAATTGTTTGAAACTATTATTTTTTTAGCTTTACGAATCGAAATCAATGTTAAGGAAACCGAAGCATGAATTTCGTAGGGAACTGGAATCAGCTGTTCGACTTCCGCCATTTTGAATTTCAGCATTGGAGCGTTTTATGGAAGCGGTGACGTCACGCCTCACAAATTCCATAATACCAACTTGACAGGATGTTTTAATGAACTGTTTTAAAATGGACTTTTTAATTTTTTTTTTAAAACTCTACGTTAAATATTATTAAATAAAACTTATATATTCAGAATCAGCGTTTATTGGTCTATATGAACATATTTTTTTAAAGCCATAATATTTTTCACTGGAGTTCTCTATTGGTGTCAATAATTGAACGATAGTGAACAATGTACCAAGCGTTACCACTGGGGTGACCAACCAACATTATTTTTAAGTGCGATTTCATATTTCGTATTATTGGCATGCATTGTATTGACTTCACATTGACTTGTATTCTGTCAACTTATCGATCGATCGATTATTAGTGGATTTGATATCGGAGGGATAAGAATATCTTTGTGAGTGATGTTCTATCATCCACGAATTAATTGAAAGTGTTGTAATGATGACTTGTGCAAATACTTTAATTTACGATAAGAGCTTAATATACGCATTTAATTACCTTTCAATGTGATGGAAAATTTGAAGTGATTGATTGGATTAGGTATTCATCACGCGCTGTTAACATGCTCAGACATGTCACCTCTTAAATTTGTTTTCTTTCATTAATACCTAATTAGTTTTAATTAGTTATAATACCCTCTCCCTCTAAACCTCTCTCGACACTAATATCTATAGTTGTGTTTATTGATTCTGGCATGCTTTGCAATGCAACAATAAATAAATTGGTTCTCCGTGCGTGTCCTTTCCCACTCGTCCCGTTCCCATTCCGCCTCGCCTTCCCCTCCCATGTCCTCTACCCCCTAACGCGTTCCCCACCACCTTCCCCACCTTCCCTCTCCCGCTCCGCTGTCCGGCGTTCCCTTCCCCACTCCCGCGTTCCGTATATTCAGGCCCGGTACATTCAGTTTTCAAACAGCTCGCTTGCAACCTGTTGCAATTTTTTAAACAAATTTTCATTTTTCATACATTACATACATTTATTTTTATACATTATAAGAACAATCAATCAATTTGACAATTCATTCATTGAAATTGGAATGATTGACGGTAATACACAGTTATATCAAGCGGCTATGTATAACATAATATTATAATATAATATTATAATCCTTTACGACGTATATTTTAAGGGGAATTTTTTTCTGAAAAATTTAAAATAAATTAAATTCGGTTATTAAAGAAATTTAAAAAAAAAAGTTGAATATTCTGAAAAATCTATTCAATGCTATTTTTAAATACAAATTCACGGAAGACATGATTTTTTTAACCTTCTTTTCGTTCTAAACAATTAACATTTTGTCCTTTATCATTAAGCCGCCGCTATTCGAATTTCGACCGATTTCTTACATATTTCCCTTAAACATTTGAAGTTTTTATGCTCTTAAAAAAATTTATGTTATTTTTGAAGATAATACCTAGACGCGTTCCACGCCGAAACGCAAATTATATGAAATTCCCTCGATAGAAAAAAATGGCGAAGTATGCTCCGAAAATTATTAAAAACACTTCTGTTTCTATTATTTTACAAGTTATAGTTGTGAAAAAATTCACAACGTTACTAAATTTAAATGATACTTAAGATGCCTTACAAGAGATTTTTGCTCTATTTTAAACGAGTCATGTTTTATTAAGCATTTTCCCAATTTTCGCATCAATTTTGTCATTGAAAATATTGGCGCGCCCTGTCCAACATTCGTAATTACATATTATCTCTCCATCTTCTTCTTTTTGGGCCGGGAAGCGTCGCCTTAAAGTAAATATTGAAGAAGAAAATACAATTATCTCAATGAAAACGACACATTACTTCAAATGGTCCCCACATATAAATATTCTGAACAACAGAGTAAGGAAACTTACATACATATTTAGATGTTTAAGAGATATTTTAAAAGAAAAATTACTTATAACCACATACTTCGCTTTCTGTCAATCAATTATACAATACGGCATTATAGGATGGGGCGGTACATATAAAAATCAAACACAAACAATTTACGTATCACAAAAACTAATATTAAAAACAATTTTAAAAAAACCCTATTCATATTCATCAGAACTTTAATTCAGACAATTTAAGGTCAGAAAATTAAATGCATTATACTTCTACCATGCAACATTACAAATTTATAAAGATGATATTCAAAATTAAGTCAAGAAATCTTAGACAAACGTCAATACTTCCAACTCTAAAATGTAAAAAAACAATAGGACAGCAAAATCATAAATATCTCGGTGTCAATTTTTTTAATTCTTTATTAAAAAGAATTAGAAACATGAACAATAACATAAAAGAATTTAAAACACACCTTAAAAATTATAGTGAAAATATGAAATGAGTTATACCAAATAAAACTATTATGATAACACCCCCCCCCCCCATACACACAAGCCCTGCTTATTAATGGGGGTACATCAAATATATATATTATGTTACTAATATATGATTCATAATAAAAAATTTTAAAAATTATGTAAAACGTTTCACCATTTTAATTGTTTCAATTGCAACCGAACTGACTGTTAACCTACTCACAAAACAGATTGATCTAGATTTCATAATTTAAAAAGCGAACATATAAAACAGCCCCACGAAGTGAAAGGTATTACCATTTACAAGCTGTAATATTTTAACCCTCAGAAAACAAAGGGATTTTTTAGCAAGGCTTGATTGACCGGGTGTAATAGTGATAAGAGTTGGGACAAGGCTTGAAAATGATGCAATGTGAAACCAGGTTATCGAATGCGAGAGAAGGTTGTATTTTATCAACTGATAATAAAAGTATCTACCGCTGATTGATCCGTTGTAATATCTCCCTCTTTCTCATAAATCAAGCTTGCTACAGAAAGAGAGGTTACAACGGAGCACTCTGTGGCAGGACCATATCGATGTACTGGACATACAATATTTGTTTCAAATAACTATAACTTCTTGTTGTGATCGGAAGTTGAGAGGGAGATATAAGTTAGTGAAGATAGAAAGAGAGAGTCTTACGTTTCGTATATTACTGTAGGGGCAAGAGAGAGAGGTGCGAGCACACATTTTCTTTCTCTCTTTCTCTCATAGCCAGTTACGTTTCGTATATCTAAGACACAGTGCAGGCCTATTGTCACAAACTCATCCGCCTGCTCGAAGTATTCATCATTCACAACTATATCACACACTTGTACTTTCTCTTTCAAACACCATGACTTTAGACTTAGATTCATCATCAACTCATTCTTCATACATACTTTGTTCATTCTAGACATTGGACTCAGGGGTCACCAATTACTTTCATTAGGGGTCCGTTTGTTTAAATAACATGACCGTCGCGGTCCGGAAAGGAAAAAGCTTAACCCAACCCCCCCCCCCCCCCCTCGGCTTAACAATTGAAATAATAAACTGTACTATTTAAATATGTGTAGATACAATATCAATGAAAAAATAAAACGAAAGGGTTCCGGAACATTATTTTATTAAATAATAAACAAATGTTATGAATAGAAAGAAGTGCCAGCGTTTTTTTTACAATATTAATGAGAAAAATTACATTTAATAAAATATTTTGTATTGTTAACACAAGGTCCGCATAAAATAGGTCGGCGGTTCAGATCCGGACCGCGGTCCGCCATTTGGTGGCCCCTGCACTAGAGACTGTAGGTATTCCATACTGTTATAATTCAGCACCGCATCATCAGCATACAACAGGCAACATACTTTCAGATTACTCAATTTCGTGCCCAATCCCACCTCTATATATATAGGTACAGTATATGTAGGATTCGATGTATGGATGTGAATAAGCAAGGAGTATCCCATTACCAGAGTTGTGGGTCGATCTACACTTCCTGCCTAGGGATCCACGGGAGACCCGACGGGGATCCACGTTGGCGCGAAAAAGAAATGGGGGTCCGCAAATTGTAACTGCCGCAAATTGTAACTGCTGTAATTGTAATCGCACTTGCCCCATATCTGAGATTTTAAAACGCCCAACTAGGTAAGGGGGGAGGGGGGGTGTAATGGGATATAGGTGTACTGCACTCAGATGGGAACATACCCATACCCCCCCCCCACATCCCATTACGCCCCCTCCGCCGTAGCGAATATAATCTCGAATTTAGTCTATTTTGCCCCCGTTTGAAAAAGTTGTAGGTTCGGTACTACTCCGTTGTGACAGTCGAGTTTTGGGAATATTGTAAAAATGTAACGGCGGGGGTTCCACCGTGACCAGTAAAATTTTGAAAGTGATTTACGAGAAAAAGAGTTTGGGAACCTCTGATGTAACCAATGAAATTTAGCGACAAAACCACACGCAAAAACGTATTATGTCAATTTTATATGCATTTCGGTCGTGAATAATGCATTTACTGTTATAAAATCATAGCACGTGTTGTAAACACTAAAAAATATGTAAAAATAAAATTGATATTCGATTCACTATTGTGGTACATTTTAACTGAAAATAAACATGTAGCTTCTTAACATTAAGCTAAAAATAGAATTTTAAAAAGAAACTGACTCTCCCAACTTACAATCACAAAAGGACGAAACGCCCCACAAGGTCATTTAAGGGGGTATTCTAATCTAGAGGCATGAATTGTAGGTGTTTTTTCAGGTGCAACAAAAAACAACCAATATTATTTTTACCAACTTCTATTTTGTGAAATATTTATTAAACATTAAAGAATCCATTAAAAAAAATTCAAACTAAAAAATTAATTCAGAATGTTGAAGTGGGAGGTCTCAAAAAAATGGCGCGCCCTGGTTGACACGATTGCAACCCTCCCAGTAATAAAAAAATAAATTTAAAAAAATCAATTCTTAATCCAAACAAATGAGGCTACAGCCCGAACTGAGGAAAAAAATCGCAAAATGGCGGCTGTCTGAAATAAAAAAAAAGTTTTTGTACCAGTTTTTTTAACTTTCCAAACTTTTTAAAAATAGTAAAGATTTAAATTTTGTTATAGTTCTAGTTCCCGCCATGGAGGGATGTATAGAGAAAGCTCACACCAAATTTCAAGTAAATTGGTTTAGTAGAACTTGAGATATCGTGTCAACCGCCACGAAAAAAGTGGTTTGGAGAAAAATGGGTTTAAAATTTTGTTCTACTTAGATTTTGGTTAGATTCCGTCTAAACCGCGATATTAAAATGGTTATAACTTTTAAAATAATGCGAATTTCGAAACATCCTATTAAGCAGATATTTTTGAATATTTTAGCTTTGGAAATATGAAGAAGAAAAAAAAAAGACTTTTTTTCTAGACTAGAATACTGCCTTAAAGAAGAAAGTGCCCACATTTATATATGTATACATACTAGCTTATACCCGCAACTTCGCTCGCATGGTATTTGGGGGAAGTTACTGTAGCAATTAGCAATACATAATGTTCTTTCCCGTGCATCCCCGTTCCCTTCCACCTTCCCCGCCTTTCCCCTCCCTCGTCTCTTCACTCTCCGCGAACACACCTTCCCCCTGCTTTCCTCCCTGCCGCTAAAATATATGAAATACACACATTTTCATTTATACAAATTTCATAACGCCAGAGCATACCATTATATACAGCCTATGTTACTTGCTGATAATGTAGCTTTCTATTTGTGAAAGAATTTAAAAAATCTGTTTAGTGGTTTAGGCTTGAAAGCGTAACAACGTAAAGGCGTGGTCGAGGGGTAAAGCTCTTGACTCGCAATCCGAAGATCGCAGGATCGAATCCCGGCGTGCGCAAATAAAATTTATTTGATTTATTTGTGTTATTTCACAATTAATTAAAAATGATACAAAGCATATTTGCGGCACGTTCGAGAGTGGAAGATACTCTCAGTATTGCCCTGGTGTAAGACCAACATTCAGAATTGAATCGTTGTTTGAAATGGCTTTAGCCGTGTTTGGTGATCAGATCTGAATAGACAAATACTTCCCTATCTTCCTCTTCCCCATCTCCTTCTCTTCCCCACTACCTTCAGCCTCGCAACATACCTCGATTGGGGATGCCAGTTTCACTGGCTCCAGACGGGAGCAGCTGGGACTCACCTAAAAAAATCCCCTATGTGAACTTTACAGTAGAGCGGATTATATATTTTTTTTAATATATGAAATTTCGCACACTTATAGTTTATATAGAGAAGGAGTGCAGAATGCTTATATTTTTTTTTAATTATGCATAAAAATACATTAAGTCAATAAAAAAAAATTACACATCAATTAATTATGATCGAATTTCGACCATTGGGCGACCACTAGTATTCATAAAATTCCAAAAGATTTCGAACAAAATTTTCTTTGGAAAATGACTTTTCGAACGATAAAAATCAACAGCAATTCATCATTTTTAATTAATCTCCTGCATTAACTAAATAGTGAAACACTCATATAAATTAATAATATGGTCTGTGAGACCGCAGGTATATGGAATATCTATGGTAAGTACGGTCAGAGAGACATAGGTAATTCATGTTAATTTATGACCGAAAAAAATTGTACATTGTAGCTTGGTAATAATTAACATCGGCAACCCCATCTTCTTGATTGACTCGAGCTTGAGACCGGGTCAGAGGTCGTAAAGTAACAAATGAGAAACACGAAGGCCACTGAGGCAAGTCCGTGTCTCAGGGACTGCGGGCATTCGGGATTTATAAAGAGAAAATATTATAATATTCATGGTGACCCGACAGTTGTAAATGAGTATGCCGTGGGGCCAACTGTGGGCGGATCAACTAATGTCATGGAACCAATATTCACTAGTGAACCTTTTTTTCCTGTCTCCACATGGAGCTGTTTTTTAAATACTGCTTCAAGATGAAAAAAGAATGTGTTCTATTTTGGTTTTCGTACAGTTTAAAATTGTTTATTGTTTATTTATTTGTACACATCCAATTAGGGCTTTTGTATATGATAAAATTAAAAATACATTTGATGTAATCAAAGAATTAAGGCGGCGCTTCTCGGCTGAAAAAGAAGAAGATGGAGAGATATGTAATTACGAATAATTAGATTAGATTAGAGCGCGCTAATATATTATATATATGTCATCTTTGAAGATGCTGTGTGGAGGGTGTTTTTGAGAAGAGGAAGGAGTGAACATGGGTCTTGAAAAGATACTGCAGATAACCCACAACTGCTGAACTTGTACAAATTGCTAGTCCACCCCACTGTTGAATTTGGCAGCCACCTCTGGTCTAGAGCCCCAAAATTCTTGAAAAACCTTTGACTCAGAAAATAGCAACGGGGGGTCCGTATTATAGACTCCCCTAAATTAACAAACGGATTTCAATCTTTAGAGCGCAGGCGTCTGGTGGGAATCGTGTCCTTGTTCTATCGGTATTTCGATGGACGAAGCTCCGATGATTCCTTCGGCACTGGTTTCAAATACGTCAAAACGCTTGCCCAACACGTGTACACAGTCGACATTTTTTGTCACATGAGAACGGGTCGTTTAAACATTATTCTTGTAGTTTTTTTTATATATGTGTACCAACAAGTATTTTATTTCGCAAGCGGCAATGTAGCGGTATAAATTCAGCAAACTTGAACTCCATAAAAAACATAGCTACAACTTACAATCTGACTACAGTCAACTATGACGGCGATCCAAAGATGTTAGGCGGCGATGACGTCACAGAGCTGTTCTATGCGAAGATAATCGTTTCGGCGACATTTTAAAAAAGGCGCATTTTAAATCGTAATAAAAAAAAATTGTCAACATCATAAAAATAAATAAAAATTTCGTTATCATCATAATTCTTGACTTAATTTTTTTCGACAGTAAAAAAAAACTGTAATTTTTTTTTAATTAATACCGCACAAGAGTTCCAACTGCTCCCGTCTGGAGCCAGTGAGACTATGGCATCCCCAATTGGGTTGCGTTGTGAGGCTGAAGGTAGTGGGGAGGGGAAGGAGATGGGATAAAGATGAAGGTGGGAAGTACCTGGCTATTCAGGTCTGGTCACCAAACACGGCTAAAGCCATTTCAAGCAACGTTTCAATTCTGAATGGTGGTCTTACACCAGGGCGACACTGAGAGTATCTTCCACTCTGGAACGTGCCGCAAATATACTATTTATTGTTTTAGATGAATAAATTGTGAAATAACACATATTAATCAAATAAAATTTATTTGCCACGCCGGGATTCGATCCCACGACCTTCGGAGTCAAGGCCTTACCCCTGGAATGGAATGGCCGGCCGTCAAATAGTGCGTGAAATAATATATGAATTCCAAATGACTAAGATATTAACCGATTGATCGACGGGTTGGCTACCTACAGACATTTAAAAAGAAACTAGTAAAAACTTTGAAATAAACGTAATTATAGAGTTATGTAAAAGTAATATTGTATTTACCGCGACCTTCAATTTAATGCATAAATCATTTATTTGAAACTGCATTTACAAAAACGTTTTGTATTGGGTAATAATAAATTCCATTCATAAAGAAATATAAAGAAATATAGAAGTACTCAGTTACGCCTCGGCAGTAGGGAATCGAGGAGATCGCACCAGACATGCCGTAATAGTGTCATCATCAGACCAAGAAGCGACGTCAGAATCCATCACTTCAACAATAAAGGATATTATCAAGCCAGCCGACCTCAGAGTGGGTGTCAGTGGAATGTCTAAGGCCAAAAATAACAAGGTCATAATTACCTGCCCTAAAAAGTCAGATGCACAGAAGATCCTAACAGCAATTCCAGGGCTGACCAATGGTAACTTGGTTGCTCATGAGGGCAAACGTCTTAGACCTAATGTTATCTTGAAGGGGATCGAAAAAGAAACACAAGATTCCGAAATATTAGACATGATCTTGCAACAAAATGATACTATCTACGAAGCCACTGGAAATGATAAGGAAGCTATTAAAATTCTAAGATTCACAAACAACAGGAAAAACGATAGGCTACGAAATGTTATTCTGATCGTCAAAAAAGAAGTACATTCAGCTATGTTAAAACAAGAAAGAATAAATATAGGTTTCCAGCGAGTCCGAGTCGAAGACAGCTGCCCAATCATGCAGTGCTATAAATGCATGGGATACGGTCACTCCGCCGCGAGATGTACTGAATCGAAAGATCGTTGTCTACACTGTGCTGGTGAACACAAATCATCTGACTGCACAAAAAAGGAACAAAAAGAAGAATTCCGTTGCTGGAACTGCTTTAAAATGGCCAAAGGCAAAATTGAGGCACCAAAACACAGATCAAACGATAGGGACTGCCCCTACCGTACCATAATGATGTCACGCACAATGGAGAGAGTTGACTATGGCTAACTCAACTGTAACTACAGCATCCGGGACCCAGGCCAGTATAAATGAATACAAATATGAGAAAATTGAAGACTATAAGCCAATAAAAAATAGCCTTCGAATAATGTATCTTAACGCGAGAAGTATCAGAAATAAAATTGACGAGATTGAAGAAACTTTAAAGAGCATCAAACCCACTGTACACGTACTTGCAATATCCGAAACCTGGTTGGAAGATGGTGAGGAGTGCTTCTTCAACATCGACGGCTACCAAAGTGCATTTGCGTCTCGCACCAATGAAAGAGGAGGAGGGGTGATTCTCTACACGCACCATTCACTAAATGCTACAACTATTGAAAAACATTGTAGTGAAAATTCTTTCTTAGGAATTAATATCCGTAATAGAAATTTTAAACCGTTAAATATTTATGTTATCTACAGAAAGCCTACCTCAAACATTAACGAATTCTTAATGTATCTTGAATCTATTTTAAATAACTGTAGAAATGATACCCTTATCTTTGGTGACTTCAACATTGACATTCTTCAAAAAAATAATACATCTCTTAAGTACATCAACACGCTAGACTCATACAACTGTTTCATATGTAACACATCCTATCCTACACGAGTAACAGATACCTCTACTTCTCTAATAGACCATATCATCTCAAACAGACAAAATATTTCCTCAACTACTGCAAATATAGATGCCCACCTAAGTGATCATAACATTTTGATATTAGATTACCAAAACAGCTTGAAACATCACACTAATAATAGAATACATTCTTTTTCAAACAACACCAGAACCGATAAAAACATGTTAAAAACATATTTAGAATCCCACAACTTTCCACACGAAACCACCAGCAATGCCAATGAAAACTATAATAATTTTAATGAATACATCAAAACAGCAATAAAATCATCCCAACATAAATCTGAGTTACGCATAGGAGACCAACGGAGGGGTAATACTCCATGGTTTGATGCAAAATTAAATGCACTTATCAAACAGCGCAACAATGCGTTTAACCTCTGGAAAAAAAATCAGCAAAGTGATATATTCACAGCACTGAGAAATAAAACAAGAAATCAAGTTACCAACTATAGAAGATATGCTAAAACCAAATACTACACGACTATATTTAAGGAAAACCTGCGTAATCCGCGACAGACATGGAAAATAATAAATGCAATTCTAACAAATAGCTCGACACCCCAGAAAGATGAAATTGAATGTCTTCTCATTAAGAATGAAGAAATAACATGCCCAACACAGATAGCTTCAACTTTTAACAACTTCTTTATATCAGTTGGGGAAAACTTAGCAGCTACAATTGCATCATATCCAGATGATTCTATCACTATATACACGGACCAAAAAGCAATCCAGTCCTTATATATGGCCAAAACAAATAAAACAGAAGTTCTCAGTATCATCTCTCAACTTAAGTCTAATGCATCTCCAGGTTTAGATGGAATTACACCAGTGTACCTGAAATTTTGCAAAGATATATTAGCTGACCACCTTGTTTTTCTTATTAATCAATCCCTGGATAGTGGAATCTTCCCAGATCAACTAAAGATAGCAAAAATAATTCCGATTTACAAAGATGATTGCAAAAAAAATCCTTCTAATTATCGTCCTATATCCATCCTCTCTGTCTTCTCTAAAGTTTTTGAAAAGGTTATTAAGCTTAGGCTCACTAAATATCTCTTATCAAACAATTTACTCGCATCCCAACAGTATGGATTCAGAAACCAATCTAACACAAAATGTGCTGCCTTCGATTTTGTATACGCCCTCCAAAAGCATATAGACCAGGGTAAGCACGCTGCAGGCTTATTTATAGATTTAAAAAAGGCTTTCGATACGGTTGACCATGGGATACTACTAAAGAAGCTAGAACACCTAGGCATAGTAGGCACTCCCCTGAAGTTACTGTGTAGCTACCTCTCTAACCGACACTGTCAGACCTTTGTTGGAAAAGGGACAAGCAGCATGGGAACGATAAAATGTGGCGTGCCTCAGGGCTCCGTACTTGGACCATTACTATTTTTAATATATATAAATGATATTGCTAAATGGGGACTTAAGGGTACAATACAACTCTATGCAGATGATACAGTGATTCTTTATCACAATAATGATTTAAACAAACTTGAAAAGGAAATGGAAAGGGATATAGCTTGCCTGGCAAACTGGCTGCGACTAAACAAACTTAGCCTAAACATAAAAAAAACACATTACATACTGTTTGCAAATAAAAAAAATGTAAGTCTTAATATAAGTCTTGATAATAACCGCCTTGAAAGGGCTGATGTTACAAAATATCTTGGCCTTTTCATTGATTCACAACTCACATGGAATCACCAATTTAAACATGTTCTATCCAAAATTACTCCTATAACTGGTGTTTTATATAGACTTCGCGGGTTACTTCCTCCCTCTCTATTAAAATCGATTTACCATGCTATGATTCACTCACATCTAATATATCTCGCCGGAATCTGGGGATTTGCTACAAAAAAAATGATTTCAGAAGTCCAAGTCGTCCAAAATAGAGCCCTGCGAAATATTTTCAGTCTACCTTGGGACACACATGTCAAAGACATCTACAGAAACACCCAAATACTTCCTTTTAATACCATTCCCACTTTTGAAATAACTAAAACTATATTACAAGTAATTCAACACTCGGCACATTCCAACACTACACTCTATTACAATTGCGACGTACACCAACACAACACAAGAAATCACAACAAACTTCATATACCAAAAATCAAATCAACAAAATATGGACTAAGATCCCTAGAATACATAGCTCACACAAAATATAATCAACTACCCAACGAGATCAAACGTGCAAGTCAATGTAAAAAGACCCAAACTAACATGCTCAAACTTCATCTTATTAATGACTATCTGAAATAATAATGTTGTGTATGTCCCCATCATATGTCCATTTAATACATACAGCAAGTTTCATGTAATGCGTATCATTCCCGCAATGAGTTTATTAACTCCTGGGAGTACAATGCAAAATAAAAAATAAAATAAAAAAATCATTTTGATAGGTCTAAATTTAAAATACAAATTACCTATTTACGCCGGAACAAAAATTTGTCCTATATACATTAAAATTACTCCCCAAAAAATGCATTTTTAACAATGTTTTATTTTGTATTTCATTGTATTTGTAAAATAAAAAAAAAAAAAAAAAAAAAAAAAAAAAAAAAAAAAAAAAAAAAAAAAAAAATATAAAGTCTTAATAATAATAATTTTTCCGATTAAAAAGGTTTAGACAACCTAGAAGCTCTTGAAATAGTAAAAAAGCCCATAATAATAATGAGTCTACACTTCAATTATCTCAACCAAATGTATGTTGACAAACTTTCGTCAAACAAATGGTTGAGTATTGGAGAATTGAGCGCAGAAATAGAAGGATTTATGCTTGCCATTCAGGATAGAGTCATTAATACTAAAAATTATAGGAAGTATATAATCAAAGATACAAATCAAATTGATGATTTATGTAGAAAATTTTTGGCTTTTTCGGAAACTATAGAACATGTTATATCGGGATGTTCTGTATTAGCGCCGTCCGAGTATACATTTAGGCACAATCAGGTTTTAAAAATATTTCACCAAGGTGTGGTAATTAAACATAACTTGACTACTGCCACATTGGCAGTACCATATTATGAATACGAACCAAATTCATTTTTAGAAAATGAATTTTATAAAATATATTATGATAAAACTACACTAGCAGACAACAATTAGTCGTAATAGACCCGATATAGTTTTACATGACAAAATTTAAAAAATAACTTATGTCATTGATGTCGCTACTTCAAATTCCTGTAATATTCAAAAATCTATTTCTGAAAAAATAAGAAAAAATACAGATTTAGGGGATTAAATTGAAAAAATTTTGCATTCTCAGACTATAAAAATATTACCATTTTTTATTTCGGCTACTGGCATTAAAACTAGCTCTCATTCAAAACTTAGGCTTATTTGATTTGTCAAAGAATCTATATATAAAAATGCAAAAATCAGTAATTTTTAAATTGTGTAGGAATACGAAAGATTTTTCAAATCTTTATATTGAGGGATCAGTAGGATTTATCGGTCCAGCTAGGAGTTCTACCGATATTATGAAAATATATGGAGTCGGTGAATTATTTTCCCATTTGGTCTGTGGTAGGTTGACATGTTGTTCTTGTATTGTTTAGTATTTATTATACTTGTATAGTGCAATTGCATAGCGTGGATTGACTAGATGATCATTTGTGGAAAAGTGTGTGGAAGGGTTTAGTTTTTCCTGTGGAGAAAATTTAACCGGGACGTAAAGTCAAAACAAAATCAATAAACAAAAAATATTATCTTGTAGTCCCATCTTACACATGTTCCCTTTCACTCTCCGTTCTTTCTCCTCTCCCCACTCTTCACTAAACCTAGGCAATGTTTGCCCTGAAGAAGGAACGGTAACGGTAAATAAAAAAATAGTGGTTCTAACAAAGAAATATTTTTTAGTTTACTTTCATGAACATGGCGCCATATGAACGATACATAGTATATTATGATTCTATATTTAAATAAAAACAGGTAGGTACTTACCGGCTGCATTTTGTTTGTAAATTAGTTTTCATCCAAACTCTGTTACCTACCATTATTACTGTTACTATGATTACTCACCTTTTGGAGGTTAGGTGCATCAGGCCGGATTGAGACTCTATCTCAGCGCCGTGGGGAAAGGCGATTTTACCTTGATAGATGGGGGTGTATTTTAAATCAAACATCGGTTTCACTTTGGAAATTAAAATATGACGTGTATTGTACCGAAAGCAAATGATAACAAATAACAGAGTGACTCACCCCGAGGACCGAATGCAATCTAACCTAACTAACGTTCCCTGCACTTCCTAGTCGATCCGCAACTCATCACAACGGGATGGCTAGGATTAGCCTGATGACCAGCCTGATCGTCATCCTTCAGTCTCCTCCGCGGCAAGGCAGGACCTCCTTCATGTAATGTGGATTTCCGGAGACGATCTGATCGTCATCCGAATTAGGGCCAATTGGAATTCCCTTCCAGCGAGGGTACGGGGCGCGCCAGGGAGCACGAGGGGACTTCCGAGGTATTACGGCTCGCGTTGATCTTCTTATCACCCAGCGGAGCGCATGTCCGGGGTATTTCGTGCAATAACGGAATCGATCTTACAGTCGACATTCGGCAGGTGCCCGCAAACGTGATCGGTTCGATGCAATTAAATAACCGATCGCCATGATATCTTGCGATGAATCATCCGGATCCGCGGTTGAACTATATCGGCACATTAAACTTAGTTGCACAATGATTTCTCGATATTCGAGTAGGATGGAACTTTAGTAACACCGGCACCCGTTTGTTTTTTCAAAACATTACGTCCCTTTTATATTTTCACAATAAAATGCTAATTGACTGTCCCAGCTATGATGTTGCCCAATCATCCTCGAAGCGAGAGTCAGTCTTCTTCTTTTTCTTTTTCCGGAACCGGAAAACTAACGCCCCCTGTCCTCGGTGTTGCCCGTCCCCTCGTTGAAAAAAACCATAGTCACCAATTAAACGGGTACTTAATAGTTCGTGCTGCTACGGATCAATGTTATAAAGCAGTGTTCATAAATGAAAAATTTAATGTTATAAAGTAGTGTTCATAAATGAAAAATTTAATGTTAGCAATGTTCATATTTTAAAAATAAAAAAAGATAATAATTTTAACACTGCTTCATAACAATACCCCCCGCGCCACACAAATGTTTGCCCTCAAACATGTATCTTCTAACTAATATATTCCTAAGCTATTCTGGTTATTCCTCAGGGTGTTCTAAAAAATAAATTATAAAATTTGCATAAATAAAATGTGAATCATCAAATGTGGTAGGCACACCATGTTATACATACGATTGATTATAGCAAAATCTAATAAAGAGAGAAAAAAAAAATAGAAATAAAGAAGAATGAGTTCATTATGATTCCAATCGCACCCATGTTGTCTGGCAATATGGTGGGTTCACAATGCAGTCATTCAAATCAACACTTAAAATTAGAGAAACTTAATCTAAAGTACAAGGTGAACTAATGTTCCGTGAACGGGGTCTGCAAACACCCACAGCATTGAGAATACTGGGTGAAGAACAATTGACTTTATGTCTTGGACTGCCGTTAACGTTACATCTACAGCATAAACATAATTAATTATGTAAGTATAAACACTAATCAGTGGACAACACATCCTTAACTTAAAATAAACCTTTGTGTCCAGCACATTAATTATACACAACCATACGCATTAATGCATCATTGACCCATAATAGGGTTTTAGAAAGCCATTTAGGCAACACTTTAGGGAGGCAAGCCAACCCTCACTTTTCACTGAGTCTACTTCTCCATTGGAGATAAAAACACACTTCGAAGAAATTCTATCTACTCTACCTGACCTCGTTATTGGGTAAGTTTTTCGAAGAGAATTTATACAATAAGACAAAATAATCAACCTTGGAAAGCATTATTTCGTAGTAGTAGAAAAAACTTTTAACCTTTACACGCACGCAGGTGTGTAAGGTGGCTTAATCTAGTGAAACTGTCAACAACCAATCTTATAGATGTGGTGCCATTAGTAATAGTATACATCCATTGTTGTAAATGGTGCAATCGGTAATAGTATACATCCATTGTTATAAATGGTGTAATCGGTAATAGTATTATCATACTAATTGATAGATAAAATTACTTTTACTTAATAAAACTAAAGTTATAGAAGGAAAAGCATAATATTTTTATGTCGATATTGTATAAGAAAATCATATTTGATTATCCTTAGATGTAAACAACCATCGCTTATGAATGGTGTCAAAAATTAACAACTATTGCCAATAAATGGTGGCAAATGTAAGTCAACAACCAATGCTAATGAATGGTGCCAAATGTAATGTGTACAAACCTCTGCTAGAGGATGCAATTGGTAAGGTAACATGTTTGTTAAAGACAAAATATTGAGGTTACCCATAATCCTATCAATATATAAAAGCAGATTGTTGTGCGCCGCTCAAGACGCTTATTCATAAATAACAAAATATTATCCCGAACAAGGGAAAAATGATAATGAGAAAGAGAGAAAAAAAAAAATTTTAATAATAACTTGTATGGTAATAACCAATTTATAAAATTTTTGTATCAAAATGAATTGAGGCAATTAGTACGAGTAGTATCTTCACAGGCACTGTGTAAGATGTTTGAGTATACTTGTAACATAAAATTAACACTTAAGAATGAAAATTTGAAACTTGGAACATAAAGAAATGATGGGCTATCATTTCTGTATGTTCTGGTTATAGTTTCATCGGGCTTATAATATAACAAATATGAATAGGTCATAATAAAATATGCTTGGAATACAGGAGGATATATTTCTAATATCGTCATATATTCCAAGTTAACATAAACTTAAAAGTAAATAACACGAAAAGTACCATGTTTAAATTTTAACTATGCATATGTTTTCCATGTACAAGCATTTCACAGATTCAAATACAAGGGTGTATTCAGAATTAAAGTTTCAAATCAACTCGAGTGTTGTACTAGAGTCGAGAGGAAAAAAAAAATATATATACATATATCTACCTATATGTATATCTATTATTAGAAAGCGTTGAAATGTAAGTTATTTAAAATTCGGCTTACTGACAACAAAAGAAAACTGGCCACAACAATTCGGTTGATCAGGCCGGATTGAAGTGTCCGAGCATTTTACCATTGATAATAAATGTAGTCCTTGTAAGGATGGCCAGACCTCACAAGGCACTGATGATAATAGGACTATACGGGAATGTTGTCCAATTTAACGATGTCCTTTACGTGAAAGTCACCGGTTTCCTTACCATTTAAGTCGGCAAGTGTATATATTAAATCTGATTTTTTCTTTACTATTACATTTTTAACAAAACG
This sequence comes from Glyphotaelius pellucidus, assembly GCA_936435175.1. Lineage (NCBI taxonomy): Eukaryota > Metazoa > Arthropoda > Insecta > Trichoptera > Limnephilidae > Glyphotaelius > Glyphotaelius pellucidus. Next base: position 12,129,620 of record OW386556.1, read on the forward strand.
TGGAGCTAACTTCTGTGCGAAGTAATTTAATGCATTAGATTGGACGAAGTTCCTACGCCACACTACGTCTCCAACCTGGTAAGTAACGTGTTTTCTACGTAGATTATAGTGATTAGCTCCCTTTTGGTATGCCTTAAGAAGTGCGTTTGATACTTGTTCGTAAACCGTGGACAATTCTTTTAACTTATGTGCATAAACCTTTTGATGAGTGGAATCATGCGTATTGGACTCATTATCCGCTATCGGGTTACGATGCAAATCTCCATCCAATATTTGTTCTCTACCGTGCATTAGAAAATAAGGTGTGAAACCTGTAGCACAGTTAACAGTATTGTTCATGGCTGATTGCACTTGAGGAAGAAATTTTGACCAAGTTCGGTGATCAGATTCTACCAAAATGGATAGTGCCGTACCTAATGTTTGGTTGTATCTTTCTACAACATTATTTTGGGGAGTGTATAAAGAATTATAAAAGGGGGGAGATATGTTATAGTTTTTTAAAAGTTCTTTAAATTCTTTAGATATGAATTGTGGTCCGTTGTCACAGACAATGGTACGTGGTACGCCATGTATGAGAAAAATGTTTTCTTCTAAGTTTTTAATAATGCTTTTCGCGGTGCCTTTGCGCAGCGGGAACAACCAAGTAAACTTAGAGAATACATCGACACATGACAATATAACCGTGAAACCCGCATAACTTCTAGGCAGAGGACCTACTAAATCCAGAGATAGCATTTGCATCGGTCTCGTGACCTTTTTCGGGTTCACCGACATACCGTTGGGCGCGGCTGTACTAATTTTGTGTGCTTTACAAATAGAACATTGATTAATAAACTGTTTTACCTCTTTGTACATGTTTGGCCAGTAGTATCGGAGTTGTAACTTTTTGTACGTCTTAAAGACACCAGGGTGACAAGATCGAGTTGACTCATGTGACTCAGATACTATCTTTGTTCTATGTTCCTGAGGAATTACTTTTTTCCAAGCTGTGTCGTCTTGTAAAGCTAACTTAGTCTTAGTATGACGATACAATTCGTTATCTTTTATCTGGAAGTTTAGAAACCTTTGTGGGAATTCCTGACAACCCTTCCAAATATTTGAGTACCATTTATCATTAGTTGAATTCGAATCTATACTCGAAATTTTAGCAAGATCCATTCGCGAAAGGACATCTGGTACGATGTGTTGAGTACCCTTGCGGTGGATAACATCAAAAGAAAATTGTGAGAGTCGAGAGCTCCAACGCGCGAGACGACCACTAGGGTTAGACAATGACCCTAACCATTTTAAACTAGAGTGATCCGTGACAACTGTGAAATGCGCACCTTCTATGTACGGTCTAAAATGTGTAACGGAATCTAACACTGCTAAAAGTTCTCGTTCTGTAATACCGTAATTTCTTTCGTGTGTGTTCAAACATCGCGAATAATAAGCAATCGGATGCTCTGTACCCTCCAATATTTGAATTAAAACTCCGCCTATTCCAACCGAACTCGCGTCGCAGTGTATTGAAAATGGTTTAGTGAAGTCAGGACAGCTAAGGACCGGGGCTGTCGTAAGTGCTTGTTTTAGATCATTAAATGCATTTTCAGCTTCTTGTGTCCAAATGAATTTACTTACACCATTTTTTGAACCAGTAAGTTTTGATAGAGGTGCGGCTATGCTAGAAAACCCTTTTATAAAACGTCTAAAATAACCGCAAAGTCCAAGGAAAGCACGGATTCCTTTTGCGTTTTTGGGGACTGGAAATTCTTTTATACATTCTATTTTAACCGGATCAGTGCGAAGACCTTTGGAATCTACCATATACCCTAGGTATTTGAGCTCGGCTTTACAGAACTCAGATTTTTTTAAGTTAATGGTGAGACCTGCGTCTCGTAGCCGTTCGTAAACTTTTGTTAACAGTTTAAAGTGTGACTCTAAATCTTCTGACACTAAGATTAAATCATCTAAATAACAAAAGGCATTTTCATCGAATTCAGGCCCAAAAAGAGCGTCCGCCAGTCTTTGGAGCTCACTGGGTGCGTTTTTTAGCCCGAACGGCATCCGAGTGAATTCGAAGAGTCCTCGACCTGGGACAACAAATGCTGTTTTCTCACACGAGTCTTTATCCAAAGCAATCTGCCAAAAAGCTTTACTAAGGTCTATTGAAGAGACAAATCTGGCACCACGAAGTTTGTCAAGAATACGAGAAATGTATGGGAGCGGGTACGAATCCCGAGTAGTGACATTATTAATTTTCCTAGAATCAAGACAAAATCTACCAGTGCCATCCTTTTTTGTAACTATTAGGACTGGACTAGACCATGGAGAGCGTGAAGGACGAATGACTCCTAATTTGAGCATTTCGTCTACTTCCTTATCTAATTGCTTCTGTCTTGCCGGAGAAAGAGGGTAGTACCTCTGTTTAATCGGAGGCCCTGTAGTATGAATTTTATGTTTGACTAAATGAGTTAAACCTAACCCTTTTTTTTCATATGAAATGGATTCAAATTTTTTTATTATTTTTAATAGATTTCTATTTTCTGAGGGAGACAAGGATGAGGCCGGTCGAATTGCCCTTACCTCATTAATTTGTCCTGTCTTTTGTGGGTTGGGCGCCATTGAAAACAGTTCCGGTGCGATTTGGAACTGTCTCCAAAAGTTTACTCCCAAAATATAATTTGGGGATAACGAAGGAATGACGTAGAAAATAATGTTTTTTGTTATTAAATTATACGTCACCGGCAACGTCATTGTTCCTAACACTTTTTGTTTCGTACCGTCGGCTGTTGAAACATTAAAGTCAATTTTTATTAAATTAATACCCATCTTTAAAAAATATTTGTATGTGTCTCCTCCTATACACGAAAGTGAAGCTCCACTATCAAGTAGTGCTCTGCAATGTTTATCTTTAATACAAATATTGGCGTACGGGCGATTATCTCCTTCGATCTCAGAATCCCGTGGTAGTGGGCCCACTACGTCAGAATCCGAGACCGAAAGAAACTCTCTAACCAGTCGGAGCCAACTCTGCCACTCACGCTTCCCCTGCGCAAGAGAAGGTGCATGTCTAGAGCGGCTCCGTCCTAGTTTTCCGATTCCTTATGTGTATTATGTTTATTTATAGAATTTATTTTGGAGGCGGAACTGTCGGAAGCTTTCTTCCTACAGTCTGATTTTGTGTGACCTATTTTTTTGCAATAGCTGCAGACAATCTTTCTGTCCGAAGGGACCTTAGAAGGATGGCATATCTCCCTATTTTTATTATCAATAGAATTATAAGATGAATTTTTTTGAAAGTGTGTAGAAGAAGTATGATCGTTGTTCACATTAGAATTATGAACAAAACGACCCTGGCTATTAGAAGTGTAAACCGGTTTAGATTGAAAGTGTTTTGATTGATTATTAAAATTATTCGGAAGAGAGTGATTGCTGGCAAATCTATTATTGGAATATGTATGAGAGATATTATTATTTTTAGTATTGTAATGTTTATTACCAGCATAAATTTTGCCTGTATAAGAGGGGGAAGGTGAAGGTTGCTTTTCTATTTCAGGAATTGAGAATGATTCTAATTTATTTGTAGCATTTACTAGTTCCTCAAAATTGTTAAAGTCCCTAGACGCAAGCAAATTAACATACATGGGGAGCAAAGCTCGCATGCATAATTGGAGTAATTCAATATCTGGTAATTTAGAATCGAGCATGTTATTCTGAGCCCTCATTCTCAAGGTGAACTCAAAAGCAGTCATACCGGTAGGTTGCTTCATGTTAAATAACTCCTTTTTAAGTGATAATTGTTTATGTTCCCCTTCAAATTGTTTTATTAATAGTGTCTTTAGACTATCCCAAGTTAGTTCGGGGGTATAAATGGATCTAAACCATAATAAAGCCAAGCCCTCTAAAATATCCGGAAAACATTTTACTATATTCGAATGTAGAACGTTTCTTGTCCTGCATTTCTCGTCGATGTGTAGAATAAATTCTCGAACACAAGTTGACCCATTAAATTTGATATCCCAATTATTGATCGTGTTTGTTGGAGGATGTGATTCGTTATAAATAATTTTAGTATATTTAATGACTTTGGAACTTGAGTCACTGTCTTCGTCCGTGTTCGATGTTTCCTCATGTTGTTCCGTGATTTTCGTAACTTTTATGATTTTATTATGCCTTCTGGCTTGAGTACGCATTTCCTCTAAGGTGTTTGCCGGTATTAGATTTCTTGTAGTTAAATCCATAGATAAATCTTCTTTCGATTTGCCATTAATATTCTCGATAGGCCCTGACATCGTGAATTTTTATTCGTAGAACGGAAAAAGAGAGAAAAAGAAAAAAAAAATTTTAAATTTATAAATTTTTCACAACCCTGATCTTGTTTGAAAATTATTCTAAGTTTTTTTTTTTTTTTTTTAAATTATTAATTGTGGCAACCTTGTTTTTAAAATTATTATTTTTACGGGAAGAGAGAAGAAATTCGTGGCAACCCTGATATTTAAAATTATTTCAATAAATGTTTGTAAAGTAAAGCTGTTATAACTAATAAAAACAATTATTATAACATAATATTTCGGGGCAAATGAAATAAAATGCTAGAACGTTTTTCAATTAGCAAAGAATTTAACATGAAATTGAAAGGTAAACAATAGAAAACATAAACATTATTTTGACAGAACTGTCACGTTAAGAATGTAAACAACATTATTTATGAAATGTCTGATTGAAATTTGAAAATGTCAACAATATATTATTTTGACAGGTAACAGCTGTTGCTTTGGTAATAGCTGATGTTATTTGGAAAGAAATCATTGATGTTTTGATTATAAACAATTACTCTCAATTATAAATCTCGGCAGTACGAATTGTTATTGCAACAAATGTCAGAAACATAAATATGTAAATCCTTTTCTAGAAGAATTATGTATGAGTGATCGCGGTAAATCAACATTGATTTCTTAATATAAGACTGTAAAAGTTGATAAACTTTGTACGGTGACATTTAGAAACAATAACAGTAATTATATTTCTTTGCAAAATACTTGCACATGGATAGCATTTTTAACATTGACGTTATGTTAAATTCCAAATACCAAGGTAAAATAAATCGAGCCCAAAACACGTTGAGTGCGCCATTGTTACCTACCATTATTACTGTTACTATGATTACTCACCTTTTGGAGGTTAGGTGCATCAGGCCGGATTGAGACTCTATCTCAGCGCCGTGGGGAAAGGCGATTTTACCTTGATAGATGGGGGTGTATTTTAAATCAAACATCGGTTTCACTTTGGAAATTAAAATATGACGTGTATTGTACCGAAAGCAAATGATAACAAATAACAGAGTGACTCACCCCGAGGACCGAATGCAATCTAACCTAACTAACGTTCCCTGCACTTCCTAGTCGATCCGCAACTCATCACAACGGGATGGCTAGGATTAGCCTGATGACCAGCCTGATCGTCATCCTTCAGTCTCCTCCGCGGCAAGGCAGGACCTCCTTCATGTAATGTGGATTTCCGGAGACGATCTGATCGTCATCCGAATTAGGGCCAATTGGAATTCCCTTCCAGCGAGGGTACGGGGCGCGCCAGGGAGCACGAGGGGACTTCCGAGGTATTACGGCTCGCGTTGATCTTCTTATCACCCAGCGGAGCGCATGTCCGGGGTATTTCGTGCAATAACGGAATCGATCTTACAGTCGACATTCGGCAGGTGCCCGCAAACGTGATCGGTTCGATGCAATTAAATAACCGATCGCCATGATATCTTGCGATGAATCATCCGGATCCGCGGTTGAACTATATCGGCACATTAAACTTAGTTGCACAATGATTTCTCGATATTCGAGTAGGATGGAACTTTAGTAACACCGGCACCCGTTTGTTTTTTCAAAACATTACGTCCCTTTTATATTTTCACAATAAAATGCTAATTGACTGTCCCAGCTATGATGTTGCCCAATCATCCTCGAAGCGAGAGTCAGTCTTCTTCTTTTTCTTTTTCCGGAACCGGAAAACTAACGCCCCCTGTCCTCGGTGTTGCCCGTCCCCTCGTTGAAAAAAACCATAGTCACCAATTAAACGGGTACTTAATAGTTCGTGCTGCTACGGATCAATGTTATAAAGCAGTGTTCATAAATGAAAAATTTAATGTTATAAAGTAGTGTTCATAAATGAAAAATTTAATGTTAGCAATGTTCATATTTTAAAAATAAAAAAAGATAATAATTTTAACACTGCTTCATAACAACTCTCTTTTGATAAAAAAAACATTTAATTTTAGAAATGTCTATTAACACAGTAACTTTAATGTCACAAAGTACAAAAATGTCACTTAATGTAAAGTATACACTAAACAAAAACAAAAAATTGTTTTAAACAATGAATGGATTCGGAAACTTCATTCCTCCATACAGTACAAATTGTACAAATATTAGTACAAACTTCAAATATAATAGAAAAACACTAAAATGAAATGCATATAGTATCTACTTTATTCGCACAAAGTCTATTTTAATAAAAACTTAAGCACATTATACCGTTAGGTACACAGTACTTAATTCGTAAAAGTCTATTTTAATAAAACTTTAGCGCACTATACTGATGTGTATACAGTATATGTGTATTCGTTATTGTATATTTTAACAAAACTTAAGCACACTATATTGGAACGTACGCAATACTTAATTCGTAACAGTGTGTTTTAACAAAACTTAAGTACACTATGCTGATACGTTCACAGTACTTAATTCGTAATAGACTTTATTTATAAAATTTAATTGCACTACACCAATTTGTACACAGCACTTAATTCGTAATGGTCCATTTTAATAAAACTTAAGCACACTATACTGGTGTGTACACAGTACTTAATTCGTTATAGTATATTTTAATAAAACTTAAGCACATTACACAGTACTTAATTCGTAATAGTCTATTTTAATAAAACTTAAGCACATTACACAGTACTTAATTCGTTATAGTCAATTTTAATAAAACTTAAGCACACTAGCATTCGTCAAGTCTATTTTAATAAAACTTAATATCGTACACAGTACTGATACTCGCACAGTACTTAATTCATAACAGTGTATTTTAATAAAACTTAAGTGTACTACACTGATACGTACATAGTTCTTAATTCACACAAAATCTATTTCAATGAATTTTAGAAACAAAATACTGAATAAATTATGTCTCATTTAAAATTACAAAAAGTCTGTAAAAATCATTTCAATATGCGAATGTCAAATGCGACTTGCTGAAATCACGCAGCGCAGGTATACTGAACTTTTTATCAAGATAAAAATATCAGAGGCCGAATAAAAACTGATCCATGATATACTAGGATGGTCCCACCATCTCATAGGAACTTGTATTATTTATGACTTGTACTGATAAGACATGGCACTTACAGTTTCAGGGTTATCAAAATTACGCAAAGCCATAGCCGTAGCACTCACATTGACGGCCACCGTGGTCGAGGGGTAAGGCTCTTAACACGCAATCCGAAGGTCAATTTTTATTTGATTAATTTGCGTAATTTCACAATTAATTCATTTATACATATATGTGGTAAATTTGAGGCACGTTCCAGAGGGAAGATACTTTCAGTATCACATACTGGTGTAAGACCACCATTCAAAATTGAATCGTTGCTTGAAATGGCTTTAGCCGTGTTTGGTGATATGATTAGTCAGGTACATCCCGACTTTCCTCTTCTCCATTTCCTATCCCTCCCCACTTCCTTCAGCCTACAAGAGGATCGGGGATGCCGTAGTCTCACTGGCTCCAGACGGAAGTAGCCGGGACTCTTGTGAGGTATTCATATATAAAAAAAACACCGACCATAAGGGGGGTTGATCCTGGGGGAAGGACAGGAAAGAAAAGGAGAGAGGGTCGGAAAATTAATTAGAAGTTTTTTGGTACATATAATTGCCACAACTTATTATTTATATCTCATTGATAATAGAATCTTCAATTTGGGAGGCGGGTGTGGGTACCGCCGCACCGAGAAATTAGCAGCTTAACTTTGGTGACTTAGCAAGGCTACCCGGGTTCACGGGGTGAGGTTTGTATAGGTGTTGGCGGCGGATGCTTCTAACCAAAAAATTTCAATTAAAAATATCAATAAATAAATCCGTAAGAGCGAATCTCCGGAGACGCCTCGAAAAAAAGTTTTTATGCGGTGAACATCATAACTCGTTACCGAATCATCTGAATCAAAAAAATCGAAAGGTGATATGTTTTTCTAATTTTTCCGTGGGTGAATTCTGCGCCTAAACGGGCGAATCTACTACAGGAAACCGGGCCGCATTTTGTCCATGCAAACGTATTCCCCAATTCCTTCTTCGGATTTTGACACTACTGCAAATATTTTTTTAATAATATTTCTATTTTTGAAACTAACAACTCATGGTGGAATTCCATTATAATATACTAGCTTTTCCCCGCGGCTTCGCTCGCATGGTATTACGGGAAATTACTGTAGCGGTTGAACTTATCAATTATCCCCCCCCCTCCCGCATTCCATGCATTCATTCCCTTACATTCAGTTTTCAAACATCTCGCCTGCCACCTAAATTTCATAATGCTATAGCTCAAAGAAAAAAAAAATTACTTATCCAATTTTGTTTCGTTCGGAATTTATGCGCTTACAAACATTTCGGATGTTTATTCTTATTTAAATATTTGGAAGTTCGTTAATATAATAAAAAATACTCTATTTATCATTCAGTCTTTATAATCGTTACGAATTATATTTTTAATATAGGAACTCTCATCTGACATTTATTCCAAGCTTGTCCAAAAAAAAAAAAACGAATTCTAATATTTGAATTTTCTGCAGTAGTAGCTGACCAGTAGACTGAGTACCTACCGGCATAGAGCCCAAAAATATATCAACATTGTTTCCATGGAAAAGATATTTTTCTGACGTTAGCAAAAACTCGCTTTTGTTAGCGACAGAAAACGTATAACAAATATAATATATTAATATTTATAATTTCATAACGCCAGAGCTTACCATCATATACAACCTGTAGTCTGCGCATATAATTTAGCTTTATATTGGTGAAAGAATTATTAAAGTCTTTATATTGTGTTATGCGTGAAAAGGTCATAAACAAACTCGAGCAGTTTCGCATTTATAATATTAAGTATATAAAGTATATGGATTATAATCAAAATAAATATAAAACTTTTTTCCACTTTAATTTTATTGACCGTTACCGGTTTCAGCTAGCTAGAGCCATCTTCAGACTGGTGAAAATATTCTTAGTCTACGGTTTATATGCACAACATATGAGGGAGGGGCAGCGGAGTAGACTAAAGGATTTTAATCAATTATATTAATTACATTTGTTACTAAGTCGTTTTAGACTGTCGAATTTCTAAATATTTTGGTAATTCCAGTGGGCTAATTATTTACAAACCCGTGGTTTGTAGCTCACTTCAATATTGTTCAGGGAAAAGCCTTACAAGTAATATGAATTATTAATGACCTTATTTAATTGTCAAATTGTTATTATATTATGTAAAAATGTTTTCGAAATTGATCTATAGGTAAATACTGTAATGTATAGAAATAAATAAATAAATTTGTGACGCATGGGTTTTTTTTAATTGCTTTTTGAAGGGATACATTTTACATTGGAGTGGGAATGATCACTTTATTAACTAAATACATATTTTAATTTCGAAATTATTATGAAAATTACAATGGATACAAAAGTGGAGACTTAGCAAATGATTCGAATTGTTTATTCTTTACAAATTTATGGTCTATTTTTTTAGTTAAGCGGGAAATTTCTAAATACTCACCTCACCCAAGGGGGTGACACTCGAACGTGGAGAAGAAACTTTCGAAATGCAAATTGCCATAAAAATATTTAATACATGAACAATGACTGTTACTTAACTCTGTCACTCGGTTGGTCGGGGATTCCCCAAAAAAATTGTTTTCGTTCCTAGCTCAAATTATTGCTGGGATGGGGATTTTCTTGAAATATTGAAATAATATTGAATCATTCTCATTTCGTTCGTATACTGTTTGACTTAAACGCGTGAAGTGAATTGTTATAATCTATTGATTGACGTGAATTAGTGGAAACTTGTTAATCTGTTAGTGTTTTTAATAGTGTTGAAAGACCACTTTAAAAAACAAGGTTAAGTGGACTAGTTAGTTCGTTTTTCTAATAAACGCAAAACTTGAACCCATTACACCAGAATCCAACGATAACTGATTGAAAAAAAAATATCTACCATTTGACATTTGACTAACTAGTAATGTTTTTTTTTTATGAAATCGAAATTTGCGTTTTGAATTTGTCGACGGAGCGCTACTTGTGACGTTACGTGAGTAAAGCGTCTTGGCGGTGAATTTATTCGTTATCAATATTATCGTTATCGTATCGTTATTGTTATCCTTCCATTTATCGTTATACCTTACCGAAATATGAACAGATTCTTGAAGTGATAATAAAAGAACAAATTTTGCAATACTTAGATAAACACAATATTTTATACCAAGAGCAATCAGGATTCAGATCTAATAACTCATGTGAAACAGCACTAAAGGTAATTGTCGAAGAATGGAAGGAAGGCATGAATAGTAATAAATTTATCTTAGCAATATTTTTGGATTTTCAAAGGGCATTCGAAACTATAGATCGAGATACACTGATAAGAAAGCTTAAAGAAATTGGTTTCTCATCTGTAGCCATTAAATTAATAGAAGAGTATTAGAAAGACAGAAAACAGGTAACAAAAATAAATAATCAATTTTCTAAACCAATGGAAAATAAATTAGGAGTACTGCAGGGATCGGTCCTTGGACCTCTATTGTTCATACTCTATATTAATGACATGGTGAAAATATTTTCAAAATGCAAAGTACGACTATTTGCCGATGATACACTAATATACTTAATTGGTGACAACTACGAAGAACTAATAAATATTTTAAATAATGAACTAAATAATGTATCAAGATGGCTAAAAATAAATAAGCTTAAATTAAATACAAAAAAAAACAAAATGTATAAGAAGACATCCAGTGAAAGCAAAATTAAAATTGACGGTGAAATTATTGAAAGTGTTACTGAAATGAATTACCTGGGAGTTATATTAGATTCCAAACTAACCTTTAACAAACATGCTGAATATACCCAAAAGAAAATTGGAAAAAAAGTATCTTTTTTGGGAAGAATTCGGCAAAAAATTTCTAGAAAAACTGCAGTCACTATATATTTCAATTATTGCTCCACACTTTAATTACTGCTCAACTATCCTTTTCCTGTGTAACGAACGAGAACAAAATAAGTTTCAAATTCTCCAAAACAGGGCAATGAGAATAATACTTCAGCGAAATAGATTCTCAAAAGTAAATAAAATGTTAAAGGAACTAAATTGGCTAACCGTGAAACAGATGTTGACCCTGCACGCGATGATATTTATCCATAAAATAGTGAACAACATGTTACCAAAATACTTCTCAAACAAAATTATATACAACAAGGACATTCACAGACACAACACAAGGACTTGCAAGGAAATCAGACAACAAAAAAGGACAAAACGAATACGCAGAACAGTTTACTATACAAAGGGATGAAGTTATACAACACTCTACCAGAAACTTTAAAGGCCGCACCAATTGGAAAGTTCAAAATGTATTGTAGGAGATACATAAAACAAGAAAAAAAATATAGTTTGAAATATGATACAATATAATTAATTAGGAAATCGTAAACTTAAATGTACAATTTACTAAAATAAAACTAAAAAATAAATAAAATAAATAAATAAATAAAAAATATCCAGGCGTATTTATTATGAAATATACAAAATTTTGTACCATATAAATAAATATAATCAGGATTTATTACGTCAATGTCTCCTCCTCCTCTGAATCCTACTCTAACTAATTAATTGACAGAACTTTTTTTTAGTACCTGTATCCAAACATCCAAAAAGAGAAATATGCCTCAGGGAACTCGTACATCTAAAAGAAAAAGTGGGTTTCAACAGAAAAAATCCAGACTAAAATTGGTGTTGTTCAGAGAATATCTGGATCCTTCTTAAAATATGTAACAAAAACTGATGATAGCCAAAGTTCGTCAAAAGAAACTGATTGTCATATTGATTCGAGGAATGATTCTGATAATAAAAATATTTACTCGTCTTCAGGGATTAACAGCAAAAATACAGAAATAAATGGCAGCCCAATGTCTGAACAAATTACTGGTTTTAACTTAAAAATTAATGTGCGTAAGAGTCTACCAGCTTAAATTAAATTTGAACATATTAATTATTTCAAAACTGGTTTAAATTGAGTGAATCTGTATTCGGTAGCTCGTTTTAATTAAAAATACACCCAGAACATGAAAATGGTTTTCCTCCCATTTTGCAGCACGAAGTGATCAACTTTCATATCTTGCATATGGAACTTGGGAATGGTTTCCTTCGAAATAGATCCGCAGATGAACAGAAATTTTGAAGGAAATCATTTTCGAGTTCCACGTGCAAGGTTTGAAAGTTGCAGACTATGTGCTGCAAATATCGGAGAAAAATTATTTTCGTTTACTGCTTGCATTAATAATTAAAGCCAAGGACTCGCACCTTTACAATCCCACAATTGAAAGTTTATCGTTACACTCTACACTTGAACACAAAACTGGTTCAAACTATGGGTTGTTAAAATTATGTTTTCACGCCAGCGATTTTCCTCAGAATTTTGCAGCACATTTGAATTTAAGTCTCTACTCGGAACTTTAGAACGGTTTCGAAATTCATCCGGCATTTGGAGAATAAATTGGTTTTAACTTTAGAGTAAATCTGTGGGCGTTTCCCCAGGTTCAAAACTGCATCCTAAACTCGAAAATGGTTTTCCTCAGATTGTTGCAGCACATAGTACGCAACTTGATTTTTTTTTAACTGCACTTGGAACACGAGAATGGTTTTCTTTGAAATGCTTTAGCACATGATTCCACAACTGGATATTTTTTTTAAAATTCTGAACACAAGACTGGTTTTTACTTAAATTTGAATCTGCGTACGAGTCCACCAGCTTAAATCAAAATTAAACTTCTTAAAATTTCACAAGGAATAACTCAGGTGATTTAAGGATGCTTTATTAATGTTCGCATGTTTACAGACTTCGACAAAGGGTGCCTTTACTCATCATTTTGTGTAATTTATTAATCTAATTTTTTTCACTAATTTAAAAATTCTTCTGATGATATATCGTGAAGGAAACCATTGATCGCGTTCTTAATGAATTTTTTGCCGGTTTTAAGCACAATGCGCCAAAAGCCTCGCGGAATATTCAAATTTCTCAACGACCAAGTGTGATGAAGTGAATACAATAGATACACAATAATAAATTTGTTTGAAATATTTTTTTTTTTAAAGTTGGTAAAGGTGGTAATTTAAAAAAAAGTTACCACCTTTTGAATCATTTTTTAGTGCTGTAAGTTGTAACCATGATCTACAATATTTTATGTGCATATGTAATAATGTATCCAGTTAGATAATATATATGTTTGTTTCTAATCTATCCATAGTTCTGGTGATAAGGAGATAAAACTATCGATTTCTCAATGCATAAAGCAATAACAAAGTACCCAATGACGTCATACATTACATATAAACTGGCCATTGTCTCACAAACTCAATATAGAAACACTCTTATGTATTCAGTAAATTCTTAGTTAAAAAATTGTTCATGTATAATAATGAAGGATAAAGGTCGACATTTAAAGAAAAATGTGTGTATGAACGACATACGTAGATATAGGACCGGGCGACGTTTTCATATTGCGCCGAATACTACATTCTACATCACGGGTGTGATTGAGATGCCAAGATACGCTTACTCGCTTACACTAAGACGAATACGAAATGCTGTATGAGACGACCTACTATCCTAGTTTATCCTTCTTATACTCAAAGGTTGTAACGTTTGCTATCTCACTTTCTCTAAGGCCACGTCCGCGTAGGCAGGTGGCTTGCTTAGCGCCTAGAGCCTAGCGAGTCGCCTAGCGAGTAGCTTAGTAAACCAACGTTCTAAAATGTTCGTTTAACTAGGCGCTCGGTGCCTAGCTAGGCGCTGCTAGGCGCGCCTAGCTAGTCGCTAGGTGACTCGCAGTGCGGCCGGTCGCGAACATTTTAGAACGTTCGTTTTACTAAGCTACTCGCTAGGCGAGTCGCTAGCCTCTAGGCGCTAAGCAAGCCGCCTGCCTATGCGGACGTGGCCTAGTGGCGCTAAAAATCTTCGGAAAACAATCGAAATAATTGTATTTACACGAGGGCATTTCGGCGCTTTTTTAATGCAATCTACATAAACGACCTCACGCGAAGCGTGGTAGCAGAGTACGCAGAGTACTAAACCTACGAAATCGAAGACAATACAATTGTCTGGTCTTTGGCTTACCATTGAGATTTATACCACGCGTCTAAATATTTTATATGACGTCATTGAACGTACCTACAACATATGCTAAAGTCGGCCTTAGTGTAGAAATGTTATTCATTTATCACGAAATAAACAAACTTTCAATAAAGTTATGTATTAACGCGTAACGAAATATTCAACATCGTTACTGGTTAGTAAGCAAGTAGTAATAAAAATGGCAAAACATTGTCGTTCGTTTGAGTTATAATGCAAAATTGTTATAAAATTATTATCCTCCTTCTCACACTTTTTTCATGAAAACGAAAAGGACAGAAAATTCAAGCGTGTCCAATGTTTTCAATAAGAGTAGTAAGTGAAGAATTTAAGTGGAACGCTGTGCGGTCTTTTTCATACAAAACTAGGATTGGGATAAAAATACTATATGTAAGATTAATTCTCCGTCCATACATGAGAGTAACAAACAATAATTTTTTTAACAACGTTAGCTGGGCCTAAAACAATCAAAATGACCAAGGTTTCTCGGGATTTTCATGGTCAAACATGAATCAAGGTTCAATATTGTGTTCGTCTGTTTACGTAGCAGGAAGGTGTAGAGAATTCCGATTCAGAATAATTCGTGATGTGTTTTGACCCCTGGATCAATGGTGATCACAAATGTTTTCCATCGTCATGGTAACTAATCAACTCATCACCATCCATATCCGTATACCCTCATCTATCTTGCGTCATCGCCATGAACCCAGGTTATAAAAAATACGAAGTCAATAATCCGGCGAATATAGAAAATACTCGTTTGATAATATGAATTATGAATCATTTGATACTGTATGAGTTCTGTATGAATTGATACCCTAGTTCATTATGTGTAAATACCCCTCCAGAGTTCTAACTGCTCCTGATCGTCTAGAGCCAGTAGGACTACGGCTTGTTGTGAGACTGTTTTGGGAAGAAGTGCCTGACCATTCAGATCTGGGCACCAAAAAATGTTGTTTCATATGGCAAAAGCCATATGAAACAACATTTCGATTGTGATTGGTGGGCGCTCATCCGGGCGATACTGAGAGTATTTTACAATATTGATCTCATTCGTTTGATGAAGGAGAGTTGCTGGTGTTCAAAGTGGGATGCTCAGGTTAATCAGCCAGTCGATGGCATCGAAGTCACTTGCTACAGCAGAGATATTCTTCAGGAAAATTGATGAAGAACTTAAAGAGAGGCAAATTTAAAATTTAAGCAAAGAATTGTCAGATTTGTATTAGTACGAGAGTCAGTCAAAAGTAATGCCTCCTATTTTTTTCTACGTTTATAAAGTTAGTTAAGTGAAAATTTTGAATTTGGTGCTATTCCTCAAACCTTCTTCTACAATCTACTGCAATAGTAACTTTTTGCGTCAACAGTACTGTAGTAGTTTGCAAAATGGCCGACATCGATGATCGTAATAGACAGCGTTCTGTGATTGATTCTTGACTGTAGAAGGTGAAACGCCCATTCGCATTAATGAAAGACTGAACAATGTGCAACAACATTAGATGTCAGCACTGCTAGATGATGGGTTCGTCGCTGTAACGAAGCTGAAAGACAAACAACTGGCTGACAAAAAGTGGGACGGCGCAGGCCGTTGATTGCACTGACTGCACGCGAGTTGATGATATCATTCGAGGTGATCCCAGATAACTACAGATGTCGCATACCCTCCCTCAGTAAAGTCAGTGTGATGACGATTATTCGACAACTGATTATTCAACAAAAGTTGTGCAAGGTGGGTTACAAGAAAGTTAACCGGCCAGAATAAAGAAACAAGAAAAACAATAGCCTCTCAACACTTGCAACGCTTTATTTCTGGAAAAAATTGTGACCGGCGATGAAATATGGGTTCATTGTTTTGAACCTGAATCAACGAGGCAGTCAATGGAATGGCATCACACAAACTCACGAAGGACAACAAATTCAAAACTGTGTGATCGGCGGGGAAAGTTATGGCGATGGTGTTCTGGATGTGATCGTGCTTTTTACAACACTGTGATACATGCCCTTGTTAAAAGATGGACCAAATCTGTGGAAATGGGCGGATACTATATTGAAAATTAACAGATTAATCGTCAATAGTGTGGTTTTCAACCCATGTAATTGCATTTTTTATTTCTTGACAATTAAAGGAGAAAAAAATAGGAGGCATTATTTTTGGACTGCCCCTAGTATAATAAATATAACCGTATTTTACAAAATAGAATAGTTTGAGGAGAATGTAAGAAGTGCTTATTTGGTAATATGATTTAGGTTATTTATCTATAAATATCTGTGTCGAGTGCTCTACATTGATGAAATTGTGTCCTAATGTAGAAGTCAAAATATTGCTTCGGCTTTTTTCACGATAAGAAATCGATCAACAATCTTCATTCCCGACAAATTTGATAGATAAGAACTTCTAGTATTGGAGCTGGTTCACATTCAGCTATCAAATATAAAAGATCATAGCACGCCAAATAACGCTCTCCATACAATCCCTTCAGACCGTTCACCCCAAGCGTTTTTAAGCGCAGATCAATCATAGACAATACACATCTCAGACGTAACCGCTCCAGACGCGATATCCTAGAAGATAACTCTCCCCTTCTCCGACTAAAACATGAGAGGGGGTCATTGTAATTACGGAGCTGCCTAGACCCGTGGATGACAGATGTCAAGTTGACAGATTTCAGTACAAAAAATATACGTTCCGTTGCCGCTCCCTAATTCGACTGACCCCCTCTACTACCACAGGAAGAAATATTTGACAGCCTCGTGTGAAAGGACAAAAGATAAGCGCTCGCGAATCAACAGATATCTGCTCGCAGATTTATAGCGTAATGTGAACCAGCTTTTAGGTTATTTATCTATAAATATCTGTGTCAGGTGCTCTACATTGATGAAATTGTGTCCTAATGTAGAAATCAAAATATTGCTTCGGCTTTTTTCACGATAAGAAATCGATCAACAATCTTCATTCCCGACTGATTTGACAAATTCGATAGATGAGAATTTCTAGTATTAAGCTACAGAATTATTTAAAAAACTTAATCAGGATATTTTTTTATTATTATCAAGTTTAATATGCAGACCTCAATTTTTTTAATCAATCGTGTTATCATTCAATTTATAAAACAGTAATGAACTTATAACACGTGTTTCAGCTTATGGGAGGCATTATCAAACATAAGGATGTTTTTTAAATATTGTGAATTACCAACTTAAGTTTAGCGACACCACCCTGATACACGTTGTACAAATTTGGTGACCGGACAACTCAGAATGAAATCAACTCAACACCTCCTATGAAAAGTCATCAAAAGTGATGAAAAAAATATATTAAAAAATTGGTTAAATAGGTTACGTTAGATTAGGGGTATGGGCTATTTTTTTTTCGTAGCTTTTAATGACCTTTCAAAGAGATGTTGAGTTGACTTCATTCTGAGTTGACATGTAACCATAAATTTAATGATATAATACTGTCTAACTGTCTTTTTTCACATTAACTCCACACAAGAACATAATTTCCCTCAGGGCCTATGCCATCGTTGAAGATTCTGTGTGGTGAGTTTTTTGAGGAGATGAAGAAGTGAAGAGAAGAGAGAGAAGAGTATTGGAGAGACCCATGTTGTACGAGGGAAGAAATACAGAGGCCGGATAATCATTCCACATCCGAGCTGTTGAACTCAAGAACGAGTCATGTGACAAATGTCAACCGTGTACATATGTTGGGCGCGCGTTTGGCGTGTTTCCGACTATGCAACGGTGCCGAGGGGATCAACGACGCTAGTTCTTCGGAGCATCTTCCATTGTATTTTTTTTTTACATTAGCTCCACACAGGAGGGAAATTATTTTCCTCAGGGCCTATGTCATCTTAGGGGATGCTGTGTGGAGGGTCTTTTTAAGAAATGGAAGGATATGAAGTTCTGGGAAAGAAAAAGGGGATGAGAGGTGGGAAGAAATCTGGTCAGTGCGTCCAGGAGTGACGGACGTATGAATTCATCACTCCAACGGTGGTGCAAGGCGATGGGTCTAGAGCAGTGATTCCCAAAGTGGTCCAGGTGGACCCCCAGGGGTCCACGGGAGACTCCACGGGGGTCCACTAAGGCATGAGAGAAAAATGGGGGTCCACAAGTTGTAAGTGGGGGTCCACGAAAAAAATCTGGTTTCCATAGTAAAGAACAAAAATGTTGGCTAGGCTTTACCTATCATTAAAGGCACACTACTAAAAAAAATAAGGGAGCAAAAAAAAATTTTCGATGATTTTTACAGGCTGTATTTTGGTGAAAAATGGTCATATTGAGACTTAAAAAAAAGCATTTTGAAGCTTTAAAATTCTAATTTTCAGATTTCTGGTGAAATTTTTTAGGTGATAAGGTTCTCATGCAATCCTAACAGAGAGCGCAAAAAAATGATTTTGAAAATAAAAAAAAAATTAAAATTTTCCAGTTAGGCCGGCATATGGATCAGATAGCTTGTTTATTTAGCATTAATTTCTTTTTTAATTCCTTTTTTTAAACCCTCCCTAAATTTTTTTGAGTAGTGTATTTTTTAAGAAGGTCAGCGACTGTTACTTGTAAAAACTTGCACATTCGATATTCAGTTCAGGCTTTACCTGTCAATGTAGGCCCTACTATTTGCCTAAATCTACTTGTATTTCGTTGAAACATTGTCATATTGAGACCCATCCCATATGTATGTGCCCATATCCCATCCCGCCCCCTGTCTCATATCACATTACTACCCTCCCCCCCTCCCCCCGTTGTGACAGACCACAACTCCAGCGTTATATTCAATATTGAGTACAACGCGTTTCGAGTTTTGGGAATATGGTAGAAATGTTGCAGCAGGGGGTCCACCGAAACCATTTTTTGAAAGTGGTCCACGAGAAAAAAAAGTTTGGGAACCTCTGGTCTAGAGAGTCCGGCTGGAAAGTTCAAAAGGCCTCCCTCAACCGTTCTCTCTCGATCCGGCCCACCACGCAGCAGGTGGGCAGACGCATCCGCCCCCAAGACCTGGACAAACCTCACCCCGTGAACCCTGTAATACTGGTAGAACAAGGACAGCATTCCCAACTGACACCTATGCTCTAAAAATTGCAACTTGCAAATTGCGAGATTCTAACAGACCGTCCATTTCTGCACAGAATCGAGGTTTTAATTTTTTATGTATTTTGGGGCTCCAGACCAGAGGTGGCTGCCAAATTCATCCGTGGTGCGCACTTGGGATTTGTACAGTGTTAGTAGTTGTGTACTATTTAAGAATCTGCGGGCCCTGTACAGCACGTCCAGTTTCTGAGAGGCAAACTTAACTCTGGCTTCGGTGGAGCCCCCGTACCTGAGCTGGTCACTTAGAGTTACAGCAAGCTACGTCTAGCACTACGAGCAGTTAACAAGTATATCTCTCTGACGTTGGAGAAACTGGATTATTATATCTGCACTGTTTAAAGGCCAGACAGAACTGGGTTGCTGCCATAAACAAGATTTAGCTTACATAGATAACAAAATATCATAACCCACTTAGTAAATAATACGGTCCAGCATGACTAATGCCGACGCAAAACACAATCTAAATATGTGTTCAAACATTAATGGAAATACCTGTGCAAGTTACGAGAGATGGGAAGACTGATACATAATGATATACTGATGGATAATTGTATGCAAGAATTGAAAGAGATGGGATTGGGCGCGGAATTGAGTGATCTGGAAGTATGTTGCCTGTTGTATGCTGATGATGCGGTGCTGATTTCTAACACTATGGAAGACCTACAGTCTCTAGTGTCTAGGATGAACGAAGCATGTACGAAGAATGAGTTAATGATGAATGTAAGTAAGTCTAAAGTAATGGTATTTGAAAGAGAGGGTACGAAAACAATGTGCAACATAGTTGTGAATGATGAATACTTGGAGCAAGTGGATGAGTTTGTGTATTTGGAAAGTATGTTTACGAGAGATGGGAAGATTGGTAGAGATATTGAAAGAAGGGTAAATACAGGTAACGCCACTAATGGAGGACTGAACGCCGATGGCGCCAACAAAAAACTGTCCAAAAAAGCTAAGAGAGCCGTCCACAATGGAGTACTGGTACTTATCCTGATGGCAGTGAGGCATGGAACTGGCAGAGGAAGGATGAAAGTAGACTGAAAGATATGGAAATGAGACCTCTGAGGCGTATGCTTGGTAAATCCGTGTACGATCGTGTGAGAAACGAGGAGATCCGCAAATAATGCAAGGCTTATGTAAGCCTAATGAGTAAGATTAAAAAAGGACGTTCAGATGATTTGGGCACGTAGAGCGAATGAATGAGAAAAGGAGTGTAAGGAAAATATATGACACAAATAATGTGAATAGTAGAAAAAGTCGGGGACGCCCGTGGAAGACATGGCACGACCAAGTGAATCAGATACTTGAGTTGGGCTACGTCAAGAGTAAGAATAATAGAAGAGTATCTACGAGACGATGAATGAATGCGAATGAGGCAAGGAGTGTGTGCCAAGACCGAGTTGTTTGACGGTTCTTCCTCTCTGCCTACCCCTGCGGGGAAACGGCGTGATTATTAGTTAGTTAGTTCAGAGCAAGTTTTTGGGTGACTGTACCGACATGTTCGCGAACAAACATTTTGGAGTAAAAAATGTATATGTCATTTTGCTGACAGGTGATATTTTTTGCAATTAAAAACAAAAAACCAGCCACTGATCACACTGTGAAAGCTTTACACGCGCTCTATCTCGTCTCTTACCATGCTGCGGAATTAGACAGAGTGCGCATCACGTGACCCGCCAGGCTGTACACCCAACTACTCGAGGTGTGATGAAAAATATATATTTAATTTTAAAAAAATCATCGCACAGCGAAATGACATATACATTTTTACACCAAAAAAATTATCCTTGGTTAAAATCCTACAGGTATGTGCTGTTATATATACCCTGTGTAATAATGTACGTACAAGGGTTTTCCAAGAATTAAAGACCGTTCTAATATCCCCACTGTTTTTCGATATAGTCCCCATCACGATCGATGCACTTGGTGAGCCATGGCACTGGGTCCTTGACTCCCTTGTCGCAGAACTCAGCCGCCCAATATGCTATCACCTCTCCCTCCGCATCCTAGTCGGTCTCCAAATATCTCCTGCTAAATGTTGCTTCAGGTGAAGAAAAAGATGCAATTCATATCATTGATGGCATTTTTTATTACTGGGTTAGGTGCTGAACCCTTATTTCAACTTAAAAAACTTCGCGTTGGTTGGAAAAACCGAAAAAAAAGTGATACGAGCGCTTTCCATATGATTTTGCTCTTCAGCATTTTGGGAACAAAATCATTTGTGTGGTAGACTGCGATCTTACGAACTTCAACACGGTGGACTCCCTCTTAGTTGAGAAAGCGAACAATTGAGCGCACCTCACACCAGCGGAGCATCGATCGCAAACGGACGCAAAGTTCGCACTGAAGCAGCTACCAAGCCGGGTCACCACTAGTTTTTTAGGGGAAAGTCTGAGCTACACGATGGTGTCGCCATTATTTTGAGAAATAATGTCCACGTCAACGAAAATAAATAACGGTCTATAATTCTTGGACAACCCCTATACTTACATATGTTCGCACTGAAGCAGCTACCAAGCCGGATCACCACTATTTTTTTAGGGGAAAGCCTGAGCTACACGCTAGTGTCGCCATTATTTTGATAAATCATGTCCACGTCATGGAAAATAAAGAACGGTCTATAATTCTGTAGAAACAAATTACCCAGTTTTATTTTGGCGAGTCATGTGTCGTATATTCCGAATTTTTTAACGGGTAACAACTATTTTAATAATATAATTATTATTATTAATTATAAAGGTCGGATTATGCAGCTCCGATGACTCAGTAAACATTAAAATGAAACAGTGATCGAATTGGCTTGCACAATATTCGGGATTGCCACTTAAGGAATGAGGTGATATCACCATCACAATGTGACAATGAACGATATCTGTGCGCACGTCACATATAATGTCATTTACTTATGAAGTCACCTTTGTATGCAGAAGTAAACTGATCATTGTGGTACAGCGTATATTATGCAAGATGATGTGTATGGATGAATAGTATAATTAATATAACTATGAGAAAGAAAATTTCTTAAATGAAAGAAAATTCCTTGAAAATTACGAACTGTTTCAACAAAACATTCTCCATTTTTATAACGAGTTTTAAAAATAATAACATGACCGGCTCAGGTACGGGGGCTCCATCGAGGCCAGAGTTAAGTTAGCCTCTCAGAAACTGGGCATACTGTACAGGGCACGCAGATACTTTAATAGTACACTGCTAACCCTGTACGAATCGTAAGTGCGCTCCACGGTTGAATTTGGCAGCCACCTCTGGTCTGGAGCCCCAAAATACCTGAAAAAATCCTTGACTCTGTGCAGAAACGGGCGGTCCGTTTGATAGACTCTCCTAACCTAACAAACGGATTGCAATCTTTAGAGCACAGGCGCCAGGTGGGAATGCTGTCCTTGTTCTACCGGTATTACAATGGAAGATGCTCCGAGGAACTAGCGTCATTGATCCCCTCGGCACCGGTGCGTAGTCGGGAAACACGCCAAACGCGCGCTCAACATTTGTACACGGTTGACATTAGTCACATGAGAACGGGTCGTTTCTACGACTCGTTCTTGAGTTCAACAGCTCGGCTGTGGAACGAATTGCCGGCCTCTGTGTTTCCTCCCTCCTACAACATGGGTCTCTTCAAGACCCATGTTCACTCCTTTCTCTCTTCAAAAACACCCTCCACGCAGCATCTTCAAAGATGACATAGGCCCTGAGGGAAATTATTTTTCTCAGAGCCTCCTGTGTGGAGTTAACGTTAAAAAAAATGTTTTTTCGTGAAGCGTTCCGTATTTATTAATCTAAACGGCCTCCAAGGCTCTCGACTAACGATCCGGAGATCGCGAGATATAAATCCCGACTTGTGCAGATTTTATTTGACTGATTGATTTGTTTGTGTTTCCACAATTTACAGATACCCTCAGTATCGCTCTGTTGTGTCACTATCATTCAGAATGGAAAAGTTGCTTCAGATGGCCCTAGCCGTGATTGGTGACTAGATCTGTATAGCCAGGTGGTTTACCACCTTCCTCTTCCACATCTCCTCCCTCCCTCCACTTAGCTTCAACCTCACAACTTACCCCAGTTCGCAAATTTCCGCCATCTTTAAAAAAATTATTTTCCGAGTTTTAAAATGGAGGCAATTAAACTACTTATATTATTAGAGAGCTATCCCATATTTTTTAAAATTCATGAAAAAAAAATATTTAAAAAATCGTTAAATTTATAAAATTCGTAGTACCTACTTGGAACAAGAAACTTAATTTATTTTAGCCAATCCACAAGTTTTTTCGTTCATTTTTTAAAAAGGGGAACCTCAGGTTTTGCGTATTCACGAGAAATATGTTATAAATCGGGAGAAATTCGGAATGCCTGGTCTTAAGATTAA
Source organism: Glyphotaelius pellucidus (assembly GCA_936435175.1). Classification (NCBI taxonomy): domain Eukaryota; kingdom Metazoa; phylum Arthropoda; class Insecta; order Trichoptera; family Limnephilidae; genus Glyphotaelius; species Glyphotaelius pellucidus. Next base: position 12,153,508 of record OW386556.1, read on the forward strand.
CTTGAAAAGGCTTTTATGCAATACTTACCTAACCTCTAACGTCTGGCCCCAAAACATCAACAGTTTGAGAAACTTACCTGTAAAAAAGAAATACAGCAATTAATAAAATGTCAATGATATGGTAAAGGATTATAGGAATGTAACTTGAAACAAAATTAACTAACCTAACCTAACGAGTTAATTGCATTCTTATTTATATTTTGTTTCACACATAATGTAACTTCTATAGCTAACAGGGCTATGAAAATGTTAGGTTTTATATTAAGGATTTCCAAGGATTTTAAAAATATTTACACATTAAAAATTCTGTTCACATCTCTTCTTAGAAGCATTCTTGAATATAATTCAACAATTTGGTCACCTGTCTTCAACAATCACATCAATACCATTGAAAGAGTCCAACACAAATTTTTGAGGTGTATTAATTTTAGACTTGGAATTCCCTTAGAATCAATAAATTATGATTTTTTGTTGCACTCATTAAAATTGTTGAAATTAAGTGACAGAAGAAAAATTTTTGATCTGATATTTTTGTATAAAATCTTTAACTATCAGTTGGATAGCCCTGATTTATTAAAACTGATTCACTTTCATATACCTACAATAAAGGTTCCCTAGTTTGTTTTATTGTGACAACTATATGTCGGTATCAGGCTCCAATTCAGTTGTAAATAGATTACTCACCATTGGAAATTTTTATGCCAATGTGGCTGATATTTTTAATATTTCCATACTAAAATATAAGGTTGTACTGATCGAACATTTCAGCCAATTATACGTTAACGAGGTCACTACATAATGATTTTTTGATATTATTGTTTACTTTTAATGCCTGTATAATGTACTATGACTGTAATTAAATATACACAAGCTTGTAAATGGCACTTTGTGCCGTAAATTTTAAATAAATAAATATTGTGAATATAAATTTCCTTGTATTCACGTAAAAACCCACTAGGGCGTAAATAAATAAATAAATAAACAATCTCATATTTCTTCAAACTTCGCAAATTCATTTTGTGGCGTCATTAGTACCCTTTACACGGGAGTTCGGAGCGGGACGTGCCCCGCGCCACTTCAGGCCGCCGCGCAGAAAAAACTCACAGTGAACTGCGCTGCAAACCGTTATCTTACTTTCGGTCTTTACTTTTCAGCGTGGCGGCCTGAAGTGGCGCGGGGCACGTCCCGCTCCGAACTCTGTGTGTAAAGGGTACTATTATTAATTTAATGAGAACAAATAACTTTGTTTACACTATTTAATTAACAATATCGACATGTTTCAAAAGGTTCCATGCCAACTGAGAATAAAGTCAATTCAACACCTCCTTGAAAAGTCATTAAAAGCTATGAAAAAAATAATTATCAATTAGCTGGTAACCCTAATCTAACGAAACCATTTTTTTTTAATATATATATATATATTTTTTTTTTTTTTTTTAAATGAACTCCACACAGGAGGCCCTGAGGAAAATAATTTCCCTCAGGGCCTATGTCATCTTTGGGGATGCTGAGTGGAGGGTTTTTTTTTTTAGGAAAGGAAGGAGAGGAGAGTTTTGGGAAGGAAAAGGGTTTAAGGGGTGGGTAGGAATCTGGGGTTCGGTGTGTCATCCAACTCCAAACCTAGACAAACCTCACCCCATGAACCCGGGCACCCCTGCTAAATCACAAAACGTAGCGAACCACTTGGGGTGACCTATGGCAGAGGTGTTGGTTATCCAATAAAGGTTCCCGGGGCGGCGGTACCCATTCCCGCCTCCCAAATTGTTATATATGTTTTCTTATCACTCTAAATTACTTATCTGAGATGGTTCTGGGTTGGTTTCACCTGGCTGGTTGTCCGGTCACCGTTTCAAAAACCATGTTTTCTTCGTCAGGATTATAAGTTAATAAAAAATAACAAAAGACAAACAAGTATTCACAAATAAGGACATAGACAAAATATTGGAAAGGATAGGTGATTAAATTACTTAATAATAACACTTCAAATTTAATAATTAAAAACGTGCCAGTTAATATCCAACCAGCTTTTTACGCCAATAACAAAATTAAAAAAATATATATTAAATATCAAGGACAAAGGTGATTTTTTAAACAAATTTGGGGTTTATAAATTAATTTTTAATGATTGTAACTTTTTTATATTGGGAAGACTTCTAGAAATTTTAACATTAGAGTTAAGGAACATCTAAGATGTTTAAATAATAATTATTATTCAGAATTTGTCAACCACGTTTTAGAAACAAGTCATTCTTTTGATATTAATAAAGGTTTAAAACTTTTACACACTAACACAACGGGTATACAATTTAGAAATTTTAGAAATTAGGAAAAGTGTTAATAGTAAATTAAATATTATAAATAACGAAACGTTTTTTAAAAATAGCCATCTTTTAAATTTATTTTCGTATTAACACTAATATTTATAAAATTTATTATGTTATTTAGACTTCCTGTTTTGTTTTAAAAGATTTTTTATTGTGTAAATGTAATTTTTTACCCATTCTAAAATAATTTTTATATTTTGTAATTGTTTTTGATGATATTTTAAGTAATTTAATCATTCTCCTTTCTAATATTTTGTCTATGTTCTTATTTGTCTATACTTAATAATAATAATTGGATGATTTATATAGCGCCGTTTTTGTGAAAAATCACCTCAAGGGCGCTGCACAAACTTACAATACATTTATAAAATCTAGAAAAACTACAAACTAGACAAACAATTAAAACAACTAATGGCTAAAAATTGCATCCACAGGTTCATAAGAAAATATATGTACAATGTCTCGACCAATGAACGCGATGCTTCTTAAAAATGTATACAGGTCCATACTTACCTGGGAGGTCGCTTGAAATTAACACTTATTGTCTATTAAGAAATTTAGATATAGTTCGCACGCAGGGGACATTATTGGGTACACTTGTTATATGTGTTTAATCCTGAAATATATTTTAATATTAGTATAAAATACATTCTTTGATGAGTGTATTTTGGAAATCAAAAGCAACATTTTATAGTGGGCGGTACAGTAGTACAAGGATTTGATCTTCCTAAATGTGATTCGTAACGAGACAGATTGATGTGCAAAGATTCAAGTAATTAGAAAATTAATTAGAAAAGTGTAATTAAAACATATCATAGAAAATAAAAGTATGATACTCTCAGATAGGTTTATTTAAATTAAGGATATGAGAGCCCAAAAAGGTAGGTTTTTAATTTGGACCTAAATTCTGTTGGGCTTGTTATGCATCTTAGTTCCGGAGGGAGTTTATTCCAAGCCTTAGGCCCAGATACTCCAAAAGCGCGATCTCCAAACTTTGTATTTGGCTTGCGTTTAGGTTCCATTAGTCTGCCTATAGCTGATGATGTTGCTGATCTAAGGGTTGACTGCCTCGGACCAGTATTTTCCGGGACACATAGTTCAGAGATATAAGGTGGGGCCATTTCATTGATTGATTTAAACACCATCCAGCACAATTTGTACTGGATTCTTTCAGGGCACTTGAGCCAATGAAGGTTACGAAGGTGTTCTGAAATGTGTGAATATTTAGAGACTCCGGTTATGAGCCGTGCCGCTGCGTTAAAAACGGATTGAAGTTTGTCAGTTTGATATTTTGGAAGGCTAGCATAGATACCGTTACAATAATCGAGTCGCGAGACTACGTAAGAGTTGATTAGTAGTTTTGTCGCCTCTGTAGGAAGATTTCTTCGGACGGACTTGAGTTGTCTTAAGTGAAAAAAACCGGTGCTTACAGTTCTATTTATTTGACTTTTAAGCGAAAAGTCTGAATCTAGATTAACGCCAAGAAGTTTGACGGTTGTCTTGGGAATAATATCGCTGCCGGAAATGGAAATAGGCGAATCGTCTATGAAATGTTGGCGTTTGTTTGTGGCCGCCCAGAGAAACTCAGTCTTAGATGGGTTCAGCTTTACCTTGTTTGAAGACATCCAACGAGTTATTGCTTCTAGGCATTCAGCTACACGAATTTTGAGACTGCTGACTTCGTTTGGAGTGCAGTAAAAATAAACTTGCTGATCGTCAGCGTAGCAGTGTGATAAGAGACCAAATGACTCGATTATTTTGGCGACATCATTTGTAAAAAGGATGAAAAGAAGTGGACCTAAAACGGAACCCTGGGGCACTCCTGAAGAAAGTCTTTCGAAGTTTGAGAGTTTATTTCCAACCTTCACGGCTTGCAAGCGATTGGATAAATATGACGCCAGCCAATTTTTGATATCGGAACTCAAACCAAATGTTTCCTCTAATCTCTTAATGAGGAAGTCGTGATCAATCGTGTCAAACGCTGCACTCATGTCTAAGAGTGAGATAAGTGCTAACTTACCTGATTCTATGGCTAGAGTTATATCTGACAGCATACGAAGAAGTCCGGTTTCTGTTGAGTGAAACCTTCTATATGCGGATTGTCGATTTGTTAATAATTTGTTTGAATTCAAGTGACTGGTTATTTGAGTAGCAGCAATTTTCTCCAGGATTTTTGACACGAAAGGTAGATTTGAGACGGGTCGATAATTACCTAAGTTATCAGGGTCTAGTTGTGACTTTTTTAATATTGGTGTAACTACAGCTGATTTTAGTGGTTCAGGGAAATCACCTGTACTGAGAGATTTATTGAAAACATGAACTAGGAATGGAGCTAAGACATTGACACATTTTTTTAATAACCAAGTTGGTATAGGATCAAGACTACACTGCTTATTTGGCGAACATGAAATTATCTTTTTTACTTCTTCAAGCGTTGTAGGTTTGAAGGAAGACAAAGTTCCTTTAGAGTTGATAGTGAATATTGGCAGAGGGGCGTGAGATGTGGAGGCACGATTGGTTTCAATTTTTTCCCGAAAAAACTTTGAGAAGGCATCCGGGGTAATATCTATTTTAGTTGGAACTGTGACTTCGGCAATAACAGTCTTTATTGAGTTCCAGAGACGTCGTGGATTGGCTCGCTCAGAGTCAACCTTTTCATTCCAGTATTCTGATCTTTTGGAATTTATTTTGCTCATGTACTGTTTTTGAGCAAGGATCCACTCATCTCTCGAAGTTACTGCAGAGTTTTTCCTGTATGACCTCTCTAATTTCCGCATAAGTCTTTTCTGGTTTCGGCATTCGTCATCAAACCAGCCGTCAGACTTTCGAACTTTACGTGTTTTTGACGTTGTCGGAGCATATTTGTTTAATAAAAACAAAAGCGTTCTATTGTACGTCTCGACAAGTTCTGTTGGCGTCTTTGTTTCCCAAAAATTGGGTGTACATAATAGAGAGGTCTGAAGTTCTTCCAGAAAATCACAAAAACTAAATTGACGCCATTCCCTCGATATAATTGTTCTATACGGTATTTTAGGCGGATTAAAATCAATATGAGTGCAGACTAGCCGGTGGTCCGATAGTCCTATATCACGAATATCTGCTAAGAGCGGCGAACCACTGTTCTTTGAAATAAGTACATCCAGTGTACCACCAGCGTCGTGAGTTGGGACGTCGACCCATTGGCAGCATCCGAAGCTGGCTAATAAATCTAAGAATTTAACGGTGTTTGGTGATGTAACGCGCTCGAGGCGAATATTAATGTCACCTGTAATAATGAGTGTATCAGAGAGTCCCACTAAGAGTTCCAAAAAGCGTGAAAACTCATTATAAAATTCTACAGAGATTGGTTTCGATCCGGGCCTGTACAGAGTACAGAGCATAAATGACGTTCCTGAAGAAGAAACCCTGCATCCAATATACTCAAACGTGCTAAAACTACCTAGAGCTACTTTAGTTAGCCGCAATCCTTGTTGGGCTATTATCGCGACACCGCCGTGGTTCACGTGCGAGATGTTATTTGATGGTTCCTCCGCACTTGGTCGGGCTTCCTCAAGCACCACATACCCCAAAGATTGGAGTCTCTTAATTGAGTACGAATCGCTGTTCTCATGCCAAGTTTCTGTAATGGTGAGGATATGAAGTTTTTCATCTCTGAAAACATCATCCACCGCCTCTAGTTTGTTATTGAGGGATCTCGCGTTCCAGGAACCAATCGCAAGCTGTCTACTCTTATAGTTAGCATGTCGTTCTAATCGGATTTCATTTAAATTGTGGAATTTATCGGAATCGGGGAGGGATTTGGTCGCTAGGTACTTCTGTTCTTTGTTTGATATGACTTCTTGAAAACAGTCTACGGACGGAGAGTTATTGTTATTACCATTGTTATTATTAATTTTTGGAATGTTTAGTTCCTTCCTGTATAAGAATTTTGTTTTTTGTCCTCCACGGCACCCCCTATATCTAAATTTCACGTTAGGATCACGGGCTAGTTTGTACAGGTTTATTTTTGCGGTCACTATGGGGTCCAACAGTGCACTTTCACTTTTAAAACTTAGGAGTGTTGCTCGGTCATATTGAATAGGAGTGTTTACAATCTGCACTGTATCACTTGATATTTTATCACATTGTTCATTTCCGATGCACAGCTCTTTTTTGTTATTGCGTCCTGCTCGGCGGCCCCGGAATCTAATTTTACGGGTCGAAGTAGTATTGTTTACAGCCAACATAGCTTCAAAGATACCCCTAATAAATTACTTTCCGCACTTGACATTGTTCGACAGTCTTTCACTATGCACATGTGGCGAGCGTCTCTGACCGATCTGCATCTCTGCCCGATGAACTTGCGTTAACAGTGGAACCTTTTGAAGCACATGTCAGTTATGAACTTGAATATTTGAAGATTTTGTAGTAAAACTTACATTAATCTCAAAACAGCGACACTAAAGCGATACTTGTTTGTCTTTTGTTATTTTTTATTAACTTATTATCGAACTTTTATCTGACGAAGAAAACATAGTTTTTGAAACATGTCGATATTGTTAATTAAATAGTGGTGTACACGAAGTTATTTGTTCTCATTAAAATATCTCATATACTTATCTTGCAGCTACCTAGCGTATGGATTATTGGATATTGTATCGCTAATTCACATGTAATTCTGACGTATAATTCCATAATATCTCATATACTTATCTAAACAGCTGACGTGACTGTTCATTTATTTGTTTGTTAAGTAAAGCTTATATACTATACTGCTATTATTTTTTTTTACTTGTATTATTCTATTGATTCAACCAAGTTATTACTTCAAATGTTATCTCAATATAACTGCTGACCACCTACAAAATTAATTTGGCAGGCTTGATTGAAGAATAGCATAGCCTGATGAAAGTACTTGGGAATGTATTTAACCTATCAGATCTGGTCAGTAAACAATACATAGCTTAACATTTTCAAGTAACATTTCAAATCCTAACGGTGGGCTGATCTGATTGTAGCTTTTCATATCATTGTTTACAATTCACATTATAAAATAGAGCACTGGTCAAATTGAAACACGAGCAGCAAGTATCTAGTTGCTGACACTCTCAACAATTTATCTTTTTTTTTTTTTTTTACATTAACTCCACACAGGAGGCCCTGAGGAAAAAATAATTTCCCTCAGGGCCTATGTCATCTTTGAGGATGCTGTCATCTTATCGGTAGGAAACGTCTTGTAGACCATGGACAATTAATAGGCTAGATGGAGTGAAGCTGAGAGATGTGGCGCGGATGCTAGTGTCGTGTTTCCGTACGTTACAAGCTTAGTCCAGACTCCCGAGCTACATTTTCTAGTACGAACATGAGTCCCATAATTTCAACATCCGCTATATCCAATTTGTTTCCAAATTGATCTGAGTGTGACAACTTGTTCACATTTTTGCGAGGAACAAGATGAACCTAAAATTGAGTTTCAAAACCTCCCTTACCACGTTAAAACTACGAGTGAGAAACAAAATCCGCTACATCATTCAAAGAAGTTATTAAACCCGTTATATCGGAAATTTACCAATCACGAGCAGTTAGTTATTTTTCCAAATGGCGGGTTTAGGAACTCGCGCGTCAGGTCAGTTGAGTTTCAAAAGCCTACATCGTGAGTAAATCACGAAGTGAGTATCAAAATCCGCTAATTCCATTTTATTTATCGAAATTACTTAATTATTGCTAGACATACATTGAAAAATGAACACTTTTCGAATTTATATTACTCCAATTCATTATATAAAAAATTAAAATGCAATTATTTACTTACGCTAGAGATGTGACAGTTTTTTGCGGTTTTCTTCGAATCAGTAAAAATTGATGTAGCGGTTATAGAAATTGAACGACTCATATGTCTGGTACTTTTACAATTAATGTCACTGGAAAGATATCGTTATTTTTCAGGTTTGCTGTCATTTGAAAGGTAAATTTCTTATTTTGAAAGGCAATGATTTGAGCCTAATATTTTTTAATGCATATTGTATAAATGGCTATCCCTTTCATAAGCGGTGCTACATTTTCTGTTTGATTGGTACGAATATAACGGGTCTTTTATTTTTAAAATGTCATTTGACAGATGTCGTAATTTATCAGTTTACTATCATTCCAAAGGTAAATTTCTTTTTTTGAAAGCCAATGATTCTGAATCTCATTTTTTTAAACGCTTTCAGCTTCACAAATCCTGCGTTTTATTGCGCATCAGCGATAGTTTATTTGCTAGTTTGAATGTATGTTGTGCGTTGTCTGGACGAAGCTACACAGAAGTGGGCTGAGTGTGTATAGTGTATAGATAGAGAGATGTAAGAGTATCTCCCGAAGAGATAAATATTAGTCTGGCGAATCTGTGTCAGGCTGATTCAAGCTCTAGCAAGGAATCTGTTCGTCTGTGCAAGATAGTAGCAGCGATACGCACTAAAAAGACAAATTTACTAATAATATCAATTGGATGTCTTTCTTAATGCAATTTTTGTGAAACCGAAAAACAATACTGAATAATCGCGAACGATGAGGTCATCTCATCCTAGTGATCAACGGTGCTTTAAAATATTGTCAAAAATAGGCAAAAAAAAAAAACACATTGTTTGTTCCATTTTCAATTATCGCTCAACAAAGTAGAGAGATGAATTTCTTTCTAACAAGCCCACTACTTTTCGAGGTTTTTCAGTGAATTGTGAAATAACACATATTCTAAATTTTATTATTAATTGTATATGTTTTGTTTATGAATTAAGATTTTTGATAAATATTGTATGAGTAATCGTGAAACAATTTCTGTACATATGTATACATAACAATGTCGGATATACTAAAAATTGAAAATTGTTTTGTTGGTTTATTTTAATTTCCTTTTGATGATTTTAATCTGTATTTTCGGAATTTTGAATGACATGCAAAATATCAAAACAAAACTATATTTCTTGATCAAAAACAGTAAAAATGCAGATATTTAAACAGTTCTATTGTAAAAATAGGATATTGGAAAGTTATATAACTAAAACTATATTACAAGTAATTCAACACTCGGCACATTCCAACACTACACTCTATTACAATTGCGACGTACACCAACACAACACAAGAAATCACAACAAACTTCTTATATCAAAAATCAAATCAACAAAATATGGACTAAGATCCCTAGAATACATAGCTCACACAAAATATAATCAACTACCCAACGAGATCAAACGTGCAAGTCAATGTAAAAAGACCCAAACTAACATGCTCAAACTTCATCTTATTAATGACTATCTGAAATAATAATGTTGTGTATGTCCCCATCATATGTCCATTTAATACATACAGCTATATGTTTCATGTAATGCGTATCATTCCCGCAATGAGTTTATTAACTCCTGGGAGTACAATGCTTTATATAATATACTATATTCTGTATTGTATACTTTTGATAAATAAAATAAATAAATAATATATTTTTATCATGAAAATTTATTCATTTACTGTATTTAGTAAGTTAAAATATAACTGTTGAGCCTGTACATACTTTTTAATTAATTATTTAGATCGAAAGGAAGTGAAAGAATAGTTTTAGTTAATAACATCATAAACAATTATATTCCTTGTAAACATTTTTTCTAATATATATTTTTTTATTGAACTGCTCCAGCAACAATCTTTTGCATTTTTAAAATGATAAATTGGAGATGTCCTCTGAAGAATTCATCTTTTCAACGAGTACTCTGAAGTATTACCCTCCATTAATGTTCTGATCAACAAGAAGTACATTTTATTATGGTCCTAGTTAGTCACAAAATATCACCAGTCAAAAAAATCCCGACTTCTAGTAATTTGGTATTGGTGAAAACTAAAAAATAAAACCTAAAAGTAAAAAAATGGAAACACGCCGATATAATAACTATGGTCGAAGAATGGAGAGCATAAAAATGATAAAAACGTGTCCAAGCTTTGACGACAATGCACTACATACCACTGCTATTTGTAGGTAATCTCTTTCTATTTTCCATAAACCATTTTTGACTTTTTTCCGTAATCCATATTTGTTTTTAGGAAATCTGTTTCTATTTTCCACAAAACATTTTTATATTTTCCATAAACCATATTTGTTTGTAGGTAATCTCTTTCTATTTTCCATAAACCATTTACTCAACACATTAATAGATCTTACAACATAGCTGTCAGCAGCAAAAATAGTTATATATTGTTTTTCTTTCAATGTAATAGTAGAACAGGTTAAAAAAGCGGTTATTTCTACAACATTTAAATGCTATGAATCCCTATTATCTAAGTTTGTTTGAAGGTCAAACTATTCACGACTAGTGTGATAACACTCATCTCATTATCTATCAAGGTTCCAGATAAGGTAAAAAAATTAGACAAATAAACACGAAATACACCTTTAAATATCACCTGTGATTGATCGCATCGTTAACATTGCGAAATATGATATATACTCGTACATAATAGTCAAATAAATTGCATTGATGGTAAAGCCATCCTATCATCAAACGACGCATTTATAAGAGTAGTCTATCTCAATTAACCTTACACTTGCTGAACTCCGGCGTAAATACTTCCTTCAACGCCACTTAAGAGTAACACGGGTGCCGAGAAATTTGAATAAAAGACTTATTACAACCACATCCCTGCCCCCGCAGAATGCTAAGCGAAAGGGACTTTCGAAAGGATTTTTGGATCGAAAGGGACAACGGTATTGCTATAAACCCTAGCTAGTTAGAGGATTACAAAAGAATCCATAAAATAATGATATACACATCTGCCCTGATGTTGGACAAAAAAGCTGTCGGATTCGGCAACGTAATAATAGAAGTCGGGATTTATTTCAGTGCAGAAATTCTTGAACTAATTACCATTAGGGGTCGTCCGTTAATCACGTGAGGCTCGAAAGGGGGGCGGGGGTTCGGAAAAAATCATGAAATATCACAAGGAGGGGGGGGGGGGGGGGATATAATGAGATATCGCGTGTATTTATTTTTCCTTGAACGCACGATTTCTAAACCAAACAGCGGCGCGTGGCCTTCACTCACCAGGCAACGTTGGCCATCACTCGCCAGGCAACGATTTCCACGCGCATTGCGACAACCGCTCGGCTCACCAGTCACCAGAAAGTCTGTGATTTTGACGCAGAATACATGCGTAAATCGTTGCCGCGTATGTTTTGCCTTAAAACAATAGAACACTGTCTAGACTAGGAGATCTGTATAAAAACTTATTTGCAGAGTATAAAAAGGGAAAAAACCTAGTGTAGAAAAAAAATTGTGAGTTGTGGGCTGATGCTGATGATGATGTGATCTGAAAATTTCAATATACTTTGTACTAAAAAATACACGTGATTTTGGGTATAGGGGAGGAGGGGTGGTCTAAAACCTCACCACATATCACCAGGGGGAGGGAGTTAAAAAGTTGCTAAAAAACATCACGTGATTAATGGACGACCCCTTATATGTTCATTGCCCAGAATACCAATATAGGGAAATAAATAAAAAAGATTGTTACTGAGGCAGTTCAGTAATGTATACATTTTAGTATGTATTATTCCCGTGTAGTCCCTAAAAAGGGCGTTAAAGATTGTAAAATAAATCACGATAATAATGTATATTGAGCCGTGAAAATCTCCAATCATAATATTAAATAGTTTGGTAGTCTATTTGAGATATCTGGCTCTTCCAGAATAGACATTAGTGCGACTGGCTGTCAGTGGAATCCAGGAATCTAAATTCTCTTCAAGTATATAAATATCAAATAAATAAAGGACTAAATTGTCACTTAACCGCTCGGGCGCCCGGCAATAATTAGCGCCGGGTTATATCTGGACCAACAGAGATGTTGCGAAGTTAGTGCCTACAGCAGCATTGTGATGAAGCACAGGCTCATCTCGTGCCAAGTCGGTCCATCCGAAAGAAGAATTCACAGCAGCGAATAAGAATGCAAATGAACGTATATTATTTCAGAGTAATCACTTTCACTGACTGGGTCGCCGAAGAAAGTATTTCGGGCGGTCGGATTTGGAAAAGGAAGAGTTTGTTTACAAGACCTGAATGTAAGAATATTCATATTTTGGTTGAGAATCTGCTTACTGCTTGCTTCCTCGAACGGAATCGAGGTCAGATAATAAAGTAAGATATTACCGAAGAATAAGTATGTGTGCATTATTAATGTTTTTTTTAAATGTAAGGACAAGGTTTTATATTGCTTGCTTACGTATTAAGCATAGCGCGTCTTGATGGTAAATTCAATATTCAAGCTATATCAAATTATACACACGGGAAAATGTACTAATTATAGAGACATTGAGAAAATCAAATTATACACGAAAAGGGGATACGACAGGGATTTTTGTTTTCACAGGAGGGCCCTGGGGAAAATAATTTCCCTCAGGACTTATCTCATCTTTAAAGATATGCGGATGGTCTTTTTGAGGAGAGGAAAGAATGAATATGGGTATTGAAGAGACCCATGTTAGAGGGGGACAGAGGTCAGCAAATCATTCCACGACCGAGCGGTTGAACTCAAGTCGAAGGTCTCATGAGACAAATGTCATACGTTGTACAATCATGTACACACGTTGGGCGCGCATTTGGCGTGTTTCACGACTATGCACCGGTGCCGAAGGGATCAATGACGCTAGTTCCTCGGAACATCTTCCATTGTAATATCGGTAGAAAAACGAAAGCATACCTACCCGAAACCTGTGCTCCAAAGTTGCTTGTTAAGATAGGGGAATCTATCAAACGGACTGCCCGTTTCTGCACAGAGACAAAGCGTTTTTTTCAGATATCAGAACAAAGGCGGCTGCCAAATTCAACAGTGTGGCGCACTTGCGATTTGTACAGGTTCAGCAGTTGTGTACTATTAAAGTATTTTGGCCCTGTACAGTACGCCCAGCTTCTGAGAGGCTATCTTGACTTTGGCTTTGATGGAGCCCCAGTTCACTTTTAAGTACAGGACAACTGATGTCGCCAACACATAACACCTTTCGACCCCTAGACCCCAGACAGGTTAATTGAATTGATTATCCGCTTAAGAAATAATTATCTCGATACCTGAAATAGTTCATACAATTCCATCGGTTTACTTTTTCATGTGTTATTTCCTTCTGCTTCCGTAAGAGAAGCAGAAGAGTTAGTACCTATGGATGAGACTATGTACGAATACGAAACGAAGAATGTGTGCCGACTGCCGAGACGGAGTTGTGTGACAGTCTGTCATCTCTGCATACCCTTTGTGGGGAAAATGCGTGATGGTTAGTTAGCATTTGTACAAAAGAACGTTAACATGTTCAACAAATTTTCACATGTACTTATTAACTAAATACTATTCGATCCGTTGCACTAGTATTTCGTCACATTTACAGTACACTTCTACATACGAGTTTAATTGAAATGAGTCACATTTGTTCTACTTTGACCTTACTCAGTGCTTTAACAGCTGTAGGTACACTTTTCATTAGTTGGAAGTGGTTACATAGATTATTTTAGTCATTTCGTTTTTGGCTGCTGAGTAAACCGGTATTTTCATTATCAATGCTGAGAACAAAATTAGACTAATTTTAGATTGCCCTTGTACACAGGCAGTTAAGTCAACTTCTTTGAGGCCTATGGCTACTTCAATAAACACTAATCATAGAGCATTGAGAATGCTCGACAAATTATACTTTGAAATTAGATCGATGAATTTCAGTAATGAAGGGGAGAGCAAATAATTTAGATATTGGTACCTGCTTATTACGTGTTTTGCGGAATAATTTTAAAATACCAATTCTATGAATGAATGAACGCGCTCGTTCCGTTAATGGCAAGTGGCAATAAGGTTTGAAAGTCTAAATATTTAGTGATGGACGCATTCGTTCCGCTGATGGCAAGTTGTAATAAGGTTTGAAAGTCTAAATGTTTTGTGATGGACGCATTCGTTCCGCTGATGGCAAGTGGTAATAAGGTTTGAAAGTCTAAATATTTTGTGATGGACGCATTCGTTCCGCTGATGGCAAGTGGTAATAAGGTTTGAAAGTCTGAATATTTTGTGATGGACGCATTCGTTCCGCTGATGGCAAGTGGTAATAAGGTTTGAAAGTCTAAATATTTAGTGATGGACGCATTCGTTCCGCTGATGGCAAGTGGTAATAAGGTTGGAAAGTCTAAATATTTAGTGATGGACGCATTCGTTCCGCTGATGGCAAGTGGTAATAAGGTTTGAAAGTCTAAATATTTATTGATGGACACGCTCGTTCCACTGGTGGCGGGTATGGATACCGCCGCCCCGGGAACCATTTATTGGATAACCAACATCTCTGCCATAAGTCACCCATCAGTGATTCGCTACGTTTGGCGACTTAGCAAGGGAGCCCGTGATAATGGGGTAAGGTTTGTCTAGCCTGGCAGACGCCCCTTACGCGTGGCGGGCCGGAGCGAGGTATTAGTTGAGGGAGGCCTTTTTGACCTGTACAGTGCACCGGAGTTGGAGGGATGGATGTATATGTCTGTCACTGACCCCCAGATTCCTTCCTTACCAAAGCTTTTCCTTCCTATACCTTCCTCTCCCTTCTTCCCATAAAAAGACCCTCCATACAGCCTCTCCTAAGATGGCCGTTACGTAAATTATTTTCCTCGGGGCCTCCTGTGTGGAGCTAAATTTAAAAAAATATATTAAAAAAAAACCACACACAGACAACCTATACGGGGCCATCCATAAATTACGTCACACCCTAAGGGGGGGGGGGGGAGTAGAGAAGTGTGACTAGGGGTATGGGGGGGTCAAAAAAAAATGAAATTCTAGGGGGGAGGGGGTCTCACAAATGTGACAAGGGGGGGGGGGGGTGTCAAAAAATCATGAAATTCGTGTGACGTAATTTATGGATGGCCCCTACTGTGTATTTTTTTTTTATTATTATTTTTTTTTTTTTATATATTCAATAATATTATTATATTATATTACTGAATATATATAAGAAATTTAAAAAAAATGGAGTTCTACAAATTAAATTTGATATACATATTACAACAAATATACTGTGTATCACGTATTTGCTAAATGAATGTTGTGTACGACCTTATCGATAAAAATATTTATAATTGCGTACTAGAATATTTCAATATTTCTGTTTCTCAGATCAAACAGTGCGTTGTAATAATATAAAACAGATATATCATAACCGAAGGACTATTATCAGCGATTCCGGATCTTATTTGGTATACTATCTTATTTCTACAGTAATAGGTATAATAATCTTATATCTACATCTTATATTACAGTAATAAGGCTGCTTTACTTTAGCTTAGTGCGTAGCATTCTCGAGAGTGGATCTCAGATATGGGGACCTGAGGACATCGTCTATGTACTAATGGTTGAGAAAATACAAAAAAAATTTTTACGATACCTCTATATGAGAGAGTTTGGTTTTTACCCATGGCTGTTTCCAACAGCATTTATCTCGGGAATGCTGGGTATCTGCAGCCTTAGTTCCAGAAGAGATGTCGCATTACTGCTGATGGCATATAAGCTTCTAAATGGTTTTATATCGGTACCAGATATTCTGGCTGAAATAGGTTTCTATGTCCCGGATAATTTCACGCGAGGTCGCCATCACAGGCTTTTGATTCTTCCCAGGTGCAGAACTAACTTACCAATGGTGATGCCCCTGGGAAGACTTACTAGGTTAATTAACTGCCTTGCAGGAAATGTGGATATTTTCCACATTTCCTGCAATGATTTTAAGCGTGAAATAACACTTATTAAATAAATGTTTTAACTGAAAACGTAATGATTTTGTATCTTGTATAACCGTTTTTGCAATATATTGGTGTAATGCTGTTTTTGCTAATAAATAAATAAATATATAAATAAATATATCTGTGAGATAAAAAAAAATCTAATTTATGTCGCCGTTTTCCTAATGAGTTTCAACATGATAAAGGTTAAAGCTACTGTTTTCTCAAACTATTTATTAGTGCTCAAAAATTGAATCATTTACTAAACCCAATTCCAATAATATCTTTATTATAAGCCGATTATTTGATAAGGCTATCAATAGCGGTAGCCGTGTTCTAGACGGTAAATAGAAGGATTAATTTATTTATCATTATTACTTACATTAATCATTACGCCGTTTCGTGTAGGGATAGGCAGAGAGGACGGATCGCCAAACGACTCAGTCTTGCCCGCACTTTTTGCCTCATTCGCATTTATACATCGTCTCATACATCGTTTCAATTTGGGAGGCCGGAATGGGTACCGCCGATTTATTGGATGTACCTCTGCCGTAGGTCATCAAAAGTGGTTCGCTAACTTTGGTATCTTAGCAAGGGTGCCTGAGTTCATGGGGTGAGGTTTGTCTAGGTCTTGGCGGCGAATGACCTGGACACACTGAACCCCAGATTTTCATTCCCAAAACTTCCTCTCTTTCTTTTCCTTAAAAAACCCTTCACACAGCATCCCCAAAAATGACATAAGCCCTGAGGGAAATTATTTTCCTCAGGGCCTCCTGTGTGGAACTAATTTTAAAAAATATATATATATTTAGTCTTCCGTTATTCTGACTCTTGACTCAAGTATCTGATTCACTTGATCGTGGCCATGTTTTCCTCGGGCGTCCCCGACCTCTTCTACAATTCGCATTTGTGTCATATTTTCTCCTTACATTCCCTTCCTTCGTTCATTCGCTCTACATGCCCAAACCACCTGAGGGTTCATTTCTTAATCTCACTCATTACGCTTAGGATCAGTCTTGCATCTCTTGATCTCAACATTATTTCTCACACAATCATACATGGTTTTACCACACGCATACCTCGGGAATCTCATTTCCGCAGCAGTCTACTTTCATCCTTCCTCTACCAGTTCCATGCCTCACTGTCGTACACCATAAGCCTCGATTACATTGAGCGAGTTTACAAGCTACTAGCCGGCGAATTCACTATCTGCTAGTAAACTTCTACAGTGTAAAATCTGATAGTTTAGCTAGTAATATGATTACACTGAGCGAGTCCACTAGCAGATAGTGAATTCGCCGGCTAGTAGCTTGTAAACTCGCTCAATGTAATCTAGGCTTTAGCGCCAACGGCGTTCAGTCCTTCATTAATGGAGTTACCTGCATTTACCCTTCTTTCAATATCTCATCAGCAATTCCATCTTTCATCTATTTATTGTTATTGTATTTAGCTCGTGCAACTCTTTTATACTAAAAAAATACTTTTTTTTTACATTAACTCCACACAGGAGGCCCTGAGGAAAATAATTTCCCTCGGGGCCTATGTCATCTGGGATGCTGTGTGGAGGGTCTTTTTGGAGAGAAAGGAATGAACATTGTTCTTGAAGAGACCCACGTTGTAGGAGGGAGGAAACACAGAAGCCAGCAAATCGTTCCATAGCCGAGTTGTTGAACTCAAGAACGAGTCGAAGAAACGACCCATTCTCATGTGACAAATGTCAACCGTGTACATAAGTTGGGCGCGCGTTTGGCGTGTCTCCCGACTGTGCACCGGTGCCGAAGGAATCAATGACGCTAGTTCCCCAGAGCATCTTCCATTGAAATACCGGTAGAACATGGATACCATTCCCACCCGACGCCTGTGCTCTAAAGATTGCAATCCGTTAAGGTGGGAGAATCAAAGGGACCGCCCGTTTTTGCACAGAGTAGAGGGTATTTTTCAAGTATTTTGGAGCTCCAGACCAGAGGTGGCTGCCAAATTCAACCGTGGGACGCACTTGCGCTTTGTACAGGGTTGTGTACTATTAATGTATCTGCGGGCCCTGTACAGTACGCCCAGTTTTTGAGAGGCTAACTTTACTCTGGCTTCGATGGAGCCGCCATACATAAACCAAAAGTAAAAACTTTGCAAGAATTCAAATTTTTGTGTCGGCGTTTTCATACCGAATTATTAGTCAGGAAATGCCTGAAATTCACCATTTTCAGGGATGCATTTAACTTTAACTGTCCGAAACGTACTAATTTTCCTGTGTATGCATTTCAAAGAACATTTATTCGCTTGCCACATCTGAAACCCATTTCTTTTGTATATTCAATTATTATATTTCCTGGCATAAAACCCGCGCACACTTCGAGATTAAAATAATGAAAACAGTGGTACAAAATATGCAGTTTGCCTTTTCGGGACAAATTAAGACAATAATATGTTTATTTAACAAGAAGATAATGAAACGAAACGAAATATGAAATAAAATTGTTCAAAAATAAAGTGCAACTCATACTCGGTAGAAGAGAAATCTTCAGAAAACTAAAGTAGACAAGAGTGGGGATGCTACAAAGCACCGCATAAAGAGGAGACCGACAAGCTGCGAATAACCGCTCAAAGAGGAGATCGATTATACTATCTCATTCTCTCGCAGGCTAAATCCAAAGATCAGTGATTCCCGAAGTGGTCCAGGTGGACCCCAGGAGTCCACGAGAGACTCGACGGTGGTCTACGTTGGCGTGATAAAAAAATGGGGGTTCACAAATTGTAAGTGGGGGTCCACGAAAATTTATCTGGTTTCGATAGTAAAGAACAAAAATGTTGGCTTGGCTCGACCATAGGTAGACTCAATGTAGGCAGACAAAACACCACTCAAAAAAATTAAGGGAGCAAAAAAAATTCTAAATTTTTTGATGATTTTTTTCGGTGAAAAATGGTATTGAGACTTTAAAAAAAGCAATTTAAGATTCTAATTTTCAGACTTTTGGAAAAAAATTTTAGGAGCTACGATCCTCATGCAATCTTAGCAGATAGCGTGAAAAAATAATTATGCAAATTTTTAGTTTTTTTTTTGGTCCACGGACTTGTAAATTTTTTTCAGTTAGGCCGGCATATGAATCGGAGAGCCTGTTTATTAAGCATTAATTTTTTTCCCTTAATTTTTTTGAGTAGTGTATTTTAAGAAGGTCAGCCGACTGTTCATTTATTTATTTATTAATTTATTTATTTAAACGCCCGTAGGGCTTTTACATAAAGTGCAGTACACGTTTTTGGTAAAGTATAGGAAATAACAAAATATAATATAAACATAATATAACTGTAAGAAAAAAATAAAGATAACATAAGATATAAGAAACAAAACATAGATAAAACTAGATATGACACAAAGCAGGTAATATAGAATATATGGTCACGTAAATTAATGTGAGATAGTTATTTTAATTATAAAGAGAAATAAGATAAGATTGTCATTATTTATGTTTGTAATTAGCAATCTTTGTTATACATATTTGGTACGTGCTTACCGAAACATAGCTACAATAATATATCGATAAAGGTGCTATATTGTGCATGATATTTATAGCTTTATTTTAAATGTTCTGATATACTGAGTTTAAATTTAGAAATCGATTGATGTCGATAAACGTCAATTGAAGTATATTTATTTCCGAGTATATGAAGTCTTTGTATTGGAGAGTTTTCAAAATAATTATTAGTAGAATTGGTAACAAAGTAAAGTGCATTAGAACGGGTATCACGCGTGGGTACTCTCAAATTAATTTTACAAGTTAAATCGAGGGCGTCCAGTCTGCCATTCGCTATATTAAAAAGGCAAACTAAATCGCTCACTACACGCCTTGACGTTAAATCGCTTATATTGAGTAATTCCATTAGATATACATAATTTAGTTCTTTGATAGGTATTCCGAGTTTATAATTAATAAATCTTAAGAACTTATGCTGTACTCTTTCAATGTTTTGTTGTAAAAATTTGCATAATCGATATTTAGTACAACGCATGTCGAGACTTGCAAAGCGCCGCCCGCTCGCCCATTACGGTACGTTATTAATGTTTAATTTTATCATATTATTTTAATAAATAAGAAAATATACTATTTTTATTTTTATTTTACCGCTCCGAATTTAGGGTTGGAGCTCAGCCGCGACGCAAATTTCCATCGTTAGATGTAATCTTCACATTTTTTTAAAGTGGTCTACTAAGCAAACTAAGCAAATTTCACGATGTCAGAGCTCACCGTTCGGGTGATTTTACTTGTGAAAACTGTAACAAACAAACAGATTATCCGCTTTGTAATATTATCATTAAATAAACGCCTCGCATGCTTATCACTAATATCCGTTAACTCCATTGTTATTCTAAACTTAATCTATGCGTGTTTATGTTTTTGCCTCATCATATTAAAATATTTAAAAAGCCAGACGCAAGTCATTGTAAATTAATCCATATCTAATATATCTAAACGATGAGTGAGCTCAATTTCGTCGTCTGGAAATTCCAGCTATTGAAAAAATATTAAATTTTTTTAAGTGTTTATATTTTCACTTGTAAAAGCTAGTCGAAAATAGATTATTGTGGCGCCAAGTAAATTCGCATCAGATGACGTCACATAGCAGTCAATCTCACCGTGATAGTATCGGATGACGTTAGAGACGACTCAGAACATTCAGATTCGAAAAAATTCTATCAAAGGCATTTATTAATTTTCAATTTTTCTGATCTACAAATAAATTCTACGAGAAATAAAACGCCAAAAGTGCCACGCTGATTGAATCTGGGACAACTTTTTAATGTCGTAATATTTAATGTTAAAATTCTTCGATGTAGGACCCATCCTGCTAATTTCACATCAATGTAGGATGGGACTCGCGCATAAAGTATTTTCAAGATGTAAATAGTGTGAATCTGTGAACACACTTGTTTCTAAAATAAGACCGTGAAATTACGAACAGCCGTGCAGTATACGTTGTTTGTTGAATGCTCCATTTAAATGAAACGGTATGCGATATTTTATCACAACATGTGTTATTTTATTTTATTTTAATAACTATTATTAATGATCTGCTATTGTATGTAAATGGATTAATGACAACTTTTATTTTGTTTCTATAAATAACACAATCAAATTTGCCGCTTGTATATAATAATGGAAGTAGGAGAAATTCAAATATCAGGCTATTCTTAACCCGGGAATGATTGTTAGGTCAGAAAACCTTCGCTTTGTAATAAAATCGAAATAACTGAAAATTTTCTGAAGACCAAAAACTGTTTTTGAAAGGTGATGAAATATGCTTTTAAATGTAATTATTAGAAATATGCATACAATTTTTGAAATATTTAGCAAGCAGAAAATCTCGAAATTGGGTTTTGAAATTCAACCACGCAAAATTATGAATGCAAGCATAAAAAAGATTTAAAAATGGTTCACCTTACGTTTTTTCCAACTAAAATTACTGACAAAAAAAATCAAATCAAAATTTTATCAGAAAAATGTATTATAAACGTTACTGTTATCTCACTTTTTTGTTGTTTCAAAAAAAAATTAACAAATTTTCGTATTTTTTTCTCAAATTGCGGTCGGAACTTTGGTTTCGTTTAAGTGCTCATTTTTTTGAGGTTTGAATATAAAGCGTGGTGTTTTCTCTTTCTAAAACCGTTCAGATCATATTTCTGACCACCACAGCAGGGGCGATGTAACGATTTCTACGAGACCTATGTGGAATTTTCGGTCTCAACTTAAACTATACAAGATTTTATCGCTTTTTTAGCTTCTTTCGGGTGACGTTTGCTTTATTTTAAAAATCGAGTGGCAACACTGTGAAACACGGTCTTACATGCTTTTACGCTTTACGCACATATGTCTAAGGGATCTCGATTTTACAGCATCAAAAATCTGCTTTCATTCTTCCTTCACCAGCTCCATGCCTCACTGCCATACATCGGGGATGGTATTAACGCTCCATTGTGGACTTCTAGCCTCGCTTCTTTACACAACTTATCATATATTTATTATTTAAATAAGAGACTTCCGTGTCTTGATTACTCCATGAAAAGAATGTCGGCCATGTTGACAAAACTTCAGCTCAAAACTTAATCTAACCCACACCGTTTAAAATTAACATAAAGCTTACAACAAATTAATTAATCCACAACACGACCCGTTTCAAATTATATTATGAATGGTGTCTAATACTACAGGTTTGTTGTACGCGGTGTCTGGGTGTCTGGGTGTCTACTACCTGGTGTCTGCTATCCGGTGTCTGCTGTATAATGGAGACGCTGGAGATTTGTACTAAAGATGATGGAAATATTGCTACAACGATTGATTTATTGAATTTCACATTTCTGTTTAATGAAAATAGGTGAATAAAACGTTAGAAATTATCAACAAAACAGGGTCATAATGTGGAGCAAATACCTGTATCTCTTCGCAGGAAAGCAATTGCTTAACCGGAATAAAATAACTTGTATTGGAGCCTAAAAACATCTCAGAAATTTTAAAAGCTCATTCACACAGCTATATGGCTGGGCGCATACATCCGATTTGGCTTTCCGATTGTCTGATCAGACAATCGGATCGGATTAACACCGCACCGGGGGTCAGTTGAATTAGGGAGCGGCAACGGAATGCAAATTTTTTGTACTGAAATCTGTCAACTTGACATCTGTCATCCACCGGTCTAGGCAGCTCTGTAATTACAGTGACCCCCTCTCCTGTTTTCGTCGGAGAGGGGGAGGCTTATCTTTTGGCATATCGCCTCTGGAGCGGTTCCGACGTAAGATGTGTATTGTCTATGATTGATCTGCGCTTAAAACCGCTTAGGTGTGAACGGTCTGAAGCATCGACCAAGTATTGATCGAAGGTCTGAAGGGATTGTATGGAGAGCGTTATTTGGCGTGCGATGATCTTTTATATTTTATAGCTGTGTGTGAACTAGCTCTAAACCGATGGAATAGATATTCGCAATACTACAGGGGGGCCATAGATTTACGAATTTTAAACGTTATTGTGGTCAAGCGGCGGGGGTGCGGGTGATGATGATCAGTAGCTCGGTTCACGGAAATTCAGTCACATGGAGCGTTTCACGGGAGAACAGAGTGCCTTTTGTGTACAACATTGTGATACGTACGCAGTTTCGTGTGTTACCGTGCTGCTGGAATGAGACGTAGTGCTTATCACGCCAGCAGTTAGGCTATACCCGACTACTCAGTTGCGACGAGTGGTGTAAAATATTTTTATTGTTGAAGTAAAACTTCTTTACGCACGCTTGACTTGGAGAGTAAGCTGGTGAATGCATGACGAGAGCGTTACGAAAAGTGTGTTCGGGCGAGGCGAACGAAGCTTAAAGAAGTTTTACTTCAGTCGTGTGGTCTAAAGCACGCTCGTTTTTTTTTAATTGAAAAAAATATCATCGGACAGCAAAATGACATCTACATTTTTTACTTCAACGATTTGGAGTAAAATCGCTCAGAAATCGCTGGTTAAAATCCTTCGGGTACGTGCTGTTACACTTTTCAAGTTTACAGTATAAGCTTCTAAACACCGTGTAAGTTATTTACCAGACTGACAAGAATGTTAATTGAGCAACTTTATGCAAAAAAACATTTAATCGACATTTTTCTTAATTGACAATAAATTAACCCTTTTCTCTAACGCGGTAGACCTCGTCGTATTTTTAATCCTACGACACAGATTTTGTTTCGAATAAACTGTGAAATAACACAATCCAATCAAATAAAATTTACTTGCGCTCGTCGGGATTTGAACCCGCGACCTTCGGATTGCTAGTCGAGAGCCTTACACCTCGACCACAGAGGCCGTCAAATTGTGTTGTGTGCTCCTTCGTGCAGATAAATTAAAATGGTGAATGATTGGTCATCCTTTTTCCTTCCCTTCTATCCTACAGGATGTTAATGGACCTACTTGACTTACTTTAACCAGTAATTCCTGACATTACTTGGAGTAAAAAACGTTAATGAAATTTTGGTTTCCGGTGACTTTTTGATGACTTTTTTATTCAATTTTTGTTTTTCTTCAAAATACCACAAAACAAATTTCTTCACATGTTGTACTCACTCAGCCGAGTAACCGACTGACCCGTTACCCCGCCTCCAACTGTCCAACATCTACCATTTTTTTATGTTTTTGTAGAAAAAAAAAAACATCAAAAATATCACCGGAGACCATAATTTCTTTTACATCTTTTACTCCAAATAATGTCAGGAATCACCTTTATCACCTTTCCATCAAATGTCAAACACTATTTCGTTTCGTCAGTGTTTACGTCAACTTTCAAGTTCATCTGAAGTTCTATAATTCGTATACAATTTGGATGCATGGACATTAGTCATGGAAAAATAATGTTAAATGCGTAATGAAAGGTCATTAAGTAAGAAAAGAAGAGAATATATCGAATTACTATAATTAAAAGAACTGTGTAGGTGCTTTATCACACAATATTATTCGATTCACACGGCAATTATTATAGAATGAGCTAGGTACCGGATGGTAAAATAACCCATTGCAAAAAACAATGGTTATAATAATAATTAACAGTTAAACGAATGCAAATAAGATTAACATAGAAGTGAGAACTCGAACACCATCTGCCGTCAAGTTGGCAAAAAAGGAAGTAAAACTCTTGTACATACCTGGCTTTTTGAGTTCAAGGAACTAATATCCTTACAATATAAGATAATATGTTGTTTTTCGTATTGTAGTACAACACAACAATTCCAATGGTCAGAGATGTGGTTCTATTGCAGCCCCTAATGTTAAGATGTTTTAAGAATAACGTTAGAAACCTTGGAATAAAAATTATAAAAGCAGTAAATTTATAATTATAAAAGCGTGTAATTTATAATTGTATAAACACGTAATTTATAATTACATAAGCATGTTATTTACAATTACATAAGCATGTAATTTATAATTATGTAAACATTGTTTATAATTATATAAGCATGTAATTTATAATTATATAAGCACGTAATTTATAATTATGTAAACATTGTTTATAATTATATAAGCATGTAATTTATAATAATATAAGCACGTAATTTATAATTATGTAAAAATTGTTCTCGTTCATACATAGGTAACATAATGTATTATTTAAAATAAAATATCATATAAATAGCTGACCCGGCCACGCGTTGCTGTTTCTAACGAAACACAACGCCATCTACTGGATGGTTACCAAACCGTTAACTCACACCGCCATCTGTTAATTTGCATACAAATCAAATCCACACCACACGCTTGCCAGCCCGCTCGTCCACCACATACAGACATTCTCCTACAATTAGATATTTCAACCGATTTACACAAAACCTTGGCAAATTATACACCTAAATGAATGAATCACTCTATTTTTTTGTGAAAACCGCATGAAAATCCGTTCAGCAGTTTTTAAGTTTATCGCAAACAGATAGACGCGGCGGAGGACTTTAATTTATAATATGTAGAGATAGAGATGTATACGTTTCCT
Source organism: Glyphotaelius pellucidus (assembly GCA_936435175.1). NCBI lineage: Eukaryota > Metazoa > Arthropoda > Insecta > Trichoptera > Limnephilidae > Glyphotaelius > Glyphotaelius pellucidus. Next base: position 12,179,051 of record OW386556.1, read on the forward strand.
TCAACTTAGTGTGTAGGCGTTATTTGTAAGAAACTTTAAGGTAACAAAATTTCCTCTCAATATTTTATTTTGTGTAATTTTTATTGTGTTATAAAATTATTAACCTCAACACGGGCTTGTCCTGGTAAGGTTAAAATTCAAATATAAACAATAATAACATGTGGATAAACAATAAATAAACTAGTTAAAAATTCCGTTCCCCTCCACCTTAAAAAGTACTTAAAATTATAAGTAAATAGTAAATTATATTTGAAAAATATTTTAAACAATAATATTGCGTCTTGTGACTTCGAACTGAAATTAAAAAATGACGCTATACAAATCAGTCAAGTAGTTAAAAAAATTCTATATTTGGAAAACGACATAAGTGCAATTTATTTCTCCTTTACACAAAATTTTGGTGTACCGTTTTCGCAGGAGGCGTCAAAAAACCTCCCGCCATCTCTGGTTATATCGCGTTACACAAGTAGCGTGAATGAGATGAAAGACATGAAGGTATGCAAAAAAGCTCCCGCAACGGTATGTATGTAGGTAAGTCTGTATTCATAACAATAAATATCGCTTCAATCCGCTAACAGATCAAAAGAAACTACTAAAAAGTTATTACGGCTCTATACGGGAATCTTGGATTGTAGAAATGTGGGAATCAGTAGAAAGGATAAATGATTTTAATAGCTTTTTTATCGCTTACTACAAATCAATCCATACTAATATTATAAATGCGAAACTGCTCGAGTTTGTTTATGACCTTTTCACGCATAACACAATATAAAGACTTTAATAATTCTTTCACCAATATAAAGCTAAATTATATGCGCAGACTACAGGTTGTATATGATGGTAAGCTCTGACGTTATGAAATTATAAATATTAATATATTATATTTGTTATACGTTTTCTGTCGCTAACAAAAGCGAGTTTTTGCTAACGTCAGAAAAAAAACTTTTCCATGGAAACAATATTTTTGGGCTCTATGCTGGTAGGTACTCAGTCTACTGGTCAGCTACTACTGCAGAAAATTCAAATATTCGAATTCGTTTTTTTTTGGACAAGCTTGGAATAAATGTCAGACGAGAGTTCCTATATTAAAAATATAATTCGTAACGATTATAAAGACTGAATGATAAATAGAGTATTTTTTATTAAATTAACGAACTTCCAAATATTTAAATAAAAATAAACATCCGAAATGTTTGTAAGCGCATAAATTCCGAACGAATGAACAAAATTGGATAAGTAATTCTTTTTTCTTTGAGCTATAGCATTATGAAATTTAGGTGGTAGGCGAGATGTTTGAAAACTGAATGTAATGGAATGAATATATGGAATGCGGGAGGGGATGGGGGTGGGGTGGGGGGGAGATTGATAAGTGCAAGCGCTACAGTAATTTCCCGTAATACCATGCGAGCAAAGCCGCGGGGAAAAGCTAGTAAATAATAATTATAAAAAAATAATAATAATAAGTGGTCGATTCCGGTACTAATTAAAAATTAAAGAGTGCAATTGAATGCATTACGTACTACTTCTGAGAAAGTATTGCCAACTGCGTGCAGTCTAGGCACAAGCGAGTATCAAAATGGCTGCTCAGTCCTAATAATGACATTGCAATCTTATATATAAAAATCAATATTTGTTCGTTCGTATTTTATGCGCTGCCATACCGTTCATCCGATTGCGATAAAACTTTGGTTTGTTGTTCACAAGCCCGCGAAGGTTTCTATATATAATGGTAAGCTCTGGCGTTATGAAGTTTGTATAAAATAAAATGTATTTTTATTTTAGAGGGATGGAGGGAAGGAAGGAGGGGGAGGGTAGGCCGGAAGTAAGTCTTCTGTCTAAGTATTTTAATAATCGGACGTTATTAATAGCCTTGCGTCTGTACGGTTGAAATTTAAGAACCCGACTTCGAATACATCTCTGACGCAGCGCCTTTGGCAAACCTACTTCAAGTTTGAAGTTCCAACGACCAAGCTATTTTTGTAATAGAATCGAATTCGAGCAAGTAACCAATAGTGCCAAAAGATGGCGCCACTTATGTTAACAGCTAGGCGTAAGTACTATTGCATTCGTACTTTCGTCGACCTCTCCTGGTAAGAAAAGGTGGATGGTGTAATTATTATAGTAACCGGCAGTTATGAATAATTATACCGCGTTGTTGTTGATTTCTACCACACGTCTGTATATATTATATGTCGTCATTGCCTGTCGGGGTTACTTTGTCACGGTGACTAGCTGTCACTGGATACAATAGGATTTATCCGGCTATTTTTGGAACCAGTTCCTACCAGATTCATAAAATGGTGAAGCGGGGTGGGTTTTTAACTTCTAGTTTTAATTATTATGTCAAGTGGTTGCTTCGTTCCTTTCCCATAATTCGTGGCTCAGTTGCCGGTAAAACCCATACAAAAAGATTATTCTCCCAAATTCTACTTATACCCTTGGTTTTGGCTGCGCTACGGTTTTTTATTTTTTTTATTTATTTAATATTTGTATGTTTTTACAATAAGTACACATTTTTTTACATGTTAAACAGAGTTGTAAAATGAACATAACAATAGCATTTCCTCATCATAAAGAGACAAGGCTCTTGTGTTTGGTGAGGGAATTCAAGCTCAAGTATATGTAAAATTTAGTAGAAAATAATAATATTGCATCTAATAACAAAAGATATGTAAGAAAACTCGAGATATAACAATAAATAAATTTCAAGATTTAAATGAAATATTAACGGTAGAAATGGACTCAGGTGACATTTCAGGTGATTTTTCAATTTAATTTGGAATTTATGTATATTTTCGATAATTTTTAGTTCTAATGGGAGGTTGTTGAAATAATTTATACCTAGATACAGATAGGTATTTTGGATGTGCTTGGTATTAAATTTATTTATTAATTTATTTGTTTATTTACAAATAATTACGAGTAGGTACTTACACCCATTAAATTGTTAAACTATTCTGCACACAATTTGGTACACAAATCCACTATTGTGATACTAAACGTCAATTTGGTATCATTGAAATATAATGAAACACGTTCTCAATGGTTCATTCATCATTGCCTTTTATAGTGCACAGATGGGTAATACATAAGGAATAGATGAATATCTATGACTTGCATGTTTTAAGCTCTTTCAATATTATCTTCGTAATAACCATACTCCTCGTAGCATTCAAAGGTATGCCATTTTATTACTTACGAACAGTACTTGAAGCTCTATTCACAAGGGAGCAAAAATTTCGGCGCCGAGATTATTCGACACTTTTTTTATGTGTCCGTAATAGGATATCTTCACAGGTTTTTTATTCACGAAAAAAATACGATAGCAAAGGTATTTTTATATTGAATAATAAATTTTGTACGTTGATTTACCGTTGAAACGACATGTTCGTGAAAATGGCGTTGTTGACGTCACGCCTGCCAACGTCGGTGACAGCTGTCTTACCAGCCATTGGCATTTTTTTACATCACCATGCCGTTATGATCAGTTAAAATCAGAATATTAATGGAGGGAAATAATTATACCAGTTAGGTGGACATCTTCAATTTTCACTAAACAAATTCAAAATGTTACTGAGGCAATGCAGTTACGTATAATAAATACTGTTTACATAATTTATACTACCCGTAAAAAAGGACGTTAAAAAAAAATCAATAATAATAAATCTACATATGCTTGCTTATAAATATGTATATGTATAAGTGAGTTGTTTATGTATCTATTGCTACGTTAAGCACAGGAAATGTTTAAAACTTTAAAAATACCTTCTTTCCACCCACGACAAGAATCATTACAACAACATAACAATACATGTGACAAATTTTCAAGCATTACAAAAACTCTTGCGAAACTGTCAAAAATGTCACAATTTGAGAATGACATTTTGGATGATAAAATTCAATTTTCGAATAAACTCTTTAAATTAATGAATTTAATTGAAGTGCTAAGTAAGTAAGAATTAAAGGCATTTTAAATAGGTACCTACGTTAAGTACCAAATGTGATTGATTGTTCGAAAAATAAACGTTTGTAATATATATATAATATGTAAACACCTCAGCACAGGTTCTCCTAGTGAGGTGTTCACGAAACATACAACAATACCTATCCACAGTTTCACCTTCACAAACCTACCTTACACCCAACATAATAAAATTACAAAATATATTATGTAAAAATGTTTTCGAAATTGATCTATAGGTAAATACTGTAATATATAGAAATAAATAAATAAAATAAATAAATATGAAACGGCCCGCGAGCAGTTTGAAAACTGAATGTACTGGGACTGAAAAATTGAACACGGAGGGGGGTTGGTGGGACGGGAGAGCGGGAGAGGGGAGAGGGAAGGGCCGGCGGAAGGGAAACGGGATGAATGGGAAAGGACACGCAGGGAGAAACAATTCATTTATAAAAATATTAAAAATACAAATTTTTAATACGACGATACTCAGAATCCAAAAATAATTTTATATCTTTTGCACATTTTGATTGGTATTCATTCATAGAATGTGAAAAATATACTTATCCAAGTATGTTGTGAGGCTGAAGGGCGTGGAGGAGGGAGGGGATGGTAAGAGGAAGGCTCGGAGGTTCCTGATTATTCAGATCTGGGCACTGGTCATTTCAAGCAAAACTTCGATTCTCAATTATGATCTTTCACCAGGGCAATACTGTCTAGTATCTTCCACTCCGATTAATCCACCCACCTGGGTAGCTATTCTCCAAGCCCTCGTCGCTCGCAATCGCCGTCGAAAGTACGTACATTGGTCGACGTGGTTATTCTTGAGCCAGTCGACGGAACATTTTTAGACGCCAAACGCCAAAAGTCATTCGCCACAACAACGAGTGGGGTAGATCAGTAGAAACGGAGAAGCGAGTGGTTGTTTATTTGCGTGTCTATGCAATTGGCTGTCAACATCTAGTATTATCGTTTTCCCGCGCGAACTTTCGCACCCGAAGGCGGCGAATATTGTTATAAAGTCGTTTTAAGGTTACATATTACAATGGCTAATTTTCCGCTCATTATTGTTGATCAGAACTAACTAGTTCTATGAGCAGCTGCTTTTGATTATTAGTTATATGGACATTTCGAAAATTATCAACCGACCCAACAAACTTACCGTTTCACTGTTTGACGTTAGACATTTCAAAGTTACACCATAGAAATCTCAAAAACATCAGGAACATAGACAACATTTACAGGGCTACCAATATAATCATCCTTGCGACCGCTCGCCGTTCAAGAATACGTAAATATGAAACATTCGAAAAAGTTGGTCGCGACGACGAGGAATTTTTCGCTCGCAGCTGGCGCATGGCGAGTAACGATTGATCGTTGCTCGGGAATAGCTACCCTGCTCTAATGTCCAACATCCCTTTCTTAATCGTATTCAATTGCAAGAATATATTCATTAGTAAGTCATACTTATTCTTAGCACATGTACGCCTCAGGGATCTCATTATGTGATAAATTATGAATTATTCCGTCAGTAATGCAATGCAGCTACCAGGCGCGCATAAATACGAGGAGATGGAAGACCGGAAGATATAAATCTAACGCCTAAGCACTTCTGACCGCTGAGCTTCAGACGTAGCTTCGAGGTAAGCACGTCTTTAGCTTCTACGGATGTTATTAATTAATATGGTTTGTTATTTCTGTTTTTTTCTGGTCTGTATTGATATAAAATATTTAATGTTATGGCGTCTTATTGTAAACCCTTTCAAGTATCCTCTAGCACAGTGGTCCCCAGCCCCCGGTCCGCGGACCAGTACCGGTCCGTAAATCAAATGGTACCGGGCCGCCCAAGGCCTTGCTTAAGAGCTGGTTCACACTCAGCTATCAAATATAAAAGATCATAGCACACCAAATAACGCTCTCCATACAATCCCTTCAGACCGTTCACACCTAAGCGTTTTTAAGCGCAGATCAATCATAGACAATACACATCTCAGACGTAACCGCTCCAGACGCGATATCCCAGAAGATAACTCTCCCCTTCTCCGACTAAAACAGGAGAGGGGGTCATTGTAATTACGGAGCTGCCTAGACCCGTGGATGACAGATGTCAAGTTGACAGATTTCAGTACAAAAAATATGCGTTCCGTTGCCGCTCCCTAATTCTCTCATACCACAGGAAGAAATATTTGATAGCCTCGTGTGAAAGGACAAAAGATAAGCGCTCGCGAATCAACAGATATCTGCTCGCAGATATATAGCTCAGTGTGAACTAAGCATGAAGATCAAAATTACGTAAAATATCGAACTTACCCTATAAAAAATTAAATAATTATCGACAAAAAATAATTTTTCAGTTGAGAACCCTTTCACGTCAAGTTGCCGACGACACAATTCCTTCGAAGTAAAAAACGCGACTGGCCTTCCAACTTGCGCACTCGCATTTATAACGTTAAGAGCTCGTGTGAGACGCAACGACGTGAGTCACCGCTCTCATATTCTGCTTGCCCAAATGCAAGTGGAATCGTTTTATTGAAAATATATTACCTGATACTTATACCCGTTTGACTGTATTGGTGAATTTATTCCCGTTTTTTTCAAAATACTTCTATTGCGACAAACGAAAGCTTATTATTATGTGTACGATAATTTTACTAAATTCGTAAATTAGAAATTCTTTTTGAGCGCTTACTATGGCTTTAAAAAATTTGTTTGAAATTTCGGACTCAACAACAATTCGAAAAAAATGAACCTGCGTGATTTGAGTTCTAAAGTAACAATACATTATTTCTAAGGTCATTCGATGATATTGAGACGTTTCTATACGTCCAAAGCAGTCATAGACGATCATCATTCACCATTTAGCAGCCGGCTCATGTTGATTGTGCGCCGGTCACGTAGGAAGTGACATCCTGTCTGAGGGACGTCGGTCGCATCCTGTGCTTTGTCACCAATATAGAGAGGGACGCGTGTCGCTTCCTTTACAGGCTAACTTATCCCTGTCTAACGCAGAATAAAAGTTATTTTCAACATGCAATCACTGAGTGCATTTATAAATATTTTTATGAGTTGCTCTTAGTCATCTAATCATCAGAATCGAGACGTTTGCGTTGCTTGAAATGGATCTTGCAAGGTTGTGAAATGCCTGGTTGTTCAAATCTGGTAAATAAATTTATAACAATTCGATCTTTTGACATGATAACGTCTTATAAATCGATGAACACCGGCTGCTTGCACGAAAAAGCATGACTCATTGTCACGTTCCGCCTGATCGCCTGGAGCCGAGCGTGCAAGCGAGAGGGCGGAACAAGCGATAGAGAAGCACGATCGGCCTAAGCGTTCGGCTTATGACGCATCAATGCAATTTTTCATCAATGTTTTCTTACGACGTTATCACGTAAAATTATCGTCCGTAAACCGACTTTACAGACAACAAAAAAATTTTTACAAGAGCTCCACACAGGAGGCCCTGGGGAAAATAATCTCTTGCGTCATCTTTAGGGATGCTGTGTGGAGGGTTTTTTTAAGGCGAAGAAATGGAGGAGAATTCTGGGAAGGAAAAGGGTTTAAGGTGTGGGTAGGAATCTGGGGTTCAGTATATCCCGGTCATCCGCCTCCAAGACCTTACTAGACGAACCTCACCCCATGAACCCGGGCACCCCTGCTAAGTCACGAAACATAGCGAACCACTTGGGTTGACCTATGGCAGAGGTGTTGGTTATCCAGTAAAGGTTCCCGGGGCGGAGGTACCCATTCTTGGCTCCCAAATTGTTGTGGTCCATGCAAGATTATAACGTGTTTTTTGTTCACTTTCACGGTTTCACTTGCATTGTTTTAAATGTGAATACCGCACAAGAGTTCCAACTGCTCCTAACTGTCCATTCTATCAGATCTTTGCAAGACATAGTCGTGTGCCTTCCTATCTATTTATCTCTTCCGTCCAGGGAGTTTTAGGGCGGCCTTAATCAAAGCGTTTCTCTCAACCTTTGAATTTTTCTACCGTTATTATGTGCAGTTCAAATACTCACCGCTAAAATGGACATAGTCAAAATATCATCCTAGATTCGCCAAAATAGCCTATAAAATCCTTTAAAATGTACGGGGGAGAGGTCAAAATCTGAATTTTTCGTATATGAAAATAGTTCCGCTAGTTGTTTTTTGCCAAAATACACCTTAAAGTCGTCTAAAATACTGTAAGAGTAGACGATTTTTGCGTACAGCCCAAGTCTGAAAAAACCTACTAAAGGCAATTATTGTATGTTCGTGAGCCCTCGTGGGCGCCTCTAAATGACGAGAATTACTTTGCATAGATTGTCCATTCTCCAAGCCCCATTTCCAATCACCTTTTTTGCGTATTCAATTATAATGGCATGAGTATAGTACTAAAAATTGCCTTGGAGCTCGAACATACCTGCCCAGCAATTATCAGTGTTGCTAATCTTTCTCGTGGTTGTATTATTTACCTTTCACTGGAGACAATTTAGTTCTAATGCTAAGTTAAAATTGGCACCTCTGACATTGTTCGTTGGGAGAGTCGACACCGCATGTATCTTCTATCTATGCAGTTTGCAACTAGTCTTACTTATTTAACACGATGCGGATGTGCAAGGGAAAGGAAGTCGAGGACGTCCGTGAAAGGCATCCAGCCAATGGCTAGGTCAAGTCCCTCGGTAGGTAACCGATAGTATCATGACACTCCTTGGTCGATGATATGTTATCAATAGGTATGTTTGTTTATTTATTTATTTACGGACAAATAGTCCATTAACAATATAATAGTAACACGAATAAGAAACAGAGACGACAGAGAAAGGAGAGAGACAATATGTAATATAAAAAGTACATATAGAAGACAAGTCAAAGAATGAAGAAGGATTTAAAAGGCTTTAAAAATTACACGTATTACACTAGTTGTCGAAATTCATTTAGGCTTACACCAAAAAATGCAATGCTTTGACTTGCGTTGACAAGTCTCGACATTCTGGACAAAGAAAGGTGGTATCCATAATTAGTAGAATGTATTATTGCGCATACTAAAAAAACAGATTGTTTAGGTTTTTGCGTGATATGATTTAATATTTTCGCGGCGATTTTCTTGTAGTCGTGATTATTTTTGGGTTATTGTGCAGTGTTGCGCTTCCTTCTTCTTTAGCCAATGTTTCGCACATGATGATGGACACTCTAACGCTGTCCGAAAGGTTTATCCAACGTTTCCAGAAAGTGTTATAGTTTTCATCTGCCCGTGTAACCCTGTCCGAAACGTTGGTAAAATATGGAGGAGACGTAACAAGGCATGATAACCTAAAAACTAAACACGATAAGATTATTGCAAGCAAAAATTAAACACGATAAGATTATTTTAAGCAAAAATTATAACGATTAGATTATTGCTAGCAAAAATTAAATACGATAAGATTCTAGTAAAAATTAAACACGATAAGATTATCGCAAGTGACGGCGGCCGGCGTAGTCCAGCGGTAAGGCTCTTGACTAGCATTCCGAAGGTCGCGGGATCGAATCCCGGCGTGGCAAATAAATTTTTATCTGATTAATTTGTGTTATTTCACAATTTATTCATTTAAAATAATATATAGTTTATTTGCGGCACGTTCCAGAGTGAAAGATACTATTAGTATCGCCCTGGTGTAACACCACCATTCAGAATTGAAACGTCGCTTGAAATGGCTTAAGCCGTGTTTGGTGACCATCTCTGAAAAGCCAGGTACTTCCTCACCTTCCTCTTCTCCATCTCCTTCCCCTCCTTACTACCTTCAGCTTCACAACAAACCCCGATTGGGGATGCCATAGTCCCACTGACTCCAGACGGGAGCACTTGGGACTCTTGTGCGGTATTCATATTAAAAAAAAAGTAAACATTAAACACGATAAGATTATTTCAAGCAAAAATTAAACACGTCAAGATTATTGCAAGCAAAAATTAAACACGACAAGATTATTGCAAGCAAAAATAAAACACGTCAAGATTATTGCAAGTAAAAATTAAACACGACAAGATTATTGCAAGCAAAAATTAAACACGTCAAGATTATTGCAAGTAAAAATTAAATACGATAAGATTAATCAAGTCGCAATTTCTCCGACATTTACCATTAAATTATGAATATTATAGTAAATATTATAGTGAATATTATAGTAAATCTAGATAAAGATGGCATCCAAGAAAGAGTGGTTAGTTTCCTCAGATTATGACAAACAGGACGCGTAAGTATAAAAAAAGATATATCATCATCGAATATCGTCAGTTATGGCATATAGCAAACAAGAAACTGCAATCAGCAAAACACAGACGAGTGTCCTAAAGCATACATAATCGACTCACATTCCGAACATAATATCACCGCGGAAATAAGGAAGCATTAATAAGAAGCATGTCCACGTACGAACATGTTTTCCACGTAAGTTTGATGGGCCGGTAGCAATTGACTGCCTCTTGGCTGGCTATTGACTGGCCATTGATTGGCTATTGGCTGGCTGTTAGATGGCTATTGCTCTTGTACTTGAACCAGTCAGGTCTCGGTTCCACGTCCGTTCCCCAGACCGGTTCTTCAGTTCAAGCCATATATTAAAACTGGCTTAAACGGGTTCTCTGCGCATGGACTTTTTTATAATTGAAGGGCTATCAGTGAGAACAACGCTGGAAGTTTTTTGACGACTTTCTGACAGTGTGGAAGAATTGTATACGACCGCCTTCAACAATCGATACTAAACAAATACAAAAAACCGTTGAGAAGAAGAAGAAGCCTGTGGATATATGTTCCTGCACACGATGATATTTATCCATAAAATAGTGAACAACATGTTACCAAAATACTTTTCAAACAAAATTATATACAACGAGGACATTCACAGACACAACACAAGGAAGTGCAAGGAAATCAGACTACAAATAAAGGACAAAACGAATACGCAGAATAGTTTACCATACAAAGGGATGAAGTTATACAACACTCTGCTAAAAACTTTAAAGTCCACACCAATTGGAAAGTTCAAAATGTATTGAAGGAGCTACATAAAACAAGAAAAAATATAGTTTGCAATATGATATGATATAATTAATTAGCAAATTGTAAACTTAAATGTACAATTTACTAAAATAAAACTAATAAATATGCGAAGCTAAGACGCATTTACTAACGGCCATTGTTCCCAATCCTACTGATCAACTATTGAGCTGTAATTTTGGCTCAACACTCCTCAAATGCACACATAAGCTCTTCCCATCGCAGCACTCCGACCAACAAGCGAATTGAGCGTTACTAAACAAATCACTTAGCTGATCGGAGACTCAGATTGATCGATCGAACTGTTGGAAACAACGGCCGTTAGAAACACATTTGTCTTGCTTAAGCTCACCTATTGTTATTAGCAAATGGAGGCCAGGTGTTAACTAACTATAATTATATAACTAACAATAAAAATGACTTTTTTCCTACCTATTATAAACTATAATTGCACTGCTCCCCAATTCAAACTAGATAAATCGTTTTTCTCAATTGAGATAGGCAGTTTTTATAATGAAAACATTTACTGTAATTAGCTTTAACTTTCTGAATTTTTAAATGTATTATAATAATAGTTTAAAGCCCTGTAAAATAATAAAAAATAAATTGATCGAATTTTAAAATGTTCCTCATATTCTAAAAGTTTTACCGTGTGTTATATTGAAAATTAAACTTTTTTCGATTTAAAAAAAAATTATATTTCTGAGGTCTGAAAAACTGAAAATGTTGTACGCAAGCTATGCGTACACGTGAGTAGTTTACTGTATTCAAATCAACATTCGCAGCTTTATCTGAACTATGAATTCATGTTTTTGTAGTCGAACGGTTGCGTTGCGAATCTTTTTGTTGTCCTCCAAAAACAATATTTTTGCTTTAAAGGCCTCCGCTCATGGAGAAACTGAAAATAAACCAGTTCTCAACGCAATTGCAATCAAACTACTTAAAAAAATCGGTATTTTTCTGATCTGACATGTCAAAACTTGGCAGTTCGTGAACCGCTACCACGGAAACCTGTCAACAATGCAACTGAAACTCCACTGCCGCGGCGACCAGAAGTGCCGGTTTTCAGTTTTGTTGAGAGGTTGCCACGGTAGCGGCTCACGAACTGTCAAGTTTACATTTCAGATCAGAAAAATATCGATTTTGTTAAGGAGTTTGATTGCAATTGCGTTGTGAACTGGTTTATTTTCAGTTTCTCCATGAGCGGAGGCCGTAACTCCCGTTATGTTTTTTGTTGGTATTGTTATAGTAATCTATATTTTGAGTGGACACAACGACCTAAAATGCTAGGCAACCGCCTTCGCCGATTCTTTATAATAATAAAAATAATTATCATACGTTTTTTTTCGTTATGTTTTTTTTATATACAACCACTGGAGAACAACATGAACTGACGCATTAAATAACGATTGGTTTTCGTATCACGTACGCGAAGTTTTTGCATTCACTCCTTCAATTAATTACTATTCCTGACTAGGAAGATTTCACTATGCCTATACTGAACACTGTTTACTCACAGACAGACTGAGATATCACTGGCATTGTAAGAAATTTATGGCCGTTTGCTAATGAACACAGCAATTTTTTTTTAAATTTTAAATGCCAGTTGTTTAAAAGTTACTGGGTTTTGAAGTGGGGGGGGGTCTCAAAAAAATGGCGCGCCCTGGTTGACACGATTGCAACCCTCCTAGTAATCAGATAAAATAAAAACAAATTAATTCTGAATCCAGACAAATGCTGCTATGGCCCGTATCTCGGAAAAGTAATTTTTTTTTTTTGTAAAATGGCGGCTGTCTGAAATAAAAAGACATTTTTTCACCAATTTTTTTACTTTTCGTAATTTTTAAAAAATAGTCAAAATTTAAATTTTATTATAATTCTGGTAGGGGCGATAGAGTAAAGTGTGGAGAAGGCTCACACCAAATTTCAAGTAAATTGGTTCCGTAGAACTTAAGATATCGTGTCAACCGTCTCGAAAAAAGTAGTTTTGATAAAAATGCGTTTAAAATTTTGTTCTATTCAAATCTTGGTTAGATTCCGTCTTAACCGCGACACTAAAATGGTTATAACTTTTTAAATAATGCGAATTTCGACCTCGACCTCAAATGATAAATCCTTTTACGGAAATATTTTTGAATTTCAGATATTCGGAAATCTACGGAAATATGAAGAAAAAAAATTGTTTTTTTTTTCCAGAATAGAATGTCCCCTTAATATAGCAATACATAGGCATCTCACTAATCCCCAAACACATTTTGATTTATATATATATATTTTATCGAAAAAAAACTTAATACACATATTGACACTAGATTATGTACATTTTAATAAGGTCATATTTTTTCACTGAGCTTTTTCACTCGTGTTTGCTGTTTGCTATTGTCGAGAATGGTATCTAAGTGTGCCATTTATGACAGTGATGTAAAAAAATGCGAGTTGGGTAAATACGTAATGCTTAGAATAACAATTATTATCTACATAGTTTGCTTTAGCTGTGGTTTGTTTCGCTATTCGTACTAAGCAAGTTTCAATATCTAACATAATATAGCACGTATAAAATTGACACCGACCACAGATCAAAGAAAGTACAAGGCGCGAACAAAGATCATTCTCCGACCCATTTCCCACGTATGGTGTAAAATGAGACGGTGACAAGTAGGGTGTGACACGTGTTAAAAAATTGCCATAAATAATATTTTCATGAAAAGACGTAATCATCGTATCGATGATGGCTTGCCGAGCATTATCTCGAGTTGAAATTTTGCTTCTTCCTCTAACTACAATAAAATATCGTGATATTTATTTATTTAAGGAACATTAACAGTCTTAGTAATACAATAAACATAAGAGGATGATAAAAAAACAGACCAATTATTAATGTTCACAGATAGGTATTTAGAAACAAGACTAAGGACGGGTTGTTTCAAAAAATTTGATGGATTCATCAAATATTTGAAGTTGATTTTCACGTTCTGTGTAAGTTCTATTCAAGTTCTGTGATTATTTCAGTTTAATGAAGCAACTGTCCTATAACGATGTAATAACAGAACTTGAATAGAACTTACACAGAACGTGAAAATCAACTTCAAATATTTGATGAATCCATCAAATTTTTTGAAACAACCCATCTTAACTGAATATAAACTAGAATATTTAAAAAAAATAATAAGAGTACAAATGTGAATTCAACAAATGGTAAACTAATACACAACATTAAAATAAGTGTGATTATAACTGAAATATACTGCAAAATAGGGATTTGGGTTGGGAAGGGTAAGGGGAGGAGAGGGATAAGGGAAAGTTGCCACTCAAGTAATATAAAAATATTAGATACAATTAATTCATGTGTTATTCGCACCTAGAATGTTATACAGTGAAGTTCTGTAGCGACAGTAACTAGCAGTAAATACGTCAGCACGTGTGTCTATATTTGCAAATTTGTTGTTATAGTAGTTACATGTCCTTTGTATAAATTCATTTTGATTGGAATTGGTGTTGCATTTATCAATATAGAAAAGGGTATTTTGTCTACTATATCGAATGGACGTGTGGAAATTTATTTTGTTTAGCAAATCCGGGCAGTCAACTTATAAAAGAACCGTCCTGTTTATTGGGAGATTTTATTTACAAAGAGCAAATACATTTACCTACTGTACAAATACGTATCTAAAAATATTCTTAGATGCACGTTTTCGGCATACAAATTAATTACAAACAAGCAAATGAATGCACGTATCATTGCAAGAAAACGTCGAAAAATTTATTGCTTCTTACTGCTTATATTTTCTCATTGCTTCTCACTTAGTTAGTTCTTACCATCTTGTTCTTAGTTTATTTAGACCAGAAGTTCCCAAACTTTTTTTTCTCGTAGACCACTTTCAAAATTTTACTGGTCATGGTGGACCCTCTATATTGAATGGCGAGGTGTGGTCTGTCAAAACGGAGCAATACCGGATCTACGAATTTTTCAAACTGGGGCAAAATGGACCAGTTTTCGAGATTATATTTGCAGCGACGGAGGGGGCGTAATGGGATATCGGACGGTGGGGTATGGGTATGTTCCCGTCTCAGTACAGTACACCCACATCACATTACGCCCCCCCCCCTTGTCTAGCTGGGCGTTTTAAGATCTCATGCATAACCAGTACAACAACGTGCGCTGTACGCCAGTCGCTCTGTTATGGAAGGGGCGTAATGGGATATGAGACGGGGAGTGGGATGGAATATGGATATGGGGCACGGGATGGGCCTCAATCGCAACCAGTTCGTGGACCCCACTTACAACTTGTGAACCCCCTTATTTCTTTATCGCACTTACGTGGACCCCCGTCGGGTCTTCCGTGCACCACCAAAAACAATACCCGATTGTAGCAAAAGCAAATTTGTGTTGTACTCGCAGTATTTAATTAAAGCATATGTTATACATATTTCAAAGCGATCAAATTTTCAAACCATTAAAGATTATTTTCGATGATTTTGCATTATTTCTTATTGAATCACCTTAAATGCGAAGCATTGAAGTTTCCACTTTCTACGGGATGGATCAAGGTTTTTAATGCAAATGTTCCACTGATCAATTTAATGATATTTCAAGGATTTCAGCTCATATTTTCAACTTTTTAGAGCATATTTCAAGTTTTTCACCGCATACTATCAGTTCATAAGATATTTTTTGAACTACTGTATACCACTTATAATGACCTCAACAAAATACTACACGCAAAAGAAAACAACACAGGAAACGATGTCTTCTAAGAATGTGATTCATAACAACGTATTATGGCGTCACAAAAATGCAGAGAAAAAACCGCATGATTATGGGACGAAACGAGAATGGAAATATTATGGTAAATATATTATATACCCAGCTACTATTATTATAAGAATGCATGATATGTTATTGATTGTTACTTAAAACTTGTCTGATATGAAGTGACTATCCATACTTCCATACTATACTTTATCCTTGATATTATAAATGCGAAACTGCTCGAGTTGGTTTGCTACGCCTTCACGCGTTAACCCATAAAAAGACTTCTTTCATCAATAGAAAGCTAAATTATATGCGAAGACTATAGGCTGTATATGATGGTAAGGTCTGGCGTTATGAAATTATAAATATGAATACATTATATTTGTTATACATTTTCTGTCGCTAACAAAAGCGAGTTTTTGCTAACGTCAGAAAAAAAATCGTTTCCATGGAAACGGTGTTGATTTATTTGTAGGCTCTATGCTGGTAGGTACTCGGCCCCCTACCTACTGGTCGGCTACTGCTCCAGAAAATTCAAATAGATGTTTTGGAATAAATTTCAGATGAGAGTTCTTACATTAAAAATATAATTCGTAACGATTATAAAGACTGAATAATAAATAGTGTAATTTTTTTATTATATTTACAAACTTCCAAATATTAAAATAAAAATAGACATCCGAAATGTTTGTAAGCGCACAAATTCCGAACGAATGAACAAAGTTGGATAATTCTTTTTTCTTTGAGCTATAGCATTATGAAATTTAGGTGGCAGGCGAGATGTTTGAAAACTGAATGTAAGGGAATGAATGTATGGAATGCGTGTGGGGGCCCACCCCCACGTTGGGGAGGAGGGGGGATAATTGATAAGTGCAAGCGCTACAGTAATTTCCCGTAATACCATGCGAGCGAAGTCGCGGGGATAAGCTAGTATTTCATAAACGGAAAAAGTGAAAAGCACTTATGATATCATTGAATTAAGTAACCTGTTCTTAATGAGACAGTGTTTCTGTAACAGAGTCTTCCAAAGCATCGGGTTCCAATCCAGGCGTCGCTGTTTAAATACTCTGCTAGCTAAGTTCTCCATCCTTGCACAAGCAACATTTTCCGCTTAAAATTAGGGTATTAATATTCATAACTCGGAAATATTTGTCTTTCTTTAAAAAAATATACAATTGGAACTAACTAGATGGAGTGAATAGTCAGTAACAAAAAAATTAAAAGAATTTGTGGTTTCAATTTTAAATGTCTAGGATGATAATATATTTTTTTAAATATTTATGTTTTATTTAATAGATTTTAAGTCTTGGAATGTATTGTGGGCACAATCAGATTTTTAAATTGCCCGAGTACAGTCGAGTTTATATTAGTAATTTTTGCATTATCGGTCTGAAGTTTGAAGTATTTGGCAGTTTTTTTTTCATTGGCTCCGCAAAGGAGACCCTGAGGAAAATAGTTCCCCTCAGAGCCTATGTCATCTTTGGGGATGCTGTGTGGAGGGTCTTTTAAGAAAAGGAAGCAGAAAAGTTCTGGGAAGGAAAAGGGTATAAGGGATGCGTAGGAATCTGGGGATAATTGTGACCAGCAACGGACGTACGAATCCATCCCTCCCACTGCGGTGCAAGGCGATGTTCCGAGAGAGTGCTGCTGGAGATGTAAAAAGGTATCCCTCAACAAGTCTCTCCCGATCCGGCCTGCCACGCAGCTGGTGAGCAGACGCATCCGCCTAGACTAGACATCAGACTAGACTCAGACAAACCCGGGCACCTATGCTAAGTCACCAAACGTGACGAACCACTGCGGGTGACCTGTTTTTTTTTACAATAGCTCCACACAGGAGACCCTGAGGAAAACAAATTTCCCGCGGGACCTATGTCATCTTAGGGGATTATGTGTGGAGGTTCTTTTTAGGGAAAGCAAGGAGCGGAAGTTCTGACAAGACCCCGACAAACCCGGGCACGCCTGCTAAGTCACCAACCGTAAGGTGGCCTAAGAGGTGTTAGTTATCCGATAAATGGTTCCCAGGGCAGCGGCACCCATACCCGCCCACCAAATTGGAAATACATATACACGATATACACAAACAAGGACTGTGTATCAACACAGAATTGTGTAGTATTCTATCCTCTCTGTGTACCTCTGCGGAGATAGAATAGAATAGCGTCACGTTCGTTTACAAAGGAGAACTCAACCACGTTTCTAGAAATGGTTTACGAATCAGACGAGGGGGACCCGTATCAGATCTTTCAGAATGTAACTACTTAAATATTCAAATTAGGTTAGTGCCCCAGTGTCCTTTCACAACAAGTCTTCGTTTAATGCTTCTGACATTGTGTGACGTATTTAATGTCGTGTTTAGACTATAATTCACTGAGATATGAATCCACGATCAACATAACACTTCATTTAGACCTAATATGACATTTTACCGCATCAAAAACGGAATTCCTCATAATCACACGTTTGCTGTTATTAACCTATAAATCATAGTGTCAAGTTTGTTGAGTTTTTCTTCAAATAACTCAAAAATTATTTAATAATGACAAAAAGCGGTTTGATACAAATTTGATGGCCTCCGTGGTCCCGAGGCAAGACTCTCGACTCACAATCCGAAGGTCGCGGGTTCGAACCCGGCAATGCGCAAATAAATTTTATTTGATTAATTTGTGTTATTTCACAATTTATTCATTTAAAAAATAATATATAGTATATTTGCGGCACGTTCCGGAGTGGAAGATTCTATCAGTATCGCCCTGGTGTAAGACCACCATTCAGAATTGAAACGTTGCTTGAAATGGCTTTAGCCGTGTTTAGTGACCAGATCTGAATAGCCAGGTACTTCCCCACCTTCCTCTTCCTATCTCCTTCCCCTCCCCACTACCTTCAGCCTCACAACATACCCCAATTGGGGATGCCATAGTCTCACTGGCTCCAGACGGGAGCAGTTGGGACTCTTGTGCGGTATTAACTGTAAAAAAAAAAAAAAAATTCACCACCATGGTGAATGGAGTAATACTGTCCAGTGTCCAGGTCCCCTAGCATAGTCGATCGATAAGGATTGATAGGATAATTTTCGGTAACTTTTCATCGTTCTCTAGCATGACTGCAGATTCAATTCAATTCAATTTATTTAATTATTTTTTTAAATGAATTTAACTATATACAGTATGTTTACATTGGGTTTTTTCGATGCCTGTCTCACTAGGATATAACTGTGTCGAGACAGGCTTAGAGGTACATAAATGAACATATTTAAGGAACATATTTGGTAGGTACGAAGAATATATATGTTACATATTCATTTGAGTACAATGAAAATAGAAAGGTGATTGGAAGTGTGGGTAAATATTTTAAAGAGAGTTATCATGTAAATGTAGGAAGAAATGAAGTACAGTAAATAGTAAATCCTGTCAAATCTATTTATGGAATTAAGTTTGACGTGATTCTATTTATTTTATATGGATTAGGTCGTATGCAAATTGTTTTCTGTCTATGTGTGATTTATTTTACAGATGTTTACAGTAGTGTGGCGTCCAATACTTACAATCGGACATTTAATCTTCTACCAAAACACATTCAAACGACAGATAAGATATCACTCTACATAAAAGAATTAAAATTATGGCTTTATGGTGCAGATGTTAAAACACTTTTGCTATAAATTCTATGTTAACCTTAATACATCACTTTTCATTTTAATTCTAACTCATATAACTTTTTTATAACTTATAACTATTGTTAATTGTACTTACTGATGTATGCATTTTTGTTTATATTACCCACGCACAGGCAGTGCCTTTGTGGGTTCCCATCACCTACTTTTTACTTTACGTAGATTTAATTATTCCTAACTTTTGATTTATTTGTTTCTTATATGTGTATTTTGAAATGTTTATAATAATGGGAAAAAATAAAGATTAAAAAAAAAAAAAAAAATCCATTTCTTTACATTTTGTTTGAATTTTGTTAAGGATTCAGTTTGTCTGATCGTAGCTGCTAGTGTATTGTATAGTTTGCAAGCATGTATTTGAAGTGTCTTTGTCCAAAGGTACTTTTTGAAAAAGGAGTTTGTAGAAGTTCTTTATTTTTGGCTAGGGTATTGTACATTGTTTGTGTTGCTTTGTATGATGTTTTGTTGTTTTTGTGTAAATTAACTAATATCTTGCGTAGAGTTGTTTTATGTCCATAACGTTGAAAGTATTGAATATTTTATCAGTGCTGGTAGTAAGAGGTAGTTTAAGAATTATTTTTATGATTAGTTTTTGTGCTTTTATGAGGGGGTCGAGGGCACTGGAATTATTTTAAAAACATTACAACATTTTACATTTTAATGCGTTTTCAAAATACATTTGTAAGAGTATTACAATGAACACTTAGGCATACGAAGTATACAAGAATTAATAGAGCTTGCCTTTTAAAGGCAGCTTCACTAACGCTAAATATGTCAACATCCGAATTAATTCTGTTTAACAGTAAAATTGCTCTCCCGACCGGCATGACCATTGGCAAGTTAGTCCTGCAGGCCGGAAGATAGAACAGTCTATGCTGTCGATGGCGAAGATACCCATCGGGAACATAGAAATGAATGCTCTCCATGATAGCTGAGTTTTCAAACCATCCGCGGATCAATCTGAAGAAATGCGTAGCAATGTGTACATCCCTTCTGACCCGTAGATGGTTCATTCCGAGCATACCCAAAAGAAAGTCGGTAGGATAGAGCCACGGATACTAGCTAGCTAGATGTATAGAAATCTTAGAAATTTCTTCTTTCACTAGCTAACAATGACTGAGTGTTCTTAACATTTTCAACGTCAACTGTTGTTTTACGTTAGCGATCTGCAGTTGTCCTAGAGAACGATGAGAAGTTTACGAAAGTTATCCTAGCAATCCTTATCGATGGACTATGCTAGTACCTCTGGTGCGACAGGATCAACAATGCTTTTGGGGGAGGGCTCTAAGTATTGGACAAAGATTGGAACGTAGCAACCTAGAGTCAATACATGAATTTAGGATCGACAGGGATCAAAAGGGTTCCATGTCCAACTCAGAATCATGCAATTTTAGCACTCATTTAAAAGTTATGAAAAAAAAATGAAAAATAACCCCTAAACCTAACTTGATGTAACCTATTTAACTAATTTTTTTCATCACTTTTAATGACTTTTCAAAGGAGGTGTTGAAGTTGTATGATTCTGAGTTGTCCGGTCAACGAAATAAGCAATCGAATAGTATTAATACGTCTGCGTCTGCGTGGAATTTCAAACAAAGCTACCGTTGTAATTCGGTTTTGAATTAAAAAATTCGTCACAAGATGTCGCCAGTTTCATCAGCAGGTCGGATGGGACTGTCCCCATAGGAATAAGTGCTAAGAATTTGTTAATGTTTAGCATCTCTCAGGATATGGAAAGATTGACGGTAAAACATCGTTGTATCAAGCGGCTATATATTACATATGACGTCGTTGCCTCTCTCGGATACTTTGTACCGGTGACTATCACTCGATGACAGTGGATCCGAGGAACAGGCTATTTTTGAAACCAGTTAGCTAGTAGGTGAATTATTCCTTTAAGTTTGACCGTCTCGTTCTTTGCTTCTCGAACTTTCTTTTCGATAAGTTTTGTCTTCATCTCTCTTCTTTTTTTATACTGTTTTTTGTCTTTTTTTCTTCTTTCCTTTCTTTGCCTTGTTTCTGTTCTAAAGAAAATTTATTTGCGTGTTCAAATCAATACCTACTGGGTTCAATTTACATTCACAACAATTGACAGACAGGTAAAAATAAATTCTTGACAGGAAGATAATCAATTTCTTTACCATCATTAATTTTGCTAGCCAAATTCGAACATTCGATGTTTTTTCTAAAGTAGTTTGGAATTCAGCACATGTTTTGCGAGTTGTTAACAATTTAAACACAGGAAGTGAATAAACCCGGCCGCTCTTTGCTAGTCACCTCTTTTGCAGAAGAGTAACCTTTAACATGGGAAAGTACAAAGTAACCACTTTTAAACGACGACATCGTCTTTGTCGTGAGCAGTGAAACTCCATAAATACCGTTCATCCGCTAAAGGTTAGCAATCGACACGTTCTCAGCTTGACATTACGACCCGAGGCTACAGAGACTAAATAATACTAAACACTATTATTCATCCATTCAATGATCTGTACTCCTGGCATTAATATTGTAATTGCGCTATCAATATGTACGATTGGAGAGATTTTTAAAGTGTTTTTTGATACAATTTTGATTATCAGATATAATCGATACATCAATGTGTGTTTTATTAGTCATTGGCACTTTTAATAGGAGCCGAGGATTAATGTTAACCGCCGGATTAACTCATATAAATAAGAACCATTAACCGTAGATTATAATTAATCTGCCATTTGAAATGCCCTTGGTCTCAACGAGTAGCCCAATATATTATAAAATCGGGACAGTTCTATCGAGGTACAGTTGCCTTACATTATGATATCAAAGCACTTTTTTATTAAACAGATTGGTTGAGTTAACAGGGTTCATTGATTATTCCGATCTCGACTATTCCAACGACGGTTATTGCGCACAGATTATTCCGCAAACTCCGAACACAGATTCCACGGGACAGAGATTTTTTTGCGAATATTGATGATTCCTAGATCGATTGAGTTTCGCTAATATTGTCTTCATTTAATTTGAGTTTTTACTCATTCAATTAAAAACAATTTTAATAGTATTTAAATGATTTAGGTTTGTTAAGAGTTCCTATATTTTTTTGATAACGTTAGTTTTTTTTTTTTACATGAGCTCCACGCAGGAGGCCCTGAGGAAAATAATTTCCCTCAGGGCCTATTTCATCTTTGGGGATGCTGTGTGGAGGGTTTTTAAAGGAAAGGAAAGGAAGGGGAAGAGAGTTCTGGCAAGGAAAAGGGTTTAAAGGGTGGGTAGGAATCTGGGGTTCAGTGTGTCCTGGTCATCCGCCTCCAAGATACACCTCCTAGATACACCTCACCCCATGAACCCGGGCACCCCTGCTAAATCACCAAACGTAGCGAACCACTTGGGGTGACCTATGGCAGAGGTGTTGGTTATCCAATAAAGGTTCCCGGGGCGGCGGTACCCATTCCCGCCTCCCAAATTGGAAAATAAAAAATATTTTCATGTCGAGTCAATCTCCCAGCAAATCAATAATATGTGGGTAAAGTTTTCAATGTGCGCAATAATCTATGCCCCGAAAAATCTGAGTTCGAAACAATTTTTAATTTTTAAATTTATTTATTTCTATTCTTGAACATACACTTTACAAATTATTATATGGTTTAACATAGATAATAACTTTAGTAATAAGAAAAAAATATGTTACTGATCCGTAACTGTATGTAAATAGGTTAGTCGTAGTATTTTGTTAACATCTCACTAGGCAAACCTGTGCTGAGGTGTTCCCATGTTTGGGATTAAGTGCTATTCTGTCGACATAAGTAGAAACACCGTATCCTCCTTGATATTGTCAAGAAGGGCACTGTGGGTCGACCCATGGCGGTAGTATCATACACATAAATCAAAGATTAGTTTCGGTTAGGATCTATATACAGTTGTTCTTAGCATCTAGATTATGAGTAAGATAAATAATTGTCTTGATAAACGGTATGTAAATTTTTCTATGGATCACACGCCAATGGTATAAATGATATTGTGGTAATATTTTCTGTCGAAAAAAAGTTTTAGAAATTATTTTTTTTAGTTTTTGGGATGGGTTGTGTTTGTTTAGGTGTTATAATGTTTTGAGTAAATTGAATACATTGTTGTTTAATCCAGCCTTTGATGTGTTTTTTGTGAAGAATTGTAGATGAATTTGTAGTTGCTTCAATCTGGTGGGCATGCAGTTATATAGTTTGGTTGCGTAGTACTTAAAGTTTCTTTGCCCGGGTTAGGTAAGAGTTATCGGCATATTTAATGTTTTTTTTGTAGAGGCCCTGGTTTTAATTGATACTTGAGGTTGCATTGGAACACACTTGTATTGCACAATCTGCAAGCGGAATTATTCTTGTCCGGAATAATCAGAGTGTCGATTAATCTGTTTTCGGAATTTACCACGTGAACAATATACTGTGTGCGGCATCTGTGTTAGAAGTAATCGACATAAGGAATAATCTCTGTTTGCCAAGTTTTTAATGTGCGCATCTATCCCTAAAAAATCCGTGTTCGGAGTTTAAAGGTGGGAGGAATAACCCGTGTTCGCAGTATTCCATTTGTGCAATAGTCATGGTCGGAATAATCCAAACGCCATGTAACAGCATTAGAACAGACAAGTAACAGAACTACGCTGTTATGCTGTTGCCAATTTTGAATACAGGCATAATTTGTGGCAGTCACGAATATCAAAAGAATGGTTACAGCTGAACTAATTATTATCGGTAAACGGTTAATATCTCAGCTTGTAGGGGAAATGATGCTGACAAAAAATATCACTCGGTAAGAATTTAGAATTATGAATCACTATTAATATCGGTTAGCTTTGTATTTATAACAACTTACTGTATATTACATTACCTACTTTTGTAAGAAACAGTATTTTATTTTAATTTTATTTATTACGCTGAATTTTTTTTTATTTTTTTTTATTGGATATAATGGTACAGAGGTTACATGTTTTTATAAATTAATTAATTTTTTTCTTTTAAAAATACATTAATTAATAAGCATTACACCTTTTTTTAGAGCAGAGCTCGAGTAAAAAAGGCGGAGAAAACGAATGTAAAGCACAATTTAACAAAGAAAAAAATAGTAATTTTTTTTTATGTGTAAAACAAAAGATAGGAATTTAACAATGAAATAAGAAAAAAGGGTCATATATGTAAGTATACACATACACACACGTAGATATACACACATACCTACATATATACACATATACAAAATGTTATCGCCATGTGTACATATATAAAAACATATGCATATGTGTACACATACATATATAAAAATATACATATATGAATATAATAGAAATGAAGTTGAGGAGGTAACAAAAAAGAAAGGAGAAAAATTAAAAGGATATCCGTATACTACAATTGTGTTGAGAAGTATAGCATTATAAGATGTAGTCATAAAAATGTGTTTTTATTGATTTTTTGAATTTTTTATAATTAGTTTCCAATCTTAGATTAACTGGCAATTGGTTAAACCATTTCACTCCAGTATATTTATAGAATTGTTGGGCTGTGGTAGTGTTACAACGTGGGACAGTCATAGAGCCAAGTATATTTGTTCTAATGCTGTTTGAAAAATGAGTATGGTTCTCATTATTGAAGCAATCTTTGTGGATTTGTAAAATTGTAATTTTTTTATAAATAATGTGAAGTGAAGGTACTTTAAAATCTTGAAATAGTTTGATGGTGGGGTAATCATATGACTTTTAAAAAATTATTTTTATTATTGTTTTTTGAATGATTTCCAAAGGTAAAAGAGAATTTTTGAAGGCACCACCCCAACCAACAATTCCATATTGTAGCACTGATTGATTAAGGAAAAATAAATGGTTCTTAACATCGTAATATTTAAAATGTTTCAAATTTTAATGAAAATGTACAAAAAAATAGATCTATTTCATAAGGTCTGAAGTCTGGACTCCTGCGATCTTCGACAGGAACATTTGATTACACATTACTATAAACTTTGTCAATGGCAGCGTGGCTTTGAAGACCCAATGTTCATGTTTTCCGCGGCCGGTGGAAAAAATTTCCCTCCTGGGTGAAACGGAGAAGGCAGGGGAAGGGATTAGTTCATTTGACAGCAGTCGTGGAAATCGACGCGATGCGGTCAGTCATGGAAAATCGAACGAGTTTTTAGGTTAATTTTGAGTTTGATAAATTTTAAATAAATACTGTCGTAATGGATGATTATGTCTATCGTGAAACCATTTGTAAATAAAGTCTATTAATTACATAAAGAGGGCCCAATTAACATACGTAACAATGATAAAAATTATTGATTTGAAATTTTTCAATGGTAGATTTAGGTCTTCTACGAATGCTAGAAGCCAGAAATATTAATGTAGGGAATGCCAATTCGTATTTCTGGTGAAATTTTTCTTGCACACGTAGTGTAATTAAACGCAGTTCTTCAAAATCAACGAAAAAATTGCCCAATCCAAATCGGTATTCTGTTCTTAATTCTTGATAAATAAATACCTAATCGAGGCAGTACGGTCTAACTTGAAATATGTGTTTTCTCCGTGATACTTACAAGTAGCAACTACAATCTTATTGCCAAAACCGTAAGAATCTCTTCCCCTTCAGAACATTAAGTTTTTTGTTATTCTTAAATAATCGATATTAGCCAGAAACCTTTCCTGATAAATAAATATTTACTAAAATATCTATGTTTTTTCTCCCTGATGTAAACGTCAAACGTTAAGTATTCAGGGTAGCTATTCTCCAAGCCCTCGTCGCTCGCAATCGTCGTCGAAAGTACGTACATTGGTCGACGTGGTTATTCTTGAGCCAGTCGACGGAACATTTTTAGACGCCAAACGCCAAAAGTCATTCGCCACAACAACGAGTGGGGTAGACCAGTAGAAACGGAGAAGCGAGTGGTTGTTTATTTACGTGTCTATGCAATTGGCTGTCAACATCTAGTATTATCGTTTTCCCGCGCGAACTTTCGCACCCGCAAGACGTCGAATATTGTTATGAAGTCGTTTTAAGGTTACATATTACAATGGCTAATTTTCCGCTCATTATTGTTGATCAGAACTAACTAATTCTATGAGCAGTTGCTTTTGATTATTAGTTATATGGCCATTTCGAAAATTATCAACCGACCCAACAAACTTACCGTTTCACTGTTTGACGTTTGACATTTCAAAGTTACGCCATAGAAATCTCAAAAACATCAGGAACATAGAAAACATTTACAGGGCTACCAATATAATCATCCTTGCGACCGCTCGCCGTTCAAGAATACGTAAATATGAAACATTCGAAAAAGTTGGTCGCGACGACGCGCGACGAGGAATTTTTCGCTCGCAGCTGGCGCATGGCGATTAACGATTGATCGTTGCTCGGGAATAGCTACCCAGTGCGTAGATACGTCTTCACCGCAGACCACTAAAACACATGTGTGTGTCCACGCCTCCAATCCGAATTTAAGTTTTGTATGAAAAGGACTCAGCAGGTGTTCCTCTTAAAGATGTAGAGCATTACTAATAAATGTGTTTTAAATTTTACAGAACTGATAAACAACCATTTACCTACCATACGTTAATTATCAGTTGTGTAAAATTTAAAATACATTTATTAGCAAGAAGGATAGAGTATATTTAGAGTAAATTGTACAAGTTGTGTACATTTACACTTAATAGTAACTATAATTTAAGTTCAGTATTGCCTTCTCGTATTTATTGTAGGTTTGTAAACTTTAATATGTTTTGTTTTATGTATATTAATGTAACTTAACTTGCCTATGCTTGTTTACAACATGTTTCTCAAAACAGGTTTTGATGGTTGCATTGTTTGATTCTCAATCATTTAAAGGCTCCGTAATAAGCGTTTAAAAGAAGAAGAAGCTGATTTGAAAGGGAGATATGTGAATACGAATCTTAGTCTAAGCGTGGTAATATTAAAAAAACGATTAGAATTAAGCAAAAATTGTGAAAATATTTAATTAAGCACGACTCGTTTAATATAGAACAAAAATCTCTTGGCAAATATCTAAAGTAGCATTTAAAGATACACTGTGCATTTGTTTTATACCTATAATATGTTATATACAACAAAACAAAATGTGTTTTTAATAATTTTCGGAGTACACTTTGCAATTTTTTTTCTTTCGAGAGACTCATCAAATCTATATATTATTATCTTTAAAAATAACGTGTATTTTTTTATGAATTAAGATACATTTTTCTTTAATACGAATACCGCACAAGAGTCCCCAAATGCTCCCGTCTGGAACCAGTGAGACTATGGCATCCCCAAATTAGGGTAATGGGGAAGAGGAAGGTGGGGGAAGTACCTGGTTTTTTCAAATCTGGTCACCAAACAAGGCTAAAGCCATTCCAAGAAACGTTTCAATTCTGAAAGGTAGTTTTACACCAGGATGATAATAAGAATCAAATAAAATTTATTCGCGCACGACGAGTTCGAACCCGCGACTTTCGGATTGTTAGTCGAGAGTCTTACATGTTACATGTAACATTACACGTTCATGTCTCGAATGTTCAAGGAAAATATATTTGGTAAATTGGAAGAAATTCGGAATGAAGAATTTTCGTAGCAATACTACGTATGTAAAAACATTATATATGTCACTAGTAAGGAGTCAAATAGAATATAATTCCACGGTTTGGTCCCCAAATTACGAGGTTCATTCATATGCGATTGAAAGAATCCAAAATAAATTTTTAAGATATGTAAATTTTAAAATGGGCATTCCTAGAGAATGCCTAAATTACGATAATGTACTTTTTCATTAAATTTAATAAAATTATCTGATCGTAGAATCATTTCCGATTTAACCTGTTTATATAAAATCGTAAATTCAATGTTTGATACCCCTGATTTATTGTATGTGATCTCTTTTCACACTCCAGGCAGGTCAGTTACAAGACAGTACCTACCTTATTATTGTGACAACTCTACTTCAACATCGCAATATTACACTCCTATGCGACGGATTCAACAGCTAGGAAACAAATACTCCGATGTTGTTGATATATTTAGTACATCAATTTCAATATATAAGCATACTTTATTGAAGTTTTTTTTATCAAGTATGGGAATACCTTGATAAAGCTATTTATTTGTATTTTGTCTGCATAAAGAAAAAAGCTATTTTGGATTTTTATATTTTAAATATTTTTTCTAAATATTTGGTACCTACATACTGTGTGGATCTAATTCAATAATGTTGTTACTTTATAATTATTTTTGTGCAATTGTCTTAAATAGTTATTTCCTGCACTATTTATAAGTATAATTCATAAATATTGTTATATATATATATGTAAAAGCCTAAATAGGCGTATATAAATAAATAAATAAATAAATAAATACTTACAATTTCGTAGCAAGATATTTATAAGAAACGAACAGTAATTTATTTTACCAAATTAAATTTTAAATATTAAAAAAAATACCACTTTAAAGTCATTAAACAGTTAATATTTTATATAATCGTGCTCGATTTACATATCAAATGAAAAAAACACCTACTACAAAATGAACTTCAGTTGTGATGTAGACTCTTCAGTTTCCCGCTTGTAATACGAGTTTCAAAGACATTTATGCTTGTACTATAAATCCCGAAATAGCGTTAGTCATATTCCATTGTTACAAATGCACCCAACTTTCTTCCGATCGCAAAGATCATCTCGACACAGCTTCAAGTAAGGTAAGGCAATGAGATAGTCGTCCCCAGGTAGGTACTGAGGCATCAACCCAATAC